>CM060566.1:10985000-13385000 GCA_030625065.1 Alectoris magna | reverse complement strand
AATTTACTTCTTCAGGTTCTCCCACCTCTCTCATCCATCCACTTCAGCAAGTTTTGCTAAATGGGCAGCATTTTAAAATAATTACAAAAGGAAAAAAGAATCAGTATTCAGAGGCAGCTAAGCGAGAAGTTGAAATGCAGTGGCTTTTTTGTTCTAATTTGAGATGTGTTGTCAAGGGTGAAAAACACAGTCTATGACTGCCAGAACAAAAAGGGGGAGGGAGGAAAAGGACCATAAGGAGGAAGATTTTTTCATCTTAAATGTACCTGTGTCAGTCTGTTAATCTGCAAAACTAAGGGTTAAACTGTGAGCAGTGTTCAACTCTAAAAAGAATCACCGTGCCAGAGCTTTGTCAGATCTACACTCTGTCATCAGCCTGCAACTGTTTGACACAGGTACTGCTCTGGAGAGTGCAGACCTGACGAAGCAGAAGCTGAAGAAGTCCAAATAAAGATCTGTGACCAAAGCCTCTAATGCATACTATGAGTACGTCCCTAATCTCAGTGCAGGTCTAGAAGAGCCAACTTGCAGGTAAGAAGAGTTAGAAAGTATATTCAGTCTAATGACACAGGTCTCACATGTGGTACTCAGATGCCTCCAGCCTGAGCATCAGTGTACAACTCCAGACTGATTTCACAGCCTCGTTCCTCATTCCATTCGGATAGCTGGCATCCATTCTGCTTATCTGCAGTAATAGACAGTTTCTTCATCCGTTGCCCTTTCAGTGTGTGACAACCATAAACTACTGCACAAAGCTTGAACATTTCAGAATCTAGTGACATTTAAGGGAAAAGATTTCCAAGCCCTTGATAGAAATATACCACTGAAATACACAAAGAAGCAAGTGCAACTTGCTAGCTGTTAGAATGATAAAGAAATTAACAGCACACCAGGTTCCCAAATCCCACAGCTTTTTGGAGATATCTCCTTTTTTTTTCTTTCTTTAAATGCTTCTCTGCTACCAAAATGTATAAAGGTAGCTACAGAAAAGGGATGGCAAGATGCAGAAAAGATATTGCTTCTCCTGAGTTTTATGAAGCAGATATCAATCTTTTATTTCATAAACTTCAGGCCTGTTATTACCTTAAAAGCATGTTCCATGGCATTTAATGTGACACTGATGAGAATACAAATAAGGGGAAGTGAGGGAGATGGAGGACAGAGGGAGAAGAATCAAATGATGTTAAATGCGAGGACCTGAACAGCACTTCCATATCCGCTGCCATTGAGAAGAGTTTAAAAGGGCCATGAAACCGCAGAGCATCTGAATTGTGTTTGGGGCAGTAAATCAATTTAAGCCGCAGCGCTGAGGAGGAAAATACCATCTGAGGCAGATGAGAGAAGAAATTTGTGTTATGGTTGCATGAAAGCTTGCATGTGAGCTAATGAGGCATGTTTTAGCTGAGGGTTGTGTGGAAAATTAGGGTATAAATGCCCTTGAAATTGGGATAATATGGAGAGAAATAATAATAATAAAAAAAGCTTGCTGTTTTCTTATCTTTCACCTGGCAGTGTATGAAATGTTGATTTGTTTTATGTCACGTTTATCCACTGCTTAGTTAGATTCTAGTAGATAAAAGTGTAACTTTAAGTAGATAAATATTTTTGCTTCTGAGTAATGAAACAAAAAGGATTATTATTTTATTTTATTTTATTTTATTTTATTTTATTTTATTTTATTTTCTGATTATGTTCATTAGGCCTTTTTGTGGGGGGGAAACCAGGATGTCCCCAATGAGGAGAGCTGTGAGCTGTCTCAGCTGCAGGTTGGACCCACAGTGCTGCTAGTGCAGGTGGGCTTTCCAGGCTGCTTCCACAATAGCCAGGATGCAGAATCCAGGTGCATTGCCCAGAGATACAAGCTGAACATGCAGCTAGCTTATGAAATCCTCCTTTCCCTGTGCTACATCCCAAAACTATGGTGCTGTGGGACAGTTTACAGGAGAGTAGAGACAGAGCAAAGTAAGAAGTACCAACTCTGAACCCAACCCGGAGCAGATGTGGAGTGTGATCTGAACCACAGACTTGAGTGTAGTCAGAGAAATGATGTCTTTCTGTTCACTGTATTTTTTTTTCCCCAAAGTAGTGTTGCATCAGCTCTGGAGACAGTAGCTGAAGCGTCTGAGAAGTCAGTTCAACACTCTTGAGAAATCTATGTTAACACTTTTAAGAGGTGTTGCTGTGAACAAGATGAAATTGAAATGGCGACAAATCACCCAACGCTGCTGTAGGAACCAATGCTTCAGGCATCTTGACAGTCCTTGCAGACTACCTAAATGCTCCATAAATATATTAATTTCTGGAATTGGTTGTACCATATGTGATGTGTACTATTAGTTCTTAGTAAGCTGTGCCATATTTGCATATGTCAAACTGTGGACGCCATCCCTGGAAGCATTCACGGCCAGGTTGGATGGAGCCCTGGGCGCCCTGGTTTAGTGGTTGGCAACCAGCACGTAGCAGGGGGTTGGAATGAGATGATCCTTAAGGTCCCTTCCAACCTAAGCCATTCTGTGATATGATGGAAAACTAGCTAATTTTCAGATTAATAAAGATTCAGAATGTGCATGTGAGGATTGTGTGTAATTTTCCACAGACATGAATTTTTTTGCATAACACAATCTAAATTTTGATGTGAGACAAATTATTTCAAAAACTCGACGTTTGTACAAACAAACAAACTTTTGCTATGTTCCGGAACAAACTTTTGCTATGTTCCGGAAACAACAGATGTTAATATAATCTAGAGGCTTAATCCTGCAATTTCTTGGGGTGAAGTTTTGTCCCAGCAATGTAACTCCCACTAATTTAACGTGGGACAGCTTTCAGCACATCTACACATAGCTTAACATCTCGTAATGCTTGCATGGCGTGGGTTGTAACATTTTATGGGAAAGAGCAGTGGTCTTTGTTCAGTGCTCAGCTTGGGACTCTAAGGGATTTCAAGAGGCAGTGTAATAAATGGTGATTCAGATCAGGGGCCTCTGGAGGCTTGCTCTTTTGTGGGGAGCAATTCTTGAGAAGTGAAATAGGGAAGCAGTTCCCTTAGTACCAGTTGTACATGGGCAGAAAATGAGTTTATTACAGATCTCTGATTATGAGGGGCTTTGGTACATCACATACACTAGAAAAATCTTTCCACGTGTCTGTGCACCCACATTTAATCCTGTGATGAGGATGTCAGATTTTTGAGCAGCAAAAACCTTCACTTTCCAAATATAAAGTGCTGCTCCAACACTATCAAATCATTCCACAAAAATATATATCATTTCCCCTGGAAAGCATTCCAGCAGTGCAAGAACAGTGAAAAATGCCACGCTGCTGCTTTCTTTTCTTCATCACCTTCTCTTTTTTCCCCCCAAATTCAGGATGAAGTCATTCTGAAATCCTCTACAGAATCGTGTCTTTTGGACATATCTACCAAAAACAGGTGAATAACACATCTAACCTTGTGTAAAGAATAGTTATAACAATGGCATCATTAGGTCACTCCCTGTCTTAGTATAATGGTCCCATGGTATCTTCTCACCATGACAACCCTCGGCCTTACTCATGAGCTTTTTCTCTAGCTTCAGATAGAGAATTTGTTCTCTACTTTACATAATACTCTGAGTTCACACTGTGGAACGTGCAGTGGATTTACACTACCAAAGAAATTACCTTGAGAACTGGCCCTTTCCCATCTTGGGTTCTGTTGCCAAGCTCACGTAACTTGCTATACCTTTGTTTGGTTTGAAGGTTTGGCATCTTTCTTTGGTCTTGTTCCTCTTTTCCTCATCTAGCCGTCATTCCCTGACATTACTCAGGGAGCAGACCCATTTTCCTTGAGGGTGAAGATTACCTGTAAGCTAATAGCAGGACAGGGAGAAATAGATCAAGACATGATGTAGTTATCTCCATACTCTGATACTGGCCATTCCTAAGCTCCTTGAAGGCAGGGGTGACTTGAAGTGTCTGTGGGTCAAAAACCACCCACCTGGTCCTACAGGGACAGTTCTGTCAGCACCCAGCATGTGGCAGAACAATTTTCACCCAACTGAAATAGCATGGTTAAGAAAGGTCCTTCAGGAAATAGAAAAATATATATGTTTTATTGCTTAAAACCTGATCCTGCTGAATAGTAAAAGATCCATCTAATAGCAGTACATTTTTAAAGTAATGAAAAATTTACAGCTAGAGCCTTCAGCAGAGGAACTGTTGAGTATGTTTATTTAGCAGTTCACTAAATTATATATATATGTATAACAAGAATCAAATTGATGCTTTCAGTTGATCATGCTAATCCAAACAAGCTTTCTTTATGCTCTTTAATCTGGAGAATTTGTTTTCTATTCCTATGCACATAATTATCAAAGCATCTTTAGACATTATAAATTAATCCAGGCACTAAAATTTGTCTCCAGACTCTAAACATATAGTGTGGCTGTGGGGCCCATCATTCCTCAGCAGAAGCAGGATTTTGTCACTCTCTTTGGGCCCTTGCTAGACCCTTAAAGGAAAACTGCAGTGAGAGCTAAATAAATATTTGCTAAATAAGAACATATATATTGAAATTTATGCAAAATAGTTGAGAAATATCTGGTAACATTTCCATCTCTGCACAATAATAAAGAGTGTTTGTATCATTCCATAAACTTCCCAACAACTTTGCCAAGTTGTTATTTCTTCATTCACTTGAGCTTCAGGATGATTTTCCCAGCCTCAAACCCTCCCGGAGATCTGCCCCACGTTACTTGTGCAGGGCAAACCATGTACATTGCGGGGCTCAGATTGGGGAGACTTTAGTCCTACTGCAGCTGTGGCAGTGCAGTGTTTCAAGACACAGTTTTAAGGAAATGGAGGTACTCAGCAGGACTTTCAGGCCCAATAAAACCACTTTAACTCCTTGAGTCTTAAAGTCCTTATGATTCAGCATCTTGGAGATTCATTATGAAAGCTTGTGATTAGATTTTATCTGAGCTATCTAAATTTGCTAGTATCACAGAAACATGGTGGGACGAATCACACAACTGAAATATTACTGTGACAGCTGCAGGCTTCCCATTAGGGATAGGCAGGGCAGGGGGAAGACCATACCCTGGTTGAGTTTGTGATCTTGAGGAGCATGTGCTTGGCGAAGAGCAGAGTCAGGACCCTGAACTTCAGGTTTAAGGAGTTATTGGATGAGATCCCCAAAGAAGCCATCCTTAGGGACATAGAAACAGAACAGAGCTGGCAGTTGTTTAAAGACACGTCATTTGGATGTAAGCAGTCATTAAGGGGGACTTGCAGTGGGCCAGATCTGGTGGTGTTGTTTTCATGAGTTTGCTATTGAATCTGGTGAACCTTCATCATGCTAAGCCACAGGAAGGAAGAGACAAACAAAATTTAAAAAAGAAAAAAAGAGAGAGATGAAAAGGGTGACTCAGCCAAAGTCAGACTAAAGTTTATCACCAAAGCCACTGGAATCCCAACTCTGCTCTTTGCTTAGAAGAAAGCAATACCACATTCAGGTGGTTTTCCTCTCGCACTTCCCTCCTGCAATGGAGCAGGGGTAGTTTTTATTAGATGAGCATACCTTCTGCTTCAGCACAGAGGGTTGGATCCCCACCACAGATCCCACCTGCAAAGGAAATAGTGTAAGGATTAGGATTTTTTTTTTAAGAAGTGAGAAAAAAAAAAAGGCTAGAAAAAGTGCAGAGAGCAGAAAGCTTTGTATTGCTTAGCTGGTTCTTTCCAGCTGGATTGTTCTCTAATGCTGAATGTTAATTGGAAAATAACAGCATTCCAGCCTGCTTTTAGAAAATCAATATGCGTTTTTCTGTCCTCTTCCCCCTATTCAGGTTAATTCATTACTGGGATATTTTTAGACAACTGAATAAATAAAAACAACCCATTTCCAGTCAAAAATTAATAACTAGAGCCAGCCAGAAAGACCTCCCCAATGCAGTTCTTTCCCGGCCTTCAGTGTTGCTCACTGTTGCCTGTGCCAGTTGCCTGTTCCAAATCACTCACCCCTTCCACAAAAGTGCATATTCCTTCTCCATTAATTTGAACTGGCACAAGCGGGTGGATCAGTGGCTCTTTTTGGCAGGGGCTGAGCTGCTGGATGTTGCGGCAGCAACGGCTTGGCAGCATTGCTTTGGTACATGAATGTTAGTGCCAGTTCACCATTCCCCATCAGCCAAGTGAAAAGCAAGGCAGGAGAGGAGAGAACTGGAATTGCAAAGAGCCGACGTTATATTTCACAGAAGATGCCTCATGATATAAACAATAATTCCAACCACATTGTTTTGCCTTTTTTTAAAATACATAGTCCTGCTCAAATCCCTGTAGATCTAATTAAAACTTTCTTGGCCACCCACCAATCAGTCAACATAATTATATAGTCTGGCAAAAACAATAGCAATGAAGGCAAAATGAAGTTGTTCAGAGATGCACCTATGTGGTGGTGGGGGGGGGGATGCGAGGGGGGGAAGGCAAAACAAAACTGGAGAGCAGCGCAGGCTCCATCCCTTGTTTATTTGCTTTTGGTTTGTTTGGAAACTGCAAAAAGATTGTAATTGTGTCAAAGCTGGTGTGTTTGCACCTCAAAGAGTCCTGCAGCAGATGTTCAAAGCAGCAAAATGCCTAGAGTGTGTCAAGGAGGATCTCAAGTCATGATGAGGGAACTTTGCTGGAGACCCAGGGACCATATCAGATATTAACATGAGCTGACTGCTGGAGGGACTGAATCTGAAAAGAAGCTCTTAGCACAAAGGACAGACAGTCAGGATGTGCTCTGTAGTCACCATGAATAAACCAGAACTTGCTTAAGTTCCTCCCAGGCACAGCCTGAAATCCTGGATTTATTTCCTGTACGTAGAAGAGACGCTTGCTCGGGTCCCCTGGATATCACTGCTGTGGCAGTTGGCTTATTGCATGGCAGCAAACATATGTAAGTTATGCTGCAAATGAACCTGATCCAAATGCCATTGAAATCAATGAAAAGACTCCCACTGACTGCAATCAGACATAAATGAATTGAAATATACACGGAGCCGTGGCCAGACTTGGAAACTGAAATCATTTTTTAAAGGTTATTGAGGGGTCTTGTTAAAAGTGTTAAAAATGACTGTAGACTGAAAAGTGAAATGAAGCACGCTATCTTTTGAAGATAGATTGTTTCAAATGGAGGAGAAAATCAGAGCGATTCAGATTTGGACTAGTGAATGCTCCAAACTTTGGCAGGAATGGTTTTGACATAAGGAAAACTCTACTGCTGTACACATGCAAACACTCATATAAATGTACAGAATCTCAGCGAATGCTTGTGATGAAATCAGCAGAAGCTTAGCTTAAGATTTTCTTCTGTTGCTTGGGCAATTTATTGACGTTTGTGAGAGTATACATGTATTGAGCGGTCAGATTTGTTTGTATAACGTGACCTTCCAGGTGCTACACCCACACATGTCCCAGATAAATTGCTAGGAGCTCTGGGCAAGAAATGAACTCAATATCAAATTACAGAAGGAGAGCTTTTTTAAAAAGTAATATTTTGTTTATCATGCAATGAAGTATCTAGTTCTACTCTTCTGTACGCTGTATGTACACATAAGTATCTATATTTTAAATAACTATAGATTTAAAATCTTTCATACAGGCAAAGTTACCTCCAGAATACCTTTTTTTTTTTTTTTTTTTTTTTTAGCCAAAGAAAAGGAAACGCTTCATTTTCAAACTGTTCAAACAAAGCATTTAAATCTGACTGCTTTGGCTTGATATTTTCAGCCAAAGCAACTCCACAAATTAGATTTTGAGCCAGAATGAGCCTTGTTTTCATAGTGTACTCCGCAGATAAGAGGGCTAATTATTATTCTCATTATTATATAATTATTATTATTTTAAGAAAACAAAGTAAGAGACTTGGTGATTTTATATGAACCTGTGACTTAGAATCACAGAATCATTAAGGTTGGAAAAGACCACTTAAGATGATCCTGTGCAACGTTCAACTTGTCACCACCATGCCCAATTCAGGAACTCAAAATTTACTTCAACTTGCAATGGAAAGATGGACAACACAGAAATACAGATTTCCTTTGCATTTTATCCCGATTTTTTCCTTACACTCTCCCAATCCTTCCTTCTGATATTTTGTTAAGAAGAGCGGAGTCCCACCCAATGTGATCTTCACTTACTTTCTTATGAACATTTATTCTGCTCTCATTAGAGGGTATACCCTTCTCTGTGTCACTAAACTACAAAATAGTAGATGGGTGCCACTGATCTGAGAAGGTGTTGAAAAAGCAATCAGACTGGAGGGAGAAAAGGTCAGAAAAAGAATTCCTGTCTTCTTCTGACCTTGTTTCCAACCAGGCAGATCCTTCTTAACAGATGCTCTGACGGGCAGTTGCACTTACGGCTCATTGTTATTCTCAGGTGTGAATGTCTGCTGAAAAGTATCACACTGTAAGTATTGTACAACCCATCTGAGGCAAAATGACCTGACTTAGTAAAAATAGATGGCCAGATCTATCTCACCTGATTTTGTATCACATAAGTGTATATGAAAAGCTCTCTGGTTGATCTGCGAGTGATGCAGCTGTCTCCAGGAAAGGATTCTCAACCATGAGTTTAGGAATGATGCATCAGGGAAGTAGGACAGGGTTGTCTAAGAGAAATTTTTTGCTTGCCCGTTTTTTCCATCCTGAAATTAAATACTGTCAATGAGCAAGCTCATATCTTCAATCAGCCTCAAGGGTTCTTGGTTTTTGTGGTGTGTTTTTCTTTTTGGTTGGCTGTGGGTTATGGTTGTGTGTGTGCGCTTTAGTTTTTTTTCATTTTTTTTTCCTAGCAATAGAAAGGTAGGTTAGAGGAATATTATTTCTTTCTATTGCCTTTTCTTTCTTCCAGTTGATTTTTTTCTGTAGCTGTACCTGGAACTCCTACTTTGTCAACAGTTCATGAGAAATCAAGCAGGGAGCATGAGCAAGAAAATACCATCTGTAATGATGATAAACTATAAACAGCATTCACAGGCCATTAAGTTTGTAATCTTTTTCTCTTCATCATTATTCTCTTACCTCCATTAAATTCCTTCATAACCAAGTGAGGAAGCCAAAGGTGACAGCCATAGAGTGATAGACAAGAATTTTTATTGTCTTGTCGATACAGATATACCCAGAGCTGATAGAATGTCAGGTGAACTTCCCTAGCGATGAATAAAATTCAGTAATCTCTGAAAAAGGGAGAAAATACAAATGGTTTTTATGCCTGTTAAGCTTTTAAGAAGATGTATGTTGCTGAAGTATCCTGAGCCTATGGAAGATGCTTTGAGTGATATTTATTGTTCATAGGAAACTAGTATTTGCACTTGATCATCACACTTCAAATTGCAGATTTGCAAGGTGGCAAGACAACCAGAGACATCGTACAGCCATTAGTCACTTCAGGAACTGGAAACTCATAAAATATGAGGGAATACGCACACAACTAAGAAACTTGCAGCTGATTTTGAACAGCTGCAAAGGCCTTCTTCTTATCCTGACAAGAAAAGTTTGCATCTTCAGCCAGGAAAAAGAAGAGAGGGAACCATGCTAAGTGCCAGATATTGAGCAGATACATACCTGGTAGACCAAAGCTCAGTAAAGCCCTGAAACTTTCTCTTAGGTAGCTGTAGTCTGATACTCAACTGCCCTTTAGCCTCCTCTTCTCTGGGATGTACAGGTCCAGCTCTCAACCACTTATTGTTGGTTGGATTCTCACCACCTTCATGGCCCTCTGCTGGGTTGCCCTCCTCATTTTCTCTGTGTCCATTTGGAACTGGGGGCTTACAACCAGAAACAGTCCTTCATGTTCAGCCTCCTCAGTAATAAGCACAGGAGTATTATGATTTCTTTTGATCTCCTGATGATGTTCTTCCAAAGCCAGAAGAGCAGTTTGCCTTATTTGCAAAGAGAGAACAAAGTTGGCTACTTGGCCTCTAGTGCAGTATCAAGGTCCTTTCATAGATCATAGATTGGCTTGTGTAGGAAGGGACCTCGAAGATCATCTAGTTCCAACCCCGCCTTTCCAGTCAATTGATTTTAGCTTTTGAGACTAGGGATCCAGCCAATTTTCGAACCTCTATCAATCGCCCATACTTCCTCAACTTGATATGATACAGCTATGAGAGATAGTGTTACAATAGTCAGGTATTTAATAACACAAGGCAGTCACATTGGTCAAGCATTATTTCTTTTTGCTAAAGCCATTTTCATTTTTCCTGGTTAGTTTCTTGCCTTTTATGCAGTTGGAAATGTCCACAGCATACATTTCAGTTATTGATGGTGAAAACCTTCCGGGTATTATTGGGTTGCTTTAAAACAGTCAGGATGAAATGTGACAATTGCTAGGTCATCCCTGTGGTTATCATTCATATCAGCGGTGGTGAATGACTTGACCACGCGATACACCTTAGGCTCTCTCATTCCACCAATGTTTACTTGCTTAAAAGTTGTTATAATAAAACTCATTCCAGCTTTGAGCTCCAGTTCAGATTTTCTTCGGCTGTAAGCTTAGAGCACTAGCTGAGTATGTGCAGTCCTTGTATAAGTGTGGTCCTTGCAACTCTACTTTACACTTGACTGAATTATGAAACCCCACTGGGAACATTCGAGGTTTCTTAGGCTACATAAGCTTATCAGGAGAGCATACCAGCTGGGAATTTTGAGCAGAAGATTTCCTTATCAACTGCCTTCTGTGGCCTGTCATCAGTGGTGTGGTTTTGGCTCATAAATCTCATTGTAATACCTGACATGGGAACAGCACTCACAAGCACAGCATGGGAATGGGTTGATGTCTCCAAATCACAAGGATCGCTGAATGACTGAAATGCAGGGCCAGCGCAGGGGAGCACGTGTTACTAGAGGAGATGTCACAGGTGGGATTAAATCTCAGGACATGTAAGCAGGGTGGTTTATAAGAGGGCTGAATTCAGCTTCAGTGTGAATATAGTAGTTGAGCGGGCACATGAGTATTGCTTCAGCACCTGATGGGTTGTAGAAGCTTGTTTTGGAGCAAATCACACACTCCCTTCCTTTGATGACATATCCACCCTTGGTCTGTCACTCAAATCATTGTTAAAAACTGGCTCAGGAATTCTCTGCAGCTGGAAGTTCGGGAAGGAGGTCTGGACCCAAAGAGCAAAAACTGAGTCTGCAGCATGGGTTTTGCTGACTGTGTGGGAGGGAGCGATCCTTTTGGATCCTGCAGTGGAAATGAATCAGCAAAGCCAACATACATAAGAGACTTTCCAGAGATCCAAACTCTTATTATCCCCAGAGAGAGCTACTGGGCAATAAACATCAACAGATATTTGAGTAAAACCAGTGCCTTAAGGGAATGTAGCACTGGATATGGGTGCTGCGTACCTTCCTGGACAGAGAGGCAGTGACACTGACTAGTTCTGCTTGCCACCCAGTTCTTCTTGCCAGATAATTTACGACCTGAAATTTCCACCTGAGGATTTAGCAAGGCAAAATATATCTTTAAATTATACAGAAGCAAACTCTTGCACTTTTTAAGATTACTTTAAACCTCAGTCTTTGCAACAGGCTGCAGCAAGAGGGAGTAAAAGAACAAAAAGCCCTTGCTGTTAATATTTATGGCAACTAAAGCTAAATTGCATCACATTAGCAGATGAATGGGAGCCCCTGTTAAAAGCTGCAGCAGCCTAATTTTAGGATGGCACTGGTTTGGGGCTTCATTGTCTGGAATAACAAAGGAGAGCTTTCATGTTAATTAATTTGCAGGAAATATTAGTGTTAAAAATAAATAGTGCAGTCACCTTTCCAAATATAATTGGAGTGCGGTAAGTGAAATTCAGTTGCAAGAAGATTTAGATTTTTTGTTATTTCAGTTACAGATTTTTTTTTTCCCCAATAGTTTTTCTGTGCCAAATGTGTTGCCCCTATGTGAAGTCCCAGGACTGAGTTCTGATAATACCTATGATCCAGTGATATAAATGTTGCTACAAAACAACCTGTTTAGGTACATAATTTGTAATTTTTTTTTCAAATGCATATTCCTTTTGGATAAATTATGTGTAATGTCAAATGGCTGTTCATCGCTCACCATGTCTTGATAGGAATCAATGGAGCAGTGTTCCTTTTGGGCTCCCTTCATTACACGATCTTTACAGGGAAAACTGATGATTTAAAATGAGTGTGGATTCACAAAATCCTGATTGTGCAAATACTCACCACAGTCAGATTTTACTGCTTAACCTAAAAGACACTTGAGAGCCGATAGACAAGGTTATGTTATGCCCTGTACTGATCAGCTAGTTGAGCTCATGCAATTTTCTTTCATTTCTCTTTCTCCCTTACTGCTTAATGGGAGTTGAGGCAATGTTAGCAGTCACTGAGGTGCTTCTGGCATGCAGAGGTCTGTCATCTAGCATTTTTCAGAAGACAGGAATCCTGTGGAACCATAAAGTGTCTTGGGGCTACATTTCCACAGGCAGGCTCTGACTGTGAGCATAGGAAAGGATGCCTGCAGATGACAGATTACTGCAGTCATTATTGTGAGGATTTATGACCTTGACAAAGCTTGTATTTCCACCTGTCTCTGAGTCTGCCCAGTCCCAAGTGAAGATTTGTGTTCTCAGTTGTGTTTCCTTCTGTTCTTGCATCTCTACTCAAGGCTATAAAAGTCCCAAGAAAGATGTTTGCTCCACTGCAGCAGCTCCCCAGAATCAGTGTCTACTCTCTCTGTTAGGCTCCTGTCTGTGCTTTCAGACTCCAAAAGTGAGAATCCTCACAAAGTTTTTCATGTCTGTGCATCCTTTCCTTTCTTGTAGGCATGGGCATGGAGTTATCTCACTACACACCAGTGCTTCCCTTTGACAGTGTATTTGAATTCAGCCCCCTCTAATGGCAACGTGGGGCTTACTGTATCTCTCAGCTCAGAAAATCATCTCTTACATCAAATGATGGGAATGTTCTTGTGTGCCAAAGACTCTGAGTTCATTTCTCTGATGACTCAATCATCAGATCAGCTGAGACAGAAAGATGGCTGGCAACAAGATTAGATTATGGTGATTCAAAGTGTCTCTCTTAGATAAGCGTGTACCATGAGTATTCCGAAGTGCACACAATCAGATTGTAAAACTGGTGACCACAGCATGCCTTGGAGACTCAGGGCATAAATAAGGATTAGACAAATTTAGAGAAGACAGGTCCATCTGTAGCTATTAAACTTAAGGGATCAGGTGTAATTGCTACTGCTGGAATCTCCTAAACTGATGATTCCTGGAAAAAGGGATCAGGAAAAGGGTCTTACTGTGTATCCCTTATATCCATGAACAGCAAAGGAAGGGTCCTCAGGCCAGATCCAGTAGTTTCTCTCCTTGACTGACTCCTGTGTTCAGCTGCTGAAGAGCTCTGGAGGTGCAGTATACTCAGTGAATGCGGTGCTTTCTACCATGTTAATTCCTAACATTTGCCAGTCCCTTATCATAATTCAGAGATAGTTGTTGGCCAAAATGAGACAGCTAGATGGCTTCCTTCATCAGCCTTGCCCACTCCTTGGCATGCAAACCTCTATTATAAGGAAAGATAATTCCAAGAGAAAGTTCCTCTGATCACTTAAACGTTTTGTCCTTCTAAGTTCTTTTTCTCTCTCACCCACACATCCCTTTGAATTTCATCCCTCTGAATTAAAGCCTCTTTAGGAGATGTTCCCAAGAAGTTGTCACTCTTCAGTGTGTCCATTGGCACTGATCCATCTGGCCAACACAGCGTATGGAAGACCAGGGTAGGTTGGATAATCACACTGTGACTCAGTTTCCCCCGCTTATACATCAAGAGTAAAACTCACTGGCCTTTGTGAGGAGCTTTAGGCTTAGTGAAGAAAAGGAGCTGTTAAGTACAAAGTGTTAATTATTATTACAGACAGGCACGTTTAACTGGGAGATATGGAAACAGGTATGCTGCTAATTGGTTTACAGTATATTTGACTGAGGTCTGGTGGTTACAGTGCAGACAATCCATCATTATTTCAAGCAGCATGAAGTTTTGCTCCGCCTCAGTTACACTAAGTCCCCCTTTGTGATCTTGTGCTCGTATCCCAAGACGTGTCACCAGTGAGCATCTGAGTGAAATCTCTAGAAGAATGTGGAACAAAGCTGTAAATCTCCTTCTGTAATGCCCTGCCAAAAAAATACAATAAAGTCTTCCATGTCAGGAAGGAAACATTAAAAATGTTAATTAAGAAGTAAACTCTTCTGAAAATCAAATGGGAATGAGTAGGAGCAGGCAAATGGGGACTGGATAGAATTCTGGCGGAAGAGCCTTGAATTCTTTCCAGTCCTTAAAAGTGTCATCACTTGCGTGTGTCCATAAAAGCTCAGGCCCTGTCCCACGGCTCTGCCTGCAGCGATTGCTCGGCAGCTCCCACAGGCTGGCAGTGCAGGGTTTGGTGGTCTGCTATGGCCACCACGTGTGACAACTCTCTAGAGAAGAGATCTAGTGATAGGGAGAGCACAGTTCTTGAGGGAGGAACTCCTGATCCTTCATGGGCAGCTAGAGCAGAAAGGTTTTCTCCACTCTAAACCACATGGGGGGAAGTCCCCTCTTCTCCTCTTGCTGTCATTTTATTTCCCAAAACACGTCCTTGTCCCCACCAGCACTTATGTGAGCACATCTTGGCCGTGCCCGGTGATTTATCCAAACATCGGCAGCTGCTTTAAGTGATGGCACAGTGAAGCAAAGGCAGAGGAGGGAATGGAGGGGTTGAAATATAACTTCCACCCGCACCCGTGCTGTGAAATCAAGCACAGGGACTATGCCCAGCACCTCCAGTGCATTTACATCAGTCACTGAGAAAGGGAAAAGAGACCATCTCAGAGCCTGCTCGGACATTTGGGACCACTCCATTATGCCAATTAAAATATTTCCCCTAGAAGGACCGTATACACATATGTACGAACTGCTCCTTCGCTTTTCACATTTGCTTCCAACTCCTGAGCGGGGTTGTTTAATACATGAGAAGGTTTTAGAGGTTCGAGCTGTTGGGAAGCGCGGGAGAGGAAGGGATCAGCCGTGTGCGAGTGCTGAAGTTGGAATAAGTCCTCTCGGAGCGAGTGCGTGAGAGGGGGGCGGCGGGAACCAATCGCTCCCGGCACACGCGGGGGTCCTGGCGGGGCTGCGGGAGGAGCGGTGCGGGAGGGGAGCGGGGAGAGAGCGAGCGGCTGCTTCCAGAGAGCAGCCGGGAGAAGGCACAGCCGGGATTTGCTCCTCTCTCTCTGACTTCAATTCAGCTCCTCCCCCGTGTGGTTGTGGCTTTCCCTTCCATCAAAAGCCCGATCAGCAACGCCAGTTTTTTTTTTTTTTTTTCCTGGGGGGGGCAAACAAACAAACAAAAAAAAAAAAAAAAAGAAAGAAAGAAAAGGGGGGAAAAAAAAAAGAAGAAAGAAAAAAAAGAGGAAAAAAGTGCAAAAGAACGAAAAGAATACAAGGAAGAAAAAAAAAGAAAAGGAGAGAGAAAGCAGTCTCCCTCTCCTCAGCTGCATCAAATACAGCAGTCTGAAACTTTATGGAGTTCTCGCAGTGTTTTCCCCGCGGTGGGTAGATCGGCAGCACCTCGCTCGCTCCTTCCTGCTCTTTCTCCCTCGCGCTCATCAGCAGTCAGCAGCGATGGAAAAAGTTGCTGGCTGGTACCCAGCCTGGCACGTTGCTCTCCTGTACTGGACATGGCTTTTCCTCTTCACTTTTGGCTTTACCGGCGCAGAAATAACTTGCAGATCCTGCCATTCCCAGGTGAAGCCGCAGCAGCAGCATCCGCAGCAGGGATTACCGATGCATTTGAAGACCGACAGAGGAGAAAAGGAACGGTGGAGGATCCCGGGGGAGCTGGGAGGTGAGAGAGGGCAAGGGGCCGGGATGGATACGGAGGATGCCGAGCTGCAAGCACCCTTCGATCCTGCTCTGGCGGGGACCAAATTCAGCGGCTGGGAGACCCGGAGCTGGGCGAGCGAGCCTGAGAAAGCGTCCGGGAACAACCGGCCCGGAGCAGCGGCGGCTCCTACCGGGGACTACCCTCACCGGGGCCAGGCGGGCGACCGGCGGAACTCGGCCCGGCGGCGGCGGGGCCGCAGCCCGCGGGGCACGGCGGGGCCGGGCGGCGCCGCGGGGCGGGAGCCGGGGGGCTCCGGCGCCGCCCGCTTCGGGCTGGAGGAGCTGCGGCTGGGCAGCACCACCTTCGCCCTCACCGGCGACTCGGCGCACAACCAAGCCATGGTGCACTGGTCGGGGCAAAACAGCAGCGTGAGTACCGAGTACCGCCGCCGTGGGGGCTCGGCGGGGTGGGGGCGGCGGGTTTGCATTTTTCCTTTTTTTTTAATCTGGTTTCCCTCCCTGCGTTTTTGTTTCTTTCTTCTTCTTTCTTCTTCTTTTTCTTTCTTTTTTTTAAGATTTTTTCTTTTTCTTTTCTTTGGGGGCGGGGTGGGAGAGGGATGAGGGTTTTTTTTTTTTTTTCCTTCTTCCAGTGGGGATTTCGTTCCCGGGAGCCGCGGATTGGCTTCGCTTAGCAGTGTGCAGTGGGGCAGAAGTGCCTCTAAAAGACCATTCTTCTGGAGCAAAAAAAAACAAAACTTTCCGCCTCCCGCCCGCTGAGCACGGCCCATTCCAACCCCTTCTCCATCACCCTGCAGGCAGAGAAGGGGGAACCACCACCCGCGGCGGGGAGGACAGTCCGAGGGATCCCGTCCCCCACACTCTGCCTGCCCCAGGGTAACCCCACCGGCAGCAGGGGATGCTGAGCTGTGAGCAAAGCCTGGGAAAGCTCCAGGGCTACTGCTGCTGCTGCTCCTCCATGCCTGGGACACACGTCAGCCCAGGGTTTAGCTGGGAGGTTAAGCTCTGAGGTGCCTCTGTGCAGGGGACACAGGTGCTTTCTTGCCTCTTGTCACGAAGGTGTTAAAATGAGACAGCTCTGGTCTCTTCTCTGTAACCTGGACTTTTCTCATGAATAGCAACAGAATGGCTGTGACAGGAGCCAAGCAGAATGAAATCAGCCAGAGAGATAGGTGACAGATTTCCAGTCTGGAGCAATAGTTGTGGCATCAAAGTTATCAAGTTAACTCGTGTCCCTCCAACTTGTGCTTCAGAGGTAACCCCAAGCCAGGAGCCTGCTGGTAGCTCTGCTCTGGGGCTAACAGGAATGGGGGTCTGAGTGCCCCAGCGAGCGGGATGCTAATAGGAGAGAAAGGGATACCAGTGTGATGTGGTGTTTGCCCATACAACTTCATGGGGTAAAGGGTGACTTGGGCTCCTCTGCTCTCAGCCAGATTTTTGGCTGCTTGGCACAAGTCCTTGGCCTCCTTCTCAGCTTTTAGCACGAGGAACCTGGTGACGTTTTGATATTATGATCAGATCATTATGAATTCCTTCTGGTATGGATTGTATTAAAATATATCCCACTCACTCCATTTAGAATTAATGTGGATGTTATAAGCACCATGCTGTGGGGTTCCGATCTAGTTAATTGAGACAAGGTTTTATGGGCTCATCAGCATTTTGTTTGTTTGTTTGTTTGTTTTTTAATTAGCTAATTGACAGGGGAATACCTGTCATCTCCATTTTGAAGGACCTTCCCCTTTCTTCCCAACTCAGCTAGCCTCTCTCACATAGTCGTGGTAACAGAAGTTGCTGGGGAGGAACTCCGGTCTTTTCATACTGATTGAATTGAGTCTGACGCTGGTTTAAAGAGAGCTATTTGCTAAGAAAAAGCTTCTGATATAAAAAGTCACCCAGCAAGCATCAGTTTTCCCCTTCCTTTCACACAAGGATGTTTCATCTCTCTCTGTATATGAATACATTATTATTAGAAGTAGCAGTTTTGATTGTACGTGTTCTTAGACATATACGTGTGTGTAGTTCTTTTTGCCTACTGTGGTAGTATGGACTGTTAATGCTATGGTCTGATTTACCTGCTGAGTGTCTCTGTGTAAAACTGCTTGCAGGGAGCTGTGGGGAAAATTTTTGCTGCTGTCCGGCCCAAAGTGCCCTGAGTTGTGTTGTGTTGGGGAGATCACGCTCCCACCTTGCTGCTGTGTGCTCTCACAGTGCTGTGCTATTTGTGCTGTGGTAGCATCCCCTCACAATGCTAAATGAAGCGGGGCTTAGCAGGAGCTGGATGCACCAGCAAGCTCGTCCAGGCTCAGCTGAAGCAGTGGTGTTGGTTCAGTAGGAGCTCAATGTGGCACTGACCCAATGGCTCTGCATGGAGCTTTTGGGCACTCAGCTGTGAAGGAGCTGGGAGTGGGAGGGGGTTAGGGTGAAGTGCTTTCCAGAGCGTGCAGTGTTTGTAATCCCACCTGCACAGAGTGGCAGGGTATCCCATGGTGCTGTGTGCACGGTGCTGCGTGACCCTGGTGCCCTGGCGGCACTCCAGCAGTAGTGGCTGCCAGATTCCTCCTTGTGTTTCCCCACCGTGCCAGGTGGATGCAACACGCCTCCTCTCATTTTCATTCTGATGTGCTCTGTGAGCACTGCCGTTAAACGGCTTGTGCCTTTTGCCCAGGCAGAGGGACACTATGGAGATGATCATAGTTTGCGGCATGTGTGTGAGTAAAGGAAAAAGCCAAAACAAAACCCTAAAAATCTGAGCTGATGGGAAAGTGGTAAAATAAAAGCACTGTCACCATTAAGGTTTGTTTTAATTATAATGTACCTGATTCTGCCAACCTCTGTCTGTTTCCCTGTATCCTTATTTTGGTAGTGGTCTGGGTACAATTGCAATGTGTCTGGGCAGTGATTTCACGTTGTGGGTGTGTATCATTCCATTCTGAGGCTGGGCTCGCTGTGTGCTTAGCCACAGGCGCAACAAGAGTAATAAGTAGTGGTATCAGTCATCCAGATATAAGTCCACCAACATAAACAGTCTTACACTGGGCATCCTGTGGGGCCCATCAATGACTCTGGGTACTCCTCAGACAGCTTACCCTGCAGCACAGAATCCATATTACACTTGACAGCAGCAACAGGACCAGCTGTGCAGCCTTGTGGGGAAAGTACGTACCCACACAGCCATACCCACACAGACCTGTGGCAAGAACCCAGGTCACATCTACAGGGACGTGCTTCACATGCACCCTGCTTCCTCCTGTTTTTTGTGGCTTCCCTATGAGCAGTGTCAGTCCGTGCTCTACAGAGGAGAGCACAGGTGTAGGGAAGCTGGATTGTCAGATGACTGATGAGGATGAAATGAGGAGTGTATCCAGTGCTGTATGAAAATGCAGATGGTCCTCAGGCTCTCTCTGACTGCTGTGGAGGTGAGCGAGGCCACGCAGGCCATCTGGTGTGGTCTGGCATCTACACAATCCAGAGCTCTTTCTGTCTGCAACACAGAGAGGAGTGGCTGCAGCTAAATTGGGGGCTGCAAATGGTCTCTGGCTTGTACCAAGTCCCAGACTGTCTGGGAATGATCCAAGAAGGTGTTAACTGGCCCATGTTAGCACCATTGCTTTGTTTCTTTGCATTGATATATGCAGAGTCTTTCTACTGGCCTCCGTGAAAGTTGAAGTATTAGATCCTCTCAGATAAATCTCTTCCTTAAATCCTGGCTACAAGACACACAAGTGAGATCTGGATGTTTGCACCTCTGGGGAATTTCATCATCAGTGTGGAAGCTGGCAGGTTTCCTAGCCTGCAGAAATATCAGACATGCTTCCTGATGTGGTATATGCAAACACTGTAGATTTGAATTCCCCATAGCTCCCTCAGTGCTATGCTACAGAGTAGGAGAAAACAGGCAGCAGAGATTTGTGCATAGAGATATTTGATTTTAATGGAGAGAAGCAGCTCTCAAAGAAATATCCAATATGAGCTTCTGGGATAGAGATGCTTCTCAGAGTTTTTGAGAAACCAAGGCTGCCTGGGTTTCTCAGTCTATTTATAAGGCAACCCACTGTTATCTTGCACTGGACAGAGTCTGATGTCTTGGCCTGGTGTAGATCTCAGTTTGGCAAAGAATATGAGGATGTACCCAGCCTGTGGATTGACTTTTACATGGTCACCCAGCACTTGGTCACTACAGCTTCTGTAGCCTGGGATATCTGGTTCAAACTTCTGTGATTTATGTTGCTGGAAGGAAGAGCTGAGCTTCTCTTGGGTCTTCCAAGCAGAAGATCCTCAGAAGAATGCTGGAGATGAAATCTGGACCAGAGGCAAAGCAACCTGGCCAGATAATTTTTTATATTCCATCCACAGTAGAAAATCAATATGAGTGATGGGTCCAGTGCAGTATGAAGCCTGCAAGGTCATCATCGCTGTTGTCGTGTGGTTACACTAGATAACAAGGGAAGAGAGAAATCTCTTATGGGAGAGCTTTTAGACAAACTGAGACTCCTCATTAGGTATTACTTGCAAGTTTTTGTTTGATGCTACTGATAACACAAACTGAACGCGGGTAAGGCAGAATGACAATATACGTGTTACAATCTGTTGCTGGGTTTTCATTTGGAGCATTCAAACCTATTTTATATATTAAGAACTTAAGGAGAGGTTCAAGGCTGTAGCGGGTGCTGCATTCTACCTTAAACTCATCAAAAAGCGTCATAAAAAAAATGGAGTTTCCTTCCTTCCTGTTGCTGCCCGCTTTTCAGGGTAATTGTTTTTTATTCTTCTTCTTTTTGGAAACTTCTGGCTGATTTCTGTTCTAACATTGCCATTGGGCAATCTATTTATTTATTTATCTATTTATTTATTGGTTTGTCTATATGCCTTTTAATTAGAGTTGTTTTCCCTATTTGGCACTTACACCTCCATGGAATTATTTTACAGGCAGTGCTCGTATTCCCTTTCAACCTCTGGTTTGCTAAATCAAGCAAGCACTGCTCTTTCTGTATCTGCTTGTAAGACAGATTGCGGAAAATGAACTGTGAATTTCTAGGAGTTGGGTTCCCAAGAGCTTGAATTTGAATCAGGCGTTTGCTTTTGATGAACAGAATTCCATGTGGATGATAATGAATGTATTCACTTTTAATACCGAGACAGCAAAGGACAGTAAAGGCATGGCAAAAGTGTCTGAAATTGCTGGTGTTATTCTGCTCTGACCAGAATGAGGAATCAATCAAAATGTCACTTCTCACTCTGCGACGTCTTTGCTCAGATGCTGCGTTCATGCAACTGGCTGTAGTTGGTACTCTCTGTCCTTCCCTTCTGGCAGAGCTGTGGCTCCAATGTAATATTTCCAGAGATGGGTGAAGACCTGCCAGCATCATCCTGTCAGTGACACTGCAGTAGTCCACCGTTCCCTTCCTCCCACCGTGGTTGCATTACTATAAAAAAGGGGTTTTAAGGAGACGAATGTGAGTGTGGAGCTCAGAGTGGTGAGACCCATGGTGAGGAATGACCCTGTTGTCAGTTGCTTTGCATTTAGATTGGTTCCTGAGGTGTGGGAAAGATGTCCCCAGAAAAGATTCGTCTTAAGTTGGATGCTTGCATTAAAATGCTTTAGTACAATGTAAAATGTCTTGCTTATATGTTACAACAATGTATTATGGTATTAATAGAATAATGCACCAGATGCTGAGAGGGTTTCAGGCTAATCTCTTGCTGAAGCTAATGAGGCTGTATTTAGGAAAGGATGAACAAAAGTGAGAAAACAAAACTGGGATTTAAACTGGAAATAATCAGGTCAAATTAAAGTATTACTGAAAGTCTCGTGCTTCAAATCGTGCTACTCTGCTGATCACAAAATACTTGATGTCCATTCTTTATATGAATCTTCCTTTAAAAACAACAACAACAAAAATAAGAGAAAATGCTGGAAAATTTCACTGTAGCTTTGAATTATGACCTTATTTTCTAACCTTTTTTTTTTTTTTTTTTTTTAAAATTGGGGAAAAATAATCTAATACCCATAGTGTTTCTTCTTTGTTGCATTCCATCTGTGGGTACACTTCTTGACTATATGAAATGTAAGCTTTTCATATACAGAATATGAAATAGGATACATGGGAAATTATTAAGAACAGCCACGCATTGAGAGAAAGAAGTGGGTGAAAGAGAATCCTTGAGAATGAGAAGAAAGGCTTCTCGTGTGAATCTGGCTTCTGTAAAAGTGTCTGAGCGATGGAGAGGCGCTTCCACTCAGACTGACAAGTGGGATATGCAAATCCCATCAGGAGGGGAGATTAAGGAGAATTATGGAAGAGCTCTGACAGTTGCAGCTAGCATTCCCGCAATATCAAGAGGCTATAAACTATATAAAGCAACGAGGTTATAGTTTTCAATTTTCCTAATGCTATACTTTATAATAGAAAAGGATTTTCTCCCCTTCCTCCTGTCTTCAAATAAGTGTTTTTTATTTCTCTGACCTGGAAATCGTGGTGAGGTCTGTCCAGAGGGAGAAGCAGTGAGGCCAGAAGTCAGCAGCTCATTCTGGAGAGGCTGTGGAGCTTTCTGACCCATTCTGCTGTGGTACAGCTGCACATATGGAGGGCTCCAAGATTAGCATTGGCCTTGGGCAGTCTTGCCTCCACTGGCCTTTCTTGTTACACCAATGCAAGAGTCGTGTGCAGAGCTCCAGTGAGATATGTGAAGTGCCATTTGAGATTCTCTGGCCTCAGTATCAGATACAAGTATCCTGTGGGCCCTGCATCCTCTCCAGTGCCCAGGTCTGGCAGTAGTAGAGCATCTCAAACTGTAATATCTACCTATATTCTGACAACTGATATTTTCCTAAAATCTGGTTGTGCTGGATCTCCATCACTTAGATTCAAGTTTTCATTTTATAGGAGGAGAAAGACGATCAGACTGACACAAGGCAGTGCCTTTCTGTCCATTTTTTTCATATCTGGTCAGCAAACCAAAAAATCAATGACTCCCACAGCTCTAATTGACATTTCTGTGTTAAATTAAAATGTGCCTTGATTCCAATTCAAATGGCAGCATTGGGTGATAGACTAATTATTTTGGAATTTGCAGCGCATATAAAAGTTGATGCAGTAAAATGATTTTTGTGCTATTTGCATTTTATTTTTAGCTGTCCATCTTAAGTCAAACAACAGTTAATGCGAGAGCCCTTAATCTCTAATTCTCAGTGCTGGTAACACAATAGGACTTTTACTTAGTACTGCACTTTCTCTCCTTGGGGAGTATAAAAGAAAAGTACTTTGAGAAGGAACAGGATATTTTAGGATATGTCCTAAAATGTAATTCCTTTCTTTGAGAGGCTCTACAAGAACTTTAACCTCATGTCATGTCTCTAAATAGAGGAGTGATGTTGTCCCATGGTAATGCACTAGGACTCAAAGCTGCCTCTAGGACTCAAGGCTGAGAAAAGAATGAAGATTTAGGTGGGTAGGAAGGAGGAGGGGGGAAATTAGACCTATTTCTGCTGCTGTGGATGGATGCCAGTGCTCCAAACCCAGTTCTGTGAAGAGCTTGTGTTGGGGTAGGGTCTTTGTGCTTCTTCATGTGCTGTGGTGAGGTGCACTGGTACACAAATGCAAGGCTGGTGCTTGGAGAGGGCAAATGGATTGCGTTCATCAAAGTGGTTTGCAGACTGCCCCCAGGAATAAGTGTCTGATGCCGTGCGTATCATTTCTTGGTGCCCTTTGTGGCTTAAGAGCCCATCTACAGTCTTCCATGCATTGTGTAGATACATTAAATCAAAAGATGAACAAAATGATGGAAGGAGATGATTTTTAGTGGTCATTTCAAGGCAAACATTTTCCTAGGAAGGAGAAGCCTGAGCTTTTTGGGTGGAGAGTGAACAGCTGTACATGGGAAGGAAGCTCATGATCCCTTGCGGCACTGGGTCTCAACTCAGTGCTGCTGCTCACATCCTATTTGTATTATGTCACCTCAGCTGGTGATAAGCCGACAGTGCCACGAGCTCTTGCAGACCATTTACATTCAGCCCTTTAGCAGGAAGGGAAAGGTTATTTAGAAAATTTCAGGCTATTTAGATAATTCAACAGAGATATCCCATTTCTTTCCCCAAATATTTCTCTCCCGCCCACTTTCTCACCTCCCCCGCTGCATTTAAGGTTAAGAAAATAATTTGAGATACATATTTTATGTAACAAATCTCCTCGTAAATTGTTCCTGCTCAGTCTGTGGTATTCTCAGGTGCATTTTTAAAAACATTCTTTTCTGGGGGGTGTGAAGTATTCACAAAGTTCTGGATTCAGAAAGCAGTTGAAATTCCACAGTAATGTGGGACTGGACTGCCATTTAATCGCTTAGAATGGACTTGGTGTGGAGAATTGGTATTTTGCATCCGCAGTGCATTTTCAGCAGCTGAAAGAGGTTATATGGTCCCTGTATGTTTGTGAGACTGGATCAGTATAAACCCTCAGGAACAGCTTCACCATCCCCTGCCCTCACCGAGAGCACTGCCAATACATCCCACAGAACCATCACTGCAGACAGACCTAACAGAAGTGAATTCTGGGGAATCTTCAAATTAATATTCATGGCCTTGGTTTTTGAAGAATTTACCTATGCGTAAGTGTGAATGCTTATTGTGAAAATCAAGCTTTATGTGCCAGACAATGTGAACTGAAAAGTTAATTTGCTTTCTGTTGATCTTTACTTCGTGTTTCCCAGGAAAAAACAACAACAACAACAACATTTTCAGTAGGCAAAAGATGAAAAGCTTTAAATTAATTTTTTTGGGGGAAAAAAAAAATCAAATTGTGGGAATCTGCAAATCAAAGTTACCTTCTGTATGTGAAATGATGGATTTTTGTATGGGAGAGGCTAAGTAGGTAAATAAAGATACATCAGCAAAACAGCAGATGCGTTAACCTTAATGCCAGAACACACTGATCTGTGGTGAAATGTCACTAATCAGAAGAGATTGGAGGGTAATTATTTCCTGAGTGTTTTTTGTGGGGTGAGGATCACACCTTGGGAAGGGACTGCACTGCACCTCCTCCGCTTCATTTGTGTGCATGTTCCTCATCTCTTTAAACTCATTAAGGGGGACAGAGCCTGGGCTGAAGGATACAGATGTGAATTTAGCCTGGATCTGGTGATCTAGAATACAGACAAGCTACTGAAGTTCAGTAATAACTACTTAGGGGAGATTTAGATGGTAAGAGATAAGAAAATATTTTTTTACCACAAAGACGGTGAGACACTGGCATAGGGTGCCCAGAGAGATGGTGGTGGTGGTGCTCTGTCTTTAGAGACACCCAAGGTCAGAATGGAGGGGCTCTAAGCACCTGATGGAGCTGTAGGTGTCCCTGTTCAGTGCAGGGGATTTGGACCAGATGGCCTTTAAGCGTCCCTTCCAAGCCAAACAATTTGATTACTCTGTGATGATTCTACGATTCTACGGTTCTACTTAGGCTATGGTAACCCAAAGAAGCCTTGATGCAGATCTGCAGTCTTTATGCTGGTACAGCTGGTTCTCCTTTTATCCTCATTTAAATGACAAAGGACTGTTCAATTGTGCAGTTCCTGGAAAACAAAATCAAACAAAAACAAAACATTCTCCAGCTCATCTTTTGTATGTAAAACTCTCACCTTCCATTTTATTTTCAATTTTCTATGAGTTGACTTTTAGCCTTTCTTTTTTCTTCAGAAACCTTGAGAAATTGCTCATCCTTTCCCGAGTTAACTTACATTAAAGTCACTCAGTGGAATAAATGCTGTTGATTTCAAGTGTCTCCAACCAGAGGTTGTGCCCGTGGCTTTGAGCCTGGTGGGATAGAGGGAGTCAGAGCACAGATACCTATGGCAGTTGTAGCATGGAGCCCAGCTCTGTATTGAAGTGCTGTGGGCTGGAGTCCTGCTGCCTTTTCTTCCTCCACCAAAACTCAAGGTTCTGAAATCCCTGTTATTTTCATCATGCTGCAGGCTAGGATCTACTGGAGAGGCTCAGCAGCTCCTTTGCCTTCCTCTTCCATAGGAACATGAGCTCTTCATCTTCCTCTCTGCCAGCCCCAACATGTTCCATCCTCCTCCTCCCATCCACCCCCAGCCCTGCCAGTTGGTGCTGTTGCCTGGCGACCTGCTCGCAATGGACAGCTTGGAGGAAAGCGATGATTAAACAACCTGAACTGCCATCTGAAAGCGGTGATTGTTATTGTAATGTGACAAGTGGTGACAGCTGAGACAGCAACACGTTCAGAGTGCAGTTCCTTATAAAAAATGTTGAAAAAAATAAACAGATGATGGAAGTGCTGCACACACCTGTGTGTGTAGGTGTGCAAGTGCTGATGCTTCCCCTTGATGTAGAAAGGCCAGGAAAGGCACGTGCTCCCTTTAGAACGGAAAAGTGAGCATCACCCCAATAATTGTCATGACTAACAGGCCAGCTCACAAGCCAACGCAGCTTGCATTGATATTTTCAAACATCTCTGCTACTCTGAGGTAGCAATTAAATGGGATGCTGCAGCTGTAAGCAAGGAGTGGTTGTGCACAGCGTTGCTGCCCTCTGAGCAGCTGCAGAGAGCCATCAGCCCCATGCTGACTGCCAGCTGGAATATCCTACGTGCAGACAGCAATGCATTGAAGCTGGGAACAGCATGTAGTGGTCTTGCTGCGTCCACCTGCCATGTCTCCTCCTGCCTTCCTGATGGATGAGATTAGGATAGGCTCAAGGGTGAGCTCAGTGTGGAAAGGAAACGGTTGTGGCTGTAGGACCACAGAGGTCAGTTTAGGGTTTGTGCATTACATCTTCTGGTGTCAGCTGGAATGATCCTGCCTCCTTAGCCTTCCTTAAAATCTGGGTGGTGCTAAATGTTAAGGTCTTACTTAGCTTTGTCACAGCTTCAGAGAAAATCTGAGATTTCACCTGGTTTGACTTGTCCCATACCCCGTGTTGTCTTCTCTGTCAGCGTTGCCTGTAATTTTACAGCCTGTTAGTGAAGGCATCTCTGGTTGGCAAAGAAAATAGTTTTCCCTTTAATTTATATAATTTGACAGCATTTTCTGATACAGATGATTGAAATGTGTTATAAAATTGTGTTGTCAAGGCTGGTGAACAGGGACTGGGTCAGCTAGGTTTGCCTAGAGGGCCACTTTCACATTCAAATGCCACAACTTTTTGGAGGAACACAGTCAGCAAGCATTCGTGCAAAAGAAAATTGAAAAGATGACCAAATGTACCCTAAGGATTGGGTAAACCAGGACTCTAAGAAGAAGGAAATGAGTGCTAGTCAGGAAACCTTAAAAAAAGCTCCTCTCATGAACTTCGAGGATGGAAATACTTTTGGGGGATGATGCTTGGAACTAGCCAGCTCTGCAACCACTTCATAGGAGAGCTCTGTTGATTTACTCATTAAAGTTTCTGTAAGAGCCAGGTTTCTGCAGTCTCTTCATTTTTATCCTTTGCTAGAAAACTTTCCTGGAATTTATATTGTTCTCTTCTTCCCCCAGCTACCTTTGACTTTGGTCCTTTTAATGCAGCTAAAGTATTAGCTGGGATTGCCCTGAACCATAATTACAATAAAACACTGAAATAGCCTAGGAGCTTCTGGACAGAACCTCGGGACCACAGCTGAAATCTGAAAAAATTCAGTATCTGCACACCACAGAGATGTGGGACAGTTTTGCTGTCATTTGTCTGAAGCTCTGAAGTAGTGAATCGATTCCCTTCCCTTGTATAGCAGTCTTTGTCACGGTGGTGTCACTATCCAGGATCCATTGTAATGTTAATCCTTGCCTCTCTGATTTTCCTGTGCACACATTATATAGATACTCACAAACTTCAGTGGAGCAAATATTCATGTTGTTCATTTATTGGAGTTATGTCTGGATTTGAAGAGAAGAAATGAATGTTCCTGGTGCTTCCCACTTTCTTCTCAGTCTTCCCTTCGCTTCAGCCCACATTATAATTGATAGCATTGTTTCTGTTCTCCTGTCCTGCTCGGGCACTGGTATCTCTCAGCCTTTCTCAGGGAAATGGCACTGTCTTGACAAGTCAATTACATTTGCATTTTTGCTACAAAGAATAGCAGTGGGAGTGAGGTACAGCTTCAGTGCAGGTAAACATCACTGTTCTCTGAAAGCAGATTTACCTAAAGGGATTCATATATTTCTTTCAATTTTTAAAGCGATGTTAAGCGTAGTAGTAACTATTTCTAGGAAATGTTTTTGCTCTGAACTATTTGCCTATGCTCCGATGGCTGCTTAGGTCCTTTTAAAGTTGCTGTCAGTGCCTGTGCTTATTGCAGCAGCGCACGTTTTCATCAGTGCTGTTCAAGTTCTTAAGGCAGATCTATAAATGATACATTTGAGGGATGACTTTAAAGGAAAACAAGAAAACAAACCCCAAACTACTTTACAAATGTCCTTCCTAAAAGAGCTAGAAAATCACCTGTGCTCCTGTTAAGCTGAAAGAGAAAAAAAAACATGCACACACATACACAAAAAGAAGAAAATTCCACATCAGCTGTGTTGCTCTGTCTTTCCCATGTCTTCATTATGTCTGGCACCATCTCAGAATAAAACTGAGGATGAATGTTGAGTCTGTATCTGTGCACCTTTCCTACTCGTGTATATTAAGATTCACTTGGATGAAGCCAAGAGTTCCTTTGTGGCAAGCAGGAGAATCCATCTCTATTCATTTGTAACGCTGAATTATTGAAATACCAAGTAGGAGGAGTCCTTTCTGAGCAATGTGATGTTTAACAGGGTGGATTTTGGTGAGAAACAAACTTTTGTGAGCAAGTAGAAGAGAGAGACGCCTTAAGAAATCTTACAAGGAGCAGAGAATATAGTACAAAGGAAATAGCGTTTCATTATGAAATGTTACTCAGGAAACCTGTATTTAATCTTCTGTGGAGAGAGATTTTGTTTCAATAAGAACATACTATATCATTAAACAGATGGAGTTCTTTGCTGGAGAGAGTTCAGAGAAAAAAAGATGTCTGTAATTCAGTGGTCCTTCTTAACTGTGTTGTGGGATCGTAGAATCACAGGAGTTGGAAGGGACCTTTAGAGATCATCAAGTACAACTTTCTGCTAAAGCAGGTTCCGTGCAGTAGGTTATACAGGAAAGTATCCAGGCAGATTTTGAGTATCTGCAGAGGAGAATCTACAACCTCACTGGGCAGACTGTTCCAGTGCCTCATGTTCGTATGAAACTTCCTGTATTCCAGTTTGTGCCCATTGCCCCTTGTTCTGTTGTTGGGCACCATCAAAAAGAGTCTGGCCCTATCCACTTGACTCCTGCCCAGTAGAAATCTATAGGCATTGATAAGATTCCCCCCCCCCCCCAAGTCTTCTCCTGGCTGAACAGTCCCAGGTCTCTCAGCCTTCCCCCATATGGGAGATGCTCCAGGCCCCACATCATCTTTGTGGTCTTCTGCTAGACTCTCTCTAGAAGTTTCCTGTCTTTCTTGGGCTAAGGAGCTCAGGCCTAGACACAGAACTGGGATTGTATAACAAACATCTGAACTTGGGTGATATCATGTAGATTAGCCTTTAATCTATTAGTAAATTTCTCCTTCTAATAAGCTACTCAGGTGATCCAGAAACACAAATCATGCAGTAGCAGCTTCTAGAAGATGAAAATGCTCGATAGTAGAAACAATCAGTATAATAAACAGTAGAAAATGAATGCAGGAGCATCAGTCCATCATAATAAGTTATTTTGAATGACTTGATGGGTTGTGAGTAAGGTGAATCTTTGGAATCACACTGGATAGGGCACTCCCTGTCTGCAGGGACCACCTGAACTAAGGAGTCAGACAGTAGCCCAGAGGAACAATACAAAACAATTTACTGAGCTTTCTAACAACTAATCAGCTACCTTGAGGAAACATTAGGCGATTTTCCAAAACACTTACTAAGCAACTACTTGAAGGCAAATTTAGGCAATGGCTACTATAGGAAAGTGAGTAAAATAGGATTGAAAGAGAGGAAAAGAGAAAAGGAGAGACAGAGAGATTTATAGATAGATATAGTTCACAACTCATGGGTCCATCACTGTCTTGAGTCTAGAGTCTTGATCTATGTGTGGTGAGTCAACAAAAGTAAATGTACAAGTTCACTGTTATACAGTTGATTTGTCCGAGTCTGCCCTTTGGGGTGGCAAACCACTTCTGTCAAGATTTGGAGTCTTAAATGAGGGTCTTTGGTGATCGCGCCTCCGCCCCTCCGCACCCTCCCCCCCCCCTTTTCTGATGCCTGTCAGTTGTGAGGAGACCTGAAAGGAAGTGAAGATAAATGGTCTATCACTTTACCTCTGGTGATGCTGTTCTGTAGACCTTACAGCTTCCAACTTTAGCCATTAAGGCTCCATTCTTTCATTCTCAGGCGGTCATTAAGGTTAGTTGTTGAGTCAATGAGTTGCTTGCACGGTCATTAAGGAAGGTTCCACTCTGTGTAAGGCTCAGCCATAAGAATAGAAGACATATGACATTAAACAAGAGCATTAGAGCTACTTGAGGAAAGAATGTTGACTGAAGAATTTTCCAGACGACTTCTCAAGGGTATGCCATCTTCAAGTGACATTTGCAACACTAAAATATCAACCAAAATTGTGTGCATTATGATAGCGTCAAAAACCATAGTGAGAAGCTTTCCCAGTTGACTTGTGCTTGGGCATTAAGCTTATGAGAAGATATTAATGCTATTGACACATCAGTTATACTGAATCAATCACATGGAGCATGCGGCGTTGGAAGAGTAAAAGTTCATTGCTCCTCTTTCCTCTTCAACCTTCCATTCCAGGTCATGAGAACATGTATTCTCTCTCTCAGGGAGATTTTCTTACTGGCTGTCTTCTTTTTGATGTCTGATGGTAGATGTCTGTAAAGAATTTTTGCTGGCAGTACCAAGTTCTCTGGGCAGTGAGGCTGGGGCATTTAGGTGAATAGGCATGTGGTCTGAAATGCAATATAGTATTTTCTTTTCTGCATCACTTATTGCAAGGATTTCATCACTGAAACTCCTGGAGTGGCAGGAAAACACATCTCTACATATCTTTCACTTCTAAACGTGTTTTATCTAATGTTGAATATTCTGACATTATCAAAAAGAAATGCTTTGATGCTAATGATTATCAGCTAAAAAATATTTATTGCTACTCATTGTCATGGGAAATTTCATTGTATGTCCTCCATGTTTGGGACAGAAACCAAACACTACTCTGTCCAAATCCTTCACAGGTTCTCATTGGCTGCTATACAGTTAAGAGTAAAGGTAACTCAAATAGCATTGTATCTTCTTGTTCCTGAAGCACACTCAGCTTTACTAATGATAGCTAAGTGGAAAGTCAGAAATGTAGCACCTCAGCCATTTCTTAACTAGCTGAAAACTCAAGGGGAGAATAGGCAGAACATCTGAAAACCCAGAGATGTTTTTTACTCTTCTGACCCCTTTCAGTTCTGAGCAGATTGACAGATGAGATCTGAAGGAATGTGGCTTGTACCCAGGCAGGAGCCCTCCTAAAGGTGCTTATCAACATCATTATCTTTCCATACAGAATTGAGAGATGTCATCTCCCTGATAAGTGCCAATCCTCTACAATGTTTCTTTTGCAGCACTGAAATGCTGTAAAGACAAATTATCTGACTCCTCTCAAAGAACCAACAGCATCACAGCTCTGTGATGAGGGAGATAGAAATGGTTACAAGGAATGCACTGAATGAATGCATGCATAGTTGTTATTATACAAGGCTGTAATAGATGAATGGCCAGAGATTATAGAGGAACAACTCACCCACACTGAGGCTCACAGCAAGGATGGATACTCACCACAAGGAACTCCACACAGAAGCAATCTCCAAAAGAGATGCTGCCTTAGTGGTGGTCAGCCCTTAAATGGGATCTAGGAGAGGTGGAGTCAAGCTCCACCCCTTGTGAGAGCACAGCTGAATTACCTTCACCTGTGCTCCCGCAGCTGATCCATCACTTGCCTCAGATGGTTAATCAGAGGTTCAGGCTGTGATTAACAGTTTCCCATACAATGTACATAAAAGTCATGTAACTTGATGACAGCTGTGCAGTAGGTAGACTAGGTAACTGGTCCTTCCTTAAACACGAGAGGAGGAAACAAGAAGAAGCAGGAATACAAGGCTTACAAACACTGATATGTGATCTCTCAATCCAGCCTTGTAAAGTTGGTCATGCATTTGGGGTCCTGTGAGAGGCAGGAGAACACAGGTGTAAATTGGCCACTGAAGGGCAGGGGATGCAGGTGGCTGTAATTGCCTGCCTTGCCAGGTGGAAGGAATTAGTGATTAAGAAGAAAGAAAGAAGAGGTGTAAGAATGGGAGGAGGAGAAGGTTTATTTTATGAAACTGCATGAAGTTGTAATTCACAATGAAAAACAGATTTTTGTATTGAAGAAGTTGATCTGCACTTGTTGTTTCTAAGCTTAAAAAACCCACTCTGACCACAATTAAAGTGTTAAATACCCACAGCAACCAAGAAAAACACTGAGGTCTGAAGTGTTTTCCACTGGTGAGGAGGTGCTAAGGAAGGTGCATGACTTAAGTAGGTGGGAAGTTTATTTGTTGTTGGAAGGGCTGACTAGAGAATGAGAGAAGGCTTGGTAAAATTTTGGGTTAGGTTGGGAAAGCAGCGTGCTAAGATGTTGCTTGGAAAGCCTAAGGAACTGAGCAACAAACTGAATTTGGTGATAGAGCAGAAACACGTGAAAGTCAGGTTTGTGGGATGATGTCCTTTGAAAAGTTGTGGGGGAGCTGTTAGGTCGCAGCCTGAACCAGTGATTGAGCACCTGGTGAAGGGGCGTGGCTTGCCCTTAAAGCACAGCTGCAAGCAGCTCACCTCTGCAAAGAAAAGGGGTGGACCCGGGGTCCATTTCTCTGGTCTCATTTCAGGGCTGGCAGCTGAAAGGGAAACATCTCTACTTGGCTATTGCCTTCCTTACAAATTTCTAGTGAGCTCTGATTCTCAGAAAGGGGTAAGTTGTTCCTTCTTTGTTGCCCAGTTGTGACTAATATCTTTCTTTGGTGGCCCAAAAACTGGTCAAAGGCAATTGCATCTGTTACCTGTACTTATAGGTGTAAAATGGGAGAAATGAGACAGAGTCTGTGAACTGCAGTAATGTAATGTGGATTTTAAGAGTGGGTTTTAGCTCTGGAATCGTCTGAAAAGAGGCTTTAAGGGTGGAAGACCCTTTAGCTAGTGAAGATACTGGCATTTTCTTTTTTTGGGATGATGAATCTGAACTTCTGAGAAAGACTGTAAGTTTTCTGCTAGGGGTTTTGAATTTAAGTGATATGGAAGCACTGGCTAGTAATAGAGGGAAAGTTGGAAAGGAGTTAAAAGTCAATAAGCCCAGTTACTCACTAGTGACTCCTGTGTTGCTTGTGAAACAGTTTAAAAGAAGACTGCGTCCAAGTTCCTGACTTGGAAGGAGATAGATTGGTAGATATTAATACAGCCAAAATTACTATTGAAGAGACAGTTCCTGCAGTGGGGGAGTGGAACATATGTGGATGAATGTACTTTTCCTTATGGTGACCCTCTCTGCATATGCTACACAACTTGTTCTTAGTGCCTTAAAATGAAAGTCATCTCTTCCTCAGCCACCACCTGCGGAGGTTTGACACAAGCCAGTTAGCGAGTTATCTGGTGCACCTGGTTTGATGGTGTTTCAACACTGAGTCATAGCTCTAATTTGTGAACAGGGCCCTCTTGTTCACAGACTTAAATAATAATAGAAATCGGTGTGGAGACTTATTGTTGGAAGATATGTGTTTTGTTTTCTTTCCTGAATTTGGCAGAGAATGGCCTTGCTGTTTATAGGTTTCTAAGTTCTTATAGCTGGGAAGCTACTATCTATGCTCAGAAACGAGCAAAGTCAGGACTACAGGGTTACAAAAGGCTGTAGCCTGGCAACCAAGTTTTTCCTTTTTTATAGAAGAATGTTATAAACAAAATCAGTGGCCTTTGGTCCCTCCTGTATCTTTGTGATAAAAGTTACAGTGGACAATGGATTCAGTGCATTTTTGCCTTGTGAGGGTTCAGCCTTAAAAGTGAACTCTCCTGCTGTAATGATCTTAATTGAAACAGACTATTTTCAGCCCAAGCTGGACTGGAAGCTCAGACCCCAGGCACAGTAGGTTGTAACCACTCAGTTAATGAGTGACAGTGTTGTACATACTCTCGGCTTGCCGCAAACCTGGAGTGACTGTTTTTGCCCTAGCTTGTGCTGAGACCTATAAATGATTTCCTCCCAAGATGGAGCCCCCGTGTGGACAGTTGTGACAGGCCAGCTAATGTGTAGAAACTTCTTCAGTTCTACTGAGTAATGTGAGAGAGAATTCATTTAAATCATTGTGTTTTAAAGTTGATGCTTTCACATATCTGCCCACAGAAGCTTGCATTAAGATATTGGTTCTTGTTTGTGTTTTTTTTTAAGCTGGTATTGGCAGCCAGTAGCAAAAAGTTTACTGTAAATGGTTTGTGTTTTATAAAAGGCAGAAGGAGGCCACTTGCAGCTGATACCAAGCAGTGTCTCACCTAAAAGGGAATGGAAATCTCTATCTCACAAAAAAATCATGGCCCTCTTATCAACCACTGATTCCCTCTGCTTTCTCTGAGAGGTGGTTTCTTCCATTCCCATTGACTTCTTTTCTCTCATTCATCTGTGTAACTTCTCTAACTTGTGAAACTGAAATACAGCTTGGCTTGTTTCCCTTGAAGATCTGCCAATAGCCACATTAACCCACAAGTATCTTCTTTCTAGCCAGTGTTTTGACAGGAGACCTTCTGTCTTCATACTGCGTATTTCCTTCTGTAAAATAGAATGGGCAGACCTCACACTACAGTTCTGCTTGGATTTTCAAACAGGAATTTTGAGATTAAAAGGTTGTTTTATTATTTGGAATTTCTGACTGATTTCTGTTGTATGAGGTATGAAAATGGATCTTTGCTTAGATGGACTGCTTTTTTTCATTGTGGATCTTTACTGGGATTTGGGTTGCTCTGGTTTAGTGTAATCTCTTCTTGGTGTGTTTCTGTGTGTTAGAAGGCAGCAAGCGTGGTCACTTCCCATTGGTGGATGATAGCAGACAGCTCGGAGCTTCCAAGCTGCACCTTCTACCTGTTACTGCAGCACCACCTATCTGGGTGCCAAAGGGCATCACAGGCTCACACATAAGAAAATGATAAATATCTTCCCCTCAGTAGGTGGAGGAGATAAAGCTGCCTGTCTAGCATGGTTAAGGCATAGCAGTTTCATGAGCCAAGGTATCATGCACTCAGTAGTACGGCTACTTCAGATACCTCGGCTGTAATAATCATTTGTCTTCTTATAGTTGATCTACTGAGACAGCTTGTATGTGCATAGCACAACTCTGTACAACAGCAGGGAGTATTAGCTGCTCTTTCAGTATAAACTCATGGGCTGACTTAGAAGCCATTTTCAGAAACAAATCGATTTGGGGTTTATTATTTATTTTCTGAGCTTTGAGTTTTCAGGCTTTCCACTACTCTTTGCCATTGGAAAGATGAGTATAAATTTGGCTCTAATCATGTTGTGGTAAAAGGACTGCCTCGGTCTGAGATGTTATTTTGCGGCACCTCTTCACTGAGGTGCCCAGCTTTCTAGTCATCTCCTTCAGATTAGAAACTGACTTTCTGAAGATAAGCGCTGACCGTTCTCCTGCATTTTGATCCAACTGAATATATTCCAGACTTCTTATATCAAGTGTTACTTTTGAGTAGGAAAAACACAGTACATCTGGAGAAAGTGCTTATTTCCAGGTCAGTCCTACTGTCATCATGAAGTGCTCTAACAATCTATTATGCAAAGGTGGGATATCAAGAGAATGATGCAAAAGTCTTGACAAGAATCTTCTAGTTGGTGTATCTGCTGGTGCTGAATAGCAGTTCTCCAGATTGGCGTATGAGCAAAACTCAGATCTGTTCATACAGCTATCTGCAACCTGTCATTGGCACCAATCTATTCCTTCATACAGAAGGTAAATTATAGTCAGGATGAAATATTTTTCTAATTAAAAAATGTTAATTGATCTCTCTCTACTTTCTCCCCAGTGAATAATGCAATTGAATTATCTTTAGAGTTTGCACGGAACCTTTGATAACAACGGAGTTATTTGTGTACAACCTTTTTTTTGTTCCACCAAGTCCTATTGTTGTGTTTATTGTACTTTGAAGTCATAACAAGCTTCCCTATCCTGCTGTTTGCTATTTATTTCAGTCCCAATGCTCAGCTCCTAAATTCTTGTTAAAGTTGCTTCTAAACAAAAGGAGTAAACTCAGACTCTCTTCCATGAAATACATGAGGCAGTTATGGTTCCATTCATTTGCTTGTATCTGTTTGCTGTATCTAGAGAGTTATTGTTATGCATGGAGGACTGGAAAATAATAACACTAATAAAAAACAATAATTCTCCCAGGGTCTGCTGTCAATGGCAACAGTCTAAAGAGAGCTCAAGCATGGAGAGAGAGGGATGTGTTTTGGATGTGAAAGGAGGTGCAGAGCACTAGAAGGATCTGCTCAGTCTGTGAAGCCAGGTCCTTCTCTGGTATGAGTGGGGTCATTCAGTTCTGCCTCCTCCCCTTTCGACAGGGATGTGCCAGTTCTCAGCAAAATGTGATGCTGAGCACTCCCCTGAAGGAGTGGTAATATTTGTGGGAGTTCCTCCTCCACGTGGCTCCCCGTCTTATTCTGCTTTCCCTAGGAAATGCTTTTCTTACTTGCAGCAGCTGAGATCTTATCACTCAGTCCTAAAGTGGGGCTGGAGCAAGAATTCAAGAGCACAGAGAGAAGTCTGAGAGATCTCGGTGTGTGAAGGGGTTTGTAGAGCTGCAGAAGGGTTCCTTGCGATGTTGGGAACTGTCTGTGGATTATGTTGTCTGCAGTAGGATGTTATTGCCTTCTTTATTCCTTCAAGGTATCACAGATTTCACTAGCTTCCAAGCACTGGTTATGGACTTTGCCTTGTATGAGTTAGGCTTGTCTAGGCCAAGTGGTTGGTCTCTCTCTCGGGAAGGTTTTCTTTCTTTTCCAGTGTAAATGAGTAAAAACCTGCAGAATCCCAGGTTCAGTGAAAAGTGTGGTCATTTAAAACCACTGTCTTTGTGTTGGCCTCCTCTGAAAAATGAACGTGGAAGAGCTGGGCAGGTGGGATTAGTTGCTTTTTTTCTGATAAAAGCAGATTAATTTTAATGCTGGCTAATAATTGCATCCATTTTTTTTCTTGGTAAATGAACCATACGACACATTGTCAGAAGTGAGCCTTTCGTAATGACTGTGGTTAATATTTCAGAGCTATTTTCTCTATGGATCAGAGCTTAGACTCAAGCATGTGAAAATCAGCAGTATACGTTCTACATTAGCTTGATTTCTATTCATTTGCAGTTCAAGAGTATCTTCCCTTCCCCCATGCTAATTTCAGAATACTCACGAGTCTTGGTCTGTACAGTAAGGGATTTGCATCTGATTTCATCCCCAGGTATATGCATATTTACTTTGTTCCACCTACAAAGCATCTCTCTCAGAGGTAGGACAGTTTGTGCTTTTGGTTCCAGGCTGAGGCTTGGGAAATCTCAGTAATCTGCTCTGCTGCAGAGCTCCTGTGTGTCCCCCAGAAAATCCCTGTGCCTCACAGTGACTCAGTTTCCTGAATTATAGCATTTGTATTTAGATCTTAGTCCTGCTTCACATGGGACTGTTGAACGTAAAACTCTTCAAAGCCTGTTGTACTAAAACAATAGGAAGATGCGAAGGGAGAGGGAGAACTCCTTGTGCTCAATAACAGAGCACCTATTCTATTTATATGTAGTTCTTTCTTAAGGCTCATTTTAGTGGTTGCTTATACTCCCTGCGTTTTTGTTTTCTGAACATGACAGTTTTCTTGAACAGAGCTTAGCGAGAAGCATTAATTTTAATTGATGAAACTGTTCGTTGGATTAAATAAGGAGCAGTTTGTACTGGGAGCATTTCCATAAAGCTCCCACTGTCTTGAGCTGGTGCTCTTCCTTTCTGGTGCAAGCAAGAGATGAGGAACAGAAGGGAAGGTGAGGCTGTATTGGGTTTATGGGGTGGCTGAGGGTGCCATGCGGTGGTGCCCTTGTGCCAATGTGGCCACTGAAGTCCCACAGCCTGAGCATCTCCCGTGGGGAGCAGAGGAGCTCCCTGCGCTTCTACATATGCATTTATCTTTAGACTTGGATCTTGTGGAGTCTTTAAGGAAGTATCTTCACTTGCTAAAAGACAGCCGGTTGGGTTTCACAGATACAAATTCTTGTAGTGCCTTACCAAAGTACGTGCCCTGACTGTCTGGGTTTACTGGACTCAGTTTTTTATTTTGCATTTGTTAAGTATTGCACAGTTCATTGAATTTTCATTTCCCTCATCCAGTCTTAGGAGCACCAGTATGAGCTATGAAGTGAATTCATATAAGCTGGAGAAGACCCAGGGTCTGTGTATTTCAAGATCATATCCCTTTCTTATACAGGCAGTGGGAAAAGGATGGCTTTCCTAAGCCTAAAGGAGAGCAGGCAGTTAAACTTATAGCCCTTAAAAGTGACTTAACCCTGTCATTAGTTGTTAATGTCTGCTTTGACACCACACAGGGTCTAGAACAACCAAATAGCCCTTGTGACTGAGAAAACGTATAATTAATGAAATGCAGCAGGAACATTCAAGTTATGGCAGCCACTTGGGGGTGTATGTTGAGGCAAACTATGGTGCTGTGTAGGATAACAGCTGGAGTCTAAGATGAGGAGCAAGTTATAGGATGAATGCAACAGACCTCATGTACTGAAAAATTAAAAAAAAATTTGGACACAGACAAGTTAATATTTTTTTCTTAAGAGCTCCTGAAACAACTGAAGTTAGCATTGCAATTATTGCCAATGAAGTAGTTTTCTTCTGCTTACACACTTTGTTGTTTTGCTTTTTGCCCAAATTAAGGAAATGAATTTCCTTATTATCCAGTTTTCTGTCCTTATGTGGATTTTTAACACCTGGAGGTATATTTAACCAGATCCTTGTTTGTGAAATTGAAGAGGAAAAACAAACAAGAAAATCTGTAAATAATGCTAACAGTCCTTAGTGACAATGTGATGTTATCCTGACTTAGAGCGAACCAGGAAAGCCAAGCAACTCTTGCTTCCGCAAAATGAATGTTACATTCATTCCAGGTAAGTGGAAGAAGATAACTAATTCCTGCTGTTTTCCCTTCTGAAAAATCATTACCTTTTTACCCTAAAGCCCTCATACTTTTAATACTTAAACAAGTAAGGAAAAAGATGTAGGGAAGACTCATGAGGCATTTCAGGAATGTAACATTTAATGAAAGGAAATCAGAGCGCACCAGCAGCACAGCTGAGGCAAGCCAGAATTCTCGTTTTGCATTTTCTTTTTTTATGGGAATCCCTAAGGCCCCTCTGGGCTCTGTTCTTTGCTTTCTCTGCCCTGTTTCAGCAGTCTATTCAACACTGCAGCGTAGCCACAGGAAGAGAAAAAAATCCACCTTTTTCATTTGTGAATAGGAAGAAATTATCAGCACCATCTATTGGGGAAAGAGAGGTAGTAGTTTATTTGACTTGAATATGCAAAACTCTGGGTTCACTCTATTTTTTTTTATTTATTTGTAGCCATATTTTAGAGTGACAATATGCCTGAACAACCTGCTTGTTTTTAACTTACAGCAGCCCAGAGCCTGCACCTGGGGGAATGTGGGTTATTTCTAAAAGTACATTCAAGCAATGCATTGAACCATTTAAAAGGGGGCAAGCAGACAAAGATTCAAACGTCAAAATGGTGCGTCGGCTGTGGCAGGTTCTGTCACATCAATAGGACAAGGGCAACAGTGGAGAAACAATTTGCAGGCAAGGATATATAGACTCAGAGCCTTGAGTCAGTCTAAACCAGCGTGTCTGATAAATCTGGGTGGGGAATGGGATATTTGACCTTCTTGATTTTTAACTTTTTTTTTTTTTAACAAATGAAACTATAGCTTGAAGCAAAGGCAGGGGGATTATTCTTGTTAGCAGAAGTCTGAGTGCAAGACATATCTTCAGTTTGGACAATTTTTATACTGAAGATCTGAAGTCATTTTAGGACAAGCATAGATTTGATTAGTGACAATTTCCACTGGTAATAGCAGTGGCCTTCCTAGCATGCTTCAGGAAACTTGCATGTGTAAATCCTAGCGGGGCATCCAGCATGAAGTTTTTTCCTTAGTCAGTTATTCTGCTGTCTTACGGGCTTCTCTCTGTTTCTCTCAGACATTACATCGTTTTCTTCCTGTAGTGCTGTAACACAGGTACTTCTGGCTTCCCTGCCCTCCTCCTTCAATAACAAGTAATTTTTTGCAAGGAGCACCATGCCTAATGGCCAAGGTTCAAATCTTGCTATTGATAAGCACAGGCACTTCAGGAACGTGGCAGGTAAAGGTCTCTTAAATCAACAATTGATTCTTGCTGCAGGGAGAAACTATATAGCTCTTACCTGATGGATCAAGTTCTGCTTTACTGCTGGTTTTTAAATGGTTTGCCTTACCATGTTTATTGGAGACTGCTCAAGTCTTTCTGATCTGCCTAATGAACAACCTTCTCTTGATGCAAAGCGTAATTATATTTATATCTTTTTCATTATTTTACTGTTCTTCTAACACAACTATTTTCAGTACCTCTTATATTCTTCTGTTAAACAAACAAGATGCTTTTACAGCATGGGCAGATGACTGCAACTGGCTGAATCAGTGTGTTAAGAATTTAACATCCCACAGGTAATTCAATCAGTAAAAGTTTAGCTTTTAAAAAGTTAGGCAATTACTATTGCCAGCTCTCTGGATAGCTATTGGAGTGACCGAAGTACTTGCTATCATAAATTCTTATTTCATTAGCTTACTCTCAATGATAGGTGATAACTAGATTTCAGATAACTAACTCCCTAATTTTCAGTGACTGCTACACAGATGGATGCCATCCTGAGAGAATGGGAGGACTGGGTAAGAGCAGAGGGAAAACCATTCTTTGGGAATGTGGGCTCATTATAGCCATGGAAGGGTTATTGAGACCTGCAGGTAGTGTCAGCAGGACAGAATTGGATTTGATCCTGCAAGCTAAAGGGAATTGCGATGCTTCTGAAATGTGAACTGCAGAATTGCTTATGCAGTAACAACCTTGGAAGCTCTTTCAGTCCAGTTTTAAGCAGCCCTAGTGACAGGGCTCCCCACATGCTTCCCTTGGGTTGTGTGCTCAGTCTAATTGATTGACACATTAGCAAAGCAAATTTCTCTTGCTATTCAGCCAAAATTTTCCTTCTGCTTAATTTCAGCCCATCACTCCTAGTAATGCCCCCTGTGAGGCTGACTGAACTGCTTCTTCCACGCTATGGCTTTATTGATCTTGGCTCCGTACGAGCAATTTTTAACTGACTGAACTTGCTGCCGGCAGTGCTGGTGCTGGGATGGCACAGGGCTGATCTCATTTTTGGCTTTGTTTGATCTGTGGGGCTGGAAGAGAGGAATGCAGTGGAAGAAGAGTTTGGTGTTGCTCAGTAAACTTTTCAGTGACCAAACAGAGTCATGGAAAATGATTTCTGAGTTTTTCCGAACATGTTTGAGTCCCCCAGAACTGCAGGAAGAATCACTCATAGACTTGCTCACACTGTTTAGATCTGAGACCTGGCTACCATGGGCTTCTGTGTGGGGGGGAGATCATTCTGCCTCTGAAGCCATGTCTCAGCTGAATGGCTGAGCTGGAAGAGGATCAGCGATGTTGGGTTTCTAAGGTTTTGTGAACGTATGCTTTCTGTGCCTCAGTTTACTCTTGGATGCAGCAAGACTTTATCTCCCAGGTGTATTAGAGTGGAAAGAGGAGTGGTATTTTTTTTGTCGGGATTTAACTTGTTCTGCTTGCAAGACATTTTCAGTGGCTCCACTTCTCATCTGTGTGCTAAATAAATAAATAAAAATAAAATAAAAATAGGTCAGCAAGCTTGCAGAAGGGTGTTGTTAACAAGAACTACGAAAGTGAAAGCACAGGTGAGATTGTTTACTGTCTAGGTAAAAGTAGAGGAGCATGTGTGGGTTTGTTTGCACTGGGAAACACAGTCATTCTGTAGAAAAACAGCATACTTAAGTATATAGCTACTTCTCTCTTGAAGTCTGTTGAAACTAGTCTAAAACTAGTTCTCCAGCCATAGGCAATATGTAGAATTTTTTGAGCTGGGGTATCAAACTCCCTGTTCTAGGATGTGAAGCCCTTATCTGCAGGCAGTGGGAACTTGAGGAAGAAGAAGACAAGCCCAGAAAATTGCTGGGTGGATGCTGAGCCACCCATGTTCCTCTTTGTGTTCCCAGGGGCTGTCTGAGAAAGTATGGTAATAAATGAGCAGAGCACCTTTCCTGTGACTGCAGCAGCAGAGCTAAGGTGATCATTTGTCCATCAGGATGAGGCTATGGTGGCCTTACTCCCCTCTTCTTTATCTGTTCTTCTGGTTTTGTTTTGTTTTGCTGAGAGTGTGAATGTAGGGATGACTAATTGCCTTGCTGGCCTGATTCTGTCTCTATGTGGGATCTGCTTGTATCAAAATGCTCTGGCCCAAATGACTAAAGTGTGTCAAGTTGTGGTGATTAAAGAATTATAAAATACTTTCAGAGCAGCCTTGCCTCAACTCATTGCAACTTTGGACAGAAGCCCAGATGGGTGTTGGGGGAGGAGGGAAGGAAATAGAAAGAACGAATAAATTCTGTGAGAGGGACTTCTGCAATATTTTGTTCCTTTTTTATTGAGAAGAGAAGACTGATGATAAACATTAGTGAGACAAAATTGCAGTGATTTGTATGGATTCCCAGGTGGACGAGCTTAGCATTAAAAAAATATTACAGCCTGTTCTATCACTGAATGGTTGTACAGATCATAAAATGAAAGAGCTTTATATATATTTATATATACAGGCAGGAGAGTGTGTGCCTATAATATAGATAGAAGCATCTCATTTTTCTACTAATAGGTTAAAACCTGATGTTGAGCTAGAATAGTGAAATGTTTAACTTTCTGCTAATTCTGTGGATAATTACTCCAGAGGAGGATGCACCTGGCAAGCTTTCATTTTGGACTTCAAGGCAGACCCATTGGGTCTTGCTGAAATGACCCCTAAGCCACAGTGCTTTAAAACCAGCAGCTCAGTTGCCTTGTTTGTTTCTGTTGAGCTTGTCAGCTTAGCTGTGCATGCCTGTGGCTCTTGTAGGTGTAAGTGTAGTACGGCACATCACAGCTGACAGTTTAAGTGCTTTGTCCCTGCTGATACAGACTGTGGTGGGAACTGAGCAGAACCGAAAAACAGCTAAATAAAAGGCTCTCATCCTGAAGTGTTTATTTCCTATGTGGTGTTTTTAAAATAAGTTTCTTCAGGTTTCTGTAATGACTTTTATTATTATTACAGGCAGTGCTGAGTGATAGGCTTGGTAATGCTACTGTTTGTTGGCTTCTTACCAGCAGCCATATATCCTGGCCGTGGTAGGAGAGGAGCTGAGGTTCCCTCCCCATATTGTCACATAAAGTAGTATTTCCACTGCAATACTGGATCAGCAACTGCAGGAAAAGAACAAACCTGGCAGTTGGGATATTGTCTGTCTAGCAAATATAACTCAAAACATTTAGTCTTCTATGAGGAAATGGCCTCAAGTTGTGCCATGGGAGATTCAGGTTGGATATTAGGGAAAGCTTCTCAGGAAGTGATTGGGCACTGGAACGGGCTACCCGGGGTGGTGATGGTGTCTCTGTTCTTGGGGGTGTTTAAGAAACATGGAGATGTGGCACTGAGGGATATGGTTAGTGGGCATTATTAGTGGTAGGTGGATGGTTGGACTAGGTGTTCTTAAAGGTCTGTTCCAGCCTTAATGATTCCAGGAGGAAGAGGAAGGGGGGAACTTAGCGATGCCATTCCTTTCTGTTCTGATACACCATCAAGCTTTAGCCAAATTGCTGGAGTAAGGTGAAATGAATTGGATTCTTTGCTTGCCTTCTCATGTGCTTTGATGCAATTCTTAGTCTCCTTAACTTAGTGCATTGAACTTATCGTCAGCATAAAAGGGGAGAAGAATTTGTGGTGATATTTAGCCGCCTAATTCCATCGTGTGTCACTCTCCAGTGCCATAAACTAATGTGTCTGTGCAGGACTGATGATTTGTGGTTTTAATTATTTTGAGGGATTTAAGAAGTGATTGTAACACTTCTTCCAACATTTAATATTTCAAAGGTTAATATTCCTTTTCTGAAATTGATTGCACTGTATGTTTCAGTAATGTGAAATGAAGACTGCAGCACTTCTATCTCCCTCATTTTATTCTGGCTAAAATACATGTATCTGATTTGGAATTAAAAACAAATGAAAGTACTTTACTAAGCATGTTGTTATTTCTGGGTTTCTATCCCTTGTCCTTTTCCAAGTATATAAGAAACAGAAAATGCAGAAGCAGTCTCTATTCCCTTTCTTCTCTGTGATCTCCAAATCTGTTTTGAAATATAAAGAAACTTTTTTTCCCCAATGAACAAGGTCAAAATAAAATTAAGTCTAGAAATCAAATAAATCAAAATTTAATCACATATTTTCAATAAACATTTTAAGAGAAGGATTCTTTTCCTGTGATGTGCTTTCCTGGGAGAAACAGCTATAGGCTTTCTGACCATTGCTCATTACTAGCAACAAAACAGACCATCAGAAGAAAAAGTGATATTGATGCTTCACTTAATTTTCTTTCTTTTTTTTTTTTTTCCTGTCCTCTTTGAATGAGAAGATGGAATTAATGACTGATGTCTCTAAAGGCTGGAATTCAGGATGCCTTGGATCAATTTCCAGCCCTATTATAACCTTCACATTTGGGTTTAAATTAATTTCTTAAACTGCAGTACATTTTAGCACAGACTTGCACTGCAGCCAGTACAGTTGAATTTCTTACTGTTTGAGGTCTCTGACTGTTACAGACAGCAGTGCTGCATCTGGCTCTGTTTGACAGACAGATTTTACTTTCTTGGTCCTTTTTTTAAAAAAAAAAAGCTAGTCATTATTGCTCACTGTGCTCTCTTATTCTTTGAGTTCCTTTTGATATATGGGTGTCTGTTGTCAGGTATTGTAGATCAGCCATCTGTTGGGATGTGGTGCTCAGGGACATAATTTAGTGGAGGGTTGTTAGTTAGGGGAGTAGGGTTGGGTCATGGTAGGACTTGATGATCTTTAAGGTCTTTTTCAACTGGAGTGATTCTATGGTTCTGCGATTCTAAGGTCGGTCAGTGCAGAAATAACATTGGAGAACTGTTGTGGCTTTTCCTCAGCTAGGGTTGTGGTACTGGGGGAAATTTGGTGGAGTGTGATGACCTGATTCTTGTCTTGCTAGAGATTACCCAACATAGTCATTAAGTTGCTCTGCTGGTGGTGCTTGTTCTTATTTCGTGGAGGCAGCAGTTCTCTGTGGGCTGTGCTATGTTTCTTTCGGAGTCTCTGGATCTGTGATCTGCGTGCCTTGCTGACCAGTAAGTGAAAACACGTGTAGTGCTCTGCATTGGCTCAATCTCTTCCTTTGTTCTGGGGTGGCATGACTTTTTCGTGTGGCCTCTGTGTTGGGTGTAAGATCTTCTATCATCCGGAAGCCAGCTACCACTGCTTCAGATGCTGCTCTTGAGCAAATGTCATCCCTAATCTTGAGAGTGCTGTCCACATTCCCTTTGGTTTATAGAGCACGGGGGCTGGGGCGGAGTATAAGTTGTAAAAGCTATTAATCTTTACTCCTTGAGGAAAATAATGGTCCTGTATAGCTGCTGTTATTATTCAGGCAGCTTTAGAACAGCTGTGCTAAAAGTGAGGCAAAAGGTTGTCAATTCTAAACTGTTGATGCTGTAAAGACAAGGAAGGAAAAGAATGGCAGATGTTTATCTCTGTGTTTATACCAAGTTTTAGTGCATCAATCATTCAGTGCTATCAAGATTTGTGTAGGAAAGATAATAAGATTTATTGGTAGCTGTTGGGATAACCCACCCGGCACATAAATATGTTAGTAAAACACGGGGGAGTCTGGCTTTATCAGAATAAAGCAGGCTGAGAGGAGTGTGGTCCTCCTGGCTAGGAGGCAGCCAAGCTCTTTGCAGGTCAGTTCTCCGTGATCAACATGAATTACAGGGAGATGCTGGTGGCTTATTTTTTTCCCTCCACACTCGGTGAACGACTGAGAGGCACAAATGAATAAAGCAATGTCTTGCAGTGGAGAAGGAGCGAAAAGTCAAGCAATATGATGCGGTTAGTGTGTTTTCCATCCTCTGGTATTGGGTCATCCAAAATATGGCTGTGGCAGAGTTGGCAGTAGGCTGTTTTAGTGATGCAGGAGATGGGAAGCAGGTGGTTGGGGAAAGGCTCAGCTGAAGGGAACAATGAGCAGCTGAACAATAAGGAAAAGTTTGACTTGCAGTTATTCACAGTTGAATTATCAGCAGAAATGGATGATTCGGAACATCTCAGGGGACAGAAAGGTGAGCTTGCTCTTCTTTCACTCTCAAGGAAGAGTAGTGCTGTTTTCAATCAACTTATTTTAGCTTCCTGTGTGCTGATTGGCCCCTCTCAGTGTTCTTTGTGTAATTTCAAAATGAAATGCACACAGACTGCATGATGTCTCTGTAGTTGTATATGTGTTGGTAGTCCAGATGATCAATTCTGCTTCGAAGTTACCTGTTGTTTTTAGCTGACGTATTTGGAGTTTAGCATTTCTTGTAATTCAGATCTGGGTGATAAGCACTCATTTAGTCATGAAATTGGTCTGGAACCAAGCCCAACTATATCACAGTATGCAACACTGGGATTCATGAAAAAACAGACCTCAAAGAATGAGCTGAACATTTCAGATTAGGTGGGACAAACATGAGGCAGGCTAATGCTTATTGCAGGGAGATAGGAGTGTGATCTTCAGTGCTCCAAGCTGTTTTGTGCACTGCGGTAAAGAGAACAGGGAACAGTTTAAACCATGCTAAAATTAAAATAAAATAGATGTATATAAAAACAAGCATGTAAAATGTCTTCCTGCTTGATATAATTGTACTTGTGACTATCCTTAGAGGATGATGCTACTTTGCTTCTGTAGCCAAGCAAGATCTCCAGGAGTTAGGCTGCTGTCCTAGATGTCCAAGCTGGAAGAGCCAGTGGAGTTGGACTGGCTTGTGTTTTGCTTGCAGTCTGCCAGGGCCCTGGACCTCCTCAGCAAGCTGCTCCCCAGCTTCTGTCAAGGATTCCGGCTCTTGTAACGAGAAACAGATTTATAAGCACAGGATAGTTCATGGTCTTGCCCAAGTTACACATGTCCAGAAGATGAGTTGCTTTCAGGCGTTTTCTAGAGGCAGATTACTTTCTGTGAGCATTCAGCAACCTGCTGCTGTTTGAAACACAAGCATGGTTTAATAAAAAAAACCCTCTTAATAGTCCTGACAGAAGCATTCTGTGCTCGAGGTCAGTTCCTGTCTAGTAAGGGTTTTTTTATTCGTCCTCTTTCTCCTCTTGAATGAATTGTCTTTAAAAATGTGTTTGATAATCCAGGAGATGTCTCTGATGAGTCTCGGTATTAAACTGCTTAATGGGATGGAGTATTTGTTTCAACATAATAAGCAATTCTCCTTTGCATCTTCTTGTTACTGATGTTGCTTGGACGTGATATTGTATGTGCTTCCTAGCTTTTCTCAGAGATGCTGTAAAATGTTATTTTTGGATTAAGAAACAGTCTTCCCCTTAGCTTTACTTCTGAATGAGTGAGCTAGGTGAATATTAGCTGCAGAGAAACCAATGACCCTCATGCTTAATTGAACCAGTGCATTAATCTGCACAAATTTCACTTCAGTGGTATTAAAGTTTCATGGGTCCCTCAACTGAGGTTTATTCAACTATGCTTTTATTTTTTTTTCTTGATAATTTTCACTAACACACACACAAAAAATAACCATACCAGGCTGATGATGGGGTTGATATATTATTTATTATGCCTATACATGCTGTGTGCTGTGGTTGCTCTGCTATAGCATTAATGATGGCCTTCTCCCAGTGGAAGAGCCCCACATGTGGCTGTGGAACCAGGCGATGAAACAATTTGCATTGGCTTTGAACATGTCTCTCTATCTCCAGAAGCAATGTGTGTGCAGAGTTGGAACCCAGTAGTTCATTTATCTGATGGATGGCAGAAGCTGTGGACTCGCAGAGCACACATGTATCAGTAGTTCATCAAAAGCCCTTTCTCAGTTGTCAGTCATGCCATGGCTTCCCTAGTCCTCATATAGATGACTCCATTTTCTTAGTGACAAATTAATGCGGTCTAACAGAATCAAAATGTTTCTTCGCTTATGTTTTCTGATGGTTCATCTTTATCGTCTGTCACACTCCCATAGTTAATCACTACACAGACCCTTCCTTCCTTTATGCTTTCTTCCTTTAGCTATTCGTACACCATGCTGTTTTCTTCCCTAGAACTATCATTTAGTCATGATGATGATGCTACCAGCAGTCCTATTTTAATGAGCAATAGGTTTCATAGCTGGAGGTGTGTCTTCCTTTGGTACTGTTTTCTCATGGGGATTGAAATTACTCCAAGAAAGACAAATCTGATGTTTTGTTTCAGTTATGTGCAATCCAGCTTCTAGGGAACATTTAACATCTTTTATGGCACTAGAAGATATAAAGTTAGGAGTTGATCTGTTTTATTTTCTTCATTCTTTTATATTTCCATTTTTGGCCTCAAAAGGTGCTATCTGTCAATCTCTAGAGTGAAGCTTTGACTTTAGGTACATATCAGCTGTATGTGGCTCTGGAGCTCCAGTCAAGCAAAAATTTATGGAGCTGGAAACTCAAAACACAAACACAATTTAGACCTTAACGTCAGGTCCATTTAAAATTGAAAATGAAGCCCTAATTATCAGGGACAGCTGGTTGAGAATGGACTAGCTTCTTGGACACAATTGCTACCTGCACACATTGGGGTTCGCTGAGTTCTGTGCTGAAGAACTGCAGCTGTGAGTTAAACCAAGTGCATTTATTCGTTAGAGACAGGAAAGGCAGGACTCCTGGGTTCCTGTGCTGCTGCTTCTGCGTGGTCATGGGTAACACAATTAACTGCTCAGTGCTTCAGTGCAAGCAGTCTGTAACATAAGCATCGTGATACTTACCTGTCTCTGAGGGCCATTTACTTAATTAAATTGCTGAGATCTTCAGGTAAGAGATACTTTAAATGAGTGGCTCAGTATGCGGTAGAGGTAACGGAGCTTGGTTTCCAATGGCTTTGTCGTGTGGTTCGTTGCCAGCTCTGATTGAAACTTCCCCCCTGGGCCAGGACTTCATGAAGGTTTTCATTCTTTCTAATTCTCTCTCTGGGATTCACAGGTGCTCAGTAAGAGGTAAGTTTGGCATTTCTTGTAAAAAAGGGTATTCCCAGAGGATTTTTTCTGGATGTCTCTTTTTTGCCCAACTGCCTGTTTTTAGAGATTTTTCTGTTACTTCAGCTGTAAAACTTGCTCCAAGTCAGCCAGTCTGCTCAAGCAGTGTGGCAGGAGGGGAGATGTGCAGATGCATTCACTTGTGAGCTCAGAGGGCAGCTTGCAAAGCCTTGCAAATGGTAAGCAAATGGAAACTAGAGTTTCAGGGCTCAGACCTATTGCCCAGGAGTGATGCAGGAGCTGAGGCCCTACCTGCTAGCGCATCCCAGGTTTCTTGTGCTGCTAGCTCTGCTGCAGTTCCCTGGCTGTAACCCATTCCTGCCAATAGGCTCTCTGTCTGGGAAGGCCTGGGGAGGATTTTTAGCTGTTCTAAAGTTTTTGTTTTTGTGCATGCTGACTGCTGGGACTCATACACAGACTGGAGGAAGTGCAGGTGCACCTTGGCATCCCCCTTTGAATTAGGTTGGAAAATACATTTCTAGTCTAGAAGAGCTATGTTTCTGTTTCATGGGATTCTGCTTGGGTGAAGCTGGGCCTTTACTGGCTGTGGGGTGTAAATGTAGGGTAGTAACATTATAGGTGGTGGAACCTGCTGGTGCAAGAATTACCCTGTTTACTCCTGACTCTGTGTCTGGCTTTTGGGTTTGCAGCTGCAGGGGAAGGGAGCTCTGAATAGCAGTTAATTGAAAGCCGAAGTGGCTGTTTACTGACAGCATGGGAGAGTGGCTTGCCCTTTCTTATGTGTAATATGTGTGAGATGTCTCAGCCTTGTTGACCTAACTTGTTTCCAATATTTGTTGTCCCTCTTCCAGTTGAATTTATATGTTGTGCTTTTCATTCTTTCGTTTATTCCTACTCCCAACCCTGACAGCTTCCTTTACTGCTGGTCCTTGCTGTTATGTTACTGTGTTGCTATTATACAGTGACTACGCATTGCTGGTGGAAAGCTGATCCTTTGACCGAGCCAGTTAAATTCTGCTAACCTTTGCTCAACAAGTAATTGTAACTTGAAAGAGAAGTGATGCCAGAAGCACTCTTGGGACAAAGGATGGTTTATAGATCTGGGCAAAGGAGATGTAAAATTCTTTCAGGATAGCTAAGAAGAGATTTGTATTCGTGGAATCCCAGTGATTGAATGGGGCTACTTAAGTCTCTTAAAATTCTTTGCAGGGATGAGGGGTTCACTGCTTGAAAGAACAATGTGGTTAATAATAATAGTAGTGTTTCTGCTGGCTGAGTTGGTTGCAGGTAGTTTGTACCTGCTCAGCTTTTTTTTCCTATTTACCAGTACTGTAATATGAATATATAGTGTCAACACTTTAATTTAGAAAATCGTTTTGGTCAAAAGTGTAGGACGGGGAAGTATTTTATGGAGAAGATGAAGTTTTCTCATGTGAGAGATTATAGAAAATAGTGCAATAACAGTTCAGTATTCCACTGTGGCTGTTAATGGCCTCTGACTCTTATAGCTCCCTGTAAGCTAACACAGAACGTGATTACCAAGCAGAAGTCCTGAGAACTGGTGCGTATGCTGATACAGTACGGAAAATCTCCTAAATGCAGCCAGTGTGGGGGTGATTTAGGATCTGGCATTTTTCTCATTAGAATAAGTAGTGGAATGTGGAAAGTCTTGCTTAGAATGGTTAGAAATAAAACCAACAAAATACTGGGGAGAACTGAAATGAAACGTAACTCTTGCTGCTTCCTTAGAAGGTCTGTTCTACCTTTGCAAGCTGCCCATAGGTACAGAGTGGAGCTGAGAAGGGCCTTCCAGTCTGGTTACCAGAGATAGATGCAGGGCTGTCCCCGCAGAAAGTCGTAAGTATGGCTATAAGAGGAGGTTATGTAGCCGAGGAAGTAACTGGGACTCTACTTCTATCAGCCTGCTGGGATGCTGCTTGTCTGCCCTACTAGGCAGATATCAACTTGACTTTTAATTTTTTTTTTTTCCCCCAGTAGAAAATCTCTTTTCAATTTAGAAAGGAGAGAATTTGAAAGTGATCTATGGAAAACTCATTTTGTTAAGAGTGTTTCCACCTGCAAATTATTCTGACGCAAAATTCCCAACCAGCTATAGTGGTTAATAATTTTCTTCAAATATTTGAAGAGCAGTCAATCACAAGCTGTCTTAGGAAGGGAATTTGCTTTAATGAGGCTAAAGATACACAGTGAGAGAGGTTAGAACAGCTCTTTATTAACTGCTTAATATCTGGGCACTGTGCTAATGAATGCTTTGGAAATGCCAAAGGGGGGGAAAAAAGGCATAAATGTGCACTATTCTTTACTGTGGAAAAAGTATCCAGGACTTAAAATAAGGACTCCGTGAACAAAACAAAAAAAAAAAACACCAAACTGGTTGACTGAGGTAGTTTATGCTTGGAAGACACTCGTGGATTTAAATAAAGCTAAGGAGAATGTAAAAGAAAATGATGAGAACTCATTTTAGAGAAGAGGGAGCTCAGGGGAGACCTTATTGATCTCTACAACTCCCTGAAAGGGGATTGTAGGCAGGTGGGGGTCAGCCTCTTCTCTCAGGTAACAGCAATAAGACAAGAAGTGATGGCCTTAAGTGCCAGGGATGTTCAAGTTGGGTATTAGGAAAATCTAATCAGAGCACTGAGGTGTTGACACAGGCTCCCCAGGGAGGTGGTGGAGTCACTGCCCTGGAGGTGTTCAAGAAAGATGGAGATGTGGCACTGAGGGACATGGATTAGTGGACAATATTGGTGGTAGGTGGACGGTTGGACTAGATGGTCTTAGAGATGTTTTTCAATCTTAATGATTCTGTGGTATGGTTATAATATGGGCAAGGTCAGCAAGGTATGCTGGGAACACAGCCACAGCTGTGTCAGTCGCAGGGAACCCTGAGTGATGCCTGAGATAAGGGGAGAGGTGAGACAAAGCACCAAGATGCTTGTGAAATGCTGGAGACCTAACAGTAAAACGAGACAGAGATGGGCTATTTGGAGTAGTTCTAAAAATGGATCCTGGGATGTTTATGGCAGTAATTTCATTGCTTGGAAACACGGACTTTTAATATCTAAGCTTTGTGTAATATATGCAGTTGTGTCTCCAAGGAATTAAAGCAGAAAGAATTATGTGGATTGCCTGCACGGCTCTGTATTGCTGTTCAGAAGCTGAATCTCTTTGTTTGCACTGTTTTGATTAATTTCATGGATTGAAACTGCACATGAAAAATGTCTCAAGACGTTTGAGGCAGAGGCTTTTATTTGGTAGAAGCACTTTGAAATTGGTTATTAAACCCCTCGATGTCTTAGGGCTGAGCCTGCCTTTGGCTCTGCAGGCTGGGCAGCTGGACTGGAGAGTGCCAGATTGCACACTGATGATGGAAGAATGATTTGAAAGTTTTGAGTTTTTTCCTTGTAAATGAACCCAGTAGCTTGTTGGCAGAAAACTTTCCCTTCTGACTTGCTTGAAAGGTCTGCTTTGGAAGCAGAAGAAACCATTTTGTATTAATTTGAATTCGGTTATTTTCTGCTTAGGAATAGCTGCAATTGGCAGTGTTATTTGTCAGAGAAATGACCAGAAGCCTTGGAACAGGTTTCTGCTATTCTCAGAGATATATACATCTGCCTGGGGTGTTGTCTTCAAATTCAACAGCCTTTAGATTGGTGGTGTTAATATAGGTGCTTAGCTTCATGCAGGAATCTAGCTTTGGAAATGGGCATCCAAGCTAGCAGAGCTGGGAAAGCTGTAGTCTCTGCTTCAGGGTGAGGCAGGTGACCTGCAGCTAATTGTTCATTATACTTAATCTGATTTCTGTGCTACCAGTTTAGCTTTAAGCCTTTATCTTGGAAGAACCGTGCATTTTCATTTTGCAGGGAAGGAGACTAGGAGAGGTGAGATCTCTTCTTGTGACAGTGCCTGACTTTTTTCTTTTTCTCTAGGTGGACTAGTTTTTCTTGTAAGGTAAACTGCTTTTTGTTTCAAGTTGTCTAAATCAAGGTTGGTTGACAGCATATGTTCCCAGAACTGGGAAGCAGGTGTTGCTTGATGTATCACTTCCAAGACACGGTGTGGAGTTTGACCAGGCTGGCAAAACTGGTGTGGTTTGGTACGGGTGTACCTGCTTGGGTCTGGTGTCCTGTGCTGCATCCTGGGAAGGAAGACATCACTCAGTCTACTCTGGAGCTGCGCTGCATCCCCCAGGGCATGTCTTCATATTTCTGTGCGGTGCTGTGCTGGGGGTCAGTGAGGAGCTCTGGGCTGCCCCATGTTTTGTGGATACTGTGTGGTTATTATGTGGTCCACGTGTGGAGCCTTGCATATAGGGAAGGGAATATTTTGTTAGGAGTTTACGTGCATCTAGTGGAATATGGTACTGGGTAAAGCCTGCCAAGCTTTCACTTTTTTTTTTATTGTGCCACCCTGAGAGACTTGATACTCAGGATGAGAGGAATTAAGAGTTCTTTTCCATTAAGTCTCTGAAAGATATGAAGTACTGAATTCTTTCCAAAAATATGGAGCATTTACGTATGCAGTGCAGAAAACTATCAGAACCTTACCCAGTTAAATTAGAGAGCAAATCCCTAATCGTTCACCAATGTGCTAACAAGGAGAAGGTTTTCACTTGTGAGAGGATCAAAACCATGGAGAGCAATGCCTGTGGTGCAGCGCTGAGTTTGAGGAAGTGCACCATCCCTACGATACAGCTTTGAGAAGAAAGCACGTAACAGTGGTTCCGTCTGGATGGGGCTTTACTGTAGTGCCTAGAGGACCGGAGCTCCAGTTCTGCACGTCTTATAGCGTAGGACAAGTTGCTTGTGCCTCAGCTTCTTGTCTGTGGCAAGAGAAGCATAACACAGCCCTGAAGTCTGTTGGGACTGCCAGAGAAGAGGTGTTTAGGAACAGAACAGAGTGCTATTTACTGGGTATATGACAGTACTGCTGTGTGTCAGGATAGAAAAAGATGACATCTGCATCTTTGCCAGAATAGGAATGCTAATCTGTGTGCAGACCATTTTGTACTGGAGAGTTAGGGCTTTAGTTTGAAAATTTGCCACATCCCTGTGAGTTCCAAATCAAAACCTTGCTTATTCAGACTGAGTCCTCAAATGGTTGACCCTCAGCTGCTACAAATCCTGCATCTGTTCTCATGGAGCAGACTTGGCTCTGGAGGGTTCAGCGTTAGGTTTTGATTCTGCGTGTACATGTGCAGCATTAACAGCTTGAACTGATGGGAATGCTGAGGAACAGAGGTTACCGCTTCAGCTGTCTTGGAGATCTTGTATCCAAATCATGTAATGTGGTGTGATACAGCAGCACTTGTGTGTGGTTTTTAGTTTGTTTTTTTTTACCTGGAAAGTACATCCTGCCTCAGAAAATGTTACCAACAAAACAACTTCTCAGAGAATTGGCCTATAAATATCCCTTGCTGAATGTGACAAGGCATCTGGATATGCTGTATGCAACATGCACTTTTCCTGTCTGAGATAGGACTTGTCTTGCTGCAGGTAAGCCATTTAAAAGGGAGCTTTGAGTGATAACAAAACAGGAGCAGTCTGTATGGTGGAGGTGCAGTCCCCAGAGTCTCATGACAGGCTGTGCATAGCTATTGTCCTTTGGGTTATTGATATCACTGGTCCTGCCAATACACAGCCATCAAACTAGATTTGGAGTCTGAAGGGATGTGTGACCCAGGTGCGTGCAGAAGACACCTTGAGATTTCCACAGATAAGTAGGTTGTTTCCACTGTAGCTCAGGAATCAGCTGTTAGTTTTAAAAATCTTGGGGGAGCTGTGTTTCTTTCAGCATTACAAATCCATAGACCAGGCAACTTGTCCTGGATGGCTTTCATTCAGACGAGGTCGAGGAGTGGTGATGTGGGGTAAGCAGTGTGCCTGCATTTCCAACTGAGCTGTGAGCTCCTTTACTCTGTGCCGTTCCCATTCTGCACCCAGTCCCCTGCTTGCAGGGCAGTTGTTTGAATTCACTACTGTACCACTGAGTGCTATTTAATAAAAACACTTTTATGAAGAGAAAATAACAACCCTGTTTCTAAGGATATTCAAGAATTCACACTCTGAAGATACAAGCAACCTGTCCGTTTAGAAACCAGAATAAAAACCTCAACTTTTTTTTTTTTTCTAAACTCAGAAGCAAGGAGCACTGCAGTACAAATCCAGCAGCACTTCACAGTAAAAAAGGACAGCTCAGTTGGTGCTAAATAATGCTAAGATGGCAAATAAGTGAGCTGACAACAATAAGCTAAGAAAATGCATTGTTTTGGACTCTGCCTTACTGGAGTAGGACTCATTATGTGTGAAAATGCACGAAAAGGTATTGTTGCTTATTTCAGGAGTGCTCCTCGATGAATGGCTTTGAATTTGAATGATGTTTGCTTCAGTACCAGAGCTGTAGGGAAGTCAGCTCAGCAGTGGGGGGGACATTGGCTGGGTGTTTTACAGAGCCTTTTTTTTTTTTTCTCCAAACTGTGTTGGTTAAAAAGAGAAAAAGTGAATAGTGCTGCCTTCCCAAAGTAAATTGCAGTGCATATAAAAGTTTAGGGGGGTGGGGGTGTGGAGGAACCTCCCCCAAAATGTAACTAAAAATAAATGGCCTCAACATTTCCAAGCATGTTTGCTGGCAAAAATGGTTCAACTTGAAAGGGTAAAAAAGTACTTTTTGAACACTGTAGATCTTGTACCTAAAGGTTTCCTTTTCTGAATACGTGTCTGTCCCTGTACACATACATCCCTGAAATGGCCTTGTGGGCTGGGTTGAGTCTATGTTGCACTGTGCGCGATTTCCCTCTCCTCCTTCCATCCTCAGTTGTACTTTCCATCAACACTGAGTTGAATGGAGCAGTGAGGTTTATTATGGAAATCGGCTGCTGTGTTTTATGAACTGAATGACATTTTTTAAGTCAGTTACCCGTTTCACTCATGTCAAATATGGCCAATGGTAGTTTTTCCATAGGTAACTGAATTTCCACGGACATTGTTTGAAATCCAGCTCTCATTTAGGAAAGCGTAAGCTTTACTGTCAATGCTGGTGGCAATGTGTTTTTCCCCTTGCTAGTCTAAAAGCGTGGTACCAAGATAAATTGTTTTGTTCTTGAAGAGCCTGATACAAAGCTTGCAGTGTTGATTGGAATGATTCTTGCCATTTCTTAATGAGATTTAGATCAGCTCTTTATTAGGTTAAGAGACTGAATGAAACATCGCTGAGTTTGCTTCTCAATTGAAACTTCCTTGAAATACAATAGAAAGTTCTCCCAACTCTATTTGTCAAGATGATAGACCAACCCAGGCTATTTCCTTACATTTATCATTGGCAGTGTATGCTAAGTTCTCGGTGGAAGGTCTCAATTACCTTTAATTATGGTAAGATTTTTTTTTCGGCTTTAATTAAATATAGATGGAAGTTCTTCCCAAGTAATTATTCCTTGAGAGAAATATTCCTTGTGAGAAATATTTCTAAGGGACTCAGCTTTGGCAGAGGTAGAAGTAATAGGAGCAAAGTGGGACAAATATTAATTTTATCACTTACTATTGAGCAATGTGTTTATCTTCCAGAGTTAACTTATTGTGTTCTTAATTATTAAATGCAACCTTCACAAAATGTACTTAGGTTTTAAGGAGTTTTTTGTTAATCCTGTTGCTCAAAAATCTGTAATTAGTAGGATATTGTTGTAATGCTGTGACTGTGGTCCGGACTTTATATGCAGGCACAGTTTTGTTGGTGAAACAGAAATGGGAGTTAAATCCTTTCTTCCAGGAATGAGTAGTCATAGTGTTGTTAGTTTGTTATTGCAAAGATACACCTTCAATGTGGAATGTTTGGTAAGAAAACGAGTATTTGAATTCAGGTGAGCTCAGGCCAAATTGTTGTTACCCTCCCTAGTAGTGCAGTTAATACAAAGGCAGGGCTGTCATGGTTCCTGCAGTGGGAAGTGGATTGGAAATGCATGGAAACCAGATGGACAAGCCATGCTCTGATAGGACAGGCTATAGCCAACTGCAGGATACAGGAAGTTCTCCGGAGTAGGTAGTTAGTCTTTGACTTAGTAGCAAAATTAGCTTGTCTTTACATTGTTTCTCTGACTTTCTATTATTCTCCTTTTTGTTGTTTTCAAAGGTGTGTGTATGTTGCGCCTAATTTGGTAATTTAATGGGATGTTTTCTTGTTTTGCTTTCTTAAACTTACCCTGGTCAGTTACAGTAGTGTTAAATCAGGCTGCTGCTTCTTAGTCTTCTGATTGCATTGTAAGTTGGCATGGAACGGTTTTGATCTTCACAGTAAAGAGCAATTAGTGACTCCACACAGCTCCCTAAAAGGCACGAAGTAAAAGTACTGTCCTCATTATGCTGATTACAAAGCTAAAGGTATGCTAAAACTTCCCAGTTGAGATAATGAGGCTTTAATATCACTCCATGCAGTAAAGTGCTGAAGTAAGAGTTAAACTGGTAAGAGAAGTTTCTTGTGAAACATCAATGGGAATTGGGAATTCTTATCAAACTTAGCTCATGTATGTTGACATTTTACTGACCCTACTCTTGCTGCAGTGTTGATAATGCTGAATTGCCCAGGGCAGTAAGAAAGGCAAGCTGAGATCAAATTCAAAATAATCTGTTTCCTGATCTGGTGCTAGGTCTTGCCCTTCCTTGACCTCAATAGTTTTATTGATCTTTAAGTACTATTGTTACTGAACCAATCTATGTACCTTGGCTGCTGTCTTCCACTGATGTATGCATGTGGTTTCACGTCCCATGTAGCGTGAGGGATGCTGGCTGGAGCAGTAATGCTCCTAGAAAAGGAAAGTCTGTCAAGTGTAGATGTCAGATAAATATCCAACAATGCCTCTGCAGTGCAAAAATATTAATGCTTTCTTCAGAGATACAACATTTAAAATTTAATACCCATATGTATTAGGCTAAGACGTGTAAGATTTAGCTGGCTGCAGGTTGGACACGGAGTCTGTTACACTATGCAAGCAGACATGCGAAAGCACCCTTTGGAGCCACTTGTCTTCCTGTATTGGGCGTAACAGGATAATGAGTAATGAGTTTGGACTGGACAATGAGTGTTCAGAGAACTAAAATGATCTCGGACGAATTCTGTCTTAAGTAACGAGTAGCACCTACTATGGAAAACAAATAGTGACTTATACTCTCCAGATGACCTAAGGTTTCTTAGAGATTGTAGCTGTACAGTTCTTCCCTTAGCTCCTGATACCATCCTCTGAGATAGATGGTTATTGTGATTGTCAGCACTCAGTTTTTGCACTCTGTTCCCAAATTTAGAGAGTATGGGGGAATTCTTTCTTAACGACTACAGGCATGATTATCTTCATGTAGATAACCATTTTCTGTGCAGCTGTTTGATCCAGAAACTGAGGATAATGTTTTCATAATTTCCTGAAAGGCTTGCAAACACTTGAAAGCCTGTTCAGGCTGCAGTCCCATTCTTGCTACATCTGTTTTGACAGGTGAGATGTACTTCGTTTTGGACCAACTGTATTGAAGGCTTTTATTCATGCAGCGGATGGTAAGGAAAATCAACTGCTTGAAAGGCAGAGAGAATTTGACTTCCTTCTTCAATCAGAAAGGGAAAGGACCTTTACATTTACCATCATATCTAGATCCTTGGAGGTCTTTCTTGGAAGAAGTGCAGCTTAAATCATCAGCTTACGTGTGTAGCTGGAAGAAGGGTGGTGTTAAGATCACCACTTTACTGAGGGTTTTTGTTCCTACTCAGTATCGAGGTTAACACTAATCCAGAAGCAGACTATACATCTTCAGGCTAATGATGGTACCTGTCCAGCATCCCATAATACTGCCATGTAAAGGTACTTTACAAAGGTACTTGAAATAAAGAGTTAGCATTGGTTATGAATAAGTGATTTCTCTCTCTCTCTCTCTTTTAAAGTGAATACATATTTGAGCTGATCTGTGGTAGACTAGATATTAAATAAACAGCTTTTATCAGCTGGAAAACTGGAGCCCTCATAAACCTTCTTGCAAGTGTCCAGCTCTTAAAACACATACATGGCAGAATCTGCTGTTTCTCTCTTTCTGTGCTTATCTATGAAAAGTGTTTCCAGGTGATTTTTAAAGCAGTACCAATCAGAGTTGAAGCATTCATTGCATTTTTTATGTTTCAAATGTGCATAGATATAACTGGTATCTGGAGCATGCAGCTGTACACTTTTAAATATTAAATTGTCAATAGAATCTTCTCTCTGAATAAATTTATTTTGGAAAAAGTTACCACCTGAAGAAAAACTGAATCTGTTAGGTGAGGCTTAAAAAGTAAATTAAAACTGACATTGAGTCGAAAGACATCACAGTGGGATGGTTAGTATATCAAATTCAGGTTCTTTTATTTACAGAGATAGTCATTGAAAATCGTGCAGCATAATATTGTAATAACGTGTATATAAATAAACTATTCACTTGTATGGAGTTTTTAATGGCATCCATAGGGAGTATCTTGCTTTATCTATATCGATCTCAACAGTTTTGATGAGATATGATCACTCTGTGTGTCCTGGAAGACTTAAGATTTTTGTTGATGTAGCCAAGAGTATGGAGAGATGTCACAGGATACATCTTTTCAGGGAGAGGAGCTTAAACTTCGATTTCAGATCAGTAGTGAAGTAACTGTTTACAGGTGAAGGAGTCATGACCGCTTAGTGAAAGCATTACAAACTATATCTGACAAAGATGTTCTACTTGCATATTGTGAAAAAGGTGTGTGGAGATGACCTTGGGAAAGGCTGAGAGCTGTGTTGCTTAGAAAGTTTCACTGTGCCAACTGAGAGCTCCAGGCCTTTGCTCTGTTTGCACTTAGTGCTGAGCCCTTTTCTCCAAAGCAGGGAGGTATGGCGTAGGAGCTTTTGGCACTGATGAGAGGGCTGTTCTAAGTACAGCAGTGCCCTTTTTTAACTATATGTCAACCCCTGCTCTTAATACCTGAACTGAAAAATTCAAATCACAACACCACATTCTTATTTTGTAGCAATGCTAAGGAAAGGTTTTGGGACTTCATTTTGACAAAATGTTTGTAGGAGATGAGGAATCGTAAGTGAGACAATATGATCTGTGACTGAATCCCCCAAATGCTGTAGCTTCTATTGCTGCAACCGAAGGTATAGTGAAAGGTCCTTTGGAATCAGTGTGATGTTTTGACTCGGGTTTTTCTAACACTTGTGTTTTTGTCAGAGATACTGGATATTACCTTTCTGCTGTTCCTACTAAAATGCAGTTGTACAAAAAAAGGTCACTTTTATGCAAAAGGAAAAACCTGGTTGCAGAAAATTGTCTGTTTTCCTTGGTATTTTCTGATCAGGGATGGTACTACTGGGTCGTATATACTGAGCTCAAAGTAATTGCTTTTTGTTAGGAGATTCCCTTGAATGTGCAGAAAATATTTTTGAAAAGGGAAGCATTGTTTTGGGAAGTTGGAGCTGTCTTCTTTCAAGGCATCATCGAAACAAGAATGCCTGCGTTTGTCATTTCCTATTGAAAAACTCTCAAGTTGTTAATGGGATTTGTTTTCAAATGTTTTAACGGAGTTCTGCAAAGCTTCTGCTCCCAACTTACATGCTGCTCAAAAGCATTGTTTGCTGTGATGTGACAGTAAGCTGACAGGCCAATAAGAAAACGAAGGGTTTATCTGCTGTTTTAAAGTAGCCGGGATTATGTGAGGGGCATTTCATGTCATGCATTGTTGGGAGCGAGGAAGAAATATATCTTGAACACGCTTCATATTTTCATCGATTAGTTGTGTTGGTCTCAAACTCAGGTGGCAACAGAATTGCTGTGTATTAAAATGCCTGTAGCAGTATTGGACTTCCTAGCAGCACTGAGACATGGCTTTTGCTTTGCAGACTGGATTAGAGTGTCTCATTGCAAACTGCATTAACCCAACAAAGTATTTGCTACGTGGAGAGACGGTGGGGGCTGAAAAATAGTTTTCAGAGTCTGTAGCTGTAACTTCCTTTATATCAAAAGGAAGGAAATACCTAGAAGCTGTGTGACTGTCAGGAGTTATGAACACCTGCCCAGTCTGAGCCTTTTTTTTTTTTTTTTTTTTAGGTCTTAATGAGGTTTGTAGTGATCACTGAAGTTTCTGAAAATTTTGAGTTGTGCAAAGGTGGCTTGTTTTATTTATTTTCCAAGGAGAGAATGAAGCAAACAGTTCTTTTGAGTTTTAAATGAGCCAATGGTGTTCTTATTTCCAATGTTTCTAATGTTCTTGGAATGCTGGGTCTGAATTTAACCAGCAGAGTTATGGGGAAGGGGATGATGTCTGACATACAAGAAATTGAATCCAAATTCTTCAGTATTTCCAGCTGAAATGTATCTAGGTTCTCTTCAAAGCACACAATCCAGTGCGCTGGTTAACTGAGGCAAGCTTCAATTTATCACCCTCTCAGTGAGATCCTGCTAGCCAGATCTCAGAGTAGCCTTGTTTTCTTTCTTCTCTTCTTTAACTTTCTGTATTGCTTTTTTTCAACTGACAGTTCTGTCCACCAATTCTGTAATTACTGTCTATCATTTTAAGTGATGGGCAAAGGGCCAATATGTAAGGTCAGGGCCATGAACATCTGACTTCCCTTGAGAGCAGAGCTGGTTGAGTAGGAAGAATATTGATTCCCTGAGTAGCTCAACCAAAAAGAAGGAACGCTTTCAAATGCTTTTGACCTACATGTCCAACTGTCTCTACTTAAAGTAAATTAATGAAGGGGTAAATCATATCTTATAGGAATCGTGCTTCAAAATACAAGATGAGAGACTTTGAAAAAGAAACCTAGAGGCAAGGTTTCGGTGCATGAAACATGCCTGATACGGGAATTATTTTTACAGAAAATACAGAAATGAGTGCATTTGATCCCTGACAGAGTGCAAACTGAGTTTCCTGTGTTGTGGTTAGTTTGGTGGGTCTGCATTTTAAATAGGAGCATGTAAATGAAAAGTTCACTGCTTTACTTGAAACATCTAAGTCATGTAAAGAGACAGACTGTGACTTATTCTTTCCTCAGATTATATTTTGTAGTTCAGAGAGGAAAATCTTTGCACCTAATTTCCAGTTATTTCGTACTTCTTTCTCCGGTACTTGTAACCCTGAGTGTGGCCGTGCTTTTTTGCCACTGGATAACAGCTTGACTACAAAGTATTAAAAGCTTCCCAAGTTACTGAAATAGTTTTGCAGATGGTGGAAAACAAAGCATTTCCACCCATCCCCAGTCTCTGGAAAGAAACAAGGGCAAACGTGATTGTTATGTGTTGCTTGTGACTGGGATTTTAACTCATGGAATATCACAAGTTGAGAAGAACTCATAGGGATCATGGAGTCTAACTCCTGGTTCCGCACAGGACCACCTAAAATTCATGTCAGATTTCTGGGAGTGTTGTCAAATGCTTCTTGAACTCTGGCAGGCTTCGTGCTGTGGTCCTGGAGAGTTCAAGAGCCCATCTTGTGTCTGATGGAGACCTGGAATCTGCTGGTATTTGATTTTCTGAAAGCCTTGAAATCTGTGTTTGTGCCTGCGGTCTGAAGGATGATGTGGAAATGTCAAAGCAGCTTTTTATATGCTGAACAGAAACAGAGAAGCAGAATAGTGATCTGAAAAGACCTTTAAGTGTCTTGGCTGATTTTAGTTTTCTTGACAAATCTTAGTTACAAATAATTGAAATACACTGCCCTACAGAAGGGAAAAATGTGCTGTGCAAGTTGCGTCCTAATCTTTTGGGTTATCCTTGCTGATACTCTTATCCTTGAACATAAATTATTCATGTCCAGGAAACCCAGAAATTAATGTTCTGAAACACAGAAAGATGACTTCACTGTGACAGACAAGCATTTGTTGAGAAAGCTCAGTCCTGATCTTTTCAGAAGTATCTGAGTGCTTCCTGGTTGCCATTTTCAAAAAGAAGTAGAGGGGGAAAAGAAGAAAAGTTCTGTTAGACTTCCATACAAAAAGCCAGAAATGTTCCCACCTTCAGTTTTTATTTTTAACATGGTTAGAAGGAAGCTCATGAAATGCCGTTGACTGGCAGATCATTATTGCTGTCTGCAATTTAGTAGCTTATTACCAGGTAAGTGAACAAAATCATAGGTCTGGAGGAATTAGAAATAAATACTAATCTTGTTTTCTGCAATCAAAGAGCTGTTTTATTTCTTACACCTCTTTATTTCCTTGTGTTGTCTGGTCTCCCTAGAATTCACAGCACACGGACTTTTTAATGAGCTGTTGGAGAGCAAAGAGGTCCAAGGCCAAACCTTGGTCTTCAGTTTGGGTGGAAGCATGAGTAATTAAACACTAAAAAGATGATGCAGTCAGATGTGCTGGAAATGAGGGCAAGAAGGGTAATGAATAAAGTGAGGACAGTTCTTGATAAACTTCTAGGAGAGAGTTGTGACAGCCGAAGGCACTTTCCAGTGTAGCACGGCTTGGCTGTGCTTTTATGCACCTTTGAATGAAGGTAATGTTCACAAAGTCTTGAATAAGACTGCATCCCCTTTTTTTTTTTTTTTTTTTGCCTTCTTGGATTGGGTGTTGCATGGAGAGAAAGTGGTCCTACATCTTAAAAGGCAATGTATAAAGTGCTGATTTTCTGTTTCAGAGGTTGTGAGTTTGAGAGGATTTGTGCTTTATTTCACTCGTGCTTCTAGAGGTTGAGAGCGTAAGTATTTGGTCACCCGTCCCCTTTCAAAGCATATGTGACAGGGACACTACCATGGTTTTCTCTGTGGTCACGGATTGCTGTAATCTAATGTTTCCCTGCCCTTAGGTAAAAGATACGATATTTGTTCTAAATTTAAATATCTTGATTCACCAAGGACATTGCACAGAGGGAAGGGAACACAACTTCCTTTTTGTGTTTCCTGTAGAGGATGCTGAACATGGACTGAATTTCTCAGAGTTGAGCAGCAAAGTGTGGAAAGCAGGGATTGAGTTTGAAATGACTATCTTCTGACTACTTGTTGCTCTCTACTCCTTTGTGGAGGGAAAACTATTTTCTCCACTAAGTGGAGTAGATGAGGTATCTCCCAGTCATACTTCGCAGGTATGCAAAAGGGGCTGAGTATACTCAGGGAAAGGAAAAACTGCTCAAGCATCTTGGGGCTGTCTGTGTTGTTTTGAGAGTTTTGTGGCCTCTGACTCCCACAGCATCTCTAGGCATCAGGGATTTCTGAAAGACCTAGCAATTTGTCAGGGTCTGTGTCACAGACACCTCTTCAGGGGGAGTACAGCTATCAAGGCATGCCTGTTGCTGTGAGATACTTGTAAGCAATGTGCCTAATGCTAACATGATACAGAAACTTTGCTGATTATCCTTGCTTCTTATAAGGGCTAATTAGCCTAAGAATAGATTCTCAGGGAGAAAGGGTTACCTAATTTCCAGTATCCATTACCTTCTTTAGCTTGAGGCCATTTGAACATATAGGCGAGTCAGGCAGAGGGTGTTCAGATTCTTCTGTTACTAGCTTTCAGGAAAAGAATGATGCTCTGTGTAACTGGCTCTATTTTTTTTCTCGTTCCTGTGGCCATTGTTGTAGGAGAGCTGAGGACAGTATTGTGGATCTTGCTTGCCTCTTTAGGTTCAGGACAGCTGGCTGCATCTTTGGTGGGAGACATTTTGTCTTTGCCAATTACATCCCAGCTGGATAGGGTATCTAGCAAATAGTTACCTTTGCTAATATTGCGTATTGCTGTGCATTTATTTCAAGTTTCTTTTCTGGTAATAGCCTGTTTCTGCATATAAACAAGGTTTCCTAGGAACAGCACAAATCATATTGGTCATTCAGGTAGCTCAATCAGAAACAAAGGTTTAATAACTTGCTCCAGTCCTTACCAGTGTTATATCTAAGGATATGGTAGATTCACTGCCTTCTGAAGCTTTTATCAAGAATGGTACTTTTCTACAACAGATTTTTCTAGACCAAAGGAGCTGTTGTGTTTAATGTGAGAATCTAATGGATGCTCTTTGATCTGCATTACAGCAAAAGGCAGATACCACTATTACAAAAATCTTCAAGGCTGTGGATCTGATTAAACTGGAGCGGTTCAATAGACAGTGAGAATCTGTCTGCTGTGTGTCCAGTACTGATACAATTGAAAGCTTAGATAAGGAGCTATAAGAATGTTCAGGCACAATCAGTGACTTCTTATCCAAACAACAACAACAAAAAAAAACAACACACAAAAGAACCCCCTACCAAAACTAAATGTGAGACTAGAGCAAAAAGTTTCCAGGTTTTCCTCATCCTTCTTTCCTCTTATGTCTGTAACGTACATTGTTACATTTTTCTTTCTGTTTGCTTTGGTGGTCTGTTCCTTCTTGATACATTTTTCTTCCCCCAGTGGTTCTTCCTGGCTTGCTACGTCACGAAACTGTCATGACATCACGTGTGCAACTGATGCAATTGTGGCAGAAAGGTGTGACTTTGGGAAAGACTCGGTAGGTCAGAGAAACACAGGGCAGGTAGAGAGAAGTGTAATAAAAATATAAGACTTCAAAATGATCCATTGTTCTTTTTTGGCCTTCTGATGTTTAGTGATTGCTACCCTATGGGATTCAGATGTTGATTCTTAAGAGGAATGAAGATCCGAACTGGTGGCCTTTGAGCTGTAGTGCTGCTGAACTATGAACAGTTACTTTGCTTTCTACTTTTTACTTTGTCATTCCTTAAAACCTTACATTGTGTTTTAAGTGGCTTCTAGACATTAGACTAACAGGAAGGGGAAAGCATTGCATGAAATATTAGGAGATAGGCTTTTCATATATATATATATATATATATATATATGTATTAGGTTATGGTTTAAGACAAGAATAGATATTTTCATGATTTGAAGCAGTGAAGAACTTTAGTGCTTTGAAATTGATGTGATAACTAAAACTTTTAAAATTCTCTTCTGAGATATGAAAAGTGAGGCTGGAAGAGATTAGGAAACATCATGTAGCTCATGCTTTGCCCTGTGGCAAAGGCAACTGAGCCTGAACTGTTCCTGACAGAAGTGCATCCAGCCTCTCCTTCAGATTGTCTGGGCTACTGAAAATAGGCACTTCGCAGAAAGTCTCAGTAACCTGTTCCTACGCATTGCTGCTATTGCTGTAAGCAAACTTTCTCTTAGTATCCAACTTCTGTTTTCTTTGTAGGTATTTCAGGTTATGATTCCTGTCTTGTGCACCACAAACCTTAACAGTTTATACTCTCTTTGAAGCAGCCGTACTTCAGCTTGTCTTGGACATGATTCATGTAATGTGTTAGGATGATTTTTAAACAGCATGATTATTTCTTTTGTTCTTCATTGGCTTTACTTTTTTTTCTTATTGGTAATTTATTTATCTGCTACGTGTTCCCACTCTCTGACAATGCATGTATAATGAGAATCATCTTCTGTTGTGTCTCTCTCAGTGAAATGGGTGAAATAGAGTAATAGGATTTATATTGATATCTCAAGATATTCAGCGGGGTTGTGTTAAGTCAGTAGTCAGTGATTAGTGAAACTTGGAGCTAGAGATGAGTATAAGACAGAGCTACGCAGGTTTTAATGTACTATTTTCATCAGCTTCTATAATAGCATCATTTTGAGATCTTTAACTCACAATCTAAAAATGTGTAGTCTAGGACAGGAAAGAAACCGAGAAGTAATTTGTACAGCTCAAGAAAGCCAGAAGGAGAGGCCAGCTTTCATGACTTGAAAGATTTGATTCCTTACTCATTATGCAGGTGTGCCTTCCTTACCTAAAAAGTACTGAGGTGTGCGAGGTACATTTGTCATCTAAAATAACTGATTTCAGGGGCAGTCCATCAGTCAATTTTTAGGTTAGGTGCTAAGTTCTTCATGCAATCCAGATTATGCGAGATTTGGGCAAGCGCTCTTTGCTGCACTAACTCTGATAGATGGGATATGGAAGGAAGAACAGAGCCCAGATACGGTGAAGAAAAGCCCTGAAAAGAGGTGTTGCGAAAACCCTAAAAGCTGCCTCTGAAATTCCATCTTATTTTTTTTATCACATAATTAGGCATTATTGCTGACACATCCTCCCTTATGATTCCCTTTAAGTTCGAGCATCTGGCCGGGTATTGCACATAAGCCCAGTTTTCTTCTCCCTATACAACAGAGTTTTGATTAATTAATCATTACTTCAGTTTGAATAATACATTAAAGATGCACTTGAATGTGCTAAGGAAAAAAAATATATATAAACCAACAAAAGGAAATGTTGCTTTGGTTTCTGAAAAGAAGTGCTCTCCAAATGGCAAGAAAGCTGTAAAAGGTAAATGCATTACTGGTCAGCCTTTATTTCTCTTTCTGCTTCTGTACATTCTTTTAGAGTATTCTTTTAGATTCAGTGCTGTGACAGTAACTTCTACTTAAGCAGGCTGTTAAGAAATTTAAAAAGGCATTTATTGCGGCAGTATTAAAAGATGGTACAGTTGTGGTGAACAAACTGAATGTTTTGCTCTATTATTTAAAAAAAATATATGTATTTAAACACATGTATACATAGTTAGCCATTGCCTATGATAAACTGTGTAGCTTTACAATATTACTTTTTTGATATGACCGCAAGTTAGGTAGTTGCTCTCCTAAAAATCCTGCTGTGGTTTTCGAAGTGTAAGGTTGTATTTGCTCAGCACTCAATCTGTTACTTCACAGCAGCCACGACTGTCCCTATGTTTATGTCAGGACGTATCCTCCATGATCTGGAGGCAATGAAGCAGAGCTTCCAAAAGCATAGAGAAAAGTGCTTTGTATCCAGAAGCCTGGCTTTCTCAGCAGGTTGATCTTTTTTCCCCATACCTATAGTCAGGATTTTCTGAGGATGTCACTCACACAGTTGGTGTTGGACAGTGTGCAGTCTGAAAGTCTGGATATTAACTTCTAGGCTTCCATTTTTCAGAAATGCTCGGCAGGGCTAAAGCTGTCTTTAATAACTTGAGCTTTCTGGAGTTGCTCAGGTTTTTAAGTAGAAGGAGAAGCAGTGTATTTGCTGATGGACCTGGCATGTTCCATCTGTTTGGTCAGCATGTGACTCTCTGCAGATCTGTTGTATTGACACTGTTCAAAGAACTCAGTGTTAAATGCAAAAGGAATAATATGGTGCTGAGTGCTGAAATGAGAACTGGTGCCCACTGGAGCTTTTACCCAGAAAGACTCTTGCAAGATTTTTCTGCCCCCACCTTAATCCATTTTTAAGCCTAGAAATGCCTCGTGTTTACCCAGCAGGCCCATGTGAAAAGGTCAGCTTTATTTCTTTGACCTTTTCCATCTCAGTAAACATTGGCAGCTGGAGGTCCTCACTGCAGACATGCCAGTTGCAATGAAATGGTGTTACAGGTAATGACGTGCATGCAGAGCATCTTTGACCTCTGCTGTTTGCCCATCAACTCAGCAGTCATCCTGAAACCTTAGCCACTGAAAAAGCAATGAGACTGATTTGCTTTCAAGGAACATGCAGGTGGATTTTCTTTCCATTTCTTCTCAGCTTGGAAAGTGCAGCTTACTGTTTGGGTTAAAATCTTAAATATTTGTGATCTTAAAAGTAAAGATGTACTTAACGCTATTGTGTGCGCCTGGGTTTTGTTCTTGATGTGCTTATGCCAGTTTGTTAGATTTCCCCACACAATGCTTTCCTGGTCAAATTTCCTAACTTTTCCTTTGAAGTGGGAGACAGAGTCTGGAGCCTGCATGGACTGAAGTTCTGGTGGGAACGAAGGGGGGAAAAACAAGAACAAGGTATCCACTGAGACTTCGGTTGTGGCCTAAACAGATCAGGCTCTGAGCGCCTGATTGAGCGGTAAACGTTCATTGCAGGAGTGTTGGACTAGATGGCCTTTAAAGGTCCCTTTCAACCTAAATGATTCTGTGATTTTTATGATCAACCAGAATAAGCTCACTGAAATTAGTGCTGCTGCTGTGGAGGAGAAGCAGCAGTGTGGACATCACTTGTAGCAGAATTCTGTACCATGTCAGTTTCAGAGCTATTCACTAATATCATCTGGTCCCTCTTTGGATCTTTTAAGACTGAAGTTGAACTGGTACCTGTGTTTTTTTGATGCCCGCCTTAATCCATGAATCCATGGCTGTGTGTTTCCTTCAGCCACTCTTCCATGTCCTGCAGTTCTGCTAGTGGGAGCATGCATGGGAACAGAAGAAAAGCAAGTTGCCATGTTGTGTCAGAGCTGCAAGTGCTTCTAGGTCCAAGGAAAACTACCCAGTCTCTATTAGATAACTGCTATCAGCGATACCTTTCTACTTATCCTGTGCGAAGCTGAAGCTCATTTCCTGCCTCTGATTTCATACGTATGAGAGTAACTTTACTGATGGAATTATCTTCAGTGTTCAATCTGTGGAGTGTTTTTTCCCTTTCTAGAATATAGTGAAGAACTTGTTGATAAACTTTGATTGAAATACTGACTATTTTTGGTTAGGTTTATGCCATGCAAAATTTAAGAGTCTCTGAATAAAAGCTTCAATGCTATCATTATAAAGGTTTGGTGCGGAACTCTCAAAAAGCAGAAGAAAAAAAGAAGGTAACTTGTAGGTAACGCTGGAGATGCTCCTGGATACTCTGTAAGTCCTTTTGTCCCTTGTTAATACCTCATTTCAATTGTTGCATTTTTAATATTTGGTTTAAGACAGTGATATGCTCTGATCGTTCCCGTTGAATGCGTGAACATCTGTTTTTTTTGTTGTGGTTTAGTGGTGTTTGCTGTTGGCTGGGGATGAAAGGAGAGATCAAATGGCTTGAAGTTGGCTTTGTTTTGTTTTTCAAAGTTTTCTTTGTTCATAAGCTGCAACCCAAGAACTAAGCGTTAATTCTAATTGTGACTGACAAGCAATGATGGAAAGGAGGAAAATGTGACCGATGATACATTTGCTGTGCTAACTAAGCAGCAAAAGAAAAAAAAACATCTCATGATTGCACCATAAAATCGTGCTTTACCTAATGGAGAGATGAGGTTGCAAAAAAAATGCTTCATTGTGCAATCTGATCACGCTGCATGGTAATTAGAGACACGCTGCTTGTCCAGAAGCTGAAAAGCATTTGGCATCCTCAGCCTGGTGACCTGAGGGTGAGGACGTGGGTCCTCTGACCCTGTGCCAGTTCTTAGTGAGGGGAGAAGTGAAACCTCTCTGCCTATGGCTTATTGGAACCTGAATGGAAGCCAACATCCTCTTAACAAGTCATGGTTTGTGAGCTTTCTGCTCTACCCCTCTTTGAATATTTTTGGATTTCTTAAAGTAACTTGGCTGTTATTGCCTTGTGTCATTAAACAAAAATCTCAAGGAAAGTCTGTTCCAGTCTGTATTTAATGATATATGTTTGAAGATGAACCAGAGAGCACTAATGTCTAGGGAGAACTTGGAAAATGGAGAGTACAGAAATGGGTGATTAATTCATCTGAAAATATGGGCAATTGATTGCTTGGTCTGAGTGATGTCCTTCTGCAAACCTGACAAATAACATCTCATGCAATGTGCTTTATGCATATGGCTAAAGCTGTCTTTAAAAAAAAACAAACAAAAAACAAACACCTGCCTCATCTCTGCTATTTTGAGAGACCGTGCTGTTTCTAACAAATGCAGAGATGTCCACTACTCTTGTTCTGAACAAATACATTAAGTGAAGACACTTCTATGTTTGAAGTCAGACAAAAAAAATTTGTCTGACTGCAAAAGCTGGTGCCTGAGCTTGGGCTCCTGATGTCTAACCTAATTTGTAAGAGATAAAGTCTACTATTAGTGCGTAATAGCCTTCCTGGGCATATTATTTTATTTAAAAGCTGGAATGAAGGGGAGGAGATTACTTTCAGAGCAACCCTTGTAGTTATGCTTCCTATTTCATTGTTGTGGCCCATGATGATACTCGGTTTTAGTGTTCGCACAAACTTCTCTGCTGTGCACATGCCACTGTACCCTCCACGGGTGGGGGTGTGGGTGCACACAGCTGCAGTATGCAGCACTGCAAGAAGCAGAGAGCCTGGGGGAAGAATGGAATAAATGTGCTGTTACATAGGACTGGATTTGGTGTGCTTATACTTTCTTAAAACAAAAGGATAAATCTGCAGATGCAAATAGCAATTATATATTAATAACAATGGTATGGCCAGGTTATTGGAATTAACATGATTAGAAAAAATGTAGCAGAATGGGTCCTTAATGATTTTTTGGGGGGTTAGAACTTTTGTTTTCTACATCTATTCTGAAAAATCAGTTTCCAAAGCACTGTGGAAGACTTTTCAGAATTGATTTCAATGGAGAAAATGCTGCCCTGTGTTGCAAATAAAACATCCTACTGGTTGTCCCTACACTTAGAGTAGGAAAGGGTATGCAAAGATATGGATGGAGTGAACCTTAGCTTTTTTGACACATGCTGGTCCTAGCTGGGAGCAAGACATAGCACCTTTTGCACTGTTCTGGGCTTGCAGTTGTGCTGAGTTCTTATTGCAAGAACGTGTGGGACTATTTCAAAGTATGAAGATGCAGCTGAACGTAGTCGCACATGCACTTGCTGATGTGCAGTTCATTAGCCTCGGTGTCTCCATGCTCAGTGGCAGTAGAGATGACTTTTACCACCATATCATCAGTATAGAATATATATAGCTGGTTTGCACCCACGATCCACAAGTTACAGATATACTAATTACATTGGACAGTACTGGCATCCCACTGTGGTGCATTTCCACCCCTTTGTAGGGAAAAACAAACTTGCTGAGCAGCTTATTTTTTCACCCAAGGAAGTTCTTATTTAATATCCTCAGGAAGATAATGTATAGAAGAGCATCAGCTTCTCTAAGCATTGCGCTGAAAACCTTCACTATTAAATGCTTCCTTGGACTTGATCAATTCATTTGTAACCTCTCTAAGCATGAATGTAAATGTTGCCCACCTGATTATCTTGCTTTACAGTACTTCAAAAGCCTTGCTAAAACTGGTCAGTGCAATAAATACCTAATGAGCATAGAGCCTCCTTACTTGGCAAATAAATAAGTAAAGCTTAGCGCAAACTCTAGGTAATGCTTTCAGTCAATTAGCATAAATTCTTCTTTGGCTGCAAAACTGAGAACTGAGATGATAAAATGCTGTTGCTTTGGGTGTGCTACGCTGATTATATTAGTTTATTTCCCACCCTGTAATAAGGACAAACACAAGTTTTTTTTTTTTTGGCTTTTCCAGTTCATATCCACTTCTACTCTGTAGTACTGGCAGCACTGCTATTTTAATATTTAAAGTCATGGCCTGCTGGTATTAAATATTCTGCACTATAACACTTTGACAAGGGTAGATCAAGACTCCATAAAGAAAACTTTTAGCTTGCTTGTGGTCCTGTTGTCTGTGATTAATTTTCTCACCCTGCAACTGCTTGCACTATTGGTGGTGTCTGTACTAGCAGGTCTATTCGTGGGACATGGCCGTAGGAGATTAAGATACAAAAAGGGTCATAACAGCAAAAGATGCTGTCTTGATTTCTGTAGAAGTAGTATTTGAACTGCAGGAGAATGAAGAGGGAGGCTTCCTAGAATCATGGAATTATAGAATGGCTTGTGTTGGAAAGTATCTCAAGGATCACCAAGCTCCACCCCCCTCTGTTGTGTGCAAGGCTGCCAGCCTCCATATCTGATAGCAGACCAGGCTTGATGTTGATTGTTCCCCTCATCTTTTCTTAATATGGTGAGGGAAGAACACTGTGGTGCTGGTAATCTGTAAGCAGTAAAGAGATGGAATGTAACTGTTCTCAACAAGGTTGGTGATAGGTGATGCAGAAGAACCTGCAGCTCTTTGTATTGTTTTGCCTTGTTTGTTGTGCTGTGCATTGATGCATTTTATTTCATAGCAGCTCGAGGTTATGGTTGACTTACTGAAATCTTGTATGTTATGATAAAACAGCTTACAAAAACAGCTGTGACAGTGACATTACAGCTGGTCCAACTGTTGAGGACTGTCAGTAAGAATGAAAGCATTTGATGTTATTGCATACTTCTTCCCAGGCTGGATGTGGCTCTGGGCAGTCTTGTCTGGTGGTTGGTGACCCTGCACACATAGCAGGGGGTTGAAACTATAGATTGTTATGGTCCTTTTCAACCCAGGCCATTCTATGATTCTCACTCCTGCCACAAGGAGTGCCAGTTACTTGCCTTCTAGTTGTGTATAATGTTTCTGAAGAACAAAGTGATTTATATCACTGGTGTAGTACTTCTGTGATGTTCTTGTGATGACAGCTAAAAATGTAGGATTTTTTTTTTTTAGATGTATTTATCTCCAATTAGAAAACCTCACCTGTTCCTCTGCAACCACCCATATATTTATGAAGGCTCAAGAAAAAATAATCTTGCAGTGATTGACTTCATCCTCTTTATAAGGAGTTGATTCATTCTTTGGGTGTTTTGATGTCCAGGGTCTAAACCACTGAACCTCTTCTTCCTTACAAGCGCAGAGTTTGGTACTTTTTTCAAATCCTTCTGAAAACTTGCTTCTAATGTCCATCTTTGCTCAATTTAATTGAAAATAACAAAAGTTTTCTCAAACTAACAGGTCCTGTGTCAGGTGCAGATTTCTTCTAAAGACCTCAAATAATGTCTTGAGTTTTATCCAGCATCACGATATGCGTGTTGTGAATGACAAATTCTAATCTTCTTTGGGCCCATCTGTAATACGTATAATAACATATTACACAGCAAACTTTCAAGACATTTTTCTTGCAGCTCTTAGGGAATTCTATGACTAAATAGTCTTTTTGTAATATGACTAATTCAAAAAACTAAATATCAGGCTTCCAAGTAAAGCTGGGAGAAAATGTACTGTCCATTCTACCAACAACAGTGTTGATCTGTCAACGTTCAGTGGTTTCTTAAGCTCATTTAATTTCACTGAATTATGAATGCCTCAGCAAAACAAAAATCCATATATCTAAAAACAAAAATAAATTCATGTTCGAACATGCGAGTGGCGGGGAACTGTTTAATGTGGGCAAAACAATTTTTTTCTATGTGCTTTTGGTGTCAGTGCAACTTACGGAAAAATTAAGGTAGAATTTCAATAGGTTTTCCATTGATCTAATGGAATGACTTTCTATGAACACTAGTATAAGATTTTACATAGATGGCTTTGTATACATATACGCATGCATAGGAATATCCTAGGATCCTATGCATAGGATATCCTAGGATATCTAGGAATTTTGCAGGTTGAGAGTCTGTCTCTTAAAAAAGATTCATGTGTAGGTTGACTCGTTCTTCTGATTGCACTGAAATTAATGGTAATAAACATGTTTTGGTGACTTTTTGTTTGATTTGTTGGCCCTTTTTATTTGATTTCTTATTTTGTTTTGCCATTTTCTGGGAGAAATTATCCTGGTTAATAACCTGCTTTTAGATGGAATTAAATAACTACGAAGGTGTTCTTTTACTAACAGAGAAAATTGGTGGAAAATGTTGCGTAATGTGTAGTCTAATGTTGAAGCTGGTTCTGTGCACTGTAGAACAGCATCTCTGTTCTGACAGAAGTACACCTTTGGGTGGACGGCTGTTCGTGTAGCTGGGGCGGTGTGCTTGTTTGGACTTGTAAGACTGTCATCTGTGTCTTGACAGTTCTCATGTCATCTCAAACTGGTTCTAAAATTCATGGGCTAATCCATAAATCTGCAGAGAAAACAGAATGTATTGTTTAGTTTTGTGCCAGTATTTGGCAAACACAGGAGAAACTTGAGTACCTGTTTCCTTCTTGAGTAGCACAGCTTCCTTGCTATATTAATATTATGACACCTATTATCTTTGTGATTAAAACCCATGACAAGTTACAAAGCAGTGCATTATTTAAGAGGAGTAGCTTTCCCCCCAGTAGATGTAAAAGCAGTGACCAAACTTCTTTTTTTAATGTAGGTAAAATGGCTTTCAGGATGAATGATTTGGCCTACATCAGAAACATAAATCCTTTTCAACTTGGCTGTGTAAATGATGCATTGAAAAATTACAGCAATTAATTGTCTGGATTAATATGGACAGCTTTTGTAGAAGGCCGCCATCTGCTAGTGATGGAATGTTCAGGGCACTTCTTCCTTCTTGAGCAGACTTTGTGACTAAGAAGTTATATTCAAGATTTACTGAAGATTTCCTTAGAAAATGGTTTCCTGTTTTGTGAGACTTTGGTCCTTTGATGCCCAAACCCCAGTTAGTGCCTCAAATGTTGAATTTTGTCTCTAGTCATAATATACAAAGAAAAAACAGCTCAAAGGCTTGTGACAATTCACAGAATCAAGAGATTTGGAAAAGACCACTAAAATCATCTAGTCCAAATGTCAGTCTATTACCACCACGCTCACTAAGCCATGCTCTGCAGTGCACCATCTGCCCTTTTCTTGGGCACTCCCAGGGATGGTGACTCCACCACCACCTTAGGCTGTATGTGCTTACTGGGGTACTGAGTAAACAAGCTTCGAGCGGAATGCATTTTTTCTGGTCAGTTGGAAGGCATGACAGAATATGGAGGTATGTCTCATACTGCTGGAGGATTCTCTTACAAAAAGAGGCAATGAAGGCTATTGCAACTCTGGTAGGGATTTGTAATGTTATCGTAGAATAGGAGCCATATGTTGTATGGACAGCTGAGGTTTGTATGGAAGAGAGCAGCCTTTCAGTGAAGGAGCAATGAAGGTGGACTGCAGTTACTAGTAGATTCTGCCAGGAATGGAAACTGAGACAAGGCTGAGGTAGTCTTGACCAAACATCTGTCAGATACAAGGTCAAAGAAGCATTGTGACCTATTGCTTCTGAGGGGTTAAAGTGCTGTGATTTATAACTAATGTTATCCCAGCACAGTCTATGATATCAGAGGGGAAAAAAAAAAAAGAGAAAAATCCCCCCAATCTTAGGGGACTTATAAATGAAAAAAATTACCCGAAGTCAAGGATTCCTTCCTCTCTAGCACAGGTAGCCCTACAGCATTTGTTTTACCTGAACTCTGACATGTTTCTGTAATCTAAGCTAGTTTCTATTGACTAGATGTCACAGACAATTCTAGCAAGCCAGTACTCACCAGTTCAATGTGGGTAACTATCCTGACAACAGAGTGCAATTATACTAAAAGCAGAATGAACTGACATATTAGTAAACATATGGATGACTTGCATCAAACATACTGGAAAACGGATTGAACTTGCTGGGAGAGGAAAAAGTAAATAGGAAGAAAACTCTCATACAGATGAGAAACTCACTGAGGGTCGCCTGTAAATGTCACGGTGTCTGGCAGTAGGCAGTGAAGCTAACAGCAGCACTGCAGCACCTACTGAAAGGGTTAATGTGGGGTAGGACTTTCTGCTAGAAATATTAATCCCAAACACTTGTGCCCTTGATGTTCTTGTTAATAAATTGGGTTTGAGCCACTGTTCTAAGTTTTTGATGCTGTCCTTGGGAACGCTTGTCATACAGTTGCTTAAGAGGGAGCATAATGGTTTATGACTGTAGTACCTGAAGTCCCCTCATGGAATGAGTTCCCAGGAGATCCTAATCATACAAAACTAATATTGCCTGGCTAGTGATAATGTCATACTGCCAAGCTGAGTTACATGGACTGCTGTGGTGAGTGCCTGACTGATTAATTTTAATTCATTGTAAATAGAAGTGGTGTCAAGGATGTACTGTAAATAAGAAATGACTCTGCATGTGAAGGGATTAGTAGGGGGCTGGTGAGCCAGGATGGCATGGCCACATTCCTCAGCCACCTCTGACAGTACTGCTGAGGGAACACGTGAGCCTCGGCTCAACTCTGAATAACTGCACTGAGCTCTGGGAAGCCCTAATCGGAAGGAGTTTTTCTCTTGAGAGAACATAAAAACAGGGATGGGGCCAAAAGGAAGGGGAAAAATGCTGATATGGGGGCATGAAATGAGGTTCCTAAGGCTGGAAAAGCTTTATAGCAGAGCAGTTGCTGCAGGCTCTGCCTTCTGATGAGGATTTCAGGGAGCTGGCTATAAGATAGAGCTTGCTGCTTTCTGCTTTAACTGAAGAAGGAGCTGAGACAGGCCTAGAGGAAAGCACCATCCTGGAAGGATGAAGGGTGAAGCTCCGCTCCGTGTGCTTGTCTCCCTGACTGAGGTGGTCATTCCCTTCCCCCCCCCAAACAAAACAACAACAGAAAAATCAAAATGTATGTAAATGAATCACTTAAACTTGTGTCAGGTTGCCAGTTCAAACCTCCTTATTCTGGGCAGATCTCTGTTTATCCTCACAGCCAGGTTGCTCACTCTGGACTCAGTCCACAGACTTTTGGTTTTGGTTGTTTTTTTGGGGGGGGCTTTCTGTAAGTGGTTAATCACATTACAGCTAAAAGTGACTCAGGATTGCAGTAGGTCATCAGATTCTTTGAGTCTGATTTCATTGTTTTTTCTTCCTCTGGAGCATTCTTAGAGAAACTCTGATTTGAATATTCATGAGAACACGAAGTAGGTAGAAGATGAACCTGTTATTTATGTTTGAGGAATAAACGGTACCCTTGTTTTAATCATATTGACTTCTGCGATTCATTTGCATAGTGGGCTGAAATGATTTAATCACATGGGATATATGAAGAAAAGAATGACTCTGGTTAATGTTGGTCAGAAGTTATGAGCTCTCTGTTTTGTGCCATACAACTCGCTTGACCTGCGCAAGTCACTCTCCTTCCATTTTTCCACTTGTGCTAAATGGAAGTAGTAATTAGCTACTTTAGAAGAGGGCACGGGGATGAAATTAATTAATGTTTATCACGTACTCAGTTGCCTTGATGAAGTTTATACCTCTGTTGAGTGCAGTTATTTCTGGGTTTTGGCTTCTGCTCGTGTGGTATGCAAAGGTTTACTCCAGCAGAAGGGTACGAGGACATTCTCCAAAGAATGAAACTCCTTTGTGTTTATAGGAATGCTGGTAATTGCTGAAGATTTTAAAGCATTAACAAAGCTAGTAACTTTGCTACTGAAATGCAACTGCTCCCTGGAAAAATTAGAAGGTAAATAACAAGGCAGCAGGCTTGTGTTGCTGTATGTAAAAAAGCAGACCCTTAAGTATAGCCCTTGGTGGAAGGATGTCTTCAGGAAACTAAACACAGCTCACCTTGAGGATGTGTCTGATTGAAAAATACGATCCCCGTATTGGCTTAAGATTCAAGAAACTGCAATTCTGATAGAGCACCAAATGCTTATTTTATACTATGCTAGTAATTAGAAGCAATTATTTCTTACATGCCTGTTGATACACTTAACACAAGTCTTGATATAATGACTAAAGGAATTTTTTTTAACTGATTTGGTATGCTACCCAAAGTCCGTCCGTTACCCAACTGCACTGAAACCTCATACAGTGCTCCAGCCTTCAGAGTGTTTGCTGGAATGCAGAGGCTAAGCTGCTCAAGACAGAGGTCTTAGTGAAAAACATATTGCAGTGAATAAGTTGCCTTATCATACTGAACAAAAATCCTTAGTGACAGGGATTCACTGACAGAAATCATGCATAGGCAATTATGCATTGCATCTAGCAGTGCTCAATTCTAAGAGCAGATCAAGTTAAGTAGAGGCTTAGCTCTTGTCACTGCAAGGAAAATTACCCTTGCATGTTTTTATGATTTCCAGATTGGGATGACATTAGGGAGATGTCCAATGTAAAGAATGTGCTTAAGTGCTTTCCTGAATCCAGGCCATAACGGCCAAGATTTTCACCTTTTATTGACATGATGTGTAGACTCTACTATGTGAATTACTGTTCCTCTACTTGAGCTTTTGAGCCAGCCTTAACTGGCATAAATTTCTGGATGGGTGCTTGAGCATTTTCTGTAGAGACCCTTTGATGCTGTCAGTGAATCTTGCTTCATTCATCTGCCCTTGGAGGACCCCAGATATCTCTTATTTTCTTATCCTAGAGTGAATTTTCATTTTCTAATAACTTCTCCCTGAATTTCAACTCTGATTAGCAGCATGCCTGTATTTTAATAGGTGTTCTTACAGAGCTCCCTTCCGTCTTCTCCCAGCACTTAATTACAATGTGTAAATATGCACAATGCTCTCTTATTGTTGTTAATCCCAATGCTGATAAAGCTGGATAGGAGAGAATAGAAATGAATTGGAATGCGCATAAGCGCAGGTCTTTCATTAGCCCAACTAAAAGTAATCACAGATCTCTTGCTGGTAATATACATCTTCCAGATACAGAGTACTAATTACTTCTGGCAGTGCTGTGCTCCATCACACAGATAACTTTATTGTAATCCTGTGGTGATCTAATGCCTTCGCATACCAGTTGCTACTTTCACTCCTTCTCTCCTTGGCAATGTGACCTTACAGTTTTTGAACCTTCAAACTATTCCTTGTAGTGTCAGGGCTGTGGATATCTGTCAAGTTCTTTTATTTGTTTTTGATCACAGTTTTCCTCTAATGTTTGCCACAACAGTAAAGTTATACAGAAGTCAGAGAAATATTCTTGCACATTAAATGTGCTCAGAATGTTTTATATGGCATCCACTGTGGTTTCAAATGTGTCGTTGACAAATAAGCTATCACCACTTGTTTCTCAACAAGCCTGAAGTGCTTCCATATGTTTTGCATTATCTATATATTGTTGCTAGTATTTTCAAACAGGAACACCTGAAATTAATCTCTGAAGTCCAAAATTAGGGCTATACTCTTAACAGTTTTTGAAGTATAATTTAATCCCATAAAAGTTATTATTCACTTATTAGCAGAATGAAATTGTTTGGAATGACTCAGGTTGCTGCTAGGACATAGCCAGCTGAAACTTGCGGAGCTGTTTTTGAAGAAAATCAAGCAAGCAGTGATAGTTCCACCTAATGTGCCCCATGCATAACTGGTACTTTTGTGAACTTGTCCTATAGGCAAACAAAAGGAAGGACAGCACTGAGAGGGGATGATTAAGGATGCTGAAAGGTTGAAATATCTTTCCATCAGAATGCTTGCTATCTGGCTAACTACTTCTGTCCAAGATGGATCACCAGACTCAGTGTGGACTATTTACAATCAGTGCTAATTAGCAAAACTGAAGGAGCTTTCAAGCCAAAGCAATAATTTGTTACAAAAAAGCACTCGCTATGTTTCATTAACATCCCTCTTATATTTCAGTATTCTTTTTAAAGAAAAAAGGAGCAAACAGTTAAATTGAAAATGGATTGATAAAATAGTTTTTACCATTAAGTCATTTTTTATTATATTTGATTAAAAACTTTGTCAGTGACAGATTTCCCAAGTTGTACGGGGAGCTCAGTTCAGATTTCTTTAGTATACATCTCCTAAGCAGAGCTAGCTTAAAAATGTCTCGAGTGAGTGAGTGAGCAAGTATAGACTTATGGCATCTGTAAGCCCGCTGCATGTGCTCATGCAGTACCATGTTGTGCGCTGGTTTAATTCCTTCACCTCCAGCTAGTCACTTTCATATGACATTGGTTTCTGATAATGGGGATATGATGGGCTTTAAGGCTATGGAATGGTTCTTTCAGCTTTGAGGGTATGGTACTGTATGATGTACCAGTCAGCACAGACCTTTCCTCATTGTTTCCTTGGGAAAAAGTTGTGGTTGTTTCATTCTTCTTTCTCAAGGGATGTTAATTCCCACCTCTTGACTTTTTTCTTTTTTTTTACACCGCTGGAAAGAAATACTGGTGGGATTTTGTGTAGTCTTTTTCTTTTGCGACTAACATGTTTTTACTTGGAGATAGAAGCCCTTTCTGTGAGCGTGTGGGGGGGGAAAAAAACCTGAGTATTTGTGCATTTGCAGAAGAAATGTTGGCAGTAAACTGGAGGCTGAAGAGTATGTGAGATGTAGCCTGTCAGGGGTTGACAGAATCCAGAGATGAGTAGACTGTCCTTATTACAGTTTAATAAAAGGTGGTGTTAGTAAATACTGGTTGTACTTTGGTGACCCAGCTTGCATCCCAGAAAAAACAATTGGTTTGGAACAGCTTGATCTCTTTTTCTCTGCATGCACAAACTATGGAGTCTTTCTTCCTGTGCGTATGTGATCTCACATGCTTGGATTAGACTCATACTATTTTACGGACTTGTCTTTCTCTTCTGGCTGAGACCAAATAATTTCTTGTGGTTTTCTGAAAGCACAGCAGGGCTTGGTTGCAGGGCTACTTTGTTGGTCATAGAATCACACTGTGTCTTGGCTGTGTTCTCTGTTTAACGAGATGCCTGGTATTTTATTCATTTCAAATCAAAACAAACAACTTGGTGGGGTTTGCTTCTCATTGGTAAACAATTCACTTCAATTACAGTTTATCACAGTATTTACAAAGTTGTCACATTTGAAAGCAATTTAATGAATTATTGAAGATGTCAGTCTTTTTCCATGATAAACGTACACATATAAATATCAAGAACTGAAAGAAAAATAAAAGCAGGGACTTATATTTTAACTTATGCGTTGATTTTAATATTTTTTCCCAAGCAGTTAGCTTCTGTATAGTAGCTGCAAAAACTCAAGAAGAAACATTTTCTAAATCATATGGGATTCTAATCTTGTTTGCATGGCATCACATTAAAATTTCTAGAAATCATCCATTCTTATGAAGAACCACAGGACTTTTCCATTAAACACTTGCCTAATGGAATGGATGAGAACAGGAAATAGTAACATCAGTAGTTAAGGTGAGAGCTTGCAAAGAAACAGGCAGAAAATGCAAGACTCGTTTCTGTTCAACAGAAGTACAGAAATTTAGTTTCCCAGATTGAGTTGGGGATGATCTAATTGCAAGGTTTGAAAAAGCCAGCCTGGGATTTCCAGTTCACAGGAAAGCTTCTAAACTACTGACTGTGCGTGAATCACTGTGCCCAATAGCCAAAGACAGTTATGTATGCTGCCATTGTGCACTGTAGTGTCTAAAAGAAAACTGGTAGCTCTATACAGATGACAGCTGCTCATGTTCCTGTTGTAAGCAGTGGAATGAATCAGTCGTAGCTATGTTATCTTTCTGGTTGCCTTCCATGCCATGTATCCCAAAGCCAGTGCAGTTTCCACATATCTCTTGGTTTTGGACAAGGAAGGCAGGGGCTACTTGCAAGCCCTGGGCCCCTGAAGCTGCTGCTGGAGCTGCAGTGATGCACTCATTACAAAGGGTCTGACGTTTGTCGCTGAGTTTCTCAAAGAAAATTCGGGGAGGTCAGATTCCAACACAACTTGCTAGAGCCAGTGACCTCTATGAGAATGAATACAGACTTATTCCAGGAGGCAAAACAGATTGGCTATTTTATCTGTTGGTCAACTGCACTGATTTTTTTTTTTTAAATTACCTTTTCCCCCATCTGAGCATTCTTTTGCATCTAGACTGGGCCTTGAAAACAGGAGACTCATGGAACAACTTTCTGCCTGCACTAAAGCTTCTAGGAAACTTGCCACTCTTCACTGCGTTTAAGGCTCGTGAAGTAGAAGCCAAGTTAAGCACTGTTAATGTGCTCTTGAAAATATATTTAGCAATAAAGTCATGTCTGTCTCTTTCTGAGACTGTGAAGTATAAAGCCCCCTCTGAGAATGGTAGGCTTTTAACCAGTAGTGCATCTCAAACTAAGGATTCAGCAGAATCTCCCACATGAGATACAATGCTTTGCTGGCTAAAGGAAATAATTCAGCTATCCGTCTTAATGTGCAAATGATGAGGCTTGCGTAATGATAGCAGCATCCTGTTCGGAGAGGACAGCAGAAGCAGGGGATTTGAAGTGCAAGCTGATGGTGCTGACCGCTGATTTTAAATGGCTGATTTTTGTTTCCATTTCTTAATGCTTTTTAGACTTCAAAGTTGTAGTCAAGTGAGATGATGGAGAGGGCTAGCATTACTCTAACAGCCCTGCATGCCTAAAGACAGTTTGCTTTGTACAGACATCTGCATTTTTAAAACTTGCTTTTGAAGGAAGGGGGGGCTCTGACACAACTATATGGAGTCAGGTGATTTCAGCCTAAACAAACAGCAAAATTATTTTGGGTGCTATCAGATTTTTAGGACAATGATAACTCTTGTAAGTTCGTTACAGGCACAGAGCTAATAAATGTCAGTGTTACAGCCAGTGAAAATATCATGAAATGAAACACAAAGAAACTGTTCACAAATACAGATAATTTTCTTTTTGATGCTTCTGCCCATGTTTTCCTTGAACATTTAAATGCTCTTCATCTCGGCTTCTTTTGTATGATGCCTGAAGGATTCAGAGTCAGCAAGGAGATAGCATATGTCCAGTTCTTATTCATTTTGTACTTTTTACAAAGACATCTCCCTCCTTTTGTCTCCAGATATCTAAGGATTTATCCCTTCAAAAAAAGGAGAGAGGAAAGAATGTTTGATAAGGTTTTATTTTATTTTATTTTTCCTCTCCTTTGAGAAGTGAATTTATAGGACCTTATCCCTTCATTCCCTTTGAGAAGAAGACAAGAACTGCCTTGTCAAGTCACTTACAAGGTGACTTGTACAAATGACTGACTTGCAGAGCCTGAACCTGGGCAGAAAAAATAACCTTGTCTCATTGTAATTGGAATGACTTTTTTTTTTCCCCCATGTAGCTTTCTTTATTTCTTTAGTATCCTGCATTAAAAAAGTTGTCTTGTAAGTAGAAAGCAAAGGGGAATAATGTAATTTCTGATTTAAAACATTAAGATGAGGTGGGAAAAGCTCAATTCCCCAGTTACAGATGTCTTTAGTTGCTTAAGTCACTGGGATTCCCGTGAGAATCTGGGACCAAAATCCTACTGAGGATCAGGATCTCTGCTACTGAGTCGAATACTTAAAGATACTTTAGAACAGACAGCTACTTGAAATACTGAGAATTAGACAGATCACAAGAGATCTGACTATGAACCTCTTGCTGCAGGGGATTTTGTTGTGTGGTTTCATGTTTTGTTGGCTTGGGGTTTATCTGGAGGGCAATGAGGATGGAAGAGATAGATGGAAAATAAATGGAGAAGAGCAGAAAAATAGCTGTTTGGAGTTTTTTTGTTGTTTTTTTTTTTTTAAGATGTTGAGTAATTCAGTTTGATTTTCTTTGGCAATGTTGAATGAGGCTACATCTTTCTTAATGTAAAAAATAAAGACATTTTGTTGAGCTTGAACAGTGTGCTTCTGAAGGGAGTTTAGGTTGCTTATTTCTATTCTAGCCAAATCATCAACATTAACAGCAATTTAAGAACCTGCAGTCACAATCTGTTTACTTAAGACGAAAAAAAAAAGAAAAAGGAAATAAAATAGGGCGTTTTGTTTAATAAGTAGAAAATATTGTGTAGCAGATGCCTTCAATCTAGAGAATGCTGATAGGATGCTCATATAAGTGATCCTATAAATCTATGCAAACAGTCCTTTTCATGTGTGTCTTATGTTTATATACTGTACTGCTAAAGCACACTCAGTACATTTATGGCTGTGCTGGAGACACAGGAATTTGCTCTGCTGTGATGGATCTAGTGTTGCTGTCCCTTGCCCAAGTTCTACCAGTATTATTATTGCAGTGGTGTAGTGCTTCCCATACAAGCAGAAACTTGGATGTACCTTAGACTCTGGGTTACAGCTCAAGGTAAGTTGACAAAAATACTTCCGTTGCTATTTTTTTCCATCAAAATATTTTCACTGACATTCAGAAGATGTGTATGTTTTGACTTCAAAACAAAAACTCTCCGTTCTGAATTGTAGCACCTAATATTTTAGAACTTTTCTTCTTCCTGTTGTGTGGTTCGTCTTTTTGTTTTCCTATGGGAGCTTTCCCACCTCTTACTCTTGCATATTCCTAATTTTATCTTATATTACTTGATGGAAAGGAAGGCAAGAAAGACTATAGGTGGGCAAAGCACAGAGGATATTTCTTTTATTTCTTGTAAGTAGTAAGGCTGTCATTTGATATGAAATACGGATTCTTGTTCATGTAATCTTGCCCTGCTCCTCTTCCCTTCAGAAACAGTAAAATAAAACGGCAACCACCAGGACAAACCACAACAAAAAGTCCACTGAAATTTCTGGTTGTAGGGATGGAAGGAGGGAGCTGTGTTACTCAGCTTTGCTTTTATAGAACAGAAGCAATAGTTTGCTCCTGTTTCAGTGCAAGGTGCTCGTCAACGTAGGGCTACAGCTACCTGAAAACAGCAAGGAAGTAATGGACTTAGGTAGCACCAGTGGAGGCTCAGATTGTATATTGGGATCAATTTATTCTCCGAGTGGTGAGGCACTGGCACAGGCTGCTCAGGGAGGTTTTAGAGTCATCTTCCCTGGAGGTATTCAAGAGCCATGGTACACAGATAGCAAAATATGTAAAGGCATACATTAGGATTTGGGTTTTCAGAAATTGAAAAAGAAGAGTGTCTTTCAGCAAAAGTGTGGTATCTTTAGGCATTAACCATGTGTCTACAGAATGCTGATTCTGTTGCCCTTCCTATCTACCAGTCCTTCAATATCAACCACTTTAGGGCCAGATTAAAAACATAATAATAATTGAAAATGTAGATCACTGTATAAACAACGTGCTCATGCAGTGCCATGCCTAATTTGTGCATGGAATTAATGTAATTGCCTGTGCAAGCTGGGTAATTGCGTGTGGAAATTACAACCATTTGCCCAAGCTGCAATGTAAGTCAGTTGTGCTTTATTTACTTAGTGGCCTTTTCCACTTTATCCTTTTGTGCAGCTGATCTTGGTGGCACTGATTGCTCTTTGTGGCAGAACATATCTTCAGAAGTGCAGTGATGGTGAGCACAGTGGTGGGAAAAGAAAACTCAAAAGAAAACATGGGAGAGATCTTCATCTAAATAACTAGTGCTGCTCAACCAGGAGCTGCTCCCTTCTCTCCTGCCTGTTTGCACAAGTGCTCCCAACTAAGAGAAGGAAAGGCATTTCCTCAAGTAGCTTTAGCTAATTTAAATCCAAACTTGTGAATGATGCTGGTGTTTGTGTTTGATATTAAATTGGTCCAAAGATAGTTTTGTTTTTGGGATGGGGTTGGAGCTATGCATACATGATTTTTGAGGTCCCTTCCAACGTAAGCCATTCCATGAAGACAAATGTCAACATGATGCAACTTGCACAGGGAGAGACTCATTCCCTGGGGAGGAGCATGACAAGGTTTGTAGAGATGCTAGGAGTGATATAGGGGGTTTTCAGGTGCGGAGGCATGGAGCTGCTCTTCCTGCCATCCAGCATTTCCAGTGCTGCTGCTGGATGGATTGAGCTGTGCTTTGTGTAGCCGACAGCAATCACTGCATTAAGTTCATAACTTTCCCTCTGCCAGACATGGAGTTCTTGTCACTTTACTAGTTCGACGTGAGAAATCGCTTTGCCTTCCGCATAAAGAGGCAGTAAGGAAAACGGGAAAACTAGCAAGAAGAAACAACAACAAACTCTTTGGCTCTGTGTTTGACTCCAGGGTGTCTGCCTTTTCCTAGCATATTAGTATCAGTGAAGCAAAGTTATTGCTTCTTCATCTGTTTCTTTTTTAGCAAAATGTTCTGGTTCATTTTGTGCTGATATTTTCTGCACCTTTTCAAACTGCTAGAAATTTTAATGTAGAGTTAACTCTGAATAACGTGTTTCCTCACAGAAGGAAATTAATGCCAAAGAACCTGAGTTCATTCTTTGGGAAATAATGTCATACTTTCTTTTTCTGCCTGATACTGCTTTAATCATCTGTAAAAATGTTGAAGCATTCTTTTTTTCCCTCTATTGAAGAATATATTGGCTTAGGAAGAATAAAGCTAAGGCAGTTTTTATGGAAAGATATTACTGGTTTAACGACATGTCAGTCACAGTTACAGCTGAGCAGTCTTTAATCTTTAGACGCATTTATGCAGTGGTATTCTCCTTTAACATGATAGGAAGCTCATATTACTTAGAGCTGAATTTTATTTTGGGCTGTCACGAGTGAATCTATAGAGCTGATACGTTTTCACACTGGCTTTATCTTACTCCAGAAAAAGGAGAGGCCACTGTCTGGTGTTATTGTAACTTGGTATTGAATTTTCACTATTTGAAAGAAAATCATAAGGACAGCTTTTAGGTTCATGAAACTTCTTTCCAGATGGAAGATGGGTATGTTTATTTGTCTCTGCTTTGTGAGCTTTTAGAAGTAATAGTTCTATCTTTTTTTTTTTTTTTTTTTTTTTTTTTTTTTTTTAAACACAAATGAGTGAGAAAGCAAGCTCTCTTTTTCCTCAGAAAGCTACACACGTCCTTTTCAGGACAACAAATATTGCAGAACCAGTGGTGAAACTAAGGATGCTCCTTACAGTACAGACATGTATAGTATTGCTTCCCCACTCACTGCCCACCATTGGAAGTGTCTTCTCTGAGTTGTAATAGCATCAGCGTCCTTTGCAAATTAGGAGGTAGTCTCTCTCTCTCTATTTTCTTCTAGGAGAATTTCATTTCTTCAAGTTAGTGTTAATAGGAGTACTTCATTTATTTTAGTCGGGTGGGAAGCCTTCAAATGTGTGCATCAAGATTTTACTGGTGTGGGGAGGAAGAGTGAATGGCTTTGGAGAGCTGAGTTTGCTGCTGCCAAATTTCTTTCAGGTCTCTTGAGCTTAGCACAGTTTGTGGGGTAGAAGAGTGCAGCCCCTGGGTATGTCATCCTTGTCGCTTGGGCTTTCTCAGTTGTGTTTCTTTCTTAGTGAGGTAGATCTTTAAAGGAAGGAAATTTGGAACAATAATTTATGATGTTCTTTTGCTTTCCGCTGGCTAAAGACCCGGCTCTTGCAGTGCCTACCACCCTAGCAGTGGTAATTTCCACAGCTGGTGGAAATTACCCCCTGTTCTATTGGAAACCTGTAGTATATGGATCAGTTATTTCCCACCTCTTTAATCCTTTATAGAATATGAACTGCTGATGTTGCTTATGGCGTAACACTGACTACTTGATTAACAGCAAGGCAAGGGAGAAGGCTAATAAGCTACTTTCCTTACTTAGCTTTATGGAAAACAGCAGCAGAGAACGAAGGTAATAGGTGACATGATAAGACTAATTTTCTTCTCTTAGATCTATTTACTCAGTTTTACTTAGCTAAAAGGCAAAAATATAGAAATACCATTCTCCCTGAGAGCAGGTGTTGAGCAAGCACAAGATGGTAGGAAAAATGGTATGTTTCCCTGGATGTGCGCATGTCAAATGTGAAACAGAAGTCAGAGGGAGTGGAATATGAAGCTTAGTTCCATATCTGTGTCCTGATAAATGGCTGACTCCAAGTCAAATTAGTTTAGTACATTAGGCAGTGAGCTGGTGAGAGGGCTGAAAGCTTCTGCTGGAAATGGTTCAGAAGGATTCTCCGCTATAATGTGGGAAGCCATGATGTTTTTCTAGTGGCTTTTTTAATGGGGTGGGGAAGGATGGAGGTACTGGTTTGTAGGCAGGGCAAGAATGAAAACAATATCTACCTTTGGTTTGAAATTCATCTCTCTAAAAGTCCTGTCCTAATTGAGGTCATGGTCAGATTGGTATACTATAGGGTGAAGTTTAGTGAGATAGAATAGAAGGATTTTGGACATTGGACTAATATTTGGGAATGCAAAGCTGGAAAATAAGAAGCGTAGTGTAAGTGGGAAAGAGATACTTAACTGACTGAAGGTTTACATTCGTTAAGGTGTACTGTTTGTACAAAAGGACTATCTGAGGGTAGAGAAATGATTTTCAAACTACTGAGAAATGTCAAAACCGATGCTTTAATTTTTCCAGGTTCTCTGTGACTTGCCAGAGCTTCGAGTGTTCGTATTTCCTATCAGATTTTAAGGTAGGAGTCTTGTCCCTAGAGCTAAGTATCAGTACTTCTGGATTTGTAGGAAGGAGCTCATATACTGCTAGCGTCCTATGGGAAGGACACCCAGCAGAATTCTGAAATTCTCAAAGGAGTTTTAAGTGTGTTGTGTTGTGTTCTAAGTTCTGCAGTGTGTTCAGAGGAACCAGCCATTTATATGCGCTACACAGCTCAGGCAAGGTGGTGGTCTATTTTGTTGATAAACCCTAGCAGTAATAAAAAAAAAAAAAAAAAAAAAAAAAAAAAAAAAAAAAAAATTAAAAATTAAAAAAAACACAAGAATTTTGAAAGTGGCAGTGTTAATGTTCTAATTTCTATTTTTAATAATCTTAATAAGGGCTATGGCAAAACAAACAGGAAGATCAGGGTGTGTAGGCTAGTTCCAGGTTAAAGGCAATATCCTTTAAGGAAATCTTCACCTACGTGTTAGTTGGTTTTTGTTTAACGTAAGAGCTAGAGGTTTGGTTCAGAGCATGACTAAAAGAGTTGTCAAGGGAGCTTATGCTTTTCTGTTTTTTTTTTTTTGTTTTTTTTTTAGAATGATCTCAGTAATGGGAATGACCAGTGCTGTTTCTCATCTTGTCCAAATACAAAAGGACATCTGATTCCATAAAAATAAAAAAAAAATCTGCCCTGTTCCACCTGGAAGACAGCACTGGTTGCCCTAAAATAAACACAAAATCTGAGATTTGGGTGCTGTAGTGATTTTTTTTCTACCCAGCAACATTTGTTCTTGATTATTTATTTATTTTTTTTTCCTTCTACTGATGGAGGAAGTCAGGAACTGACTTGGCTTTTCATGTCAAAAAGACCCCATGAACGCCCTGAAACTTTAAGTAGCGTGTGTGTGTTTGTGTATGCATGGGTGTATATATATAGTAATGTGAGAATATCTTCCACACATTCTGATTAATGTTAAATGAAGAGGATGAAGAGAAATAGAGACCAAGGTCACCGGTCACTTGGGACTGCAGTGCCTCTCCTGCACTTTCTGCCGAAGATGTGAAGATATTGGCAGAAGGCAGCTTGGGTTTATTATCTTTCAGATAATGGTATCTTAGTCATACATCTTAGTGGGTTAATAAGATTTTAATTATTGTGCATTGGCTTGCAGTACGCTTTTACTTCCCCCTCCTTTTGAGTTAGATACCTGCTTGATGAAATGTGTGCCGGGGAAAGATGAGATGTTGTTGAAATGATGTGCAAGTTGCTGTTCCGTCCCTTAATTTTAAGAGAAGCCCTCTGCAAGAGACATTCATGTGCCTTCCTTTTTTTTTTTTTTCTTTTTCCCCCTCTGTTAAGTTTCTTTCCTGACAGTTAAGGACTCCCTTAGTCCTTAACTAAGGTCAGAATGTCTTGTAAGTACCAAGTCTTCAAGCCTTCATTGTTTATCTTTCATTTATCCTTTTTTTTTTTCTTTATCCTCCTTCTCTTATCCTTGTCATTCCTCCTTGCCTTGTTCAGGCAAGGCATCAGCTCTTCTGATCCTTCATTCCTTAATGGGAAACCTCTACTTTCTACAGTCCTCAACTCTCCCTGCTATCTCCTCCAGTATAGTTTAAAAAAAAGAATTGCTAGAACAACATGAGAGTAGCATCTAAATCCCATTTTTTTATTTCTTTATTTTAATGTGAGAAGGCTACCATTTTGGTTACAACACTGCTGAAAGTGTCTCAGGCCTAATGCTTTCTCTGCAGGTATTTGGTATTAATGTCTCAGCTATAATCAGTATGTTCTGTTCTAAGATGGAATCACTGCCTTCTGTTAGGCTCCCTGTGAAAGATACAGAAATGGGAGCCAAAAGTGCTTTGAGTGCTGTGGAGGTAAGTATTGAATAGCTTTCTCATGTATGTGTGGCATGGCTTAATACAAGCTACTGTCTTCGCACTTCAGTCAAGGGTGAGTCTGCAGCTGATGGTCACAACTAGTTAGGTCTTGCACAGCTGATTTTTCTCTTTCAACCTGGAGGATCTGCAACAGGCTTTCTGTCCCATGTAGTTTCATCTTCTAGCCAGTCCTGCTTTACACTTCAGCTTTGTGTGTGTGGTTCTGCTGTAAGACCAGCAGAAGGAAAATGAGCTGACAATTTTATGTGAAAGAGGTTGCATTAATCAGGTAGATATGTCTCCTTGTCAGAATACAGAAAAGAACAGCCCATAATTGAAGTTTTAATAATGGTCTTGTTTGCTAAAAGAACTGGGGGTTGAGGGGTCTAATTTAGAATATATCTCACTTTAACAAGTTGTTTCTAAGTCCTCCACTTTTTGCTGAAATACAACAGTTTTCCTTCTGACTGCATCAACTTGCTCTATAGAGCCCTGGTGAGAATAGACTTTTAACAGGAATTTTATATCCCAAGTCTGAATTGTGTGCTTTATGTCTGTTATCATCCCGAAGTGCTTGTTAAGGGATTACTTACATCTTAGCATCCTAAATTCCTTTCCATAAACGAGCTAAACCTTGGTGTTTGAGGAGTATGCTGAGACACAGTTTAACAGCTCTTTGGGAAAAAAAGAGATAAGGTGGAAAAGTGAAGAATTCATGACCTATTAGCTGTTACAGTTTTCCACCTTGAATTATTGACAACATCTGACATTACAACCTAACAAATTACTGTCTGTAAACAGCTCAGAAAATATGACCTTTGCATTACAGTTGGTCTCAGGATGCCTTCCAGCTTATTACAAACAGCTGCTGTTGGCATATTTTGTTGCAGCTGAAGTGGGTGAAAGAATGCAAGGAACCAAAAAACTTTTCTTACGTAATCAGACAAATGACATACTCAAAAATATACTGGGGAACGGTTGAAATGTCACTTTAAGACTGGGTTAAATCCTTTGGAATGTTGAGGGTCACCTGATTTTCTTCGATGTACTAAAGAAAGACAGCTAGTTGAAGTTAATTGTCCTTGCATTCTGCCCTACTGCATTCTCTGGCAAATGATGATTCTGTTCATAGATGTTAGAAAATCATATGTTGTTATAATTTTCCCACTTGACTGTGACCAGTGAGTGAAAGCTGGGTGACTGATGTATTTCAGTTTTCAATGGAAAACCAAGTGGACTAAATTAGGCTGATGAAATCCTGGCAAGAAGTATTCACTCCCTGCCTTCCATAACAAACTTTTAAGCTCTACATGCTTGATACGTGTATATGTAAGTGAGCCAACCTCCATAATAGAATAGTTGTTAAGAGTGATAAATAAATGATTTCGAGGCACTTTTGGGACCTAAAGATGAAGTGCACTTACGGTCATAAGTTTCACCACCCCTGTTGCTCCAGGATGAAAGTTTTACTTCTTCCTTCCCTGGGGGGGAAGAGGAAGCAGTTAGTTATTCAAGGGTATCATCCTTATCTCTATGTAGCTGCCTCACGGCCATGCAACATCATTCAATAATTCTGTCAAGTAGTATCTTTTGCTTGTGGCAGAGTGCTAAACAGTGATTTATTACTTGAATACACATTGCTTGAAAGTGATTTGTTTAAACAACAGTAAAGCATTAAATTATTCATTACATGCTAACGTTTCACTTTTATATGATGCAGTGAATTCCAAAATAAGCATTCATTAATCCTAATTTTTTTCTCCTTTCCCTTCAACCCCCAGTCTTCTACCAGGGCGGTTTCGTGCCTGATGAAAGACCTCTGTTTTCAGCCTTTCTCTGGGATATCACCTTTTCTGAATTTTTTCTTTTTTTCCTCAGACAGAGTTGGGTGAATTATGTTCGAGTGGGGGCCTGGGTTAGTGGTTTTGGGAAACACTGTGTGTGTTTGGAGTTCGTGAGAATTTCTGAATCCTTCAGAAACCTCTATGTCTGAACCAGGAAGACACCACTGTACATAAAGCTGGGAAAGAAGTATCCCAGTAGTGGTGTGTTTTCATAAGGTCTTCTCACACATTCCTGTTTCTGTGAGTGCTTTGTGTTGGCTATGCTCGAGCCCTAGTTTGCATGTAAGATCAAGTGTTTAAGAAACTTTTGAGAAGGAAGTTTTCATTTGCAGATGCAGGCTTTCCAAATTTGCTTTAGAAATGTGCTTCCCAGCACTTAAAATCTTATTCCCTTGACTAAGTCAAGAACCTCCTGGATGGCTCTGAACGTTTCAATAGTGGGCCAGAAGCGGGACAGCTAAGTGCTTTTCCTCCGTTCAACCTTTCATCCTCACTGGGTGTCCACTCTTGTCTGTCATCATTGGCAGCAGCTGAATGTTTAAGCAAGAGCTGCTGGTTGACAGCAAATACAATAGGGTGTAAGAGAAGACATTTCCTTCCAAGTGGTATAGGGCTTCACCCTGCTCTGGTCTTAATTCTGAAATAATCCCCCAAAGGTCTATGTAGGTATTCAGTGAAATGAATAAACAGAAGACTGCCTTTCCCTCTTGAAACATGAACAGAACTCTCACGCTAATGGCTTTTAAGCATCAATGCAATTACAGCATGTAATTGATTCTCTTCATAGTAACTTTTGTCTTCTGGAATGAAACCTCATCTCTTTTTTAACTATCTGCCTTTGTATTAAAACATTTCAAAATGACAAGCAATTTCTTTTTTTTTTTTTTTTTTTTTTGTTCTCTCTTCTCTGCCTCCCCCTGCAACTGGAATAAAATCTATTATTGCATTTACTTTGGAACCTGAATAATTCCTTTTTAATTTTTTTTGTCCCTTTAGTTTATTAATCACGCGAGAAGACACTCAAAAACACTTCTGTGAAACTGAATCTAATCGAATGAAAGGGAAGTTTGTCAAAACAGATTTAATGTTGGAGAGGGGGATGGGGAAAGTTGAAAACCACAGAATGAAATCTGTATCCCAAATTATTCAGCTTTTTAGCGGTGAAGATGTTTTCTGGAACATGGTAGGCATGCATTTGGTCACTTCCAGAGCAAGGAGAAGCAGTAACTCAGTGTCTTGAACTCTGTGTTTTAATTTACTACAGAAACATGATCTCTCATACTCTAATTTGGTAGTAGTATATTAATTATTTTTAGACTGTAACAAATTTCTGTTTCATCTAGATGACAAGCATGAGGACTGGGGCTGTCTTTAAGAGATCTGTGGGACATATGCCTCACTTTGCTTCTCTTTGTTGCAAGTCACACTGTCTCCTCTGAAAGCTGTCAGCATGCCAGGGACATCTGTAAGCTGAGTGAAATAGAGTCTGCTGAGGGAACAGTGTGGAGCTGCATCAAGGGATGTTCAGGCTGGGTATTAGGAAAAGGTTCTTCACCAGGGGGTGGTGGGCATGGCATTGAGTTGCTGGAGTTCAAGGAGCATTTGGTCAATGCTCTCAGACGTGTGGTTTGTATTTGGGGAAGTCTTTTGTGGGTCCCTTCCTTACTCAGAGTATTTGATGATCTTGCTCTATAGATTGTGCAACACAAATAAAAGAAATACCTCTATCCATGGTTGGTAAGTGAATATCATGAGTACAGGTGGCTCTTACAGATGTAAAAAAAAAAATAAAATAAAATAAAAATATATGAAGTAGTACAGATTTAGAGAAATTCATGAAGGCTAAAGCTACTTATGTTAGCAATAAGAACAAAAGACTTGTAGTATGTAGTCGTAGTCCTTCTCCAGCACTGGCTGAAAGTGTGTGCCTGGGAAGGGTGTAAGACTTGCAAAAGCATTGTGTTATATATTGACCTATGTATTAAGTTGACCTCAGTTCATGTCTGTTCCCTGATCTCCTGTCTCCCTTTAAACTGAGACAAGGTGTCAGTATTCAGAGCATACAACAGAAGGAGTTGCCCAACTTATTTACATGTAGAATTCTGAACCTGCTTTCCTACATCTTGTACGCTGAATAAGAGAAAATCAATTCAGGACATCAATGACTTCGTAGTTGTCTTTCATATTTCCTTCACTCTTTCCTCCTCAGATTCAGTTTGAGGCATTTTTCATGTTGTTTTTTTTAAAGTCATTCCACATCTTTGATCATCCATACTGGCTTTATCTGATCCTTTTATTATTAGACACACTGGCTGCATTAGTTTTTGAAATAGGAAGAGTGTAATTTGTTCATTGCAGAGGGTTAATAGGGAGACACATTATCCTCAGCAAGGCCAATTTTAATTCTTTCTCTATAAACTCCTGCTGTCACCTCCTGTCACAGGTGAGATTGTGGGCGACATCTTTTTATGTCCCTTGAAGTATGCAGAAAAAAGGGGTTTTTACTTTGCAGATTCTTTATAATAAGTATTGTGGTGAAGCCAGGAGTCAGCAGTCCAGGTGTGGAAATGCATGGTTTTCCTTCTCTGTCCTTATGCTTTCCCTGCCTTTCTTTGCCTGTTCATCTGCAACTCACGTGGAAAGCAAATCAGTGTTCACATTTTCATGGTTCTTGGCACTGGCCTAGTTGTTAGAGACCTTGATACTTGCTGACTGGTATAAAATTGCTAAATAACAATAATATGAAGGACAAGATTTGTACCAGTAATTTGCCCCAGATAATGAGTTCTCTAGAGTTTCTTTCTTTATTCATGAGCAGCCTGTAAAATTCTTAGTCATGAATTATTTAGACTTGCTTGTGAATTTCTTTGAAAACGTTTCCTTACATAGATGCCGCACCAAGGAGCTCATTGAGAATATTGCTGTGTTTTGGTAGCTTCCTCTCTTTCTTTCCAGTTTGAAAGTTATACATTGTAGTGAGAAGGTAGAGAGGAGGAGGGGAAAAAATGGGAACTGTACAGTATTTCCGGTTCGGACTAAGTGCTGCACCCTCTCATACACTGCAGCCCAGCCAGAGGAACATGGGTTATTAATGCATAGTGCATAAGAAAGCTTCAAGTGCTGTAGCTTCCTGCTCAATTATAGCAGACCAGCAAGCTTGTGGAAACTTAATTTTGTACTACTTTGTTATTGACTTATGTTCCTGCTAAGTAGGTGATGGAAAGGATCTCTAGAGTTTAATAAGGGATTCGTGGATCACTGCACATTGAGGTGTACTTAAGCTGCCTTGGTTGTGTCTGTCTGTTTGTTTCTCTTCCCAAACTGTTGTGATTTTGAAATCAGAAATTGCTCCAACAGGATTCAGTCTGCCTGGCGTGGTTTTAGGTCAATCTAGAGGTAGTACTGTAAGAATCAGACCGAGAAGCTATTGTGTGAACGCTGTTAAAAATTTGATTGTGTTCTTCTTGTTTGAAAAATCTCCATCAGCGTGGAGCTGTAAAAGTTGCTTGTTTTCAGTTAGTACCCTGTTGTGCTGTGTAAAATGGAAAGCATTTGGAGAGAGAACCTGGGGATGGTGATGAAAATATAGCTGAAAAAATGTATCCAGGATGAGAAAGGTTCTGTTGGTATGAATTAGATGGAATTGCAGTGTCAGACAGATCATTTTGCACTGTGGGTCTTTAATAATGATGATCAGACTTTAAACACCATGGTTGTTTTAGTCTGTGTCCATGTTTTGCCTATTGCCTAGCTTGAATAAGTGCTGCCACTTTTTTTTTTTTTTTTTTTACCATCATGTTCACATACTGTTCCCAGGAGTAAATTTGCAGTTGTGAATAGTGCGGAGCATTATACACCTTGTGTGCTATTAGCTTGCTCGAGTACAGCGTTCTGTGCAGCTGGGGCAGGAGCCAGCTCACTGTGGGCTTGCTTGGAGTACTGCATTCTGTGCAGCTGGGGCAGGAGCCAGCTCACTGTGGGCTGGCGTACTTTCTGGACACACAACAGAAGCAACAGCTGAATTACATGGCCACAGACAACAGCTGTCGACTCCTTTCTGTTGTGTTATGAACATGATCATCAGTGTGAGCCTTTCAGTGCCATCCTGGCCAGCTAGTTCAGCAGGGATAAGAGTCTACTTAAATGTAATCCTTGTGTTATGATTGGAACTAGTGCTGCACTTAAGGATGAGCTTTGGCCAGTATCCTGTGATAGCCTTACTAGGTTTATTTGTATAGAAGCTGAAAACAAGTTCTAAATGAAGATTTAACCTTGTACTAAATGTGGGTCAGCAGTACAAGGAAGGATGGGATGAGATTTTTGTGGACCAATTGAACCAACCTAGGTCTGGGAAACATTTAGCCGTGCTTACTATGCAGTTTCTCTTGGAGTTGCAAATATCTGTCCTAAGTATCTTCACAGAGTGGTATTTTTAGTCCAACCACTGATTTCCATCTTAAACCTGCAGACAGGCCTTCATGTCCTGAGTCTAAAAAGCAATCACAGTTCAGGAATTATCAACAAAGTCGATTTTCTTTGAAAATGCTGTTTTGAATTAATGTGGGTTCCACTTACATTCCTAGGATACCTTGTCCTTGCTAGAATAGAAGGTGGGGAAATGGTTTCCTTTGGGAAATGGTGATCCAGGTTCAAGTACCTCTTCTGTCAGTTGGTCATCTCTCAGGTGAACGTGCTAAAATACTGTGCCTTCTGTCCCCTTATCTCTTGGAGCTTTTTCACTTTCTATAAAGAATTCAAACAAGCAAACATTCTTAGGGCTATACCATGGTTAGTATGGTCACTGGGGATGCAATAAACCCACGATCAAATCTTTTCTGCTCTTGGCTGTTAGCACAGAAAATGACAAAGATTACTCTTCCTGTTTCCATGCCTGTTATGGCACTAAATCCTACTTCAAATGCTGTTCTTAATGAAGAACGGAACAGTCTTGAATTTCTCTGCAGTTGGAAGAGGCATCCATGTTCAAAGCAAAGCTGGCGTAAGACTGGGTTTTCGGGTTCCTTTTATTGTGTCTCTAGTTTTCTTGTTAGGTTGTATTGATTGGTAAGTGATAAGGAAGAGGGGAGAGAAACAATCTCAGTGGAAAAAGATGAAACAAAAACAAAATGGAAAGCAACAGAGGAGGAAATTAAAAAAAAAAAAAAAAAAGCGAGACTTTTTCATTTCATTACTCTTTTTTCACAGCCATATTCTGACATTTAGAACAACATAATATGCATGTCTCTGTTCATTAGGTTCCTCAGTACTACATAGTGACAGCCACGGAGAAAGGAAAAAAACGAAAATAAAAAGGAACAATCTTAAACATGAACTAACCTTTGGAGGCTAAATAACAAAGAAATGAAAGCAGCAAAAACAGCAAAGGAGAAATATATTCTCTCAAAGAGTAAACATAACTGAAATCACGGCCTTGGATTAGGTTATTCAAATAACATTGTGAAGGGGAAAAGAGAATATTGAACCCAAGGCAGAAATAACTAATTTTCTGCCCAATGACTTGTTTGTTTTGCATGTAGATGTTTGAGTTCTATTACTGATGTTTGAATCAGAGCGAATAACACAAGGAGTCTGCTGAAACTAGGGGGAGGTGTAAAGATGAGCAGGAGCTGATATAAATCCACGGAAGTGGGAAAGGTTCCTGTAGGAAAGCCTTTCTGTATTCTGGAAACAGGATATTTATGTGATGTGGAGATATCTAAGCTGTTGCATAACAAACTGGTGCGTGTGTGAATATATGTATAATAATTTGTGCTGCAACATAGTGTCAAATACAAATATTAGCTTAGAAATATTAAATATTGGAGGCTGTATCCTAATTTTACTAAGAGGTCAAGATAAAGCAATATTAACAATATTATAATCCAAAGCAATACTTTAGATTCTAACGGTCTAGGCTGCAGTGAGTGTGTTTTGATGGGTCAAGGAGTACTTCTGATTGCAGGAGAATTGTCAGAGCTATAAAAAAGAAGTATGATGAAATACAGTTTTTCACACATTAGTATAGGAGAACATATGGTCCTCCGAGATGATGTAAATTCCACTGAAATTTCTGAGCGAAACAAAAAAGAACAAAGATGTTTCAACTCTCTGCAGGTGGAAAATCTTGATTTTTCTTTTGGCGTTTGTTTCAATTTTTATCATATTCTTACAGTGACATCGATCACGCTTTATTTTTCAAGTGAGGAAATTAAAAATTCTCAATTAAGTTTTCTCTTGTGGAAATTTGGACTTTTGTGACCTTCCCTCAACGTTTAGGTAAAAAAAAAAAGTCAAAGTGAGTAACTTCAGACAAATAAATCTGTTCAACACTAGTGCAATTGCACATTGCTGATTTCAGTAATCCGTAAAAGTAGGCTTGATTCTAATTCCTGGGATTACAGGTGGGGAAAGTGTGTTTCTTAAGACTCTTCTGTGATTTTTCCCAAGATCGCATCAACTAGTGGCAAAGAACTGAGGAAAATCCCACTAGATTTCTTATTTTCTCTTCCCAGTTTGTGTGCCTTCTATCTTCAAGTCTGCCTCTAAAACTACCAGATGTCAAAATATTCAGTGGGGAATATTCTTTAGTCTTTTAAGTCTGAATTTCCTCTGGCAAGCAAAGGATGAGGGTGCCAAGAAAAGACAAGGCTTGGAAAAAGATATAAGCAACTTTCTTTAACTGTCCAGCTGCTTCATAGATCAAGGGAAGCTGGAAGCTGAAGGTAGATGCAATTCCCACATCATATGGAAGGTCTCTGCGCATGCTGGCACTGAAACTTTTCACTGACTTCACTGCTATCTTTCATCAGAAGAGCAGTTATTTAGAAAGGTCTTGTATGCTTCCATGCTCTCACCCCTTTCCTCTTTCTTTACCCTTTTCCATCTTAATTTTTATTTAAGTGGGGAGTTTAGAGACTCACTCGGAGGAGTGAGGAATGGCAGTGATGTGGTCAGGATCTGGGAGTGCAGCTGCCTGGTTGTCACCAATTAGCATTCCTGGGAGGGAGGAGATTGAAATTTTAGCAGTTACTAATCCCTAATTGGCTTTGCAAAACGTATGTGCCTGCTGCTGCTCTGCCATCTGCAGTTGGCACTGTGCACGTTGGCCTTCTCTTCAAAGAGGTACCCTGCAGGCTGGCACCTCCTGGCTGGGTGGCACTGGTGTTGATGTGTTTTGTGGGACAGAGGGGACATCTAGGTCAGGGTGCTGAGAGCTAATAGGGATGATGGAGTAGAAGGGAGTCATGGTGGTTTTGTATGAACTGCCAACTGTCATTAACAGCTCTCTGTAGGATCTCTGGCGAGGGCAGGAGTCAACATGAGGCTTTTTGAAGGGGATGTCTATTTGGGTCATTTCTCAGTTTGTTGTGGGGCTGTTGTCATGGGGGTCATGGCAGGCTCAGTGCCAGCGGGCAGCGCACCTTAGGGGCCTTAGGATCTGCAGGCAGCTTGCTGCTGTGTGGCAGGGCTAGTAGGGAGCTATGTGAGGGATGCAGTGCTTGGAGATGGAGCTAGAGTCGCACAAGGGCTCAGAGCTGAGTTGGGTGTGGAGCTGCAAGGAGCCTGGGGCTGTGGTCTCAGCTCAGATACCTGCAGGCCCAGCCCTTGTGCACTTCAGAGTGAGCGGCAACACAGGCTGGGGCTCCTGGGGGCCGTGGGGTGGCACGGCAGAGCATCGCAGCTAGGGACTGTCTCACAGGTCAGGGGCGGCCCCAGGCATCCGGAAACCTCCGTGGGTCACTCTTCTATGGCCTCCATTTCTCTGTGGTACTGTTTATATGGTGTCACTAAGATGTCTTCTGCCTGCTGGTGTTTGTATTTTAATAGCCTGAGTTTCCAGGCAGTCATTTGTGTGTAACAGGATGAGGATCTCATTTTAGACATAAAGCAACAAGTAGGCGTGATGGAAGAAGGAAGGTAGGAGATTAAAATGGGAATAAGCAGGTAAGAAGGGAGGCTGCTTTTCTTCTGGAGCTTGTCTTGATAAACTGTTTGGTTTTTTTCCAAGTACTTCTCCTGTCTCCCTTATCTGCACGACTAGTGTTTATGCAGATTATACAGAATTGTAGGGGTTGGAAGGGGGCTCTAAAGGTCACCTAGTTCCACTACTTGAATGCAGGTTCCCTACAGTAGGTTACATGGGAAAGCATCCAGACAGGTTTTGAATATCTTCAAAGGAGGAGACTCCACAAGCCTCTGGACAGCCTTTTCCAGTGCTGTCACCCTCAGAAGTAGTTTTTTCTTGCTTTATCTATCTTTGAGAGATTTAGCTGCTGTAGAAATGAAGCAACATGCTTGTCAGATGTATATAATCTGTTCCCCGTACCTTTCCTTTGCAGTAGCTGTTTGTTTGCTTACATTCTCTGTATCCTTCTTTCATGCTGAACGTATTGGGTAAGAGCCAGCTCCTGATGTGGCTGGTTCAAGGCTATCTGTGTGTAAGAGGCAGGATGGCTTTTACCATGATGTATTCAATTCCTTTCCTCTGCCGTGATGGTGCTAGCTTTCACAGAGCTTATAGGAACTGAATTTCTTCCAGTCCTTTGTTTCTCTGCCAAATTAGTTGAAATTGGCTGATGAAAGTGAAAGTTGTCAAGGGAGTAGGGGGGATGTGAATCTGTAAGCCTCGTTTCTTAGGAACCCGGGCTGAAAATAATAACATAGAGGTATATAGATCAGGGTTTTTGTCAGATAAGAAGCGTTGTGCCTCTTCAATTTACTGCAGCTTTAATGGGAAAGGGAGGAGAAGATATACAGTGACCTGGCAGGGAGAAATGCAAAATAAATTAGTAGCAATAGTAACGGTCTGGTAGTTTGTCCCAAATGTAGGTCTTGTTAAAAGAGCCCATCATCTTGAAAGTCAGTAATTATTTTTTTTTAGAACATTAACAAAAGTGCAGGCTGAAATGTTTTGCTGGAAATTCTTTTTGCTAAAATTGCCTTCCTCCCCCGGCAAGATAATTTTATTCTAGAAGTGTCTGTTTTGGCAGGAGGGAGAAACTGTTTATGAAAAGAGCTAATAAAACTCCTAAACCTGGAAGCATTTCTATACTGTCTGTTTCTAAAACTTTTCACCAAAGTCATAGAAACGTTGTTTTCTAGACGCTTGAAAGTCTCTAATTCGGCCTTATCCTCAAAGCACACTCATCACCAGCTGTGGATAATGGCAGCCATGATGTTGTCCAATTAGATTTTGTCATCCTCCAAGGATGGAGGCTCTGCAGATATTCTGGGTGGCCTGTACCAGTGGTGAACTTTGCTCGTAGAGATTCTTTCCTGATATCTAGTCTAAGTCTCCCTAGCCACAGTGGATGATCATTTGCCTATTGGTTTTTAATTACCTGTCACAACCGAAAGTAGTTTGAAGACAGACCAGTAGGTTATATCCATGCACCACAGCTGTGAAAAGGATGAACAATTTCGGTGCTTATCAAATGGAGTAGAAAGTAATGTACCACAGGAAGCAGAAATCACCTTGTATTGTGTAAAAGTTTCTCTAGCATATTAGCTCCTTCCCACTGCATTCTGCCTGTTGGGGTTAAGGGATGACCTTGTTGCAGAGCATTTGAGCAGGGAATGCTCAAAGTACTTCTTAGCAAATACTTCCTGTGTCAGTTTAGGCAAATACTTACAACAATTAACTCAGTTACGTTAAGCACCCATTAAAGGAATCTTAAGTCCTCCCTGGGGTCATTTCACTTGTGTAAGATTATAATTGTTTGAGACTAACCATGATTTCTTCTTTTGCCTTCAGGTGATTCTAATTCTGACAAAGCTGTATGACTACAACCTGGGAAGCATCACGGAAAGCTCTCTTTGGAGGTATGGAGATAAATTGAGTTAATAATTACTATCTTACTTTTAAATAGGAGCAGCCTGATACAGTTCTTTTATTTAATTTAATTGGATTTTTTTAAATATGCTGGAAGGTTTGTAGCTAACCTATCTCTCTTTCTTTTATTTTGTACCTGAAGATGAGGAGGCTGAAGTTTTGATTGTCTTGTTTCAAATAGATAACATATTTCACAAACCTGCCTTTTCTGTACTATTCAGAATAAAGTCAACCAATTAGTTTATTTTTAGAATAACTCAAGCTTATGTCCTTGTTTATTATGAAGAATCTTATGAATATCTACTGCCCAAGTGATACTTCTGGAAAGTCAGTACTGCTAAGTCTGTGATTAAAGTGCACTCAAATGGATATCCCAGGTCTGTTTGTTCAGAACTTGTAGTAGTATTACCAGGTGATGGATTTCCATTTGTGTGATGCTGTCTGTTGTAGTGATTTGTAAGGGATGCCTTGATACTTTAATGACTTTAAGAGCATATCATGCACTCTGAACCAAAGGCAAGGATTTTCCCGTGGTTTGTTTCTTTATGGTGTTATTTGGATCCAGCAAGGGCATGTGGTATTTGTTTTTTTTTAATCTATTTGAAAAGTAGATCTAAGAGGTGTTTACTTAATGGTTTTTGTGGTAGCAACAAGAGCCATAATAGATAAATAGGAATTTATCTTGTGGTTTGATCTACAAAGCATTGTTGGGCAGTCTGGGGGCTTTTTTGAAGGCCATTGATGGAGGTGAACAGACTACTGTTTCTCTCCTAACTAATGAAATATCAAAACCCATAGGATTTTCTTGCTAGCAATAGAAACATCCAGAATGATTGGCATTTTGTGGGGCTGCTTAAATTATTTCTTCTTGTGCTGTGGAGATAATTAGATCTTCCTATTTCATATATATATATAGAGAGAGAGAGAGAGAGAGAGAGAGAGAGAGCTGGTAGGGCTTGAGATCAGAAAGGATCATATTGTCTCTACTGCCCTTTGCTTTGTCTGATATGCACGCTGAGGTGTCACAATTTCAGAAAGTAATATTCATAAATGTAATATCTGTTACTTATTCCCTCTAACTACACTCAGCCATTTTTCCCTGAAAAAATCTCCATCTGCTTTATCAGTCATTGAGGAAGGCATGGTGTTTCACTCTGTGGAGACTCTTCTTTGGCACTGTAAGCAATGGAGAAAGAATTACTTTGCTCTTGTGATGCAGTGCAGGATTGTGCTGGGGTACTGGTTTAGGACTGAAAACAGAACAGCCACATCAGAGTGAAGAAAGCAGTACTTGATGTGATGTGTGAACATGGGCATAAAATCATTCCAAGGAGCTTATGCTGTTACCTGTTTCAGAACTAATTTCTGTGAAGTTTGAATTTTACTATGTTTGAAAGAGAAGGTGCTGTGCAGATGTCAAGGATGTACCAGAATCTGGGAGTTTGGCTTTGTGGCAAACCTACAGCTAGTGAGCGTAGAGCACTTTACTAGATTTTGGACTTCCTTAGTATCAGAAAATGACATAAGAAAAGCTATATTTCTTCTAGCCTAGCATCCTGTTGCCAAAAGGCAAATTAAGAGAGAGAATATACAAACAGAACTTTCACATCTGGCAGTTCCCCGTATTCTCCCAGCCTTCATTCGCAGTTCTGAAGTTCCAGGTCCTTCAAAGTTCCTTCCTTTGGTTTAAGATCTGAATATTTTATTATTATTATATCAGTGTATTTTTATTTGGTATGTATATTTTATTTCATTTCTCAGTAGTTTCAAGAAATAATACTTACCACTGTGGAACTTTACTGGTACGAACCAACTTCCTTAGTAACTTCTGCAGTGTTTTTAAAATTTTTAGCACCTGTGACATCTTGGAGCAAAGAATACTGTGGATTTGAGGAACTGCTTGGCTTGTTTTGAGCTCGTCAGCTCTAGTTTTACTTGGCATCTTTCGCTTGCCAGGGCTTGTTTACAGCTGCATGGCCAATCATCCACAGTCCCTGGAGAAAGGCTTTTTTCTAGGAGATGTCAGGGGAGAACCAGGGTTGCTAAAACCCACTTGTGTACCTCTGCAGCACTCTTTTATTATTCTCGATTGGCTATTTGGTTCTTGTGGCTGCTCTGATTGTCACCAGCATGCTTCATTCTTTAACTGAGTCTTGCTGCCTTATGTCAGCTGTAGGTGGTTATGCTGTGCTCTGTCCTGAGTCTGGCTCTGCATTTAGATCCCTGCTCACCATGCAGATATGTATTTGGATCATTAATAAATAACCTTCTCAAGATCCTCTGACAGCTTCTCTGTTCTTAGTGTGATGGAAAGAAATGACTGAATGGGCATGTCTTATTGTTTAACTCACCTGACAGAGGTTATTAGCTGTTGCACCTCCTGGCTGCTTAAGTGATGTGTTAATTTACATCTCCTTGCTTGCTTCAAAAGGGTAGAAAAATTGATTGAGTGAAAGGCAGGAACATATCTTACACTTCAGTTTATTTCTTCCCTCTAGCTTTGATGCTAAGGGATAGAGGAAATCATGATCTCATGTCTGGTTTGATTTCTGATGTCAAGAGTTCTGTTTCTGAGGGGAAAGACAGATTTCTCCATGTTCTCACCACTGAAGAGAAATCTCTGCCTTGAGTACATGACACAGAAATACCACTCTTGCCTCCTGTGGAGAGTGTGTTCTCCAAAGGCTGATGAATAATGAGGGGCTGTTTAGAAGCATGTCACAGACACAAGTCATTTGTGCTATAGCTGATTATAAGTGCATCTGTCACTGTCGGGTGATTTAAGGGGTTTTGTGACTGATGAGACTGTAACCATCTATAACATAACCATGCCATCGCCTACAAGATATGAATCTGTGTTCTTTGTAAACATACTACTACTTGCTAGGATGGCATTTCTTTATAATTTTTCAGCCAGTTTAACTGCAGCTGGCTGTAGTGCTAATAGAAGGAAATTGTCCTTCTGAAACGACCCATGAATTAAGAGACCGCTTCTGACGGACATGATGGGATGAAATATAGCAGAGGAAAGAAATCTATGGTTTCTTCTTGAGTACTGAAGCTCAGAAGCTTTCCAGGCTTTGGATGGCAAGTGAGCTGTTATTTCTGTATATGGCAAATGGAGCTTTGTATATGGCTGTGCCTGACTTTAATTATGCTATTATCTTGAGATACTTTTTCCAGCGTTTTAGATGAAAGACTTTTATTTACATTTGCTATTCTTTATATAGGAGAGGAGGAAAAACGGGAGGAGAAATGATTATCTGTCACTGAGCAATTAACCAAGTGTACTGGCTTTCTCTTCCTGCTGTAGGTATCTCTCAGATTGCAAAAAGGATTAAGCTGTGAGTTAGGAGATGTTTTTTACCACTAGAGTAAGATAAGCATATACATTTCCAATAAATAAAAATGCCAGAAAATTGACTGTGGTGTCCATGAGCTGCAGACAGTGGAGAAGACTAATCTTTTTTGTATGAACATGATGTTCTGGAGAGATATGTATGACCCTTTCCATGAGGAACTTTAGTGGCTGACAAGCAATACGTGCTGCTATTTGTCTTCTTCCTTTCATGTTTTAGCTTGGTATTTCTTCAGAAAGCAGCAGCAATTTAACCTTTCCAGCCAGTAAGTAGGGAGATGTAGGGTTTGCTTGGCTTGCAAACAGTTATGCTCTAAACATGCATCTGTTGCTCTGATTGTTCTGGCTGCAACTGATAGATAGTACTTCTACACTCCACCACTGTTCTTGAGCTCTGAGCTTCCAGTTCAGCAGTGCCTAACACTTCCAGCTTGTACTCCACTGTTCCTGGTTTCTGCAATAGGGAAGTTTTAAAATGTATGCCATAAAGGAATCTCAAGGATTCTAGAAAAGATTCATGCCTCGTATAGATCTATAGATTGCTGAAGACAAGGTGATGGCTGAAAGCAGACATGAAGTTTAAGTACCATCAGTGTTAGCTCTGTATGATGAATAATCTTACGGTCATCATCATGCAGGGAAGTGTTTTGGTGAAAACACTTATTGGAGATGGTTTTGCATTATGTAAATTTTTTTCCTCTGGACTAGGGAGTTTTTACAGTGGGATACTTGAAAGGTTAGTAGTACTTTCTCCCTTTGAAGGCAATCTCCAGGAGAGGTCTGTTACTCTGTTGTCCTCCTGCACTTTGTATGATGATTCCTTACTTCTGTTTTGCAAATGGGCTCTTCTCCATGCATGTTTATTTTATACCTGCTGAGCAACATTAATAAGGTTGTAACCTGCAATTTAGTGACACAGCATGCTCTGAAATGGCAGATTAAGGTCTTTTAGATGGAATAGAGGGGAACCAAATCTGTTCGTGTAGAACTGAAAAAAAAATGGAGAAAGATAAGTCATTAAGTGCATTTTAGCAAGCAGTACTGTGGGAAAGAAGCATATGAGAAGGACTATTTGAAATGCTTTTATCCATAAATATGGTGTTTTAGTTACTCAGTGTTGATAAATGCTACTACCTTATCTTCCATTAGCATTTAGTGAAATTTTAACTGTGGAACAATGACACTTCTTTGTCCTTTTTTGTTGGTTGTTTTCATTTTTGCTCCTGCAAACGTACGAACCACTGACTGTTCTGTGTGTATATATGCTGGAGGGCATTTATGAAGGAAGGGAAAAGTATGTCTACACTCTCAGCTATTCACATAGGAAGCAGTATCTTTTTACAGTTTGATCACAGCAGGAGATCTGGCTGTGCTGGATGCAAGCTTAGAACGTGGATTTCGTACTCTGAATGTGGAGCTGCGTGCAGCCTTGTGGGATGGGATCCTATTCAGCCAGCAGGACTCTGGGGACTTGGCAGTTTCCACAGCTATCATTTTTTATCACAACTGTTTATTTTACTCTGGTGACTTACAGTAATAAAGCCTTCTAGCAGTCAACTCTTGTAGTTAGCAGGCAAAACAACCCAGGAAAGTTTGGCAACTATCAAAACAAGTTCCAGTAAAGCTGGAGAAAGGACAAAGCATTAAAATAAAACTCAACACTTAAAGCATTTGCTGTGAGTTGTTTCTTAATTGGTCCTAAGTCAGCAGCGTCCTATTGAATTCATCCGTATTCTTACCTTCCTGGAAGAACGAGGGCCAGGATATCTGCAAGCACTTTGTGGCTTAAATTCTGTATTTATTTTATCAGTGGCAAGAAAGTTGTGCCTTGACACAGCATGAAGAATCATGCCATGGTATTTTGAAGGATTGTATTCAGCGGAGGATTTAGAGATGTGCTCCTCATTGCCTGGTCTGCGTGTATAAAACATTCTGTACTAATGACAATGCAAATTTATTAAGCATATTAGGAATGTGTTCTCTTTTGCAGCCAGTCATGAAATGTAGGAGTGCTGTCAAGTAAATCAGAAGGAATACTGATCCATTCTCTGCGTGAAAAAAACATGTAAATCAAGGTCATGAATATTAATTCTGACATATATTATCAATATACTGTAAATAACAGATGCACAAAGTTCATGCTGTTTTATAGACATAATGTTCAAATGCAGTTTGTCATTCCTCAGTAGATTAGAAGATTAACTTGCACACCTGTTTCCCAGACTGTACCTGTTTCTGCAAATGGTACAGTTTAAAAATAAATATATATATTCATCTATGAGGTGTATCCATTTGTTGTGGCTATGCAAACAAGCTAGACTGGAGCTGATGAGCCAGAGGAAGGAAGCGGTGCTGCAGTTACTGGTTTAGAAGCAGGAAGCAAAGCGCCCCTCGTGTTCTAATTTTTTATTATTTTTTACTTCCCACTGCAAACACACTTCCTTCTGAGAATCTGTGTAAAGCTGTAGTTACCTTTTCAGAGGGGCACACACTTCACTTATTGGAAAAATAAAATATTTGGGTTTGAGCTTACTACAGTTTTGTTTAATGCTTTCTATACTAGCTTGAGCTCTGGGGTCTTCAGATCCAGGTACCAAATACTTCTGAATCTGTGCCCTGGGAGTTACACAGGCAAACACTGAAAGCTTATTACTACAGGAGCCAGATGAATCCCTAGGTCTCTCTTGGAGGATGTAGTAAAACATCTGGACAAAATGTACTGTAAAAAGTCATATTTAAATAGACACTTAGTTCCGACTGTGTTGCATAAACTGACACTCTACATGAAAACAGGATGACTTGCTTGGAAGTGGCCTTTTCTTTTGATTTCTCTCACCTACTGTATATCTGCATTCACATCTGTATGGGTTTCTGTTTACTCCCTTCTGTTTCTCCTTAAAGCCTGAAGTCATAGAACCTAGTGACTGTTCGTGATCACATCTGGCTGGTTTTTTTGGTGATGAGAGAAAGGCCATCTTCCTGATTGTTCACATGGTGAAAGGAATATTGGAAGTCTTCAACTGTTGGACAGATTTGCCTAACTTGGCAAGGAGGCAAACCAGGAGGGAATGGGAAGGGAGTCGAAATGAGGTGGATTCCTCCAGGAGCCTATTTTTACTACCGAAGGCAAGGTTCAGCTCCTGTACTTAGTGAGACAAACCTCTGAAGTGTTCACATCCAGTACTGTACGGAGCTTTGAGAGACTCTTGGAGATCTGTGTAAATCAACATCTTTGCTTTGGGTTCTCCTCTAAGAGAAGCTAATACTTGCAAAAGGATAGAAAGAAGTGAGGTTCAATACCATTCCCGATAAATAGCCTGTTTCCTTTCCAGGGAAGGGACATCGCCACAGAAGTGGATTTATGACTGTGGTCTGTGGAGCATTGCAGGAAAGAGCTACTAAATGAGAGAAACACCAAAGGCAGCAGCAAAACAAAATCTCTGTGAATCACACTTACATCATTTCTTGTTTCATTTCTTCATAAAGATCTTTGTTTTCCTAATAGTTTTTGTATCTTCAGCAGCTCTGATCTTGCGGTTTCTGGGATATGAGGGAGGCAAAATTGAAGTGTTTTTGTGTTTTTCCTTCTCTCTCCATGGTAGCAGCACCTTTTTTTTTTTTTTTTTAAACTACAGAGTAGGTAACAGTGTGAAGCATTTGCAGAGTTCTTCCTCCAAGGGAATTTTCCTTGCTGCAGTATTCAGAGGTGCTGCTATCTTTCCTAGCCTGCCTCCAGCACTGCCCAACAAATGACAGCTATTATCAGTGTTAAACTCTTGATATGAATCCTGCTATCTTCGGGATAGTTTTTTTCTTGCCCTACTACAGAAATCAGCTTATGCCCTGAAGCATGAATTTTGATGACTTGCCACATTAACATGAGTAACTGTTTTAAAATATGTATTATAGGCTATTAAATTATCAGCCCTTTCCGGTAAGCACAACTGTGGTTTGTAAGACTGACCTCTTTTTGCTGTGAGCAGTGTGTGCTGACTACAGGCATTGTGGAAATATCATTTCTCTGCTTCCCTGCCAACACTCAAGTGACGATGTGCTCTCTTGTTATGAGGCAGCATAAAATTTAGAGGCTAGTCACGGTGGAGGTGGTAAGAAAGAAACTTAAAGACCTCAGTAAATTTCCCTTCTAAGTGTTCCCTTTTCAAAGGTAAATGGTCTTATTCTTTGTAATCTTTCATTGTATGTTAACAGCTTTCACAATGCTGACTCTTTTGTAAGAAAAGCTCATTACAGTCCCAGTGCTTTATCTCTGTTAAAGGAGCCAAAGGAGGAAGAAGCCAATACATTTTTTTTCTATTTTTCTTTAGACTACACCACCTACTCAGCACATATGTACTGTAAATTCAAGATGTGTATGTTACCTAAAACAAGTGTGATATCACAAGTGTCTTAATAGTTTTTGTTTTATTTCCCTAAGTGCTTTATTAAGATGATGCACAACAGCAATTTGAAAGCCAAAAGCAGTCTTAAGAGAGAATTGGATGAGTTATTTTTGATCTTCTGGCTTTTATTCCTCAATACAGTAATTTGATTGAGGCAGGAGGGTCCTGGATTCAGAACAGGGATTTTACTTCTTAGTGTTTCTGTGTGAGATAATCAGGCCAGTTTGTGATCTGAGTGAGTAGAAGTATGAATGAACTTACTGTGATACAAGAGAGCTGCATGGTTCAGAGAACAGGATACTGCCTGGGTTTGTGGTAATTGGAAGATAAATATTTGGCATAATCAAGAATCAGCAAATTCAAAAGTCATCTGTGAGGATTTTTCTCCTTGCAAGGCATTTCTAATAGCATTCTGCAAAGTACAGTGGTACAGAATATTTGTACTATTGGTTTGGTGATGAATCCTGCTAGTGTAATTTCCAAGTTTTGAGACAAGCAGTGTAGTGAATTGCTGTGACTTGAGATCGTCACAGTGATCAAATGGATTGCTTAGTGAGCCAGGCTGACTTAAGAAATGTATTCTAGTCCAACAAAGCATAATAGCAGGATAAGGGCTGAAGGCTTTGCTTAACCATACTGTATATACAGTACCATGAAGAGCTGTGAGCAGGGAATGTGTAGGAGTTGGAATAGGCAGAGGACCAAGCATCATGTCCTGTTGTCAAGAGGCTAAAATAGACTGTTTTGATCATTGAATATATAAACTAAGGAGATGCGAGTTGAATTTATAATGAAATCAAAACTAAATAAAGTTTGTTTTATGATTCTGATTTGGATTGATAGACTTTGTGATAATATACTATTTTCAGCTCCTCTCTGCGCACAGTATGGAATTTCTGGACAGAATTGAAAGAAATTGAAGGTTCAACAGTGCGGCATCCTGTCAAGGATGTTTCTGTGCAGCAGGAACAACCCAAATGTGGCTACTGAAGATGCCATCTGTGGCCCAGAAAAATCACAGAATTCCAACTGTTGGAGGCTGTGGTAGTGTTTAAGGGAAATAGGGATTCTTGTTTCTTGAAGTCTTATGTAGATGTCTGTCCTTAGCCATCAAAAGAGACAATGTACTGAGTTAAACTCACTTATGTGCTGAGACAACATGTCCACCGTGATATTTTTATGGTAGTACAGGACTCCGTGTAGGTGAATTTTTACCTTGCAAGTGATGCTACTGTAGTGCAGTTGCATCTCATGCCTAAATTTGCTCATTTCTGTTATCCTAAAGTAATTTTACATTATTTTACATTTTCCATTCCAAATGATTCAATGCAGCACAAGGCTAGCATGGTGAAGTGCTGATTTGAATTAAAGAATAGATGCACAATATTATAACAGATCTGAAGCTGCTAATCTTAAAATGTGTTAATATGATCTAGTTTCTGAATATCCTAGGAGGTCTTAACATTAAATGTCTCCCCCTAAGGTCACATGTATAACAAATACTTGAAATCACAGGTGAGCAGTTCAGTGTGTATTTATATGGATAGTGCTTTGGTAGGTGAAACAAAGATGAGGAAATATGTGATGAATGATAAAATAAGGTGGGCAAAACACAGGAAGTGTTGAACCTAGGGTAGAAAACTATTTTTGTGGTGAAGACAGTAAAGTTTAGAAAAGGTGCATGGGAAATCGGCTCTTCAGCTAGTCAAGCTGGTGTTACTTTACTGACTTGAGTCAAACGCCACACTCCACTGGCATTTGTTCTGCTCTGTAAGCGACTTATGCCTGTAAGAATTAAAGTAGCATCAGCCTTATTGTTAGGCTTTTCTTCCTATTGGTACTATTTTGATAGCTATTACTGCTTGGCTATATAATGTCATCAAAACGCAGAGTAAACAGAAAAGGTGGTTGAAAATACAGTAAGTGCAGCTATAAAGACTATTTAATCTTTGTCCCATTAGAAAATAATGGTCATTCTTGTAATAAGTGTAATTTCATTGTCCATCCCCTCTATTAACACCATTAAAAAGCCATTGGGTTTGTCAGTTGGCTTCTCTTACATTCAAATGCTCTTTATTGTTTCAGAAGAAAGCTGCTGACTCGATTCCTTTAGAAAGTAGATGGAGTAAGATTCTTGGAGTAAACAAAGCTTGCTGATTAGCAGAATTGCTGTTAAAATTTCTGTATAAAAAAACACCACAAGAACTTGTATAGAGATGAAACAGCTTAGTTTTATATGTATGGATTATCTGTAGTGTGATGTAAGTCCTCAAATGTTGGTTAGGACTTCTGGTCCCTTGCTGAGAGTGTTTCTTCATCAGAGATGATGTACCAACTGTATTGAGCTTTACCTGCTTCTCCACAAAGAAATCTGAACTCCACTGAGGCATGGGCATCTCCTAACAAAGTTATCATGGTGTGTTCTGGATCCTGTGACTTCTGGCCTGGTCTTCAGCTTGTTTCAGAGGCAGCAGTAACAAACTATTTGCAAGTGGGCTTTTTATTTTGGGGGGGGGGGGGGGGGGGGGGCGGTTCAACATACCAGAACTGTTTTGTGTGCACACATGCGCACCGCGATTAGAATTTCTTTAATTTCAACAAGGGCTGCTCTGAAAGTAGTGCCTCTTACGATGTTGGCCTGTGTTGTCTGAGGTATATGTTGTTGGCATGGCAATAGAGACTGAACCTTCCCACCAAGATTCCATTATATTTTGTTGCCATGTGAGAGATGGCAGCAGGGAGGCCCTCTGACAGAATGGTGTTTGACATGAAAGTGTATATGAAGCAAAGGTGCGTCACTGAATTACTCCATGTGGAAATAGGATGACATCCATTGACATTCATTGGTGTTTGCTGAACATTAATGGAGGCCAAACAGTGGATGTGAGCACAGTGAGGCAGTGGGTGGTGCATTTCTTGAAACAACAAAGATCAAGTTGAGGTCCTTAATAGCTTTTTTTGAGTACGTTTATGTGAGGATTGTTCTCCCTCCTCTGAACTTATCTAGCAATTGAACCAATACAAACTTTTAACATCTGAAACTGTAGACAGCTAAAAAGCAACAAGGGGTTTTTGTCCTGCCAACTAGAGTGAGGGCTGAATTAGTGCTTGAGAAGTGAGAAGTTTTCTGTGCCTTTTAGCTATCCAGTTCATTTTCCGTACGCCTCTTTATGTATGTCAAGTCCTGCTGCGTGATGAAAGCAAATTCCCTCAGCTGTATTTTATCTTATGAAATTAATTTGCCACTTACCATGTTAGATAGAGTGCCCTATGGAAGTAAAAGGAAAAAAAAAATAAATAAATGACTGTTAAAGTTGCACTTGTTTGTAGCCTTTAGGGCAAGGAGCTCCATATGGAGGTGGAAAACAGAATGTCTTTGAGTTTTACTGATTACTCTTAAGGATTGCATTATCCATTTAAGGAATGGAGTAATTAAAAAGTAAGGCTTTGGAAAGCTCCAGTGATTAATAAAGAAGAATTTTGGTTCCTTGGTGAACTTCTACTGTATAGATTTTGTAACGTTCTGCTTACTGGAAAATGCCATGCTATGGGCTAAGGTGGTGGTCCTGTATGTCTTCATCTCTGTAGCATTTTCAGGTTGGCCATGTTATTTCCACTTCCCCAGAAATATTTCTCTTCAGTGTGGTAGCGATGACTTTGACTGAAGAGCCTGCTGCTTGGGACACATGACTCAATACAGCAGGGACTTCTATTTAACTAATGTGCCTGGACTCACAATAAGGACCTTGTTGGCTTGTTAATTGGTTTAGATTTCTAAATGTATGTAATGATGATTGTCCTGCCTTCTTCTGGTCGAATGTGATGTAGAGAGAATTGAATCTACCTCTTCCTTCATAGTTTGATAAATTTGACTTCTCATTAGCAATAGCCTTTGTCTCAGGCTCATTTCCTGTTTTTCCTATCTAAAAGAAATTTTCTGCTTTATTTTGTCTTTTGTGCAAATATAAATGCAAAAAAAAAAGTTCTTATAAACCAAATCAGCATTTGCAAAGTGATACGTTCTTGTCTGTTCATTTGGGTACCTATGAGTTACACACCTACTTGAAAATCAGGACTTAAATCTGAAAATCTAGCAAGTCAAATGCATGCAGCAGTGAGCCCAATGCAATGGGGAAGACATTGCTGCTGACACTTCAGGCAGTGACTCTTTCTGCTGCCTGGGATGAGTTTACACCATCTGCTGTTGACACCTGATTTAGGTGAAATTTGAAGTCTTATGAGTAGGGGCTGAAGTTAATGACCTGGAGTATTGAACCGATAGGAATCCGTGGAGCATCAAGCTCACATGCCTCGATAGTGTGCATCAGCTTATTGTCTAACGGATTGAAGATGCTAAGGCAGAGGTAAACTCTAAGGAAGAATTTGACTCAGGATAAAGGATTTCTTTTCTTATTATATTTCAATGTCTGGCAGCTGCTGTACTGTATCGAAGAAATTAAATGGGTGCATGTGGGGAAACTTGATTGATGGAGATTGATGGAGAGCAAAAGTGGTTATCGTTGCTGATATTCTACTGGAATCACTGTACCTCCTCTCGGAGACAGAATAAATCCTCAGGCATCCTACACTGACCAAGCCCGCATCCTGCTCCCCTACAGCAAGGTGCCATGGCCTCTCTATTGCTTCATGGTTTGCATAGTGGATGGGTGTAGTTGTCTTGATTTATTTATTTAAGTCACCAGCTGCACCCAGCGTGTGGTTTCTAAAGGCAGAGGAAAAGCTGTAACACTTAGAGACCAGTTGAAGATGAATCTTGCCTGCCCAGATCTTGAGCTGACGGCAGTCCTGCTGAAAGACACATACTTGCTGTTAATGATGCACTGAACTCAGAATCAATTTTTTCATAAATTTGGAGCAATGTTTAAAATCTAGTTGTAATGTCCTAATGTAAACAAAGTGCAGAGACTTATTCTCAGTACGAACAGGGCTGACAGCACCATTTTTACTGACAGTCCAGTGGAAATATAGTTCTACCATGCAAAGATCTGTACTTGCTGGCCTTTGAGTCGGGCAGAATGTGTCAGCACTATCAGCTGATGTAATGCCCAATTGGTACAGTAATGAAGATGCACTGATAGCATTGCCTTTCTGCCAGAGCCCCAGAGAAGGTGAGTAAGAATGTGTTCATTTGCTGTAAAAAGGACTGTTCTGTTTGTTGAAACTGTGGAGAGAGGGCTAGTTTGGAAATTGAGAGATCTTGCCTCAGCCCCTCAGGCAGAGGTGCATGATTTGCTGTTTGTGTTCCAGTGCTGTAATTTGCTGCACTCTCGACTGACTTCTTGGAATTCATAATTTATTGCGTTTAGTTACTGATACCTTCCCTGAAGCAGTCACTTTTGCCTACCTTACCAGTGCTGCTAATCACACTGCCTGTCAATTGCCACAAGAATGTCTTCTGTCCATCTTCTCTTTCAGCTTTTAAAACTAAACTTTATTCTCTGCTTCTCCTTCATTTCCTGCATCTCTTGTTAGCTCAGCCAAAGATTTATATTCAGCAATTCCCAAAGGTGTACTGTCTTAGTCCCTTGATTCATTTTGGAACAATTCCCCTACTGGTACAAATCACTGGGATGAATGTAGGTATGCTGATTAGCTGCTATGACAACTATGTCTAATTAGCTGAACCAGTATCTCCCTTCCTGAATACCCAGAGGAGGCTTCTTATTTGAAAATTTTATTTAGATGAGTTAGGAGTTGATCGTTATGCACAAGTCCAGCGTGCGAAGGCTGTTCAGCCTCTGATTTAGATCAGTAGCCTCAACTCACGGGGACAAAAGAGACTTCATGTTTGAGAGGTGACCATACAGTTGCCAAAGAATTTCATTTCTCCTTCTGTACTGTTTCCCTATAGAATAAGATTCTTTTTCCTGCTCACCTTGTCGTAGCCCTTGGAATATGAAGGTCCTTCAGGATAAAACATACAGGCAGAACAGAATCGGGCGTTTTACCCTGGCTGTCCATTTCTTGTGCAAGAGCCAATACAATCTTAGCTGCTTCCTATATCTGATTTTTATTGTCTATATACTGATAATTGAGCTTTTTCAGGCTGTTCCCTTTCCCTTCCATTTATGGACCAGTAAATCCTTTTTGTTACTCTGGGAAGGTGCAGTTTCATTTTATTTTAATGAACTGCTGCTAGGAGAGCCCTTCCCTTCTTGAACCCAATCTCTTTGTCATCTTGATTGGTCAAATTGCCAGTGAGTCTGTTGCTCTCCATAATCATGAGTGTTGCTGCATTGTTAAACACCTCTTTCTATCATACCCACAAGCAGAGCTTGAAGGGCTAAAAGAGAACATCGCCCCACGTTAGTAAGAAATATGGTGGCTCAGAAAGCTTTTTTCAGGTGGAAGGAGGCCCCTAATTGAGGTTTTCTATCATTTGAAAATGACTGTATCTGCATTTGCCTTGCTCTAAAAGAGGATTTGATTTCAGTATATTGGTGGTTGTGGCAATAGCAGCCCTAGCTGTTGTTTTAATGCTCAGACAGCTACAGAAACATCAGTACTTCAGCTGACTATTTTGCTACAGACTGTCCTCTCCTTCCACTACTGCCTGGACCTCTTATATTTCAGCTGGGTACCTTCACAGAATGAACTAATCTGTTTCTTCTGACATTGTGCCAGGCAATTCTGTTCTCGAGTCTTGTTCTGAACAGTTTTTCTTTGGCATTTTGTAAGGTGAAAACAAGTGTCTGAAACGTTTCAAGGTGACCCTGCAGATGACTGGATTTCAGTTTTATCTTTGATCTTTCGATGTCTTCCCACCAACCAGTCCAGCCTCCACCCCCTTCCCTTTCCAGGCAGAAGTTGAAGCCTGTAAGATAATGATTATTCAGGCAGTAACAGTGCAGATGTCAAAGTTATTCTTTGTGGTCTCTCCAGGATTCTTTAAGAACTTGGGATTAAATGGGAAACTTAGACCATGATGAAATTACTCAGCTGGTTGGGGAGAGATAGTTCCTGTTTGGTGATGAATTTTACATTTCTGAAACTGTTTAGTCATAAGCAGCGGTAAGACTGTGGAACTTGTCACAAAATGACAGGCTTGCTAGGGTGTTGGGATGTGTCCCTGGAGAATGTTTAGATTCTGTGCGGAAAGTGTCCCCTGATGTAAAGCACCATTAGGGAAGAACTCATTTTATAATGGAGAAGATCTACTAGGACACATAACATTTCTTCATGGGTGAGAAAGTAACAGATGGTCTTAATCTTAGTGACTGTCAACAAGGGAAGGCTCCATCAGTGACGTGGAGGTGCTACAAGATCTTGTATCACCATGTTCCCTAGAGGTTCTGGTTCAAAGATCCAAATGCTTCAGCTTATTTTGTGGTTTTTATTTTGCAGTAATGCCAGGAGTCACCAGCTGCAAGTTACAAAGGAGAAAGAGGAAAGGGGTTGCTTTTTTCCCATTTTTGGCTTCAATTTGCTTTGGCTCCCGCAGAATATTTTTCTGCCTCCCGGCAGGATGAGTCTTTCTGCCTCCTAGCAGGTGTGAATATGCAGGCTTTTAGCATAAAAAGATTATCCAGAATCCATGGGAGTAGGCTTCTCGGTCTGCTGAGCAACTTCAGGGCTCAAATTATGATTCACATCAGTTATGTGCCACTTTTCCTATGACAGAAATTTAATTTTGAAGCTCTTACAAGTAGTGAAGCTCCCAAGAACTGGGATCTTGTTTCTTTGAACATGTTTGTAGTTACATATCCTGCAGCGCCATATATGTGGCAACTGTCAAGTCCCGAATTGCACCAGTGATCAACCATCTGGTGAAGCGGCATGGCCAGACCTGGGAGCCCAGGTGCAAGCAGTTCACCCGTGTGACCAGAAGGAGTGGACCTAGGGTCTGTCTCTCCCTAAACTCATCTAAGGACTGGCAGCCAAGAGGGAAACTACTTAGAGATTGGTTCCATCTGTGAGTTTTCCAGTGAGTGCTTATCTTCGGAGTGGAGTTAGCTATTCCTTCCTGATAATATCTGATAATAGGTTGTGATTAATACCTTTCTTGGGTTATCTGAAAACTATATACCTCTATTTTGTATCATACACCATACAATAGTAAAATGAATACCCTTTTGTGTCCAGTTTTGATGAGTCTTATTTTAAAAAGACTATGCTAGAACCGCAGAAAGTTCACTAAGAAGTAATTAGAATGGACCAGTATATGGAGAGACATGTAGAAGGAAAGATAGAACTGACCAGGAATCTTGGTCTGAAAAGCAACAATTAACCGGGATATGTTAGAGATCTGTAACAGTATAAAAGTCTCAAAGAAGGAAGGCTATTGTGTGTTTCCTCATATTCTTTTTTTCTGCTGCAAATATTAAGAACTGTTAAATAAATGTATTGGCAAATTCAAGGCAGAGGAGATGGGATGTTTGCTAATATTCTGTGTCATTGTCAATTAGAACTCTCATTGGTAACCTAAGATCACACCTGGGAAATAATAAATTTTGATCATACGCTTATGTATTTTTGTAGCATAAACCTGAGAGACTTAGAGGTGTTCCACTGATAAAGGTTATGTGAAACTGAGGCACTGTGCTGCTGAGGCTGGTCATGGCAATGCTAGAATGTTTTCCTGCCTAAGTACAGGTGAGGTGGGCCATGCTGAAGGTGCCACTGAGATGGATTGCAGGTATTTCTGCTGCTTATTTTGCTGCTGTCCTGGAAAGCTGAGCTGCCTCTGCAGGAGCAACAATCATTCTTACCGAGACACACATAATACCCCTGTCAGTAGCTCCCAAGGTTGTTCACGCAAGGTTCAGTGTTGTCTGTATTGTTCAGCAGCCTTTGGGATGACTGTGTAGAGGCATAAGTTAACCTTCTCCCTTGGGTGTCTGACACTTCTCTCATTTGACTGACATGCCTCCACTGAAGCTGACTTGAAAAGTGTTTGCACTTGAAACAAGTGGAGCAAATTCTAGCTTGTCTAAAATGGTCCCTCCTGTTAAATGTTAAACTGACCTTTTCAAGAGAAATTTACTTGATAGTTCTAAGTGAAGACCTGCTTTAAGCTAAACCTGTCACTACAACATGATTGAATTCACTTAAATGTACATTAGTTGCACATATTATTAATGGAAATTGAAATCAGCCTAAATCATAACCATAAATTTTGAAACAGGGAAGAGAATGGAGATGGGGAAAAAAACTGCGTATGATGTGAAAGTTAAGGTGCTTTATTCACTGTAAGTGTAGATAGGCTGAACAGGAAACTTTGTTCTCAATCATTGAAAAATCATAGACTATTTTCTGTGTATTTACAATGTTTCAGTTTTAATCCACAGAAGAAGGGTGATTCAGTGTATTTTTTTTGGCAGTTTTGATCTGTGGAGACCTAGGGGAATTGGTCATGGTTATTTGGTCTTATTTCACTGGCTGCTGGACCTTTACGCAACAAATTATCAGGTTTCTGGCTGTGTAATAGATGGAGGCAGCCTGTGGATGTATGTTGAAAGTGGGTTTCTGGAGATACCTTTTGATGCAAGCATGTCTGCTTTCCAGCTGAGCTTCACGTTTAAATCTTGCACCCGTTCTTGACTCTTTCCCTTCTCTGCCATCTAGCATGGCAGTTCCAGTGCTTGGCTGTTGTGGCAGGTGTTACTTAGGATAGTTAATTTAAGTGGGTCCTAATAAATAAAAACTAAATTGAAGACTATCCACTTTGTAGGCATTTATCAGTGACTTTCTATCTAGCAGAAGAATAGGACTTGGCAAGTATCTCCCAGACAATGGTCCAGTGACTTAGGAAGGTTCTATTTGAGGGAATTAGCTTTATGGAGCTGTGCGACCTTTGTAATTTCAGAGTGCAGATTGGAACCATTTGTAATTAATAATTCTTGTTCTACCGGACTTGGCTTCCATGCAGGTGAAATTAGCACGACTTTAGCCAGCTGTTCTGGGACATAGAGTACTTCAGTGTGGCGCTGGATAATACTTAATAAATATACTCTTGTTTGGGCTAGAGGCTAAGTAGGATGCATTGCCCACAACCTGGAAAATGTTAATATCTTGTCTATCAAATGTGTAATATTTTATTTTCCACTGATGCAACCTCTGCTTCCTACAACAGGAATGCTGTGGGCCTGTATAGTTTGCACCACCACCTACTCCCTGTTCAGTAGAGCATTTATCAGTATGGACACAGGCAGGTCTGAGTCTGCTGCACTAATAGTTGCATGAGTGTGTTAGCCTGGAAGTGTTTGTCTTTGGAGGGAGAATGTGTGTGGCATTGTGCGCAAATAAGGGATTTCCTTGGCTCTTGTGGTTATGTGTGAGATTTGAGGGGAAAAGTAGACATTTTAAGGTGTTCCATGAAGGGAAGAAATCAAATTGATTAGAGGTTATAGTGCTGAGGCAATAGAGAAGAGCAGACATGATGCGCTAACTGCGATTACAGTCTTTAGACTCGTTGCTTTAGTAAATTCAGCTGTTTTAAATTAATGCTAATTTAAGTGATGGAAAGGAGGCTACTGGATGTTTCATAGAAGGCCTCTAAGAATGCGAAGATGACACTTTAAATAATTTGAGAAAGAAGATAGCTGGCAGAAGTTGTTCAAGGTCAGGTAAGATAAATTGCTGCCAATTATCTTTGTATAGCAATTATTATTTGCTTACTAGTTAAATAGAACTAGCCTTCAGTGAGTGAAGAATGCACTGTTACAGGTGGGTTAGCAAAGCTGAAATCTGCTGACTTTCCAAGCACTTTGGAAGACATGTCTGCGTTCAGGGAATTGGTGGTACCTGAGGATGGTAGGTCTGTTATGATTAGAAGGTAGAAGGACTTTTCAGGTGTCTGGCTCAGTTCCTACTGGAAACATGATTTTAATGACTAGATTGTATAATTAATGTCTTTGGGCACCTGTAGCTTCAGAAAGGCCTTTCTTGTTTTAATTCTAAATAAATTAAAAGCAGATGGCATGGCAAAAAAAGTCTTCTGGTCCAATTTCACAGTTCTTGTAAAGGCACTTGTATATTAGTTGTGAGTAATGGAGAAATGTGTCCCATCAGTAATAGTTTTAATATCAGGGAATCTTGTCAAAATCTTTCAATCTGCAGTCCTTATTTTCTCAAAGCCAGAGATATATTCAAGATATCTATTTGCAGTGCAGAGCAAAAAAGGCAACTTGAAAGATTTTTTTCTGATGTGGGATTTATGGCCCAGCTTTCAACTTTTTTTTTTTTTTTTTTATAATTTGCCAGTAGCACAGGAAGAAGATAAAATAGTATCTGTGGATAGTTCTGTCTTAGATGACTTGCAAAATCAAAGAACTAGAGGAGTTGAGCTCATTTCTAGACTATCAGCCTGTATTGCCTTTATGCGCAAATGCCACTGTATCAGTTCTCTAATAGACTGTTTGAACACCTCACCTTGACCACGTCTTGCTCTGCTCTTAATACGTGGCACATGCCGCTGACCATTTTTTTTCTGCAGAATGATTGGGAGCATTCATTCTCCTCAGGCCTAGGATATTGTATTAATCTTCTGCTGTGTACTTTCATTTCATTTCCTGTGAAAAAAAATCCATCTTCTGCTACTGGAGTTGACCTAAGGTTAGATGTCAAAAGAACAAATTACTGGCACTTGCTGATACCCCTAGAGTACCTATAAATAGCAAGCTTTATAACCCCACTGATTCTTGAGATACATAGTGATAAATATGCTCCTACCAACCAAGAAAGGAAAAAAGCAGCTGCATGGCTCCAGGTGATGTATATTCTTTTAAACTGACAGAATTTATGTGTGGCTGCATCTTTCAGGTGGTTTTAAAAAGAAAAGATACAGAAATCTTTGTATCTGCATGTTTTAAGGTAGTAATTAGTGATTCATGGATACAGTATTCCTCATCTTGTCTCATGTACATATGACAAAGAATTCAAGGCTCAGCAGGAAATTCCTTCTTAGGTGATATTGCAGACTAAGGTAACAGTTGAACAAGCAGCCCCTTTAGTTAACTACTAGAACTAAGAACTAATTGAAATCTTTTCAATGGAACAATTTTCTCTTAAGAAATGCAATATTAGTCAGGTAAAATCTTTCACAATATTTTAAAAATAAAATCTTGACAGATTGGAATGATTTGAAACTGTTTCATTTTCTTTTTGATTTGATCTTTTTGTTCCTTTGGAGTTAGAGCCAGACTGTATTATAAAATATTGAATAGGTTGGATGATTCTAACATTGATACTAGTGGGGTGAAACACTATGAAATATTTTTTTCTGTAATCCCTTTCCAGTGCGTTCTTGCTCTATCCAGATTTTTGGAAATGAGCTAATCCATTTTCTGGACATACTATGTGACTGTGGATGCTAATATATCTTTGATCTAGTGCATCAAATCTTTCAGCAAAGGTCAGTCCACTGTGAGGTTTTGTGGATTTTTTTTTTTCCACTGTATATATATATATTTTTTTGGCCTGGCAACACTCACGTTTTCAATGAAGCTGCAATGACCTCAGTGTTATGATGGGATGGGGAGTGTAGGACATGACTGTCTCATCTCACTGATTAATGGAAAAGCTTCCTGTTGCTCTGCTCCCAATCTACAAAATCCATTAACCACCCCTTGGGGTGCCTGAAATTTATTCTGGCCATTACCATCAATTAGAAAGTTAATAGTGTGATGATTACTGGGCTACAGTCCCAGCTATTTGTGTGATTTACACCAGGCCAGGGTGGAAATGGGAAGATACAACACTCAAAGAACCACTTTACAAGCGAGAACTTAGCATTAAGAGTGCAGAGATGTCAGTGCCCAGTGTAAACATATGACAGGGAGAATCATTAGTCTGTCTGAATTCTTTTAATTTAAATGGCATCTGTTAATTTAAATGCACAGAAGAGCAACTTTAGTATTCACCATACCTAAGATGAGTATTTTTGATTGTGACCATAAACCTTAAATCATGCTGTGCCCAAGGGAATAACTTCATTCTGAGTTGCAGTTGTATCTTGTAGAAAATGCTGTGATGCAAGAAGGGAGGAAATTTGCATTTTAGCCTTGTGGGTTTATTTTTATTTTTCTTATTTTTTTTGAGATAAGTAAGGCAGATGAGATCTTCTGGACTGTTGCTTTTCCATCTGTAGTCCTCAGATTCCTCCAAATTTCACTGAGGTTGCAAGGAACAAGTCTGTGGCCAATAAACTCTTAATCCCTATGTCAGTGTCTGTTCCTTCATTGGAAATAATGCTGAAATATTGAAAAATAATGCTGTAGACTTTGACAGGGAAGGAGACAATGCTTGAGTGTGTATACAGTCAGATACACAGGGATAAACAATATCTCAGTTTCTGGTGTATATCAGCTCCCAGATGTCACTGGTCCTAATCCAGCACTGGAGTTACCGATCCTTCTCTCATGCATTCAGGAGCTGTAATGTGAAATGGCTCCTAGAAAGAAAAGGACAGATTGCATTCTGACTGCAAAGATCCTTCTGGTTTCTCACAAGCAGCTGCTCCCAAGCCAGGAGGAGTCTATGGCATTTATACTGGCCAGTTCCATGTTTGCATTGGTGCAACACTGTAGCAAATAGTTCAGATTTATGCAAGAGTATTATCGGGGTATGACCTGTGCTCAACAGACAAAGGAATGGAGAATATCGATTTAGGTGATTGTCAGCATATTCCCTGTTCCTATCCCACAAGTAGGAGAAATCACAGTACAGTGGAAATTGGATCAATTTCCAATCATAGGACAATTGGTCAAGCAACACAGGACAGACATCTAAAATTGGAGAACATTTAAAGGGGAGAGAAATGTATACCATTTCCATCTATTTAAAATTTCATGTACTTTTCTGCTGAAGTATTTGATCTTGCTCTTTGAGTATCTAAACTTTATGCTACAGTTTTTCTGAAGCTTCACAGAAATGAGAGTTCTACCATGATGCTTGCGTTTCCATGAATCTTGCCTGTTTGCTCAGCTCAGCCCTAGGTGATAAAAAGGATAGATGGCTGTGAAACTGTATCCCCTACCTACAGCCTTCTTTACCACATAGAGGCTTAGCCGTGTAGTTATGGGTTCTGGCAGGCCCTTTACTACGCCTTTGCAAAGGAGATGGATGGTCAGTGCTTCAGATGTTATGTAGTCCTGAGAGCCACCTAGTCTGGAGAGAGGGAAAGAGACAAATATTCTTCACTTAGGTTGCTAATCTGAGTAACTCCCAACTGAAGCAGCAGTGAAGGGAGGCTGAGCAAATTATCTTTCTACAACTGTTACCAAGAATGTGGATAAGTTGCTTATTTGAAGGAAAACAACTCTTTGAGGACTCCTAAAGGAAACACCTCCCAGCCCTCCCTGTTTCCATTGTTTCTTGTTTGGTTAAGATTTTGAACAGCTATCTAACTCAGTATGTAAACTCTGGATATTAAACTATGAACTGCAGTAAGCCAAAAATTGCAAGAAGTTTGGCATTGTGTATTTCTGTTTGTTTAGATAACTTAGAATAAAAGCTGATAAAGAAGAAAATGGAATTTAACTACTTATTAAAAAAAAAAATAAAATCAATTTCATAGATTCTTTTTTTTTTGTTGTTTTTAGCCTCCTTCATTCCCCCTCCCTCCATGCCTTTTAGGCAGCTTCCATAGGTGAGAAGCTTAGTGATGAACTAGTTCTTCCCAGAAGGGACAAACATTACACATTTCCATAAATTCTTATAAGAATTCATAACTTCATTTCCACCAAAACCAGCAGTCCCAACTCAAACGAGGAGCAGGATGATTTCAAAATGGCAGTTAATATCTCTTTTAAAATATATACTTAAACTGTATTTAATTTCACATTTCTTCCTTTTGACATTTATATTAAGGCTCTTTTCAATTCTTATTTACACGCACAAAACCTCAGCAAGTTTATGCTTCAGGATGGAGTGGGAAGTCAGTGGAGCCTGAGGGAATGTGCATTTGAGTCTGTCACGGACTGTCTTGAAAGGTAAAAATTTGTTACCTAGTCTTTCCCTCAGTTTCCCTCGCCTAGAAAATGGAAGCAGTAATAGTTTCCAGCCTGCTGAGGGCCTCATGAGGAAAAAAAGTCATTGCAGTTGTGTTCGCTTAGGAAGTGAGTCATGTGGGTCCCTTGAGTAATAAAATCTTCTGTTTCTTTCCCCTAGAGGTGTCTTTAAAAGTTAATTTCAACCTGTCAGGGTAAATTTGAAGTGTTTTTAGTTCTGTGACATAAGCAGTGTCATTACAGACGTTAAATTAAAGAAATGCCAACTAGCTCCTTGCCTTGTCTCTGCTGTCAGGCAACTTGCTTATGTTGCCCTCTTGATCCAAACTATTATGAAGGAAAAAAAACAAGCAAACAGAAAAAACAACCCACGAAAAACAGACACCTCTCTGAACTAGCTTCACTTTATGTTAATTCCTGCTTAAAGGACACAAGCTATAGGTAGAAGTCAGCCATAATCCATCTGTCAGGTTAGAAAGGCCAGTAAGGTATAAATATACAATAGGGCTAGGACCAAAGAGCAGAAAAGCCTTTAGCAGAAGCAATGTGGCAGAAACGAGAATGCTTTCAGTATAGAAATGCCCTGGATAGTCGGTGAGATAAAAGCATTTTAAATGCAAGTCCTGTGTTCTGCCTTGAAGGACTCAGACTACCTAACTTGATAACCTGCGTGCTCAGGGGGCAGTCACTCAGAGTGTGACTTCAGGGTGGAAACGTGCAAATGAGGGCAAGGGTGGCCTCTTTGTATAGAAGCAGTCCTTATGAAAGGTCCAGGGGCACAGATTTCATTGCATTTACATTTTGTAGTTGCTCTCCAAAGTGGTGAAATAACTTCCTTCAGAATGTCTGCCTCTGAGATAACCATAGATTTCTGGTTGGGGTGGCTTGGATTGAGGGCTTAGACAGTTGTTTATATGAGTTAGAATGTCAGCAAGTGGTGAGAAACATTCAGGTGAGGCTAGATAATTCTTCTGAAAAAGAAAAACAAAGTAACTTGCTTTGAAAATGAGGAACAGCAAGAAGCTAAGATCAGGTCACTTCCAGGGTTACTCAAGAAGCAGTTAAATCAAAACAGGCATTGAGCCAAAAGTGACATTTATCAATGACTTGTAAAAGACTTTAATAGGTAGAGCAAGAGAACTCAAATGGTTGTCTTTTGAAGATGACTTTGATGTTATTAGCTTTTGTGAAACAGCATGGCATGACAAAAATCAATGGGGAACTTTACTACTTGGCTGTAAAGCCATGAAGGAAGGAGTTTCAATTTAAGAGATGACGGAACAGCACCTGAGGATACAGAGTCCCCCAGAAGCAAGAATGCAGAAGTCTACAACTCTGTGGTAGAGTTTAAGCATGAAATATCTCATGCAAGAACATGAGAAGGCTCCTGCATTACCAGCTCCACTATTTTTCACATTAAGACCTACAAGATCATTTAAAATGTGTTAGTGATTCCTTTACTCAAATACTTATTCAGTGAAAGCCCTTTATAAGAGCAGCCTCTGACACCACAGCTCTACCTTCTGCAATATAAAATCCTTCTATCCAAAAATCTGCTCAAGCGGAGATTAATACAACAATGGCTGGTGAATCTCATGCTCAATAGGCCATTCTCTTCCAAGGAATACCAGGTGGCAAATGTAGTTATGCGCAAGGTTGGAACAAGTAATCTTATAATCATGACTGTTTCTTGCTTAAAATACCTGGCTTTTGACAGGGTTGAATTCACATGCAGAAGCAAATTATGCTAGAGTCCACCTCTTTATGCTGTTCCTGGTCATGGCATGTTGCTCAGTCTGCTATTCCTGTAGCACCTTACAGATGTATCAGGGCTAGCTGCCCCTCGGAGAGCAGCAAATTAAATTGTGGGGAAGGAGGAGGGTGAGTGCATGATGCATAGGACAATCTTCTGATGCTAGGGGGGGGAAAAAAAGCAGTCACATTAGTCTGCCGGATCCAGTCATGACTGGTGGCAAAAGGAAAGAAAGTGCTCCTTAATGAATATTTATGGAGAGAAAATGGTACTTGAACAGTGGAAGTCATGTTACCCTGCTTAAATCTGGTATATAATGTTCTTTTTCCCTATTAAGAGTGTTCTAGAAAGGTCTTTCCAAAAAGAAACATCAACCAACCAATCAACAGGTTGATTTTTTTTTTTTTTTTTTTGTCTTCAGCTGCTGTTTTTAGAATAAGTACAGACAACCTTAAATTTGTAATGAAAGAAAGTAAACAGTGACTTGCTAGGGAGTTTACTTAATTTATATATTCAAATTGACAGTCCTCGGAATTTGTCTGTGCTTCTTGAGAAAGAAGAAAATTTCCATAGGGTTCGTGTTAGTGGGTGATTCAGGTTGCCTATTATAGTTGTGAAATATTGGTAGGACTGGATTGAGATATATTCATGACAGTGGGTGGACTAATGGAATTCTGCGACTTTATTTAAAATGTGCAGGAGTTTATTATAATACTGTAATAGGAATGTCATTTACCCTGACAGGGAAAGAGGGAAAAGCCCTGTCAATGAATAATAATGAAGTTATTTAAATGTCAACTTTCTTGCAAACAGTTTGCAAAATATAAATTACTCTGCATGTTTTTAGTTTAGTTTTGTTTTAATTTATTATGCATAGAAGTCATGGTTTCTGTACTGCAGTTGTATAATTTTCTTTATACTGATAAATAAACTAGTAATAATTAAAAAGTTTATCTTATGGAATGTTTGCAGAAATCGTTCTTATTTACCAGCTAAGTAGGAAGTTTGATTCTGAAGAGCTGCTAGTAAAAATTGGGATTAATTTAATGGAACTAATGACAGCTAGAATAGTGGGACAGGTGTGAGGTGATCACAATGAAGTATACATATTCTGTTCCTGAATATTATTCTTTATTATATCTCATCTGCATTTCAGCAACATCTACAATGTGTTAATGTGTTTTGCTTTCTTTCTTCTCATTTAATTAGACTGGCACAGATCTCAAATCTCTATGCAGCCCTTCCTGTTTCAAGCAGCTGGACTTGCTTTGACGTAGCCTTAGCTGTACCTTGTCAAAACAAAGCCAGTCAACCTACAGCATTCTGAAAGAAAACAATTTACAGAGGGATTTAAATTACTTGATGAGACCTGTCCAACAACTCTCCTCTACCCCCCTTCCTGGGCAGGGGGGGATAACCATTGCAGCATGCGTGTCTACACTATAGACCTAATAAAATACATTCTACTGTTTACTTCATTATATATTATTTCAGTAGCTGTAGCTTTTCAGCAGATGAGAGTTACTTTCCTGTGTTTTTCAGCTCTACAGGCCCTGGGTTTGGTCTTTTCAGATGATTCAGATAGACATGTATTTCTTTTGCTTGTTTTATACAGATGCAATAAAACTGAGTTTTCTCTGCAGAACTTCACAGAAGCAGCCTGCCTCACAAAAAAAAATGGGAAATGTTGCTTTATACATATCTGTTCCCCTCCAATTAATAGGAATTTAATTGGATGATCCTATGCTGTCACTCCGATCTGCACCCTGCTGAAGTGCTTCTGACTTTTGCAACCATTCCAGGTTTTGATAGGAGTCTGTGCTGCTTTATAAACTCATTTAATAAATAAAGACAAATACCTAGGCTGCTGGTCAGTGTCTGTTTGTATGCATATATGATAGGAATAAGTTTGTTGATACCGGAGTCATATCCCAAGAGAGGCTTTAGGCATATGCAGCATTTCATTTGATACAGTTCTTTTCTTCCACTGCTCTTCGTGTGCACCCACCACTGTTTTATTGTGTTAAAGCACTTCTAGGTGCCCATCTATTGCTGTATAGCATTCATCTGTCTATTAAAATTGAGGTTAACTACAAAATGGTGTATGAAAAAGCAAATTGTAGTTGAACAGGCAGGAGGACAAGCTATTACTGATTTAGAACAGGACAATGGGAGTGAGATGTAACAGTGTCTCCTTTTATCACTCGCATATTTGTTCATCTGCAAAAAACATTTTTCCAAGTCTTCCTTGCGGCATTTCTGTTGTTTGTTATAGATGTTGACAGAAGTGCACACTTCCCTATGAGTATGACATTACCTGTTAATAAGCCTATGAATGCAAAATAAGAGATTTGAAGTAAGATAAGGCTTACAATTCTAATTTGCAATAGACCTTCAGCATCTCTTCGGCTGTACTGTTGTGAGGCTGTTTAATAATCTCCAAAAAAGGTTTTGTGGGTCAAATTTACTTCATTCTTATCCTTCTTTGAAGGGTCCCATTTTTAAATCATTTACTGGCTTAGAGATGCATTCTTTCATTTAAGATATAATTTTACCTAACTTAGTAGGTCAAACTTAATCCTTAACTTAAATTATGAATGATTATTAGCCTAAAATTCACAAGAAAGTCTTGTTTGATGTAGAACATGGCAAAAGGTGGAGCAGTGAGCTGGGCAAGGTGACCAAAGTGAGCCAGCAAGGCTGTGCTCAGCCTTCTGCTGCAGTTTGTGCACCTGAACACCAGAACATCTCTGAAATAAGCAGTAACAGACGTGGCTATTGCAGTATGCTTCTCCTCAGTCTACTGAAGAAATAGCTGGACTAGTTTACATGCTCTCCTGGGAGAGGTGACCTTATAAAGGCAAAGATCAGTCAGTGGGTGAGAACTTTGCATTAATCTTCTAACCAACAAAGGTCACATGCAAAGGTCATGGGTGCATACATTTCTTAGAAGGGAGCCAGGTAAAAGACCACAGGCCAGTTGTTACGCAAAAGAAAAATATAAGCTAATTCTTTAATAAACTTCATGAATAGGAAAGCTCAACTTCAACGCAAATCCGCATCTTGGTGGGATTTGTTTTAATGGATAAGAAGTCCAAGCTGCTCCTGCCTTGTGTTATTCACATACTGACTGCAAAATCTGAAATCCCAGAAACTATGGCGTGAATGTAGTCAGCTGTAGGTGTGGAACGTGATTCGAAAGTCTAATCCTCATGTTGTTCCCTGGGAAAACCAAACCAACCTGTGGTACTATTAATGGTAGACATTAAGTACTTTAAATACCTTTGTGAATTTGGCTGGCTGTACTAGGTTTGGACTGATTATCTGAATTCCTTGGTTATTAAAACATAATTCAGATAAGCATGAGGTGTATATTACAAATCTGCTGCTGTCAGTTGATCTTCATTCCAGTCAGATGTTGAGAATAAATGTCATGGGAACTTAGCACAATCTTATTTGTTCACTTCTTTTGTTGCCCCAAAATATGTAGTCACTATCTCTGTTGGCAATTTTTGTATTAGAAATATATTATTTTCCCTACAAACAGTGAAAAAACATTGTTGTTAAAGCAGTGAGGCATGTGTTCATACTGCCTGCTACTCTATGTGAATAAAACCACAGATATTGTAGTTGTAATGCTTATTTTGTGGGGTTTTTTTCGGAAGAGCATTACTTTTTCACAGAAAACTGAACTCTAATTTCACTGAACAATCAACTGAAGCAACTTCATTGCAATGTGATGAGAAATGACTCTTATCTTAAAAAAAATTTGGTCTAAGGTTGGAGTATACAATGAGTTGATAACTATAGTCTCTTGCTGTCTGCTATTTGGCATTTCTGACTGTCATTATCTTCCATACACAGAATTTAGCATTTCTTATTGTACGTGTTTATTTTAAAGTGCTTTAGGAAGATGCTGGTTTAATTTTTCCTAATCTAATTTAAATGTAAATTGTTAGCACTCACATGATGCTGTGTGTATACAATTAAGTATCATTATATACTACATGAATCATTCAAAAAACTCCAGAGATCCATTCCACTATGTAAAGTATGGCTTGCATTGAAAAACTGCCAAGTGGCTTGCGGTTTTGTGATTAAGTGTTCTTACTTATGAAATCTCTCTTTGAATTATAGGTCAACAGATTATGGGACAACATATGAGAAACTGAATGATAAAGTTGGCCTGAAGACGATTTTGAGCTACTTATATGTTTGTCCAACAAACAAACGTAAGGTAGGTTGTAATGAGGTTGGCTCATTTTGACTTCGTGTCCTTGTATTCCTCATTTTGTCAATATCTGTTACTATTTAAGTGGCTGGAGTTTCTCTGTCTTTTTGTCCTTGAAAAAATACATAACGATACCAAAACGTATGCCAGTTTACACCAGCTGTAGCACCTATCAGTGTACGTTGGAGAATACGCATTAGCAAAAATATTGTTGAGTGGATAGGTGTGATGGGTATTATGCATCCAATGGTTCGCTTATCTTCAGCCTGCTGATCATTTTTTCTGAAAGTGACAGAGTCTCGTTAAAATGACAGAAACGCATCTACAGTGGCCAGATTGTACATAACATCATTTCTTTTAAGTGCTTCCAATAGGGAACCAAGCAGGATTTGACAAAATCCTGCAGAGAAAATACCTTCCGAAGCCCAGAAGGTTTTAATCATGCAGGCACCCAGCTGAGTAACGATTTACTAAGAATTTAGAATGCTGATATTCATAAAAGGAAGCTGAGGCTTTCTCTGGTGTACGTTTTTGACATTTTTGTTGTGATTTGCAGGTATGCAAAAGGAGATGATGATGAAACAATTTGTAATGATGATGAGAACTTGTATTCTTACGTGTAGATATACTAGAAAAAGTGATGTTGTTTAAACGCTCCTTCTCATGCGCATTAGCTCTCATATTTGATGATAGACAATTATTAGCACTGGTGTTTTGGTGTGGACATTAAAAAAAAAAGCTTAATTCTTCCTGAAATTACTAGTTATTTTATTCCTGACTTTCTCGGCTTTTGGTCCAGAAGAAAAGGAAAAAAAAAGGGGGCATGAAAATCAAAACTGAAGCATCATTAAATAGATGGCAACAGTGACATTATTATCCTCTCAACTTGTTAGCTATGAAACTGTGCGCACACTGTGCGTGGAAAACCCAATCCCGGCTCTTTTCTCTGCCAAGGGGGTTATGAACCTGGCTTGTGTCGTTTTTCCTCTTCGCTTTCTGTCTTAGTGCATGGTACGAATTATTCCAGGCAGAACTGAATTGCAGGTAGAAATTCCTAGTGAAGACTCATTTGCAATGGAGGCTGTGTATGTTTGGGCAGTTAAGGTCACCATTTCTGCTGCTTTTATTGTACTGAAACATTTATATATTCTTTCAGAGAGAATATGAAAGGAAAAAGGAGCTGTCCTAACCAGAGGGGACAGTGCCTAGCTTTATTCTCTCGTAGATCATGTTTAACTCTTTATTCAAAAAAAAAAAACTGGCATTCTAGGCACGCATGAGTTATTTGACCTGTTAAGAAATAGACCCTAGAATGAAACAAATCATATTCTTGCACTGCCCACTTTTCTTCAATTGACAGCAACTGTGACAGAGTTTGGATCTCATCCTCTACTCACCTGTATTGTGAGCATGTTCATAACCAAGGAATACTTGTCTCATGTTTAAGGACATTTTTCTTTCCCCTGATAAACTGTTTCCAAACACCGGAACATAAAGCTAGAGTGTACTTCTGAGATCATACGTTCTACTTCCTTGCTACAGGCAGCTGCCTCATGTGGTCTTAACAAGACACCTGTCAAGGGCTCTCTCTTGAAAGTGCTCTGATTAATGGCTTATACCTCTGGAATTCCAGTTGTTACCTGTTCTGATATATTGAGTTTTTGCTGAAGAAAAGGAAGGAGGTGGCTACTTCATACTGCTGTGTTGCCGTATGGTTAATTCCTCATAGCCACTTATGTGGTTATTATTATACGGGATTGGTAAAAGGTGAAGGGGTGGGGCGATAAATAATCTTTATAATAAGAAACAGAAATAGGTTCAAGTCTTGGGATGAAATCAACTGTCTGAAATTAGTGGAGAGTTACTGTCTTATTGCAACTGACCTGTGATAAACATATGAAACTTTTCTTTAGAAGGTAAAATAACCACATTATCAGATCATTCAAACATCCTATGAGCTTGTGGTTTGAAAGGTTGGTCTCCTGGCACAGAAACTGTGCTGTGGCAAGTTTGCACATAATCATACTTGATATTTCTTGGAGAGTAATAATATTGTTCTCCAGAAAAATTAGTAAGTGTTTTAGCTGAGCAAAATCAGTATGATCCCTTAGCTATTGTGCAGTGAAGAACTAAGGAGGAGCTAAGAGTTTTGTAAGCGTATTAGTCCAACTGAAGTACACAGTGGCTCCAAAAATCCATAACCCAGCTGCATCTTCCAACTTCTTTATTCACATTGCCACACTTGTTTGTGTACCCATCTGTTGAGTTGGATCAAGGTCTGATATGCCTGGAAATTAATCCCTTTCCAGTTCAAAAACCAGATGGATGAAAGCAAAAAGCTTCCAGGTGGAAAGGTGGAACAGCTCATTCTGGCAACAGAACGCATTGAAGTTGGCCTGTAATCAGTATGAGACAATGCCAGAGGAAAGCTGCAACACCTGGGACGAACGGACCTTAGTAAAGGTCTAAGACTGAATTGTCCAAAACTTACCTGAGCAAGAGGAGACTGATGTCTGCAGGGAGAACTTCTGGAGACTATGCCTATTCTGTTTCTGTATAACATCAGATTATTGCTCCGGAAGCATTTAAATATAAGCATCCAGTTCATCTCCCATAACTAAGGGAGCATGGGGAAAAGAACGTAGAGCTATGCCATACTTACACACACAAAAAAGTATTTCACAAGGGAAGCAAAAATATTAGAATCTTGGGGACTTTATTGTACCTGCTGACAATCAGAAGGGAGAATTTACCGCTTTTGTCACCAAGAACATTGTCAGCTAATATCTCTGGATCCCCAGACCTGAGTTTCTTCTTTTCTGAATTTCTGACAATGCTGTGACAAACTCTGGTTACTCTGGAACTGTCATCTTGTTTCACGAATGTGGGCCAAGTAGTCAACTGCAGGCATTTATTTCATTAGAAGGTTGAACTGCTCTAAAATCCTTGATTTCTGCAGTGTGCATACTGCATGCATAAAGGGTTTGTGTGCTGCTGCTGTTAATACTGCACAAACACTGACAGTGCTTTCCCCAAATATCTTATATGAGGTAAGTGATTCTTCTCAGTCTGTACCTGCAGCCTTCAGTGCTCTTTGTTCCGCAGTGCTTTTCTTTGCAGAGAGAAAAGACTTCCTCAGTAGTAGAAAATAATAAATTTATTATCTTGAGATATTGGACAAAGTATCTTGCTAATATGATTCAAGTGGGACCAGCATGTGCTTAACTTACTGCTGTTGGCTTCTTATTATAATAAAATAAATATCCTTTTAGCACTTAGTTGGCTGTTAGCAATAGTCCCATTGAAATAGAAGGTAAATGTGAACTCTGCTTACTCAAGATGAATTGCTTCCAATGATAAAACCAAGTGTATCCTGTACGTAGCCTTGTCTGTTCTGTGCAGAGAGAAGCAGTTAGAATAGTGAAGCGTGGAATGCATGTAATTGGATTTATTCAAATAATTAATAGATTTGTTCATGAATTTGTGATGAATTTCACTTTCTGGAAAACAACAAACAGTGATATGTGTCGAATAAATTGTTTGTTATAGTTTATTTTCTCTGCTCTACCTAGGAAAAAAACCTGTATCTATAAATACGTAGGATTTGCAGGACTTCTCACTGTCTTTGAATGCCAATTTCTTTTTTTAGAAGGTTCTATATTCCATATTTTTGTCTCCTTATTCCACAAGAATTAAATCCTTTAACCAGGATATTACAAAATATTACAAAAGGGGGATGGGGAAGGGCTGAAAATGAGAATGAGAAAAAATTCAGCTACTGTTTAGAACTTAAACCGCTGAACTATTGCTGTTACCTGTTACTTTACTGAATTACAGTATTTTCTTTAGGAAATAACAGAAAATCATAAGTAATATATTGATGTGTAAGCTCTGTCAATAAGAGAGATGGAAAGCCTGTTCCCTCAGTATTTTCTTCTTTCACTAAATTACTGCACTACCTTGACTCTATGACTGATGGCAGAGAACAGGGAAGAAAATATCATAACGCATGGATCTTTCCAAAGACACAGTGCCTATTTGAGTATTTGTCAAGAAGTCTCCAGAAGAGAGAATCCTCAACATACAGTAAATCCCTCAGCTTATATATGTCAACATTGGTTTATTTGTTAGGTGCATACAGCCTTTTCTGAAGGAATATAAAATGGTTTAAAGGTTTCTACATGAAGAAGTAGTGGTTGGAAATTGTGCACTGATAGGTTAACAAGTAAAATAAACTAGAAATCCATGTTGATGTCTTGAAAATCTTCTTGCACAATTTTGGCGTTCACTTTCCTACAAACACACACACTAAGTTTTATGGTCTTTAGGAAAAACCTTTCACATAGGTTTCTTTCAAGCACTGCAATGGAAATCACAGATGTGGAAATAAAAGCAGACGTGGGACATGGTGGTGACTTTAATTCTCTAGAGCTTTTCTTTCACGCGGAAAGTGCTGTTGGCTAATTTAGAAAGTTTTATTGTATACAGCAAACTGTGCTTTTTGCAGAGCCGCTTTATGCAGTTCATTCATTCCTTGTACTTTCAAACCCTTTGTAGTGGTATATCTCCAGTTAATAAAATGCTGGGTGATAGTATCTGCCAGCAACTTTATACTATTTATAGAGTGTCTGGTCCATCAGACATTTCCTAGGGGGTTGAATTTTTGTGTTAGGTGTTTTTTTTTTTTTTTTTTTTTTTTTTTTTCTTGTCCTCCCCCTTCTGTTCTTTCCACGGACCTGCCTTGAATTTTCCTTTTATTCTTCCAAATGTTTGGATAATTGCTGTGTAGTACAGTGTCCTCTTTTTTTTTCTTCTTTTTTTTTTTTTACCCTCTCTAAAGATAAATGGATTACAGATGCCTTCCTCTTCTTTTATATTTAGTGGTTGTGATTAGCACCTTTATCACAGCATGTTAAGCACCATCCTGTTGTGTGTGTAGCTCAAAGATAACAGCTATTTATTGTAAATATAATTGCATGGGTTTCAATTCTGGCTAGATCCCTAACTGCTTCAAATTCGTTTCTATTAATGAGTTTTAAATGAAAGGAAACTAAAGTGATGGAGGCCCAGCCTTCTGTCCTTTCTAGCATGTGGTATATGTGTAGAGGGAAGAACAGTTGGTAAATCTTTCTAGCTGTCAGTCAAGAAAGACAGGAGATTTACTGATATTAGCCCCAGTAGGAATGTTTGGATGCTACTTCATATCCTGTTTTGGGAATGTAAAGTACATGGTTGTATAAAGCTTGAGACCCAGAGCTATGTGTTTTTTGCTGGCCTCTTCTAAACCTTGGGGAAAATGTCCTTGTCCATAGAGATGAACAGTTCCATCTGATGTTGCTATTTCTTTAGGTGCTGCTACTCTCAGTTGCTAAAATCAGATTGGGATCAAAATCCTTTCCCTGACCTGTTTCTAGAAGCTTGCAGAAGTCTGATGCGATGGCAAGACTTGATTTTTACGTTCAAGAAAATACAGTTCTTTCCAGTTGTGTTTTCCTTGTAGACCTCTATAAATCTTAGCGTGGAGACTGATACCGGCTTGTATCAGATTGGTTAGAGCTTAACAGATCTCTAAGCACCCCTCACTGCAGACTGATCCAGTCCCTATGGCTGTCAAGGGATGGCATCCTTAACAAATTAGGCACAATGGGAGACCCTAGGTCTACAGTCCGTCAGTCATGCCGGTAGTCCAATGTCCTCTCGTAGTGTGCTCTTGCAGTGATAAAATCAATTGTTCTGTCATTCTCCTTCTCTTTTTTTATTTTTTTTCTATGTGGAAGGAAAGGTCCTCATTAGCTGCAGGCTGTGAGTACAACCTTCAAAGAGATAGTTATGAGAGACCTAAAAGGCACTGCCTTGTGGATGTGAAGGCTTTATTTTTTTAATGATGATTAAAAAAGAGATTTCAAGGAGACGTTTAAGAAAGATCTTAAATTTAAATGGGAGAAACCACCTTTTACTTGAAGTATTTTGCAGAATGGGACTTTAATTTTGTCAAATTTTAATGCATTGAGTAAAAGCCATGTAGCATGGGCAGGTATATGTAGAAGCCCCTCTACACTATGACCACTGGTGATGTTTGGTTGCCCTGTCTTTTACTTCAGAAAAAGTGTTTTGGAGGGAAGGACTCAAAAGCGCGTTGAGTGGGAACCATATACTGTTTTTGCTGATCTGTTAGTCTGTTGGGTGTAGATAACAATACATTTGCCTTTCTTCCAGTGGGCTTCTTATGGAAGAACATGAGGGTTTATTTTTCATTTGTATCTTTTCTGCAAGTACAGTTATCTAATCTCATTAAAGAATTTTTGCTTAAGATTTCATGAACAGGTCAGAAAGAGCTGAAATCCTGAACTTACCAGCGGTGATCTTGGACTGCAGGAACAGTTTGGCAGGTTTACGATAAGACTGTATTACATGGAACAGATCACTGCTCATAGGAGAGAAGGGGATGGCTCACCACTAAATCAAGATTTGTTTTTTCATTTTTCATTTAATTTTTCAGTGCTTTTAAGTTAATACAAATATTTTTGTGTAAACTATTGGTGATTACTACAAAGTCGTAACAATATAAAGTTATAACAATGCGTATATTGTAATTTTCACTTCAGCTTATAATGCTTTCAGATTCAAGAGTAATGCTTCTACCCGTGCACTGCATCTCCTTGTGCACACTTGTTGTTGACTGAGATTAGACTTGATTTCTATTTCAGAAGATTGTCTTTTGTTTCCCTCACATGAAAACAAGGACAAAGTAAAAACTTTTTTTTGTTCTTAGTTTAGAAAGGTAGGTTGTTCTTCATAATTAGTAATGGTTGGTAGAACTTCACTGTATTTAGTGAAGATCTGTAAAGCAGTAGTGACAGAAAGGCTGGTCCTGTGTTACTAGTCTTTGATACTGCGTTCACAGGAAGCCAGTATTTAACAAGCAACCTGATCCCTGTTAACAAAGTGAGGGCAGTGTCATCTCCTAAAGTGAATATTCTGACTTTTGAAGTGTCTGGCAGCATTCACTACCAAACTTTGTGATTCATGCCTGCAGTATTTGACAGCTCTCACAATAGCCATTACGAGCAAAGCTCTTGCCATTATTCTACATCCATATCTCTTCTTGGATATGAAGTGAAATCAAAGCCCATTTATTCTTCTGCTTCTCTTGTAAGGCTATCAAAAATAGTGGCAGTTTTGACATTTTCCCACTTAAAGTTGTACTATGGTATGACGTATCTCACAGAAGTCTCCAAGGACATACTGAGTGTTGAAACTAATGATAGGAAAGTATGAGCCACGGAATTCAGCTTTAGAGCTAAAATTCGCTCAGACTGAGGAGAGTCTCGAAGGTGTTATTCCCTACTTCTCTATCCTCTGCTGTCTACAAACTGGACATTTAAAACTTATGCAAGGTTATCTGTTGTTAAATATCTCAGTTTTTATCCTTTTTCAATTCCTCGGTGATTTCCCAAATATTCTGGAACAGATGGTAGTCCTTTTGGCAATAGAAACCATTCTATTCCAGCAGCTTAGAGAACAGAGAAATACAGTTAGCTGCAGCTCACATAGAGGTAGCTGGGATTGATGGTAGTGCACGTACGTGTCTAAATACAGCGCGGATATGTCCTGTTATCAAACATGTAGCTCTATACATTTCTATAACAGCTGTTTAAACCAGAGAAAAGTCAGGTAGCCTAATGTGTGTTTGTTTATTTCCTATGAAAAACTAGCCCCAAGCAGGTAAAAGTCAGCTTGTTCAGAGTTCATTGAAGTTTCACTAAAACTCTATACGGCAGGATTGTTTTCATCTACCTTCTGAATTTTGAGCCATTAAAGATATGCACCTAAATCTCGCTTTGGTATCATTTACACTGCTGTGTTCTTGTTTGAATATATTTGTTTGTTTGTGAAGTGTAAAAACAGCCTTATGATTTCAGAAGTTTGGCTTAAAGGAAAAAATACTGTGATATTGTGACATAATTGTGTAATGACTGGTATGTTTAGGACTGAAAGTAATAAATAGTAGCAAATGCGTGAAAGCTCACCACAGGAGCACTGAACTCAACCCTCCTGCCAGCCTGCAACAAATTCATCTGTAGTATTTGTTAGTTAGCAGGTAGTATAATCTGTAGAGCATGTTAGCCAGCAGATTGTAATTGCCTACGCCTTCTGTAGTCTAGGTGCATCGTTATGATGAAATGAGTGACTAAATAGTAGTGTACTTGGGTGTTATGCCTTCTGTCCAGTTGTACTTGGAGTACAAGAAGAAAAAAGTAAAGAAAGTAGAAAAAACATTTTTTGCGTATGAAGATTCTGATTGGCAAATGCTGGTAAGTGTAGTTAAAAGGTTTGCTGGTAAAGATTTATGGATGGAATTAGGAAGTTGTCTGATAGCTAAGAAAATGTGGAATTTAATTTACATGCAGCAAGCTTGAGAGTTAGCAAAGAGAACATTGTGGAAGCAGCCAAGCTTCTTGGAGAAAGTGGGAATAATTCAGTATTTGATAAGGTGAAGATATTGCAAAAATTAGAAATGAGCTTTTACATGTTAGAGCTAATAAGTGATAGTTTCAGGCTACTTGTTATAGGGAGAGAACAATTTCTGAAAGGCAGAAGAGGAATAAAAGAGTCAAAGGTAACACAGAACAGGTGATGCAGAGGTTAAAAATAAAACAGCATTTTCCAATATTATTTTAAATCTATATTGTTTTTCTTTGAAGTCTTCCTATTCAATCTCTCTACATGTTTCATTAACGGCAAAAATAAGATAAAAAAATTTAGGAAGGGTGTATAAGTTGAAGCACGAGGAAAAAATACAGTACTTGCTACATTTCATAGAACAGTGGCATAGAGACGCCTTCTGTTTACCAGGACTTGGCTTTCAAATTGACATACGTTTCCTTTCAAATTCACATGTAACCAGTTCTCATGTGGAGGAGTCCGGTCCAAACACAGGGCAAGTACATTGTTTTGGTGATCTTTCTTAAACTGTCAAGTGTAATTGGGAGGAAAAACCAACAGAAAGGTTGTAGTATACATTCAGAAGGTAAGAAATATTTAAATTAACATACTGTTTGACAAGAACAAATCAAATTTACAGTGTGCTCTGTTATATAAAAGGCATTATGAAGAATGAATTTTGCTATTTAGAAAGAGAAAAATTTCACATTGATTGAAAGCACTTTATTCATATTCAGACTTTTTATTCTTGCTCGCATCATCCAAAGCTTTTCTCTGCTGGTTGTCCAAGGCTTTTCTTTCTTGAGGAAATAAATGGAAAATGGAAAGTATTTGGGGACTGAAAAGCCAAAATAATTTTGAAATGTTTCAAATTTTAAATTCCGTATAGATTTACCAAGATAAATTTCAGTGGAACTTAATAATGATACTTATCCTTTATTAATCACGTTGCTAATTCTTTCATTGTTAGAAATCTGCCCTTAACAATCTAAATTGAGTAAGATATTGTGAATTCTCCTCTGCACATGTATATTTAAGCCTTTGTTCTGTGCATGAGTAGAAAGTATTTCTTATCTTCAGTCTAGTCTACTCAATTTCTTCATCAAAGAAATAAGGACAATTAGAAAGGAGTTCAGTGGACAACAAACAGCAATGGAACAATCAGTGCAGAATGTTCCTTCGGGGTCTGGTGCACAGCTTGTTTCTGATTACTTCTATTACTAATGGTAAATAATTAACGTGATAGCACAGCAAACTTGAAGGACAGCAATCTGTGCCCAGTTTTGGCACTTAGGAAAGAAATGCAGTCTATATCTGTGTGCCCTGCCTAATGGGATGTTTTCAACTCCTGGAAACAAAAGAACAATTGGAGGTGAACCAAAGACAGCAGGACAGCATCTATTAGGGAAGACAGTATAACAGTTTCTCTGTTTGCTTCTTCAGACCCTCAGTCATTTATGGATTTTTGTGTTAATGGGTAGTTGAGAAGAAATATTGTTAAACCTAGTTTAATGAAAACAATTGTGTGTTTTCCTAAATTCAAAAAATTAGCTGCAAATTTGGGAATTAGAAGTAGGATTTTAGTTGGAATCCAAGCCAAAAGAAATGAATTCTCCTAATTCATATACATGTACTTGTGGAATATCTGATATCCTTCTATTACATTTCTTTATGACAGGAAATCTCAAAGCGCCTGTCATCCATGCAAGGTTGTAACCCTCATTTGTATTGCTGTGAAAGGTATATTTTCACCAAAACTGAAAAGCAGAAAGGAAAGAAGGAAACATTATGCAAAGCATGCTTGGAAGAAAAGATGCAGTAGGCTATTACAATCTGATAGAGAAGTTGAAATCAGTCATCCAGTGTAGCAGGGGGAAAAGTTCACAGATCATCTACCTCAGACCTCTGTGTTTTTACAACAGCGTGCACTGAAATGTTGCTTTCTTATCTTGAAAAAAAATAATTAAAAATCCCACACCTTTTGAAACATTTGGCATTTTGAACCTTGGAGTGGAGACCTGTCTTCCAAATCCTGTCCTTTGTTAAGTGTTTCACCACCCTCTTTTTATAATGCCTCCACCACTGTAAGTCTTCCATAACTTCCAGGATACCAAACCTTTCTTTTTGCTACTGTTTCATATGTGTTACTGACATTTACAAGCTCTCACAGGAGCATTCAGTCAATTACCACCAAAGACTCCCATTGTTCCAAGGAGATTGGCCTTTCCCCGAGGGCACCAATTAAAATCTATTACTTTTATTCTCATAGCACTTGCTGTAATTGGAGCTCTGGCTTTTTGCCTGGTAGAAGTTGTTGGGTTTTTGTCTCATTTATTGCTGAAACTTTACTAAAGATAACAAATGTAAAAATTACAAAAAAAATAAAATATGTGTACTTGGGGGAAAGCATAATTTTAATGAGGCTTTTTAGTTAAATATTTCACTTGCCACCAGAAGTGTAAGAAAAATCCAAGGAAAATAACAGATATGTTTCACCTGATGGTATGGCTTTCTTGCTTCTTTCTGTTTTCTTTCTTCGGTTAATACACTCCAATTATTCTGCGGTATGAATTTGCCAGCAAGTGTAAGACAAATCTGCTGGGAGCCTTGCTAATATTTCACTATGCTATGAAAGTTAAAGGGAGAGTCATGTAAAGCTGTGTATTTGCCAAGCATCTCAGTCTTCAAAGACTATCCCTTCTGTATTAATAACTTCTAGAAACGGTCACTGTTGGTACTGCATTACTAGTAGTAGGAAGGTTGCTTATTGTGGTTAAAAATCTTGTCGTAAAATTGTAGTTTGGGACTTAGGACTTTCCGCCAACCTGCATTTCTTGTATCAGTTGAAAATTGTAGGGATAGAAGCAGTTGCTGATGGAGTATCTTCTTAATTTTGAAGATGTCCTTCTGGAGAGCTAGTCAGATACCTATCAGAATAAGTTTGTTGTTGGTTTGGTTTTTTTTGTGGGGGAGGGGAATTACGCTTTTGCAAAAAAAAATTGTTCAAGTGTCTGCTGTTTGTTGTCTCTTCTTGTTTGTGATCTTTGAGATTGTATCAAATTTTATGCATGAGAGAGTGAGATAAATAAGCGAGATAAATATTTCATCTCTGGTCCAAGGAGGTCCTTTAATACAGGAATGAATTGCTTGTGTATTTTGGTTGGTTTCATGTGTATCATTTATCTTCAGGTTCCCACCTCTTCAGAGAACCATTTTCCATCATCTTTCCTAGAACAAGGATACCAATCACTGGAAATACTGTCAGAATTCTTTATGGCATTCTGGACTTTTAGCACTGTTTTGTTTGCTTGTTTTCTTTTGCCAGTTTGAGAAGGTTGTGTTAGATGTGAATCAGGCTCAAGATTGATTTTTATGTCTAATAAACCTGGGAAAATAAAACTTCCCAAACTGGAGGCTGAACTAACTGCATGAAGAGATTTGTCAAGCCTTTCTAGATACTATTTCATGTATTATGGGGGAAATAAAATATATAGAAATGCAAAAATAAAAAGTATTTTATAGAAGAGTTTGAAATTTCCCTAGGGATAAACTAAAATCCCCTTTTTTTTTTTTTTTTTTCCCATCAGAAGTGGTAAGTAAAATATTTTCACTTAGAAGGCAAGCTTTCTATGCCTGATACCAGTAGGAGGCAGCCATGTTTGCATGATAAGGAGGTAATTTATCTTCTGCGCTATTGTATGCTTTACTATTATGAATCCAAAGCAACACCAATTAATTGATTCTTTATGTATGGGAGGAAAAATCCATCTTTATTTATTGTAGAGATCATAAAGAGAAAGTATTGAGACTTTCCCTAGAAGGCTAAGAGATAGAACTCATTAAAGCCTTGGCACTTGTTAAAACAATTTCCTTCATACCTGAAGAGAACCATTGTAGGGGATGATGAAGATAAGACAGGCACAAGAGCCTTTCTAATGAACGTTATTAGGACAAAATGTGACATAGGCTTTATGATGTCGAGTAGCGTCTGTCCTGAAATTGATGTCTAAATTGGTTTGACTTTGAACTGAACGATGTCCGTATGTTGCTCTGAAAGCAGTGCCTCCTATGTATTTCCATGGAAACAACAACACATGCAAAGAGCACAGTAAGACTATTTGGTAGAGCAAATTCTCTACTACCAAACATGCTTTTTCAACATAGGCACCACCATTAGCTGTGCTATCTTAAAATGTCCAGCAAGTGTTGATGAGTGTCAGTGGATGCTATTTATTCTGCATGGGGAATTCAGTGACACATCTTTGCTTCATCCACACTTCCACATCAGATGCCATTTTGCCCCTCTGCTGCCATCTGTCTCATGGCAACAAAATGTAGTGGAATATTGGCCGGAAGTTTCAGCTTCTACTGCCATACCACCAATATCTGTCTCTGATTTCGTGGGCCAACACTGTAAAATAGGAGGTATTACTTTCAGAGTAGCCCTCGTGGTTTCATTTATATTATGCGAGCAGTGCCTTTACCTTCTGTTAGCCTTCCTAGCTGGATAACTCAGAGTCTGAATTTTGGCTTAACTTTCTTGTTGCTTTCTCTGATAACGAGCTACTGCTTTGACAGCTAGGAAAAGCTGTGTGGAACAGTTCTCTGGAAGCTATTGCTTTTGAGAACTCTCCCACCCAACCTTCACTGCAATCTGTGACAGGAAATGTCACTGACTGGTTAAGAGGGAGGCAGCATATACTAGATGTTTGTACTCAGGAACTGAATTATGCCACAATACTAAGACTGATTGTTCTATTAAAGCATTCTTAAATATCTTAGCTGTGTATGTGCCATTTTCCTGTTTATGCAGATAGCCTGAAAAGTGACTCTGAAATATGTGAATTGCTCTGTACACCTCAGTGTAAATACAGAATTGCTCTGTATACCTCAGTGAGGTATTAATTCCAATTCTGAGTTATCAAAATGTCTGTCTTCAGCTTTAACCTTACCATGAGTGCAGGCATATACAATTAACTCACTGATGTCACCATATCTAGTCTAATGTTCAGCTCTGATCCTTCTGCTGTCTGTTGTGCAGGTCATATTTTACAATAAAACTTTCCTCTTTACAACAAGATGGAGTTGAAAGGGTTAATATTATGAACAGAATTTGGACAGAAAATGAAAATAATTTGAGCTGAATTTGGCATGCAGATAAACACTTGTAGCTATGATAACCAGCTACTCTAGACAGATGTGCATATGCCACCATTCCCATAGTATTTCTGTTGCTCACATAATCTAAACAGCAAAGAAAGTTTATAAAAGCATTGCTTTCTTTCCTAGTGTCTGATAATGATCAAGCAGTATATGTTAGCTTGCTACCTGCAGGTTACTATGCTTGTGGCAGATGCCTTTGTGACAGCAAACAGGAAGGCCAGAAGATAAGTGTATATGTATTACTGCTTTTTTATTGTGTCAACTTGCTTGTTTTTATTCAGCCTTGCGGTTCGAATCATGCCATTCAGATAATCTGTTCATATTGAAGCAGTGGAGCCATGAGTAGAGGGGTAAAGAATGACTCAGATAGCTATGTCAGTTCTGGGAGTGTTCCAGATTCTAATACCTGTTGACTGCTCAGTCTGTGTTTCTGTGATGTTAGAGCCCCTAAAATCATTATATGTGCACATTCATGTATCAGCATGGCTCACTGCCTTTCCAGATCAAAAGACACTTAAAGGGCGAGATTGGCAAACATACTGAGTGTTCACTAAGAATAAAGTCAGGGTGAAAGAAACCAATTCTTTGGGCCTTCATATTTCTTTGCTTTCACTGAGGATTGTCTTATTTAATAGTATGTATCAACCATGGAGCAATTCTTTGAGAATGCTGGTGGTGTTCATAACCAGTACTGACAAGACCTGCAAGGCAGCACGAGTTTGGCTTGGTTTTGCATCTTTTGGACAGCAGATTACATGTGGCAAGTTTACGTATTTAGCAATGTACCCTCAAGGAGCAAAGATGAAAGGATCCGGGATTTTCTAGCTTTCTGGCTCCCTGAAGATAAGATAAATGTAGCCAGATTTATAGTCATGACTTTCCCAGTCACCTCCATCATAAAACTGCTTGTGAGTTGAGAAGGAAGCTCCCAGCTTGACTAAAGCTCAGGCATTTGAAGTGTGTCTGTCTTGCTACTGACTACTACAAGTGATAGACTGGCATAGCTTAAGCTAGTGATAAGCTCTTTCAGCTACCACCAATACGAACATAGAATTCAATATAGATTGCATATATATGTCACTAACTTGGAGTACTACCCTCATGCGGGGTGTTGATATCAGTACTGAAATTAATGAAATTATACTTGTATCTGTAAGAGTCTTACTCCCCAAAACAGTTGGGAGATAACCTGAAGAGATGTAAAGATTTTTAAAAACATAGATTTAAGAAATTTCTTTGTATTTCTGTACCTGCTTTCTAGCTTACATTTTAACTTTAAAAACGCTGCATTAGTGCTTTACACTTAGAACTGCAAGCTCTTCACCTTTGCAAAACAGAAATGTGTTTCATTGAGAAATGTTTTGAGTTTCTTTAGGTACTGAGGTGTTGTGTAAGCACAAACAATTATTATTAATAGTCAATTCATGTGCATAGTAAAAAATAGGTTCCACTATAAAATAGGTTATATTATTCAATATATCTAAATTATAGTTGCAGTAAAGCTGCATATATAGACTCTCTTTGGAATTATATGAATAGGTGCTACAGTATACTATACGCTCTTATAGATTATTGCCTTGTGAGAGATTCACAGTAGAGAAGTGACTTGCACTTGGGATGGGAAAAACATGCCTTCCAGTAAAAAGACAGTTCCTAAGCTAGATGAAGTAATATTTTATGAAAACATGAATAAATGAAGTGGATTTGTCAGCAGAAAACATCATCTTTGCTGCCATGGAGGGCAGTTTAAAAAAAACAACCCAATACAACAAAAACAGAAGAAACAAAACCAACCAAAAGCTCAAGGCCCTGAAATTTACATGATCTGCTTTCCAGTTCTAAGTAGCAGAAGGGCTGTTCTCTCCTTAGACTGCAAAATCTCAGGAAAAAAAAAAAAAGAAGTCTCATCTTTTTGAAAAATCCATCCTTAAATGTCATAAAATATTACTTGCTAATCCATCAAATCATTCATGCTGAAGGCTGCTGTGGTCCAGCTTGGTTTTAACCTAAATTGAAATTAGCCCATGTTTCTTCATTCTGGGTCATCCCGTGTGGGTCCTTTCCCAGGGCTTTTCCAGGGGTAGGGGTGGTCATGACCAGAGATGATGTTAGTGATGCTGAACGGGTAATGAGAGAAGTGATTTTGCAGAAGAGCAGAGGATGAGGCTGATATCCAGCCTGCAGCAACTGCCTTCAGTGTATACTCCTAATGTGCAAGTTTCATTGTTACTGTTTCATCCTGATACGATGTTTCATCTCACTGATTTGTGTAGAGCTGCTAAGATGAGCTTTTCCCCTGTTCGAACATGTGGAAGAGCATCTTTACCCGTCAGCCTGTGAAAATTTGTAATCATCTCAGTCATTTAACAGATGGGCATGGATTTTTTATCTGTTTCTGGTGCTTTGGCAATGCAAATAAGCTGTGGGTTTCTCTGAGCTAGACTGACAGTCTTCTGCATGAGTGCATAGGAGCATGTCTAATTTTCTTTTTGGACTTGTTTCTTTTCTGACCCATATTTCTCAAACTTGTAGTGTCTGCTTTTCTGCCAGGAAAATCGGCGATGATATCAGGACCCACTCTGCTGTGTGCTGTGAGCGCAGGTGGGTAGGATATCTGCAGGCAGGCAGTCCTTAAGGTATTAAAAGCATAGTGATCACACAGCAAGTTCAGCCTTCATCTCAAATCTGTTTCTTCACTTGCCAACAGCCAACCATGAGTAGTTTGGAACAAAACGGTGCTACAACATTCATTGTCCATTTTGTTATTTCTTCAAGTTGGTTACAGGATTTACATTGACTATGGTGTAGCCTTTGCTGTGATGAGCGCATGCACAGAGTAGGGGTTTGTATCTTTTTCCAGTTTTTGTGTGTGTGAAGTATTGAACTACAACTGGAAATGACTGTTTTACTGGCATTGGAGAATACTTAAGAGCTACCCACTTTTCTGTTCTTCAGAATGCTCTTATCTTCTGGCCATGCTTCTTGGAAAGTGACCCTGCCACCACCTTTATTCCAAAATCCACTTTCATTACCAGAGCTCCATTAAGGCATCACAGAGCCTAGTTTAAATTGACTGAGTGTAGTGTTGAAGTTGTCTTTAGCTAGTCTGATAACTGTGTACAAGAAATTCCTTTTCTTCGCAATTTCCCACTTTCCATATCCTCCTGCATTTTTTTAGTATCCAAGCAAATAGGAATTCAAACCTTAAATTTTCCAGATGCAGGTGATATCTGCTCTCCAGATGCTGCTTAGCCAGTTATGTGTCTGTTCTGTCTTCCTTCTTGGTGATCTTGGATATTTTTCCTTTGGAAGCGAGGGAGGAACCTTGACATCGTTCAGGGAACAGAGAAAAAGAAAAATGCCCAGGTTTCTTTTGAGCATCTGACTGTTTTTGCTCTTAATGGCTAATTACTCTTCTCTTCAAAGTCTTGCCAAAGAAAAAAATCATAAGTAAAGAGCTGAGATATAGCTCATCTCAACTACGTTGTTTCACTGTTGGTTTTGAAAGCTTCCTACAGTAGCAAAGGCATTTAAAAGGGGCTTTGCAGCCAACACTGCTGGAACACAGCAAATTGTGCAGCTGTTTAGATAAGCAAGCTGGGGTTGACAGCCCCATAGGGTAAGAACACGTTTGTGAAGTTTGATGGTCTGTACTGTGGATTTGTTTCAGTATCTATTTTTCTTTACAGATGGACTGAGAAGAAGAATCGAAACCTAATAACAAAGGAGGCTTGGGATTGAAAATAGTTCAAAACATTTATAGCCTGAATGTTTTTATGAAAGACTTTTCACTGTCAATTCTTTTTTGATCAGTGCTTCCCCTCACACACAGATGCGTGCAGGCAGATCTGAAAACACCTGGTAGTCAAAATCTCAGCTGGTATGAGCTAACAATACAAAGCATTTTACATAATAATTACGTAAATTTGTATGTTGGAGAGTTGCTTCATCTACTCCTGAAATTAGAGTTAATCTTTTCTTTTTTATTTTTTTTTTTTTTATTTTGAGGAGTTTTTATGAGGAGGAAAGGCAGGGAAGATGAAAAATAACACTTCCCCAAGGGTGCCCCTGTCTTTGGGAAAGGTGTTCAATGCTAACCTGTTCGGCTTTTCAAAAGCCTAGGGGGAGGGACACGAGAAGGGAAGGATTTCAGATTTTTTCTTCTGGTGGAGGTAGGAGCTTTCTTTCGTAATCATGAATATTTCTGAGAAGCAGTGAAATGAAAATTAACGCAAATTTCCTTTTTTATTCCGTATGAAAGAACTATTTCTAGGGCAGAATGTATTTGGGCCTCTTGAACAGCATGTGGTTGAACTACAAAAAATCATCGTATGAGGAAAGATGTAAGGAGGAAATCTCTCTCTGCGGTTGTGGGGCAAATTTGGGCAGAGAATGCAATTAGCCAAGATAAAAAATGTCTGAAAGAACAGAAAATGTGGCATTGTTTCTGAACTGTGTTGTGGTAACTTGAGTGAATGCAAGTTGTCAGCACAGTAGAGTCAAGTGTAGTTTGGTGGCCTGCAATAAAAAGAAAAGAACAATAACAATGACAAAACTAAATAGGAGGAGAAGTACTTTTTAAAGACAAATGCTAAAATAAATATGTAAGCCATAACCAGGAGATCTGGGCAGGGTAAATATACTTTCCAGTCATTCAAAGAGAAATTTCTTTATGCTTCAGTGTTCAGTTAGTAAAACCAGTTATCAAGTCTTAAAATCTGTATTTAGATAAGAATTTGCATCTGAGAATCTATTTGAAAACACCCACCAACATTGTTTCAGACACAAGAATGTAAAGAAGGAAGGGGAAATTTTGTATCCACTTCATCACCTTGAGGTGACCTTGCTTCTTAGAATAACAAGAACATGTCTATATAAATATTTAATTTACAACCCTGATATGTTGCTATTTTATATAGCTGTTTCCTGTAATAATGTAAGTTAGACTAACTATAACAAAAGGTGGGAAAGCTGAGTACAATAATAAAGTTTTGGGTGAATATAAGATCAAGATCCATTATAAATGAAAAAGTTAGAGTGTAAAAAAAAAAAACACCACACAAAACTTCTAAATGAAATGGCATAGAAATCTTGGAGGGGAAAAAGAAGAGAATCCAAGCCTGACCTGAAAATGGTTTACAACCTTTTAAATGCAAATGTATCAAAGCATTTAACAAGTCATGGATCTAACTTTAATCTCTCTGTCACTGCTTGAAAATCAGCCATGTAGGCTCTTCACTTGGTTAACATTCATTTTACTAGTCTCAGATCTTGATCCAAAATCTACTAATGTCAATAAAAAGACACGCTTTGAATACAAAATGAAAGTATTTTGGTTAGCATGTCAGAAGAGATTCCTCTCTATATCCCACCATTGCAGCACAGGAAGCAAGAGCAGAGCAAAATACTCGGCAAGAAGGTAAGATTTTCTTTGTGTCTGGAGACAAACTGGACTTGCAGACAATGGGCTGTACTTTGTTAGATCCTCTCAAGTGTCATTCTGTAGGCTTCAGAACCTCTAAACCTTTAAGATGCTTCAGAGGTTTCCTCAATAGGCTGACTTTTCAGATTTGTACTCCAGTCCTATACATGGCAATGGCTCATACAGTTAATAAATTAGTTTTATATGCTACTCTGATGCCATTGTGGTTTCCCTACTAGACATGGTCTACTGTATTTAAAAATAAAAATAAAAATAAAAGGTGAATAAAATGAAATATATGTAAAGTATTTCTAGTAATTTTGCGGTCAACAGTGTGCACGTATCAAGAAGTCAGTATTGTAGTCAGCAGTAGTTATTGTCCTGTATGCAATCCCTTGGTTTATCTTGTACACCTGACATCATTCATAAAACCAAAAAGCCAAAGGTAACCATTTGTGAAATGGGTTTAGAAATTTATTCTGGTCTGTAAGTGGCGGCAGAAGCCAATTCTGTTTCTTCTGGGTGGGCACCATGCACGTTGAGTTTGTTTTTTTTTATCCTCAGGCTTTCAGGAAGATGAACAGTACAAGTGAGCCTGCACTTAAAATTTCAGAGACCTTTGTTGGTTTTTTGGTGTTTTGCTGGTGGTGTGTTGCTTTTTTAAAATCATTTTGATTTAGGTCTGTTTATCATGCTGCGTAAAAAATGCTCCTTAATTGATTTGTTTTAAGAGCTTCATCCTAAATCTTGAGGATACTGTCTGAGAGAGTGACTTCAAGTTCTACCCTCCTATAAGCAACAGCATAAACCTACTTGTGTTTGCTTGGTTCTCTATTTTTTTTTTTTCTTTTTGATATTTTTTCCAATACGTTGTGCCAGAATATAAATGGTAAATTTGTAACAAAAATCAAGGGTATTCACTGATGGAGGTAAGCTCAGAATTCCTTGTGGGAGAAATGTCGTTGTCTTATATTTACGAGTGAGAACATTTAAGGTGCAGAACACCTTCAAGGCTATGAGAGAATTCACATAGTTCAGAGTCAGAAATGGTAGCATTTACATTTGCTGGACCCTTGTTCAGTGTGTTCAGTTCAGAGAATGTAAGTAGCTAAAAATCCTTACGTGCATGAGTGGTCCTAGTTGTCACCCATGTCATGGTTTATTGCTGCAAAATATTGTACGTGTATGGTAGATACTGCTGCAATGAATAAATAAAATAGCCTTAATCTCTGCTATTAATTTAGTAGCGGTTTACCTGCATTCATCTGCTCTCAGGTGTGCAATGAACTCTGCTCCTCTCTGACTTCCCCTTTCATTGCACTGAAGTTTGCCTGGATGTTCTGAAGCAGTAAAGCTGTGTCTGCCTTACTGGTTTCTGTGTAAGTCACTACAAGTGCCAGTCCATAGGGACACCAAGTCCTTTTCGTTGTATCAGATTTATTTGCTTTTCGAGTGTTAGTACTACAGAGGAGAAGGAGGTGTCCTCCTCAGCTGCTTTAAGGAAGGCATTTATGATTTTAATATGATGCTGTGGATTCAGAGGACTGCAGAAGGGCAGGATAGCAATGTCCTCTTTGATCCAGACAACTGGCTTTGTAGGTGGTGATCATTATAAAGGAGTAATAAGCTCTAGAGTTGTACAGAATCGTAAGGATTTTAAAATCAGGCCAAGTTTTCAAAGCAGGGTATGTCAAAGCCTGGACAATCCTTTTTTCATTTCCATCTCTAACATTTTCTTTCGTAGCTGTCTTCAGGGCTAACAGTCTTATTCAAGCTTTCAGCATCCCATGTCTCAATTATTGCTGTGTCCTTTCCCCCTGGCTCTGACAGATGTGGCATGGCCACCTTTGATTCATTCAGATGCAGAATCGGACAGCTAGCTTTCTGCTTCAGCCAATATGACACATTTATTTGAAATACTTCCCAGCTTATTACATTAAAAATAGGGCTGCATGTTTTCCAGGTTTCCCTTCCTGTGTCGTACCTCACAGTATATTAGGAGGTGAGCTGCTACCTCAGATTAACCTGCGGTGGAAGTCTCTGCTTCTGCTTTGCTGTCTCTTCAATTAAGTGTCCTTGTATGGTTTTTCAACACGCTCCTCATGCATGGGAGGAGATGTTTTCTTTGAGGCATCCATTAGTTTATGCTAATACTTTCCTTTTTTTAAAAAAATAACTTAAAATTTTTGCCAGTCATTCACTGAAAAACCTTGTTCATGCTTGGGTTTTGTTGCATTTTAGTTTGTATCTTTGTTGGTACTGTACTTCGTAGTTTCCTGGGGGCAAAGACCACATTTTAAATAAATATATTTTTATGTTAATTTTAACAACAGACTCCTGGATTAAGATTGGGCTGCTGAGGTGCTGAGTTATCACGAGTAATGATTACCAAAATATATGGAAAGAGACACAAATAGTAACAAACCGGAGAGTAGGCAGTCATCTATCTGCTGGAACAAAAATGAGAGAAAATGAAATAGTAGGACTGAACGAATCAAAGAGGAAAAAAAAGAAGAAAGGATGGAGTCAAGCTGGGGTAGGGATTGATAGGATTAAGAAGAGGAGATTTGCAGAATTGCAGGTAGGAGGTTCTAGCAAATTGAACTGTGATTTTATATCAGTTTGATGGGTGCACAATGCATTTAATCATTTACATAATGTTCCCAGGACCTCTAGCTTAATTCTTACAGTTCCAAAAGATTGTTTGGAGAGGATTAAGTTCTCTAAAGAATTTAGGACCTGGTCTACAAAGAGGGGTAGGGATTTATTTATTTATTTATTTATTTAGCATTCATGGAGGGTTAGTATTTCATTTCTCTGAAATAAGATGTGAAAGAAACATCATTTAGGCTCAGAAAATACATTTGTGTTCCTCCTGGGCTTCAGTTAAAGGTATAATTAAGCACTTTAAGATACATTCTTATTAAAATGGTGCATTTTGATGGGAAAGAAAGGATAATGTTTTTGGATGCATGTTTTTTAAATATTTCATTTTGAAGAGTTTAATATGCAGCACTTAATCTTTCCTGATTATTTTTAACTCTTCTTTTTTGCCAAGTGAAACCAATTTCTGATATTGCTAGGATATAAATTTACAGTGCTCATCCTGAAACCTTGTTTTTTGGAACCCAAAATATATTTGTGCTTGTTATAAACTAGGAGAACATATCAACATAGTTAAGAGTCATAGACTTTTCCTTAAATATCTTGTAGAAGTAGTAACCTGTGTGTGACGTTTTGAGTATTCATCACTTGACCCGTTTTTTTCCTGAAATGCAGCCTGGTCATTCTGAAATCTCTGAAGTGCTCATCTTCCTCATTTTTAAACAGTGTTAGAGGAACTTCTCACAGGAATTTAACTTAAAGTCTTCAATCGTTTATGCACGTAACTATTAACTGTTTTTTCATTAGTTGAGTGCTCAGGGGGAAGTCTTAGTTCTGCAAATAATGCCTGCCGTTGGAAGTCTCCTTTCATTAATATTGAAAGGTCGTATTTTTTTTTTGCCAAAAAGAAAAGATTAAAAGAAGTGCTCACACCCTGAAGCTACATACACCGACTTAAAAAGGCCTAGCAATTTAAAAGTCTTGCATGATAAAATGAGCCGATTTTTAAAAACAAACATTTTCTAACTAAAATGCTGTGTGTTTACTAAAACATTTGTATGTACACACATGAATTCTTCCACTAGGTGTGGGAGTATTTCTTGTAGGAAGTAGGTTAAAATAATTTTGATTTCTTACCGTTTAAGACTTTTATTAAACAGGATTATTACAAATTGTGGTCAGCAGTGTTTTCAGTAACTAATGTTCGTAAACTATATCCTAGAGAAAGAGATGGGGGGACAGAGCATGAGCTATGTGACCATCAGTGTGTATTCACAGATGCTATGAAATTAGCTTCTGCAACCTGAGACTCTCTCTTATGTACTGAATTTAAATGTGTTTACACTGGCTTTGTACTTGAGTGAAATTACTGAAATTTGGTGTCTGGTGTGGAATTACACAGAAATTATTTATCTGGCTAATTATTGAACTGCTAATGAACTGAGTGACATCAATATCCATTCATGTCTTCTACACTTGAGCAACACATGGTGGTGAGGCGTAGTTTAGGTGAAAGCAAAAAATGCCTAAACTAAGTGTAGTTACCCTGTGTGTACCAGGGATAAAAGTATATGCGTGGTTATGTGCTGCCTCAGCTAACAAACAGGAAATTGTTAAGTTGGGTTAGCTGCAAATTTGAAGACTTATTCTTTACTTGCCTTAGTATAACCAAGATGAAAACTGTATGCCGATTCCTTAAAGTAAGAAGAAGTAGAAAAGAGAATTGTGCCTAGGCTTTATGAAGTATTGATTTTCAGTAACTAGTTATCCTTGAGAATAGACTACTAAAATGAGGCTCGGTATAAAATCTTCCCCTTCCAGGGTATCAGAATTTTAAGATCTCATATCTCACAATTGGTAGGGATGGGAATTGTTGCTGTATGAGAAAGTGCAAACAAGTATGCCTGAAGATAATGTTATCTAACAGAATATCTAACAGTTTGTCACTTCTGTAATCTTGGCTTTTGCATAACATCATTGGACACTCTCTCAGTGTAGAAATGGTTGAAGCCCTGTGTGACAAAGAACTCACATTTTATTTGTAAGTACAGTGCCTTCAAGGCTGTATAAATAGCGTTCAGATTGAAAGGCAGAGAATTCCAGATTTACAAAGTTACAAAACTTTTACTTCTAAGCTGGATGCCTTTTGAGATATCAAATCCTATATTTGTCACTATCTCTTTTTTTAGTATTGTTGCCTTCTGATATTGAGTACTCGTCTTTGGCTTATAGAGCAAGATTTAGAAGGTAATAAGGTTATATCTAAAAGCTTTTAATTTTCTTCTAAAGAAGAACTAATTCTCCTGTGACAGAGAAAGAACTTGGGGAGATTAAATGGTATCGATGGTACGGCCTGACATGATTATTTGCTTCCAAATCAAGCTGTTGTCTGATATGAATAAAGATATCCATTACTATTTGAGCGAGGGACAAAGCAGTCTTTCAAAGCACGTTCAGCATGTCTTCTGCAGGCCTGCTGTTAAGATTGCAAAAGTATGATGTTACCGTTCTTGACTCCTCCTTGTACTCCAGACACAGACTTGTCAGGAGAACTGGTCAGACCAGCAATTATAAATGGAAGGTGAAACTGCACCACAGCCTATGCCACTTTATGTCAGGGTTACTGCAGGTCCCTTGTATCCCTCTTCACGCTCCACTCAGTGATTGTGGATTCCTGCTTGTACCATCATCACAGTTATGAACCCCTGCTGCGAGGTAGTCCAAGCTGATAAAACCAGCAGACAGTTTGAGTTGAATGAGTAACACAAGAGGAAGGACAAAAAAAATTTGCAGCTGGAGGCAGGAGAGAGAGGAGGATCCTAATCTAATACCTGTGACTTGTGTCAAACTATATTGCTATTGCATTAGATTTTCTGAAGTGTTATCTAAAAGAAAACTATTTCTATCTGCTGGCTATGCAGTCCAGAGCTGTATACATGAGATGTCTCATGTGAAGCAATGTCATTACTCTTCTCCCCGTTATCTCCTGTCAGAGAAGCAGGCAACCAGAATAAAATTGGGATTCAAATTTCCTTGTTCTTCTTCCATACCTCTTTTGTCTTGTTAGTTGGTTTCACTGCAGTGGGAAGAAAAATGTCGATATGGACAGGTCACGCTGAGCTGGAGTCTCCTTAATTATCCTTCTGCCAACTTTCTGAAAGACTGAAAAGGAAAGTGTGTTTAGCAACCACATTCACAGAGGTCAGCATAGTTTTTGAGCGCTTCTAAAGCAAAGCACAGCTAGATGTAGAATCTGGCACTGTTCTTATGCTTGGATTTTGCTCTAGGTCTATTAGAGCCTTGGTGTAAGGTTGAAATCATTGGCTTTTCTGGAGTTTGGCCATTTTACTTACTATCTAAATTGTCTTAATGACTTTATTATGCAGAACATGAAGGAGGGAGATCTGAGTGTAATAAAATGAGGAAAACTGTGCCAAATTGACACTTGAATCAAAAAAGGATTTAGTCATTTGATGTCTGTTTTGTCAGCTGCAAATTTATGTGTTTATCTCAGATACTTACCTGCAAGGGTCTACAAATCTCAGTGCAGCTGGAAAACTGTAAGGTTTACATTTTTCTGTGGAGGTACTCTGGAACCAGAGGGAATATCCACATGCTCACAGCTGCTGACTTCATGCTTATGACTTTATTATTATTTATCATATTTATTTGAGAGAGTCTATATAACCAGATAGCAAACTCTTCAGAGTGAATTAGCAGACAAAGTAGATCTTTTTTTAGGTCTTCAAATGTTAATTTAATTAGTGAGACAAGTTGGCTGATGTTTTAGAACTAACATAAAACTTACTTCGTCCAGGGCCCATTCAAATGTTGGACATTCACTGGCCTTTAAAATCTCTGGTGTGTTTTTCTACTGTAGCTATATAGCAGCATAATATTTCTGTCAGAACAGATTTGCAAAGGACCAATAAACCTAAGAAGAAACTTAAACTGAAAGGGTGCTCTGGGCAATATCATTCTCTTTTGAGGTGTTTTTTTTTTCGTGTGTGAATCTGAGATTGGTAAAATTTTCCTGATGCAACCTATTTTCAAGCTTAATAAAGAAATCGAGATGTGGAGGAATAAGCTTCGACTTATTAAGAAATGCATTTAATTATTATCATGTAGTAATTAGACTTTATTGGCTTCCATGAAATTTGGCTTAGGCTGCAGAGAGACTGGTTTTCAGAGCAGTTTTAAATAAAGGGACATGCAGAGGATCAAAAATAAAACATATTTTCCTTTATATCTTGACTGTGTACAGTAAGTCAGCCAGCTCTAGGGTGTCAAATGTCACTACTGATAACAATTTTGTATGAATTATTCAGTGGTCTTAGAAGACTCTGTCAGAGTGGCTATACTGGCTAAAATCTACATGCACAACTGAAATTAATGGTGTCTGCCTTTTTTTTAAAGGCCCTTGAACATAGGTAACGGGGGCCATCCGTTGTGTTACATGTTTACATGTAATTTTGGACCATCAGGAATGTGAATTCTCAAAAGAGATTTCTCCTGCCTCCAAGGGATCTCTGATCAGGAATCAGGGAAACTGTGGCAGTTCAGATAGCCTTTGTGCAAATCAACTTGTGAGAGCTGTCTAGCAGTGACAGTGCCTGAAAAGAAACTGTAAAAGTCCGTGTTATTCAGGAACTTTGGATCTTGACAAAATGTCAAAGAAAAACTGTATCAAGCAAATTAAATTTTCATTGACATATCTAACAAGCTGGTGAACTAAAGAAAACTTTCCTGCTCTATTAATGTGTAATCTGCCTGATTTTTTTTTTCTTCAAACTAGGAGGTTCAGATGCGTGAAATCGGTTTCATCTTTCTTTCTAAAAAGAGAAGATCGCTATATTCAAAGCTGTTCAGAGATTAGGATTGAAATATCACATGCAAGATCTTGTTTGCCAACTTTTTTTTTTCCCTGTTGACAGTATCTTTTTATGTCTTCAGATTGTCCCCTTTAGAAGCTACTTGGACTGGAAATAAGTGAGAGGTGAACGATAATTGTCTATTAAAGATATTGCACTCAAACGTTTGAGGTTTGGCACACGCTTTCTTAAGTGTTTTAATGAATGTTCTCTTTAGTTGCTTTGTAACTTATATTGTCGTGATTAAAAGTGAAGGTGAGAAATTTGTACCTTAAAATATTCGTAGGATAACTAGATGAATGCATGTGAAGTAATCACACTTCATGGTATCATGTAAAGGCTTAGGTTGGAAGGGACCTTGAAGCCCATCCATTTCCAACCTTGTGCCATGGGCTAGTTGCTGCCCACCATATCAAGGCCCAGGGCCCCATACAACCTGGTATTGAGCATTTCTAGGGATGAGGCATTCACAGCCTTTCCAGGAAGCCTGTGTGTGCCAGGGCCTCAGCCCCTTCAGAGAAAGAAAAATTTCTTCCAGACATCCAACCTAGATTGCTGATTGCTCCTTTTTTTTCCCCTCCTTTTTCTTTTTTTTAAAGCCATTCCATCTTGTCCCATCACTATTAGACTGTGTAAGAAGTTCGTCTCCCTCCTGTTACAATCCCCTGAAGTACTGGATGGCTGCAATGATATCTCACTGAAACCTTCTTCAAGCTAATTTGCTGGAGAACATTGGGTCCTTAGAGATCACTGGTAGATAGGTGTAAATATGAGAAAGATGTAAATTTGATGCCAATTATCTCTGAAATAGAGATCACTTAAACTTTTCAACTGACTGGAAACATTTGTAGAAATGCTAATCATTTCTTCTCTTTAGAATTTTAACAGTTGGGCACACCATTATCTATTAAAATTTGGGGAAATGGACAAAAAGATATCTCTGACACTTTGATGGATCGAGTACAATAGAATATTGTCATGAGAGCTGATTAAGAAAATACTTTTCAAATAAATTATTCAGTGAAAATCCCTGAGAAAATCTGCTATTTGTCATGTTCCTAGCTCTTAATTCAGTGTATTCTAGTTGGTGTTTTTTTTTCTTTTCCTGTGTCACATCAGATGATGAGGGCGGTAAATGCCACATGGGAGACTCAAGAAGATTATGTAATTATATGAAATAGAATTTTCACGAGATTCAATAATGGTTTTTTTTTGTTTGTTTTTTTAAAATCCCGTCACTTGTAATCCTGAGCACTATTTGATGATCTGCTATAGTCAGGAAGAATATATGTATTTTATTTTGTTTATGTGACTATTTAAATATGCTATTTCTTTGTTCAGCAAAAAATAATCTTGACTTTTTTTTTTTTTTTTTGGCCAGTCACTGTTTCTTTCGTACTGTGCCAGTGTCTACCACTTCTTATCCAGTCCCCTCACCTTCCCACTTTTTCTTGTGTTTGCATCATCTCTCTGAAATGTTTTTGGAACGTGTTTTTTACTGTCACTGGTTTATTGTGTCTTGTTTTGTTTATTTATAGGGCATACTGCCATCTGGAAGGGAATTTTGGGGCACTTTTTAAACTGAGCTGCTAAGGATCTTACAAAGAAATCAGTTGCGCTTTACCCTATTGTTCTCTGTGGCAGTAGAGATAGTTTTGCCAGTGGCCAGAATGGCTCGAGAGTTGTTTTTGCTGGAATAAGGAATTATAAAGCTTAAGTTTGCCTTACATGCAGATGTAGAACTAGTATTAAGAGTATCCAATCAGCTAACCTTGTCTGCATCACTGAGCAACTGAAAGATCTGGATGTTAATATTAGTCTATATCTGGTGTGTATTCCCCAGGAAGAAGTACAAGAAAATGAGGGGAATATATGATTCTGCTTGAGGCTGCGTGAATATTAGGAATGGGAGCTCTTCTCTGACCTAGTATCCATTAGGCTTTATGGAAATAACAAATAATTAGTAGGCAGCTCAAAGAATCGTATAACATAGTAGCTGTAAGCATCTAAGGATTATGATTATTGTAGTTTTTAATGTAGAGATTGGGAAGGACAGACGCAGCTGAACAGTACATATTGGATATTAAGCAGTAGACAGAAAAAGAAGAAATGGGCAAATCTGTAACTGGCTGTAGCTGATGACAAAATCATCCCTGACTTATTTGTTCTGTCTTTAGAAGCAGTCCCAGCCTGAATGGCAACCTTAGAATTGCTATTGATCAAGTTCTCATTAGCAGTCATTGGCAGTCAACAGCCATTGTTGCATGAGTTATCTGCGCAGCTGAAACTGATACTGATCATTGGCTTCTGATAACAAAATTACATCTCTATCTTTGAAGTCAGCTAGTTGATTGAGTTCAATTTGTTCCATAATCTCCAAAGTTAGGAGTGAATTATCACATGGCTTAACATTCCCAGCTGTTTGAAGTCATTAAAGCATTACTGAGTCTAAGTTTCCTTTGTCATCTCATGAGTAATAGCACTACTTGAAGTCATTAGTGCCTCAGCCTTTCAAATATTAATTGGAGTTTGGTGAGCAGAGACTCAAATATCTGACATGAAGTATGGTACAGAAGGACAATTCTAGATCTCAAAGAACTCCAAATAGAAGCAGGTGATGTTTTTTAAACTTTGACTCCAGAATTGCATTAAGTCACTAAAGGAAAAATACCATAAATTTCAGGGTACTCTTCAGAAAGTTGATTTTAAAACTGCTGGAAAGTATGACTGTTCCTCTTCTTCACTACTCTAGGGTTGCTTCCGAATGGTTTTTGGCTGTCTAATAATGAGCATGATTCTATTTTAGTAAGATTAGCTACATGGTTAAGAAGCTCACTTTAAAGTATGCACCGTCTTGCGTTCCTTAAAAACAAATAAAAAGTACCAATGTTGAAATGGAAGTAGGCTTTTATCCTTCTCTTTATTTGCTCTGCATTAAATAGGAAGATAAGGTGATACTATGCTGTGTTATTATTCATTCAAAAATCCAGCAATGCTTTACCTGGTTTGGTTCTAGGAGGTTTTATAGAAAGACCATTTACTGAAATGTCTATTGTGCAAGAAAGTGTTCTTGCAAAGCCCTACAGCTGTGCTACTGCTAAAAGCTTTAATCATGCTATTAAAAAGCCAAGAGGGGGCAGAGATTAAACTTTTCATAAGCATTTCTCAGGATGTCTCTGGAGACAGGCAGGTGAATTCAATCTTTAAGCTCTGATTGGAGATGACGAATTAATGTATATATAGCTTGCTGTAGTAGTTCTGCAAAGTCAGTGCAGAAATCTTTACATATATACAAGGAAGATAAGGCTGCCTTTATTCCCATTGGTGAACCTGTAGGTACAGCATTAGTTGGTTCAACCTGTAAGAACACAATTAAATTCTAATAAAACTTCACTACTGTAATCAGTCTTTTTCACCAGCTCAGGTTCTCTTTTGGTTTTCTCTCTGTTTTGGACTACTTGATTGTGTCTGCAGTGGTAGTACATGAAGACAAACTGAAAGTGTTGTTCTGTTGCTTTAAACATCTAAAGTGTAAACTAGAACATGGACTGAAGGTGAGGTAGTAAGAAAAGCTCTGCAGATTGATGCATCATACCCATTTAATCCCTTTTATTTAAATGCCACAAGGAAATATCTTGATCTTGCAACATCTAAATATGACCCAGAACAGCCTTCAGATATGTATCTGAAGAGGCTCAGGAAGTCTCTGTGGAAAAAATAGCTATACTAACTCATTGCCAGTGGAATAGAGTGCCTTGCTTAATGCATGTGTTAAAGTTGCTTATGCATCACAACTGGTCCATGACTATAGTTCTGTTTGAGATCTGGCGTAATGGTAACCAGAGGGTAACAGTGAAACAGAAAGATTTAACATAGCTTCTACCTAAGTCAATGTGTGAAAGATGGTGTGAGCTTGTTACAGAGTAGCTCTACATAGAACTTCAACCGTTATACCAAAACTCTGTTGATAATGAAGTGTTTTGTGTTAATGCTTAACAGACTGCGCTGAATTTGCTTAACAAAAACCAACACAAAAAGTAAAGAGAATTATTTATTGTTGTAGGTTGAGTTCTTTACAGGCGCATTTGGTATGGATAATTTGAGTTCATCGACTGCAGCAACAAAAATAAAAAGCCAGCCCAACAACTTGTAAGCAGATGCTAATTCCCCAATTGTTCATGCAACATGGAACATAATTTGAAGTGATTATGAAATTAATGCATTAATACAAAAATGCTTTAGAGAGAAGCAAATCAGATAAATGTGCATAAAAAGAACTGGTTGTAGAAATAATTTCTGAAGCTGTGCTTTGTTCTCAGTCAGAAGAAAAGTTTAAAACTCAAGTCAGGAGAAATTTTCAGAATTACCGTATAGGAAACCAGAATGAAGCAAAGCATACAGCTTCTGCGAAGCCAACATGTAGAGAGTGCTTTGGAGTTAAATGGGAGGGGTAGTGTCCTGTCAGTTCAGTGTTTGGGAAATGAGTGCTTGCTGATGTGTGAGTAAGGAAGAATGTCCAGCCATATGAGTGTGCTTCCTGGATAAAAACAGCTTGGCTAAGGGCAGGGAACTTGAAGCCTGGAAATGGTTAAATGGTAGAAGAAAACATGAATTCATAAGGGTGGTGAAGCACTGGCACAGGTCGCTCAGAGAGGTGGTGGATGCCCTGATGGTGATGGAGAGATTCAAGGTCAGGCTGGAGTGGTTCTGAGCACCTGATGGAGCTGTAGGTGCCCCTGTTCACTGTGGGAGAGTTGGCCCACATGACCTTTAAGGGTCTCTTCCAACTGAAGTGATTCTATGATTCATACCATAGTCTGAAAAAATCCTGAACTGCGAACACAAAATGGTGAATGAAGGTTTTCCGATAAGGCTGGGAGAATCTGTGCTTGCTGTCTTTTGCAGTTTTTCTTCTCTAAGTGCCTGTTTGTGTCCTTCACTGCAGCTAGTAGAGAGAAACCACCCTACCCTGTCTTTGATCTTTGCTGGTTGTCCAGAGCCTTAGTTTACCTTTCCCATGTTAGTCCAACCTTAGTAGAATCTTTAACTTCTCTGTGTCAGTTTTGAAATCAAGCTCAATAGCACAGGGCAGGATCTGCTTGCTGGTTGAAATGTTTGTTCTGATTTATTGAACCAATTCATTAAAACTAAAGGGGGTTCTTGGGCAACTTACTTTACCTCTGGTTGCCACAACTTCATGTCCTACTTTTTCAGGAGGTATTCCTTGCTTACTCTTGCAACTCTCTTACACTACCAGATGGGATTGGTACAGATGAGAGATGAGCAGTGGACAGCAGGAAATTTTTTTTTTTCCTTCCTGTTGAGCCCCAAGACTATTTTCTGTTCAACACTGTTATCCGTTGCTTGCTTTTATCACGGCTGGAGAACTCAACACAAAGTAATTTCTTTCTGTTTCTTGTCTCTACATTGTTGCGATGACCATTGTGGAGTGAAAAAATCTATACTGATCCATAACCTCAAGCAGGAACATCATCCTTGCTGAAATCCAGGCCCTGTACTCATTCTTTTCTGTCTGAGCACGTGAAAATTGAAGTATCAGAACCAAGAGCACGATGCCAGAATTTATATTGATCCAGCAAATGTATGCTGAGCTATTATCACTGCCTGTTGCAGAGATTTGTGTTGAAAGATAATTACTTGAAAGCAATTCCATTTAAATATAGTACAAAAATATCACTAAGAACTGTTGGATTGTGTAGCTAGCTCCCAAGAGGAAAGAAGTATCTGTCAGTGTGGAAACTGTGGTGCCAACTCTCCTGATTTTATCAGGGGACTTGTGATGTGTCTTTTCCTAAAGTTGTCAGCCAATAGAATCATTTCAAATTGGGGAGACTTTTTTTTCTGAAACAAATCTTCTTGACCTTAATGAAACATCTAAGAATAATGAAAATATTATTTAATGGAACATCTTTCCCACTAAAATATCCCAAAAATAAAACCCACATTGTAGTATCTGGAGCCATATTTGTATTTTTCAGATATTGTAAATTCTAAGTCTTTATAAACTTTAGGAACGAAATAAACAGAAAACTTCATTACCTGAAATATAGCATTTATTGTTGCAGAAAATTTTTGAAACTTTCTGCTTCTTTACTATATATAGTATTTATTTTAGTCTGAAATGTGAATTGTTTTTTGTTAAAATATATATGTATTTCTTTTTCCCCCTTCTGCCACGCAGAACGCATATCCTGGGGAACAACTGAGTACTCTAAGTTCCATCTTGTTAAACTTTCTGCTAAGGATAATTCATGCTTACTCTCAGAACCGGAAAGCAGCAGGCATGATAGGATCTTCTACTTACCTCAGACAGGTATAGTGCCACCAGCTGTAATGAAGGCAGTCTCAAGAATTTTGCTGATTGAGACAAAACAGATCAAGGAAGAGTATCAGTTTTTGTTTGTCTGTTTATTTGTTTTTAACCAATTCTACTTTTCAAAGATACTTCTGGTTTCCTGTAGATCATTGGCACTCTTCTTGCTGGAGGCTCCTGCTCCTACCTGAGAACTGGTGGCCTGGTTTAAGTGCTTTGGATAAAATCAACACATCAACACTGTTTATTGAACGTTTTCTGCCAGTGGTCTTCAAGTGAAATAAGATGAGAGCATTTGTAATGACTGGAGGGATGAGTACCTTTAATGGAGGAACATGGATGACCAGACACAGATAATATTCTTTGGGACCAGCAGGCAATTCTGCTCACAGTCTGAGGTGCAGATTGTTCTGTGTTGTCCCCTCCTCGTGATTTCTTTTTCATACAAGAACAAGAGCCTCTGAAATATTAAATAGCTCAGTGGCACACAAGTGCCAGGGCTGGCCAGAGGCAAATGGCATGGCTTGAAACGGTTGGCTATGAAAACAAAGTGTTTGGTGAATTGACCATCTGTCCAGGCTTGGCATAACTGGGCTATAGCAGAGACCATCAGCAGATGATCAACACTGCAATTTAAAATTGTTTACTATATTAACATCTTTTAAAATTCATGGCTGCAGCTCATCACTGTTCTCATTTCTTCTCTCGCTTTTTTCACATATTCCCGACTCAAGGAAATGGACTCTATGCCATAATGGAGTTGCATGTGATAGAGTTGGGGATGAAGGCCAGGCAGAGGTAAAATAGATCTCTAGTTATTATGACATGCACTGATATAACATTAGGGGTGCAAGAAGTCTCTGTGTCAAAAATGTGGTCCTGTTGCTTTCCCTAAGTCTCTCAGCGTTTCCCATTAATGGAGAGATGATAGAGGGTGAGAAGTAATTTATTCTTAATATGTTTCAGAGGCTAAAAAGTATACCAATCAGCCCATTTATCTTCATTCTCGTAGTTAGTTTGTTATTACCATTCCTCTGATTGCACCTCTATTTCCCTACCTCTTCCTGTTTAAGCATAACAGCTGTGAGTTTCAACTCTTTCTTGTAGGGGCATCACTGCCCTTAATGTAGTATACTTTTTAGAGCATATATAGAGTCTTGGTGTAGAGACTGACTGAAAAAAATGGTAGGAAGGTGTTAAAGAGGAGAAACAAAAAAAGTGTAAGTGGAAAATGGGTACAAAAGACCAGTATAATGCTTCCTTTATTCACTTAGGGAAACAGCTTTGTTCACTTCAGACTAGTCTCCCTATATGCTTGATGAAAGATTTTTTTTTCAATGTTAAAAGTGTTTATGAGGCCTAATAAAAATAAGCAGACTGGAACTGCAGTATTGATTGATTTCTCAGGCCTTGTAAAGTCCTGATTTCCTGTAGATGGAAGTAAAAACGTGCTATGCAGCTGTCTCACCACCTTCACTATGTGTTAGAGATAGTTTTTTTTTCTGATCCAGGCTATCCCTGCTTATACGCCAGTAATGGAGTGCACCTCACTATCTGCACTAAGCTTGTAACTTTAAGTGTTTAGGGTGCATCAGTCACCTCTGCTTAAAGGCTGTTTTCAGTGCTGTTCAGGTTGAGAACACTAGAATTTCAAGCACATCTTAGGGGATATCACATACACACACACACAAGATCATGTGGATGGTGAGTTTATCAACACCTCACCCTGCAACAGAAAATTAATCTCGTGGTATCCCTCTTTTCCCTGTCTCTTTTGTAGCTCTGCACAGGTTGCCGTATTTTTTGTCCAAGTTACCTCCTGCTTTGATTAGGATAAAGAACCCTTAGAGACCCGTGTTTGGGGGCTGGAAGATGCTGTTCTTTGTAACATACAGTGCAAGTAGCTTCTATTTTTTTTTTTGTGCCATTGATTGATTAGAGGAGTTTGTCCAAGTCATTTTCCCTCTTGATATATGCATTCTCCTTCTCCACCACAAAATTGGTGTGAAAATTAACTAATTAATCTCATGAGATTCTTTAATGATAGAAATGCCTTACTGAGCAACAGAACAAAGTACTAGCAGTATGAATGAATGCATTGTATTACAGATCTCTACAAAGCTCAGGTTTCTTTTCTCCTTTAAGGAAGGTGCTGTAATACTCTCACAGCTTACAATTTCTTTTCCCCATTCATTGCAATGCAGAACATCTGTTGCAAAAGAACAAAGGATTAATAATTGAAACTAGATTGCACTTTCGAAAATAAAGTGCATATACTACTGTAGCTTTTGTGATATTTTTTTGTCTTTGATTCTTTATTTCTTTTCTAAATGCAATTACCAAATACCATAGTTGTTATGAGTCAGATTTTATTCCAGAATAGAATTTTCTCCTGTATTTCCTTTAAGTTTTAAGGAATAGATTTTTCAAGCTGTTTTCAACACTGAGGCTTTTTTATGTCAAGTGTATATGAAAAATATGAAGGGAGATAAAGAAGTGTGTAGTAATAATGAATCGGGAATAGTGAGATTTAATTTCGAGTCAGGCTGCTAAATTAGATCAAAATAGGCAGTGGAATGAAGAAGTAAGAATCCTGAGTTTGATTTGAGGGAGATTTGAAAATAGAAAACCAGAAGCCTTGTCTTTCCATGTTCTTGCCCTCTGAACTGATTGCTCCTGGAGCTAATAATGTTTACATTGTGTGATTAGGAGCTGAGCCTGGTGAGTTCTATTTTCAGCATTAAGTAGAATCACAGGGAGTGAAGCTAACCTCAGTCTTTGGGCTTTGCACGGTGCTTCTGCAATACTTGACATGCATATATGTCTCACTGGCCTTCAAGCTGTACGCTGTTCTCTGATATGGCTCAGATATTAGCTGAAAAGGCCAATCTCAGCTCCCTAATGCATGCATTCTGAGACTTCTTAAAGACCATGGGCCTGCCGCCCTTACTCCATCTCAGCTAAAGATACTCTTCCATGTCTTGACATTTACTATGGAAATCCTCCCTGTGCATAAGAAAAAGGGCTTTTCTTAGGGTTCTTGTGGAGGACATCTAGAGACAGAGTTTCAAACATGGCTCAGTCCTCAGAACTGTTTACTGAGTTTTACAGAGCCAAAGCTGAAATGAAAATTTCTCTTTTTTTTCCATGTTTTATGTGGATATTTGAGATCCAGAGATTCCTTCTAAAGGGTTTGTTGAGAGGCAGTTGAAGAGAAGCAAGTTTATTTTGGGAACTTCATATTAAGTAGACAGGATTCCACGCATTTGCATAAGGATGTACAAATCAAATTAGCATTGTGGCTGACTGATTTAGATGAAACATTATTCCAAAGAGTGTTTGGAGATGATTAACCACAGTCTCAGAGCCTAAAAGGAGATTAAAATATGGGGAAAAAAATGCACCGAATTTGTAATTTATAGAGCAGAATTTTCCCACTTCATGTGAATGATGTCTTCACTTTGTAGGCACCAGCCAGAGGATCTAAGCATGTGGTCATAGTAACTATGTTCTCTGGTATCTCAAAGTCACAACAGAGTAACACCTAAGTTTTACCTCAATCCCCAGCAGTGTCTAATCCAGTAAGCACATCACCAGGTCAAAAACATAACTACTGAAGGGGATAGAGCTAGCCCAGGACGGTGTAGCACCCAGTGTGTTGGAACTCTGTTCTTGTCTTCTTTGTATAGATGCAATATAATGTAACAATGAAGCATTGAAACTATTTGTAAAAAGCAATCTTGGAGTGAAATCAGGTTAACCATTACCGCAGTGAAGCACAGTGAGTATTATTTCCCTCAGATTTCTGACAATCAGTCAGTAAGTAGATATTTACACTTTCTGATTACATACATGAATCAGTGACAAAAGAATGAGGTGACATTTCTGTTTCTTAAATCCAAGCTATGAAACCCATTAATAAAACAGGTATGGCTTTGATTTTTTGATCTCTTCAATGTCATAACATGAGAACAAGCCTATTTATGCAGGACTATATGAAATGAAACCCTTTCTTTATGTATGACCAGACACAAGAGACCCACACTTAGAAACTCAAGAAATGTCATGTAAGTCATGAGAAGTTTTGTTTTTTTATAAAAGTGAGTATTCAGGTCAGCATATGAATGAGTAGGGTAAGTACTCACAAATGTTCTGTTTGATCTGTTGGCAAAGCAAAAATAAATCATGTGAGCAAAACTTATACTAGGCTTAAATGGACCTTTAAGGTAAGAGGAACATAAAACTGAAGATGTTCTCATTTGTTCTAAAACTGATTGGTATTATAAGGTTAACCCCAAATGGAAACTAGGCAGTTTCAAATTGGATATGCCCGAGGAGTTTGTGGAATCTCTATCCTTCAAAAATTGGTAGAACAAAGCCCCGAGCTTCACTCTGTACCTTTGAAACTGGCTTAATACGTAGCAGGAGTTTGGAGTAAATGACCTCCGGAGGTCTCTGCCTATCTAAATCACGGAAGTTATAAATTCCTTTATAATTCTCCACAGAACAGAAGTAGCACTGAAAGATCCAGCAGTAATCTGTTAAGGCATTCTACAGAAATGTATTATTTTTTATTTTCTCACTACATTTTTTTTTTTTTTTTTGGTATGAGTAAGGATGACGCAACTGAGGGTTTCTTTTCTTTTTTTATAGTCCTGATTAAGATGCTAGTTCCATTAACACAAGTAAGGACAGAATGTAGAATCTGTGTTTTTGTTTAATTCATGAGCAATAGGAGTGGAATCTGTGTTTTAAAAAGCTAAGGTTTAAAAAGTGTTGAAAAGGGACTCGTTTTCCCATATCACCTTTTTCCCTTTTTTATTTAAAAGATACTGGCTCAAAGCAAGGCACACATTTTAAGAACTCACCCTAGCTACTGGGATTGCAGCCCGCTCTTGGGAAGGTGAAGGCTGATGTTTCTGGTCACAGTCCAGCCCATAAGTAGTGAGTCAGCAGCACAGAAACAGAAGTGAAGATAGATGAGCTTCTTCACCTTTAATGGAAAAAGAAGTAGCTGAGTCTTTGGTCTAAGTCTGGTCTAAGGTGAGGTACTTTGGAGATTCTACCAACACTTAGCCACAGATAGAAAAGGCCGTAGGGTAGCAATCTGTTCAGTTGATGAATGTCCCCAAGCTGATGAGCTGCGAGTAATGAGACAGGCTGTGTGTGGGTGCACTGCCCTCTTTTGGATTTTGGTAGAAATGTGATCAACTCAATCCCAGTTGATGCTTTAGTTTTTTGTGAACTGAAGTTCAGAGCAAGAAGCGGTTGTTATCGACCCAACACTGTACCTGGGGTTTTGTTAGTAGGAAGTTTCATGCAGCATATGGAGAAAATGCGTTGAAGTGGGATTAGACAAAGTAGAGAAAGCTGAACAACAATAATAGCAGTGGTTCATTAACATAGTTTATATATTAGTACCAATTTGGGTTTTCACAGAATCACAGAATTGTAGGGGTTGGAAGGGACCTCCAGAGATCATCGAGTCCAACCCCCCTGCCAAAGCAGGTTCCCTACAGCAGGTCGCACAGGTAGGCGTCCAGGCGGGTCTTGAATATCTCCAGAGAAGGAGACTCCACAACCCCCCTGGGCAGCCTGTTCCAGTGCTCCGTCACCCTCACCGTAAAGAAGTTCTTGTGCACATTCGTGCGGAACTTCCTATGCCCTAGCTTCATCCCATTTCCCCTTGTCCTGTCCACACGCACTACTGAAAAGAGTCCAGCTTCACCACTATGGCCACCACACCTCAGGTATTTATAAACCTGGATCAAATCCCCTCTCAGCCTTCTTTTCTCAAGGCTAAACAGACCCAGTTCACTTAGTCGTTCCTCATAGGGGAGATGCTCCAGGCCCTTCACCATCTTTGTGGCCCTCCGCTGGACTCTTTCCAAGAGATCCCTGTCTTTTTTATACTGGGGAGCCCAGAACTGGACACAGTACTCCAGATGAGGACTTACCAGGGCAGAGTAGAGGGGGAGGGGGAGGATTTTCTTTGTTTAAGATGGAGAAGTCACTAGAACTTAGTCATTGCATTCAGACCACATGAAATATGAATGAGAATCTATTCTTGTGTATCACTTTTTTAAAAGAAACACTGAAATGTCAGCTGAATATTAGAATAATGATTATCATTGAAAATCATAGCAATAGTTGTAAAACTGGAAGCGTTGCTTAACATGAAAAAAAGTCTTTGTTTAACTTAAATGTTTGAATATTGAGAAAATCAAAACCTTTTTTTTTTTTTTTTTTTTTTTCCCTTAATTACAAACTGTTAATTATTTCAGTCAATATAAGAAGAGGAAACAGGGCTGCACTGACCTTATATTCAACAACAAGAATCAGAAATTGATTTTTTTTTTATCTCACAATTTACTGGAATGGTTTTTTTAAACTGTCAAATCAAGTCCATTTTAAAATGTCTGGATAGGACTCTGAATATTGTGCTTAACCAAAAATGGGCTAAGAGACAAACAGTGGAGGATTAGGCAGCTTATAATATTAAACTGTAAGTCCATATTTATATTAAGTCCCATAGTGAGAGGAAGACATTATGTTCAGCCAAGGTTTGAATTCATCAGTGGTCTACAGGCGTTTTTCAGTGCAGAGGGTAACGTGTCTGCTCTGGTTTCTAGAAATGTTAGAAAGTTAAAAAGTATTTGACAGGGCAGCTGGTGGTGTTTTCCATCCATTGCATAAACGAGACTTCTTTGAAACTGGTGAAATATCTTTATTTTTTCCTTTTTATTTTTTTCCTGGCTAGTATGTGTGGTGGGGTTTCGTCAGTATTTCAGTGCTCTGAGGCCACCAAGAAGAACATGTAGTTAAGAAAGGACACGATCTCTACCGTATACATTTTACTCCAAAACTTTTAAACAGGATGCTTTGGGCAGAAGAACTACTGACATTTCACTTACTTTGTGATACCTTCTACATGTGTATACAAATCGTTCTCTGACTGTGTGCATAACAGGGAGGCAGACATTCCCAAAGGGAAAATTTTCACATGGTCTCTTTTTCCTTTTGAGAATATTTTGGTTTTTCTCTAAAAAAAAAAAAAAAAAAAAAAAAGATATTATTCTGTATAACCAGAGACGCAATCAGCACGCTACTGGAAATGACTATTTCTGTTACTGTCTGAAGCTTGCATAGGGAAGAGTTATAAAGTGTTTATTCTATTTTTCACGTTATTGTTGTTATGTGATTTTAGTTTTTCCGTCTCATAAAACATCCTAGGGTTATTCCTGCAGCTAGTAAAAAATAGAGATTTCATTGGCTGCTTTTGTTTGCTGTCACTGTAGTGAACTTCTGTGCTAATACAGAACAGGTAAATTGATTCTTTTTTTCCAGTTACTGGCCAGCTTTTTATTTCAAACCACATCTATCATGATGCCAAACGCTATTCTTAACAATTTTTCTGTTAGGAATACTGTACAATCGCAGCACTCAAAAATATGGGCAGGTTATAATTTTTGCTCTCCTAAGTGATAGCCCTTTTGCCATCTAGCATTCTGCTGACAGGAGAATGTGTTATCACTCAATGAGGATTAAATCTTTCATGTGTGCAAACGAGATGAATTTGCCATCTGAATCTTTTACCTCTTGCCTATGAACAGCCGAGGCTTGAGGAACATGATGTTGTCTGACCGGTTATGGACTTCGTGTGCTCTCGGGAAAAGATTGTTAGGTTTTTCACTGTCCAGGTCTGGATTTAGTTTGGAGCAAAATTACACTATCTGTTGATCATGGATATAGTTTTACTCAGGGGGAACTTGAAGTATGTTGCCTCCATCTCAGCAAAGTGCAAACTGATTTTATAAGATTGAGATAAGTCTTTTTTTTCTTGAATAAGAACCTTTGTATTCTTAAGTTACTGAGTTATAGCTTCAAAGTAACTTGACCTCTCGTATTAATTTGTTCATTTCTACTTGTTTCTGAGATTATTCCAAACCAGGTCGTCGTTTGAAAGCTTTGAGTTGGAAAGTTTAATTCTTGCACTGAAATCTTTTATTTCCCTGCAGAATTACTGCACTTTCTGAGTTAACACGAATTTCTGGCAATAAAACACGTCACAGTAGCTTGATTGAATTATTGGCGTATTATTTTAATGGTGTTTTAATGAAATTACTCAGCAACTAACCTTGTCTTTTAGCTGACATTAGAGACAGCTTCAAAACTGCCAACTCCAGCTCATTTCATGTTTTCATTTAGATGTTAATACTGTTAGCCAATTTATTTTAAAAAAAGATGAGGACCAAATTTTGGTGGCGTTACTCATGAGCACGGTTCTACAGCAGTTGAAGTTAATCCATGAATAAAGCTTGCTTAATTTTGTGGAGGCTTCACTCTCTTCTTTCTCTATTAATATCCAAATGAATGCTTGAATTATTTCTTTTTGGTAATTTTGTCCCTATTTTTCTTGCTCTTGCAACTACTTACTGCTTCCAGCAGCTCAGTCCTGTGAGAGGAGATGGTCTAATTTTCATTACAGTAGTTTTGGAATGTCACGACCAAAGCAGTTAATTTTTTTCAATTTGTTTCATTTCAGTTCTCTTGCTAGGTTTTGAAAACCTTAATTCATGAACTGTTTTGATTATTTAAAAGCAAGGCACATTGCTTTGAAATTCATTGCTGAATCTACAGAGTCAGGTTTTCTCTTTACGCGGCCTTCATGGCATGTAGATGACAATCCACATTCAGAAGTGATATGTAAACTGGCAGAAATTTCATCATGCTGCAACTCCGTTGTGCTTATACTCTTGCAATCAGTTGTGTTTAAAAAAAAAAAACTCAGAAAACTTCTAAAATTATGTAACTGACACGTAGAGAAGCTGGGAAAAAAATACAAGTGTTTAGAGAATTTGGGTAGTGAATACTCTGGTTTATTCCTCCTTTCTGATTTCCTATTTTACTTCTCTGTGCTCCTCTGTTTTCTTACAAGAAATGTTACATGTTCATATGGATCTATATATGAAACATAGTAATTGAGTAAGGGTAAAGGTTCTTTAAGTAAATTTGTCCAGATCTGCATATCATCCCTATTTCTGGTCAGGTGATACAACTCAGATCTCTTCGTGCACCAGAACGGAGTGAAACACCAGCTTGGATTTCTGGAGTATACTTAGATATTGTCACATGGTTCTATTTCACTGATAATGTGCTCTTTCCTACTGACGTTAGAGAAAAGTTGGCTCAAGGAGAATATGAGGTAGTAAAATAAGTAAAGATTGAGAGGGATTCTTAACTAGTTCTAACTAAGCTGCTAAATCTGGCATTTGGGGCAGCCATACAATTATCACAGTTCCATCTCGATAAACAGAATCTTCTTGCAAAGCACTACCAGATTGCTTTGTCAGGACAGCAAAAATACACGTAATTGTCATGTGCAATCTGCCCTGAAGAGTTAGCACCAGAAAAGGGTGCAAAAAGTGTAAAGCATTTAAGATCTATAAATTATGCTTTGTGTTCATTTGTCATCTCTAGGAAAAGCAAATCAAGTTTCTTCCTTTTCAGGGGTCAGTGCCTTACATTTGGGTACAAAAGCCTGTGTCAACTTTACTGACTTATTTTACAGAGAAAAAACCTAATCCATCTGCAGCACTAGGAAATGCAGCATGTGCTTTGCTGTGCCTGGTCTGACCAAGCAAATTCTGATCATTCCTGAGCACTGATCTGAACAGAGAACAGTTACTTTTGCTGAAGAATCTTGACCGACTCCACTCTTCATTTAATTTAAGATATGACAGCAATAAACCAGACCAGAGTCACTGCATGGTTTGGTCTACCTTTAGTATGGGCTTTTGCTAGTAGTAAGAGGCGAAGAAATGTTCTTCTCTACTCCTGTGTTAGTGTTTGTAGTGGTAGTATCAGACAGTTTAAAAACTGTCAAGATAAAAAGCAGCAAGCCCAATTCTTTACATACAAATTGCTAGATCAGTCCACCAGTGCTGGTGATCTTATTATCATGTATAATTTTTATTCACTCTCCTATGATGTCTATGAGAACAGCCTTGCTAAATCAAACCGAATCTTTCAGTTGAGCGGGAAGCATCAGAACAATGTGAGTATGTAATACTATTTCCTTGTATATTTTTCCAGAATTCAACAATGTCTAACTCAGATTCCTGGGACAACATTAGTATTTTTGTATTAGCGGATATTTTCTCTGAGAATATATCTGTTAATTTTGTCTGTTCAGATAAAGTTTTGGGGTTTACAACATACTATGTTAGTGACTTCTGTGGTTTAACCAGGTAAAAATCCAGGAACTGCCCGTGATTTGGATCTCATTCTTATTGATTCGTTTGAGACTCAGATGTTTTGTGTCATGAGAGAGTGAATAATTGTTCACTAGGCACTTCCAGGCCATTCATAGTCCTGTAGACTGTGGTCAAATTGCCTCTCATTTATTTCCTTTGGAAGTCAAATAGTTCATTTATTTGCTGCTTTTATGAAAAATGTTTTGTTCCATTCTTCAAACACTCTTATTATTCTTCTGTGTTTCATATTACACTCTTTTTTTTTTTTTTTTTTTTTTAAGATGGAGGAAAAAGAACAGCACCCAGTGTTTAAGATGTGAGAACACTGTCCAGTGACCTAATAGGGTTATTTATCAATCTGTTTGATTATTTCCTAATAATTCCTACTGCTGTATTTGAGTGGTTTTGACAGAATCCGAGGAAGGAGCTTGTGTTCTCATAGGACTCTACACTGAAACCCACATAAATTTCTCCACGTAATAAAATAGTTATGCAGAGCCTATTGTTCTGTCTGTTACTTTGGGATTGTCTTTCTCCATCTTCCCCTGCTACCCCACTATACATCATTGCTGAATTTCACCTGTCATTTTACTGCTCAGGTATTCAATATTGTGAAATCCTCTTACAGCTCTCCATAGCTGGCTTTTGTTTTTGTTGTTGGTGGGTGTTTTTTTTTCATTATGAATACTTTACTGCCATCAGCAATCTTTGTCACCTATTTCTCCTTTCTTCTTTCCCAGTCATTAACAGATACATTTTCTTGAGCAAAGGCCTCTCTGATGTTCAGTATATATTTATCCAGAAACCAATATTAGCTGGAAAGGCAGCAGTGTGTTGTGTAAGGCATTTACAGGAACAGAGAGGGAAGATAGCTCCTTCTTCAAGGAGTTTACATCCAGTATGTTTCCTACAGTGAGATGGGAATTTATAAAAGTTGTTTCTTTCTAATCTTCTTTCTGAGATATTGTTGGATATTAAAGACTTGATGAGATATTTAACTTCTAAGCTTAGATTCTCTTTGTTATTGCTGCTGGTTTTATTTTCCTTGCTTTCTTGTTCAGAATGTGTGTCCACTTTTTATTTTCTTTATAAGCAAATGTATCAAGTCAATGGGTAATAGGCTACTTCAAAGTACAAATTGGCTTCATTTATTTCAAAGAAAAGTCTAAAATTTATTTACTGTGTACTTCTTACACTGCAACGACAAAAACATTAATATCAATTGTACTTTCTCTCCTTTCTCATTTATGTTCCAGGCAACTTAGACAGTAACTAAGCAGGTGCATTAGTGGTTGCAGGTGCATTAGTGTGCAGTTCAGCTTAGTGAAAGCAGGTTTGTGTTATGAGGTAGTTGATGCTCAGATTATATCCACAATATGACAATATGGGTATTTAGATTTCAGCCTGGTGCTAGTCTGGTACTCAGGGCTGAATGTTCTGTAGTGGTTGGAGTACATTAGGTGCGCTTCTGAACCATACATTCTGTTTTAGCGTTATTGAAAGAAAATTCAGTCCCTGTGTTCTGAGATCACTCTGTGGGCTGAGCCCGATCATGGTATATAGGGATTTTCTATAGAGATTTCCCCTGAAATTCTGGGGGATTAATTTCAGGGTCACACTGCTGGCCTGATCTGAAAGGTTCATACAGGTAGATACACTGAATGTTTTCCTTTCATTTTGAGAAAAAAATAAATAAATCATTCAGATGTCAGTTTCTGCTTCACATCCGTTAAGTGCTATCCTTCAGATTTGTAACCTTGACTGTTTGCACACAGACATTTTGTATTTAAATTACCTTTCATCTGATTGGGTTTTGAACTAGGTGATGTTTGAGGTCCCTTTGAACCCAAGCCATTCTATGGTTTTGTAAGTTACACAGGGCTCTGACTGTGATTTGGGTGGTGGCTGCTTAGTTCTATTTTGTTTCATTTCAGGACATTTTTGCAAAGTGATTGTCAATGCAGGATATGATGGTGGTACAGAGAATGCTGTCCCAGCACTGAAAGTTGGTCTTGTAGTTAACAACTAGACTAATGGCTGGAGAGTCATTGGTCAACTGCATGCCCTGATCATGACTCTTTGTCCTCACATAAATCTGCAGCAGTTCTGCACACTCTGCCATGTGTAAAATACTATCACTGTGGGCATATGTAGTAGAACAGATGAATTCTGAAACACTTCACATGTACAGACTTGCTGGTCACTGCAGGTGAGTGGCCAAAAGGCGAGTTCTGGGGACTTTAGATACCAGAAAACAGTATAAAGCAGTAGTAATAGCTTAGGGGTGGTAGTTAGCAGACAGTAGTTAGCCTAAGTCATCGGTGCTGGCAGTTCTCTTTAGGTACTTAACTTGTATTGATTGAATGAGGAATTAGGTGCTTCAGTACTGCAGCAGTTTAAGCCTCAATTCCAGTTCTATGAAATGGAGATAAGAGCACTTTCACACTTCAGAGGAGTGGCATGACAGAAGATGTGTTAAGACTGTGATGTGCTTGGATGTGGCAGTGATGAAGTCAGATGAGTTCCTTGTGTAGGTAGAAAGAGTTGAGCAAAACTAGAGTGGATCTTGATTAACAACTTGCCTTAGAGGCACAATCCAAAGTCAATGAAAATACTCTTACTAACTTCAAAGAACTGGGATTGAGCCCATTGATTTGTACTGATTTGTGCTGATTTCTGCTGTAGTTACTACAGACCAAATGAATGCTGTGTTGTGATATTTTCACGTACTAACATAAACAGAATCCACTTATAAAGGAAGTCATAAAAATAGGAAAAACATAATTTCTGAACTCATTAACCATAGAAATGTTGTCCCAGAATTTTTTCTGGTTAAAAAAAAAAAAGTAACCAACAACCATCACTTAATTTTTGGCTTGTCAAGCTAGATAGATAATTTATTGAAAGTAAATGGTCTGTATATTGGTGCTTTGAATGTTAATGCTTTCTGTGTAACCTCTATCATGTAATCTTCAGTTTAGAATCCACATCAGTGATATACTTGATGTATTTCAAGGCATTAAAATATGAATATTTAATTGTAATGGTGCATGTTTTCATTGTAAGATTTCAAAATTAGATTAGAGATACCAAAAGGAGATAGTGCCCTTAGGGTTATGATGGGAGTATTATCCTATTTTACGTTACAGTATTGCAAAGCAGTATAACTTGTCTAAGGTCGCTGAAGATACTAAATTCCAGCAAGTTTGAAGGAAACACCTAACCTGCCAAGTCACAGGCCAAGTCATTATACAGCCAAGGGTTTTTCTATATGTAGATAAAAGCCTCTGGCGGTTATCCAGTAATGAAAGACATAGGTGTATTTATACTTTCACATACAACTAATTATCATCTGTGTCTATCAAGACTTATGGTGCTCTATATTTCATAGGTAACGAGTTGTTATAGATAACTCCACCTGCCTAACTAAAGACATAGAAATGAAAAGTGTGTTTTTACAGTGCTTAAACCAGGTAGGAATTTACTCTGAAATATGGTATGGGTCCTTTCATTTCAGACTCATCTAAAGACATCGGCAACAGCAGTAAAATAACTTAAAATAAATAAATAAATGAAATTAATTTTAAATGATACTAATGGTTAAAGGCTTTAGTACCTTCCCAGGCAAATATCTAGAATTTTTTCATGTTTGCCATTCGCCGTACCTCATTCCCACTCCTGATGGGCATTATTTCCTGCTTGTTGAAATACTGAAATGATCTCTTTGTAATATTCAAACCCATATATTTTTTCTCAAGCAGAGACACATAAGAAAATTTTCTCATTTTCTCTGATTCATCAGCAATGCAGACCAATTAATACCATAATTAATAGAGAGAAGTAGCTATGACAACTGCATGCCATGTATCTTCATTCTTGGACTAAGCTAGGAAGCAACTTTGCTATGCAGAAATTATTTGTGCAACAAGTGAATCTCTAATTCACAGCATCATAGAAACTGGAGATGTGAAGAACCCAGTGCATATCAGATGAGATGTGTTCTCCTGCCGAAGCAAGATATTTCTTGCAGACAGACAAGTTGTAACATTTTAGGCAATGAAACTGTTGTCTTCTCTGAAAATTATGCCAGATTCTAACAAATCTCACCGTTAGAGTTTGTTTAATTTTTATGTCTCTCTCACTCCTCCCCACCCATTTCTTTTATTAACACTTTACTTTTAGTCTGTTACTCCAAAAGATCATTCATGAAGTCCCTGGCAGCCTATTGTGGTTGTCTAGTAACATATTTTTACTCTTATGTTGCAAACCTCAGGTTTGATTTTTTTTTTTCTGATAGCATAAGTGCATCATTTGGGTCTGTATTTACAAGTGATAATTATTTTCCCTATTTGATTGTACATCATATGTTTATATATATAGTTCAAATACACTGTTTCCCATACTGAAAGATTGGCTGTGCTTAGTTTTGATATTGCGTTGAAGCATATTGAAATAGACGTCTTTATTAAGGTTATCTGAAGTTCCTGTCTTCTGATTCCTCTTCAACACTGTATTTTGATCTTTCCCTTCCATACAGATTATGCTGTTGACTGATCCAGAGGTTGAGAGCAGCTTACTGATTAGTACTGATGAAGGTGCCACATATCAAAAATACCGTCTGAACTTCTACATTCACAGTTTGCTCTTCCACCCAAAGCAGGAAGACTGGATCTTAGCATATAGTCAAGATCAAAAGGTAAGAATTGTTGCCAGCATTTCGCTTTATTTGCCCTCTGCTTAACTGTTACAGACTATTCAGGACTGTCTTGAGGGCAACTGGGCTGGTATTTCCAGCGGAGGACATTGAGTAAGCCATGATCCCTGGAATAGTCTGCCCAGAGAAGTCATGGAATCTCCTCCTCTGGAGATACTCAAAGCCTTCCTGGATGTTTTCCTGTACAACCTACTATAGGGAACTTGCTCTAGCAGGGGATTGGAGTAGGTGATTTCCAGAGGTCCCTTCCAACCTTACAATGCTGTGATCTATAAGACAAAGGACATGGGCACCTACTATATTCATGGGGCCTGGTGCTCTTATGCCTGACTTGTCAACCTGCCTTTATTCACTGGTTTGTTTTTTGTTTTTTTTTTTGGCAATATCACGTGACAGGGAATGGGATGAGAATTCAGCTGAGACCCTTCACAATAAGAAAAGCAACCTCTAATGTGACTATTTCTCCTCGTAGTTAACACTTCTCTCACTCTGTTCTGGCACTTGTTCCAAGAGCAGTATAAGACATTGCTTGTTCCTGTCTGGTTGGCATATTCTCAAAGAGAAATGTAGCAGCGAATCAATTTCTTTGGAAGGCCAGTTACTTCAGCATGGGCGCAGTCCATCTGTGGAATAAATTTGCTGTGAAATTTGCCTTGATTTTCTGATGTTCAACTTGAGATACCGGAATGAGACTTAACTGTAAGAGACCTCATTGTTAGCAGTTTCTGAAAAACATACATCAACATGCACAAGTCAGTTGCTTCCTTTGAAGAACCTTACAGAGCTCAGTCTGTTTTGTACTCCAAAATGGAGATTGAAGGGAAACTGTAAGAGGGAGTTGAAGTTGTTTAGCTTGGAGTAATGTTTGAATACTTAGAAGTGCTTATATGAAGAATGGAGAGAGATTTTAATTTTACAAGGGGTTGTAGCGGTAGGACATTTCATAATAGTTTTAAACTAAAACAGGATAGATTTAGATTAGATGTAAGGAAGACATTCTTTACTGTGAGGGTAATAAGGGAATGTAACAGGTTGCTCAGAGAAGTTATGGATATCCCATCCTGAAAATGTTCGAGGTCAGATTGGACAGGGCCTCGAGCAATCTAATCTTAGTGGAAAATAGTGGAAGGGAGGGTAAAACTATGAGGCATTTAAAGATCCCTTCCAACTCAAACTGCTCTGTGATTTTATATTGTTGTGCATAAATATCTTTCTTCGGGGGGGAAGACAACATTTGAGTAAGTATCCTGATCTATCAAAAAAACTAGGGCTGATGTCTGAGAGTCAATGGCAGAGTCACTGTGAAGTGTTTGAGCATTGCAGCAAAGTGCTTTGAGAAGTGGTGGATTTCACATGCCAACTTTTTGATGTTTTTGAATGAAACAGGAAAACAGATGGAAATAATTTGCTGAGCTCCCAAAAGATATAACAGAATGAAGTATTTTGGCATCCCATTTATAAGCCATATTTTTGGTTTACAAATAAGTAATCTATAATGCTTTGAATCTAATCAATAATCAAAGTTTTGGATGAATTTTTAGTTTATATATTTGTGTAAATATCAACATGAGTGTTTGAATACTAAGATGTCTTCCATGTTAGCATTTGAATTAATTATATAAACATTAGACAGTTGTTCTTCCTTTTGCCTAAATTAGGTTTGTAATTACAATAACTGTAAGCCAGAGAAAATAAATTAATTAGCTGAGGTCACAATGAGTTTACGAGAACTCTTGGAATAAACATTCAGTCCTGCGCTCTGAGCACAGTGCCGTTCAAGCCCTGTAGCATCCAAAATTGAACAGGAAATGCATTTTGCCTGCATAATTGAATTCTATGCCATATAGAACTGTGCTGAGTGTTGTGTGCACTCACCTCTCTTGTAGCATTTTGCGGATTGTACAATTGTAATCTGTTCCAGAGGAAGGTGCAGATAAAATGATTAATAGGTGTTCAGTATGGAATTAGGCAATTTCTTTCCCTTGTGGCTGTTGAGTTCCCCAGGCTGATATGAAACAGAACAGAATTTTGTCTCTGCTGCCTTTTAGGCCCCTTTGGAGTTAAACTTACTTTGTGTCAGGAAAAGGAGATTTATCGTGTAAGGATCAATGAAACTTTCAGTGGTAAGTTTGTCAGTTAGAACTAGGGTATAGCAGAAAATGAATTTCTGATGTTGCGATCATCATCCTGTTGAGGGAGTAATTCTGAATTAGAGTCCATACAGCTAATAATTGTTTAATTTATGGTAGATGGCTACCAGCAAGGATATTTTCATTGTTCCACATGAAACTCCTACTCTTTTCTTCCATACAGAATTTAAAAAACCCAAATTAGATGTTGATGCTCCCTTTTGTGTGTTAACCTGTATTTATGGAGCGCGTGTGAGATGTGTGCATGTGGTGCTTTTGCAGGATGATGGAGAGGATGCAGGTTGTATAGTAAATTCGCTTTGTGTTAGGGCATTGATAAGCAAATTGGATGACCATTGGGAATACAGTATTTAAGCTGCAAGAAGAAAATCATGTAGCAAAAGCTTTTATATCTGTATCAGTGAACTCTGAAGTAGAATTTTAAAAGTCCTCCATAGTTGTGTGAGTCACAGGCCTGTTTTCCACTTAAAAGCCTAATGGAAATGCTTTCTGACTATGGTGAGTTTGTATCACAGAGGGTAGGAAAAAAAGGAGTATTGATCAGCTTGGACTTAATTAAATGTGACTCAAACTAAGGGTCAAATTCTGTCCGTGCCTAAGTGTAAGTGGCTCCCATTGGTTTCATTCTCATATAACCAGAGTCAGAATTCTCTCAGAGTAATTGTGTAGTCCTGCAACTATCAAGATAACTGCAGTGGGAACTGTTGGGCGGTTTGGAACAAATGATGTTGCAGTTTGCTAGTTTGTGTTCTTTTGTTAAGACTGTATTTAAGGAAAGAGAACCATTACTCTTTGGATTTCAGGCACTGTGTGCACACTGATCAAGGATTACTAGAGGAAACCGATCTGGATGGTAAGAAATTGGCATTATCATATCATGAACTTAGATGCCATACATGGACCTGAAGAGGCTATAGAGGTTTCAGATTCATTTTATATTGCTCTTGGCAGTCAGGAGGAAGTTAAGAGTCAATTAGAAAGCATGTTTACATCCTTCCTGCAAACAGAGTTCTCACTGCATCATTTGCATCTTGTCATTGTAGCAGGTGGGACAAGGAAAATCAGGTGGTGAATTGAGCAAGTGCTGAAGAGGCAGGAATCAAATTGGGAATGAACTGTTTGACTCTCAGGAGTGCTTCAAATAGTTTAGTACTGATTGAGGGCAAATTCAACAAGTAGGGCATGCCTCTTATTGCTCAATTGTAATGAACAGGAAATGGGTCACAAAGCATCATCTCAGTCTCTTTACAGCCTGCTTGAGTCTATCACTATGATAAGCATTACAGATCTTTTTTGTTTGGTTGAATAGAGATTTTCTAAATGGTAGGGAAGTCTGTGTTAACTGAAATCATTTTACAGCCCAGTTTCTTGCGTGTTGTGTGCAAGTGAATGTTGTTAATTACTGGAGTTCAACTGATGAGCCATAACTCATTAAGCTTCAGTGACTTGGTTGCTTTTGTTCACATCTCTCCACCGCGTCTGCCTTGGGCGGCAGACTTGAATTACCATTGCTGACAGGCCAGTCCCTTATTCAGTCATGAGTTTTTCCTGCCAGTCTTGAGGAAAAAAAAAAAGAGCAGCAAACCATCTGCCGCCTGCACTAATTGCTTCATGATTGCATTCATTGTTCTGGCTGAAAGTACAGTTGTTACATGGCTGATTCTTACCACATAATTGCAGAACTATTGCACGCTCCTCTATTTTCTGTATAAGAGGAGTTACAGATCAGGAGGAAACTTCAGACGCTGTAAAGCATTGCTTGTGAGGGAAAAAACTTGTTGGAGGTCTTGTACGTGTGAGCTCTCAAGGGTTTAATCAGCTTTGCCTGTACGATGAGGGCTGTATTTTGTGGGAGTATTAGTTATGCATTACTGTGTAATCTTCAAAAGTAGTTTGCTGTGCAATCAGAGGGTGGGATGTAAGAGCCTCTACTTCACGTGGAGATGTCTTCTGCTATTCAGATGGGTCAGACACACAGAGGAATGGTGGGTAATCAGCCATGAATAACAGAGCTATTTGGAGAGATGAAGTAGGGGTGAAGGTGGAAAACACAAGTCAGATGGGTGAAATGCGAAGTTGTAATTATCCAGCTCAGAAGTAAATGTGCAAAGGCACTCAAGAACTGAAAGGCAGCAACAGAGGCTGAAAAAAAGAAACCAGATTTAAAATGGAGTTATTCTCATTGCTCAGCCTCTCTCATTTTAAATTAACTCTTGAAAGGCAAGGCACACTAAAGGAGCTCTGCCTGCACGACACCAGTAAATGAAGAGACATTCGTTTCCTTTTTCTTCTCTTTCTTTTTTCTTCATTTTTCCTTTTAGCCTTTCCCGAGTATCTGATTCCATCTGTCTACCTTCATTTACTTTGTGTGTGTGTGTGTGTGTGTGTGTGTGTTGCAGTAGAGATCAGTGAGTTAGGGACTGATGGTTGGCTGTATATTTAAAGTGCTGAAGTTCAGCAATTTGGGATTTTGCTGGTACTGGAACAATGTATCTTCTGTCATCCAATCATGCCAACTTCCTCCACAGTAAAGGAGTCAAGGTCAGCAGCAGCTGAAAGGTGAAATTGTGGAGGCTTTCTTCACTCAAACCTTTAAATAGGACAGATGCCAGAGAAAATGAAAGATGCCCCAGACCCTTTTCCCATCCACTCTACCTCTTAATCCTTTGAAAAATGGAGAATCCCACAGCTCATTGTCTTGTTTCTGATACTGGGTCATTGTTCAAGGCCTCGTCAAATCCCAATGAAATTGCATCAAAATGTACACAGGAAAGTCCCTTACCCAACAACCTTACCTTACTCAACATACTGAAAATCCACTTGTTGGACAAAAACCTTTAAAACCATTCTCCAATGCTGCTTTTGTTGTTGTTGTTATTAAGGATGGTGGGGAAGACATTACTTGTTTAGTGTTGTTTGTGTTTTCTTTTTCTGCTTTTTGTCTTTTTTCTATTTTGAGGTAATATTTGTCCAGGAGGGGGTCAGTCTGTGAATTATATTAGGTGGCACCAAAGCCATTTTATTTACAGCGAAACTCTCTGTGACATTTTGTGTGAGTTTAAAGCAAGGAAGGATCCATCTGCCTAGATGAGATACTTAAAACAGGCTAACTTCTTCAGCCCCTTCTTATCCATACATTTGGGTTAACATCTGCCAGTAGAATATCTGCTATAGATGCAACGAGTATTGACTCCTCAGGTTCTGATGGACTGTTCTAGACACACTTCTGATTTCTAAAGCCTTTAATTTCACTTCATTAGGATCTAACTTTGAGAATTATTCTACCTGGAACATGATCAAATCAGGGACTTCCAGAGGTTTTACTTTCAGCCTAATTTATTCTGTTCCTTTTTACACCTTCTCTGTCTCAGTGGTAGCAGTCATTGCATACAAAAGCCACGGAAAGATAAGTAAAATCCAACTTTGTATTACTAGAATTTGCATTATAGTTAAAAATAAATAAATTACTGTTAACATCAAGCATCTACCTTTTTTTTTTTAATCATTGCTTTTATACAGTGCTTTTGACCATGCTTGGAGGGCTGTTCACTTGGACTAATGTTAGCCAAAGGAGGCTAATAACATCGTCCAGCCTTTGCAGTGTTGCCCTGTGTGGATGATCTCAGATATCCTTTCTGGGTTACCAACAGCGGTACCACAGTACCTCCTATTCTAAAAAGTGTCTGTGAACTTATGATTCTAAACAAGCACAAAAATATCCCTGTTTGTAGCTGAAGCTTTGCATACTCTTCGTGAGAAGTCCTTAAGCACAGACACCCGCTGGGCATTCTGACAACGCATTTTGCACACAGCTCTTTGCCTTGTTATCTCTAGGACAACTGATTAGCATTTGGTGGCAACCATTGTACTGAAGATGAACAAGGAATGGACATCAAAACAAGTCATCAGACTGTTAGTTTGTTAGAATTTTTCTTTCTTTCCTCTCATGGTCAGTTCCTTAGCACTGTCTCAGTAAGAAGACTAATGCAGTCAGATTGTATCTTTTTTTTTTTTAAACTGGTCATGAGCCAGTGCACAAACTGTGACATAAAAGAGGGTTTCCTTGTGGGCACATCAGTCTTTTACACCTCACTAAGTATGATGTACTTAGTGAGTTTAAAGTGTAAAGTTTAAAATGTAGTATAGAAATAAAAATGGGAGATGCTTCCCTAATCACCAGGGGGAAAAAAAAAAGTCTAAAGATAGGAAAAATCAACTGGCAGAGCCCAGCTGCAGTCTGTCTGTCTGGAAAGAAAGGTGCATATCTAGGCAAGTCTGCCCTAATCTGGGCACAAATGTGATCAGTGATACAGAAAGAAGGACTCCTGAGTGGTAATCACAGTGCTCTACTACTGACTCACTTATCTTTAAGCAAATTAATGTGTCCTTGCTTATCCATCTGTATATGCATGAGCCCTCTGTACCCCTAGAGGAGTTGTTCATTTACTGCTTTGGGATTCCTGGCTGCATATTTGTTACTCTGCAAATTTTTCTGTGCTCTATGTAAGTCTCGTTTTCCTACTTCCATGAATATTTCTTTTCTTTCTTTTTTTTTTGACAGTGCACTGGACTAGGAGTAAAGAAATGTGATTGCTGTCACTAGGCCTAGTGCTGATCTCTATGGCTTTGAGTAATTTCCATCAGTTTTCTGTAGATGATTCTCTTCTCTCTTTTCCAACAGTCGTTAGTTTTGACTGTATGCTCCTATGTGTCTCCATTTTCTTATTATGCAAAGCACCTGTCAACACTGAATTCATGTGGAGCCACAGGTTCTGGTGTAGTAAAAATGTAAAGTTGTGCATGTGTGCATGACAATTCCAGTGCTTTACCCTGAATTCTGTTTAATCAAAGCCTTTTCTCTTTTGTTCTCATTCTAATAGGGCATGTCTTTTAGTTGATAATGTATTTCCTTAATTTAGTCACCTAAACAGTTATGAACATACCTAATAATTTCTCAGCATAACAAAAAGCAAATGCAGGATGCTCTGTTACAGAGATATTAGAGCTTTTAACAGAGAAAGAAATTAACCTTGAGGATAACTTACCAAGCAGAGTAGTAAATTCATCATCCCTTGGAACTGAGTTTTGATGGCTTTCCAGAAGATTCAAACATTGAGACTGTATGTCTCTCCAGAAGATACAATCTAGCTAAGCCATTGGTTGTCAGCTTAAATAATTCTCTCTACTGCTTGAATTAGTGACTAAGATTCTGCAGCATCCGTTTTGATGAGAACAGACTGATGACACTAGTAGTTCTTTCTGGCCTTAAGATATATACGCTAGGAGGATTCCTTTAAGTATCTGCTGGTAAAATTGTGTTTCCTGCTACGTGTTTAGTATATAAATAGAGTGCACTAGAGACATCATGCTAATATAGCAACTTGCTTCCGTAAAGCCAGAACACCAGCTGATATGGATCGTATCTGAGAATGCGTGAGGAGTTAGAGAGGCAAGAGGAAAGCTGACAGACATCTTAAGCATGTTTTGATCTGACAAATGTACTAAAAAGAAGTTGCTGTAATACAACCATAATGAACAAGTCTATGTGGTGATAGCATTTTGTTCATCATCAAAAGCAACCGCAGGTCTGCAGGCCTCACTGGCATTTGAAAGGGCTATGGAGGAGGTATCTGAAAGCTTTATCACTCTGATATGTATCCACCCGCTTTCAATAAACACCAGTGATCTTATTGATGGCTTCTGTGTGGCATGATTAATAGATTGCTGTAACTTCAAACATTCAAGATCTATGCAGTGTTTATGAACATTTTTGTTTCAAGGATCTTTAAGCATTTTAACAGTGGAACTTTCAACAAGATCAGAGTCTGGGAAAGTAAAGGAGTGTCAGCCCTGTAGCCCATTTGTGTGTGATTTCAGATTCTTTGTTAATTCAAAACATGTTATATTAATTCAGCTTTGGAAGAAAAAAAAACAGCAAAACTGGTCCACAGCTCTTCAGTGAAACAAAGCATGATTCAGGGACTAACAACAAACCTCTCAGTCATTGACTGCTCTGAAGGAGGAATGCTCTGTTCAGTACTTTATCTAAATTGAATGCATCTTGGTGTCCAAGTAAACGGTGCTGGATACCCATTTAGAACATGTATGCATTAAGCACACTGTTCCTTCACACTGACGGAGATATCTGCAGTGCCAGTGTGGAAACCTCTCTCATTATGATAATCTTTGATGTAGCAGGTAGATCCTGCTGAAGATTTACGACCATAAAGGACTACTTGATACACCTATATAAACATGTTCAATCTTACATTCTTACTTGATGCACTAACCCCATCATTTTCTGCAGACTGCATATGAAGAGAAAGAAATGCAAGCTTGATTGTTCTTCTAGGGTCATAAATTGAAGTACAGTGCTGAATTGCAGCAATCCATATGGAATCTATCCTATTGCTCTTCGCTTTCCTGAATGTTGTAGATTACTTCCAAATGTACTGTTTCACAGATGAACGCTATTTGAATAATGCCTCTATGAACAATGAGAATAATGAATGTAGAATCACTTCAAATACACCTGCGCTAGTAGTAAAGTACAGTCTGTCAGTAATAAACTTATTCAGTACAAATGAATAGGGATAAAAGGAAGGACTTGACTGTACTTATTTCAAATTACATTGTTGCATCTTGAGAAAGCTGTTTTTACCTAGGTTGACGGTGATTAAATGGTATTTTTTGAATGTTGTGTTCTTTGGTCAAAGTGAGCTACATTTTTAAAAAGTACTAAACTCGAGGAAGAAGTGATCTCTAAGATGTTCTTGTGGTCCATCATTACAGCAATTCTGTTTCAAATGCACTGTTTCTTTTGTCAGTCTATGATATTTGAAGGGATTAAGGTGAAACACTGTGTTCAGGTCTAGTTTTAATCAACTCATGGAAACACCAGGAAATTTAAGAGGCAAGCAGTCAGCATATGTGTAGAAATAAGGTTAGAAGTACTGGCCAGTAAGAAACTTCTAAGGAAATCAGTGGTGAATTTGAAGCAAACCCAAGTCTTTCAAATATGTGCTGAGCTACTTTTCCAGGTGCATGCTCTAGAGGTGAAGGCTGAGTTGAATTGCCTTGGTCAGATCTCTGTTGAGGAGGAATAATTGGAACTCTCACATATGGTAAGGGTGAGAAAAAGAGACCTTTTTCTTTTTTGAATGCAAGAATACCGAAGTTGGTAAATCCAGTCACCAAATCAAGTTAAATCTTGAGCCATGTTGCATTGTAACGTGGTGATGGTAAACGTCTTAAGAAAATTAATGGGAACTATTATCTTGCTCAAATTATTTCCTTTGTATCTCTTCCAGCATGCAATTTAAATCACATTTTCCTCAGCCAGATTCCAGATTTCCTTGTGTGTATTTTTTTTTTCATAAAATTAAATCATTGCACAAAATTGAATATCCTCATCACTAGAGGAAGAACGTGGAACTATAATATGATTTAAGATCAGTGTGTGAAGAATAATCAAAACTAAATGTTTCATCAGAATATCCAATTAGTTTAAATGCTGAATGATGAAACATTATGGACACCATGAGTCAGTCAAATCTGCAGCCATATTGTGTAGGTGGAAAAATGAATCGGAAGCCATGAGGGACTCCATGCTTGGTAAAAGCTTTGACTGGGAAAATTTTGTTGAGTACTGATGATAGGTCTTGACTGACATAATGACCCTTCAAATGATATTTTACCAGAATTGGTGGGTCAGTCAGATTCTCAGTATGTGGTATATGCAACCTGACTTTCAGCGTCAGATCTTAAATGAGTAAGTTGATGTCTTGGATGATATATAGATTACTTTTAGTGTCTTTGGTATGGTGAGTTCAGTGAGCATAAAGGTAGCTCTGGGAAGCCCAGAACTCATTGCTAGTTGTTGCAGATAAGGGCTTCTTTCTTTGATACAAATTTGCATTTGCTGGTGACATCTGTTTGATGATGTGCTTTGTTAACCATCAGATTGAACAGCCAAATAAACTTAATTCAGCCACTTCATAAGGGCCATGTTTTTGGCCGGGAAGATCTGAGAGAAAATTCAGTGTTCATGAGGGAAATGGGTGTTTTGGAATACAGTTTTGTTAAAGAGCACCTCCCAAGCTCATCCAGATGTAATAATTCATGAAACTGCTGACGGCTTATTGTGTTTGTGCTAAAGATGTGAGTTAGTGTCAGAAGTTTTCAACTTTGTAATTCTGTCAGATCTAAATAGACAAGTAGGGTCCTGTAGATTAGAATCTAATATCATCATCAACACAAATCGAGTTTGTTTGATGCCTAGAAAATATTTCCTTTCAAATCTTGTATTTTGGCTACATATTTTGTAGTTTTTAAAAGACATGCAAAGTAGTACATGGAACTACAAAGGCAGTTGAGTCTGCTGGAAGATTTGGGAAAAAGATGACTCCTCAGCATAATTTCTTTTAACTCCATAAATGTGGGGGAAGGACTGATGTTTTACTGTACTTGAAACAACAGGCCACAACAGACTCAAAGCAAGCAAGAAGTGGTGATTCTTCATGCATTGTTAGGTTGTGGAGCTCCTTGCTTACCACAATGTTTTGTGGATGCTGAAAGAATAGAAAAGAATACAGAGAAGAACTTAAAAGAGAAAAAGTATTGAAAAATGTTGATGTCAAATACAACATCTCACTCAGAAAGTCCCTGAGCCAAGGATTGTTGGTGTTTCAGACTATGTTTAGAGGAACTGTTGAATATACAAAGTTTTTGAACGTGCAAGTATTTTGGTTTTCCAAGCATCTGTTGAGGGCTGTTTCTAAAAAGAGATGGTAGTGAAATTGAACTTCATTCTATTGTAATTCAGTAATTCCTCTGTAATCTGACAGTAAAGAACATGTTTCCTTACCTGGATGAAATTCATACCCCCCTAACTCTGGCTTTGCCAACTCTGGATCTCTGTCTTTTTCTCACATAGATTTAATGTTTCCATTAGAACAGATGTTCCCTGGTTTGAATAGGCCCTTATTGCTTTTGCGGTTACAAGCACTGCCATGTGTTCAGCTAGACAATGGCTGATTTCCCCAATTTTTAAGAAAATTAATTTTATAGATTTGCTTTGATTCACTTTAATGTAAGGGTGGTTATTTTTGTAATTTGTTTGAGGTAAGGAAATGTATGCAGAATTGCCTGAACTCCTAGGCTGATAAGCTGCTTGGTGGCTGAAAAATATATTAGGAATAATATTGGACAATGTGAGAAAACAGTCTAATTTTCACCATACTGAATAGAGAAACCTTTTACAGAAGTACCTATTATAGGGAAACCTTTTCCTTACACATACCTTCACTTACAATTTCCATGTATTATTATAGCTAATGAGAGCTCCAGGAATCTTTATGTTGCGTAAATGCATACCACAATAGATGATTTCTACTCTAAAGAGCTTAGAAATCTGACTGCAAGAGAACGTGTGTAGGAGGTACAGCTACGAAAGAGAAGAGGAAATAAGAGGAGTTTTATTCCCCAATGAAGAAGGGTCAAATCTGAGGGATCAATATAAGAATTGTACTTTATAATGGTTTTGTCTTAGTGAAGAAAGAAACGTCAGATCACTACTTGGCCCTGAGCTGAAAACATACACTGAAATTGTAGTAGGTTCATTTTTTATTTGCGGTTGTAATAAGAGTTGTAGCAGAGAACATTATCTAATTTCTGTCTCCTAATGAAAATTGTCATCAGACAGCAGTGCTTGCCAAAGAAAGTAAAATGTCATCTCTAAAGGGACTGCGCACATGAGCCTGTCAGAAATCATCCCAGGAGAGAAAGAGCTTTTATAACGACAACAAAATATGAGATTGGGTTTAAAAAATATCCATACAAGTACTGTAATTGCTAAATGGGGAAAAAATGTTCCCTGCTGTATCATATCTGGTATTTGACAAAAACTTAGCCTCCAAATATTTATTTTTTTTGTTCTCCAGGTCTAACTAAATAAACTCAACAAATAAACAAACAGCTAAGCTGATCAATACTTTAAATAATGTATCTGAGGAAAAAAAAAGTCCTTAATGTAAAGAAAATTTTCCCTTTTGTTGAGTATGGTACCTAATACAGGAAATTCCCCTTTTTCTGAAAGTACATTGGTGCTGCTGTGAATCAGTGAAGGCTGAGATTGGTACTGAGATAATGGCAAAGGAGTAAAAGCTTCTTAAGTCTGGTTATTAAAGTGTGTCATCAAAGACAATAAGAGCTTTGGGCATGAATTCCCAGGGATCTGCTATTTCCCTGTGAGAGCTATTTCCCTTTCTCATATACTTCTCCCAGCTCACTGGGCACTGACTTCTATTATGAGAGGAAAATACTGACATAGTAGAATTGCTGTATCTATTTCCTCCCTTTAAAACAAACGCAAGTCTAGCATTTCTCTCCTTTTTGCCTGACTCACATCTCTTCTTCAGGGCACACAGTAAGAGAAAACAGGGTTCCTGGGTACAATGCAGCGTCAGTGCTCCTCTCTGCCACAGAAATCACTGATGTGCCAAATGAGCAGCCCCTCCAAATACTTCCGCTGAAAGAGCCAGGGGGAGCTGGAGTGGTGGGAATGTTCAACAACTTGGTGCTGCACTGAGGTTGTAGGCATGAAGGAGGATGCTCTACAAGAACAAATAAAGCTTCTGCTGGTCATGATAAATTATTTTAGGATATTGTTACTATCAATGACAGATTCTAAAAGGTGGTAACTTTCTGAAAGTTGCCCTCAGGGGAACTAGATAAGGGAGTAGGGTGTGGGATATAAAGGGGGAAAAACAACACTTAATGTGATGGTTCCAGCTGTCTGAGAGCATCACTGTCCCTGGAAATCTTGCATCCCACATATACCAGGTCTGGAAACGCAGACGTTTTTACTGCGTTCTTCATATTGATCTTTGGTCTTAATTAAAGGAAGTTTTACTGTGAGACAATATCAACTTTAATAAAGCTTATATTACTCTATACTATGAAGACTTACTGCTTGGCATGGAAGAAACTGCTTTGCCATAGAAGGGAATATATTGGTATTGGTAAGACAGATAACAGTAACTTAGTGATCTTATATTAGTTTGTACTATGCAATCATGAAAGCAGATCTAGAAATGGATTTTGGATGTGAAGGAGGAATAAATGCATCCAGTAATAGTAATACTTTTGATCAGGTGACCTTAGAGCACTTTTAAAAATGTGCTGTTAAGTGTTCTAGAAGATAAATGAGGTTTCTGCTGTTATTGTTAGGGTTAGTGGAACTTATCGTTTCAGATAAAAATATATTTATAGTTAATGAAAAGTAAGAGTTTTACCACTGAAATTTCAGAAGGTGATTATGCCATTCCATTTGAAAAGCTAAACTGTGTTTCCTTTGCCTGACCTGGTTATTTTCTATTCCCTCTCCTTTCTTCCCTGTCTCTTCTTTGGCAATATTCAAGAAGAAAATGAGGTGAGAAAAAAGAGGTGAATAACCAGCTTTAATGCTTTATAGGAGATTTCAACATATGTACAGTATACTCTTTGTCAAACAGCTGTTACAGATGTTATTAGTTTTTCCATGTGTTATTCCAAGGTTTGAAAGAAGGGAACCCGAGGGATGTAGTGATTTGTGATGGCAATGTAATGCAGAATAAAAAGTGGATCTCAGGTTTTCATGTAAAGCAGAATAAAAAGTGGATCTCAAGTTTTCTTATATTGTGGTCTCATCTTTTTTTAAAATACATTCAAATCATCTTGCTGGTCAACCGAAAGCTTTAATATAAGCTTGTCTCCTCAGTGGTTCTCTCAGGCTTCCATCCTTGTCTTATCCCAATCCAGTGTTCCAAAAAAATCAATCAAAAATTGCTTGTAAAGATTCAGATTGCTTGTGTTTTTAGCAAAATCTCTAATTTGAAGTCAAGAAAAGGGTTCAACAACTCCTTTCACAGAAGAAATTGGCCAAGAGAAGGAGAGAAAATGGAATGAGTTGGCAAGAAAAAATATAGGGCTGATTGCCTCTCTGTGTTTTTGTGTGGAAAAAAAAATGAAGTAAAATGAAGCAAAGAAAACCAGAACCCAAATGATCCTGTGCTATTCTTCTGAGAATTATCCGATGGTAGCATTTATGGAGAGCAGCTGTTTGTAAGTGCTCTATAAAAGTCACATTTGTATATTATTCCACGAAGACATACCAAGTATTTATAATACCTGTATGTGCCTTTTTTTGCTGACCTTTCTCAGTCTTACTTGGTATTTATTGTTGAAAGATTTTCTGATGTGATTGATGTATTTGGTTATTGTTTGTGTAATCAGGCTAGAAGGCTGTGTCACATTGCTTGCAGGAGCAAAGTGAGAATTGCAGGTTTCCATGGTACAAGTTATTTGTGCTATTTCAATTCGACCAGTCCTGCATGCAAAATCTGGATGTATTAGGGCACTTCTTGTGTTCCACATTGAAGAACTTCTCTAAAGGTGGTGACTGGTATCTAGGAAGAGATTGACCTTCTGATGCAATATCAAGGAAGGCAAGTCTGTGCATCTGTTGTCAGAGCTAAGTTAGGATATCAAAGTTCTGCGTTATGTTCCACATCTGGTGTCCATCACAAGTTTAACATAACAGGCAGCCTTCTCACACTGCATTATTTTGTCACCTGAGAGTGCCACAACGAACTAGATAGTGAGTTTTCAGTATGTTGTGATCCCTAAGGTAACAGCAGTTGTGTCCGATGTTGCCCAGCTCACCTAAAAATCCCTAAAAATCACTGCAGATGCTTTTCAGCTGTCCCAGACGTGTCCTTTTGAGACTGGAGGGAGAAAAGCCTGGGCTTCCTGTCTCAGAAAACTTCTTCAGACCTTCAGACTGGTTTCTCTATTGTCATTGAGTTTTACGGTGGTTCTTGACTGATTTTGTTTTTTTTTCATCCCCAGTTATTCAGCTCAGTGGAGTTTGGCAGAAGATGGCTGCTTCTTCATGAAGGAGTTGCACCAAACAGGTTCTACTGGTAAGAGCAAAAATCTCTTCCTCTTTTCCCAGACAGAATTTCTCCATATTTTTACAGACATCTTGAAATGAAAGCTTGAAAGCAGTGTGGCTGAATGCAGTATGCATCACTATCAGTCTCTTGTTGTTGGGATTAACTTTGAAGTGGCATGAAAGGGGCATTATTCCTGCTGTTCTGTGTTTAAATAGCACTTGAAAGTAGGGTCTTTGATCTAAGAATGATGCACAACTGAAATATTCTAAGTCTGAGGCAAGCATTGATTGGGGAGGGGAGAGTTCTGCAATTTCCTGTGAACATTTTGGGTTGCAACTTAAGTAAATTCAGCATAAGCTTGCTTGCACTCAGAGTGAAGTCTTGAAAGTCTCTGAAGACAATAGCTTTTCTGCCATAGGTGACAGTCAAGATGACCAGCTCCAGTGACTGTTATGCTTTTAACTGCTGTTAGACCCAGTTCAATCCCTGAAAACAAGCAAGTTAATGACCACTGAAGTAGGTACACACAGTTCTTCACTATGAGCTTAAATCACTTTGTAATATTGCTTCTAGGCTGCTGTGCCAAGATTTCCAGTCTGAGTTCAAGCTTCGTGGATCAGCTGTGTTGCATAAATCCTGTTACTGAATCTTTGAATGTCAGTCACTTACAGCAGTGGTGAAACATGTGGGAGTTTGGTGCCGAGGTTACTTGAAAGAAATTTCGTAGCTCTTTGTCACTGGTACAAGCTCTAATCTTCGCTGCACATATGGGTGAAAGTTGAGGAATCAAGGAGACATGGCTCTGCTTTCTTGCAAATATGGTTGTCTTAGACTAAACCAAAACTGAAGTTTAATTGTTTGTATTTAGGCTTATTCCTCTTTTTGCTTGCACTGACATCAATCTTCAAGAGTTCTTGCCAGCTCTGTCTGGAGGTGGAAGTTCACCTGTGAGCAGATGTTGGCTCTTGTCCCATGAATCTGGACTTTAAAATAAAACCTTTGTATAAAATAGTCATTTTGAAATCGGAATGAGATGAATCAGATGATTAAAGTGAAATCCCAATAGGTGACTATTAAGCTATAAGTTTGTGCCTGTTCCTTAGGTTTTGAAGGTACTAAGACTTAGGAATGGTTTGGTCAAATATTTTCTTTTAATTTCTGAAAGAAGTAAGAGCTCTAGGTCGAATTTACTTCAAAGCTGAATTAATATTTGGTTTGCAAAGGATATAGACCAAAGATTTTGTTTGCTGCTCCTGACTTTTAATTCTTTCTCAGAATCTGTATTAGCTGAAGCTTTTGTAAGCTCAAATCCATTTTAAACTTAGGTGTGATTTTCTGTGTTTGTATACACGTATTTATGTCACCCCTATTTTATTCCTCTGGGGCTGCTAACAGGGTTTCTAAGTGTCACATACAAACGCAGTCCATCTACATGTTTTGGTATTTCTGGGCTAATAAAAGTAGAAAGTCCTAGAAACTGGGTGATCTGGTTGTTGAGAAAGCCCACAAAATTGTACTGGCTGAAGAAGGTCAGAGAAGGAAAGAAGGGGAATGATTGTCCCTGTTCCTGGATCTCTATGTCCTGCACTTCACTCCGAACCTTTTGAAGTTTCCCATCATTAGTTACAGTAATGGTTTATCATAAATTGAGCAGATAGATGCCTGAAATAAGAATAATGATGAAAATGATCATTTTTTCCTTTTTGTAAAGCTCAGACTTTGAAGGCCTCTTAGAACCTTACAAATAAGAGAAGACCTGGAGCTTCAAAGGCAAACAAGAAGCTGAATAGATGAAAAGATGTTCCAACCACCCATCTAATTCCCTATAGCCATAAACAAAACATGAAACTGCAACTCTGTATTTTCACCTTGAACAAAATGTCCCTTAGATAATATACTCAGTGTAAACTGAACTATAATTCTACTATCAAAATTAAAAATAAGGTAGTTTATAGAGACAGTGTTAAATCTTGTTCTGGATTATTTACTGGGGTCGTAATTGCCTTGGAAAATAAAACCAGCTCCAATTAAATGGCCACTTCCAGGCCTCATAAACATCCACAATAGAAAACAAATATGTAATTGAGAGCAACATGGCTTTTCTATGCAGTAGTCACTGAAGTTCTGAATCAGAAGGGCAGCCCTTTGCATTCATAGTGTAGCCGCTGCTGACCCTCCATGAAAAGAAAATGAAAGGGAACTGGGACATAAGAGGGTGCAGATGAGCAGTTAAAATCCAGAATTCTACAACAATATCTGCGTAGCCAGAGCTCGTAAATAGGCTTGGTAGAGCGTGACTTGGTGCCTCATGTTTGTTTTTTGAGAAATTATTATGATATGCAGACTTTAATCAAACTGACTTCCAGTTATTTTTGGGGGTAGAAATGAATAGTAAAAGAAAATGTCTCAAAGTCACAAATTTCCAAGGAAATAAGCCTACTGGGACTATCTCTCCTGTTCCTGATGCTTTTTCTAAATCAAATGGATTTGAAGGGAACCACCAGGACTCAACTGTGTTGTTCAGAGAATGATGGCTTTATATTCTCTGTAGAGAATGAAGGATATATTCCAGTATCTAAGAAAGGCTTCATTTACTGGAAGGAAGGAACATCTGGAGGGTGTTCCATCTAAAAGAATTTGAATAGTTGATGCAAAGATGCATCATTCTCTTGATTTCTTGCTGATACTTTTATTTGCATTTTAGTCTCTTATATTGACTTACCAGTTAGTTTGTGGGTCACTCCATCCAGGGTAAGACCGTGAAGATGACTGTGAAGGAATGGAACACCTCCCCTTTGAGGGCAGGCTGAGAGAGCTTGGGGCTGTTCTGTCTAGAGAAGAGGAGGCTCCAGGGAGACCTGAGAGTGGCCTTTCAGTATCTAAAGGGGGGAGTTAAGAAAGAAGAGGTCAGACTTCTTAGTGGGGCCTGTTGTGACAGAATAAGGGGAGATTTAGATTGGATATAAAGATGAGGTTTTTTACAGTAAAGGTGATGAGGCACTGGCACAAGTTGCCTAGAGAGGTGGTGGATTCCTTATCCTTGGAGACAAGTGAGATCAGGCTGGATGGGGCTCTGAGCACCTGATGGAGCTGCAGATGTCTCTCTTTGCAGGGTAGTTTTAGTTTTAGAACGACTGCTGCAAGTGCTGCCAGAGAAACATTTAACATCTTATGTCTGTTTCCAAGAGAATTTTCCGTTCACTTACTTTTGGTTGCTCTGTGAAACATTCTCTCCTACTACCGCTCTAGAGAAATTTAAACCTCTGAAGATCATTAAAGTAATCTGCCGATGCCTACTGCATAGCTATGAGAAAAAGCTCTATGTAGAGCTCTGCTCTTTGCTCTGCTCTTTGTAGCTCACAGGTGTTTTGTGTTCTTCCATCATCTATTTCATTAAAAGAAGTCATTAACATGAAAATGGGATCTTTGTTCCTTCAGAACTCAGCCCTTCTTTTTATTCTTCTACCCTCAGCTGTAAGTGATGCTCTGACATCTGCAAGTGTGATGAAAGAGATTATGGAGAAATGTATCTGGAGTGTGAGAAAGAGATGAGCAGATAAACCTTTAAAATTAAGTGTGTTGGGCAGTCTTTAGTGAAGGGCCGTAGTAAAATTGTCATTTCTAATAGTTGCTGTAATTAGGGTATCTTATCAAATGTCTCTCTGCATAATATAGATATGTGAAAGTGGGATACTGAGGAAAGCATAACACACTCAACTTTATGTGCATGACAGAAACGTTAAAGCATACTACACTGCATACACCTCAAAGATACTGCAGTTCTGCACTGTATCCACATTTGTTACATTTTTTGTTATTTCTTTGGTTGGTTCTTGTTATTTTGGTGTTAAATGTACTGCGACAGAAAAATACATGAAAGTTAACAAGGTGCTTGGTTATTCTGGAACTGTGCTGCATGAAAATACTCTAATTGCTAGGAAGAAGTATTCTAAGTAATATTAGTTCAGCGCGTAAACAGCAAGTTAATGTATATGGTTTAATGTTGATAGCATAGTGCTTACTAATGTGATCGGTATTAGGGGAAGAGAATGGAATAGATGTTAGATAAATAATGCTTTATCTAAATGCTTCTGAGTTTATTTTTATAATCTTTGTTGATTTTCTGCATACGTTCCTGGAATTTTGCTGGCAAAGACTGTGGGTTGTAGTGAATGCAAACATGAGCACAATTGCTGAATCAATCATATTAGGAACTACTTTACTTTTTTCCTGCTCTAAGTGGTCTTGTCATCCAGTCAGAGTTCAGCAGTGATACCTTGTAACGTGCAAATCCAAATATTCAGGACCAGTGACTTCAAAATGCCTAGTCAAAATGTGTACAGTTTGCTATGGCCAACATATACAAGCAGAATTGCTCATTAAAATATAGAATTTTTATTCTAGTCCTTTCATTAAGTCATACATTCAGACAGAGTTTTTTAAATAAAATATCATGCTGGCCTTACAGAAATAAAGTAGTTGATTAAAAAGCTCATTAATCTGCAGAACATATTTTTTGAATTGAGACATCTTCTGCAAAGATTCTCAGCTAATTCTGATCAGTACCTGCCCTTGAAAAATTCAGTGGGAAAAAAAGGTAAATAATAAAAATGTCTTGCAAAGAAGCATAGAGGGAACGATGGAAAAATTCAGCTAGTAAATCATGAAAAGTTATAATCATTAAATGCATCACTGCAGTTGATTTCATATTTGGGTACTGCACACAGACAAGCAGGTGGGAGAAATATAAAAATATCACTCTGTACTTGAAGAATCTGACTGTCGTGATCAGACAAGAAGTACTGCCTGGGATTTGCATGTACTGTATGAGCATGAAGGTTGGATTAGAAGTAAAGATACATCATTGTACATCTGATTTTCAATAGGATTGTGCGTCCATGATATTAATGTTTCCCTTATGACTTTATGGGAGATCTGACAGTTTGGGAAAAGATGTTGCTGTGTCTCCACTCCATCTTGTATTTTTCTGGGTATGGGAGAGTGGAGAAAATGAGTGCAAATATCATTTTAAAAACAACACACAAAAAACAGCTAACCAACCCTTCTACTCAAACAATACAAAGATATGCATACACACTGTGAAAGGGAGAAATAGATAAACCTGTAAGCGGATGGGAGGACAGATGAGTAGATAGGACTATATATGTGTTTCTTTTATGAGCAACAGGGAAGAAAGATAATCTTTAGAGTAGAATTATACAGTGTATATCTTTTCTTTTCCAGAGTTGGCTAGAAAATATATTTTAAAAGGTCCGACTGCATTCATTGTCACAGCTGAAAGAGCTGAAAATCAAGGGAAAAAGTGTGTCAAAGCCTTGTTAAAAACTCCAATTATATTCATGTGGTTGGAGCAAGCCAGGCAAACTGTCCCCACTTTTTTGTCGGATTTTGGCTTGGTGAAATTTGCACACCTACACAGGTGGGCTGAAGCAATTTAAAGGACAAAGTGTCTGGGCTGTTTTTGGATGATGCTGTGTATTGCTAAACAAGACCTTTTAATCATGGCAGAGCAACTGCTGGTGGCTGACAGGGAAGATGCCAATCAAAGGGCATTGTGACAGCCTGGCCAGAAAATCATCTGCTTAATCTAACACAAAAGCCATACGTGATTAATTGGACTGTACTAAAAAATTGAATAGGAAAATACATATTATTTTATAGCTTAAAAATGGTTGAGATGAGCACATGCCAGATGGGTGCGTCATGGATGGACCAATGACAGATTTCAGGCGATCTGAATTAACTAACTGGCTTGCTTATATTTTTTGGTAGTTTCATGGCTGCCAGCCTAAAGATACAGGTGGGCTGCAGGCTAGCAGTACTGCCAAGTACCGGAATGAAGAATGTATTTGCAAACATCTTTTCCTTTGTCCATTCCATGCTTGTGCTGCTATTAACATTACTGATGGTGAACAACACATTAGAGCACATGGTCACCATTCGTTGCCCTAGACACTTACAGTTTTCTCACCAGAAAGGTCAGCATACTATCCTGTCCAGCAAGGGTGCAAAAAAAAGCATATTCACTGTTGGCAATATGTTCACCTTTCTGAAATCCCAGTGGTATTTCAGAGGCTTTAATGAAAACCTCTGCTTACAGTTCCTGGATGCTTTGACCCTCACGTAGCTCTATCTTTTTGCTACAAGTGAAGGCTGAAATCTCTCAGATTTATCCAGGGAAATCAGGATTTTATTCCTTTCTGGCTTGCAGATATGTACAGCCCTGCCAGACCCGTGTGAATCAGCAAGGAAAGAAAAAAAAAAAAAAAAAGGGCATGCAGCATCCTCTTTCTGCTGCTGTTAAAAGCTCATTTAGATTCTTTGGATTTATTATAAGTCTTGGTTCTTAAGAAACTGAGATCCAAAATACATACCTTTCTTCTTTGGACAAGAATGAGAAAATTAGCTGAAGTCATGCAGCAGGGTTCTGATAAAACTCTGGTCCTCTGAGTCCATAATAATCAGATCCTCTGGTCCCAATAGTCTCTTGAGAAAGCTTGTTACTCAGTTCAGGATTAGTTGGAGCAAAATATAGCTCCTCAGTCTCAAAACCTTCGTTTGGCATAGTTCCATCTTATGAGGGGGAAAAAAGCATTCTTGACCCTATCTGTTTATTGTGGCAACTCCAAAGATAGGAGTAAAAGAATACCTTGAATTTAATCCTAAAATTCATCACTGAATACCACCTTACCCATTTATCTGACTTTGCCCCCTCCTTGCTTTAGAATTTTGCCCTTCAGTTGTGAACAGGGAGGATGGAGAAGAAGAGGTATAGTTCACCTGAGTGTAAGCCTTTGGGACTGAACGATCCTATTCTGATTGATACACAAGTTGATGTGATTTGTTATTCCAATTTCAACTAGTTTATCTTTAAAAAAAATATATAATAATTATCTGAAGATACTATGTAAATGAGGGAAGGTTCCCATACACTTTAACTTTTCCCCACTTCTTCAAGTTTCCTTTACTGAAGATGTACGGATGTTGACTGCCATTAGTATACCTGTTTCAAATCTGGTTTGGGGTGTTCCGCAGTAACAGAAGCCTGCAATACTTGTAATTCTGAAACAAGTCAATTTTCAACAGGCGCTGGACTAAGAACTTGGTTGCTCTGGATACGTCTACAAAGGACAGCACATGAAGGGAGTGAGACAATTACATAGTGAATCTAGCTGTGGATTTGTCTGGGTCTACGTCAGGAAAGTTTCAGTGCTATTTTATGTTGTATGGTTAATGAGAAGCACATTCTTGAAGAAGAGTTGACTTGACACTTGCTGTAAATGACTCCCTGACCTCCTCCAGAGCATCCTGACTGGGCCACGGCACTACAGCATACCAGAGACGCATCTTAACACAGTGGGAAGCCATGATCCTATTAGACTGCAACAGCAAAGAAGCAGTAAATCAGGGAGATTTGGTGCCTCATATCAGGGAGCTGAGTTCAGAGGCTATAATTGGAAAGTACCTTCCTCCTTGCCTCTCTTCAAGCCAATTCTAAGGAAGATGACTCTGGTGTCCTGCAATACATGAGGCAGATGTAGACAGGAGAGTGTTAAGATCATTATTGATCCTCGTAGCTAAGTTTTGTTCATTTACATCAGGTTCTGATTTTAAGGCATTCCTCCTGCCTTTGCATTACTAGCAATGGATGTTTACCTTACTGGAAGTTCACATCCATTTATTTTAGTGTTAACAGCAACAGCTATCTGGTTTTCCAGGTCAGTGTTGCAGAATGGCACAACTGGGAAGAGTCTACCTGGTTGGGCTTTATTCACTGCATTATTATTTCCCATCCCCTCTAGAGAAAAGGTGAGGAAGTCAAGAACCATAGGATGGATTTGGCCCAGTGGCTGCCAGTTGAATTGCACAAAATTAGAGCATTTCATCTAATTGGATGATGATGGAAAAATAGTGCAGAGGTACAGAAGGGAACATCTAATTAGGTGATGATTTGGGGAAATTTATTGGCCAAGTGTAAAGAAATAAAGTGCTGATTTACATCTGTCTGGAATCCTGCACTTCATTTCTAAAACAAATCAGGAGAACAAAATGGTTAAGAGATGTAAAAGCTAGAAACCATTCTTTAGAGACTATTCAAGAAATAGTAAAATCTGTAAAACTTCACATAATAGGGAGTAAAGAAACTACAAGAATTCACTGCCTTGCTAAACTCCATGGGGAGTTTTTTCATTGAGTGAAAAAGGAACAGAGAGTATCAGCAAAGTCCTCGTGGAGTGAATTTTGTAGCAAAAGAAAAAGGAGCCTGAAGGACTCTGCACACTATTTTTATCTGTGCCACATAACAACTGTGTGATCTTGGTCAAATCAGCGAGGTCTCTGTGCTCTTGACTAATCAGAGGAGTTGATCTGTAAAACTGAGGCCAAAAATTTTCCTCAACCCCTTTTTCTGACTTGTTCTACTCATCTTGTACTTTTCCATAGATCTTGAGCAAATCAGTTGCATGCAGGGAAGGTTACTTAAAGGTTGATTGTCAAGTACCTCTGGACAAAAAGCTCTCTGTTCAGGACTACATGTTACTATTTTTATGAATGGCAATTAAGATTTAGAGTGGTATAGGAGCATCGGTGGAACTAGTAAAATTGATGCTACTAAGGACTGTACAAACATCATCTGATGTTGCTGTTTGCACTCTGGCCTTAAAAACAAAAACCTGCCGTTCAACAATTTGGAATAAGCTGTCAAATTTTTTAACATGAAGCGACAGCATGTGTCCCAGAGGCAGTGAGGGAGCTGGTTTTGCACTGGCAAGATTTACGATAAGGGATTCATACGAGAGCTGAGGCTAAAGGAAGACAAATCCCTGAAGGCAAATTCTACCAATAATTGAATTACAAAGCCATTATCATGTGCTGAACAGCACAACTTTATGGCTCTATTGTGACAGGATAAAGCTTGATAGAATATTTATGTTCATAAGACAACTTTGGCACAAGGATCTCTGGCAGAGTGTTCTCTAACAGCCAGAAAGAGACTCAGGACAAGTTGTCATGAGGGGAAGAGAGGGCATATAGGCAAATCAGCATTTTTAATGGCTGAGGGATGAAACTGGGTTTTCCATGTTATGTGTCAACTTTCTGACTGGCGCTGTTGAGCAACCTCTTCTAACTTACGTTTAATCAGTGCTGATAAGCTCAAAATGACCAAAACTGCGTGGCTCTCATTCTGCTCTCTTTAGTAGAGCTATGCTAATGTTTGTAGCTATCTACCATCCTTTCCTGCATGAACAAATTATGCTTTTTGTTTTCCTTCAAGAGAAAGTGAGGGGTAGTCATAGGATTAGTCCTGATTCTGTGCTTGTTCATTTCTTCTGAGACACCAGAAATTTGTGTAAGATCTCAGTCCCCGTAAGAAGAATGAACCACATTTGCACTTTTATAAGTGGTTCTGTCTGTGCAAAGGCAATAGAATTTCTGTTCTTCTAGCCTTCCATTCTGGGCCTTTTTTCTTCCTTTTTTTTTTGCAGCCTCTCTTAAAAAGTCTCAAATTGCATAGCTTAAATTACCAATGATCTTCGCTACAGTGGGTGTCTTTAATACGAATAATGTATGAAAATTTTGCCATCACAATTATTGCGCATATAATCTCAGAGATGGTGTGGCTCTGTCTGAACTCAAGCATCCAATACTGGAGGCATCTGAAGCTACTTTTCAGGATACACAAGCCCATGAGATGGAAAGTCTGTATGGTCTGGTGCTTTAAGTTCTTTGTGAAAATTGGTAATTTGAAATTAAAAATACCCTATGTGGAAGTTTTTGCTATCCTCACAGCAATGCCCTTTGCAGTTCTGAGTGGTCTGATGGCCTTACAAGCTTCATCTTTCCCTAATATCCATAAATAATTGGTTTTTTTTTCCCATAAAAGTGAATAAAAATCTAGAAGAAATGGAAATGCAGAATAAAAAGGCCTTTATTGTATTTCATAGGATCATGGAATAGTTCAGGTTGGAAGGGACCTCTAATGCATGGCTACCTGGAGCAGTTTGCCCAGGACCATGTCCAGATGGCTTTCAAAGACCTCCAGGGAGGAGATACCACAAACTCTCTAGGCAGTTTCTGTGACTCTGAAGATCTGGCAGGCCTTGGAACTAAGATTTTAGTGAGAAGTCAGACAGAGAGATGGCAAGAGGTAGGTCGCTACAGAAATGTGCCAGCTAGCATTTGCTCTGCCATGTGCACTGCCAGACTGCTGTTTTATTTTCAGTCTCGTTCTAAATCAGAAGATGATTCTGGGTCTTTTCCTTGTGCTGCTTCTCGTGGTTGGATGTAGAATCTGCATTCAGAGCAATTACTGTGCTGCAGACACTGGTATTGATCTGTGAAGCTCTCAAGTGCAGATGGCTACTTAGCAAGCTTGAAGGGAATTAAAATTTTAGGAAGCAACTTTGTAATAGGACTGGGGGAGTATTACATGTTTCATAATGTGAGCATCTTCTGTAAAGACAATGGGGTAACTTATGTTCCTTCTGGCTTTTTAAATCTTTTCTCTTTTTCTCTTTTCTTTCTTTTTCTTTTTTTCTGCCCTCCCCAAAACATTCAGACAGTTACACCAACAAAACACTAAAAAAGATCATTGGAAAAATACAGTAGGTACTGCTCAGCAGAAGGTGTTGCTAGCATATCCCTGGTATTCTGAAGTTTTGGGGAGGATTAAAGGAATGAGCAAGGGGCATGCCATTATTTTATAATGAAATGAAAACATAAAGAAAAGAGAAGAAAAGATTGTGGCAGTATATGTGACTGACAGGTCTCTGAGAATGGATGCTGAAAGAAAAGAACAGAATTGAAAAAGAATGAAGCATTACCAGCATAGCTACAAAAGCAGTTGCTCAGAACAGGGCATGGCAAGGTTTGTGCTGTTTATTTTCAGAGAAATATATGAAAGGAAATGAGTAACTGATTGGTCCTAGACTGTTGCTCACCTGTATCCATGTTCTTTGCAGGGTGTTTGTTTTATAGGCTGTTAAATCCACAGCACTTTTCTCTTCCTTCTTTAACTTGTGAAATGCACGTTGAGCTGGTTGCATTGGCGAAGGATAATGAAGTAGGGTGGGCACTCACCTCAAGTTACAGACCCCAACTTTGAGGCTTTGGAGTTATCTAGGGCATGTAGTTTTCTTTTTCCATGTGTAAGTTTGTATTTATTCATCATGTGATTCTTGGTAGAACGTTCATATCCAGTCATCAATCAGGACTGGAATTTCCTTACGATAAATTAAGTTTTTTCATTGTGTTTCGTACTGATGCCACGGGCTTAACACCATTACTTAATGATACTCAGGCTTTTAGAAGTCTGTTGTCCTCGCCTACCAAGGACGCCTTTTGCCTGTTCCCTTTACTTACAGCCCATTCTATACTCAATTCAATTTTTTTTAATTTAGTTAATAAACATGCTCCAGGTCTGTCACATTATCTTTTTTGAGATATGTATTTGATCACATGGATGTCTGTAGTATAGGTATGCAGACACGTTATACTCAATAGTAAGAAACAATCCATTTTGAGATAGTTTGACTTGTGAAATTAACTCCTAACACAGTTCAGATGAACCACAGTGCACAACTGCCTCTTTCTCCTCACTGCCTACAAAAGCATTTGAGAGTGACTAGCTCAGAGGTCTGTAGATTATAACCGGGTACGGTGCATGTTATTTTATGTGATTTTTCAGGTGGAATAAAGGGATATATAGAGAAATATCATAGAACTACCATGGAATAAGACAGAGTGATATGAGAAAATTCAACATTTACAATTTTCTGAACAATAGTCTCTCAGCAGAATCTAGATATGGGTAGTATGTTCCCAGATGCCAACTGTGTACAGCTAACACTGACTTGAGCAGATATGTATTTGTAATTTGCCTATCCTTTGCAGCTGATTATACTTTGTTATCATTATTGTCAGGCCCATGTTATCATGCGTGGGTCAGACTGTGACCTTATGCTGCTGCAAGTAAATTAGGCCAGTTATATCAAAGCAATGGAGTGTGTATTCTGACAAGTAACAGGTAAGGAGACCTTGATATAATTCTTATCTCCACCTCACATATCTTGTTTGACTTAAGAAACTGCCTTAGCTTCCCTGGGCCATAGCTTTCTTCTTAGTCTCTCATTCCATGTCTGATTTGTAGGGAGCTAGGCAACATCAAAATTAAAAAATGAAGCCCTTGAGTAAAAGAATAATGTTTATCATGAGTCATATTTTAGCCATCCTTGTCCTGTCCATCCTTGGGATAATTGATGACTTAATTCTGCCTGGAGCTGAAGCATCTGCAGTCGTAATGCTGGCTGTCCTAGCATGAGGTGAAGTAGTATGCAGGTCACTAATGCTGTCGCCTTCTAACTTTCTGGGCTTGGTGGGTTCAGATATTTATATACTACTGTTAAGACATCTGAGAGTTTGATGTAAATAAAGGCTCATTTCAGAAGTGGAAGCAGTGATGACAATCATTTTCCATGTGTCAATGAGACATATTCATTTTTTTGCTGTCTTCACCATAAAAGATGCAGTAGAGGTGTTTCTTGGGGTCAGAAAAGAGGAGTAAACTGTTAAAGCACCTGACTGTAGGCTCACAGGGTTTAATCAAGGCAACAAGGTCTTTGCTGAATGAATGTCATCGTTGCCCGTCTCTGAAGAGACAAAGTGTTCAAGTTCGTGAAATACAATCTGTTCTTCTTCGAAGAGTTCACATCCCCATTGGGGCTGTGTTGGGTCAGGAGGAGGAGTGCTGAACGTTATCTTCTTGAATAGCCCAGTTCCAGGTGTGCTTAAAGCCTAATAAATAAACAAGGATAAAAAGGAGATAAGACAAATTATAAGCTTAATCCTTATGCATTTTTAGGGCTGTTTTTCACCTGCATCTATCCATCCTGAACTGAATTTGTAAGCAGCGGTCCTAGCATTTTGACCCTAATTCTGCTGATGATGGCAGGTAAACGAAAAATACCCTAGGAAGGTATTCCTTTCCCACCCACCTGGTGTCAGTCATCAAGAAGTAGGGATTTTAAATATAGAGTGAATGCTTAGGGGAAGACCTTGCCATAAGGGCTTTTGGAAATGAAGACAAGGTGAAATCCATGCTGGCTCAGACTTTTCTGAATCTTTCCAGTACCCAAACAAAATAAAATCCAAAGCTTTTCTAGCTAAACAATTGTTGCATGTTTTGTCAGTGAAGCTAAGGATTAATCAGGACACAAATAGTTTTGTTATTGCTAACATTTTTATAATGGTTATTGGTTAATGTGCATGATGATTAAGGGCTGGAGCTGCCTCTGATTGCAGTTAGTGGGAACTGAATTAAGGTTTAAATCACTGTTTGAATCTCACTTTTGATTTCCTGAAAAATAATGAGGCTTTGAACTGGACAGCATCTAATTTGTCTGTCAATGGAGTCAAATCTTTCTCTTCCCTCATGCATCTATTAGCTAGGAGGTCAAGCAGCTAACATGGAACTGGCTGTTTAACCCTTGGCCTTAATCTAGGATGATCCCTTGGCTGATAGGAACAAGACCAGAAATAAGACTGATTTTCAGAGTTGCTGCTGAGGGTACTTTACGATGGAATTGTTACATACTTGCAGCCAGTAATGCAAAAATTCTGGCTGTGCATCAAAGTAGTAGCTATTTGGACTGTACGATTTGTACATCTGCCAGCAAGTTGTCAAGGTCAGTGGTGCTGGTCAAGAAGAACCTTGGTAAAGAAAGCAAAGCCTGAGTTCAGAAACTCCTTGTTTGCAATGCTCAATGTCTTTGTTGTTGCTTGTTAATTCAGAGTGAACAAAGTCACTTTATGAGCCAATCTGACATTTCTTTTTTTAATGGAACTCTGTTTTTATTAGATCAGAAGTAATAAAATGTCTCAGAATGAAATGAGTTTTTTGTTTTTTTTTTAAATTTCTTAATTAATGAGTGAATATTGATCACTCAGAGCATCAATTAAGCAAGTGAGCATAAAATGTCCAATATAAAGGAACAGCTATAATTAGTATGCCGGCATACACTACTATCCCATCAATCCAAGTATGCTGTATCCCACCCTGAGATGAAATATAACCTACCAAACAAACCAGAGGATGCATTAGAAGGTCAGATGCCAGTGCAAAGAGAAAGAAGTCTCCAAGTGGAGAATGGAATTGAGATCAAGGAGTCAGAAATAAAGAACTCATAAGTGTAATGGTTTCAATTCACGGAAAAGTCGAATGTTTTTCAAATTCTCAAGTTTATTTTAGCTGAAACTCCAAAGTTGTTTCAACATGAGCAGCTTTTAATTCTGAGCATGAGTTTGGAGCTAAACATAATCATGTGAAATGAGTGTCTCAGACATCACCCAAGGTATTTGTTTTAACATATTTGAATCAATCTGCCTCTTGCAGGTCTATGATGGTGTCTGGTAGAGAGCCAGATCTTGTGCACCTGGAGGCAAAGACAGTGGATGGTCGTAAGTACATCATCTTCCAAAGACTGGTATTCTGAACTGCCCTTAAATGCTTGTAAATATACCATGATGGAGATCTGAGCTTTTAGTGGTTCGCTTGTATAAGGCACGTCTGTCAGAAGGGAAGTCTTTCCAGCATGATAAAAAGTTGGGATTAAGAACCTGTGAAAAGAGCTGAGAATATAGTAAGGAGGAATATGTGGTAAAAAGTAATTGAAATAGAATTCTTTCTTTTCCTATGTGATTTTTGTTTACAAAAGAGAGATTTCTGTGTCATAGAGCCTATCTACTTGTTGTGTCACACAATAACCATTGTAGTCTCTCCTTGAATGTAGCTTTACTGAACCTTTTCAGTTGACCAGGGATACTCTGCCTTAGGTACTACCTTTGAAAGTACCTTGTTTCTCTTGCATTAGAAGCCTTTTACCAACCTAAATGTATTATTCACTGTTACTACTTGTCATTGTCCTTCACTTTCATCAGCTGTTCTCCCTCTTTTCTTTGCTTCTCAAAGTGCTTTTTTCCATTCTAGCAACTACCTTTACCTGCAATGCTAGATGTTCTTCTAATTGGCTATGAATTCTCTCAGGCACCTCAATCCACCCGCTGTCCTTTCCTCCTCTCACCCATGCTTCCTCAAGCTTTTTCTTTCATCCCCCCTGCCTTTGCAGACCTTCCTCTATGGATTTCCTTTCCACAACACTGGTCTGCCTCAGGCATCATACTAAAAGCCTGGCTGCCATGAACCCTGTCATTGTCATTTCATATTGTTTCCTCTGTAGTAGCAACTTTACCACAACATAACAAGCAGGTTTGTGCCATTTCCAATATGTTAGTATTAATGATGCAGTCAGTTAATTCCTTTAAAAGAGGCTCAAATTCTCCCCTGAATTGTACCCTCAAATTCAGTGGTGTTACTTAAAATGTATGTTTCTCATTGGAAACTTAGAAACTGAAAAAGTAACTGTGAGTAATCAGTTTTTTAACTCATTGAAATTCAGCATGAAAGAGAATTTTTTGGAAGATGAATTTTGAAAAGAAACAGTTGTGATAGAAATCATAAAGTTTTAAAGTTCTTTCCATTTTGGGATATGCAAGATTAGTAAAAGCGAAAGAATTTATTATCTCTATTTTTTATCATTTGTGTTCTCTGGTTATTATTTCTCCTCTCAGCTTCACTTACCTGAAGACAGTGGCAAGGCCGGGGACATGAAACTTTCCATTTCTCATGACAAGCTAAATGAGAATGAAGCATTCTAATAGGACAGCAGCTAATTCAGCAGAAAAAAAAAATCACTGTTACAAAGGCTTTGGGAATTTGAGGTCACAGAGACGAACCACTCTAATCAGTGTTTAAGGAGCTATATTCTGGTGTTGTTTTTGAGGGATGCTTGTCTCACACTGTGCAGAGTAGGTGCCACACTGCAAATACTGTGAAAAGTGTTATTTGAGTTCTCCAGTAAGAACATTTTGCACAGCTATAGCACAATTCCATAAAAGATTCCTTGGGTGCTTAACAAATCAGTATGGTTAGTATAGATCTTAGGGTGGAAACTAAAACATAGGTAGAAGAAACCGTCCTTGATGAGGACTCAGGAACATTACTGAAGTTATCGTTCATCAGTCGAGCTCGAGTGACTGATCGGGTGCACTTATTTTGATGTAGCTGGGAGGCAGGACAATTTAAAATGTCTCTATTTAATCAACAACAAAGCTACTAATACAAATCTAGCTGTGGCTTCCAGCTTTCAGCCATTGGGCTGTAATTTCTGCTCGTGAGTCAAGAGGTTCCCAGCTCATCAGAAGTATAAGGTGTTTGATATTCAGTAAGTGCATGCTCTGTTTTGTCAGTTCTTCTAGGAAGCACAGGTCACTGGCAGAGGCCTACAGTGGGCAGCTTGAAGTAGTAACCTTGGAACATATCACTGCGTATTTTGCCAGAAGACATTTGTTAGCATTCCAGGTCACGGGACTTTGAAGCCGGCTGAGAGAGTATGAACATGGTCAATTACTCTAGTTACTACGACAGATTTCATGTATTCACCTTTCTTGTATACTAGAGCCTTATAGTGCTAAATCAGTCCCCCTCTCCTGAGCAAAGTAATTGTGAACCTCCAACTGATGAACAAACCTCTCCCTGGAATGAAGCTGGTGAATTTCTGCTGGTGGGGTAGTGGGATAAAGTGTGCAGGAGTGATAAGGTTACTTTTTTAAAAGGTCAGGATAGATGGCAAATATTTTTTGCTTATTTTATGTATCTTATGCTTCTGCATTTACTTATTTATTCTTTGTTTAGAAGATCTCTTTTGAGAGTGAACCAAGTGTAAAAATTCAAGAAAGGGATTAAATTTGAGGGGGTAGACTTGCCAAAATAAGACAGGGAAGAGAGTAAGAGAGAAAGGAGGTGATGTGGAAACAGCCATGCAATACATACAATAAAATAAAAGACTCTGAAGTAGAAATATAAGTGCTGAACAAAAACCTGTTTACTTCAGTTCAAATAGGAAAACAGTCTCATTCTTGTGCTGGCATATTTTCCAGCAGAAGCTGAGTAGTACAACTACAGCTGTAGGTGAGAAAATGTCAGCAGAGTATGGTGTTAGCCTATCTCCTTGTGAGAGGGTTGTCTGAGAACATGTATCAGCAGCAACCTTAGTATTGGGCTTTCCCTGCTAGAATATCAATAGCTCTCTAACTCTGCTCTCTGATTACAGCTTGTCTGTGCATTTTATTTATTGTATTTATATACATAATGTAAAAGGTTTACAAGAGCCAAAATAGGAGTCTCTTAGCAGGCATAAATCAGTGTAACTTTAGTGGCACGTTGATTTACACTTGATGAGGGTCTGGCTAGCAGCACTGTACCTGCACTCACATTCTCCTTTATTTTCTTCTTTCTCACGATCCGGAAAAATGTGGACTCATCCTGAACACATTATCTCATCAAACTAGGATGCAGGTTTTACTAAACAAACTGAGTACAGACTGTACGATTTAGTTGTATTGATGGAGGCAGATTAGCAGGGCTAGTCATTGCCATTTGTGTTTTTAAACCTGTTGTATAGATCTTGGAATGGACCAGACAAATTTTTATCTCATCAGATGTCTGAGTCAAGAAGGGAAGATTCTGTTTATTTTTGAAGGCTTCAGGCCTGATCCTAGTCAAGCTGGGCTTGAAAGTACAGTAGGAAAAACTGATTTTTTTTTTCAGTTGGAGGAAGTTCCAATGAACCTTATCTCACATTTCCATTTGTATGCTTGGGTGTCCCTGGTGTTCTGCTTTGATTTTGGAACAGGATCAGACCATGCTGTCAAAGTCAGCAGGAATTGTGATTTTTTTTCCTGGTTTCTGGTCAACACCCCAGTAAGACATTTAATCCCCCACAGTTCTTAACCACATGATAAGCTTCTCTTTGTTGTATTCACTGCCATAGTCAGCAGACAGAGTGACTGGTGGAAGTTAAATCCGTGTTTACTCAAATGCAATTTGAATGCTTCAGGAGGTGTATAATCTTAATGGTATGCAGATTCTACGCTTTTTATTTGTCCGTTTGCTTGTTTGTTTTTGAAGAACAGCACAGAAGCATCCTTAATTCATGGTTTTATCTGTTTTGAGTTAGGGAGAATTATCTAAGTAAGTCCTGATTCAGGCTAATTGACATGAGAATGTAATTTTTTCTGGGTGATCTCTATCAAGGGATGCAAACTGTTGGTGAGAATTTGAAAGATGGATTTCTACAAGGCATTTGGAGATTAATTGTGTGCTCATTGGCTCCCTCCAGAGAAAGGCAAAGCTGGCTTAGAGGATGTCTAAGATTTTCCATAGGTGCAGGTCAAAAAAAAAAAAAAGTGTTAATTTATGAGACTCACATTTGCTTATGTAGATGAATTTTGAATTATTACGAGTATCAAGTTTTTAATTTTATGTTATATATAGCATATGTCCCTAATGTTCTGGCAAAAATTTTAGAGAGCTTCTGATATTTAAGAAGTTAGATTACCTTTGCGTTTCTGATCTACATAGCAGCTTTTCTTAATAAAAGCTAATTTAGGTGCTGCTGTGAGTGCAGGCAAGACCGAGACCTCACCTGGGGTCAGCTGGCATGTTCTGCTTGCTGATCAGCAGTGACTGAGCATCTTGCCAGTGGTATCTGAATCACAAAACTGTGCTAGGACTTTAATTTACATTTTCACAGCACATTGCAAGGAAGAGCAAAATAAGGACTGTTGTGGACAAAAAAAAGTTGGCAACCTAGTTTGACGGGCCTTTTCTTAATATAGCTGAGGTGGTGAATTAATTCTCAGTCCCCTAAACCTGTGCAATAATTTTATTTTGTTTTTCCCACCACAGCTGATGATAAGTATTTATCTTCAAGAATGAAATGTGTTAGTTTCTCTAATTGTATCCTCATGATAGAAATGGCAAAGGATATACTTACCCGTACAAAGAAAGACTCTGGACTCTGACTTGCAATGAAGAAAAGGGAGTAGAAGGACAAAAACAGATTTGTGAGCCAGTTAGTAAGTGGACTGGACCATTTCATTGATCTTCATTACCGATAATTGCTTTACAGTTACTGAGTCCTAGAGAGTTGTGAATGTATCCCCATATTATAAATGTTTCTCAAATCAACATTCAGACCAGATGGGAATAGATAAAAGAACCGTCATTGTGTGTTTCATCAGCAAAAGGGGGTGGGAACATTACAGTATGAGAGAACAGTTAAATAGTGTAATTTATTCCCACTGGAGGTTGTGGATGCTGAAGGTTTGCCTTAAATGCCAAAGTACCTGGACAAGTTCTTATAATCTTTTCAAGATTTCTTTTATTAGTCACTCCTGGAGATGGGTTACAGGCCTAGGTCTTCAGTGAGATAAGTTACTACCATGTTCTTAATAGTTCATTAGTTAAAGGATATCAGTCAACCTTCTAAAGCAGAAGCTATCAATAGTGTTTAAGTTTCTCAGTAAAGAATAAGGGGTAGTCCATAGTAAGTCTGGAAGACAAACAAATCATCTATTGCATGGTTGCTCTTCACATAACCTGATCTGTCGTTAGTGGATTTGTTTGTAGAAAATAGCACATATTCCTCAGTTAAGTAGAAAAGAAAATAAAAAGCAGGAAGAATGTGTTTGCAGTAGTACAGTGAATTCTTTCTCTGACTATCCTTGTGATCAGAGTTTCCCAAAAACATCCATGCAAGCTTAGATTGGAAAGAAGTTGGAAGTAAGGCTTGAGATGTCATCCAAAATAACACTCACACAAAGTGTCCTGAAGAAATACTTGCTCTGCTTCATGAAGAAATTTGTTACTCTTCTTGTAGAGGCTTGCCAGCCTCCAGTAGCCACCAACAACCTTCCATCTCCACCAGCTAAGCCAAGAACGTGTTTCTGGAATGTATTTCCCTTGAGAACATATTCGTGTGGAGCTTGAGCTAAACAGAAAAGACTGAAACAACTCATGGCACAGGGGCCCTCTGGCTCTCAGTTCCCACTTCACGTTAGCATCTTTCACCACTGACGCAGATTAATTTTGTCAGAGGTTTTCCTTACAAGATGTCTCCTCCATTCTTGGGTACTGTGTTTCTTTGCATTCTCTTCAGAAATAGCTGCCATTTCCAGAGAGGAATCCTACTCTAAGTGTCTAAAACTGTCTAAATCAAAGTGTTGGGGGAGGATAAGAGCTAGGACTTGTTATATTCTTCAGGCACAGTGTGGCTCTGTTGTTGTGTATTAAAAACAGCAGCTGTTGTTGGAGGTGAGGGTTCTAGAAATGAAAAGCATAATGTCCTAATTACCTATGGCAGGGAAAACATCTGCGTGGGAAAACTAATGAAATTAATTCCACAGCTTAGCAACTGAATACATTAATTGACATTAATTAATGCTAAATTACAAAGCTCTGCCAATGGAATCACATAAAATGTCCATGAGAATCAGACGTCGAAACAAAATCCTTGAGTTAATGTGAGCAAAACAAAATTTCCCTTAGGAAAAATGAGGGATCCAAACTCTGTAAGAAACCTTTCTTTCTGCTTCCCTATAGCAGAGGGGGATATTCTTGGTGTGCACATCTCATGGTTTGGCTGTCTGGGAGATTAGCTTAAGCAATTTCAGAGCTCTGCCCTTTAGTAGTTATTACTGGCATTTTAGAAGTGAAGCCATGGAGAATTGCACTGTAAAAGTTCACAGGAATTGCCTTAGTAAATCTTCATCAATGGGACGATTGCTGCTGCACAGGCTCAGGTGATCCCAGCAGAAATAGATGCAGTCCCAATTCCTCCATTAATACAGGATTGAAAAAGCCTCAGTCACCTTTAACGGATGTCAGCCTGTCCTGCTCTTTAAAATCTCTGGTAGAGGAGATTCTTTAATCTTCTTTGATGGCCTCTCCCAGCAGCACATATTTTGTTACCTCTGTGTGCTCGCAGGACAGGTAACCCATTGGCATGGGATGCAAGATGACACTGCTTTTAGTGTCTTTGAGAGAGGTAGCGTGCCTGTAGAAGAAAACAATGGTGGTGGATTACAAAAAATAGAAACAAGGTGAGAAACAGAAGTCTGATCTTATAATAGAGAGAATGTGGGGTCATCTGTGAAGGGCTGTCCTTTATGATAAAATGGATTCAGTTAACAGGAGAAGTGGGAATTGGTTGTGTTTCAGTCTGTTCTGAGATGCCCGTTCTGTCTTCTGACTGGTAGGGGATGTGTTGCACCACACAGTACAGTAGGGTGGTGAGTAAGCCCCATCAGTCCCCTTCTTGCTTTCAGTGGGGGGACAGAGGACCGAGCACTTTGGAAAAGGGAACTTTGCTGGTTTGCTGCAATGAGCAGACTGGCACTTATGTGTCTCCCTGCCCTCTCGTGGCTAATGTGGAAAAAACATGTTCTTGCCAAGGGAAGTGCACTTCGATAATGCAGTCTGGGCTGTATTAATTAATATTTTGCAGTGAGCTGCAAAAGCATAAAATGTTATAAACTGCAGTGACTAATAACACTCAGCGCTTTATATATTCCAAGAACTCTGCAAACGGGGTAAAATCATCCCTCGTCAGACTTTCCTGAAGGTTCGTTACCCTGCATTTCTATTTCAAGCAGAAGTCAACAGCCCTTAGAAACAAGGAAAAAAAATGTTAAATGATAGATTTTAATTAAAAAACAAGATTAAATATGAGATAGTAAAAATCCAGCCGTTTCTTTTACCATTGAAAGTGCCGCTTCTCTGATCAGAAGGCTGTAATTACATCAAACAAGGGGCTGTGCTGCTTCAACAAGGAAAAAGATTAGAAGTAGTTCCAAGATTAAATGCCATGCAGTGTTTCTATCATTTCAGTGCTAATGCTAAAATGCCCAAATCCTTCTTCCTGTAAATCGGTTCTGTCCTTAAACAAAGTGCAACTTCTTAATTGATCTGAAAGAGCCTAAATTGAAATCAGGGAATATGGTTCTGTATTCTGGGATAAATTACCACCATGAAGAAATTAAAATTCCTTTCCTTCAGGTGATGGATTATGAGATGAACACCCTGCAGTGCACCAGAACAGGAGATGAAGAAGTCCCAAATAGTAATCGTGGATGAGATGGCTTTAGGGCTGCATTTAATCCATTTACTTTGAAACAAACAACTGCTCAGACCTCCAGTTTCAAGAGAGCGGAGTGCAGTGATTGTCTAGATCCGCCAGAGTGCATTTACCTATATTGTTAACAGAGAAATAGGTAAAATCCCTGAACCAGGTGGTGTTTTGCACTACTCTGCAGAGTTTACGGGCTGTAGAAAGTGCAGAGTTGTGCCAGGAAAAGTCTTCTAGTCAGTGATGACAGTATGGGGCAGGTGTCCTCTGACAGTGTGCTTGTACTTGTGTATACTCTGGACCTTGGCCATGTTCTAAATAAAGTCAGACGTGACTGGAGAAGCTGGCATGCCCTACGGTGAATGCCACACCGTGGGGATAACAGGTGAACTGTTGAGGCTCAGCATAGACTGTGTCTGCCCTGCAGCACAGACACGTGGACCCATAGTCATTATGAGAGTTGCAGGAATTGTGCTGATGATGTATCTATAAACCGTCTGTTGTTCCTTCACTTGATTAGTCCCTTAGTTTAAGCTTAAACCTGAGTAGCATTCAAATAAACTCAAGCGAGCAGGTAACAGTGCTGAATGATGTATCCTTGGCCAGGTTTGTGTCAGACCTAAACTGCAAGTGCTATGTTGGGCCACCTTCACATACTGCCTCTGGTGTACCCCCTGCACGGAACCACAAAGATGGAATAGAGAAAGACAGAATCATAGAAAAGACCTTCAAGATCATGAAGTCCAACTTCAACCTGACCGTGTTACCCTAACTGTTAACAGCCCACTGTTAAATCATGTCCCTGAGCACCACATCCAGATGATTTTTAAACACATTCAGGGATGGTGACTTAACCACCCCCCCTGGGGAGCCTATTCCAGGGCTCAACTTCTGTAAATAAGTATTTCCCGAAATCCAACCTAAATCTCCCCTGGTGCTACTTGAGGCCATTTTCCCCCTATCCTGTCACCTGTTATCTGGGAGAAGAGACCAACCCCGCTCTCACTGCAATCACCTTGCAGGTATTTGAAGAGAGCAATAAGGTCTCCCCTCAGCCTTCTCTTCCCCAGACTAAACAGCCCCAGTTTCTTCAGTTGTTCCTCATAGAGCATATTCTCCAGCCTTGTTGCCCTTCTTTGGACCTGTATGAGGCTGGGCTCTCTCGTGGTACAAATGAAGAACATGTAACTCTGGTGTCTGATTTAGGGTGGGATGAAAGAAATAACAGGAGACTGATCCGTGTGGGGAGGGAAGGAGCTTAAAGGAGAGCAAGGAAAGGTGGATTTACCAGGGGTGTCGGGGAAAAGTGTTATGTTATGTTGAATGGATGGTGTTGCTTCATGTCATGTGTGACTGGGAAGCAAAAAATGCAACCTTAACAAGTAGTTTTTTGACAGTAGGAGGAAACTGTGCTTATGATTTCACATGTCTTGGTTTTACCCCTTTCATTTCAGATGCCCAGTACATCACCTGTAAGATGCAGAACTGCAGCGAAGCCTCACAAAACAAACCTTTTCCAGGCTACATTGATCATAACTCCCTGATCGTCCAGGATGACTATGTCTTTGTTCAGGTGCAGAGCAACCTCTTATTTATTCTATTATTTTATATTTTGTTATTTTCTCTTACCTTCCTCTGCATACATGTGCATATGCATTAACCCCCACCTAATCAGACAAGACTAGATCCATAACAAGGGCACTGGGTGGATTGTAGCAGCTCATTACAATGCTAATAGAGTTTCTTCTACCTCTGGTATCTTGTCAGTGTAAGGTCTTAGAGTTCCTGCCTGAAGCATCCACTGTAGATACTGGAGTAATCCTCCATGCCTCTCCTGCAGTCTCATCAGCACTCTCGGATTAGTGTTCTCACCTCCCAGCTTGAAGTGACATGGCAGTCATCTTCTATTGCAAGGGCAGTAGACCAAAGCTTTTTAAAGCACAAGAGGGAAGCAGAAAAGAGAAGGAGTCAGGGGAAGAACCATAGTTGGAGTAATCAGACTTTATTGTTATGCTTCAGTTGTGATTATACAGAAAAGGCTGAAGATGAGACATACTTAGCCAAGCTGTTTTGTAGGTGAGAGCTGCAGAACAGATCTGAACTACTGTACATTTCATTAGTCCGCTGCCAGGGTCCATTTAATAACAGTGGAAAAGGACAAGAAATAACAACAGAATTGAAGAGAGCATGGAGGTGAACTGGAAATCATTAGGACTTAACTGGTTTTCCAGGCTGTTAATATTCTGTCATACTTGGGGGTGGAGGGAGGAGAGAGGATTGATATTTTAAATTGAATGAGTTGATTGCTAATTACCTTCAGTTAATGAACTCACTCATAAACAGCCATCTAAATCATCCACAAATAAATCTGGAACATACGTTCCAGAATAGCTTTTGTGCCTTTATGTGTCTGAGGCGTAAATAAAATGTTTATGAGGTAAGGAAAACAGGGGCATGCATCACTGTTCAGACTTGCTCTCCAATTTCAGAATGGCTGTATGTGTGTGTATGTGACATGACTGACACAGGAGCTGGGAAGTTTCTCTTCCTATCTGAATTCATTCATTGCTTCATCACTGACTCCTTGGTTTTTGTTCTTTTTGTGTCTTCTCTGTTCTGACCTGATTTTATTACACGCTAAACAGAAGTTAATTCTTTTGCCCCATCTGAAGTCGATGCCAGGGAAATGATCTGAATTCTGACAGCCTTCGTATTTTGATGCTTTCAACTTTCTGCCTATAAACTGTTGTGCAGCTTTCCTAGAGCTGTAAGATTTATTTGTTTCACCTCAGTGCTGGCTGCATGGTAGAGGAAGGAGAATGAGAGGACAGGCAGTCTCTTACAACCTTCTCACTAATGCTCTGTTGGACTTTGCCCACTGTTAACAGGTCAGAGAGGTAGTATTTACCAGTCAGTAATGGTTGACACAGATATAAAATTAAGAAATATTTTAATTCCTGGAAACAATCCCTTCTTTGATTCTAATTGTTGGTGAATTCACAGTTAACTGGTAGGAATACAATAGCATTCTTCAAGTGGTTATATACGGGATGTATCTGTAAGGAATAAAGAACAGAACTGCTACATAAAATGCTGCTACTTATATTGGACTTTGACATATTGCAGACACTATTCTTCGGAGGAGGAATAACCTCACACCAGACAGTGGAGGGCTGGAAGAATAAAGGAATGCCAGAGAGCCCTCCCCAGCCTTCCCTACCTTGATCTCCATCTGGCTTTTCTGCAACCAAGCCATTCGCAATGAGAATCATTTCAAAAGCATGAGAATAAGGAAAAGCGGGCTCATTTCTCCTGTAGCACTCTGTTTTTGTTACAAACACACACTCACTCATAAACAATGCTTCTAGCCTTCCTTCCTCTAACTTTTGATTAAAAAAAAAAAAAAAAAAAAGGAAAAAAAAAAGGTGAAGAGCTTTAAAATAAGTAGTGCTTATTTTTACTTATCTGGTATGATCTTAGCCTCTGTGTGCCTTCCATTTTAAACTACTGCAGTGCACTTTAAAACACTATGAAAAAAACATCTTGATAAGCCTAGGTAGCAGGCAATTAAAGCTGAGTTCTGCATGGAGAGTCCCTTGGAATATTTGTTCTTCAGTATCGTTCATGCGTGGATTTCAAAGTACTTTACAAACATTGATTATGCTTCAGTAAGTAACATTGTCAGCTGGTTTTTTTTAACCCTTCATTAATAGGTGGTGGAAAATGAAACCACACGCTGCTTTAACCTAGTATTGCCATTTAGGTACTTAAATGGGAAGACAGAAATGGAAATCAAGCATCATGCCTGCCAATCAGCTGCTCCAACCAAAAACTCACATGGCAGCTGTGCAAATAACACAGACAGGTTGTTTTGTGGTGAGAGGAGAGCAGGTATCAGCAGGAAACATAATGGCCCAAGTGAAGCCCGGACTTCACCTTCCCCAGACTTTCAGCTGAAATTCTAGCCCATGCTTCTCTTTGCAGTAAATTGCATTTCTTTTACTCTCTCTTTTTCAGCTGCTCTCGGTAGATTCAGTGGTAATTCAGCACCCATAACACGACTGCAATTTTTAACCACTGCCATGAACACTGTGGTGTTTGCCTTAGGAGGTTTTGCTCAATGTTTTCACCATTAATTAAAAAACATTTCAAATAATGCTGAAGGTAACTTTTCTTCTTTGCTCATAGCTGACATCGGGTGGAAGACCGCATTATTATGTTTCCTATAGGAGGAATGCATTTACACCGATAAAGCTGCCAAAGTACTCCTTGCCCAAGGTAAGTTGTTGTTGCTGGAATGCCCATTTGTTCAGAAATAATTGAAAACAATACAAGTAACAACAGGATGACATGCAGTGAGTGAAACCATCATTGATTAAAAGAACATTTGCAAGCAAGAAAGACTCAAGTTCACCACTTTGCCTAGTCAAGAACATCTGCATGAAATACAGACAGATTACCACAGCCTATGTCAATTATAATTTCTTTATGGTTAGTTGAATACATTTTGGAGGAATTCCTTTTTGCCCCTTCCTTCCTCCTTTTTGCCCCTTCCTTCCTCCTTTTTGCCCCTCCTTCCTCTTTTTTGCCCCTTCCTTCCTCCTTTTTGCCCCTTCCTTCCTCCTTTTTGCCCCTTCCTTCCTCCTTTTTGCCCCTTCCTTCCTCCTTTTTGCCCCTTCCTTCCTCCTTTCCCCCCCTTCCTTCCTCCTTTCCCCCCCTTCCTTCCTCCTTTCCCCCCCTTCCTTCTTCCTTTCCCCCCTTCCTTCCTCCTTTCACCCCCTTCCTTCCTCCTTTCCCCCCCTTCCTCCTTTCCTTTTCTAAGGGACAGGGGGAGGGATGTAAAATCCCCTGTGATATGTGATTTTTTTTTTGTTTTTTTGTTTTGCCTCATTAGCAGATTTTAATGGGAATCAAGAAAAGGGATGGCTTTGTGTGTCTGCTCCATATCCTCCCTAATTAAGAACAATGGTGAATTAGCACTGGAGCTTGGAAGACTGTTGCCGCCTTCTGAAGCTGGATTTTTTTAAAAGACTATTATAAAATGTAGGCTCCATTTTGGAGAAATCACCTTTTTGCAGCTGGAGTCCTAACACCTTCTTAACAGAGACAAATATTTGTCTTTTTTTAAAACTCTTTTCATTCTTTTTATAGGCTGGCTTAAATGAAATCTTAAGTTCAGAGGTATCAAATGATCTTGTGAACACTGTGTAACATCTAGCATCTGAAGAAAAGTGACAACCCCTGGTTAATTTTGGGGAATGCAAAAAGGGAAAAAAGAAAATGCACAGTCAGCTTGTTCACTATTTGTAAATGGAAATATTCAAGGGAATCATTTGGCTGCTGTCACAGCTGGCTGTCTTTGATTCCTCACTCCAACAGACCTGTTCAGAGTGGATTGAATGGGTGACCCTCATCATGTAACCAGACAGCAGCTCAAACCCATGTTTTCAGTGCCGCACCTTGTATACTCTGCTGTTGAATCACCTGAAAATCCAAGCTCTTAGGATTCTGGTGACCCTACCAGAAGCCGTGATCTCTTTTTGGCTGTGACACAGGAGAACTGACTAGGAAATGTGACTTCAGTAAGTTGTTTCTGCCAAAGAAAAATACTTGTGGATTGAGTTCCCAGTACACTTTTTTCTACAGTCCCAGAGAAACTTTGGATTTTTGTGAGACCTGAAACTCTGACTGCCCCAAAATCTTCAGGCATGTTTTAAGATAGTACTCTAAGGCACAGCTTGAAACTTCTTGTGCAAGACGGAAGGAATTACTCTGTCAATTTAGTCAGTTTGAGCAGGTGCAAAATCAAGTAGTCCTTAGCAAATGAATTGAATTTTTAGGATGGATACTGTAATACACAAATTAAAATAATTTACAATTGATTCAGACTGTCTGTAGCAAGATGGCTTGCTTTGAGCTGGTTGTCTGTTGTTTTCATACACTTATTTCTCCAATTGTCCAACTCAGTGAGAAGTCTGGAGAACCAAGGAAAATATAGTGTGATTAAATTCCCATGTGTTCTCAGAGAATAGGAATAGGAGCAATATGTTCATGCTATTTGACCCAAGGAAAAAAAGCAGATATTTAAGGAGATAAGACACTTTGTCAGAAACTGGGAATGTCTTCAAAGACTGAAAAGCCCTGTTTGGCTTGGAGGGAGCTACAGTGGATCTGTGGTTGTCTGGTAGTTTGGTATCAAAGCAAGATAGCTGCTTTTATTAAAAATGCACAAAGCACTATATTATTCAAAGGCATTGAAACAAACAGCTTCTTTTGTGCCTAAATTCTCTTTTATCTCCTTCAGCTAAGAAAGTGGGGCCAAGTATGGTAAACAGTACTAAGTCGCTACTGGAATTGAAGATAGAAATGTCAAGCTTTTTGTCTCTGCATGTTGCTCTTAATCTGGAGGGATGTGACGGCAGGCAGCTTTGGCAGGTGATACTGTTGTTCAGGCAGGAATGGCCTATAGCAAATCAAATCTGTAATTTTGTTGCTGTTGGGATTTATGTTCTGGTAAACAGTTCTATTAGAAGCCTGAATGAACCTGCAACTCTTTCCAGTACAAGCTTATGTCTAACTTGTGCGTAAGGTTGTGTTCACCCTGTGAATGGTATTTATTGAAATCTGTTTATTTCTGCAGTGAGGTTGGTCTCTGTCGTAGACTCTGTATTGTTACTCACGATAATCACCTTGAATGTGTAGAAACAGTGCTCAAATTCACCCAATTTTAGACTAATTCACTGGGCAGACATTACTGACTGCAGAATCGAGTCAAGCAGTATCTCTTTAAAAAAGCCTTGTCCTTAATCCAGTGCTGGGCTAAATAGTGATGGGATTGGTACCAAACCACAAAACCTCAAAAAAGTCCTGAAATACAGACCTTAAGAAGAGCTGACAAATGAAATAACTGATGGGATAAAACAGGCATTACACATCCTGCACATCCCTGCTAATTAAACTGCCAGGAAGAAAGGTTCCCTGACCAAGTGCAAAAAAGGGCAACTGGAGCATGTTCAGTGATTCAGAGAGCCTTGGCCTTTAGTCATTTTAGTAGGCGCCTGATCAAATCCATGCACGAGATCATGCCCTTACTTTGTCTTTGGAAAGTCAAAAAGGGCAGATGATAAAACTGTTTCCATATGCTGAATATTTTTTTATTTTTACCAATGTGAAAACTAACAAATCCCTTATGTTAAAGACGCATTGGATTCCCATTAACTGAATCCCTTCAGTCAAGCCATTACATTGTACCAGAGTCTACTGGACAAGGCCATGTTAAGAAGTAAAGTTGACTGATCCACAAAAGCAATCAGTTGGAACACTTTTTCTTTTTTCATACGCTACGTATATCTTGGCATTTCTTTCTCAGTCTGTGCTTCCCTAGGCTTAAATTCTTTGAGCCTCACTGTGATCTTAGACTTTCATATTTTAGCATGTTCTGATAAAACTCAGGAAGAATGTAGTGAGTGGATTAACTAATTTTCAAACATATGTGAAATTGCCTTTAATTTTCCCTGACCTTGATCAGAATATCTTTTTACCTTAAACTAGAGAGATCTGTCCTTGTGTAAGAACACATATTCAAAAGTTTTAACTTGAAACTACAGCTGTGCCATCTGAAACTGCCTGAAGCACATTGTGATCATCTACACATGTAGCTCTACCAGCAGATTGACTAGGATGATAGTGTGAAATGAGCAAAGTCTGACAAACAGCTGTGGCAGTTACTAGTACCAGTACAGCTGGAGCTCAGAGAGAATGTCTGTTCACAACCACAATTAATCAAAGCTAATGGGACTTGCATTACTTTTCCGGTTGCCTCAGAATTTAACCCAATCTGTTCCTCCACAAAGCTGGCCCATCTTCTGGGATACATCTTTCTTCAGTACAAAGAAGCAGGTAAACCAGGTGAACGTTCATCTGCACAGATCTGGATCTGAGTCAACAATCAACTTTTCTGAATCTTAACTTTATAGTGAATCTGCTTTGAAATTTGTCAGATTTCTTCCCTCTATTATTTTTTCATCTTTATACCATAAGGCTCTATATGTAATTATTATTTCCCCCCTACAAATCAGCAAGAAAATTGTCAAAGGCTATTACATTAACACAGAAAGAAGTAGCATCAACTTCCAAAGAATGTATTTTCTGATAGAGTCCCAGTTTTGCGTATACGTCAGAAGCCCTGGCTGAGATCCATGGATGCAAAATAACTTAGGGATAACTGCCCAAAGCATAGAGCTGAATCTTCGGGGAATCACCTAGTGCTAAGAAATCTACATTTCTTGTCCTATCTTCATGGATTCATAAGGCATGAGGAACTCAGGCCTCCTGTACCGGGCAGATAGAGCTTTGGAATTTCATTATAACTGTCTCCCTCTCAGTGGCTTTTTTCGCTGAATAATTTCTCCAGGCATTGAAAGAGAGGTTCAGGTTTAAGAGATTTTTTTTTTTTTTTTTAAATTATGCATGCATTTCATTGCTTTCTGCCTACTGCAACACAGAGCAAATAAAGAAAAATAAAACATTGCTCATAACATGTGTGATGTAACTACCGTTTTGCTCCTTACGTCTAGTGAGAATTAGGGTTATCTCTCTGTCATGTTGCTGGAGGGGTGTTTATCATAGTGGTCCAGGGCCTTGACTCATAGGTGACACAGTCATTAGTAATAATAAACCACAGCAACACTGGCTGCCAATTAGATCCTCCATCAGTTCCCTAGCATACTTGGTTCCTGAGAGCTAGAAGGCAAGAGGCAGATGTTCCTGATGTTTTTTTCTTCTTTTCTTTTTTCATTTTTTAATTTCTAAAAAAAAAATATAATAATAATAAATAAAACATTGAAGTGTTATTAATATCTGCGATTCTACAATCACAAGTAGTATTGCTCAAACACTAAATAAATAAATAAAGCACACACAAAAAAAATCATCCCCTCTCCCCCACACTCATTAAAATTTTGGTAGAGGAAACAAAGTGCTGCTGTATAACACTCCGTTGCCAAAGTGAATGTTCAATTAACACCTCATCAGTTAATTAACTGCTTTGAAAACTGGCAGTAGAGTGCTGCTGTAAAATATTCCTGGATGGAATTCTCCGCTTACAGAAATGTTGTCTACAGTTTTCAATTAAACTCCAGTCTAAAATATATCCTTTGCTCCTCCACAGTTACTGTGATGTCCTTGGAAATGACAGAGCAGAGCTCCCTCTTGTAACATGCGTTTGTTTTCTTTCCTCAGGACATGCATGTTATCAGCACAGATGAGAGTCAGGTGTTTGCAGCTGTTCAAGAGTGGAACCAGAACGACACATACAATCTGTATATCTCTGACACCCGAGGGGTGTACTTCACGCTGGCATTGGAAAACGTCAAGAGTAGTCAAGGGCTAGATGGGAATGTGATGATTGACCTCTATGAGGTATGTCATGACTCTAAATTTTTAATTCTTACCTACAAACTCACGTGACATCCAATTCTGTTGTGTTCTTATGCTTTAATTTTCCGTTTCGTAGAATGCATGTAAGTAGCAGAGCCAAAGCTAAACACGTTTTTATCCTTTTTAATCAAGGATCTCAGTGCAAGCAGAGGAGGTTCAAGCCAGGCTGCACAAGTGTTGGAACTAGTCTCAGCCTAGTAGTATGAAGAGAGTCGCTACTGTACTCTCCCGTAGGTTCTCAAGTGAGGAAAACCTCATGTCTGTGTAGAAAGATATGCATTGGAAGAAGTAGCAGAACAGTTCATTACATTCCTACAAAGAAGCTTTCTCAGCCAAAATCCTGCTGACACAATGAATCAAGCCTCTGACCTGCTTTGTTCCAACCGTTGGTTCAGAAGGCTCCCAGCTCTGTGATTAGCATCATTCTGCAATTCAGCCATTTTCATTGTGTTTCTGAAAGCCTAACCTCTTGTGGTAAAAGGAAGTAGAGACTGTAGTTTTCAGCTATCTTTGTTGCCTTCTGCTGCTTGATCTATTCTGAGAATGGAATTTTAGATAGTTGCTCTTGAGCTATCCCATGAGTGTGGATACTATCCTTCTTCATGTTGATGTTTCCTTTATCCTGATCCTAACAAGTACATTCTGTCTAAGCTCACCTGTGAGAAGGCTTATTTACATTGTCTTCTGTGACAACTGATCCTGAGAATAGAGCTTGTAACATGCCCTTGTACTTCTCTTAGTACAGTTCACTAAGTAAGGCAGTAGTCTTGCTTCTGGATACAGCTGAGTAGAAGTTGCTCAGTTGCTAAGTTGCTAATCTTGGGGCTTGCCTCTCTTTCCATATCCCTTCCAGAGGTTTTTATGTCTATTTAGAACAAAAGCCATGAACTAGCTCTGAGTTCCTTTAAAAATGGAAATGCTCCCTGTATTTCCCATCACTGAATACTGTCTCTACTGAACAGTTTGTCTTCAGCTGTCCTTTACTTGGAAACCACCTTGAATTGTCAAGACAGAGCTCAAGCGTTGTACATAAATTCAGATGAGTTGTAGGAGGATGGGCACTGTCATTTCCCAGTCATTTGGAGTTTTTTACTGTTAATCTCTTTGCAGTGCTGGCAGTGCATGGAAAGGCTGTTACCTCTTATTACTGTCAGCTCCAGAAGTGGCTTCACTGCATTATGTAAAAGTGTCCTACATCGTAGTGGAGGGAGAAAAGCCTTTGTTTTGCTTTATTAGTCTGACATTGCACAGTAACCTGGATTGAAACTGATGAAATCAGACTTGTAGCATCATATCTGCTGATTATCTAGATAGAAAGAATATTGACTGACACTGAACCTGGCACAAAACTTCCTTTCAAAGTGATGTTCTAGCTGGAAGGGAACAGAAAGCCATCCAGCATGATTCTCCCAGCAGAGTTATTGCAAATGATGAGTGCTTCAGGGGTAAATGGAGATGAAGATCAGAAAAGAAAAAAAATCCATAGATAAATTTAAAGGAAGTGAAGAAATTGTAAAATGAGTCCTTCTTTTGTGACAGCGGTACATTTGGAAATGCAAGATTACTTGAGAAGATGCCAGAAAAATGCCTGTTAAATGCGTATGAGTCCGCATGCTTATGTTTACCAGGTATAAAAAAAATAAGTTCATCTGGTTGCATTGTGGTGAAAGTGCTTCTGTATGCAGATTCCTAATATGGTTCTACATCAGTAATAAATCTTCTCAGTTCTGCTCAATGGGAAATTACATTGGACTTGACGAGAAAATACAAGTTCTTTCCTTGTGCCTCATCATGTTCTCCTTTCTTTTCTCCTGGAGAAATGCTCCCAGGAGCCTTTCACTGGGAGACAGTTATTTCAGGGTGTTGGCTGTACTGCTGCTGGACATTGTACGGGATGAGGAGACTACTACCGCTGGGACACGTAATTCTCTTTCTACATGTTGGACTGTGTAGGCTATGAGAATAGCTCTTCTCCCCCATCACCTTCTAATGCTGGTGCATAAGTAGGACACTGGACTGTGGTTCCAGGGATACTGCACTAGAGATCATACCCTAGAAGAAGGAAAAAGTGAGAATCACTGACAAGTGGGTATTCTTTCTAATTGCACCTCTCCGAATGATCTGGTATTGCTCTGTTTGGCTCTTTAGCTGGAATGTTATTGCGGCAAGACTGTCCTGCCTGTAAGAATGTATGCTAGATGGATAATAGTTGGCCTCTTTCTAGGCAAACTATTGTATTTGACCAGTGACTGAAGACAGAAGGGCAGTCATTAGCAGAAAGAGTTGCTGTGGATGTGACAGGGTGTACCTATACAGCCATGGCATGCATTCCTATCCTGGATTTAATTTTTTTAGGACTATGTATTTCAATCAAGAACTGAATGTTTGAAGTATGAAGTGGGTGATGGGGAGTGGAGGATGTGTGTTGAGTATCTTGTTCGAAACTTTCACTAAAAGTGTAGGCAGCATTTATATCTACATACGGTGCTTGTGAGGGTGGGGGGATTGCCCATGAAGCCTGGGAAGGCAGATGCAGTGCGTATTTTTCTGAACGCTGCTGTTCACGCCCTTACTTGCATAGCTCTATCTCTATTATGACTGCATGGACAGATCATCGTGTGTGTCGTGGATATGTGTACGCAACAGGTACATCTCTTCGTACAGAAAGCACACAAACATCTACACTGTGTGCAGTTGTTGTTTCTTAAAGATAGAGCTGTCCCAGGTTGACAGCATAACTTACACTTTGCTTTCTCTGGAAAGCATTTTGAGTTTCAGCCTAGGACTAGAATCATAAGAAGAAAAATTCATAGGATTTCAAAACACATTTATCACTTGATATATAAAATGCTTTTTAATCATTTATAGCCAGCATTTCACAGGGACTCCATAATACAGCTATTTCAGGACAACAACAAAGAAAAGTACAAATAGAGCTATAGGCACTGACCTCTGGTAGGAAAGCCGGAACAATGTTATTTTTCCAGCCCCGACTATTCATACAATTTCACCGGTAGAGGAAAAAAAAACACCTATCTCATCAGGGTGCCTTTCTACCACAAGAAAAGAAAACTTGAATACTTTATGCATGAAAACAATCCAGATCAGACATGGAAAATATTATCTTTTTTACACTTAAATAAACAATAAATAACTACATTACTTAATTTAAAGGCTGTTGCCCATTTTAGCATATCATATCTAAGTTTTTAAGTGATGTAAAATTCACTGTCATTACTCAAGGAAGAAAGTACTATTCAGAATGAATAAGTACATCAATGTATTGTACCAATGTACAGTGCAGTAGTAGTTCCATGGCATGTGACTAGAAGTACAATGAGGTCCTATTGACTGGGAGTAGTAGCGTCCAAATATACCCATGTAATTAAATCAGTTGAGCTGGAACAAATTTAGAATTTGCTGAGTAACCATTTGCCACATGATGCTGTTTATGTAATAATCTCTGTCAGCAAAAGAGCTTGATTGATGATTCTGTGCACCATTTTTGCAGAAGAAGAAAAGATGGAGTGTATGATTGAACAGATTTGATGAAAAACAAAAAGTTTCTCAGCTTCCCCTCACTTTCTCCCAATTTCCCTTTACTTCTCATTGTAGAGCTCAGATTACAGAATGACAGCCTAACAAATTCATTTGCAAGCAGCAGTAGCTATTGGGCTATTGATTTTCAGTGTGCTAAGAAGATGGGAACATTCTGCAATGTGACTTGTGGTTTGAGGTTGACTTTTTTTCTTCCTACTAAGTCACTCTCGGCTCAATTCCAATTTGAATCCGTCAGTGTAGCATCTTTACAAAATCTTCCTGCAGACCAATGGAGTAAAGCTGTTGGATAAAATGCTGGGAAGAATAAGATGAGGATCTCATTACAAGTTCTATAACTGGCATTCTGGGAGGCCTTTCTTGAGTCACTGGTGCTTCCGTTTCTTCCAAAAACAAAGCTGGGATAAAAGATCCTATCCACCCCAAGTTACCCTGTTGAAACGCTGGTAATTATAGAGTGCACTGAGATCCTTAGATAAACTGTCTTAAGCAGACTGTGTGAGAACAGAAGCACTAAATAGCAAATGCATCTGCGTGTTGTCATTTTCTCTGCAAGGTCAAAATTGCTGCTGTTTCCTGCTACTGCATGCAAGAGAGAAATTAGTGCCCTGTGCATATTTCAACTTTCAGGGGAAAGGATGTCTCCTCAGTTGATCAACTGTCACTTTACAGTTAACTCTGTTGACATCTTACTGTACTCTTACGCTGCTTCTGAAATATAAGGTTTTTTGTCCACTTGCACTTCTTCACATATGATGAACTTACCGTGTCCCCAGCCCTTCACTTGGCCTTCCTCTGATGCTCCTTGGCATTTCTTGCCACAACATCTACCACACTCACACAACCACAAGATCTCTGTTGGGTTTAACAGGGCAGGAAAGTCACATACAGAGACCCTGTATGGGCTTGATCTATTTTTCAGCCATGTCAATTTTTCCTAGGTAGCAGGGATAAAGGGAATGTTCTTGGCTAACAAGAAGATTGACAACCAAGTGAAAACTTTCATCACCTACAATAAGGGGAGAGACTGGAATTTGTTGCAGGCTCCGGACACTGATCTGAAAGGAAACCCTGTTCACTGTCTCCTGGTGAGTACCTGGGGGGATTTGAGGGGTACTAACAAGCCAGAACAATCTTTTTCTGCCAGGTAACACAAGGGGAGAACCTCTCTCCCCATGCAGTGTAACTCATGGAAGGAACACTGCGTTTTAAAAGTGTGGTACATCAGGCTTGGTCAGCCAGATGGCGTAGCAACAGTTGGCATTGTAATTTAATTTAGTTTAATTTAATTTCTGGAACAAAGTGAAGTATCGTAGATCAGCTTCCTTCTGCACAACTGATTGTCTCCTCTTAAACAGCACGTGAAGCTGGATGCTGTTTCTGAGCAGTTGGTTCTCTGGACACTAGATGGGAGGAGTGAGCTATTGTACTGCGGAACTTCCAGGAGCCCTGACAACTTGAGGCAGGCTGAAGTAGAAAGAGAACTGTTTTCTTTCAGGCCATTCTATTGGCACTCTATTGGTATCATTTTAATTTTGAGATCAAAAGTTAGAATTGACGTACTCATGCAAATATACGTATAGCCGTGTGTTTAGTATATCTGTCTGTACTTATTGATACAGGTGAACATATAGATTAAGTGTTTAATTGTCATTACATGCAAAGGGTTTCTAAAATAGAAAGTGAAACACAGAGTGAATAGAATTGGAGCTCTCTGTCAAATCAGTTAGCTTAGCCTGATCTCCACTTACTTCTCAGCTTATGCTGGCTGTATTCTGTAGTGGGATAATACTCTGAACCGCAACCTTGGAGATTTTCAAGAGCTTTTGTATTAAAGAAAAAAGAAAAAAAATCTAACATAGTTCCAGGGTCACTACTTAGACTGCTCTTCCTCCTATTGTCCTCTACCTTCATGCTCTTTTCCATCAGAAGAAAAAAAAGTGATGTCTCTCATGTTGAGGCTGTAAGTTAGAATCCAAATCAGCTTTACCTTTTGTTTACTGTGGTATGTAGCTGAATACTGTGCCAATCTTTGAACAGAAACCTATACATTATTGCTGTAATTAACCTGATATTTGAAGCTGTTTAAATAATTTATATTTTTGATTAAGCCAAAATTTAGCCTTTAATTTTCTCTCCAATTTGGAACAAAATAAATGGGGTGGACTGGCAGAAAACGTATCTATCTCAGAATGTGACTAAACTTGTTTGGGTTTGTTTTCTTCTTCCAACTTTTAAAAATACGTGTCTAAGGGCGTTTTTAAATTAAATCTTTCAGTGAGATGAAAACCGAAAAGATGGCATTCACTGAACTATGTAGACATAAAACAATTTAAGTTTTTGCAAGGGAGTATGTGTAGAAACCTTTGTCTTTTAAATAGATTGTAACTTAGTTTTAACTCAAGTGGACATATTTTGTAAAATATATTTGACTTTTTCAAATTATTAACAGTTTTGTCAGAATCCCAAGGTTTTCATGGTGATAGTATAATATTTAGGGGACTGGAGAGACATGGGAGGAATAACAAAAACGTGCAGGCAAGTGGAATAATCAAAGTAAACTCTATTCTTTTTCCATAAAGGGGCAAATCCTCAATGGACTTTAACTGTGTAGCTGAGGATTTGTTATTTCCAAAGGAGTCTCTTCCCTGTGATAAGGCCAGGGGAATGTTTACCCATGTTTATTTTTTCTCCCTTTAATTTCAGTTAGAAATAGACAAGAGACCTCTTTCATTATCTAGCCAGCATTCTCCTTTGTGCTTAGGTCGATTCCCACAGACTAGTGGAATGGTAGCAGAGTAGAATTATCAGCTGGGAATAAAGGATCTCAGGTGGTTGTCTTCTAAATTTGAAAGAAAAGAGATAGATGAAATCTGAACTAAGCTGACTTTTTGGGTCTTTTACAGGAATAGGAAGTCTGCCTGCAGGCGAAAGTGAGTAGAGCAGTAGAAACAGGACACATCAAAACCACACAGTAAAACAATCCTGAAAGAGAGACCTAAGCTGTTAAAAAGCTGTTTTTTATTTCACAATTAATGTTGGGGAAAGATGAAGGCAGAATATGGCATGGAAGAATTCAAGAAATTATAAAGAAGAGAACATAAAAGTTGGGAAGGATAGGCAAAACTTTTGAAGCCAAAGCACTGGAGAAGTTGTAGATGCCTGGAAATAAGTCAGGGATCCATAAGGGTGTTTTGCTCTAGAAAACCATGGAGAAAATATATTGTCTTCTGGAGGCAGTTCTGTTTCTCATCTGTATGACATAGCTGTAGTACTTAAACAAATCACAGGCTCACCTCACTTCTGTAGCCCCACTCTCTCTACGTCTGCATCATCTGCAGTGTCATTCCCTTGTATCAGTTGCTCCTTTTCCCTCCAGGCATTTCTGTTCCTTGGCATGGTCTTCCTTGATCCTTATGGTATAGCTGAGTGAATTCCTCCTAACAGTGTCTTGTAAATGTGGCTGAGCTTCCATCATTACTCCAGGATAGATAGTAATGCTTTCACACTGATGGCTTTCAGGATAATTTTCCCTAGCTGCAGCTTGGAACATAGTGTTGACGTACATCTCAGATTCTGGTAGAATGGGATCTGCCCTTTCCCAGAGTTACTGGATGGTCCCAGCCTGAGAGCAGAATGTTGTCCTGTGTACAACTGTTATTTAAACCTCAGCCTAAATTAAGGGAGTGTTAATGCAGAAATAAGTATGTAGAAGCTAAGTTGGCAGCTATAGAGGTTAAGAGGGAATCTGGTTGAAACACAACACAAGCCAGACAGAGCTGTCCCTCTAATGACGGTAGGCACATGGAGGTCTTTTCAAAGCATGTCAGAGAATTTATTTGCATTTCTTTATGAGGTAGGTCTGAATAATGAGTATGAAGGAAAGCAATGAAATTCTCCCTAAGTCCAAGGTTTTATTTTTCTTGTTTGTACTGCTTATTTTCTAGGCTGAATACTCTTAATCTTCATAAAATAACTGCCAAGTTATATATATACAAGTTATATCCCAAAGATGCTGATTTTGTTTAATACTTATCTCATTCTGTGAAGTAGTTAACTGAGGAGTAATTCTACCTTGCAAGTTATGGGCAGCTGTCTAGGAGAGTTATTCAATTAGCTTTCAAGTATGGTCTTGTGGTTAAAACACAGGGCTGAGTCTCAGGAGCATCTTGATTCAATTTTTAGGCCTATCTCCAATTTTCTATGTGACCTTGAGCAAGTAATTTATTTTCTCTGTGCCTTTCTTCCTCAGACATCTGTTTGTTCCCTCTTTAATTTTGGTTGTCTTGTCTGTACGGATTATAAGGATTTCAGAACAAAAACCCATTTTTCATAAGTGAGGAGACATTCACACCATCTGTCACAGAGTCATTTGAACATCTAAGTGAGGTGTTGTGAGTATCCCTTATGGAAGTGTTTTCTCTTTTAATTGCTCCTTGCAACTGCAGGTCTGCAAATACTGTGACTACCTCTAGGTTTCTAGATAGTGTCTAGCATTATCCTTGTTGCAGTACTTGGCCCCACTCCTGACCAGGGGCTATCAGTACAGACATGCAAGGAGTGCTAGCTTCTCTATGGAATGTGATTGGTATGGGGAATTCTTTTGGGCCCCCTTGCAAGATAGAATGGATTTTATACTTATAAAGTGTTCAGCTGGAATGGAAAAGTTGCTTTTAACACTGCAGCTGGTTGTCACTGGAGTCTCTACCCAGTGCTGCACTTCAACCAGTGAAGTCATGCTACTAGAAGCACTCTCTCTCTTCTTGGATGTTGTAGCTTTTAATCCTGGGAGTTGGGAATAGATGATGGGGAGTTGGAACCAGATGATCATTGAGATCTTTTCCATCCTAAGCCATTCTGTGATTCTATGTTCTGATTAATATTTGATGTATATATTCCACTTCTGTCTACTGTATGTGTGAAGTGCTACAAATTTGTGATAACACAAAAATCTGACAAGATCAAATCTCTGTCAGACTGGGGGAATTGGCTGAGCGGCTGCCATTAGCTGTTGTCTTGGAAATGCTGAGGTGGACTTGGAACACATTAGTTTTAAAAAATACGTTCTGCATCTAGACTAATAAAAGGGAAGAATTCATTCCCTCCTCATGCTTTCCCACTTCTGAATGTGCGTCAGCTCGATTTGGTTTCTGCTCCCTCCCCACGCCCCAGGCTGCTCCGGCAGCTGTCCTTGCAAGGCTGTCACTTGGAGTTAGCTTCTCAGTGCATTCCACTTGGCAGGCTGTGCTTCCTTCTGCACCACCCTGTGTTTCTTTTTTCTCTCTCACATATGCATGAGAGATCTATCAATCCTCACCATCCTCATTCACCTTTGAAAAGAAAAAAAGGAAAAATAAAAAAGAAAAAAAAAAAAAAAAAAAACAACCAAAAAACCCAAACCTATCCCCAAACTGCCTTTTGTGGTTATCCTTATCCATATTCATTTTCTCCTACCTGGAAATGGGATATATCAGTGGTGGTCTTCCAGTGACAGCCAAGGAAGCCTACAAAATTTCTAAGGCTGGACACTTAGCATTTAGGTAGCCAATGTAAGAGAGGGACCTGCCTCCCCAGGGCCTGCGGGGCTTTCTGCATAGCATTGTGCTTGTCTGAAAGCCATGCCAGGTGAAGCATGTGTTTTGCTGTGTTTGCATTCCCATGCTGTCTGATGTCCCTCTCAATTTGGTGAGCTTTAGCTTTTCTTGCCAATATTTTTCTCTTTCCTTTCCCTTAGCCTGTTTCCTGAGGTTTGGAAGTGAAAAGACTGAACATAAAACCCATGAGAAAGCAAAAATTATCAGAATTTTTCAAAAATTGTTTCACTGTAGTTTTGGAGAGGTCATAATGGCAACTTTGGGAATATACCTGTTTGTCCATCTTACCTTCTTGCTCAGCTGATTTATTCTGTACCGTTCCTGTTTGATTTGAGTACCTGAGTTACAAAATCAATAACAAATAGGTAAGGTTTGTACAGACATGCTTGTATTGAAATCTCAAAGGTCACGTAACGATGGGGTGGTGAAATATTTTATGAAACAACTGTTAAACTGACAGTTTCAAGTTCTGATATTTCTTCCTAGTGTATTGCAGAACAGAGCCATATGTCAGAAGTATTCGGGGTCAAGAAATGGTCTGACACTCTCTGAATTAAGTTGTGTCTTATGTCTTACAAGTGGTGACTCAGCACCAATGCTGACAGGGTTATATTGCAGAGATAGCTTGAGCACTGCTGCCTGGTGAGTCACTTCAGCATATCTGTAAGCTTGCTTCTCAAGACAGCCAGCAGTTGGAGGAGCCAGGTACTGCTTACCATTACCTGCCCTTGCAATTCTCATTGCATCCTCGGTGAGCACAGCCTTAAAGATCTCATCTTTGTGAGAGTTTCAGTCTAGAGAATCAGTTTCCCAGTGGGAAAGGGTTGCATTGGGAAAGGACAGCAAAAATCTCACAAGACAAGCAGAGCAGTGGCCTTGTCTTTCAGAGAGCAGCTTGATACAGTGGTTAGGAAATAATATTTGGCTGTCTTAATAGTAACTGTGAATATCTTATGCCCTTCATAGCATGACAGCCTGTAGAAATGAGAGCATACGCTTCATGTTGTCTGCTTTTTCACTTTAATCTCTCCTTTCTCCATAGCCCTATTGCTCCCTTCATCTTCACCTGAAGGTCTCAGAGAATCCCTATACTTCAGGAAACATTGCCAGCAGAGACACTGCCCCCAGCATTATTGTAGCTTCAGGTATGAAACATTTATTAAAGAGTGCCTGTATTTGATGTGCAAACACTGAGAAAATCCTGAATGTGTGATGGATACAGAGTATGTAGTATGGAGTAGCCCATGGGGTGTCACACTACCAGTAGGGCAGGCTGTGAGACAGAAGTTTTCATGGACCTTCAATGTATCATCTGATTTATACAGAAACTTACTTTCAGGACTGAGAAGATGATGTCTAACCATATACTACCAAGGACATTAGATTCAAAATGGGGTATCTCCTTTATGCACAGAGGTGCATAGATCTGTATACAGTGTTGGTTTTTTTGACATGTATTTTCTTCAAAATGAAATTCTCTCCCTTTCCTTTATTTTTCCTCCCAAGAGTAAATGTTAACATAATTACAAAAGACAAATGAATATGTTTAGTTCCCTGATTTGCCAATTCTGCTGTTTTTTCAATTTTTCTTCACTAATTAATGTTCTACTTACAGGTAATATAGGCCCTGAACTATCAGACAATGACATCAGTATGTTTGTTTCTTCTGATGCTGGAAACACATGGAGACAGGTACATGACACAGTGACAAGATTTAAGAGTAATTGTAGGGAACTGTCAAAGAGATATATTCAAAATGTTGTTTCATTTTTGTTTCTTTTGATTCAAAACAGCTTTTTGCAAATCTACACAAAAGGGGAGGCTTCTTTTCCCTCCTGAGAGGTACAGAAGTGTCCAAAGAAAAATATTGTGTATGTCATTATGCATCACATAACAGAAAATTATTTTTATAATTCTATTCAGTTTGGCTTCAGTTTAACCCTGCAGCAGAAAGGATTATTTCTTTTCATCCATTATTATGCTTTCCCAAGAATTAACATTTACAGTGTTCTACTTTTCCCTCACTGTGCATTGGACTGGATGATGAAGTTAAACCATAATAATGTTTAGTGGAATCCCACCTGATAACAAAGCATTGCTACCCTGCAAAGTGTTTATCTGCAAAAAAAGGAAGTTCTATTATTCCCATTTCATAGATGGGATATCATGTTACAGAAACCAGGAGTCACTTTCCCAGACTCACAATGGAGGAAATTAATTTTTTTTATAGTGTTTGAGCCATCTTCATTTCCTTTCCTTTCTACCTCACTTACATGTACTATGTCTAAATACATACAAGCACAATATGTTCTTCTTTGAACAATAATCTGCCATCAAAAGGAGGAAAATTGGTGGTCCTTGCAAAAATTAGTGTTTCTAACTTTCTGCTAAGCAGAGATACTTCCCAAGAACCTGGGGGGGGGGCAGATGGGAGCAGGAGGGCAGATATATATACTTGTATATAACAAAAAAAAGAAACTCTCTATACGTGTTGCCTTGCTCAGTAACTTCTGTAGTAAGTACTGAGCCTCTTTCTTGATCACATTTAAAGAGCTATGATATTTCTTTATACCAAAGAAAATAAATGTAAATATATGCTTCCTTTTTCAGATCTTTGAGGAAGAGCACAGTGTTCTGTACCTGGATCAAGGAGGAGTACTGGTTGCCATAAAACACACATCTCTGCCTATCAGACATCTCTGGTAATGACTCTGATTGTCCTCAATGTGATAGTCTGACACCCTTCCTTCCAAATGCCAAGAAGTAAGAAATAAGGCTGAAGCCACTGTTTTCAGAAAATATCACTAGAAAATATCACTTCAGAAACTGACAAATGTTAACTCAGATAAAGCTAAGAAATCCTGGCAACTGCAGCTTAGATAGCTTTAACTTGGCCAGATCTTAGATACCATCAACATAATTCCTGATTGACTAAGACTTGGCTTCTTGAATTTGGTTATTTATATAATATGTAATTTGGATTATAGTTTTTGCCTCTTACTGAGTTGCCCGAGTACTCTTAGTTTTCAAAATTATTGATGAAAATGTCTTCTGTGTGGCAGACAGCACTGCTGAGCAAGAAGTTTGCTGAAGAGCATCATGGTTATATAGCCAGTAAGACAAAATTGTCTCTTCTAGTTAGCGTCCTTGAATTTATATGGTAGGTAGAATGTAGTTTTATGCTGTTTTGCATTGATTTACTGCCACTGCAGTGAGGGTCATATCAGTATCTAAACAACCCAGACCCAGGTCATGAGAAAGAGTTCCACGGTTTTGCTTAGATCTACCACAGGGAGAACTGCTGGTTAGAAGAGGCAAAGCTCTTGTGATCTGAAAATCGCACCTCCTTAAAATGCCTTTGGTTGGGGACCGAATATTAAGTTGCTCAAAATTATTTGTGTATTTTAAATAAAATCATAGTGCTGGACTACATTTTGTCCTTTAAGCATCAGTCTCTAAGGTATCTTTATTAGTTTCTGCCACTTAAGTATTGGCCTTGGCTTAGTAGTATAATGCCAGAAAGCTTGATCAATGCTCTGATTTATAATGCTGCCACCAATATTAGATATTCCAAGGGCTAAAAATGCTACCTTCTCCTTCTTCATAGCAGCTGTAGTATCCCTCCAGTTATAGTAGGAGAATAAGGAGAGAAGATATTAATTCTGCTTTCTCTATCAGGTTAAGTTTTGATGAAGGGAAATCTTGGAGCAAGTACAGTTTCACATCACTCCCACTGTTTGTAGATGGAATTTTAGGAGAACCTGGAGAGGAAACTCTCATCATGACGTAAGTGAGCATGCCATCATGCTAACATTAGCGGGAGCAACACCATAATAGCCTTATGAGGATTGTTTACAACAGAGTTTCTAGTTGGTGACCAAACCAAGTGCTAACTGAAGCCAGGACTATGCAGTCTTCTGTTGGTAAATCATCAGTGTTTATTTGTGATGTTATTGAAGGAATGACAGTAAGTTTCCTTGCAAGCTGCATACACAGTATCATTTAGCCTACCAGCATGAAACTCAACTCCTCAAATTGAATATGATTTAAAGAATAGTCACTCTTGACAGAGGAATATTTAAAAGAAAAATGATGGAGTATTTTATAGCTGTGTTTTTGCTGCTACTATATATTTTTAACTGAGAAACAGAAAAATGAAGACATTCTTTGTAAGAGTGAATGACAAAATGTTGCCTGGAGGCTGACTCATGAAAAATTGTGATTAGTTTCAATGTGGTATGCTGATAACTGCATTGTGCATAAATCTAGATTCATTCTGCCAAAAATCGTGACGTTTTGCTTGATAACAAGTTAGTAAAAGGAAGAGGAAAGTTATTTTTCTGTCTATAAAAAATGGACTGACCTGTAATAAACAGAATATCTGGCTTGAAAACTAACCTGAGCTAACAGAGATGTATGGAGAACAATACCTTCGGGTTTTGATTTTAATTTTAATTCTTGTGGAAATGATTCCCATAGCTCATTATTAAAGATAACAAACTCTTGTAGGTATAACTATCTCCATTCCCATGTCAGGTTTTCTCTGGTCAGTTTGTGGAGTGGCACTACTGGGAGCATTATTTATTCACAGAATAAAAGCTGTGTGCATTGTAGAACGTTTGTAGGTATTTAGGAGTCTAAGTCTCACTTCCGCTGTGTCAGTGAAGTGAAAACTGTAGGACTGAGAATCCTGCAGCAATTAATCTCTGCTGGAAATTAATCTCTGCTGTAACTACAGTACTCCACCTGGTGTTACCTTTTACTGTATGCACTTTCTGCTGTATTCTGTAGAGTGTTTGGACATTTCAGCCACCGCTCAGAGTGGCAGCTGGTGAAAATTGACTACAAGTCCATTTTTGATCGGAGATGTACAGAAGAGGACTATTGGACTTGGCAGCTCCACAGCCAGGTAAGAAGCAAGGAGGCTGGGATCTGACCTGAGGCAGCTAATGATCCTACAGTTAAAGATCAGCATAATCCGCTGTGTTTTTCTGTTAGCCTTATGTATCCAATTGTCCTTTACTGGATGTTTTATTTTTCTCTTAACTTAGATATGTTGGCCGCAGATTGCACCCTGTGAGCCCTGAAGGATGAACAGCTGTCTTGGTTTGTTCTGTAATTAATGAGTAAGACTGTGTTATAGAAGGAGCAGAGGTTTGAGACTCTTTGCAGGCAATTAGCTAAGGCTCTTTCCTTCCAGCAGGGTGATGCAGCTGCAGAAGAATTGCTGCTGCTGAAACAGGCCTGAAATCCTTCTCTCTTAGAATTCCCATGCAGTTCTCTCATCCTTACCTCTTTTCTGTTCCTTTGTGTCCTCAGAACCAGAGATTTTAGACCCTTCTAGCTCTCTCACGCTTATTTCCCCAAGTTCTGCCCTCTCACCCTCATGTCTTATTCACTCATTTTTGTACTTGCTCGGTCTCTCTCAGCTGTGGTACATCTGTTTGGGAACCAGACAATTTATTCACTGTTCTCTTGGCCCCACTGTGTCATGTTCCTGGCACATGTGATGCAGGGCTGCATAATTCTTGGAATTATCACTCAGGTGTTCAATGAGTCAATGTGCTCATGCCTGTGGGCATGGGGGCATCTTACAAGTTCTGCCAAGTTTGGCATGGCGGCCTGTGTTCTGTCAGGTTGGAACAAAATATAGCCCAAATTCTGTGGTTATATAAACACCACAATCTTCACTGCAATCCAAAGAGGTACATCCATTTGTATCATCAAATGTTGTCATGCTGGGCAAGAATTTAATAATGGATATGAAATGAAAGTAGCTTGACTCAGACTAGCTGCTCACACAAGGCACAGTGCCACACTAAAAATACCAAGTATGACTTAGATGCTGAGATTCAAGAATCCACAGCATTTTACATAAGGTGCCATTTGGGCCTTTCTCTTTTCATGGGCAAATCAAAGGTCTGAAAAGTTTATTTTTCCCACAGTGATTTAACATCACAAAAGGTAAAAAGTGAGACCCCGCTTTCTTTTATTCTTTACTTTCTTGTGATTGCATAAGCAAAAATGCCAAGAATTTTGCAGTATATCTTTGAAGATGTTGGCTTTGGAGCTTGCAGAACTATTTTTAGGAGGGTGGCTGTGGACTTTTGCCTTCTAATTTGATTTCTTTTGAGTTTACAGGGCTTAGCCACATTCCCTAGATATAAATGTGTAGCAGGGTGCTCAATATAGTGAGAGGACAAGGAAGTGTTAACATCCAGTACGTTACAAATCAAACGCTGGACAAAATGAACTCAGAAACTGTGGAAAGTATTTAGGTATATACATATTACTAATTTCTACTGAATAAAATCATTGCCAAAGTGATTAAACTAACAGAACAGACCTACTCTATCTCAGAGTGGAGGGATCAGGCTCTGTTTTCAGTTGCTGTGAAACTTAAAAACTATAAACAAGAAATGAGTCTGACTCAAATACTTATTGGGCTTGGAACAAATTCAGAATTGAATCTGATTCATAGGTAACCCCAGATCATTTCTTGGTGTGTATTGGAAAAGCTGCTTTAGTTTCAATTAAAGCTTCAGTAACTTTAATTAGCTCTGCGGTACTGACATGGTATTTGACTTTTCCATCCTCTTCCCTTGAGTCACAGCCCTTAATATTGCACAGTCTTGAAAAAAGGGTGTTACAAACAGCTTAGTGGGTGTAAGAGAAATATATTTTTGGTTTTGTTTCCAGGGAGAAGCTTGCATCATGGGAGCAAAAAGGATCTACAGGAAGCGCAAGTCAGAGAAGAAATGCATGCAAGGAAAATATGCTGGGGCTATGACCTCAGAGCCATGTGTATGCACAGATGCAGACTTTGACTGGTGAGCAATGGGCACATAAATAGTGTGAGGTCTACCTAAAATGATGTGCTTCCCACCTTACCAGAATACAGGTTTGGCAGTTCTAGAAGACTGACTAATGCATTGTCAGTCTGTTAGTGGTTAAGCCCCTTAAGGGGGCTTCACAGTTATAAAACATTTCTGATAAACCTCTGCTTTCATTGCAGAACTTCTCATTCTGAGAATATATGTTTTTATTTCTTTGAATCTGATCGAGTGATTTGCTGCTATAAAGGCCTGTTGCTAGTAGCAGAACAAAAATACCACAGTGATACTTGCTGGGGGGAAACAGGCATTTATTTCTTTTACATTCACCTAGAGGAAGCTTTCTGCAAAAGGTGTGCTGGGCTGTGAAAGAAAGTCTCAGAGAATACTTGGATGGCTGGGGATGTATGATGGACAGTTCACGTAGATTCATGAGACCCTTTGGATCTGTTGGAATGGGGAGAATTTTGAAAGTCCTCTTGTTAAAAGTAGTCTGAGAAAGATATCCTTAAAAGTACTGCAAATCTCTGTGCTGAGCAGACTGCTAAAAAGCCTTTCTGACCTAGGAGGGTATTCCTCTTCCTGTTGAAACCACTTCTGTTTTAGAGCAGAATATCATGATCCTTCCCAGTACTCTCTGAGCTCTTGTTATTCACGTAGTCCTCAGATCTGGATTTTGACTTTATCCATTTCAGCTTCCTTCTCCACTGCCTCTGAGGAAAAAGAGAATAAAACATCCAGTTCAGAAATATTTAGCACAAATAGTCATCACTTATTTATCTACCTAATACAGTCAGGAACATGGTCTTACATAGATTTTCCAGAGAGTGTTGGAAAAGCCACAGGGAAAAGTAGACAGGAGAGGAAAGGCAAGAAAAAAGTTCTGCTGCCTTGACTGAATTTCTCAGCCCAGATTCATTGTGTTAACAAAGTCAAAGCTCTGCTTCTGTGCCATAGCATTCAGTGCATGCCTCGTTGAACTCCTCACTAGGCTTCATTGCTGTAGCACCCTGAATAAGCTGGGCCGAAGGGGAATTTGGAAGAAAATCAGTCAATAAAGCCTTGCTGTGAAAGGATGTCCTCTGGAGGGACTTCCTGCAAGAGGAAGAAGTGCTGTTCTCATCCTCATTTATGACAATTCTGTGGTGCTTTTGAATATCTTTTTGTTGTTGTTGTTCTGGTCTGGGCTCTGAATTGAAGTTGATTTAAGAGAACTCATATTCTTCAGGCAGGGAAAAGCCCCTGTGCTGGCTGCACTTGGGTTTGCAATCTTAACATAATCTAGGCAGCTTTTTGCATTAATAGTAATGATTGCAGGATGCAGGTTTGTATACAGAATGAAAGAAGACAACAATCCCTGCCCCATTCAGTGTAGTTTGGACACTGAATTTGTAAGGAGAAAATTTTATTACCTAAGATTGTCAGAGCTTGGAGTAAAATCAATCATATATATATGGTAAAGTTACAACAAACAAACAAGCAAAAAACATTATTGCTGTTAGACCTGTGTGTTGTTTTACCAGATCAGAGAGTAGGAAAAAATCCAGTCATAAAAGACTTACTTAAAGATTGTTGGTTTGTTTTTTTTCCCTCCTAGTAATATCATGAGTTCAAGGTTCTTTTCAAATTTGTATTCAGTCCATTGTGGTTTGTTCTCAGAGAAAAGGGCACATTTGTTTATTGCTTTACACAGCAACAAAACCGAGTGGCATTAGAAATGACTGTAGATTCTCCAGCCTCGGGAATGTGAGCTCTTCTGACAGAAGATGTCTCTTCCTGTGGCCTCAATCCAAACCCGTACTTCTCCCTGCATGGGCTGCAGCTCACAGCCAGAGGGCAATGGTGCTTCAGGAATGGGTGTGCAGAAACCCTCAACAAATCTGTCCTAGCAACGGCCTGGAAACAAGATTGTCCTTCTTCATTTAATTGATTTGGGTAAATGGATGACACCGTTACTTGTGTGTTATTAAAGCATTAATTTAGCCGCTTTCCTTCCATTGTGTTGCTTCCTGCTGTTTGGACGTTATTACGGCAATATCTCTTCGGTAGAAACACCTTCCAGACACGGACGGAAATCTTCAGTGGTGCTCATTCTTCAGCTTCCTGTCTCCCAAGTTCTTTAATAGGAACTTGGAGTGAAGTGTTGCTCTGCCAGTTCTCCCTCTGAACCCACTGCCATTAATACTGAGCACTTCTCCTATCCGTGTTTCTATATTTCATGCCTTCACAGGGAGCAGCAGCCTGTTTACGCTGGAGCTAGTGACTTCAGATAGCTAAAAAGGTGCAAAGAAGCCTTAGTGCAATTGAGAGTCAGGCATATCTATCTCACTGATGATATCGGCGAGGATCTGTCTGGCTCTTTTTTTTTTTATTGGATCACATTTAAATTACAGACCTGCCTGCGAAGTTTAATTCTTATGCTAAAACACCAGAGTCCTCTGCCAATAGAAACTGTCTTGACAAACTGCGTTAAGGCAAAAGGCAGATGCTGAATGTGATCAAATTGTGTTGGCTTCATGTGTTAGCACTCATTGGTTCATGCAGTCGTGCAGGTGTCAGTTCTGAAATGAACATACATTTGCACCCTAAAGTTAATTAAATTTGTTTTATCATTCAAGACGGCATAGTTAGCTGACAAATAGTGATTTTGAATTCATTTTTAGTTTATTTTGAATGGTTGTTGAAAATACAGATTCAAGTCTGAGATGTATCTCTGCATCCTTAGGGGCCTAGATATCTACGAGGCACGGATTTACTGGAAGGACACTTGGGGGTTTTATATTCCCTGTTAAGATAAACTGGAGTGACCTGTACTTCTGAACACTGATGCAGTTATAATCATATGCCTTCCTAGGTCCATCATTCAAAGTGCTGCTGAATCCATCCTTCTTGGAGGGAAATCCCAGTTCAAGTCCTTGGAATACTAAGAAGCAAGTGGAACTCCCTTAAACAGAAATCTGTACTTATAACATAGTTTAGTGTTAGAAAATATTTAGTTAATAAAGTGGCAGTAAGACATTACAACATCTGTGGCCACAGTCACAGGAAGTATGAAAATGGCAATACCTTGTCTGGCTTACCTGATAATTTCTGTACCTTAAAGCAGTGGGATTTCAATAATATCATGTAGATGTACAGTTCTTCCATTACAATATGTTTGTCACTTCTGTTTTCAATCAAAAGACTTGCAAAAGTGATTTCTTTCCTTTGGTTGTTACTTGTGCACAAACACAAAATCAAGGAATTTACTATGAGCTTGGAGTATGGTTATAGAACTTCTGGATTCAGTTTGCCTTTAATTGCAGAGGAGGACCTGTGAATAGAAGAAAAAATTGAATACACAAATAGAATTCCTGTTTAAACCAGTAAAAGTGGTCCATATAAAACCATTGTCAGTGAGAGTCAGATAGTAGGCTGCTTCATGCTGATAAAACAAGCCCCGCTGTTAAATGTTCTGCTCTTATTTTGATAAGTACATTATCTATTTCACCTGAGTTCTTTTCAGGCAGGCAGAAAATACCATCAATATATGCAAATTTCAGTTCCCAGGTACCTGGCAGTGACTTGGCTAGCTGATTGCAGGCTGGAGCTGATGCCTTTCCTGTTTCCAGATTTTGCTATACTTGCTCTTGCTATGGCAATCCAATTGATGCTAATGCTTGTTGATTGCTGCAAAGCCTGTTGTGCCAAATTGTAGGCAGCAATTTGTTGTCAACATCAGTGTTCTGCGTGCACCAGCCTGTAGCCAAGGAATTCATTAGATTCCAAGACTGCAGAGGTGAACAGGGGGCTGGTGCATCTGCAGAGAGATACGGAACAGCAATTCATGTCATTTTCTGGGATTATATTTCTGTAGGGCCTTAATGAGCCAGACGATTTGCAAGCCTGAAAATGACACTGTGAAACTTCTGTGCTTAGAACTATTTCTGCTGTGGAAAATCCTATCATTTCATTCTCTTGAATTTGAGAAAGCCGTGTGTAGTCAAACCTAGTGAAGTCAAGCTTCTGTTGCCCAGATTTGTGAGTACTAACAGGAAGCAAAATTACAGCATGAGTGTAGATGTGAATAGTAAGAAATCACAGATGGATACTGCTGTATTAAGTTGGACTGCAGATACTGATCCCCTCTGTTTTTAATATCTCACTGCTCTGTTTTGTTTTCACCTGATTACATAATGTTGTGTGAGTAGAGTGTTACAGCCTTTTAATTAGAGTGACACAAGATAACTTTGGAATACAGTGCTGCAAAGTGTTGACAGATGAATTACAAAAATACAGGAGTCCCGCTTGTGTGTAAATATTTGTTTTCTCTAAGCAAATCAGAGTGGTGTTATTCTTCATTATAAAGTGTTTCTACAGCCATAGTGTTTTTAATCCAACAGGGATGATTAGAGGAGCACATGGCAATAGGAGAATAGGCTGGCTAATGCTTCCAAAGCAATTAAGCAACATTCAATCACTAGCATCTGAGTAAATAGATTCAGGAAAATTCAATCACAAAAACTGAGGAAAAGACCCATTTAGGTCATCTAGTTCATTGCTGTTTCCTAGAGCATGTTCTCAATTACTTGCTGTAGCTGTCCCAAGCAGCACAGCTGCCAAAATGTTATTTTGGAGCAGTTGTGCAGTCCATTGTGTCCAGTTTTTCCACATGATGTGCAGCATCAGTTGGTTTTTGTTGTTGTTGTTGTTAATGAAATGTTTTAAATTGCTGGTTTTAGATTACATCAAAACATTTCTTTTCTTGAAAAGTTACAAGCATGGGTAAAAATTTGTGTTAGAAGTCCTCACAATGTCCACGTTATGAGTGGCTGAGATCCTTGGGTTTGTTCAGCTCAGAGTGGAGGAGGCTGAGGGGAGGCCTTCTGTTAGCCCACAGCTCCTCTCAGTGAGTGGAGGGGCTGCACTGAGCTCTTCTCTCTGATCACAGTGATAGTTGCCCAGGGAATGGCATGGAGCTGTGTCAGGGAAGGGTAAGGTGGGCGTTAGGGAAAGGTTCTGCACCAAAGTATGGTGGGCATGACCCCAAGCTGCTGGAGTTCAAGGATTGTTTGATCCACGCTCTCAGTAGTACAGTGGCCCTATGTGGAGCCAGGAGTTGGACTTGATCTTTGTGAGTCCCTTGAAACTCAGGATATTCTATAGATTCAGTTCCCTGTGAGCCATGATCTAACTCTAAGTTGCTAACACTTAGATCTCCACACACATGTGCACACAGAACAGAAAGGAAAATAGAAGTGGAGAAGACAGGGCATGCTGCAGTGAAAGGGTATGGCCAAAAAAACCCATTCTGCTTACACACAGCCTGTTCTTTTTTCTCCTTATTTTGTACAATTTTTTTCCTTCTCAAATGGCCCTTATTCCCCTGCCTTTGGTTCTTCCCCATTACATCCCCTAATAACTTTTGTACAGTCCACAAATGCTATTCCTTGGCATGGCATAATGAATCCCATACCTTTGTGTGCAGTAACCCTTCTCAGTCTGCGAAGCAATCTTAGTAGAGCCTCTCCTGTTGTCTATCTGGTGAGCCTCCACCCTGCTGTGAGCTGATGGTTGTTCTTTGACCGGTTCTTAGAGAAGCCAGGACAGGGATTCCACTGGCTGCATCCATATTACTGAGGGCTTTTGTCTTCTGCTTTTCTTTGCGCTGCTTTATGTATATAGATGTGAGCCTTTAATCACGTAATCTAACAATATTCTAATCCTCTTTTGTTTCAACATTGTGCTACTTGATACAAAGTTACTGAAGATAAGAAGTACCATTCTAAGATTAAAGGTCATACAGCAACTGGAATTTTGGAATGGTGTCTGTGAACCTCTGGATGGCAATCTCTTCTTAGAAATGGTGATCTATTATCTTCTCAGTTATATTATATGGTGAAGGCTCAGGAAAAGGAATGATTTTGTGTCCAAACAGTCCTCATTACTCAACAACTAGAAAGCCAAACCATGCAAACAGAATACTGGTTAAAGAGGTTTTATAATTGTTTACTTGTTCCACAGTAAGGAACTGAAAATGAACATTATTTATTGTGTGTTTATCTGAAAGCAAAAAACAGTTGGAAGTGTTTATTTTTGTTGTGGAACTGAAGCAAACCTAGTCATAGCTAAGCCCAAATTGGAGCAAAAGATTCCATTTTCATTTGTTCTTTCTAATTTTTTTTTTTTTTGCAACATTTCCAAACCAAAATAGAAATGAAAATTGCAGCCATTACCAAATACGCTCTGTTAATACCTTCACTCAGCTCCCTCAGAGCTGTATTCCTCTACAGCTTGTGTGACATGGTTTTCAAATACAATGAACTGTTTAGCACTTCAGTTTTCTAAGAGATAACTGTGACAGCAGTGGTTGAAGTAGGTGAAGATCTCTGGCCTTTATCATATTTTGGTTTAGAGATGAGCTAGAGAAACATTGTTGGACTGTCTAGGGAGAACAGATAAAGCAGTAGCTCATGAACTGCCTGGAAGAATCTTAATGATCTAGTTCTACTCATCTGTGCGGGGATGTATGCAAGGTAACTTCATGCAAAACAAAAGCTAAAGCAAGATGAAGAATCTGTTATTCAGTCAGTAGAAAACATCAGGAACTGTAGTAAACAGAGGAAAATCACAACTTGTGTCAATAGTAGACAGTGTGAGCTAATACCTGTATTTATTCTTCTTTTTTTTTTTTTTTATGTTTGTGTGTAACTCTCTTTTAATGTTCAAACAGTGATTATGGATATGAACGTCACAGCAACGGGCAGTGTTTACCAGCATTTTGGTATAATCCATCTTCTTTGTCAAAAGACTGCAGCCTTGGACAGAGTTATCTCAACAGCACTGGGTAAGTGGTGCACTAAGCAGTATTTTAGCCAGAGCAGCCACATGAACTTCAACCCAGTGATGATAGCATTGGTGACTCAAAGCTGGATGAAGTCCTTGGCACTTCTTTGTTATTGAATTTGCAGGGGTGCACAGTAATGCCCTCCAGATCACCATCACATATGGTCCAGACCTTTCTATGAAAAATGATGCTTTAAAGAAACTTGAGTGGAAAATGTAAGGCAAAGGCCAGACCACTAAATCTCTGAAAGCAATCCTGTTAAAATCATGTGGGATCACCTGAGCCAGAAAGGGTGGGAAATGAATTAGAGGAAAGAGGTGAAACTGATATATATGTACAAAGAAGTAATAGATGGGTGGTTAGTCCACATGCTGAATTGTTCTTCAGCTCTCTTGGATATCAATAAAAGATGCATTCTGTATTAAAAGACTGACCTCAAACTGCATTTCTCATGCAAGTGATTAAAACAGAGGAATCTAAGATGGTTTGGAATTCTGTACATTCAAAGATAGGCATAATTTGTCTTCTAGAGGCTTACATCTTTAGAGTTGTCTCACTGCTGATGACAAAGGAATGGATTTGAGACATGAGAAAATCTGTTTAACTGCCTAAAAGTGTAATAACATAGTACAATTCCATACTATATACATATATGTTATTTATAAATTTATAATTATTAAAGTTATAACCCACGTTGTCATAGAATTCTGTGTTTATGTAGTGTATGTAGTAAGTGGAATACAGCTGTGCTAAATATTACACATCACAACATTATTAACTACTTATATGTTAGGTATGTGAGGAATGCTTGGCTGAGGAAAATCATAAAACATATTTGAGAATCTGCTTTCTTCCAATCTCCTTATTCTAAAGAAACCTCAGAAATGTACCCCCGTTCCCAGTTAACCCTGTTGTGCTCCCTGTCAGCATCTTGAACAATTTCTTTCTTTGCAGGTACCGAAAAGTTGTTTCTAATAACTGCACGGATGGTGTGAGAGAGCAGTATACAGCAAAACCACAGCAGTGTCCTGGCAAAGCTCCCCAGGGACTTCACATAATAACCTCTGATGGCAAACTGACAGCTGAGCAAGGACATAATGTCACTTTTCTGGTGCAACTAGAAGAGGTAGGCTCTACGGGTGTATTTCAGTCTGAGTCATGCCAACCAAAGTTTTAAAGTGGTGGAAAGGTGAATAGAGTGTAGGATAAGATCAGCTCCATTATGTATCTGAGGAAGATATTAGATTAGGGTATATTAGGGGATGTAAGGAAAAAGTTTTTTACGATAAGGGTGGTGAGGCACTGGAGCAGGTTGGCCAAAGAGTTGATATCTCTATCCTTGGAGATATTCACAAGGCCAGACTGGACTAGGCTCTGAGAACACCTAGATGTAGGTGTCCCTGTTCATTGCAGAGAAGTTGAACTAGATGACTTTTAAGGATCCCTTACATCTGAAAGTATTTTATGATTCTCTGCATACTGTTTAGGTGCTTGGGGGTAAAATCTCAAGATGTCATCAGCACTAAGTCTGAAATTGATTGCAGATGTGAAGCTGACTCAGTCTCTGACTGGAATCTGTGTTGCTGTTATATGTCTAACATAATTTTGTATGCCACAGTACTCCTCTCTCCATTTATGGGTCTTTAAAAAAAACAGTTTAATTTTTTTCCACCTGTTTTCTCTGCTTACCACTTCCTTATCTATGATTAATTATAGACTCCAAAATGATAACAAAGGAACTATTATCTCTTTTTCCCTAATCTTTAAACTTCTACCCTTTGTCATGTGCAACTGGCCAATAAATCCTTAAACAACTATGCTTTTATACTGGGGGATGGTGCATAGCCTTTAGGGCTTAGAGTATTCATGGAAATTACTTCTGACCCTCACCATAGTAAATGTCATAAGTAGCGAGGACAGAGAAATGAGGATGACCTCTGCTGCTGAGTTTTGTAGGGATATGTTGGGGTTTTTGCACTCTATTATTGATATTTTCCCAGCAAACAAGTGTCCTGATCTGCAAAGACAATAACATAATAAATCGTATCTAACCTTAAGCAGTTCTACAACTGGAATGTTATTTTCTCCAAAATGTGGTCTCTATTCTAGTAGTTAAAGTCATACAACATAGCTACTGCAGATGCTATCATAGCAGTTTAAACATATAATTTGGCAAGGATACATTATTGATTTCTGTGTTTAAAGATGAAGAAAAGATGTACAAAATGAGATTCAGAGCTTTCAGACTTTATTTCAAAAGGTATATAAGCAACCAAGAAAGATGTTTTTATATTTTCCCCCCAAAAGTGTTTATTGCTGCCTTTCTATTCTCAGAAAAGTCTTAGAATAGATTGAGAGAAAGAGATGGGTAACCGAAGACATCAATCACAAATCTGTCAAGGAATTATACCAATAGGGGGAGATGCAATAACTCACATGGTGGGAAACTCAGAACAAATTTCCTGCTTTGAGTGTTTGAACTCACATATCTTGTAAGAGTGTCCTTGACACTGCGTGATACACAAGTCTGTTGTGAACTGTACTGTGTTTTCAGTTGGTCACGATCTTTCCTGATAAGACTGTTTCAGTTTTCATCAGAGTTTGGATGCATGCTGTGCATCACGAAGTATGTAAAGCATATTTTGGTAAGTGAGTCAGCTGCAGTGGAAATCTAAAGCGGACCAGTTTTGGGGGGATATTTCATAAGGAAGAGTTTAGCAGTTGCTCTGTGCACTGAAACAGTATTGATCAGCCTGCAGCCTTGGTGCTTACTTCCCTGCTAGATAATCCTGACCTTCTGCTCCTAGATTTGTCAATGTAAAGAATTTGCAGAATTTTGGAGGTGAATTTGATCTAATCTGACATTGACATTTGGGCTGATCTTACAACAAAAGAAATATTCAACAAAGATGAAAGTTTGCCCAGTTATGTGCTGTATGATGTGAGAGAATAAACTATAGTCATAGGAACATATTTTTATATACACTAAATTATTTCTCAAATAAACTATTTCAGTAAAAAAAATCACACCAGGAAAGTTAAAACAACTCAGTGAAAGAACAACCATCCTGTCATAGAGCAGGTATCAAATTCACATAGTTGCACAACTGCTGAAGCTGGAAGGGATCACTGGAGTTTGTTTAGCTTGATTAGTGTGGAGTTTGTTTAGTCCAACCCCTATAAAAGCTTCCTTTACAAACAAGGCACAACTTGTCATTTTCTGTTGAGTTTTGCCTTGTACCAGTGTACGGCACTGGTATAATCTTGGATGTTTACCATCCAGTCAATCCGTGTCAACCATTGTTGCTGAAGAGAAGGCATCAGGCATGCTGAAAAAGGCTAGATATTCCTGTGTGTGCATGTGTGTAATTTCCCAAGGTCATATGGAGAAACTGTGTCCTATTCAACCCCCTGGAGTGATGGCCAATATTTTTAGTGCTTGATGCTGGTAGGGACTCTTTTATTTTTTGTTACAATCAATATTTCTCAGGATATAAAACAAACAAATGTAAACCTTTGCTTGTGTTGTGGTCCCTTTTCATCTTAGCATCTCCTGTACCCTTCTGAGGTGGTTTGTTTGAAGCCTTCAGATCTGCAGAGATGTTCCAAAAAACACAGCCTCCCAACTCGCTTTGTTCCAGCTTACATTCCACTTAACAGTTTTAAACTAAAAGAGGAGAGATTTAGATTAGACACGAGGAAGGAATTCTTTACTATGAGACTGGTGAGGCCCTGGCATAGAGAAGCTGTGGACACCCCACCCCTGGAAGTGTTCAAGGCCAGGCTGGATGGGACTTTGACCAACCTGTTCTAGTGGGAAGTTTCCCTGTCCATAGCAGGGTGTTGGAGCTGGATGGTGTCTAAGGTCCCTTCCAACCCAAAACATTCTGTGATTCTGTGACAAGCAAGTGAAAGATAAGAAGCTGGTGAACCACAGCCTGAGATATGTAGTATTATTTTCTTTCTAGATCCCACCTGGGTCTGAAAAGAGCTCACTCAAACTTTAGATGCAGGTTCACTGGAGGCCCTGAAAAATCACCACATTTATGAAGCAGAAGGGGGTATCTGAGAGAAGAGAAAAACTGTGGCAGCAAAAACTGATGTTTTCATTAAGCTGTGGGAGTCAGGCAGGATTCACATCACAGGGGTTTCTTGTAGAGGACCCTTATGTCTGCAGTGATGCTCAAGTCTGGGATTGCGGACTGTCATTCTGATCGTGACAGAGTGTCAGATTGGGAAGGTTAGTTCACGTATTAGGCTGAATGTAATTATTGTGAAAATCTTACTGTATGGCAGCAGTCAGAAAGCATCAGTGCTTCCTTTTATAATTAGCCTGTATCTCTTTGTACAAAGCATTGTGGAAGTATTTAATAAGCAGAGCACCATAGTTAAGCTGGTAATTTTGTTCTTAAATTTCCATTGAGCAGAGCAGAACAGTGACAGAGTCTCTGGGAGAAAACCAGCTGTGCTTTAAAGACATTTTCCCATTGCCTCAAAATGCCGTCACTTTAAAGGTTAATCCTTTGTCCTGCTCTGGCCTCTGTGTGCAGATCAAGGGCTGGTACCTCTCACCCATAGCACTCATCTAGAGTTGCTTCTCGTCCTACATAACCTGAATCCTTGCTTTATTTTTCCACAAAAAAAAAACCAAAACAAAACAAAACAAAAAAAATTAAAAAAAAAAACACTCGCATAAAAAACTACAAAGACATTTTTTTTTCCAGTCAAATTCTTAAACCCAACATCCCTGACATATTTTCCTGCTCTGCTGTAGAAAGTAGAGGAATTTTGTTAAGCAAGTGTTATTTCTGCATGTCTTCCTCATCACATGGTCATGAAGATCTCTTTCCTGTCACAAACCCAGCTGTTATTTCTATATTTCACTTATTGGTATGAACATCAGACATTTGTGGTCCTTGCTGCACTGTTTCAGCAGAGACAGTAAAAGCAGCAGCCTCCAGAACAACTCTGTTCAGCACAATGGCTTTCAAACTTGTTTTATCTGATTGCTCGTATGTCTTTGCTAAAGAAAAGGATGGTAAAGACATTCAGGGCAGAATGGTTTGAGGCTTTGGCTGTTTCATTACAGATAATTCATGGAGAAACTGCCTACTCTAATTTATTTTTTATCTTGATAAATTGACAGCCAAAAGTCTTTGACATTCCAGATCTGTTTCTTTTCTCACTTGCCAAAGTCACTCCACTAGGAGTAGATTTTGGCTTGTTTTTGACTACTTTCTTCTGCTGTATGATGTTTTGATTAGGTTACTATGTGGGTAAAACTCTTTTGTTCTTACCGATTTAGCTATGGATTGGAATTCAGGCAATCTGAACTCATTCCTGAACTGCTCTCAGCGATTTCTGTGTGACCTTGAGTAAGAAACTTAACCTTTTTGCTTGTTCCTTCATTTGAAAATAGAACGTCGCTTACTCCCTCACGTCTCCCATGACTTTCCTTCTTCTGGTGAATGCTTATAAGGCCAAAGAAACCTCCTGTGCTAGGTGAATATAAAAATAAAGCCCCAGATTTCATGTAGACCACTGTGGCTTTCTGTAATGACTTTTAATAAGTGGTTGCCCAAGGTACATTGTGTCTGGGTGCGTTTAATGAGCTTAGGGGACCCTGCTGACAAAGGGACAGTGCTATGAACATTTCCCACCAGGACACTGTGGCCTGGTGTAATTCAGAATTCAACTCAGCTGAAGTCTCTGGAGGTAAGCTTAGCATTAGGATTGTTTTGTTGTTGATGTACTCAAAATTAAAGATGCGAAGCTAGTACTACATGAAAGCACAGGCTGTAGTTTTCCACAGTGTCCTACTGTGTTCCCTCTTTGATATCACAAGTTAGTTAGTAAAGATTACAGAAATCTGAAACCTTTATCCTAACTTTAAACACACATGCTGAATCATGGCTGTTTATCTTTCTAACACCAACACATTCCTCTTAATAGCGCACAGCCAAAGATCAGTACATCCCCTCTCCCATACCACTGTCATCTGAATTATAATTGCACTTTTCTCTCTTACTGATGATGGCAAGATTGTTAAGAGAAATCGGAGCCTTTTATGTGTTTTTTTTTAATCCACTGCTAAAATTCCATGAAAATGTATGAAAGTTGACCTTCCCTTCATGATGACACACAATGCCACAGTCTTCTGATGCACCTCCAGTCGTGTAAGTTGAGTTATTTGATGTAATCCTGAGGGGTTGTACTTTCTGATTCCTGTGGAGCACAGATCTGGTCCTGTAGAAGTTCACAGATGAGTCGTGCTGGCAGAACTGGCAGTCATAACGAAACATTCAATTAGTACAACTAGCTGTGTTGGTGTAGAAAAAGAAGTACACGTACCGGGCCTTATAAAAGATGCATTTTTAATCAATTTCTGCTATTAAAGAGCATCTCTTCATAAGCAGGAATTTAAAAAGAATATGTGCTTTTCTGTATTTGACAAAGTTGAACGTAAGTATCTTTTTTAAATTAAGTATATACCTTAAACAGACAAAGACAGAAATTATCCCACGTACAGATATTCAGTAGCAATGGAAATGTTTGACGGATGTTTTCTAATGGTGACAGGAAAATGTCAAAGTGTATAAAAGGTTGCTTTAAAGGAAGCACAAAACAGATTTCTAAAACATTAATTCATGAAGACAGTTCAACAGTGGTGTCTGTCTCTTGCAGAGGATAATTAAATTCATTTTCAACATCTGTAAGGAAGGAGGCACAATTTGATGCATAATTGAAGACTTAAAAATTAAATCTGAAACATGGGAAACAAAATTAAAAACCTTGAACTGTGTTTCATTGTTTTAATACTTCAATTTATATACAAAGACTGTAAGTTAATAAGGAAAATTCATGATTAGAACCTCCTGGGCAAGATTCAGATAGAGCGTTTGTGATGAGTTTGAATGAGCCCTAACCTCAGATACACTGAAGTACCAAGACTTCATGAAAGTAATCAAAATGTAACAATATTGTTATGAAGTATATAGGCAGTTTCTTGGCATATCCCCAGGCAGGAAGCTTCATGGAGTTTGTTGGAAGCATCTGTGTCTTACGAATGCTTCATTGTTCAGGCAAGATACGGGAAAAATGTGAATTTTGGTTTGGGGAATGGAGTTTATGCTTAGAATTTCTGTAGACGTTTAATGAGAAAATCCCTTAGAAAACAGTACATTTCCAATTTATAGTTTAGTATCTTATAGTCTACGGGAAGAAGGCATAAGATGGGGCCTTGGGAAAATTTGTTTTTAATTCCCAGGTGTTCTTCTCTGGCTGAAAGGAATACTCATCTTCTTGAAGTTCAGTATACACATATGTCTTTGTCTGAAGTAAAACCTTTATCAAGTGTGCAGTCTTCAGATATACCCAAACTTGTGCATATTGCAATGCATTATATATTTTACATTTTACCCAATACTTGGTAAAAGAAAAAAAAATCCATCCACTAAAAGTACTTTTATTTTTCCAGCTATTATAATTGTGGTTACCTAGCACAGTGTGATTTAAATACAGGTGCTGAATGCACAGATATCACCACAAGGAGACATCTAGTCAAATTTTTCTCTCTGTGCCTAAGAGCACTAGCATTAAAGACCTCTTCCACTGAAGGCTAGAGGGGCTGCCCAAAGACAGCTCAGCACCGAGCGCATCCAAGTGCTTCGCTGTGACTGCAGAAATAATGCAGTAACTTTTGTGTCTACCTTAATCGGGCTAAAAGCTTCATAAACCCCTATCACATAGTCCTAGACTTGCCAAAATGCTGAGAAGCCAGAAAAAAAAAAAGCAAAAGGAGAAATTTTTAGCAAGGTCTATGTATATGCATTGTATTGTTGCAAAACAAATCCTCTCTTGGAAAATCAGCCACTTGCAAATGGCTTTCTGGAGCTGGAGTTGATGAACATCAGGTGCAGGCTGTAAGGAAGTGTTTTGATTTTGGCTTTCCTACTTTGTCTTCTGTCTTATTCTGCCCATACTCTTTCCTGGCACAGATAAAACAAATAAAAAAATAGACAAAATCACGGTCTCTTTGTTTTTCTGACTTTTTTTTTTTCTTTTTCTCTCCCTTCCTAATATAGAATTTTAAATGTCAGCCTTTCAAAATGTGGCATTTTCAGAGAAGTGTTACAGCCTGGATCTTACCGAATGGAAAGTGCTTTTCCAGTTCAAAGGGCTTTGAAACAAAACAGAAAAAGCTAAGACAAATGAAAGAGACTGTGGGAACAGCAGCTCAAGTTCTTCTCCAATTAGATTTTCAGATGTCTCTGTCAGCATCTTTTCTCCCCGGGGAATTCGAAGGAAAATTTGAAATCTAAATCCTGCATATGTTGAAAATGGCTCCCTTCCCTGGCAGCACCTGTAGACGCTATAGGTTTCATGGCTACAGAGAAAAATGAAGATGAGAAGAAACATTTGTTAGAGCATGAATTTTGACTCTTGCTGAAACAGGGCTGTTCTAATGTGGTATCACACTTTTCATCTTCTCTGCTACTTCAAATATGCAGAGGAAGATACCTTGTCCGGAAATATATCTCAACTGCATGACCTCAAATATATTCAGATAGGATAAAGCCAGCAGGTCACTATGGCAGTGTGGTTTTAATCATGCAGACTGCTTTTGTCCCAGCAGTATGGCTTTGCTGAATAATTTTTGAATGTGTCATCTCTTTTCAGTTAAAAAAAAAAAGGAGGGGGGAGGGGAGGGGAATTGCAGGAAAGAGTAAAACCCCAGCAGTGATGGGCATAGAGGAACTGGAAGAGCTTTTAAGGGCCTTTCAGAAAACTGATGTATGCTCACCTTTGTCTGTGGAGGCATATCCCATTTGGTGACTGTTAGCTCTGTCAAACAGGGCTTCAAGTCAAAATACCACAGAACAGTGGTAGATGCGGCACTGAGGGACATGTTTTGGTGGGCATAGTGATGATGGGTTGATGGTTGGATCTGGTGATCTTAGAGGTCTTTTCCCACCTTTATGTTCCTATGATTACGTCTTGTTTGTAACTTTGCAATCCTCTTTCATATAACTTGTGTCACTTAGGGACTTAACTGTCTGTACCTTCAGGACTTGGAGAGAAATGGCATGGGGCATCTTTCGGAAGCTCCGGGCACATGCTTTTGTCAGGGGATGCCTTTCCATCCACACATTCAATCTGGGATACTCCAGAGCAGAGCAATGCAATTATTTTTGTCTCATCCCTTTGGAAGCAGCTGAGCTTCCAGCAGGGTGCCAGGGCAGTGTAATGAGTACCTCTTTAACCTCTACAGAGTGTCTGGCACAATTTCTCTCTCTTGCTATCATGAAGTAGAGCTCTGCTGCCCCCACTTCCCATTCAGCCATGCTTTCACCATTTCTGACTTCACAACAAGTGATAAAAAAGCTGAGGGAACATGAGGAATGTGAATGATTCTGCTCCCGTTCTCTCATACTCACACATTTCCCTTCCTGATGTGAAAACCTGCCTGATGCCAACCATTTACATGGGTACCTTTCCTTCCAGCTGGGCATCCAGAGGACTACTTCTATCTCAGGGTGGTAGGGGAAGAAGGAAGACAAAGGAAATGAACTGTCTTTTCAGCCAGTTTTATGAACTGCCCTCGGCTATTAATTTAGTGACATTCTTCCAGACAGTGGCAGCTTCCTCTGGACCAGCCTGAGAATAAGCTGCTGCATAGCAACAGGGAGCTGGGACATACCCCATGTAGGCATCACACGGAGCCTCTGAAAGGCACTCCCAAAAGGAGAAGGAGTGCTTTAAACTGAGACAAGATTCTGCGTCTCACCTGAAAGGCGGGGGATTGTGGCAGTCGTGATTGCTATACAAGGAATGTAGGCTGTATTTTGGTCATGAGAAGCTGCCCTTAACAGAGGCATATTACTGCCTTGTGATATCAGAAAATATTACAAGTGTTTCTAGCATGTAAAAGACATGGATTATCTTTTGTTTTTTTTTAGTGGGGGTGTTTTTGTTTGTTTTTGGTATACAGTTGATCTGTATGCAGTCTCTGTTAAACTAGCTTGCAATCAAACAATCAGAAACTTGCATTTTGTCTGTAGAGCAGAATGAGGAAATGACATCACCCTCCTCTTTTGGGTTTTAAATGTCTTTTAGGACTGTGTGGCTCTGACATTTGATAAAACCACATGTAGCAGGCTGGAATTCGGTTTCAGGAGCAGAAGATTAAAACCTGATCTGGGGTTGGTTTGCATTGAAGAGTCTGGCATGAATAACACAGATCTCTGAAATCCTTGGCTTTGGTTTAAAATTTTTTCTCCCCAGCTGTGGATTTTATTTATTTACTTATTGTAATTTATTGTAACAGCTCTGAAACCTGCTACATTAGCAGCCCAGGAGACTAAGGTCACGGAGTGGCAGTCTGAGTTGCGCTACAAACCCACTCTGATAGGATTATCTCTACGCAGGAGGAGAAGAGTTTAATCAGCCTTGTCAATTCATTAGCCCTCCTCTTCTGAGGCAGTCACAAAGGGTCCCACTTAGTGTCAGTGGTGTTGGTAGCTATTCTGAGATAAATACAAATCCAGCTCACTTTGAGTCAGGCCACTGAACAAGTTGTAAGCTCCTGTAAGCGGTTGTTATCATGAGAGGCTGAAGAGGTTCTTTTAACACCCTGCCGCTTTGATAGGGTTGACCCTTCCCCGAGGACTTCTCAAAGTTCCTTCTTGCACTGTTTTGTCTATCTACTTTTTATGATTTAAAATGCAAAATGCATAGTGTGGGTTGTTCCAAAGACTCCCAAGGCAAACAGTTACCCACATCCTTAATGCTTTCTGAGTGTCACTCCCACTACAACACTGCTCTTCACGATTTGGAAACCTGGGGAAAGGAGCTGGTATGTTTACAAATAATCCTTATCTTTCCTGACAGGCAGGAAAGCAAGGCTCCAGTATACACTTTCAGTAATACTTCACCTTTGATAATGCAGCTGAGTTAACCTGAGGAAGGATCACTTTCTCTCCAGTGTCTGCTGTGTAAGTTGATGAAGTGACCACCTTTCCTCTTCTAACATCAGGAATGTGAATGTGCTCTGGATGGTCTACATCGCTCCACTGATTCAGTCTCTTGCAGTCTTTTTCTGTAGCTCCCATCAGGACTCCTGCTGACATCAGAGGCTGTGGACTGATCTTCCAGGAAGTCTCTTTGAGGAAAAAAAAAGAAAAAAGGTCTATTCTGACCCTTTCTTTTTTCTGTCACCACAGGGAGACCTCCAAAGATCCCTCATTCAGGTGGATTTTGGTGACGGCACCGCTGTTTCATATGCCAATCTCAGCTCAACAGAAGATGGGATCAAACACACCTACCAGAACGTGGGCATATTCCGAGTGATCGTGCTGGTGGAAAACAGCCTGGGATCTGACAATGCTGTCCTCTACCTGCACGTAACATGTATGTATATTCATACTCATTGTTTGCTTCTGCCATTTCTAGAAAAAATTATCACTTCATCTGAGAGATGATGCTTGGACTTTGCATGTTGGGAGGATGGAGCGATGGGAGATGGTGAGTGTTTGTCCTCCAGCAGAGGACTCCAGAATAGGAGGAGACACGAGGAATAGCAGTTTGCTTTTTGAACCATGTTTAACCTCTAACTTTGTGGTCCAATCTGAGACACCTCAGAGTAGTATCTTTCCCTTTCTGAAATGCACTGTCATTAGCGAGTTTACGGTGCCAGAAAAGTAAAGGCATTTTTAATCACTTTTAAAAACCTTGACTTTCACTTTGTACAAGGTTTTGCCCTTTAATGAAATGCAGACACATTTGGGATGGAAACTTGTGCATTTCAGTCTTTCTGTTGTCATAGGAACCAAAATCCTGGTGTTAAAGAGTGTAACAAGAAAAAATGTTATCTTAACATTGCTCTTTTGCTATTCTTTTCAACCTTTTTATATGTCGGCTCTCTCTGATTCACACCTGAAATGTATCTCAGTCCTTGTATAAAGCCACTAATGTGTTCTTTCGTCTTTATTCTTGCACATGCCTGTGAACCCAAAGGGTTTAACTGTTATTGAAATTCTGTAGTACCTCTGATGGATTTTGTTTGGGGCCATAATTAGTTTTACATGGTGTGATTATTTTCTTTTGTTTGTTTATTTTGTTATTTTTGTTGGGTTTTGTTAATTACTTATATTTCAGGCTGTGTATCTATGTGATGGATTTACTGGAGGAAAAAAAATTTAAAAACTTTGTTATTTTTATTTGTTAAGCTTTTAGAAATACTACTTAGCCTCTACCAAAGTAATTCCACATATTGCCTAGATAATTCAGCACATTCCACATTCTGTAACTCTGGTTTTGGAGTTAGTTCGCTTAGTATGAAATCAGCTGCGTCTTTAGGGGGAGAGGGCAGATCTCCAATGGTGTACCGTTGTATCAACAGATGGGACCAGTGGGAGTTGTAGGTGTGGGAGACAGGAGGTGTACGTGGGAGCAAGATGGGAACAGGAACAAATGCCTCCCTGAACATCTTCCTTCAAAAAGACTTGAGGTTAATGAGCATAATGTACCATTTATGATTCCCTTACCTGATACTAGTCAGCTGTAAACTTTTGTCAGATAGTCCTTCAGCAGTGTCGTGTGTTTGAAAAACTCCTATCTATCTTGCAAAAAAAGAACTCTGCTGATAAATCAGATTGTTATCAAGCTTTGGTTTCTTATTTGTATACTTATCCTGTATTACTTCTGCTTTGAGGCACTGGTGAGGCAAGGTAAGGTCTCAGCTCTTAGATAGCTACTGTTTTTTTTTGTTGGTCAGTTGGTTGGTTTTGTTACAGTTTTTTGAGAATTGGTGTATGATAGAAAAGGAACTCTGCTCAGAGTAGATGTTTATATGTTTTCATATAATTTCTTCAGCATCTGAGGAAGCACAGGTTTGGTCCAGTGGAGAGTGCCCCTGTCTGCAGAAGAGAGGTTCTGGAGTCACATTCAGTTTGCCATCCTGCTTGTGTTTGGGTGCTTAGCAGGGGAGCTGTGGGATGCAGCAATCCTCCTCCTTCTACTGTTGGTTATGAAAGTCACCTCAACAGGAGCTGTGGTCATCTTTTTTTTTCTTTTTTTTTCCCCAGTCTGTGTAAAAGGTCACTGGAAACAAATGCAGCAGTGTTTTGGCGGTTGATATTTCACAAGAGGTTCTGACAGCCTTCTGTGAACAGGGTTGGTAATCGTTTGCTGTTTGACAACAAAGGTCCATTGGGACCTTTGCACACACTCAGCCTATCTGCACAGTAATGAGCTCGCACAACAATAACCACTGTCGTAGAATCATACAATCATAGAATGGCCTGGGTTGAAAAGGACCGCAATGATCATCTTAGTTTCAACCCCCCTGCTATGTGCAGGGTCACCAACCACCAGACCAGGCTGCCCAGAGCCAAATCCAGCCTGGCCTTGAATGCCTCCAGGGATGGGGCATCCACAACCTCCTTGGGCAACCTGTTCCAGTGCATCACCACCCTCTGTGTGAAAAACTTCCTCCTAATATCTAACCTAAACCTCCCCTGTCTCAGTTTAAGACCATTCCCCCTTGTCCTATCACTATTCACCCTCATAAACAGCCATTCCCGCTCCTGTTTATAAGCTCCTTTCAAGTACTGGAAAGCCACAGTGAGGTCTCCCCAGAGCCTTCTCTTTTCTAAGCTAAACAATCCCAGTTCCCTCAACCTTTCCTCATAGGAGAGGTACTCCAGCCCTGTGATCATCTTAGTGGCCCTCCTCTGGACCCACTCCTAAGAGCTCCATGTCCTTCCTGTACTGGGGGCCCCAGGCCTGGATGCAGTACTGCAGTTGGGGCCTCACAAGAGCCAAGTAGAGGGGACAATCACCTCCTTCTCCCTGCTGGCCACCCTTTTTTTTAATGCAGCCCAGAACACAGTTGGACTTCTGCAAGCGCACACTGCTGGCTCATATCCAGCTTCTTGTCCAGCAGGACCCCTAAGTCCTTCTCTGCAGGGCTGCTGTCAAGGAGATCTTCCCCCAGTTTGTATAAATACCTGGGATTGCCCCGACCCAAGTGCAGCACCCTGCACTTGGCCTTAATGAACTTCATTAGGTTTTCATGGGCCCACTTCCCCAGCCTGTCCAGGTCCCTCTGGATGGCTTCCCTTCCTTCCAATGTATCAACTGCACCACTCAGCTTGGTGTCATCCGCAAACTTGCTGAGGGTGCACTCGATGCCATCATCTGTATCACTGATGATGTTGAAGAGCACTGGTCCCAAGACTGACCCCTGAGGGACACCGCTTGTGACTGGCCTCCACCCCAACACAGAACCATTAATCACAACCCTTTGGCTGTGTTCAGCCAGACAATTCCAAATCCATCGAACAATCCATCCTTCAAATCCACACCTCTCCAATTTAGAGAAGGATGTGGTGAGGGCCCATGTCAAAGGCTTTGAAGAAGTACTGACAGATGACATCCATCGCCCTTCCCCTGTCCAGGGGGAAGGACATGGGATCTGCCCAGGGGGGTTGTGGAGTCTCCTTCTCTGGAGATATTCAAGACCCACCTGGACGCCTACCTGTGCGACCTGGTGTAGGGAACCTGCTTTGGCAGGGGGGTTGGACTTGATGATCTCTGGAGGTCCCTTCCAACCCCTACAATTCTGTGATTCTGTGTCCACCGAAGCCGTCACTCCATCACAGAAGGCCACCAGATTGGTCAGGCAAGATCTGCCCTTGGTGAAGCTATGCTAGCTGTCTCGAATCACCTCTACATCTTGTATGTGCCTTAACATACCTTCTAGGAGGAAGTTGTCCTCGACAGACTCCAGGAATCTCCTGGATTGTCATGCCACTATCCCAGCAGATACCGGCTGGTTGAAATCCCCCATCAGGACAAGAGCCCATGAGCATGACAGACACCTCCTGCAACTGAAGCAAGAAGGTCTCGTCAACAGGCTCCCCCTTATCAGATGGTCTGTAGCAGACCCCAACCACTAGATGCCCTTTACTGGACTGATCCTTGATTTTTACCCACAAGTTCTCTATCTGATTGTGGCTATTCCTCATACACAGCTCTTTACCATCTATCCACTTCCTAACATAGAGGGCAACTCCGCCACCCCTCCTACCCTGTTCTATCCCTTCTGAAAAGCCTGTAGTCCTCAATCAGGGTATTCCAATCATGGGATTCATCCATGATAGCAATTAGGTCATACTTTCCCAATTGCACCACTGTTTCTAGCTTCTCCTGTTTATTTCCCATGCTGCATGCATTGGCATAGAGGCTTCAAGAGAGCTGTAGAACGGGAACTAACAGGGGGACCTCTTGTTACAGACCTGATACATAAGTGTGAGTGACCTTGGGCCTTCCAGCACCCTTCCTTACCTGTGACCAGCAGCTTTGGTGAGGACAAAGCTACAGGTGCTGAGCCACAGTGTTTGTGATCTCCATGATAAGAGGAAAGCTTCCTTCTAGTGCCCTGCTCATCCTGCTGCAGCCCCTTCACTGCTGTTGGTCCAGAGTTCCACAGACACAGGTTATTGTGAGGCAGGAGTATTTTGCTGTGCATGGACTGTACACTGTATAAGGTGTATTTACTGAAATAAGTCTCTACAAACTTACCTGGAAGGATGCAGTCTCTTAGCAGTTAAAAGCCCAACCAAAATGAGCTATCCCCATCTGCTGGCCAGATAATAGTTCAGCATTTCAGCCACTTTGACCCATCAGCTATTTGTAGAGAAATGCTGAGGCAGAATTGGTTTGTTTGAGCCATTCTTTAATGTTTTCTCTAAGCCGGCACGTGGCACAGGTCTGAGGAGGGGCTGGGCGTCCTCTGCTGTGTGTGGTCTTTTAAGCTGTATTCAGAGCAACTGTTTAGTTATATTGGAATGAACTAGATTTCACATGGGTGTCATTGTCACTACTGTCACCACATCAGGTGTGAGGAAATGTATTCTTTTAGAAGCCTGTGCTGGTGGTACCTGGCATTTGGCAAGCATCCCAAAGGATATCAGAGCTGCAAAATATTCAGCTTGGGAAGCTGCCATTTCTCAGTTCTTAGTGTCTTGCAGGTCACAGAAATGTGCCTGATCAGGGAAATTCCATTAAAATCAGAAGGATGAAATTCTGGCTTCTCAAGAATTTATAAAAGGGGTGTTGACTGCTGATCACTGAAGGAAAAATGAGCCACAATCTGGTCTATAGCAGTCTATGGTTAGTTCTATCATAGGTGACTCTTAATGGGGACTGTGTCTATACCACAAAGAGATCTGCATTTCAATAATGAATCAGAAAGAGTGGTTCTCATTTATACTGGCATTGCTTATACAATCTGGTTTGGGTGAATTTTTCCATGGCTCTCTGCATGTGTGTGAGGCAGGGTCATGGGATGCTTGCTCTAAAATGTTCAGCGTTTCTCCGGGTTGGAAAACCAGGGTCTAAGTAAGTGACGATACATGCACATAATGTTTTCAGAAAAAAAATCCTCTCCCGAAATATAAAAGATCCTTTAGCAAAGCATCTCAATTCCACTTGGACAATGCAGTTGACCCTCTCAGGCTGTGGTCTCCTCATCACTTAGAAGCTCGCTGATGTTAGGAAGTGGATTTTACATGTTTTAGAAACCCATGTCCCCGTATCACCTGGGAAGTCTTTCTTTTTTTTTCTCTGTCAGTTTTAGGACAATTGCTTTGTTCTCTAAGTGAACAGTCAGAACATGTTTTAAAAAATAATCCAGAGGACAGGATGCAATAACAAAGGGCCGTCTGTCTCCAGAAGATGAGAAATGTGTAACCCTGGGCACAATGTCACTTGTCAAATGAATTATGTTCTGTTTATACTAAAAAAATAAAATAGTTTATTGAGGAAAAGAGGGAGTATAAGGTAAAATAAAATGAAAGCAGTCAGTGAATAACTGTGCTCAGACAGAATTTCATCTGGTATAAATAGATACAATAGTACTGAAGTTCACCAAATCCTAACAATTTGCATCAGCAGAGATGCTCCATGTCAAACTGAAGCCATTTATCCTGCACATTCTTATGTCTTACTACTGAAGACCCTGTTCACATACCTGGGCTCTGCCCTGTTGTTTAGTGGTATATTATATTATGTTCCTGGATATCTGACATCCATGCAATAAAGAACCCAGTATTTTAGCTCCAGTACAGGGACGATAAATGTCATGCCCTGTGGTAATTTAGGACACTATTTCCTCAAACCAGTGGGTCTCCCCTCAGGTTCCCTCTATCCCAAGTTGGTATTTCACAGGGAGGGAGGACTCACACCTTGTTTCTGTTTCTGCAGGTCCCTTGGAGCATGTTCATTTATCTCTTCCATTTGTCACCACGAAGAACAAGGAGGTCAATGCCACGGCAGTACTGTGGCCAAGTCAAGTGGGAACACTTACTTATGTCTGGTGGTTTGGGAACAACACAGAGGTTTGTATTCCCTATGGACTGATATCAAAACAAACAATAAAGGAGGAATTCTGACTGGGAAAGGAGGAAGAGAAGGGTTTGAAAATGCTTCTAAATAGTCCCCCACACAAGAAAACTGCAAGTCAGAAGAAGATGATACACTAATTCTTGGATCTTTGATGTACCGACATTGAAACATGGGAACCATTTTGTGATTACTGCTGTGACTTAGCTGCAGGTTTATTGCCATTTCATGCAAACTGTGAATAGCTTTGTACCAGCGTTTTCATCCAAGGTAGATGTCTAGAACCAAGGTCTCAAAGAGCTTCTAGTGTGCTTTTCCCCTCACTATAAAAGCAATAACAAAGCTGAAAATAGCATACAACACATTCTGCTGCCTCTGTGCTTGCAGAGAGTTAGTAAATCTGCACTGGCATTGCAACTGTTATTGTACATACCTTTGTGGCAGCAGTATCCAGACACCCTTATTAATCTCTAAGGGGAGAGATTCTCGTGGCTTTTGTAGAGCTGAGATGGGCCTTCAACCACATGTTTTTCTTCTGTATAATGCAGGTTGGAGGCTTGCATCAGCACTTCCTGCTTTATTTACCTCTTTGTGATTAAAGTAGAATTTGAATTTTTTGGTGCTTTGTCCCTTAGATGATGGAAAATTCACTGCTTCTTTCTTACCCTCTCCCCCAGCTTTTTTCCCCAGAGCTAATTATCTTGAGTGTTAAACATATGCCCTGTGTTTGTAGTCTGAATTTATCTAGCTCTGGTTTCAAGCTGCTGGATCTTGTTACGTCGTTGTGTGTAGATTAAAGGACTCTGTTGTATCAGAAATCGTCTCTCCCTTGAGGTACTTACAGGCTGTGATTCTCACCTTTTAACCTTCCCTCTGATCTTCTAAGCTCGTAAGTGATCAGAGTTGGTCTAACTCTGTTCTCATTGAAGTGAGAATTTTACTACAGACTACAATGGGAACAGAGTTTGACTTAATACTATGTGCTTTGAAGATCTCATCCAGAGTTCATTAAAAAGCGAAAACAGAAGTTAGGGCAGAGACCGTTGAAAGGGAGCACAGCTCACTGATTAACTGGTTTGCACAGCAGACCAAGCTGAGGGGATCTGTGTTCTCTTTAAAACCCATCCTTTTCCAAAAGCGGCATCTCCATGTCTAGGGATAACACAGGAGAGCAACTGAGAAATGTTGATTTGCCTTCTTGTTCTGCCACAAGCTCCTTAAATAACTTACTTAAATAAACCACAGCCAGATCTGGGAGTGTGACACTGGAGCAGTGACTCTGGTGGGCCCTGCTATTAGGACTGGCACCTCTCTGGAGAGTGCAGCAAATTAACATGGGGTTTCAAACAGACAGCAAGCTCAGCAGAAAGCCACCTGGAGACAGCTACTGAGGAAAAGCAGGACCTCAGTAACTGTGGTTTATGGAAATTTTAGGCACCCTGAGCAGTCTCCAGAAAATTGGCTTCCATGTCACATGATCCTTCCTACATCAGTTTCCAAGCTGGAACCGATTCCCAAATCCATCCCAATAGGCCAAAGAGCCAAACTCATCTTTGCTTTTTTTCTACAGCCAAATTAACTTTTTTTCTCTTCTTCTGATGTACTTGCAGCCACTGATCACTTTGGAAGGGAGCATCACATTTACATTTTCTGTGGAAGGGATGAATACCATCACTGTTCAGGTCTCAGCAGGAAACACTATTCTTCAGGACACAAAGACCATCGCTGTGTATGGTGAGCCCTTCTCCCTTTGTTTTACATAGGATTCTGCATAACCAAGAGCTAAAGATGCAGGAAGCGATATAAGGTCTTAATTCCAGGATACTTTGAGTGAGGTTGTAAGCTCACTTCCAGTGATATCATTTTTGCATAATGCCTCTGACTGATGTTAGTCCAGACTGAGATGATTGCAGAGCGTTGATTTTCTTCCAAGAACCCTCTGTGTCAAATCTATCCATCACTATATGTTAGTCCAACACAATTATAAAAAAAATGAGGCTGTATTGTAAGCTGAAATTTCCTCTTCTTGGCCAGTAGAGGCCTCTTTACTCACACAGAAGCTTCCTGGCTCAAATAACGAGTCAATGCAGCGTGGTGCAATCCTGTACAGAAATCAGCACTGCTCTTATATTGTACTCCAGCCTCAGAAGCAGTTACAACAAATAAATGCCATGTAGCGTGGAAGTAGTCCAGGAACCACTGGGAATTCCCTAAGCATATAGTGAAAGTGATCAGTGTGCATTTTTTCCAAGGCTGTCCAGTTAAGATTTCAAGTGTTTGAAACATGTCTATGAGAATACAATCACAGCTTCCTTTGCAGAGTTTGTCTTCTTCTTGATTTCTGAAGAAGGCAGCATTTATATTCTCCACACAGCTCCCCTTCCAATGCTGTTCACCTATTAAAGTAAGGACCTTTTTCAGTTTTGTGACACTTGGGCAGTGAATCACTCAGATTTACTGCTGGATTCTCTGACAGTGTACACATCACTTGCAGATTGATTAAGAAAAGCAAAACACAAACTGCAGCAGGTTTCACTAAGTTGTGCTCATTCAGCACTAAGACATTTTCAGATGTCTTAATACTTTATCATTGTATCTGCAGAGCAATTCCGGTCCTTGCGGTTATCATTCTCCCCAAATCTGGATGATTACAATCCAGATATCCCAGAGTGGAGAAGGGACATCAGCCGCGTAGTCAAGAGAGCTCTGGTGGAGGTAAGCAATGTGCATAAACTATCTTATGGTGGCTCAGTTTCTGCTTTCTGCCTACATCAGGGCCGAATAAATTGTTCTTTCAAGGTGCCTCTCTGTCCCTTGCAACTATAAAAGGAGGATAGACGAGTGTTTGAGTCCAGAATCCTAAATTTTATACAGGTGAAATGATCCCATCCTATGACAATCCAGTGCTCAGAGTCAGACTTCAGTTTATTCTTTTTAATGGAATATTTCAGAGGAAAGGGCATCTGGAAAACAAATTACTTGTGTGTGTCCCTAGCTTTACAAATGTCTTTTCTGTTGCATTGCAATTCCTCTTTTACTGCTGTACTTATACAGCAGTGGAAAGCAATGCTATTCTAATGGAATTACAAATATGCTGTAAGAAACTTAGGAGACCGAAGAGAAAATAATTTTCACTACTAAGAAGAGCACCAGAGTACATACTTTACATTTTTCATATAGCATGAGTTTCATGGGTCAAGATTGGGTGCTATTTCTCCCATCAACACCATGGAGAAGCTCTGAAGATCCTTCTCTTGCTGTGAAACAGAATGTCATAAAAATACTGTTTGTCTGAAGATTTGGGTTTCAAATCAAGAGGCAGAGAAACGTATGTAAGAGACAGGTGTGTGTTGTGGTTTCTCAGCTCAGCAGAAAAACAGCAGAAGGAACTGATCAAAACACATGTGTGTCCACCTGATTAATGTCTTTCCAGCCTGTTTGCATAGATGGTGTCATGAATAAACAGTTAAACTTGCTAATAACATCCACAACCTTCGTTTCCATTCAAAATTTGAGAAATACCACTTTTAAAAAAAAAGTAAAAAAAAAAAAAAATTGTCTGAATCCTCACTGAGGGTTTTTTCTTCAATTTCCTGAAAAAAAAAACACATGTGGAGAGGAGGCAAGCAAAACAAACAAACGAAAAAAAAAGCCACCAAAAAAATCCCCCAGTTTTCTGTAGCTTGTCCTTTTGACTTATTTATGTCTGTATCAAGTACTCGAGGTTCCATTTATCTTCAGGATGAATTTCCAAAATATAAACAACTCAATAAAAGAAAATCAAGCCATGAAAAAAGGGATTATGAAACCAGGGTATCAAGGATATATTCCAAAAACAGAGCAGTGAAAACAAAGTCTTTTTGTTGTTTGCATAAGAAAAAAGCCTGATAGCTAATTATCCCCCTTTACACAGCTAAATGATTCACCTTAAATAAGCTTTTGTTAGAAGTTCCTGTAGAAATTAAAGTTAAAACCAATAGATTCTATCGCAATTAAATATGCTGTATAAAAATAAGTTGAATAACTAAATAATTCAATAGGAAATTATAGCTGTGCTATAGAATTATGAACTTTTATTTAAGTATTACGTTCTTATTAAGGAGTCCTGCAGACTTGGATAAAAATTCTGCATAAGAAATTATAGTTCTCTACTCAAACCTGATCTTCTCTGTATGTAAGGATAATTTCACACTATCACAAAATATCCTGTTTTGTATTACAATCGTAATTATTCCTCACATTGTTGATTTTTTGAGTTCTGTCTTCTTTTGGTGAAGACAAGAATGAACTGAGTACATCAGACAAAAGCTTCTGGCTAAAAATAATAATAATAATAATTCCCAGCCTCAGAAAAAATGAAGACTTTCCATTAACTGGCAACGCTGTGTCTTTTTCTTGACATCTTAAAACAACCTGTTAGGCAGGCACAAATAATACAAGCCCTAGCTTCATAGAGTACTTGGAAAGAATACATGAAACCTTTATGTTGTTATAATTCTTTTTCTAAGCCCCCACTAAAAAACAGGAGCAATGAAAGCTTCTGGGTTGTCTCTTTTTTTTTTTTTTGTACGCAGTGAAAGGGAAGGGTTCCTTTTTCATAGTTCTACACTGTATTCCCTCAGCCGTCAGCAGTTACATGCAGAGGCGATGGAGAACTTCAATCACAGTTCAGTTGTGATCCCATGCTCTGCCCATTGTTTCCTGCAAGGAGCAGCTGCTCCGAGTCTTGGCTCCTGAACCACTTCACAAGTCTTAGGTCTAACATCAGAGCATTTCATGTCCTGTCTGCAGGCATCTCTGAGTTGCACACAGCTACTGTGTGGTCTGCCCTTATGTGAGGGTACTTCTCTACCCCCCCTCCCCCAACCCAAAAATGGGCATACCAAAAAAACAGCATTTAAGTGACAGGCTGGACAATCTACAACATAAAGAGGCAATGGATGAAGATTCAGCAAACTATGTTTTCTCCTCCTTTTGACCCGTAGAACTTTCCGAAAGCCAACAAATTCATTTTCTGGAGAACTCTACAATGCACTATGCAATGTCCTGTTAACAGCAGCTGAAACCCATACACCGAGATGAGCCTGGCAGTGATGCCTGTGGAGTATTTGTTTTCTGAATTTTGACTAATTTTGTGTTGAAGGAATGTTTGGGTCTGAACTTTAAGATTTTTGGTCAACAATACACACAGAAAATAATTGCACATTAATATAACAGTTAATATCTAAATAAATAAATGAATTCTTCATTAATTTGTGTAACCGACCTAGAATGTGAACTGTAAGAATTTGACTTGGGATTCAAATCTGATTCACATTCTTTTCTTTCCAAGTCTCTACAAGGACTTCAGGCTCTGTTTTGACTAATCAGACCTTTTAGAGTGCAATGCAGCCCACATGCCTTGCCTTTTAATAGGCTACTTCTTTCCACTGACAACATAAAAAACCTCAGGGATCAGCTTAGAGTAGGCAGACAAGTTTGAAACAGCTACATTCAGATAAAATAAGTAAGTCGTAAGTTGGATTTAGGAGCTCCTTTTAGCATGTCTGATGATCACTGTTGCCCTAGGACTTTGTATATTTTACTGCAGAACGCAGTAAAATTATTAATCCCTAACTTTTTATTTGCACTGGATTTTAACAAGATTCTCTTTGCAGTACAAGATGTAGCTAACATTTCTGTAAGAACTGCAGTGCTTTCACGAAGAAGTTGTCAGCATTCAGTGCCATCCCCACTGTTTATCTGTCCATTAATTGTCTATGTATCAGGCAACAGGTATTTCAAGCAAGCATATTCTGGTCGCAGTGCTCCCTGGCCTGCCCACATCTGCTGAACTCTTCATTTTGCCATATCAAGATGCCACAGGGGAAAATAAAAGAACAGCAGAAGACCTAGAGCAGGTACTGTGTCTGCTTCTCAGAGATGTATATGTTTCTGCATTTGTTTGTGTATATGGGATTTCCAACTGAAATAATTATGATGCAAATGTATCAGATTAACTGAGGTCTAAACAATGAGTACGATATGTTCAATATCCTCTTCGTTTCTTTGGTTCTTTGTTCTTCATAGAAACCAGCTTTGAATGTGTAATTTAGGAGCGGAAACTCATATGGTATTCCTCAGTATAGTTAAATTTGTATGATGATTTCTGTGGGAGAGAAGAAAGATTCTGTTCTACCTCATGGAAATTGAGAGACAGCAGGAGAATTTGGGGGATGGTTCCTGCCAAACTGCACTGGAGTAGCTTAATGACAAAAAGTTTATGAGGTTTTCAAAAAATCTGAGCAAACTCTGGAGGATAGGGCTGAGTGGTAAACCTGGAAAGACCAGAATTTCATTGGTCTTTAGACAAGGGAATGCTGTTAGATTATCCTGCTGGCCAGCTTCATAATTCTGGCAGTGGAGTTGAGCAACTCAGGCATGTTCTGCCTGTATGAAGCTGAAATGATGAACAAGAAAACTGTATCTACCTGCAAGACCCAAAAGATTCTGCCCATGAGTGGGAACAATGCAGAAATCTTGACACAACTCCTACTTTATTATCTCACATTCCAGAAGCAAAGATAATTAGTCTTGTGTGGAGCACCACTGTATCTGTCCATAAAGCATGTCAGCGGCCCATGAGCAGATGTACACCCTTGCAGGTGTGAGCTTTGTGAGTATAAGGGCAGAAGATGCTATCAGCTCACAAATCTCAGCCACTGCATTGTTATAAAATGCTCAGCATTTCTGGGTGCCTGCTATTCTATCTGATGGCAGAGGGAATTTAGCATTGCTCTTGTATTTTCCCTTGAAATTGTAAATGACTAATACTTTCCATTAGCGTATATATCAGTATTATCTTCCTCTTATATTCCTATAGACTTCAATCCACCAGGTCACCCATATTCTTAAACCTTCTGCTGCTCAGCATCCTTAGCAATCATGTTTTCATTTTTCTGAGTTGTTTTTTTTTTTTAAATATAAGTGCCTTTCCTCTGCAATTTTCCCCCACTCATATAATAAACAAAAAAAAAAAAGATGGAGATTAACTGCTCTGACAAATCTTTTCTCACCTTTCTAATTTATAGCCCTTTTCTTTTACTCCATCTCAAATTTGTGAGGAAGGCAGTCCATGAACTACCGAGTTTACATCTGTCCCAACTCCCTTCCAACACTCAGCAGCTTACTGTATTTGGCTATTTACTCCCTTTCTAGTTACCCATCTCTTTTTTCCACCTGTAAAAATGGCATGTCCCTGACCACGAAGAAAGGGAGCCCTGACAGTTCTCTCACAACCCTTCAAATTGGACAAGAAAAAATGTCATTTTCAGTGGGAATCATAGAATCAGAAGGTTGGAAAGGACCTACAAGATCATCTAGTCCAACCGTCCTCCCAATACCATAACTACTGAAAAACCACTAAACCATATCTCTTAGCTCCTTATCCAGACGCCTCTTGAACACTGCCAGGGATGGCGACTCCACCACCTCCCTGGGCAGGCCATTCCAGTGCCTGACCACTCTCTGAGAGAAGAAGTTTTTCCTTATATCTAAGGAAAAACTTTCCTTATGTCTATCCTTATGTCTGTCTTTCCTTATGTCTATCCTGCAACTTCACTGGCATCCTGCAGGGCCCAAAGAGTAACCTTTGAAGAGAGTGGAATTATTTGCCATTTGCAGCCAGCTGTTTTTTATAGAGAATTATCTCCCCTGCTCCCACCAGGATCATCAGAGTATATTTCTTACTAGTCTGTGGCTTACTACATTCCCCCCTTCAGGGGGATTCTAGTAGAAAATGGCATTGTTTTCAGTGGGAACTACCTAAGAAATGCCCCAAAAGGTTTTCACGCCCTCAGCTCTGAAGCATATTCTGATACTGTTCCTGTTTTGTCATCCTGTAATTTGGCCTGTAATCCTTTTCTATCCTTTCCTCAAAGCGTTCAGAGCTCATCTGCTGAGATGAATACTGAGAGCAGGTGTTGTTGCTGATGATAGCTCAGATTGTTTCTTAGGTACTTTATGATGTATAGTTTCCTTTTCTGATAGGAATACAAATCTGTTTTGTATTCACAAGCAAGCAGCAAGCCATTCAAAGGCTAGTATGCAAGTCCATGTGTTTGCAGGTGCAGACCCAAAGGAGTTACAGTTCTGGATAACTTTACTAATTTGGAAGGGAAACTTCAAATTATACAGAAAACAAATAGAAATTCTTTGTACAAACACTGCAAGGGAATAAGGTTTTTTTTTTTAAGTAAGTACTTACTGCACAGGTTCATCGTTTTCCCACATTTTAAGGTCTATCTGGTCAGACTCCAGGTGGTCTCTAGGTTCCCATTGAGTTCAGAGGCAGCTATGTGTACTTGTCCCTTGGGAATCTAGATCTCACTTGCCACTTGTTAAAAGTTCACTAAACACAGTAAGTCACAAGCTGTTGGGTACATAAATAGTTGGACTGTCAAAGCATATAAGCCAGGCTATGGACTACACTAAACAATAGATTTTTCCATTAGAATGAAGCATTTGTGTCTTGCACTCTTGTTAAAACTATGTGACACAATGGTAGATGCCATTTTTTTTCCACGAGTTGATATACTACTCTAATTCAAGTGTCTCAAAAACTACATTTTCTAAGTGCAGTGCTGTATAGAAAGGTGACAGCAGATATAGCTGCTTGAAACCAATCTTCAGTTACCCAAGAAAGATAAAGGTCACAATCTGGTAAATAAAAAGAATTGCTTACCCTTCCCAAGGATCGGGGCTCACCAAACACTCCAAAGGAAGTCATCTGAGTAGAGATGACTTCCTTCGTGGCAGACAGCCATTAAATGAGGTTAGGGAAGGGTGGAGCCTGGCTTCTAGCTGAACAAGTGAATTGCTTCCACTGGTGCTGCTAGGGCCAGCCTTGCCCCTTCACTAGGTGCTCAATCACTGATTCAGGCCATGACTTAATATTTCCCATACAAGTACTAATTGGTGTCATATTTCTTCACAGATTACATTCACAAAATTGAAATCTGCATTCCAGATACTTCCCAAAGGAGAATAAAATCACTTTAAATCATAACTGTTCTTGACAGATGAAAGAAATGTTATGCATGAGACTAGAGATGCTTTCTCATTGTGCAATATAGGACAATTCCATCTAACACAAATACAGACTGTGTGATGACCTCAGATTACTTTGTCCACTCCACTTTTTATAATCAATATAAACTTATTCATAGCTTTGTAAAAATGAAAAGGTGGTTTCATCCTGTGTAATCCCCAAACATTCTGCACATACCAAAAAAAATAAATCTTGTATTCATGATCAGAATACTATAAGTTTGCCTTTTTTTCCCCCCTTGTTCTTTTTTTCCTTCTTGAGTTACAGCACTGGTTCCCCTGCTTTGTTTCCCCAGCAGGACAGACAGAAACCTGCTTAAAATTGGAGAAATAATTTACAGTTATAAAATGCTGCTGCTTCATTTCCATGTTGTCACTGCAACACTTCTAAAATACCTAAGAGCCACTGAAAATAACCATTGGCCACTTGGTCTGGAATGCAATTGTTAGACTGTCTTTATGGACAGGCTAGGGAATGTGATGATTACAGAATTCAGATAAGCTGGATTCAAAAGCATAGAATTTTTCTTCATCTGTGAAAGGCAGGCCTTAATTAGAAGTAGTTCAAGTAATTTTCTGAGTAGTTTTAGCACTAATCCAACTCAAACAGAATGCATGGTAGAAAGAATATTCTACTTAAAACTCAGCGGAGGGCGGTGGTACAAGTAGACACGATCACTCGGTTGTTTCAGTGTATGTTTTTACTTTGTATGAGGATTCTGAAGGGTTATCTTTATAATTGTGCATACGCATTATCCCAACACAGACTTTGTGAAATACAGCAAGCGTATCTCTTGCTAAGTCCAATGTAAGCAGGACATATATGAGAACACTAAAGAGATGTTGTATTTCATATCAAGTAAAGGTTTCAGTGTTGTCCTGTGTTCTCCATTTACCTAGCCTACTCAGAATAACTGTAAAAGCAGAATGTAAACAAGATGCAAGAGCAACTACCTAATGACATCTGAAGCCATCAATCTTATCTCTAAAAGGGCTATCAGCAATGTAGAAAGCATGATGAAGTCTTTGGCAAATGGCATCACCAGCTGGTTAGTAGCCAGTGGTGATCAACATATTGCAGCTGTGATCACTATCTGTACCCAGCCAAAAAGAAGTGAAATGACACAGATGACTGAGCATCAAATGGACAGTGATGAACTGAGGAAGCAAAATACCTCTAACATTGTGGAAGCTGATGCTCACGAGTCTGTATGTTTATATATCTTTGCTCCTTAAAGCAGCTTCAGGTTTATTTCTGCTTCACCATATGTGGTGCATCTTCTACATTTATTTGTGCTGGGTTCTGAATCCCACTCCTAAGCTTTTAACATACTTGTTTTCATTACTCTTCTTTCCTCCCATGTAATTCAGATAAGTCAATCACCACAATATTTTAGCAAGATAACAATTAAGTGAACACTTTCAGAGCCTGTAGAAAATGGTGCTAATCAATCCTAGAATTGAAGTTCTAGGAAGAAGAGGAACAAATACCTAAAGCTTACTAGAAGAGATTTCCTTTTAACATCCGTAGCTTTGCTGCTTAAGGAAAGCCTACCAACTAAAAAGTAAAGAAAAATGGGAAGGAAAAGCAATAATATGAACATTTTATTGTTGTTTCTTCCTCTTTAGCTAGCTTTTCTTAATCAGCTGCTTGTGTGCCATAAAATATATTATCTGTATATTTTAATACCTGTAATGCTATAATGTGACTGAAACTACAGCAATAATGGTAGGGTGGCAAAGTCCCAGGCTGCAGCAAACAAGGACAAGCCCAAATACAGCAGCTGCAGATGTAGAAACAAGGAAAGAAAACGTGCTTACCTACAGAAAGCCTCAGGTATGCAGGGACCTCCAGACAGATACCCTTGCCTCACTGCCAGCCCTTTGAGGTCTGGGAAGGGTCGGATCCTGGCTCCACCCCTTCCTGGCACTCAGGGGCATTACTTGCACCTGTTGCTTGCACCTGTGCTCCCCTGGGTTGGCCCTGACTTCCCACCAGGTGCTCAATCAGTGTTTCAGGCTGTGAATTAGTATTTCCACTACAGTGCCATTGAACTAACTTCTGCCATGACTATCAGTCATCTCACCTCCTCATTCTTGCTGAATATACAGAACAGACCTGGATTCTCAAGACTCCTGATCACCTTTGCTTAGCTAAAGTGTATCCTTGTTCATATTTCCAGAGTCTATCTGGGTTTGTACCTGCTTGTCAGTTTTTGTCCCAGACTAACCACAGCCACATTCTCCACCTTGTGCTCTCATGGTATCAGTCAATACTGCGGCGGCCTGATTTTGACATCTTTCATCAGAGAACCTAAGAAATTTCTGCTTGACCCAAGTAAGTCAGTGACTTGGTCTTTTCAGAGCTAAGACAAGAGAGGTTTAGAGGCCTCGTGTAAAGTAAATAAGATTTTTTGGGGGGGTGAGTGGCCCAGTGTAATGTAATCCATGTTTGCCCTGACTCCTGTTTCACTTTTTTACTACCAGTTCAAGTTGCTCCCTACCAATCAATGTGCATAATTCTTTCCTTAGTTGTTTATTGATTTACTCTATGAATTGAACAGAACTGTAGCACTCATTAGTTGAGATCCTTACACATTATCTTTAAAAATAATCTAGATTCTTAACTAGCACATAGTGGCACATTTGAATCACATTCAATTAGTGTAAACCAATTTACACCAGAGATTTCAGAATTCGATAAATGAATGGGAAAATGCTCTTCTGAGTGATAATTCTGTTTCTTGGTTCATACAGTTCCTTCGTAGTCCTAATTCTGACAAAATGCTGAGAGAAGCCAAATTAATTTTTGTTTTGTTCAATTTTTAAATTGGAATCTCTTTTCCTTCACAAATTGTCTGTTATTATTATTCATTATGTGTCCTTTGATGAAAAATGATACATGAAGAATGGTTTCTATTACTGAATTATTTTTGCACATCATGCTTAATTCTGCAAATGAAGCAGATAAAGTCAATGAGGCTCAGTTAAGGACCAAAACTAATTCTGAAAGCTAATTATTTTCACAAGGGAGACTCTTCAAGACTATAAATTAGAAGGTTGCTATTCTAAGAAGTTACATCTTCAGCTGAGGTAGTTACATCTGAGTGAGGGAGGAACAGGGATGCTAAACTGATGCTAACCTGTTCCCCAGCCAAACATCTGGCTGTTCCGTTAGAGTTGTGTAGATACTCACTAAATAAATAGGCAAAAGTACTGTGATGTTTCCTCATTTGCTTTTTGAACAAAAATGTTTCCATGGCACCACTTTAAATGCAGACATAAATGCAGGCAAAAGACCTTGTTTTCTGCTGAAGCCATCTTATTACCTCAGTAAGTGGTGAGATCAGCCCTTGTGTGGAGAATTACTTCAAACATCTTTTGTTAACATTCAACACAAATTGTATGAGAGTTAGAGCCACACCTAGGTTAAAGGCCAGTAACCTGTGATCCGCTGAGCTAGAAACAGACTTGATAGAGTAAGAATGGCAAAATGTCTCCTCCAGTCTGAGTGTGTCTCTACACTTCAGAGATCCTACTGAGACTGGGTGAGGACCAGAAACAAAATCAGCACCAACTTACTTACTCTGGAGTGTTTTGTTCAACCCCAATGTGAAGAAGTTGGCCTTTTAACTGTGTGTACCTGCTCAAATAATAAAGTTTATAAGCCAGAGCAAATGATTTCCACTACAGATTGTTTTAGGTGTATGGAAATAAATTTATTATCTGCTCTTCTTTTTTTATATATGTATGTTTCATAGACAGTCTTACTTTCCATAGAAAGGAAAATTAAAATATTGTACCAAATGAACAAACATTTTAAAACGTATCTGCATCTTCCTTGTGTAAGGAAGGCATATGTCTGACTCTTAACAGATCTAGTGCTTTTTAAGGTCTTGGATTGTTATTCATTTTCAGATTTGTTCAGAGTTCATAAAGACCCAGGTAAAAAGCTGCACTCTGAAAGCTACCGGGAGAACATATACTTAATTAAGCCAAGGGAATATGTGGTGTACTCTAAGCAGCATGAACAGTTGCTGCCTGCTTTGACTCTGCATGTAGTCCTGGCACACTGACGGCAGAAATGCTGATGACTTCAGGCAGAAATCATCCTTTTCTGATTTGCATTGATACAGCGAGGTCTTCATTTACACCAAGGTAACAATGCAATACAGTGACAACAAACTTCAGTTGCGACTGTTTCACTCTTCCTTTCTTCATTTTTCTTACTACTTCACTCTTGCGACCTCTCTTTTTCCTATTTTCCATCATCTTGCCAGCCGAGAACATTTGTTGGCCTTTCTCTCTCATGCTCAGCCTGCTGGCTAGGAGGCTGCCACAGCACTCTGTAGCTGTAGTGTCGCTGTGGGTGTCACCATTCCAACCTCCTCATCCTGCTGCAGGACTCCTCAGCCAGGCCAGAAGAGGTATCAGCATTTCTCCACATCAGTAGTGCAAAACAAACTCTCTCGCCCCTTCTAAAACTGACTTTTTCAAGGTTCTTCTATTCCATGCCCAAATTCCTGACGAGGCCTGTAGTAGGTAACAACACTTGCTCGCTGCATTCTCAGTTATTGATCACATGTACAGATCTTCTTTTTTAGTTAGATTCCATGAGCCATAATGTACCTGGTTTATAACATTCCATCTGCATCTGTTGCTCCAGTTTTAGAGATGAAGCGCTCTTTATCGTTGTCAGTCTTGGTTATTAAAATGCTCAAATTCTTAAAGAGGGATATAATTTGCTTCCCAGGCTTTCTTCACATACAGCACAGCTTTATGTCACCATCCCTGCTGCTCTGAGCTCACCAGATGGCTCTTTGTGAGCAGGTGGTATTTTTTCTTACTGTTGGAAGAAATATATTTACTGATTCTGGCACCCATGAAAAAAAAATGTAAACTTTAAAGAGATATATTAAAAATATAAATAAAATGCCTGTAAGAGTTATTGCCAAATTGATATTGGACCAAAGGCACCTATTCAAGTGATCAGCAGCCAAAAATGAAGTGTACGAGCCAAGAGAATTGAAAGAACCATTAAGAACGTTAAAAAAATAGAAGAAGCAGATAAATCTCATACTGTGATGAATGATAGCCAAGGAACATCTAATCATATCAGGGTAGATTTACTGAAATAGCTCAACCAGACAAAAATGAAGAACATGAAAAGGATGGTTTAAAAAATATTGGAATGTTCTTTTTTTCTGACAATTTTTCATTAATCTTCAAGAAGGAATAAGGATTTATTTAAAACAAATTAAATTAAGTGTTGAGCATTTCTGTGCAGTTCATCTTTATCTTGGCGTGGCTGTAAAAACACAGCATTCTTTGCAATTGCATAAGGGATGTGGGGTGGAGGTTTTTTTTGTCATTTTCCAACCACTTCTCCCTCATACATCCACATGCAAAAGAGTGGGAATCTTCCATTGGAAAATTGCTTACTGCTCTGAGAAAAGATGAAACATGAAACATCAAGAGAATGAACATACAGAAGACAAAGGAAACTATCAACAGTATGCCTACAGGTTTCCATTCCTTGATTAATCTATCTATCTATCTGGAATTTTTAACAGCAACATACCTGAAAATTCCTGGATACAATTAAAAAATTAAAATGGAGAAAGTAGCTAGGCGTGCGTGGTATGAAAAACTGGTTTTACACAGTGATGTTTACCAATAGATTGGACCTAAGCTGGACTTCGGACTCTACAAATACAGATTTCAGGCAGTGTTATCTATCTTAGCAAACGCTCATCTTTTCTGTTGCATCATTTATGGTGGAATAACTTGCTTTGTTTTTCCGCTAGAGCTCTTCTTGTTTTCACCACAATTACAGAAAGAGAATTGAGAGAAATAAATGTTCTGTAGGAGTTCTCTTCCATGAAAGAGAGGATAAGAGCACGTTCTCTCTGTGAATCCCAGAAGAATAGATGTAATGTACATTTTGTGTAAGACAAATACACCTCATATTCAGTCAACAGCACAGACATTATCAGAGCTTCGAATTGTTCCTGGTATGTTTCTGGAATCAGCTGGTCTGAAAACTAGGGTTGAATGAAATTAAGTTTGTTTCTAGGACTTGAAATTCAGTGCAAGCTGGGGTAAGAAATTAAACCCTTCATTTTGATCCAGGCATATTGGGAACATGCTGTAAGAAACTAAAGCTGACCACTCAGTGATTTCTTTGCTTTGAGCAGATGAATGCTAACAATTGAAACACTTATTTTTGCTATGTGCTGTTGTGAGATGGTCCTACAAGCACTCGACCTGGTGTAAAGTTCTTTTGGGGCTCAATCTATATTTGCTGTTGGGCTGCTTCAAGAGGAGTTCGAGGAGAGAATTTGTTTGTATCAGTCATTGCCAGCCATCCACATGCCACTCTGGACACAGTACTTGGAGATGTGTTCAGCCTCCACGAAACATCTTTTTATGGGGTGACAGGAATTCATATTCAGAAAGTCCAGCGCCTTTGCAAAAGCTTTGCTTAGCATACAGCTCCATTTCCTACTCACCTCTTGGCAAGGTAAGCTGATGATAAGGAAGGAAACAAATGCATTTATTCTCTTCTTGCTTCCAGATTTCAGAAATACTGATCCAGAAACTGAACCAAAACTTCGTCCATTTTGAGTTGAAGCCAGGGGTTCGAGTCCTTGTCCATGCTGCCCATTTAACAGCAGGTGGGTGTCCTCTTTCTTAGTACACGCTCTCTGTTGATATGTAAGCACAACTCAGCATGTGAGCAGAATTAAAATGCCCACTCCAGTTCTCCGTTCTTTGTCATGTCAAAAAATAGTGGCATTTAGAGCCAGCAGTAGAGGTATGTACTTTTTGGCTTGTCTCTGTTCAACAGCTGAGCAGTGCCATGGTATATTCAGCCTGGATCACAGAGTGCAAAGTTCACCAGCAAGTGTTGAACAGTTTCTGATCATCTGGAGAAAATGAACGATCACAGCAGTAAAGCACAGTTAGTTAAACAGTTGTTCAGCAGTCCGAAAGACTAGAATCAATTTACATATGCACATACACAAGATTAGGCAGTTTGCCCTTTAACTAATCCTATCTCAAAATAAACCAGCTCTGAGGTCTTGATATTTAATTACACGTATCTCTGCGTATTCTGTATAGTAAACCCTCATTTCACAGTACAGTCCCTATTTAATTATTGCTGGAGATGGGACCTATAAATCCATGCTCAGGGTTTTAGGAATTGCTTTTCTGGTGGATTTGCTGGAGAAAATTTATAATTCTGATCAGCTTTACCTGCTAACATGCAAAGGAAAAGCCTCAGTTCACTCATACCAGTGATCTGCTCTACACAAAGCTGTTCATGGTAAGAACAGGTCTGGCCAAGCTGGTGTCAGCCCATGTGCTGCCTTGTCAACAAAAGAGAGGAAAGAGAGACTGTTTAAAAAGAAGTGTGGTGTGACTGCATTTAAATCCTACTAGCAGAAAGCCTAGTTGTTAGCAATATTTTGTGTTTCCTAAGCAGAACATGCTAATATCTGCCCTCGGAATATTGCTGCCTCTTTCTGCTTTTCCTTTAGATGTGGAACATATGAGCAGATGTTTGCTTTTAGACAAGTTAGAACCAAAAGCATAGAAAAGCAAAGATATAGCACAGCTGGTTAATCTCTTAAGAATGTAATAATAATAATAAAATAATAATAGCAATAATAGTAATAAAAACATCTTGGATGTTCAGTTTAAGTTTGACTGTTCTTTATTTTGTAGATTGTAAGAAAAATGTTCATAGACATACATATAACATAAGAATTGTATAACTATGTTTAAGATGTAAATCTGTACGCATTTTATATAATACTTCCGGCCAATGAAGCAATCCTTGCCCTGAATTTTCTATGCTGGCCAGTGATACGATATGTTCTTTCAGAAAATGCTCAGTGCTTATCTTGGAATTCCAGGAAAAGTGTCTGAAAGCATCTAAATGTGAGCTTGCAACATGGTGTTACCTGAAATTGCTCACTGTTTTCTGTAATTTGTTCCTGTGTGTTTACTCTGCTTGTGCACATGGCGATTTCGCTTTTTGATGGATGTTCATTAAAGTCAGCATCAAATCCCACATCAGCATTTAGAAATGACTCATCTGGCCCCGAAGATCCTATAAGCCTTTTCTAATGAATTGTAGTTTGAAAGAAGTGCCTCAGATGTACGTGGCTAAGGCTCCCCTTTACCTCTTGCTACTGCAGGGACATACTGGATTTCATGCAGTGGAAACACGATGCTTAAAATCATGTATCCAGCCTCATCTTTCATACAGGCTGAATCTCATCTATTTGAATTCCATCCAAATTTTGTGCTGTGTGTAGGAGCCTTCTGCACCTCCTTGAAGAGGAATCAGGGATATCTCTGCTTGAGTGTGCAGAGGATCCCCAGCTCAGGGTTGCCTGAAAGCTGGGTAACTCCAGTCCCAGAGCCAGACAGTTAGCACAGGTACCGAAAGAATTTCTCTTGGGGTACAAAGCCTCGTGTTCTGCCCTGTGTGAACCAAAAGGTGGGGTCTATCAGTGTGGCACACTGCTCTGCTGTGTAACAGAGGCTGCTCAGTTTAGGTATGCTGCATAAATACAGCATATTTGTGCTTGCTGAAAATGTATATCTTTGTATTTATGCACACACCAGGAATGAATACTTTTTGTCTGTAATAGATGCAAACAGTCATTTGTGCTGTCAGGTAGGTTTTGTTTTCTTCCCTTCTAAGCTATCAGTGAGATGTGAGTGATTGCTGTAACCACCTTCACAATGTCCTATAGGAACGCTACAGGATTTTGTCTCTTGCAGAAATATGATTCAGCAGGAATGCAAAATAAGTCTGGATTGTCAAATTTGATATTAAAAAGCCCAAAGAGCAGCTACTGTGGAGTCTTTGAGGGAATATTGTCCTTTATCATGTTGCTGATGTCATGGTTCAACTTCTTGACTAAATAAAAAGCCCACTTTTGTGACATCAAAACTGAGAAATAAATAGTTTAGAATCTGACAAAATGCCAAAAGAGAGATTTACTTTGCTGCTGAAAGCTCTTGTTTCCATTGTCGAGGAAGAAGAAGAATTCTGCTTTTCAAATTCAAGCTTTAAAAAAAACCTGAGTAAGATAAAGCAGTGATACCCGGAAGAGGTTCACTCAAGGCAGGACCAGAACAGAACTAGTTTGTAGAGAGCATTGTCCACACAAACATGTATGTAAATCCATCCCCATGCCTCAGTGCGCGTGTTGCTCCTTGTGCGTGTGCCTGGTCATGCACAGCAGAAATCTCAGCATCAGAGAAGCTACAGAGAACAAAAGTGCAGGTATCTAAATTAATTTGGTTTGGACATTCAAGCAGAATTGTGCAGAAGCATTGTGCAGAAATGAGCCTCTTTGTGCATGCTGTATTTAAACACATGCATTCCCTGGGACATGGAAGAATGACAGGCGTTGGGCTCAGCACATTTCACGCCTTTGTGTTCTTTGTTCAGGTCACATTGGAGGAAGGATTCATTAATGGCAATTCTGGACAACAGATTGCAATCCATTCATCACGTTCATTTCTGCTTCTCATGAAAAAAGAATTAAAACAATGTCCCCAACCCAGTGAACAACAACCTCCGTTCTTAAGGGAGAACAAAATACGCCAGCATTCCTCACAAAGCACTTACTTAAATAGCTGTTTGTGGCAAGGTTCTGAGTGCAGCATTAGAACAAGAACATTGAGTGACGCTGGAATCAGTCAGAGACACCACTTCACCATCCCACAGAAGCAGAGCCACACAGTACAAACACACACAGTTCAGATATATGGAGGATTCATAGCAATAGATGCCTCAGCTTCCTGTACACAGCCTGTGGGATGCGGGAAGTTGTTCTTCCACTTCCCCTGATAAAATCTGGTTCATAGGCTGGGTGCGATTGCTGAAAGCACACGTACGTGCGACACTGCTGCCAGAGTCCTTCTGTATGTGTGTGCTATTTCAGTGATAGAAACTGCCTCTATTAAATATCATTTACTTCGTATTTCTGGGAAAGCACACTTCTGGATGTTTTGTGCAGACTTATTTTGCAAGGGGCTGTGAAAAGGTGCTTCAAAACTCTAAAGAGAAGCGCTGGGATACTTCTTGTTTGATTAAGATTTTTTATTTTCTATTTCTTTTTCTGGAACCTTTGCACTTCATTGCAAAGACGGCTTGTGGGAGAGAGAACGGGGCACGGGGGAAAGAGAGAAGTGTTCAGAGGAATAGGAAAGGGATAGATGAAGAAACTGAGTATGTCAGAGGTGTGAGAAGAGCTTGCCATGGTAAGGCATGAATGCTGAGGCAATGTCTGTGAGGGGCACCAGACTTCTGATTGTGAAGAAAGAGGACTGAGCAGAGAGCAGTACATTTGGTACTGGGACACTGTTGCTTCAGTAAAATCCAGTATCCAGTTGCTCGTTATTCAGCAGGTATTGAGAACTACCCAGACTAGCTCCAGGCAAAACAGAAAGTCAGCATGACAAGGTAGCCCATGGGTAGCTCCAGGATCCTTCAGAAAGTCTGGGTTTGGTACTCAAGTGACCTCATTTGCAACTACCTTCGGTAACTGCCTGCAACATAAGAGGGTATTTTTCAGACTTTATTCTGTAAAGAGCCAGAGAGGAGAGGCCTCTAAAGGGAAAGCTCTGGTGCCTTCAGGGCTCAGGCTGAGCACTACAGCTAGTCTGAACCCAGGTTTCTTCCCAGCTGTATTAGAAAGAGAGAGGAGCCCTGAAGACAGGTGGACAGATGAGACTGTTACAAATGCCACAGGAGAGAATTAAATACATGTTTGGAGAGAGAACCTCTTCCTCTCTGCGGAAGGTGACTCTAACCTTCTCTCCCTCTCTTGCAGCTCCCCTGGTGGACCTCACTCCCAGTCACAGCGGTTCAGCAATGCTGATGCTCCTCTCTGTCGTTTTCGTAGGACTAGCCGTGTTTGTAATCTACAAATTCAAAAGGTATGACCTTCCCTGGGCCATTTCCCTCCCCCAGTGCTGCCGGGGATTTGTTTGCTGGGCTTTCCTTTCCACAGTGATTTGTTTCTTGGTTTGCAAAAGCTAATGATACATCATCTGCCAGAGTACCCCCCAATGATGGTTTCTGTTAATGTTTTAGGAAGATTCCTGGCCTTAATATATATGCACAGATGCAGAATGAAAAAGATCAAGAGATGGTCAGTCCAGTCAGTCAGAGGGAAAACATACCTAATGTCCCTCAAAGTGAGCTGATGAGCCCTGAGCAACTAGTAGATGAGAAGTTGGATGTCCAGCCCATAGGTAAATAACTTGCAGCAACCCGCAGTTGGTCAGACTCTGACTTATAATTGGCTAACCCTTTTCTCAGTCTTCCCTTTTCCCATCTCCCTGCACACTCCTCCTGCCATCCTTTTTTGCTGCAGTATTAGTTTTGCTACAGGAAACCTTGCTAACTCTCCCCTCTCCCTCACTGCCCTGTGGTGAAAGGGAGAGAAACAACTTCAGGCTTTTCCCCTCTCCTAGTTGCTCTGTGTAGTTCCTCTTCCCTTCTCAAAAACCCTGCTGCACTTAACTTGCGCTGTAAGGCAATTTAATTTATTTTGCTGGGGCTGATGTTGTTATGGGGCTACACCTCACACCCGAGGTCCTGTCCAGGAGAACTTCAGCCACCCTCACCTGGAGCGTGGAGGTGAGCAGGTGATTCGGTAAGTCAAATCTAAAAGTTAAATATTCATTCGTGTTTTCACTGCTGTGGCCTTCGTGGTGTGCCAGACCTCACTGTCAGCAGCAGTGCTATCCTGACTGATTCTCAGGGAAATAGAGCAAAATCTGGGATCTCAGCACTGGGCTACTGGGTTTGCCCTCAGGCTGATTGCTCCCACATGACTGGTTGAAAAAATAACATTAGAATTTAAACTGAACAGCATTGAGGTGACCATACTGGGCTCAGTCACCCATTTGCTCATGCTTCTTATGTTATCACATCACCCTGAATAAAGTAAAAGTGTTGGGATAAAGCAGGGAGGTTTCAGTCTGAGGGGCATGTTCTTATAAAGCCAACATTGCTTAGGGGTTACTTGGGCATTGCTCAGCTTCATTTGTAAAGGGAAAGCTCTGCAGGCCCAGACCACAGGAACAGTACAGGACTCCAGCAAATAAGAACACAGATCTGCTTTATGGGAATCACTCATAAAATGTACAGTTCTTCTGACTCAGATAGATTTGATGCATAGTCATAACTAAGATCCTTCATTTTCACAATTTCATCAGCTTAACCAACTGTTAGATCCCACCCAAGGAAGTCCCTAAATTGTACGGGAATTTGCTAAAGCAGGTTTGATGTCTTAGCTACCACAGAGAGAGAGCAAGGGGAAGGGCAAATAAAAGAGGAAATATGATGTGCTAAGATTGTGGCCTGTGAAACATCCTGGGAGGAAAAAGAAGAAAATCTCTTGATGAAATCAGTGTCTAAACTGGAAGCTCCAGTGCAATCAGTAGCGATCTCTTGTCACACATTCACCAAGGGGAGATCTGGTAGCTATTAAAAGCTTTTTAGCAACTATCCATCAGCAGACCTGGATATCCCTGCTTAGCAGTACACAGGATGGAGTGAGGGAACCAACCTTCCCATGTGGTGTTCCCCATACAGAGCAACCCCAGGCCACAGTCCAGAACCCAAGGAAAGGAAATGCAGCCAAGGTAGTCTGGACAGAGGACTTCCAAAAGGCTTGTGGATCACCAAGAGGTTTCAAGCCAAGACCCGGAGCGGTGGGTCCTAAATTTTAACAATTATTCTTTCTTTTTTTTTTTTTTCTTTTCTTTTTTTTCCTCTCTCTTTATCCTAGAAGCTCCAAAATTGGTCTAAGTAAGTTGCTAAGGGAGAAACACCCAATTTCAGGCCAGGAACTCAGTTCCCAGAGTTAGTTGAGCTTTGACATTTCTCTTTCTAAAGGAACGTAACGATCGTGAATTCCACTGTTGGCATAGAGTAGCAGAGGTCACTCAGACTGAAGAGACAGCAGTCAGCCAGCTGCTAGCTCTACTCTTGCTGGTGATGGGAATTAATCTCTTGAAACCTCTGAGATCAGGGAAGTCAAAAGCCAATTTGGGGGTTTGGTTTTCATTTGGTACAACTGCAGCATTTTTGGCTTTCTACAATAGCTAGCGTTCTGTGGATTTCTCAGCTGCACCCTGCACTGCTGGACGCTGTATTGAACCAGAAATTGGCCTTTTATTCATCCTTGAGCTTCACCTGTAACTACAACAGTGAGCACAAAAGGGATAGATAGTCTCAATTCTCTATCAAAAGAAATCCTTCCAACAAACTTCCTAGGAGCGTGTTTTTCCATTCTGGCAGTAAGATGAATGTGGAAACTAAATCATCATTGACAAATCATTGACAATCACTGACAAAATGGGAATGTCTGGATGTAGATGTGAATAGAATGAAGTGAAAGGCTCTTTACACTTATATACAACTACTTCATGTGTTTTTGTAAATCAGCAATTTCTTTTTTAATGAGTTTTCCTTCTTTTGGGAAAACACAACAAGACTGCAATTGGGTGTTTCTCTTTTCTATGCTTGTTCAGAAGCTAGGTTTTTTTTTCCAACTCCTTTGACTAACATTCAGAGACCCTTCCTTGGAGGAATGTAAACGAATGCCCCTGGATCATTTAATTTTCTCTCCAAACCCTGGCAGCAAAAAACACAGTTCCTGTTTTCTGGGTGTGAGTAGTTTAGGTTCTTCTTTTGCAAAGGCAAACCTTAAGGTTATTTATGAAATCTCCAATACCTTCTAATTGCAAATGAGTTACGCTTTTCCTCTGAGGACCTCAGCCCCTCCTTCCCTCCACCCCTCTGCTCTGGCCTCTCCCTCTTCTGTTCTACATGGGTGAATCATCTTCATTAGCAAAAGAACAGTACATCACCTTCAGTGTTTTGAATGACAAAAGAAAACATCTGTGGGAAGAACATAACATATCAGTCTGGAACCGTTCAATCCCAAAGGCCAGCAAGGCGATACCTTCAAACATCTTCGACAAAACACACTTAGTATTTACTGACTCTCATTTTGTTCTCTCTTTGCCACAGGAAGTATTTCCACAGCTGCTGAGCCCCAGAGCACAAAAGAAATCCCTACCTATGTAAATGGTTGAATTGAGGACACCGATATATATCTATATTGGAGAAAAAAAGAGAACTCATTGCATTTGGACTTTTTAATTCTTCAGATGACAAAGGGTTTTTAGCTTTAAGCCTGTGCATGTGGACATTATACTGAGACCATAGCAGAACTGCATTGTACAGGTGTTCGATTTTAGTGGGGGGTGGGGGGAGAGGAACTGATATCACTATTCACCCCTGCAGCCCTTTCCCTCACCCCTCCACTCTCTTTTCTTCTGATCTGTCTCTAATTTGTAGAAAATTCATAACGATATAGGCCAAGAATATGCATGGGGGTCTCTTCTTTAGGGAGATGGGTGGGCTGGGATGTGGGGGGAGAAGGGCTGGGGAGGTGGGAGGGAGCATTTAGGGTTCTTGGCTTTAGATTTAACTGCTCTTTTAGCACTTTGGGCTGGGGGAGGGCTAGCCACCCCAGCAGACTTTCATAGGACACAAAAGAAATCACACTGGAGTTTAAAGGCACTGAAAATCTTCTTGGGTCAGTCTGGTTTATGTCTTAGTTTGGACTCTGCCCTTCATTCCTCTAGCTGCGGCTGCTGCCTGCACCCCACAGTTGAGTGGAAACTGAGTATGAGCTCGGGCAATCCCAACCGCAAAGCCAGGCTCTTTCTTATCAAACAGCTGTTTAGCCTACTCACATCAAGGCACCCCTTTGATAGCACCGTTTGGAAATAACTCTCTGCCTCCTAACCTTGGACTGAATAAGACTAGGATGCATTGCAGGCAGGCAGGGAGGACCGTATTGCCAGCCTGAACTTACACTGCATTTTGTACCAGCCTTACACCTTGAATTTTGACTAAGATAAAGCCTAATAACACTCTTTGCTGCTTTTATTATTGATCTTGGGAGGTCCAGGAGGTCCCTGCCTTTTGGGAGTCACCCGAAGGCCTGCCATTTGTTTGAAAGACATTTGTCCACATAACAGGGAGCAGGGGAAACAGTCTGTTTGCAGTTGCTCTTGACTTTCCTGGAGAACCCATTTTCTGCAAACTACTTCTGTTTGACGTGTAGGAGGGGAGAGCAAAGGTGGATTTGGCTTGAGTGTGTTCCCATATATTTTGAGCCCTGGCACTGCAGGACAGTTGTTGTACAAGGTCTGAGTTTTTACCAGTAATATAAGTGGTGTCTTACATTGCAACTGAAAGTGTGACTTCAGGACGTGCATGTAGGCTACACAAAAGAATGGGGAAAGCAGAGTTAGTACACCTCAAACAAGTCCTTCCAGAGCACCAGGTATCTGGCTGAAGCCTATCCCATACTCACCACAATTGCTGATATACAACACCACTCAGTTAAATTGAGAAATAAGATTTTGGTTTGAAGCGCAAAGAAAGAAATACAGTTGCCAATATAAGTTTATTAGCTATGCTAGGTGAAAGCCAGTAGCAGCCAGTTCATAATTGGTGTAGCTGGATCAGGATGCACCCTGATTCCTGTTATGAATGTGTTTTGTTCAGTAGATGTTGCACAAGGCAACCTGTGTCAAATATGGGGCAAAACGACATTCTTGGCATTGCCTGGGGTCCTGGAGCTGGGGGGGGGGATGATTTTGAATTTCTCTGTCACAAATTGGACATCAACACCACCCACCCTCCTAGCTGGCAAAAACAACAACATCAAACAAACAAACAAACAAACGCAAGAACACCCATCAGACCCGTAGTAGGCAAAGGATGATCACAGTATGAAGTCCTCTGCCACTTTCTCTGGTCTCTCTGCAGACAAGTATAAACACAGCAGTTTGTATGGCTTTGCTATTGTGTTTGCAACTACAGCTTTAAGAAAGATGGGAAAGTCTTGGTAGCAACTGTATAATACTCCCCACTGAAGTCCAACATTAGCCAACTTATTTTTATAGTAAGCCAATCAAAAAGTTTTCTTATAGTGTTGGAACTATTTCTAATTTTAAAATTACTTTTTTCGATGTATTTTTTCATTTTCTTTTTCCCTTTCGTTAAAGACGATGTAGCGTAATGTATAATTGCTATTGTTTATTGCTTTTACAGTCATATTTATTAAACAGATTACGTCTCTAAATGAAGGCCTGTGTTTCTGTTGCTCATTTTAATGCTCTTTCCTAGACTGAGATCACTGACTATGTTAAAACAGTAGGAAAACCTTTGAAAATAAAGGGATATTCAGTAGCATGGAAGTGAGAGAGGGCAGATAAGTGCACTTCTGAAAAAATGCTTTACTTACAAGCCAAGATTAAGATAACTTTCTTAGCCTTCAGGCAAAGTGGTTTGTAAGCGAAGCTTGGTACTCTTACATTCTGCAGGTGGAGAAACTGAGATGCAGGGAGAAGATGCTGTTTCTCTGGTTTCCAAAGAGGCACTGGATTGAGCTCTTTTGAGCTCCAGCTCCATTCTCTGCCTACGGTTATCTGCCCCTACACACAATTACTGTTAAAGGTTCCTTTGAAATATTTTTTGGAGTACCCTTTTGCCAACATTGATATAGGAAATTTTGGGGGTATTGCCATTACTAATTAATCGGGTTTTACACGTGAAGGCAGTGAAACATAGGAAATTATTTCAGTCGTCTTGCCAGGTAACAGTGGGTGCATGTTGCTACACGTAGCTGCTCTACTTTTCAAGCTGGGACGAAAGCACCAGATTGTTTGCTGGCCTCCCTGCCACCAAAGCCATGGTAGTGCATGGTAAGTACAGAAGTGCTGAGTTTTTGCTTGCTAGAGGAGCATGGCATTTTCCCATCCTGGTAAACACCCAGTATAATTACTGGCCTGAAATGCTGAAGCAGACGCTAGCGTTTCTTTACCTCCCATTCAGGGCTGATGAACAGCTGGTGCAGCAATGTGCATTGTGCAGGTGACTTGAGAAGCATGTGTCGATGTAATCTGCTTTTATAGTTCAAGTGCTCACCTGAATTAGGGGGCATCTGCTGTGGCCCTAAACATTAAGTCTGGCAAGCACCTCTAAAGCATATTCAGATGATTCTCTTCAGCTTGTACGTTTCCTGGGGCAGAGACTGATGGGTGCATGTTGTTGTTTTCTGGTTTGTATAACAATAACAGAAATGCACTGCTAATGTCTGAACACAGGTAATAAACAAAGAATATACTTAGAATACCCAGTATGGACACAATGCAAATTTTCCATTGGTAGTATTATACCTTAAGAGATTTTTAAAAAGCCTTATTGTCCTTTATCAGAAAAAGCAGGGAGTTAAAATATTATTTAAAAACTCAACATCATTTCCTACCATCATCTTAACTGCCAGGACAGAGACATGTGGATGAGACAGACTTACTGGATTCAGAGGGATTCATGCTTCTCCATCTACTAAGGCTAAGATGCTGGATTGCCTTTCCTTGAAATAAGCAGGTGTTAGTGGTCAAATTCTTTTGATGTTCTAGTCCTCAAACAATACCAATACGTGACTACATTTAATTTCTTGTCTTTTACTGGAAAACAAGACTCTTAGAGCACTTTCTGAAATGCTTATGCAAATGAAAGCAGGACCCTAAATGAACTTATTCTTAGTCCTGTCAATTTCTGCTGAGAATTTCTGACAACTGCATTTAGTCTGGTACCTACAGCTGATAACGAGGGATTAGTATTTTATCCGTGTGCCGTCATCTCGCATTGAATGCATGGAAAGTTTCCTTGCCACATTACATCTCTAGGTACATTTGGTGTTTTGAGCGCTACACTTGGTTGCAGAGCTACCATCTTCATGCTGTTCAAAAAAGGTTTCTCTTCCTTCTTTAGTTAATGAGAAGCGATCTTTGCATCTCGTTGAAACAGAATAGTAAAGGCTGGGAATAAATAATACTCGAGTTAGAACAGAACCATTTAGATTAGAATGTTGTTGTGATCCTGGCCCAGAAGAAAAGACTGAAGTCAAATTGTTTTCTGATTGATAAGATCAAAGTGCTATCATGCACTGAGTCATCAGCCTAAGAGATGTAGTTCATCTGTCCTTTTAACTTTAGCTTCCCCCCTCCCCCCCCCCCCCCCTTATTTCATACAGGGGAATATGGTTATCTATTTCCATTCACTATGCAAAAGCAGGACCGAGAGGAAATGTGTGTTGTAAAGCACTTCTTAATGTGAGAATTTTAAGATGTCTTCCTTGTTATCTGCAGTGTGGTGCAGCCTACAGGCATCCTAGTTCTAGGTGCTATACACACAGACAGTGAATTGAATAAAAGGAAGAAAACATGGGAATGACTTTTCTCACCGCTTCTGCATTTGAGCCTCACGCTGTAATCCTGAGTTATTCTGACTGACAAAGTGGATCTTAACCAGACACTAAAGAACTCACCACTGTGTATGAGAGCTCAGAATGAGATGGAACAGACCAACATCTAAATAACCTAACACAACGTAGGGGTAATACCTTGAGTCCTAGGAGCTGCAGAGACTCAGAGGATACCAGCCAGTCTTCCAGGGCAAGAGCTCCAGGCTGTTCTGTCTGTCAGAAGGCTTCCTTGCTGCTGGGGTAAGTCTGAGTGATCTGAAGATTGTGCTAATTTATGCTGTTTTCCCTAGAAACGTTAAAAGTTTTTGTTAGCAGAGAGAGTAGCATGACTAAAATACATCCCTTTCAAATATCTACCCATGACTTTTAAGTACTTAGAGAACAGGTCATCACTAAGTTCTATATAATGACCTTCCACAAAACTGTAATAGCCCAAACATATGTATGCAGAGCAGGAGCCAGACAACTGTTGGTTTTCCTCAGCTTCTCTGAGGCTGTAGTAAACCCAGACATTATGGACACAAATATGTCTAGCTAGGATGTCATTAACGTTGTGCTTCATTTTTAAATTAAAAGTATACTAAGAAAGATCCCAACTAGAATCATTACATGTGAGGTTCAGTATCCACCTCTCTGCAGAGAAAGGAAGCTACATCCAAAGCTTTGTAGGTTTCGTAATACTTTATAATAGAGAAGCCTTGAGAGACAAAAATGGAAGCAAAAGAATGAAGAAGCAAAGCTGTTGAGGAGAGCATCACAATTCCTTATCTTTGGTGCAACACAGATGCAAGACAAAAAGCCTTGCTTTTGGTAACAAAACCCTCCTCCAGCCTTCCCTGGACAAAGCTGGTTTTAGTGGTGCTTCTGGGACTACAACTGCCTGACAAATAACTGCTCCCCAGCCTACAGTGTGGGCCATTCACTCCATGCCCTGTGTCACACATCACACAGGGACAGCTGCAGGGCAGAGCTCTGAAATGAAGATTGAACTGACAGCTGTCCTGGCCCTTGCTGCAGAAGGTGAATAATACATGTACATGAAATGTAGTGTAACAAAGAGCTTTAAGGGAGAAACCCTTTGGTTCCTAACCCTCTCTGCATAGGAGGAACATCCTTATTCTGCCAATGGAGAGTAACACCAGAGTGAGGGACTGAATTCACATCTCTTTTCTCCAGGTACAACACAAATCCTTCTCTAGGTCCTGCTGCACAGCCATGGGACAGGGGCGACTAACCTCTGAGACACCGATTTCTTGAGTAAAACTAGAGTCAGCCATTCAAGGAATAGGTTTTCCCCTGCTGCTGTGTTGGCTTGTATACATAAAAGTCTTTTCCACTACAGATGAACTTGCAAGGAGACTCATTTGGATAATTATCTATGTTCCATTAGTGACTAGAAATCTTGACAAGCTTAACAACTGTCACAAGCTGAAAGACAACATGTATCCAAATGATTTACTGCACATTTTCAAAGCTCCAGAAAGCAGTTAGTTTCAGTCTGATGATTCAACCCTGTAAAACATTTCTTCATGGGCAAGAGAAAGGACTTTCCAGTGTCCAGAGGCTTTTTTCCTCACCTGAAGTGAGGAAACACTTCAATCTGGATATTAATCTCCATTCACATTTAGCTAGGCCCAAATCAAAGTCAGAGCCACGTGCCCATCTGACCTTGGATTTGGCTGCAAAGGAAAGCTCTGTAGTTAAGCTGCCAACAATACTCCCTCAGAAAGGCTGACCTATCATCCACCTTGTTTTATTTCCCATTTTTGGTTATTTTTGCCACATCTTTGCACCAGCTTGATCAGAGAAGGAGTTTATTAGTGTTTATCTGTAAAAGAGAAGCCATTTCTTTACAGTGTTTTTTAAGGTTCCTCGGCTCTTTAATAAATAATAAAGAAGTCTTCCTTTTCTACAGGAAGAATAAGGATGAACTCTTCTATGGAAAATTCAGGGTGACCTTCAAGGGAGATCAACACTTAAGACCTATTGCTGAAACTCCTCGGTGAATGTTACGATACTGTAGAGTACATTCAGCAGCTCTTAACAAGAATGATATTATTATCTCTCCTCAGCAATTTACTTTGTTTCCATATTAATCTAAACATTTTTAACTAAATTATTATTTTCCTTGTAATTATTGCACCTTTCTCTCTTTCTTATTTTATTTCTGATTTCAGAGAGAGGGAATTTACCTTCAATCCACAGTTATAGTGTTTCCTTCATCTTTTCCTTCATCTATGTAATAATACTTTTCCTATTTATTCTTTTTAATTGAGATGACAGTACGGAACAATAATAATAGCTATAATACACAAAGAAACCAACGTTATTGTCCTGTTGACTCATTCAAACAAAATTCTAAAAACAGATACATTGACTTCCTTTTGAAATCCTAATTATAGCAAGATATCAAGGTGTGTTTTTCCAGGAAGAAAAAAACCTAAGGAAAAAGAAACAAAACATAACAGGCTCAAGTCCTGAGACACAAAGAGGAGAAATAAGATAGCAGGTATTTCTAGCTCTGGAACTAGATTCAATTTTCAGATCTTTCTATCTTTTCCTTTGTATTTGTGAAAAAGCATGCGCAAATTAAATGATAAAGAAGCTAGGACTTGACCGCCTAGGGAAATAATAATTAAAAAAAAAAGCTCTCTTTCTTCTGCATTTTCCTTTTCACCAGATGATGCCTGAAAGAACGTTAACATCACGTCTACAAACACCCTGTCTGCAGACACCTGCTGGTGGGATTAACTGGATGCCAGCTAGCCTTTGATTTTGGCATCTTTGAATATTTTAGTGCTTTTCCAATGGACGGAAAAACGTAACAGTGAAAAGGAGACTTTCAGGAGCACACAGAGGACCTCTTGTGTGCATTCTAATCATATTTTCAAAGAACTAAAAAGGCTTTCTCTTTCCCAAAGAACGGATGAAGTTAAAAAGATTTGTTACGAGTCCAAGCGTGAGAGACCATCAGAGTTGTCAAGGCCTACTGCCATATGGAATTTGTCAGCAAATGTGAATGATGAAAGCATTTACCTTGATGTGCTGTTCCACTCCCATGGGCTGGTTGTCTTACTTACACCCTGATCCTGAGTGCTTAAATCTAGAATGGAAAAGTATAGGAATAAACTCCACTGCTCAAGTGCTGCATGGTCTGCATATCTATATCCATATATCTCTATATTAGGAAGGAGACTTCAGAACAAACCTGTTCTTCATTTTCTTGGTAGGACTTGCTCTGATGTGACTGCTGGATATAGCAGGGAACCTGATACAGTAGTTATTGTTGCCCCTTCCCCTCCTTCACTCTCACCTTGTTTTCTCCAGCTTTCTTTGTTACAGACATCCTGAGCAATTCCCTGCTGTGGATGTGGGGAGCGTAGATCATTTTGTAGCATCACTTTTCAGCACTCCTCTGACTCTTCCCTGTTAGGTCAATAGATTGCTTTTGGAAGTGCCATGAAGCAAACTCCCAAGTAAAAACATTCCCTTTTTGTATTTCTTTTTTTTTCAAAAATAGCATCTCAAAGCCTTTTAGGAGACACGGCAAGGAAAAATAAAAGCCCAGTTCCCTTATCAGAAAATTTTACTGATAAAAATTGCCAGACAGCCTCCTCTTCTGCATCTTGCTCAATCCTAGAACACCAGCATATAACACTGTAGATTTATGAGATAAGTAGGATCTGCTCTATTAATAAAATGTATAAATACATCCAGGAAGTTCCTCCAAGGAGGGGGGAAAAAAAAGAACCTCTTTATACACTGTGTTGATGTTGTTGTTTGATTAAAGTCCTTATTTGCTGCAAATGTGGCCGTGATTACTGTGTTAACCAGCAGACATTAATTACCAAGATACAAACCTGCAGGTTACTTAATGGATTGAAGCTGGTAAAGAATCTCATTCTTAATTAAATTCACTAGAATGTTTCCTTAGCCTGAAGACTCATAAGTAGATCTTGTTTGCAGAATCCCTTTCAGCCAAGTAACCACTTAAATAACTTCAAATTAAATATCTTAGTCAGGATTTGAAATTACTCAGCCTACTCAGGGAATTGCATTTCAACATTATTATAATATCATCAGGGAAACATTTTATACCCTCCCAGCTGTGGAGAAGAAAAAAAAAAAAAAGTAAATAAAGCATTCTTTTAAATACGATTTTAATTTATTTTTTTCCTAAAAGTTATTTCATTCTTTGGCCATTCAAGACACCAGCAACTTTCATCTATCCAAAGACTGTAAGCGCTAAGCCTCGTTCATGTAATTAGGTCTATGTACCTAGGTCATTATTGGCAGTGTCCTAAATTGCTGCTGTTCACACATGCTCCCTCACTGCTGAGGCCAAATAGTTATCTCTCTCTTCCCATTATTTCTAAATATTTCAAAGAATTATTTCTGTGGAGAGGAGGAACTAAACCGTAAACTGATTTGAAAGGATTTCTTCCAGTTGTCTTCTTTTTTTTTCTTTTTTTTAGTTTAGTTGTAAATATTTTATTTTCACCAGAATGAACATCTCTATTTCCTCTCACTTCTCCTTCTAATTCACCTGAGATGGATGGACAACAGCAAAAAATCTATCCGTCTATCTATCTATCTATGGCTGAGCTGTTCATAGCAGCCAGCATCATTTGCTACAGAGGGCTGAGGATGCCTCACATGAGTCCTGTCACGCTGTACCTGCTGTTCTAAAGAGCAGCAAAGACAGTTCATCTTTCAGTCTCAGATCCTTTTCCAAAATGATGTGCTGTAGCAGGAATCTTGCGAAACTCAGTGCTGCAGCACTGGGGCTGGGAAGGTCCTCCCAGTAAGGCTGTGCTGCCCAGCTGAGGCCGTGGTCTGTTTTGTGAAGTTCTCGGTCCAGTCCCTGCTTTGACCTTAGCGGTGCCCAGCTGAGCCGGAGAAATTCCTTTAGAAAGCCATCCATCCTTAATTAAAGCACTTGTATCTTTTAGGCATGACAATTTGCTTTCAGAAAGAAGTGAATTATTCTAGAAAATAAAAAGTATTCTACAGGGTTCTACAGAGCTTTCTCATGAGAAACATCTCATTCAATAACCAGATTAATGAACAAGAACACAGCTCTCTCCTTTTCTCTACTGCTGCAGCAACGTAGGAAAGATGAGTCTCCAGAGGAGCTCTGGAAGACACTAGGACTTGTCTGAGCTTGAACACAAAAGGTAATGACATAACATTTTTTAGCATTTAGTCCAATGACAGGGTGGAAAAAAGAGCAGAGGAAGAGCAATTTGCAAGCTGCACTTCAGGCATTCATATCCAGAAATAATCTGACAATGTGAATTTACTTCCTTCTAGGGTTGAGTTTTTAAAAAATGTCCTGGATATGTTAAAAAACAACAACAAACAAATACAAAATTAAGATTAAAGGCTAGGGAAAAAAAAACATTTTTTGCTCAAGAGGGCCATTTGATTGCTCTTTGAGCAATGTCACGTAATCCCTTGCAAGCAGGACGTGGGGATGGAAAAGGCCACATTAAGAACTGCAGATTCCATATCCTCAGGCAGGCTGCCCACTGATAAGTAAGTCGTTCCACAAATTACCCACAGAAATCCTTCTAGGAAGCTTAGTGCACTAAGTAGTTTGAGAAGAGCAACGCTTAAGTCACCAGATCTGAGCACTGGTGTTCCTACCAGTACTTCTGCAGTGGCTTTTCAACCCATTTACATGACCGTACTTCATACTCACTCTAGCAAGTATCTGCTCAGCAGATAGATTGGTTTAGTTGAGCTCCCAGGCTGAAGCTCATCAGTGTTGTCTAGAACGTAAGTGTTGCTTTACTTCAGCCCTTTTTTTTCCCCCTTCCATCAACATATGTGTGACGTGGGCTAAAAGCCATAATTATTGCTGTGCATAGATGTCAAAGTCCTGAGTGTCCCCTCCAACACAGAGTGCCATACAGTGCTTCCTGTAGCACAGTGCATGTGTTGGCACTATAGGGCAATACCTCTCTACTCATACACTCTATTTAGCCCTCTCTGAACCACCGTGAGGGTGAAGTACTGCTTTATGACACTTTTCAGACCGGACTCTCGAGCACCTGATGGAGCTGTAGGTACCCCTGTTTATTGCAGAGGAGTTGGACCAGATGCCTTTAAGGGTCCCTTCCAACTCAAGTGATTCTACAATTCTATGATATACCATGCTCTTCCGGATTATAATTACCATTTTCTTAATCCTTTAATAAAGTTACCAGGAAGAAACTACAGTAAACCTAAAAGAAAAAAAACAGAATGGCTCTATTATGAAATGAGAACAAACCTCATCATGCCAAATTTCCAGTACACCAGGCCTCTGCCCCTGCTTTGGAGGAAGATAAGACAGTGGTGATGATATGTGCAGACAAACAAGGAGTCTCCAGGGTGATATTGCTTTAATCACTTCAGTGAGTAAGAAAATCAGGCTGCAGTAAGTTGTCATGTAAAAGCTCATGAATAAAAACCAGTGAAGCAAAACTTGCTACACAGGGAGATGTTGTTCCTTTCTACAAGTTCTTTCAAACTTAATGCCGAGGGCTTTAGCTGAGCGTGTATATAATCATACTATTTAGTCACAACAGCAAAAAGACAGTTAAATGAGACCAGAACTGCAGAATCATGTACATCCCATTGGAAGGAGATCTTCAGCTGCTCCCTGTAGATATCTAGGGAGCAGACCAAGCAATTCCTGGTCTTCCAGATAAACTATTTTATGAGACCTCCGTTCAACTTTTCAGTTGCACATGTTAACCAAGTGGTTGTCACACTAATGGCAGTCCCTAATTTCTTCTGCTCCAAAAGACAGAACGTGGATAATCCTCACTCGGAAAAGTGAGAGTATCTGCTTATTGTAGCACTGGTGTTAATGAAACCTTTGGCCTAACTCAGGAGTGATTCAAATTAGGTGATTCTCAGACCTTCTGCTCTTGTATTTTTGGTACAAATAGCTGATCCATCTCCATTACTATCTGAAGTGATAAGCCATGGCACAGCCACAGGACCTACTGAGGTATGGCTGTAGCAAACGTGTGGTGTTGATAAGCAACGATGACATCAACAGAAATTAGACCCAGGACTAGGGAAAAGCAAGAAACAGGTGAAAATCCTGCCTCTGTGGCAGTCACTGGGAGAAACAGGATTGTATTCCTATTGATCATCCATATCACGATTTGGAGGGCTCAGACAGGATATTTTAGCTGTCCATGCATCTCAGTTGAGCTAAAAAAGGCCAAATGATATCCTACTGAAATAATCAGGAACTGATTACACATGCAGCAACAGTGGTGATCAATATGCATGGAAGAATGTAATTTCACTTACAGCACTGATGGAAAACTGATGATTTTCACCAGAAACTATCTGAATGCTCATGAAGTCAACTGGAGTTACGCCATTAGCTTCAACAAGCTTTTAATCAGAGCACACATCTGGATAGAGCATAAAATTAGCATTTTATTCTTCAGACATGGGAAAAAATTATGTTGCAAATTCATCTTGCTTCACTTGGGCAGATGTGTTTCCCCACTACCAGCTCCCTTCCCTTAATTTGTTCTTAGGCCCTTCATTGTCACAATGCCAAAGCAGTAACACTCTCTCTCTTTGTTGTGGTACAAAAATTGCAACAGAACTCAGAAACTTAACACAGATAGAGATTAAAATAAAAACAAACCACAAACCCATCAAAATAAGACAAAGAACATCACTGCGTAAGCACACAAAATATGTTGATGGAAGACCTTTAAATGTTACCTTAACAGTTGTAACATAATTTCAACAATAGCATCAGGAAAAAAAAAATAAAAATGAAATAGCTTTGTGTTTGCAGGGTTGTGAGTGAAAGGGAAAATAATACTATGAAGTGCCCTAATATTCTTCATTTCAGTGAATATCTCTAGAATACTTGGAGTGATGAATATAACCAAGAGATGGCAGCAGTTCACGCGCTATTCTTCTACTAGTTTGCAGCACGATTTTTTTTCACATGAGGTGCAAAGAAATTAAGTTGTATTTAGCTTATGATGAAAATTGTTTCCATTATTATTGAAAAGAAGGGAGGGGCAGAGAGTGAGGAGAGAAGGAGAAGGAGTTTGATGAAGGGATTTGGAAATTTGTTTTTAGGCATGCATCCAAGGACTCTTTTGAAAGAAATGCGAACAGTTTGCTGTGTAAAAAGAGCTAAACAACTCCAATTGGAAATCTCTTACGTACACACTGCACTAGTAATGTGAGAAAGACACAAAGGGTTTGACTTACTGTGATCTGTTATAGCTTTAGGACCATAAATCCACACCCCATGAAGACTGGCAATGAAGACTGCTACCAGCTGCTACCTTACCTCCACTTTGCTGGTGGCATACTCTTGCTCTGCTAAGCATCTTCAGCCTTGTTTCTATGAGTAGAGGAACTTCTTCAGGTACAGTAGTTGTTTCTACAGGACAGAACTAAAAAAACTCACATTCAGTCACTAAAAAGAAAACCCCTCGTACACTGCATCTCTCGTGCAAATCCAAATGCAGCCCTTTCTTCAGAACCACATCTTGCATGGGCTGGGCACTTTCCAGTATCTTCCATCTTTTTAATCAGTGAAAACATGACACCTGTAAAATCTATCAACCTTTTGGATAGGCAATAGACTTTAAAAAAGTTGAAGTGGCCTCATTTGTGAGAATGGATTACTTCAGAGAGAATGTGGAGTAAATGAGGCATTGATGCCACGGTCAGAAAAAAAATACTGCAATTATTAGGCGCGTTTTATAGAGGACTGAGCAGAGGGACTAAGATACACTTTATCTCCCCGTTAACTTCAAGAAAGAAAATTTTGCATTAAGAAACTGAGTTATAACATCCTGAGGGATTCAGAAAATGTTTAGTGATTTGGGAAAAGATGATTGCATCAATAGAAAACTTAGATCATAGCTCAGTAGTTCAGACAAATACAGATAATCATAGACTTGCTTATCTGACAGGTAGATAGGTAGATAAATATACATATATATAAAACACGACACAAGTTATCACCATTAAACTAAACGCTTTTGCACTGTGATCAGACTACTCTACCAGCACCATCTTTCACAGTTGCAACAAATGATGTTTTTCACCCTTTACTGCACCACAGACAAAAGAACAGTCATGACAAATTCCAGAATGCAGAAACTCCTTCTAAAATGGCTCCAGGTATGGCATAACTGCAGCTTGCAGTCCTGAGGGGTGTTTGCTATGTATTACTGAGCACCTCAGAGCACACAGGCTGTTCCCCTGGCAACCAGAAAAAAACTTCTTTCTATGTGTGTGTATTTAAGCTCTGGATATGTATGGAATCATTTCATTTGGACCACAGATGTTGGCAGCATATTCCAAACTGAAGCAGAGTCACCTGCTTACTTACTGCCTACTCTTTGTGTGATATCTTGATGATCAGTGCATGCATGAAGGATGCAGAGGATGTTCGTTCTAGTTTTTCCTCCTGTTTGTGATTTCCTTATACAGCAATGAAAATGTTAGAATTCCCCTTGTCCTTACTCTACGTGTTATGTCCTGACCTTCATAGTCACGTCTGATCTTATGTACACTCACCATGAGTTTCTGCACTTCAGGGTTTAGAGTGGTCCTGTTTCAGTTCAGAAAGAAGATGGTGTCCCATTTCTAGAATGCTCCAGGTCATAATTCATGTTCCAGATTTTTAATCTTCTTAGGCCAGAGCCCACATTCCTCATCTTCAGACTAATCAATCTGAACACAGATGTAATGCAAAAGAAAGAATACTATAATAGTAGATTTCTTCCCAAATATCTTAAGTACAGTCTTGTGTTTATTACTTATCTCTTAAGAGGATATTCATTAACTACAGCGTCCATTCCCTCACTATTTTTCAGAAATGAATATTACTTCCACTTACCCATTCACTGCCAAAGCAAGCAAATGCAGGCAGTGCAGACTTCTGCCCTAAAGTTAAGCAGCAAAATGGTACAATGAAAGAGACTCAAGAGCTTCATTCACACGACCTTATAAAATCATAGAATCATTTTGGGTTGGAAAAGACCACTAAGATCACCTAGTCCAATGCATCTCCACCATGCTCACTAACCATGTCCCTCAGTACCACATCTCCGCAGTTCTTGAACACCTCCAGGGATGATGACCACATCCCTGGGCAGCCTGTGGCAGTGCATAGACGCATTTCTGAGAAGAATTTTTTCCTAATACACAACCAGAACCTCCCTCGGTGCAACTGGAAGCCATTACCTCTCATCCAGCTGTAACCTAGGAGGCCAACCCCCACCTCACAATAACCTCCTTTCAGGGAGCTGTAGACAGCAAACATGACATAACATGACGTGAAACATCTCTTCTTTTGCAACTACATAAATCACTAAAATTACGATGATTCTAATTATAGTGTATTTGTATTTTAAAAGTACATTTCTCCAACTAACTTCAGTATTTTTTGAAATTTCTTATAAAAATCTGAATGTGTCAAAATCTTTATATCTTGAATTCATGTGTATTGGAAAAAATGGTGCCAAATTAGCACTTCAAAATTAATTTTATAAGTAAGGCTCAGCCAAAGCTCTTGAGAAATTTTTTGGGTCATAATGAAATAGCTTCATAAGTAATGTGATATCCATGGATGCTCATTTATAGGCAATAGCAATTGTCAAGCTACAGCTATTTTCAACATGATCGCAGGGCATAAATTCTTAACTTATTATAGAGATTCTATTCACTTTTCTTCCATCTTTCACTGCTTTGATTTTATGCCAGTGATTCTGGTGGGGTCAGGAGCATGTAAAACTGTTGTAATTTCTTGTTGGAGGGAGTTTGAGAAGGAGCCCCCATATAAAGTTCTGAATAAAACATAAAAGATTATTTGGCTAGAATATAAAAAAGATAACCTGAACTGACATACATAAACCAGATGAACATGGTCTGTGAGTGGGTTGCTGTCACTGTGGGGAAGGCATCAAAATGTTTCCCTGGGGACTGAAGAGGTCTTAACACAAGAACTTAGACCCATTTCTTTCTCCTGCCTGTTCCCAGCACCTCTCTTTCTGCTTTTAGGTTCCAAGTGTGCAATTTCAACATGAGGGAAAAGCAGCGTAGAGTAACCTAATGGATAAGAGTTCTTCAGAATGGGAGGGGATGTAGGTTTGATCATCTCAGCAATGGAAGTATTTGAACCTGAAACTCCCCAGCCCCAGCTGAGCACATTCAGCTTTAAAGCCCTCCTTTAAAAGCAGACTAAGTTGCCATCACTGGATTGTTTTTGTTGCTGGCGTTTGACAAACGTAGAGGGCTTCGGCTGTTGGGGCCAACACCAGAAAAGTGACCAAATCTAGAATGTATCCTACTGCTTATGTGCATCTTCGAAAAAAAATAATGTGAAAAGTTTGTGACTGTAACAGTAGGGTAGAAGTGGAGATAACATGGAAGAAAGCTGGCAGGGAGAGATGAAATTTTTCGGAAGGTCTTTTTATACAGTCAAGTCTGTGTTAGTGCCAACAATGTAGGAAGTCAGTAGGCGTCTGATTATCATCTCCTGAAGACAGAAAAATTGCCATTGTAGCAATTTCTTTTTTTTAATTCAGATGAATTTAAAAATAATGGAATGTATTTATAGCAGCTTTGTTTGCTTCTTTTTTCCCCCTACTATTGGCTCCACCTGGCTCTCTCACACAAAAGCTAACTCTCTCATACAATTGGCAGCCTGGAATATGAACAATATATTTTGTTTTTAGCTTAAGCTAGGTTTGTGTTTCTGAACTACTTCGGGGGGGTGGGAGGGGGTGGGAATCCCTTTGTAATGGCTTCTAAATAAATTCAGATCAATTTAAACTATTAGAGGAAGTTAAATCAAAATAATTAGGATATTAAAATACTTTGTGCGTTTCCAATCACTGGTTTATTGCAAATCTGGATCTTTTCCAAGGAACAATAATAGAATGAATACATTAGAATGTTTCCTTCCCCTTAATATGAAACCATTTTCTCCTGAAAAGATGATTGATAACTTGCATTAAACGCAAAACCAGATTGATTTGCAGACATCCTTGAGGAGGGGTTGGAAGGAAAGGAGAATAAATGCCACATTAACAGAACATTACACAGACACGCATTCACACACACTAAGTGTATTGACCAAATAAAAATAGAAAACAACATAAAAGCTTCCATAGCACTTCTTATTAGAAAAATATAGTAACTCTATACAAAGTAATTGCTAAAGGTACCATGGCATGGAGGCAGAGTGATTATCTGGGGATTCTGACTGCAAATGGTATGAACCATTTTGGAAAAAAAACAGAGTCGGGTTCAGAAGGAGGTAAAGTTCCAGCATGCCTGACATAAGCCTACATAGGAGCCTGGTTCCTACTGCAAAGGTCCTTGAACCTCAACCTCTAGGTGTAACTGATGTACCCTAGAAGAGACTGCAGACGAATGAAGATAGCTAAGAAAAGCTATAGACTCTCTAAATGAGACAGAGAATTCAAAACAAGTTCAAACGTTCTTGAATCAAGTCAATGTGGTGCTACCAACAAAAGAGTCTGGTGAAAAATGTATGTTAAAATATAAACAAGAGAATTCTGAGCAGAGATCAAGATGCTACACTTTCTCAACATTTGATAATGCTGCAGGATTAACGTATCCAGGTCTAGTGACTGCAGTTCAGGAAGGATACAGACAATTGGTCTGAAATGAGGAATGAGTGAAGTACTGGAAAACATTCCCAAAATACAAATATTTGAAGAGTTCAATCTGTCTGTTTATAGCAGAGATGCGGTGGCTTCATCCCACTTCATAGAGATTTCGGGAGGGGGGGGGGGGGGGGCGGGGAATTCACTACTGAAACCTGATCTGATAAAGTTACAGTACACCTAGGGATTAGAATCTAGAGTTAAACAGCCTGCCTGATAAGGTACACACTTTTAATAGGGAAGATTTTAATCATTAAAATAATACAACAAGAACTTTCATGGCATTGCTACACAATTTCAGATTATCACCAAATGCTCACAGATTATTTTTTTTTTTAATTTCCTAAAATATTCTTTTTAGAACTCTGTAGTTCAAGCAGGTTGGAACATCCACATTATACAAATGATCCCTTAAAAGCTCACAGCGAGTCCCCTCCTGGGCTTTATAATGTAGAAGGTGATGATTCTGGAAATACCTAAGGAGTTTCAGCTGCACCTAGCAGAGCACAACTCTATCTCTGCAAACACATTTCAGTGCCAAAGCAGTGCACAGCCATACCTGCTGCAGTGAGCCACTGATACTTGAATGCAAATCCCTTGGTTTTTAATTCACATGTCCTAAGTTTCCTGTTTAAAAAAGTGTTTGCTTTCACGTAAGTCACCATATAACTCCTTGCTAATCCTCCTCATTTACACTGAGTATTAGCTGTATGGAGAATTGTACTAATTAATCCTGCACAACTATAATTGAGTGGCTGGGCTCCACAACAGCATGAGAATTGGCATGGCATGGGAAACTACATTATCAGATCTATTTTCTGGGTAAGTCCTATTATGTTCTGCAGGATGGATACAGAACACAATGAATTTAATTACACAGTCTTTCAAATGGCTTTCTTGTAAGCTAGAAAACTCTCTTCTAGCACTTCCACTTTATGGAAAGCAGTGCTTTCCCCAAAGTCACACTTGCATTGTCCTTGACCAGCTAATCCTTCGACCTGGGCAGTAATCACTGGCTAATGACTAATGACCTTGCCTGCAAGGTCATATCCCCAGACTACATTGGAGGCTATAAACATTCTCCTAAACTGGTAATCACCACCAACAAAGTTTGTGATTAACTGCAAAGAAAACTGCTCCTATTCTGAGTAAAATAAGTCGCCCCAAAAGTGATGCCTCCTATTTATTCACATGAAAGTAACAACAAAGAGCAGAGTAACACTATTTGATAGAGCAAATTCTCAGCTACAAAACACCATTTTTCCACATAGTCACCACCGTTAGCTGATTCATGCAGATGAGCTGACCAAGACACTCTTGGTGCTGTGAATTATTTATCATAGTCCTCACTTCATGATGAAGTTTTCACATGTCATTCCCTCCAAAGGGTCATTTCCCTTTAGATGCTGTCCGTTAAAAATCTGGGTTATGGTCCTGAGTCTACCAGTGACTTGCATCAGCAAATCACTCTGACCTCTGCCTGACACATCCACTGCCCTTTAGCTGATTCCAGCTCCCATAATAATCAAATTTTCAGTATTCTGACACCCACACTGGATGAAGAGATCCACCCCATGAAGGGGACACAGATTCTGTCAGTGGATACAGACAGTGTTTGGAGATGGTAACTCAGATCCACAGTACAATGAAGAAACCTCTGGAAATTCTTCTCCAGGATACATAAGTGGGCTTCTGCTTTCAACGGTTTGGTTAAGTACTATGAATTCATGAAAAGATCCTGATTTATGCATGCTTATTTGTCTATTATCTATGAACAAGGAGATGGCAGATTAAGGGAAATTTATAAGCTTTCTTATTGCTAAAATGTTCAGGTTATATTGAAATATGATTCTATGTCAAACGAAATGAAAAAGAAAGGCTAACCAAGTGAAAACATTCAGAAGTGAGAAAAGCAGTACAGGACTACAAAGAGATTGCTGGAGATTCACCTTCTTTCATTATTTATACTTCCCCACAGTGGCAAAAAAAAAAAAAAAAAAATTGCATCCCTATATTCCATATAAAATATAATGCACTTAATTGATCTAAGTAATTTCAAGGCTGCTGAATAGCAGAAGCCTCCAGAGTGGAATATTCTGACTTAATGATCACATAAAATTGCTCAAAGTGTTTTTAATGTCATTGTAATTTCTGAGTTTATTTAATAGTTGAGGGGGAGAGAGGGTAACGTTAACAGTCATCTGCGTGGCTTGCATGGCTGTATATAACAAATGAGACATGTGGATGCCACAAGAGCCATCATTTTAAAATGGCTGCAGTAAAAATGCAGTTATACTGAGCATTTGCTTTAGGCCATGACACAGTTTAATGAGAATGATATTGCATTAGGATTCAGGACACCTCAGATTTGTTTCCAAGTGTTTGACCTTTTAAGAAGTCAGATCTCCTCTTAGTTCCACTGATTCCTTTCTCTTTCTTTCTCAGCAGCATCCACTGCATTCATAAAAATTTCAGCCAAGAGCTGCCCTATCCAGATGTCCACCACAGTATTGTATTCCATGTTATGGTCTGCAGAGTATGCAGTAAAGAGATTTATGCATCTATTTTTTATTTACTGTGCTGTGAACAGCTGCTTTCCATCCCCAGTCATCAAAACATTGATTAATTTCACATCTTTGCTGGTAGAACATCTCTGCCTTCTCTCTAAGCCGTGGCTGGGGGTCATCACTTTTACAGGCCAGAAGTACAAAGCTAGGAGATGGGCCTGATGGGAGTCGGCTGTGTATCCAGCCTGTAGGGCTGCTTGTTTCAGTGCAGGTGGCCTCCCTGATTCCCTGATTTTAAAGCTAATTTCATGTTCTTCTCCACTCTCTTTCCCTCTGCTTTGCTTGAAGTTATTTTAATCTCCTCTCAACCTTGCCATTTTTTTTTTTTCCTTTTGGACTCGTCTAATTTGCCTCATTTCTAAGATGTGATGGTATCCTCAAGACACCAATTCATAACTTCCTCATGTTGAAATTGTTCATTAAAATCTAATTTTTACTATCTAATTCTGGCTTTTTAGCTAATGAAATCAGAGTAATTATAAATATCCATCTTGCAACACTGCATATTGTGGATTGAATATAAAGACCCAAAATGGAAGAAAAGCACCACCTACTTTCTTTCCTCTAGCTGCAAAAGAAATCAGTCCAATCATAAATATATAGATTAAAATATTCTCCTCTAAGTTAATTTCAGTATTAACTTTATATTGCCATTAAGGCTTGCATGAACATGAACCATAAGGGACTACATCTAATTTCAACATCTTCACATGAGAGAGGTTTGGTTTGCTCAGATCCATTATTTAACAAAGAGAACTGAAATGCTTGGAAAGAAAGGTACGGCTCATGCTGTATTTGATCCAGAATTCAACAAGAGCTTTAACATTTTCCAAAAATATTAGGAAACGTGGAAGGAAAGAACACTCAGGAGAACTTTTAGTACTTTTTTCTACTTTATTTTAGCTGATTTCTCTAAACTATATTCACGTCCCATTGAAATTACACAATCACGTTGTATTAAGGCTTTGTATGATACCAAATAGATATCCCACAATCTTAGAAGTTTGTAAGAATTTCCTAATATTTTTAAAGCTTTGTCAACCCTGACTAAAAGAGGTTATACACACTGATGGATATTAATATATTGATGCTACAGTCTGATAAATGTCTGAACAGGGGAAAGACAATCAAACTTACCACTGCAGACTGGGGATCTGTTCCAGAGTACATCATTTCGTAGCTGGATCTTTATGAAACATTGCAGTTTGGAGAGCTGAATGTCAGTTTGGCAGACACACAGATTTAAAAAGATTTCAGAAAGCTGTGTGTGAAATACTGCAAGACTGATCAGGTTGGGAAGTTGTTATCAGAAAAGAACAATTTGTTGAAACCTGAATTATTTACCTGGTGGGATCCACTTTTATAAAGTCCCATATAGATCCCTGCCTGGTTTCTTGCCGAAGTGAATTGTGGGAATGCCCATTTCTCCTTTGTGCAACAGCCAAACAGCCACACTGCAGATTGCCTTGCAAACAGACCCTGATGGGCTTCCATATCCAGGAGCCTGAGTGAGTTGGATGCCATAGCCTGAGGCAAGGCTCATGTACTGACTGCAACCTGCAAGACATAAGCAAAGAAGTTTCAACTGGGAATTCAATTGAAGCTGATGAGAACTGAAGCTAAACTGCTTTTTGGGGGTGAATCTAAGATGTTGGGCACCTAGACTTGTCCCTTTTCTAAATTTTCAGTTGTGCAATAAAATAATTTGATGCTTTGTAGCCTTTTTAATTTCAATTTTTATTTTTCTGCGAGGCAGTATTTATAGTCACTGAAGAGAGAACTGCTAGTAGTGAAGAAGTTAGACAGAAAGTCTTCACTCGGAGTGCCTCAGCCACAACGGAGATGTTCTCTCACTCCATATTTCACACAACAGCTCAGAAAGCTGAAGTTTGCGTAACAAATGCAGACAAAGTTATCATCGCCAGTCTCTACAACATACAATTACTTTGATTCATGCAATCTGCCTCTATGATGAGATGTCTCACTGTAACAGCATAATAACCACTAAAATAACCATTTAGTTATTAAAGCTAGCTGATTTTAAGTTTGTTTTAATCAAAAGCGTCAGCTCATCTGGTTTGATATCTGTTGGCAAAAGTACTCTTCTTGGCAGTGCATCCACAGAAGAGACACAAGGGAGACTTGTTTCAGGCATAGCATCAGTTAAAGTAAAATGAAAGTATTCTTCATGGTCAGTACGTCACTACAGAAAGTGGAGTTATTCAGTGACAGAGAGGAGAGGTTCTGCCATGTAAGAGCATGTTCTCTTGAGTAAAGGTAGAAACCCTAGGATGATCCCTGTACAGGGGGGCCCCCTGTACATGTACAGGGGGGGGCCCCTCGCTTCAATTCCATAGAAATTAAAGAAGGGAGGAACCCTTACTTCAGAGGCGGAGTTTGGGGTGTGGCTTACTAGGAATAGGCAGGACTTGGGGGAGTTTAGGCGGAGTTTGGGGAGGGGATTACCAGGAATAGGCAGGACTTGGGAGGAGTTTGGTAGAATGGGGGCAAGGCTTTCGCTTATCAATAGCATATTGCAAAGGAAGAAGCTCTTGGAATTCCAGGCCTGAGACCTTCAGATAAGAAAATGGACCAATCACCATAAAGGAAAACTCATTCAAACTGACTTGACTATACACTGCGCATGACCAAGAAGGAGTGAAAAACGAGAAAACCTTCAAGGAATTAGTTAGCATAGGACAACCCATTGTCTAGAGTGAGTTAGCAATACCTGCTATTGCGTAATCGCGAGTGTGCATTTTGTGTGGTATAAATATGGCTGCTTGAGAGACACTAGTTGCGCAATTGGGGTGGTACAAGCCCCCCAGTGTGCCGGTGTATACACCTAAAATAAACTACCTTACATTCTGACTCTTGTGAGTCCGAGTGCTGTTCCGCAGGTCAATTTTGGCGAGCCAGGCAGGAGACGCTCCGATCGAGGACCAGATCGCCCCGGCACTGGACATCCTGCGCGCACCGGACTCCTTTCTCCGGAGGATCTCCTCTTCCGGGCGATCTGAGACCCGACGGACACGGCCCTGTGCAGCGGACTAAGGTAGGAGGGGGGTTTGAGTCCCTCTGAATGCCGGCTTAGGGGTTGTGGGTTAGAGTCCCACTAACGTAAGGGGGTTCGAGTCCCTCTGGATCCCAGTTCTGGGTTGTGGGTTAGAGTCCCACTAAAGTCAGGGGGTTCGAGTCCCTCTGAAACCCAGCTAAGGGGTTGTGGGTTAGAGTCCCACTACGGGCTAGAGCAGCATTGTGAGGGGGACGCCCCCACAATTAAGATCTCTAGCTACCCGTATACCCACTGGGAGTGGTTGAAAGGAAATGATTGGGTTTTGGATCCGATAATTTGGAATTGCTATGGGAATATAAATTGGATAAATTCTTGCTGAAACATTATTGTGTGCACACCCCTTTCTTTAACTAAGTGAGCATGTGTGAGGATGAGTGATGTGTGAGTGAGACAGTCTTGCTGTAAATCGAGCGTGGGGCCCTGAGTACGGGATTTCACTCTCCTGTAAGGGAAGTGACTGGAAACAGACAAAGTAAAAGAGCACATTAAGAACGGTATTTCTGGTGTTTGTTTTTATACGTGTACTTTGGATTGGTTGTCTTGTGTACTAAACTGTATTGTGACTCTTGTTATATGTATTGGTCTGTGTGCTAAATAAATTGTGAATTGTTCTAGAAATGGGGCAGGGGACGAGTAAGCCTTTGCTAGGCAATGTTTCCCCCCCGAACTCATTTGGGATGCATTCTGTCCCATTGGAAAGAAGTTATTGGTGAAACAGGAGGAGTATTAAGTAAGAAAACCTCAAGTATTGCAATCAATGGTGGTTATTATATAAGTTGGAGAATGGAGAAAAATGGGTTTTTGACTGGTACTGTAAAACATAAGACCATATTGCAGTTAATGTTGTTCCTATGCAGGGAATTTGCAGATGTTGTTCTTACAGTATCAGGCAGAGGCATTTGAAATTAACACAACAGAAAGAACTCCCAGACTTCTACCAGGCACCCAGAAGGAGGGAGAAGCCCACTAAGGACACTGCTATCTCGCCGTCACCTCCCGGGGAGTCCTATCGTTGGAGGGAATTATCAAAATAGCCTGGAGGGTATTCTCTAACAGGGGGGAGGATATGCAAAGGTGGGAAAGAAAAGCCCTGGAGGCAGCACTTCAAAAGGACTGTTAGACCGCAGCCTCTGACAGAACCGACAAGGAAAGGGGGGGGGGGGGTGGTTGGGGCCCTCTCCGGACAGACCAGTGTGCTCTCTGTAAAACGATACGGACACTGGCAGAGGAACTGTCCTCTGAAAAATAACAGAAAGCTTCAGCGAAACACCAACCTGGCCCCCCTTATCAGAGGGCTGCCAGAGACCAGGTCAGTCTTCCTTAGCAGATCCCTTGGTTAACCTTGAGCTAAGGGAGAGGGAATGTAAAAGGGAATTTTTGGTGGATACGGGAGCAACATATTCTATACTAAATGAGTTTCTTTTACCTTTAAGTTCTGATTATATACAGGTTACAGGAGCGACCGGCCATACTGAGAAGGCATTCTTCACTAAACCTGTAAAGTATAAATTGGGTAAAACCTGGGGAATACATCAATTTTTATACTTGCCAAATTCACCTAAACCTTTATTAGGCAGAGACCTATTGGAACAAATGGGAGCAGAAATCACCTTTGAGAAGGGAAGGTTACGGCTCAAGGTACAGGATGAAATATTTATTGGATTGTTGGGACTTGCACAGATCATGGAAGAAAAGAAAAACAAAATACCCCCAGAGGTAAGTTCATCAGTTTCTGTTGAGGTATGGGCAACAGATACCCCAGGGAGAGCAAAAATGGCCCTCCCTGTTGTGATAGCCTTAAAAGAACAGGCTACCCCTGTAAGGATAAAACAATATCCGCTCAGAGATCAGGATAAAGAAGGAATCAGTCCCATCATTGACAATTTTATTCAAAATGGATTATTGATAGAATGTGAATCGGAATACAACACCCCCATCCTCCCAATCAGGAAACCAGATGGGAAATATAGATTAGTACAGGATCTGAGAGCCATAAATCAGATAACGCAGGACTTATATCCCCTAGTGGCTAATCCATATACCTTATTAACCAACCTGGGGAGGCATCTGTCTTGGTTTACAGTGTTGGATCTCAAGGATGCATTCTTCTGTATCCCCCTCGCACCTGAAAGTCAGAGGTTGTTTGCCTTCGAATGGGAGAACCCGTCAACAAAAAGAAAAACACAGCTGACTTGGACAGTCTTACCTCAGGGATTCAAAAATAGCCCTACCATCTTCGGGAACCAACTGGCCAAGGACTTGGAGCTCTGGCACCGACCTGAGGGAGAAGGTATCCTGTTGCAATACGTTGATGACCTGTTAATAGCCACTGAAACCCGAGAGAAATGTTTAGACTGGACAATAAGCCTCTTGAATTATCTGGGGCAAGCCGGATACCGAGTTTCTCCTTCAAAGGCACAAATCACGTCCCAGAAAGTGACCTACCTAGGGTACGAACTTTCTGCGGGAGAACGATCACTGGGACCAGAAAGAAAGGAGACGATATGCCAAACCCCTGAACCACGAACTTCAAAGGAACTGAGGACCTTTCTTGGCATGGCTGGATGGTGTCGCTTATGGATTTATAACTATGGACAATTGGCAAAACCCCTGTATGATCTTTTGAAGCCTGATGTTAAGATACTGGAGTGGACTGGAGAAGCAAGGCAGGCCTTCCGAAGTCTAAAGAAGAAACTCATGCAGGCCCCAGCATTGGGGCTACCAGACGTGACCAAGCCCTTCTTCTTACACACCAGTGAGAAACGTGGTATGGCTCTGGGAGTGCTGACCCAAAATCTCGGACCTGCCAGGCGCCCGGTGGCATATTTTTCCAAAAGACTGGATGAGGTAAGCCAAGGGTGGCCGGGTTGTCTAAGAGCAGTAGCAGCATTAGTCATGAATATCCAAGAGGCAAGAAAATTTACACTGGGTCAGAAGATTACGGTATACGTATCCCATTCGGTCTCAGCGGTGCTGGAGGCAAAGGGGGGACATTGGTTATCCCCCTCTAGATTCTTAAAATACCAGGCTGTGCTAGTAGAACAAGATGACTTGGAAATAAAAATCACTAACATTGTCAATCCAGCTGACTTTCTCAAAGGAAACGAGGGTGACCCAGTTATCCACGACTGTATTGAGACAATAGAAAATGTCTACTCTAGTCGAATGGACCTTAAGGAGACTCCAATGAAAGGGGCAGAAAACTAGTCACAATATGCCCTTGGAGTCATGCATGCGCATGGGACCATTTGGAAAAAGAGAGGACTTCTGACTTCTCAAGGATGTATTGCAAGGCGCACCAAGCAAGAAGCAACCCTAATGTGAAAGGCAACAACTGAGCTATTTTGGAATCTAAACAGGTGACGAGAAAGGGAACTCCTGAGATCCAACTGCTGTGACCAGATGGACAGGTACAAGGAGAGAATCTAGGTGAGGTATATTAAGGAGGATTGTAAGTTAATGAGGGATCTGGGAGAGGTCATATCTAAGGAGGGTGGAGGTTGGTCTAAGACTGCAGATGGGAAGTTGATAGTTCCTTCCCCCAATCTTATGGAAGTTTGTGCAGAGGGAACATGGGAAAACACATTGGGAAGCAGAGGCTTTATATAAGTATTTAAGCCAGAAGGTAATAGCCAGACATTTATATACCATGATCTGCCAGCAACAGTGTAAGATCTGTGTAAGGGTGAATCCTCAGCAAGGTAAATCAACCCCATTTGTGGTAATTAAAAGAGGGAATTACCCTGGACCAAGAAAAGGGGGGTTACTGATATCTTTTAGTGTTAACAGATACCTTCTCAGGATGGCCAGAAGCATACCCCTGTGGGACCAACAAAGCAAGAGAGGTAACCAAGGCTCTTCTATATGAGGTAATACCATGCTTTAGAGTTCCTGCTGCTATGTCCTCAGATCGTGGGCCTCACTTTATAGCTACGGTTATACAGCAGGTTTGCAATCTTCTGGGAATCTGGTGGCATCTGCACACACCCTACCAACCACAAGCTAGTGGACAAGTGGAAAAGATGAACCACTTGATCAAAACCCAGATTGTTAAGATAGGGCAGGAAGCAAATCTAGATTGACATAAGGCTCTACTGTTAGCCTACTTAGGATTAGAACAAAGCCCCGGTCAAAGGAAGGGTTGTCACCCTTTGAGATATTATATGGGAGGCCATATCAGGTACAAGCCCCACAAGGCAATGGGGAAGAAAGTCTTACAGGATATATGATATTTTTGCAGAACCAACTCAGGGATATTGAGAAATTTGTTTTCGGAACATGGGCACGAGGGTTGGATGGTCCGGTTCATCAGATAAACCCGGGGGATAAAGTCTATGTTAAAGTGTTACAGGACTCACCGGAACCTAAATGGAAAGGTCCATTTTTAGTAATAATGACTACTCATACAGCTATAAAGCTAGACGGCGTAGGATCGTGGGTCCACCACACGAGAGTCAAGAAGGCGAAAGAAGCAGCTGGACAACGCATCCTGTTACTGATACCAAGCTGAGACTGCAACAAAATCTAACATGAGGATGAAGACCTCCGGTGATATAAGATTAATTTTGCTTGCAATGCTTGCTCTAACACTTGCTTATGCTATGTCAAATAATATAAGATGGGGAGGCTGGACAAAATGGGTGGAAGCTAGGGGAATAGTCCTTGAATTGTTAGTGACTTTTTGATGGACAGCAGATAGAGGTAAAAGGGAATGCAATGCAAGGAAGAGAAGGGTAGGAACTTGCTATAGGATGTCAATATAGAAATTCACAATATTTATAAAAACCAAGAGTGCTCCTACAGCCCCTGCTGGTATGAGACTTCTTATATCAACAAAAAGTGTTCCTATAGTCCCTGCTGGTATAATGCCACTCTCACTATGGATAAGGATTCCAAGAACATCCATATGGTAATCTGTCTCTGGGAACTTACAGCCCCTGCTAGTCTGGGATCCCAGAATGAGGACCCCATTGGGGCCCTAGTAATGGTAAAAGTACTTCCAAAACTCCCAGACCTATATTGTGCCACCTACCAAGGGGGGGGGCTCTTTAACCCCTTGTACTGACAGTCTTATATTGACTGTGACAAGCAGGGTAATGCAGAGGAATGTAACCTCAGAAAAGGAGAAGTGGGTACAGACAGCCGTACGGATTGCTGGATGAGCTTCACTCAAGTCCTAAGTGCCTACCCTGGGGAGACCTCAGACTGGACTGTCAAAAAAAAAAAAAAAAAAAATCCTGGTCCAGCCTGAATGGTCCCTTAAAACTGTCAATATTGGGACCACTGTCTCCCATTCTTAGGTACCTCCCAGAAGGGATGGGAAAATTGGCTTAACCGCCAAAGGCTCCCAAGAACTCTTCTACGGCCAGAGACATACAGGGTCTACAGGGCCCAATAGTGACCCTGGGAATACCACTGAACATTAGGCATGGGCAAGAAAAGACCAGGAATGTATCAAGACCTGGAAGACAATAGATGTAGCTTCCTGTGAAACTAGAGGGTCATTAGGGTGGGTATATGATGAAAACACTTTGGATCAACAAGATCTATGTCTAGATCCTCAGCAAGCAATCATTTTGAAGTTTGAAAGGATCCATGGAATTCAAGGATAGTCTATTTAGGGGAAGGATGTGTGGCTCTCAGAACCTCCGACCAAAACATCACAATATGGTATTGGTGTCTCTCAGTTCCAAATAATACAAAAACAAAAGGAACAAAGTGAGAGAACTCTCCTTACAATAAAGCATGGCCTGGAGGAGCTGCATAAAGTATTTGAGCGCATTAAGAAAAATAGCGATTATCGTTGGTGGGAAGTTTTGTTTGGGTGGTCACCTACAGCTACTGGGATAGTGAACACCATGTTACACCCCACAGTGTGTATTATTTTCATTTTCCAGCTTATGTGTATATGTATTACTTTAGGTCTAGGCCTGAAACTATGGAGATTGGCTGTGAAGCTCAGGGCCGTGGGAATTCAAGTGGCTGTGAGTAAAAGAATTTACTCAGGAGGAAAGAAAGGGGGGATTGAGTAAAGGTAGAAACCCTAGGATGATCCCTGTACAGGGGGGCCCCCTGTACATGTACAGGGGGGGGCCCCTCGCTTCAATTCCATAGAAATTAAAGAAGGGAGGAACCCTTACTTCAGAGGCGGAGTTTGGGGTGTGGCTTACTAGGAATAGGCAGGACTTGGGGGAGTTTAGGCGGAGTTTGGGGAGGGGATTACCAGGAATAGGCAGGACTTGGGAGGAGTTTGGTAGAATGGGGGCAAGGCTTTCGCTTATCAATAGCATATTGCAAAGGAAGAAGCTCTTGGAATTCCAGGCCTGAGACCTTCAGATAAGAAAATGGACCAATCACCATAAAGGAAAACTCATTCAAACTGACTTGACTATACACTGCGCATGACCAAGAAGGAGTGAAAAACGAGAAAACCTTCAAGGAATTAGTTAGCATAGGACAACCCATTGTCTAGAGTGAGTTAGCAATACCTGCTATTGCGTAATCGCGAGTGTGCATTTTGTGTGGTATAAATATGGCTGCTTGAGAGACACTAGTTGCGCAATTGGGGTGGTACAAGCCCCCCAGTGTGCCGGTGTATACACCTAAAATAAACTACCTTACATTCTGACTCTTGTGAGTCCGAGTGCTGTTCCGCAGGTCACTCTGTGGGAGGTTAATAAAGGGCGATCCTACAGAAATCTGCAGCTGTAGCTTTTCACGCTGGAATCGTGAGCACGAGTCTGCAGTGTTTGAATAGTAGGACCTGATGAGGTAAGTGGTGGTCTGATGGCATTTGTTGGCATCCAGCAAGGCAGTGATTCTGGGGTTATCAGTCATTAGCTCTAGTGAAAGCAACATCAGGGTTTAATCTTGTCATAGTTAAAAAAGAAAGAACCCAGCACCTCACACCATGCAAATGTTTGTTGTAGTTTGAATTGGGGAGTGGTCGACCTTTCTGGCAGCCTGATGACTCTGATATTACTTAGAGTAATACAGAAGGGTTATTCTAGAAGTCAGCTTTCTTTTGGAAATAAAAAGGATCGGACAATTACTGCAATTGAGTTTTAATATGAAAAGGAAAAGGCCAAACAAACAGATTAGCTATTACTTATTTCTATTGCTAGCTGGGTGGCATTACAGAGGTCAGCGGTCACTCGCCACATGACTTCTTCCAGCAATGCAAAGCACATGATAAATATTTTGAAAGCAGTGTTCCCGGAAAACAGCAGTTTCAACACAAGTGGCATAAGGATTAAAAAAGAGGATATGGAAAATATCCTGGACTTTGAAAAATCTTTTTGGTTTTGATCCACTGCTCAGGGAAGGAGCTCCAGTTCTGTGTAAGGATTGCCAAGTTAGTTAAGCCAAACCAGGTTCACATTGCAGCCTCAAGCTGAAGAGCTGATAAGATTGGCTGCTGTCTTCCCATGCACACCAAGATCCACAACTAAAATGAGCAATGCCTGCATGTTGGTTAACAGGGCTTGTATTTAAGGGGTGAAGAAGAATTGCCTGTCTGTTCTCCTGCAAAACCCTGAAGAAGGGCGGATGCTGTTCCTGACAGGATCAAAAAGAGAGCAGAGCTCTGGGGAACTAATTCTTCAGGGAACTGGAACCTATTTGTTAGATGTTCTTTGCATGATTATCTGAGCCACTGTCTTTTGACAGTGTTGGTGCACGGCCCAGGTATTCACACCAGTACCCTGAATGTTACTGCCAGCAAGTTGCAGAATTCATTGGGAAGGAAGAAGATTTTCTGTGTAATTTATCCTTTTCTTCCATGACCTATAATGCAACTCTGCTTTACTCTAAATAAACCATCCCATCTCACCAGCCACTTCTCAGACAATGGGTGCAAGTGAGGGACAAGACCATGAAACAAAAAGAATACAAGTCTGACTGGGGAGTCTGATCACCTCTGGCACCTTGTATCTTCTGTGAAGAGACATCAGTCTGACATGCAGTTCCCTATGACTAAGCTTTCTGTTTTTCTTTTTTTTTCTTGCACTGGAAGCATTTGACATCGGGGCACTTAGAAATCTCTATTCTCAAAAACTGTGTGGGAATTGATGGTCAGTGATTTTTGTTTCATTCCCATTTTCTCACATGTTATCCCTCGTTTTCTTTCCCCCAAACTACAAATTCTTCCTTTTCTCTTTACACTTCCATCTCCTGTTTTCTCTGTACACGTTATTTCTTTTCTTTGATTCTCTCTCTTGCTCGTCTCATGTTCCAACGTTCAACCCTTTCCTCTGTCTGACTGTATATTATGTGTTTTCAGTGGACCTTGAATGAAAAGTCAATTCTTCCAAAACTGACCCTGAAATCTGGTATGTAACCTATCTACTTATATCAGCTTTTGTTAATGCCGTCAAGCTAAAAAATGAGGAAATCTTGAAATAAATATAAAAAACATTTATATAAATATGATCTTTGCAGTGCCATTTTTGTAGATGAATGAAAACAGAAGATTTTTAATGTTAAAATGTTTGTCCTTAAAAATAATTAAGTTACTATATTAGAATAAAAGACAGCAAGTCAGAAAGAGGAAAAATCTCAAGACTTTCTCTTTTAACAAAATACATTGGTAATGTTCAAAATGAATAATTTACTGTGTTTTAGATTTTGCTCTTGTGTCGCATAAGACCATTGCCATTAAGCCACGAGCAATTTTTTAAATCCTTTTTGGTGCACCACAGAAATGAAACTCTGTCTCTTGTTCATCCGTTCCCTTCAATTTTTGAATTGTCAATTTTCTCTTTGTCTGCCTGCCATCGATATTATGTTGTCTCCACATGGTCAGCTCAGCTCCAGCTTCTCGCACAATAGCCCTCACTGGTCTATAAACACCAACAAATTAATGCTATGTTCAATGAAATGAAACCGTGCTGTTGAAGGAGACTGAGGGCTAGCAATAGAGAAATCACAGACAAATTTGCAATGTAATACAGCAGCAAAAGGAAAGGCAATGTAATCTTAGGCTACAGGCAGAGAGAGATTACATTACAGAGCAAAAAAAAAGCCAATAATTTTCCTCTGTACAGCTTGGCTGTGACTGCACCTGGAATATTACATTCAGTCCAGGGCAGAGAGATATCGATAGATGAGCATTCAGAAAGAAGAGCAACAGCAGCTGATTTACTGGGAAAAGTTTAAATGAGCTAAATAAGGCAGCTGTGCTCCTCTGGGCAGCACAGGACGAAGAGCGGCATGGCTGGGAGCAAAGCACTCACTGTTGTAGGAACACGGATGCAAAGCTGTCATCTAAGGCAGGTCAGATCTCTGCAGGTCTGCATCTACCTCTTACCTTCTCCTTCATCTGTTCTCTCAGAATAAACCTTTCTGAAACTAAGTTTTCTGACAACCAGGCCACGAAAGCAAATTACTGCTTCTCAGCAGGTAGGATTTCTACCCACTGAACAACGAAGCTCTGGATCCTTTGCCAGATAGAAATCTCTGTTCAGCTGCACAGCCGGGACTTCTCAGGACAACAGAGCCCACACCCTTGCTTAGCACAGGTGGGAGAAGCAAGCACCACAAAGGGGCTAAGCCAAAGGGTGAGCTTATTCCAGCTTTTCACTTTTGCATAAGAACTTGGCAGACAATAGTCAAATAAAGGCCTACAACAAACAAGATTAATAATGAAATTAAACCAACAGTGCAAAACCCAGCCAAGATCGGGGTCCAGATAGTCTTTGGTCGTGCAAATATGTACTGTGGAAAGCCTTGAAATATCAAGAATTTAAGCAAACATTCTGTGACACTGTGATATGTTTGTATCAGATTATGCAGAACATTTGCTTTTCATGATGCTCAGAGAATGCCTGCACTGCTCCTGCTCAGGGTATAGCTTGCCCTTTAGAAAGCAACTTGCACCTCAGAAAGACACATCCCACTTCACCAGGAAGACAGCAGGCTGCTGCCCTAGCCCCAGGGGGATTCTCTCCTAGCTTCTGTCATGTATCTGGGGAAGAGCAGCATTTTTGCATATAAAAAGACGGACAATAGGAGCTGTAAGCAGACAGTGGGTTTAGCAACCAATTTTCCAAGCTGACTGCATAAAATGGAAAGAGTTTGTGTTTTAAGAGCTGGAAACTTCTGGTGCACAGTTCATATGAGATCTGCTGTGAACACAGGAAATCACACCCTGCTGAGGAGATGTGGAAAAGGACATTGTCAAACACTTACCTGAACACTCTGCTTCTTTATGGACAACTAGCTCTGTTTAGACTTTTTTCTGTCTCAATTTTCTCTGCTGTTGATTGAGTCCCTGAGGACAAAATACTTGAGAAGCCAGGGGAAGGAAGGCACTGGAAGCCAAGGACAACAACCTGATTATCACACCTCCACAGAGAGCCCATCCAAGAGGTCTGCACATGGCCCTGTCATCTACGGGACTACAGAAGAAACCAATATTGAGACTTTGGATCTAAATGAGTTGTAAATAGGTAACTCCCATGTGAATGTCCATGATTACAGGGATGTGGTCACTAGTGGGATACTGATTTACATTATATGGGACAGAAATGAAATAAAACTGTTATGATTTTATAGGGAGGAGAATTATATAGGACATTTTATTAGGAGAAACAGGAAAAATCAAAGCCTAATATATACACCCAGGAGTTATTTGAAGTCAAGAATTAGTTGTGCAATAAGAAGTAGAACTTGCTAACTGTCTCAACTATCATTTAGGAATCTACAGTGAAATGTCTAATTTATTATACAAATTAGACCGAGGCAGAATAAGGCATTCTGTTTAATCATAAGGACTGGGAGGGGTAGCAGGGGTGGTGATGGGGGAAATCTCACATTTTTGAGAAAGACTGAATATTCTATAAAGTCAAATCTCCTCACTTAAACGAAGGTATTAAAATAGAGTGAAGAAAGTAAAAGAGGTCATGCTGTTTCATCAGGATTACTTTCAAGTAGTTAGGAACTAACTCATTGGGTTTTTCATGAGAAAAATGGCTCGAGTTTATCTTGCAGCTAAGTCAGCTGCTGTACGGCATGGGAAGTGGATAGTTAAATCATTCATATAAACCAAGAAAGGTCAGGATTTCTTCTTAACATTTGTCTGGGAGATAAGAATGTTTCCTTTCCTCTGCTCCCAGAAGGTATTATCTATGCATGTTCTTAGTGACATTAAATGCTCACTCCACCTACTGGTTCATAAATGAAAATAATTCTTATCTTTATGGCAGGAAAAGTTTCTACCAGGAGGAAAATCTGCAGCTCATTTCCCAATTAACAGGAGAAAAATTGCCTTTGAAGGTCATTGTTGGAACAGAGCCGGACAGGAAAGGGAAGAGGTGGTTAGAAGCGGCCACGGGTATGACAGTCACAGAGATGAAATTATAAGGCTGCAGCTCTCAAATACTACTCCAGAATACTACTTTATTTCAGGTTTGCCTCTCTCAGTTAAGGCAATTTGTTATAGATCTATGTACCTTAAAGGAAATGTTACGTCAGAAACCCTGAAAAGGATATGTTAATCAAAGAAGCCTGGAGTACATAAGAAACAATTTCCCTCAAGGAATTTTTTTGAGTTAATTATAGTCAGTGACTAAATTTGTGAGGATAATGCTAAAACTGAAGTTCTCTAGTCAGCAGCAGGCCTTAACAGCTCTACATCCTAACCTGTTTCTTGTTTTACCTTGTCTTTGAATTGACAGGCTTGAGATGATCTTAAAACTCCTGAATTAATGCCATCATTTCAAAATCCAGAATCTCATCCAAATGTTCCTGAATTTTAGAAATGCTTCTCTGAAGAGTTCCTTGGGGAAGTGTCATTATTTTTAATCAATTTTTGGGATTCACAAAGTAAGCTGTTGTTGATTATATGATTTATGCATGCTCTCCATAGACTTGGAGGGGTTTCATGAATTATTTTACAGTGTTTATTGCTTATTATGGAAACTACATGATAATAGTGGTTTCAATTATAAGCCTATTAGGCAGGTAATTGACAACACAAGTATACTATAAAGTTGCATTCTGCTTCCTTCAATACAAGTGCTGTGTTGTGTTTTTAGGCAGTCAGTGCTGATAATCAGTGCGTAAATGATTCTCTAATTAACTGCTTCTGTCAGAATCCCAGTTTCACTCAACAAGCAAGTTGGCCAAGAGTTCATTTGTCTCTTCTCTTTTGCTCTCATCTCCCATGATGAGAAACTGTTCATTGCAACAGGAATCTTGCCCAGACCATGGCAGCAAACACATACTGTCAGTTGTACTGTCAGCAGTTACATCTCTTTCAAGTTCATTGCTGCAGAACGTCACTGAAAACAACAGGGTGACAATGCCTGAAAGTGGACTCTGATTCTTATCCTTGAAAGTCACTTCTAAAGGAGTCATGGGTATTTACCACAGTTCAGCATCAGATTACCGTTTGCAGTATAAAACCATGCCTTTGACTATGAAAAGAGAATTAAACATTTTCCATGGCTCTATCCTATGCTTGCTGGTGCGTAATGAATCTCAGTAACTTCTCAGGACAGATGCAAATGATACCTGAGATTTTAAACTCCTTACAAGTAATTGTTATTCATAACACATCTGGAATGTAACTGTGCTTTATGCAATCATAGAGAGGAGAGATCAAATCTCACGTGAAAGGGTTCCCATGAGGAAAAAAAGTCAAGAAAATAACAGTAATTAAATGGCTTACTTTTTTTTTTCCAGATACTTGTTCTTCTCTTTGAAATAGGTTTGAAATAAGAAAAGAGATAGATAGTTCACAAAAAATATTCTGCTCGGTGAATTAGAGGTCATAAGTAAAGGTCAAAAGCATGCCCCAAAAATGTGCTAGGTGGCCAGTAATGACTGCCACATTCATCCCTTTTGACATCTAAGGTACAAAGGTACCTGGACATGAATTCCTCTTTATATCAGCCTGAAAGATTTACAATGACCTCCCTCTGTGTGAAAGACAACGTGAAAAGCAAACACTGTACTCCTGGAAAATTTGCTTCACTAGGTACACGCATTAGGACAATAATAAAGGTTAATAAAATCAGATAAAATCTCCAGTTTAACATGTCCCCTGCCTACAGCATATTAGGAAACTGGTCTGGCTTTGTTATCTCTGAAGCTTTTATTATAGTCCAGCCACTGTAAAGCTGTTGTGGAGATCATAAATAAGAACTCTTCTAAAATTATTTTAAAGTCTTTAGGATTGTATTCAAGAAACATTTAGATGTTGTACTAAGTGACATTGTTTAGTGGGGAAATATTGGTGGTAGGTAGACAGATGGACTAGATGATCCTGGAGGCCTTCTCCAACCTCAGTGATTCGGTGACTTTCTAGACAGATATAAGAGATGGAAACTTGTGCTTCTCAAACCAAATCTCACAGACAGCACATGCTTCCTATCAAATCTCACCCCCATTTACTCATGACTAACTCAGAGTGACCTTATGAGTTCTTGTTGGGATTCAAATTTTGGATCTCCTGTTCTGAGATAGCATAAGATGCATTTTGCTTTGAAATGCCTGAATTATCTGCTGTGGAGTTGGATAACCTGTCATATCAGTTCAGAGAATTAAAAAAAAATAAAATCATTTTTTGTCTGACTGCCACTGAACTTGTTGCTTTTATCATCACAGATCACCGCAAATCTCAAACACGTTGCGTGATTTGTGTCATTTCACTCCATTTTACCCATTTAATTGTGCCCTCCAGCTTTTCTAGAAAGGAGAGATGAGTAAAAAAAGTCTCCTCTCACAGCAACACTTCTTTAATCTCGGCAAGTAAAGTGTCTTATTGAAATCAGCACTGTGATCCATTCTGTTTATAGAGGATCTCATAAGACAAGTAAGAAAATGAAAGCTGTTTAATCTCTGCTTTCAAAATGTTGTTTCTCTTACAGAAGCTCAAAGGGAGAAGAACAATACTACTTCAATGTTGCAAGGGATAACTAACTGTTGCATAACAGGCACAGTAAAAAAAAAAAAAGACAAAAGTCTGTGTGGCCCTTGTTTCACATACGAAAAACAAGTTGTCTTTAACAATGCCAAATGTTTTTCCTGACTACACACAAGTGAATCACATTGACTATAACATTTTTTTATACCTGAAAAGAGCTTCCAGCATGACCCTTTCTGGCTGGAATTTCCTACAGTTCACTAGACTGCCAAGAACCTGTTTTCACAGGAATGGATGAGGTTGGCAGAGACCTCAGGGTCCATCTGCTCCAACCCCTGCTCAAGCTGGCCTACCCAGAGAACACGTAGGTAAGAAGGGAAAGGGGCTGACTTGCCCCTGTATCAAAGAGATCCCAGGGAACAGTAGAGGAACAGGTGGGGAACCTGAGTGGACCTGCTGGTGGTGTTGGGTCTCGGCTTCTCTTGCTGTGAATGGCTTCCATTGCAGGTGATATGGCTGCTTCCTATGTTGCCCATATGCCACTTGGATAAAGAAGGTAAAGAGCACATACCTTGCTGTCTTTGCAGGTCGCTTTGCCTCACTGTCTGCAATTAATCATGCAGTTTGTTTTTCTAAGAATTCCCCTGTATTCTCCCCTTTCAATTACTGTTCTTTTTAAGTTCCTTTGTATGGTTTTTCACCGGAAATAACCTTGAACAAGGAATTTATTTCTTCAGGTACTTTGAACATCCCCAGCACAATGGAGATCTTACTGTAAATCACTGTATTATTTATTATTTCTTCTCATTCTTACTGTATTCACATGATAGAGTGACAGCATGTGTCTGTGTTCCCCGAGTTGCTTATTTAAGCCCAATTTTCAAGCTCCAAGATTAAGGTTTATCATTCAGCTTAATATTTAATTCACAAATCCTGAAATAATAACTTTTTTACTTCAGGTCACAAGATAAAGTCCACAGTCCATTTCAGATATTTCTGTCCTGAAGAAAAAAAAAATGGCACCAATGAAGGGAAAAGGTACTCAGTACTAGACTGATAAATATACTGCAAAAATAGGAGACTCGGGCAGAAACGCCTAGGAAATAAACCTGGTCATTTCATGTCATCTGCTCAGAATGGCAGTGTTACTGTTTACATAAGAACTGAAGTTAAGGTTTCAATTGCTTCTAAATGAGGAAGCACACATGCACATACACGAGCACATGCACAGAAATTAATAAAAACCAGAAAGACAGAGGACAACAACAATGGGATGCAGAGGGATTTTGATTATTTCAGCATGTGGCCTAAACAGCAGCAGATTCAGCAAGATGCAGATTTGCATAATGTAATGAGACTGGAATCAAAGTATCAGAAAGATAGACCAAGTGCTAATTAACTAGACACTGCAGTAAAAAAAAAAACAACCCACAAGATGAGGAGACAGTACAATGCAGGAAAACATTCCAGGGACAAATGGATAACAGTGTTAATTGTGTTAGAAAAAAATTTTGGCTAGAATACTCTGGGGCCATTGCTACAAACTTTAGAGGACCTTTTTAGGAATAATGTCATCTTGGAGCTGATTAGAGCTATGGGTTCCTGACAATTGCTAAACTCATAAAGAATCTGATCGTTCCTTCTCTGAATGGATCCAAACCAATTTTATAGGTAGGGGGTATTAAATGTGCCACTACACTAGGATAGACAGCAGGACATTAGGCCTCATTCCCCTTTGGAAATGTCTGATGTGTGTAGCATGCCTTATTTTCCTATCTGTGGAAGCAGACCACCTAAATACTCCGTAAATGATTCCATGCCCTCTTCATTTAGTGCTTTGGCTAAAAAAGTAGAGTTCAGGCCTCTTCTCTTATTCTAAGGGTTGAGTTTTGGGACTACAAAACTGTTAACTTCATACTTCTTGCATCTAGTATTCTATAACTAGAGCTAAGTTGATAAAGAAGCCTTTTTACTTAAAAAAAAAATCATTAATATTTAGCAGTTAGAATAAACCTTAAAAATGTATGTGTGTCTACTTTACATAAAGGTCTACAGTTCTGTATCAATAATTTAGGCATGTGAGTTTCTTCAGACACCTGCAGCAGCTATATTAAGTTGGTTCTTTCTTTCATGGTGTTTGATGAATGAGTTGATGTGGGTGTGTGGACTGATGTGTAGTGTAAATCCTAGAGGATCGCTGTGTTGCCCGTACACTACGATTGTGGAAAGGCAGCAGAGCAGAAGAATGCTTCCCAGGTCTAAGGCTAGCTGACATATTGATGAGCTTTCCAGTTGTGTTACACTGCCGTTCCAGTTACTGCCATCTGAAGGCAGAGCTGCTCAAGTAGTGAAACAAAGGTTAGTTACAAATGAAATTCTGCAGTAAGGGAACAGAAAATTATAGGTAATAGATGTGACCATCTTATTGGACTGTATGGAAGAGTTACTCCCCAATATTTTATGCAGTAAATGATAGGTTAGTTACTTGAGCCATACAGCCAGAATCTTTTGCTCCCTGCTATGAATGGTCATACTCCAAACAACTAACTCCAAATGGGGATATTCCTTTTTCATATATATATACACACACGCTTATGGAATGCCATGCCATCAATGGGTCTCAAGCATAGAATTTATACCTCTGAAGATTATTTGAAAGGGAACTGCAGCACATGTTCCTCCATTGGATAAGAGATGAATCCCAGTCTGAAGTTTTTAGCTAAATCAAAAGGAAAAAATAAAGAGGACTGTTAAAAGATCCCCCAAACTGAACAATGAAAAAGCCCAGATGCTTACATTTACAAAGTTAATGAGACATGAAAACTACAATAGTAGTTGCTATTGAAGCTGCTTGCTTTGTATAATATGATCCACCACGTTCGTAGTCACTGCCCCCCGAGAAACAGAAGTCAGAGGTTTCTGTCTGCCTGTTAAAACTTAAAGCAGTGGAAATCTGTCAGATTCATTTGCATATGATCTCTGTACTGGGTTGGGTTAGGTGTTTCTTCTTTATCTTTAAAGCTCTCATTTGTAACCACAAGATAGATATCCTTCCCTGCTCCCATTCCTCTTTGGCACCAAAAAACTCCAGGTATATCTTCCTTCTGGAAGCTGCCAATGGCTTTTTCAGAGGAGACGGCTGGCGTGCATAGGGAGTTTTTACTCATAAAACCACCTCCTTTGAGATGGATTCACCTAGTTAGCCAGAATGAACTGTCTCTCTAAACTATGTCAGGAGGCATCTGGGAAAAATAAATGTCTTCTGAGTACATGGATGAATGTATGTAATGCTCTTAAATTATCTTGAAAGTTTCCTCTGGGTTTGGCTTTCTGTTTAACTTCCCTGGCCCTTCACTAGCTGGTAGATATCCTTCACGTAGTAAAATATTGTCCATGGCCATGCATTATCTGTGGTATTTATCATATATACTTGAATTGATCCCTGCAAATCTAAGGAGTAATGCAACATTCAATCATGCTGGCAATACATACAGAAAACAGGAAACAGCATGGGGCTGCCTCCTTAGGGAAAATCTTGATGTATCAGTGCATACTTATTAACTTCATTTGTTAAGGAATATGTCATGACTGCAGCTACACTGGTAGGCTTACACCATCCATTGATCTCCCAAGGAAAATTCAGAAAATAATTGATTTTAACTATAAGAAGTAAAAAAAAAAAAAAAAAAAGCTTCTGTATATTTAGATCACCAGTTATTATTAATGATACGCAGTAGAGCAAGCAAACAAACAGACATAAAAATGTCCTTGAAATGATAACTATACAATCAACTCTAGGTAAATAGGCTTTTGTCCTATATTTGGGGAGTTGTCTTTAACCCATTTCTTACCACTCTTCTGAATAACAAACCTGGAAAATCTCAACACAGGATATAATCTTAAAAATAAGATGTATTTTTGCATTTGAAAATTTTAGATTACATTGTTTGCACATGTCATTTCCTTTACTTTTAACACATTATCTTCACTTTTATTAACTGAAGGGTTTCACTCATTATCACGTGGTGTCACCAATTCAACCCACCTAAGCTCACAATTTAAAAAGAAATATTCACTGAAAAAACAAGTAAAATTTCCACTTCAGAGCCATGTATTCTCTCACAGTAAAGGATATTACAGTGTCATAGAATCACAGAATCATGTGTCAGCTAGTTTGACCCCATATTAGTACAAAACACATTAGGAATCTTCTACTGACCAAGCGAGTTCTGCATTCACATGGAAACAAATTGTTAGATTATACACTACGCTAAATTAACACTCCCCCAAAATACAAATCCCAGCAGGGAATTCACACTTTCTGCTAGGAGATCAGTGCTTCATGCCTAGGCAGTTCTCACACAGCAAGAAATTCAAGCAAAATGTCAGAGAAATTTGAGATTCTGAGATGAGGCTGACAGGAGAATTCTGGTCTGATGGCACCTGGAGATTTTCGAAATATTTTCTGTATTGCAATTCATTGTTAAAAAAAACAGGAATAAAGAATGTCGAAGTGCTGTCCATCAAAGTTTTAATACGATAAGAATAATTGTGTTCCTGATCCATTAAACCTGTGACACATACTCTATAAATGCTTCAGGGAATAAGATACAATATTGTGATGGTAAAACCTGTGTCTACTGAAGGGAAGAGTGCCACTAAAATAAAGGGAAACATTATAATAAATGGAGTTTTTATGAGGTAAAGGATGGCAAGTAAGCATGATAAAATGCTAATTTATGACCTTCACATTACAGTCCTTGGTGCTACAACAGGAACTAATTTTCATCTGAAGAAGAGCAAATGTTTGAGACACAGAGCCACATCAATGATGAAGGGACCTCCTCTGGAAGTGGCTTGTGCAGACAGTGCTCCCGCACCAAGAGGTCCTGGGCTTCCTTCTGCCAAAGGGCATATGCTGACACAGTGCAGCACCTTGCAAAGAGCTGTATTTGCTCCTTGTTCCCCTACAAGATCTGCCCTGCAGTGAGAGAGAAAGTTGGAAAGCATAATTCCTGATTTGCAGCTGTTTGGATTTGGAGACCAAATGCTTTGAAAAGTCCTGGTCCATGGTACAGGGATAGATCTGCAAGAGGAAAGGGACTGCCAAGTCCCCCCAAATCTTCTTTGGCACTGTGGTTGCACCCAGCCTCAGGACAGGGAGATTGTTTTAATTTACATTTCAAGACAAATGGTCAATTCTCCAACCCTATCATGGTTTTGCACTGAGGACCAGGCCCATATATTTTCTATATTTCTACTATCAAATATTCAGAGTTAGTAAATCTGGCCTATCTCATACCAGCCTTTTCTAAATGACGTATTCAGACTCTTTCTTTTGCAACAGCATGCTTATTTTCAGGAAATGTCCCCTTCAAAATAGGAAAGTTTTCCTTTGTAATAGTAGTTTTTAAGTCTGGCAACAGATCAGCTCCCCTCGTTATTCACCCTACCCCAGCGTTTTTCAGGAACACTGGAAACACAGAATAGGATCTATAACACTCTTTCTACCCTCACAAGTGCGGTTTCTGGGCATTTCTGACCTCCTTGATTTCTTCAGTCTGGCGAGAACTTTTCTACTTCTATTCTCTTCACAGCTGAGCAAAGCGATGGGGCAGTTTCTTCCAGTGTGCAGTTAACAAGAGAAATGTTATGCAGGTTTGGCTGCACCATGGAACAAGAGAGTTCAGTCTTTCCCTCATTCCTTCTTTTTAATAAATAAATAGATTTACTAATGATTGATTTAAAACCTATAAGGTAGTAAACTTGGACAGTTTGGAGCAAGTTATAAATTGCAAGATTAAAAATAAAGCCCTAAATATTGTTCTGTAGTATGGGAGCATACTTCATTATAACCTGCATAGGAATTCAATGAGAAGAACACGGCTGCTTTGAATTCCAGAGAAACCACAAAGCTTGCATAAAAATAAATGCTTTGCACATTAAGGAAATTGTCTGTTACTTGCCATAGAAACGTTCTAGTTTTATCCTTTTTAAAAATAATTTATAATAAAGACTCCGAGTTGCTCATTCGCGGTCTTGTTGGAATTATTATCATGTGTTTGACCAATGGATGACTGTAATTACTAGCTAGGACACAGATATGAGAACATCAGCCACGTGGGCTATTGCTATGGTCATCCACTAACTAATCCCAGAGGAACAACAAAACATTGGTGTCTCCTCCCACAAGCTCAGTACTACTATTGATACATCCCTTTACAAAGGCCATAAAGATCCAAAAGTACTGCGCATCACAGGACATCTCAAAGATGCAACCACTGAAGGATGAAGACAATTTTTAGGAGCAAGCAGTCAGATACTGAAGCACAAATCAGTATTTCCTGCACTAAGAAGATGAGATAAAACCTCCAATGGCCACACAATCTGTCTCAGGGATTAATGTATTCTTGACTCCAAATCCAGTGATTGGTTTAACTGTTCCAGTGTGAACAAGTCATTAACCTGGCCATCAAACACTTCATACCACAAGCAGCTGTGAGAGCATCTTCACTCTCATGTCAAGGAAAGACTAGTTCAGACAAAACACAACTCGACTACATAGACACAAAGTACTAGATGTGTTCCTAAAACTCTGGCATCCAGATACACGTTGAAATAATCTGTGTAGATGAAAGCATGAAAATGAGCAGTGTCCCTACTGGCTATGGGATGCGATACAAGTTTCCTTCATAAAAACCTCACCAAAATTTTCTTTACAGTGCTTTTTTTCCATCTTTCTCACATGTAACATTTGTCCCGTCCCTTATTCCAAACCTCCCTCCATTCTGACTATCTGTACAATCAAGAAATACACAGATCGTGTAACTAGAAAGATTATCATGGTGGAAAGGGACAATCAAAAATAACTGAAAATGCTTACCCATGTCCTAGGCTTACACAAAACTCCAAAGGGAGCAATCTTCAGAAAGAGATCCTTCCTCGGTGGCAGCCAGCCCTTAAATGGGGTCTAGGAGAGGTGCAGCCAGGCTCCACCCCTTCTGGTCAAACAGATGAATTGCCTTAACCTGCTCCCCTGTGGCTGACTCAGTGCTTGCCTCAGGTGATCAATCAATGGTTCAGGCCGTGATTCAACAGTTCCCATACAGTGTCAAAAATACACAGAGTAGAAAAGATGAGTGGATGTAGCTAAGAAAAGCTGCTCAGTATTAGGCAGCATCACAGGCTGAAGCAGAACTGGTCTGCCCACTATGAAAATCTTTAGGGTTGCTTTATCCAGAGACCAGTGACTTGCAACCACCAGCTGATGTCTCCTGTTCCACTCCAATGGAATGACTATTTCTGATACCACCATTTTGATTCTGAAAGGTAAGGTAGGGCCAAAATAAGAAGAAAGCAGAGAATAAGTGGAGAAATAGATTTTTCCACTTCATCTTGTGAAGCCTAAGAGGAGAACTCTCACAAATCTATGCAATATCTCTTTCCTTGTCAAGAGTGGAAAGCAATGGAGAAAATCAGGAAAAATGAGGTATAAAGCACCTCAGATGTAAACTTGATTATTCTCCAGACATAAATTAAGTTGTACACTCACCCAGCCAGAGAAATTAGTTAAGAGAAGTTAGCATTTCCAGTCTGGAAAAGAAAACTGACATCTCCTTGCATTCATGTCGTGTTTCAGTTAAGCAGTTCCCTGTTATTAGTCAAAGCGGTGAGGGAGCAGATACCCGAATGGCCAACAACAAATGACAAATGTGCTCGCTTCACACTGGCAAGTCATTTCAGTTAGGGATTATATTCAAAAGGTCAAATTCTATTTCCATCCCCATTGAACTCCAACGCCACTTGAGACACATTTCTTCAGCTGCATGCAGCATACAAAGGACTTAAGTAGTGCAAAAAAGGAAAGGCAGGCCCCTAAGAATTACATGCCGGTGGCCTGTGTGCTCCTTGAGCTCTTCCGCTCCTCCAGCCCATGCCTCATAGACAAATCATCTGCAGGGACTATGATCACTCTGTGGGATGAAGTTTTCAGAGTCTTCTGTTCCCTGCCTTGGTCACACTGCTGATTTTAAAGTACATGGATTACTGGTGCAACTCATAGCTGGTTGTATGTTATCCACCTAAATCTTTGCTTCTCCACAAACCCAGGGAGTTTTCAAGTGCTGGAGTGGGCCATCCTGGAGAATAATCAGTTAGCAAAGCTCCAGATCAACATAGGTCCCCAAAGAAAGCGATGGACAGGAACACAGGCACGAGATACTCTGAAGAAAGCTGCAAATGCTTAATCATTTCAGAGTAGGATAAAATAAGATTAAATTCAAAATTGTGTTTAACTAGAAGATATTTTCATAGATCATTTATGACTGAGCCCTTCCACAAGCAGATGCCATTTCAGTACACAAAAGCAACAAAGCCCACCACTTATGAAGGCATTCTCTGGCATTCAACAAAGGTAAAACCTCAGCAGGAATCCTTCAGGCAGTTTTCAGCAATGATTGAAAAATAATGTTTATCATCTGACAAGAATCCATGAAAAATAACAAGGTAAACCAAAAATATGGCTCTAAAGGAAAAAGCAAGCTGGAAAATTCTGAGAGAGAAATAGACTCTTAGTCTCCAAAGGGCTGTTTTAACAAAGAAAAGAATATGTTCTCCATATTTTATGTGGTCACGATGAAGGTTAATGTGTGCAGTAAGCAAGATTCAGATTATATTTAGAGAGGAACTTTCTGACAGAAATGGTTGTGAAGGTCTAAGGTAGACAACTGGGAAGATGACAATGGGAAAGTCTTTCAGAGCAGGCTATTCAGCTTTTCAGGAGGATTATCACTAGCACATACAGATGAATTAAATGACCTCTTGACACTATTTTCAGCCATGTGACTTTATGAAGTAAAGTTGATAAAAAAATATTTGATGGAATCAAGCATTTCATTTTGGCATGTGTCTGGCTACGAGTCATTATGAAATGAGTTAAATGAAGATCTTGTGACAAAGGAAAAGAAAAGGTGTTTAATTCTCATGAAAGAATATCTATTCACCTTCCAAACTTGTGTAGTTTAGGCAGGATGTATAATGCAATGCTCTGTATCAAGTAAATGGCAGAGGAACTTTAAAACATTTATTTTTAAGTTATGCTTTCAGTACTTTTGAGAGGAATAGACTATTTGCAGATCAATCTTTAAGTAGTCATTGATGTGAGCAACACTTTCATGCCTTCACAACACTGTAACTATGAGTAGCTCAAAAGAAAACATTAATATTTTTCTCTGTATGTACCTCCTCCACAAGATCTCTTAGTCACAAACAACAATCTATCATGAGCGTAGCAGTGATGCTTCAGAAAATATACATCCCTAGCAACAAGTCATACTAGAACATGGCTAATGTAGTTGAGCTGAAACTGTTCCAAGAGATTTTTAGCTTTGGAGTTCAAAGGGGAAACTGAGCTTTCTCTTTGTGCAAAGCACACTTTCTTACCGCTTTGATCAAATAATAATTTTAATTGAAACAATCTAAGTTATAATTATGAATATTTACCTAAAATACCTTTTGTCATTTCCTATTCCAGTTCCCACTGCCATTAGAAACAGAACCTAGCGCTTCCAGTATTTTCTGTACTTTGCTATCCTTGCTTCAAAAAGTGAAACAAACTGTTATGGAAGCAGGGGCCTCGGAAGGCCTCGCGGACATATGCAACAGTCTGCGATGTGCAAAATGCTAGAGCTAGAAATAACTAATAATCACCGGTACCTCTGCCTGGCATTGTTCAGAGATACAGACTTGCTCCCAAAGCAGTACAGCAGTACTTACATGATGCTGTCCCCGAAATACTCTGTTCTGTTTCTGCAGGAGGCTAATTAATCCCAGTCGCCTAACCTGCCTGTGTGATCTCCTGCACCACTGCTACTCCTAGATCATCTCTCATTGGCTGAAGCAAACATGGCCTAGTTCAGGTAGGATAATGTTATCCCAGAAGAAGAGGGGCTAATGCAAATCTTATTAATGTCTGTTCACTTCAACGAATCTTGTGTCCTAATAACACTAGTAGAAATCCAGCTGAGGGGAGACGTGAAGAAGAAATGGAGTAATGCAAACAGAAAAGTCATTGGGAATATATACGTGCATACCATTCTTTCTTTTTCTCAGCTTAAATGCAGTCTCTATGGCCTCTAAGAATAACGTAACATTTTAAAATGCACTGTATCTACCTAGTAAAATATGTGGAAAAAACCCCACTTTTTTGTTTAAATACATTTGTTTTATTAAAGCCAGTAAACTACCACAACCACCCTGCATTGCAGACAAAATCTGAGGGAAACAATTGATCAAGCGCATTAAAAATTTGTTGAATGCCTGTAGATATCAATTTATCTTATCTGCCCCCTGCTTCTCTTTGTAGTGAAATGAATGATGAACCTATTCCAAATCATCAATTCCCATAAAATGCATACCTCCAAGTAGGAACAACCTAAAGGATTTATGAAGAACACAGTGAGCCTGGATACACTGTTTTGTTTGACATTGCTTATACAAAAAGCCTTAAACACACAAATTGATTGATTTGTATGTTTCATCAAGGCTTGATTTAATTTATCAAGGAGAGAATGCCAATTTGCATTCATCTATAGATAAAGTCAGGTTAGAGTCAAACTGTTTGCTCAAACCTTGCTTTCATATTGCTTTTGTTGTACTCCTTATGTTCTTTGGTTAGTTTTGAAGGTATGAGATCTTTCTCTTCCTGTTCAAATGTTTTCTGACACGTTTAGATGAACAGGAGAGCAATGCCAGATACTCGGTGTCTGTGCAGGACTTCCACAGTTGATGATGAAGCAGGGTGTTTAATTTTTAGACCTCATTGCTGTAGCAGTGTTGTGTTAGGACACCTGAAGATGTCTACAAGTAGAATTACGGTGAAGTTTGAGAATTTTTACAACAGATATGTGACCTAATACCTGTGCCCTCTCTGAGTTTTGCATAAAGTCTGAGACATGCAGCCAATAACACAAATGGGAGTAGTCCATCTAAATTCTGCAGGAAGACTTAACTGTTCGTGTCCTTCTTATTCCTTTCTGGAGAGCTGCTGTTTCTCTCCCTTATTTTACCTCCAAACCCCTCTGGTTTTTTAGGGCATTGTTTCTTTCAGCAGCCTTGAAATCCCTGTCAGCTCAGGATTCATTCCAGAAACCCTTTATTCTTCCAAAGGGTAGAGATCAGGTCTTTTGTCCCTGACTGTCAGGTATGGCTCTATTTCTATAGACATCTCTGAAGCGAAAGCCTCCACATACTGTACAGCAGCAGGTCAGCTGCCATCTTTCTTGCACACCTACAAAATACAACTTCCAGGCCCACAAACCAACTTAGTTTCCAGCACCTGTGTTTTCCACTGATCCCACATCATAGAGTCTACATATCTAAGAGGTTGCATAATTCTTACTGTAATTGTGTACTAATCTAAAAAGCTATTTCTTCTCTTTCGACAGTTTCATTGGCAAAATATTTCTCTCATCTGTATTTTCTTGCTTTTTCATATATAATTATAAGGGCAGCTTGTTACTTAGATTGTAAGACGCACAATGTAAATCAGTCACATTGGTTAGACAAGGAGACGAGATTGGAAGCATTACCTTTGAGTTGAATACCAATATTCACTGGCTCTGATGTAATTAAACAGTGCATTGCTCAATCTAGTCAGGAACATAGGACTAAAGAAATGCTATTTAGAAGGGGTTGGATAGATATTACAAAGCCTGATTCAACAAAGCACTTGAGCATGAGTTTCAGTTTAAGCACACATTTAATTCTTCCTCCTACTGGAAAACATTTTAAAGTGAGCATATGCATACTTGACTTGAAGAATATGTTAATTATATTAAGAGAAGAAACTTGCAGGGCCCACTTCACTGAGACCATCTCATAATATTTAAAGTATCTACCTTCGCAGTGCTCTTGTGGCAGAAAAAGCCTGCTATTATCTTCATTGACTAAATCCAAACAGGGTGTTGAGGAACAGGAATAAAAAGACTAAGCTATTGAAACTGTGTAGACTCTCAGTAGCAAACTGATTTTGATCAAGTGAATTTACCTAATACGCTGGGACAATTTTGCTCATTAAGAGCAAAATAAACTGAATTATTATTGCAAATATGAGCAAAAAGGCTTTGTGATGTAATTCCCAGTTATCCCAATAGTAGGCACATGTCAAACAAATCTGAAGTGAAACTCAAATATTTGCAATACAAGACATGTTTGCTATGGCTATGGTAAACAAAACTCTTAACACCTGAGCTTCCAATTTTGACTGTCACCAAAGTGTCATCCACAGGCTATCAGGTACCTGATAAGCTAGTCTGAACTTGGCCCAGAAAAATAGAGCTGCTAAAATTGCACATAGATTAAGTCATCATACTGACAAAGTATTTAAAAAAAAACACCAAAACTGGCATCATAGGATACAGCTTGCTTATTTCATTAGAGGAAGGACAAAAATAGAGGAAGAAAATCTAAGAGCTTCAGGTAGGAAAAAAGTGAACCATTTGTTTAACATATGAGCTTACAACAGATGATCTAACATTTTTCCTCCAGGGCTGAGGGAATTTAACAAGATGAAAATAAGTCAGGTAGATTCTCAAAAGTATGTTAATATCACAATGGAAAAGGATAGGGAAAAAAAAGAGGAAAAATGTTGAGTTTATGAAGATAATAAATTCCTAAATTAGATGAGTTCTGTTAATGAAATAATTCCAAATTCCCTCTTGGTGAAGATCTCTTATGCAAATCACTCTTCCCCAGCAGCTGAAACCAATCAGAGTTTCAGAAATGGGAGAACAGTTCTTTGGCTGTAAATTCATAGGAATTTACTTTAAATGCCCACAGTTACACAGTTACACTGTGTTTTCCACTTTAGCTCTTGGTTTCAAGCTATGTGCCAGAGGGCAGGAAAATGCATCTACCTTCCATTAGCCTTTTCAGTAGGCCTGTCATAAATTTCTTCCTGATCCTCAGGACACATCAACAGGAAGACAGACCACTATATGCACAAAGTAAAACTAATCTGTTACACAGGAGAAAGGTAATTTTGTTCCAGTTCATTTGTCTGTGTGCATAATTTATTATGTTATAGACCAATGAGCTTGGCATCGAAGAGTTGACTAAAAATAATATAAGCTGTTTTAAAAGCAGCTGAAAGTTTTAATTTCCTAATGAGCTCATTTAATCCAGGTGGATGACTGTGTTCTTCGATAAACCAATTGAAATATAAATTGCATTTGCAAAAGCCTGCATGCACAAATCCACACAGAAGAGGATTACATTCCAAGGAAAGCATCAGAAGTGTAATGGAATCGGAACTGTGATGACAAGAACACAATAAAACAAAATAATATCGAGAGCAAATACAAAAAGCTTTGTGATGAAACACTGATTATAGAGCCCTGAAGAATGATCTGAATGACGATTTCCAGGGTTACTTTTCCACTCCATGAAATTTATTTTAGGACTGGGTAATATTTAGTCGCAGATTCTGCCTTCTAGCGCTCTAAAGTATTGAGACAGCAGCAATAGAATTAAAACATGTTGGAGAACTGTACAGCCAAACAAGCAGAGACGCTCGATGCAGTCCTACCAGTTACGGTTACTATTACGACAATACTTATAGATCCTGTCAATCTAAGTCCTGTGATTAGATTAGTTCTGCTCAAGAAAAACACAGATGATATAAGGTAGTAATTGCAAAATAGGGCTCTGTGGGAGTAGAATTTGTCTCCGTATGGAAATAACCCATACCCTTTTTCTCTGAGGTATCACTGGGGGAAAAGGTATGGAGATGGTTTAGTAATATATAATGAAAAGGTGTAACAGAGTTTCTTACATTTTGCATTTCAAACCGCGTTCTAGGCTTATATTCTGCAGATTTAAAATGTAACATTGCATTCTGAAATAATGTGAGTTTTTTTCTTTGCATTTTTAAACCCATCCAAACATAACATCATTTTCTTACTTTCACTCCAGAGTTCTCTGGTTTTAGTCATAATCAGGAGGAAAGTAAACGCCATTATCTCAAAATCCTTCCTGCTGACATGTTTGTAACAGTGCTGCCCAGTTTTTCCCTTCGGAAGTTCAAAAAGATCCGGATAGAAGGCTGTGGATGAGGCAAGGTATGTGCACACACCTTGGGTCAGTGAAAGAAACAGCATCAAAATTCCAAATCCTGAATGCTGGTCCAGTGCTACAGTATTGCACCAGAGCTGATGTGACCAAGGAGACAGTTTACTCTCATCAAGAGACAGACAAAAGATTTTTAATGCTGATCAGATTTTGGAATGGTGCTACTCTGATGTATCAAGCCTAACGTGTACATCTCTCTGCTATGCTGCCTTGTGCTCCAGCTGCAATCTACTTGGGCAAAGGATACTCTCTTTTAAGCCTTCTCTTGGAGCATTTCTCACAATGACCTTTGTAAAATGCTTACAAGCGAGTCATTTTTATTCAGTCCAAGCTCATTCTGTTTTCAAACACGCAGGGACACAATCTCAATATAAATAGATGGTGAAACCAATGCTGTACACTGGATATAATCAGAAGCATATATTTTTAGGGAAATATATTAGTATACAAGACATAAACCAGGGCAATATCTATTTTTTAACGTTAATCCAAGCGTCAGTCTCGGCACAACCAACAACAACAAACAATTCTGAAACTCAGAAAACACTCTATCTTGAAATTTATTGGAACAGTTAAAAAAAAAATCCTGCAACATGGGAGATGGGCAGTAAGGAGAAACAGAACATTGCAAGGAGGGATCTTAGTCTGGGTCTTAACAAATGGCATATCATTACTGCCAATTCTTCTGGACACTTTAGCATGAAAACTGGTGTGACTCCTATCTGAACCCATGCTGAAAGACCATCAGCTTCAGTAAGACAGGATCCAGCTGGGAATGGGTAATAAAGTGAAAAAAATGTTGCAGGCAGGCATAAGCTCTCTCTGTGAACATTCTGAACCTGGATGCTAAGTAGCTGCTATGTGCACAAGACAAAAAACTTTCCTAAACTGGAGGATATGTTCCTTCAGGTACACTTCTGTGCTGCTTTCTTAAAGCTGATTTGCACTCATTTTTTTTTCCAAGTATTTAGAGAATGGACAAAGAATCCAGCATCTCTCTGGAAAAACAAGAAGTAGTGGATCCCAAGAAGCAACTGGCTATCTGCCAGGTGAGTGGGAGCCACTGGGATTGAAGAAGAAATCTGTCTTTGTGCTTTTCCATGGCTCAGTACATGACTGAGACTTTGCAATTCCTCCACGTTGAACAAGGAGCAAGAATCATACTGGAAATTAAACTGGACTCAGACTAAAATCTAGATGAGATTAGCAGGAGAAGATAAACAAAAGCAAGGCAACAGTCCTGTTTATTGAAGCACTCTAGGGATGAGAGTGGAAATCCATTTGTCTCATGGCAGGTACAGAATAGTCAAAGAATACCTGAAGTGCTATTCCCCTTTTTCCTTTGCATGTAGGCTTTGGCATGACCTTCTGTAATTATCACAGAATGAAGAAGAAAAAATCTTTCAAAGAATTCTTTGGCCTTCACGAAAATAGACAGAGGACAAAACTGTCTTTTCTCTTAGGACAAGAAAGGTTTAAGAGAAATCCAAATCTTGGCAAGGGCCATCCCAAATGAAGATTTAACAGCAAGACCAAGGACCTTAATGCCTGTTACACCTTTACTGACTACAAACATCTGATCTCAGCAGGAAGGTTAGCACATCCATGGCCCGAGCTTCTGTGTGCCAGCACCATCTAAAATATAACATTGATCATCTCCCTCAAACCATATTTATGCACGTTGACCTAGAGCTCATTACTTCCTTCTCCATTTCAGACTTTACTTTCTTTGAGGTTTCCCAGTGCCTGTGACAGCCCATCCAAACTGCCTGCCTGATGGCAAGGGACACGGTTCTACAAAAGGAGTGCCTTGGAAGAGGAGCTGTGTCACATCAAGTTAACCACACAGCCTTTCTGCAGCCAGACACTGGCAGGGTGCGAGTTCCTCTCTGGTGCCTGCGGTAAAGATTTTGGGAGCGACACAACACAATGTATTTGACAGTTGTGGCTGCACCTGCCAGCAACTGGAAGTGTCCTCTTGCTGAAAACAAGAGACCTGGGGGAAGTCAGTGGCAGAGAAAACGTCACCCTTTCTCAGTCACAGGAGAAGTATTATGCCCATGTAGGGGAAGGAAATTTCACAGATTCTCCGACCACTTTCAATGAATGAATAGGAATAGGCAGAAGTGGAAATCAGTAGCGATTAACAAGAGGGGATAAAAACCAGAAGAGAATTTGATGAAGACAAAGAAAGCAAAGAGATCCACTAAATATATAGGTATTTTTTTATGAAAGGATGTTGAACAGTTATGATAGTCCTCTGGGATCCCTAAAGAAATTTAATTTGACCTGGCAATAGACCGTTAATTACAGGTTTATACAAGGGCTGCTCCAAAAGCAATGCCTCTTATTTTTTTTTATGTTGGCCTACGATACTGGAAGCAGATGTTGGTGGTATGGCAGTAGAGGCTGAACCTTCCCACCATTATTCCATTATGTTTGGTTGCTGTGTGACGGATGGCATCAGAAGGGTGGCCTTTTAAACAATGCATTTCAGCAAAGGCAACAGTGGATCACCTCCACCTGTGCAGATTTTTAAGAGCATGGCATACAGGCTCTTGTTCATCGTTGCCAAAAATACATAACTAGTGGTGGACATTATATTGAAAAACAGAGTACTGTAGCTGAGAATTTGCCGCTCTATCAGTTTTATTGTGCTCTTTGTATCTGTTGCAGTTTCCAAGGAATTAAATAGGAAGCATTACTTTCAGATCAGCCTATGTAAATGTCATTTGCATCAGGGTATTGACAGAGGCAGTTTTATAGTAAAAGAAGTGACACCTATAGATAGAGTGTAGAGCAGTTACTCCTCTCTTGAAGGGTCACAAGCTCTTCCCAATTAAAGAGACAATACATACTTTTCAATGCTAAGCAGTTCAATTTGGTGGTCTTTCCTGTCAGAGAAGAATAAATTTTAAGTCTGGACAAATATCAACAATTTCACCTGGTCACCATAGTTCAAAGACGCAAATACTGCTAAAGTCTCAATTTTAGGATGTTCAAGATGAAACAGGCCACTGAGATATCAGATAATGAAGAAAGGATACTTCTGAAAAGAAACATCCACTTTGTGTTTCCAGAGTTGGAAACAAAAAATCTAGAAACTTCTTCAGCTGAGAAGTTTTGTACAAATATGAATTGCTTATTTACACATTTTAATTTGGTAAAGTCATGCCATACTCATGAGATCCTGTTAAAATATGCAGTGCCTTACACACCGGAGATGGTTGCATTTCACAGGTGAGTGAAGAGATCACTGCACGCAATATCTCTAGAGCACTTGCTGAACTTCTGTAAGCTTTATCATTACACATTCAGCCTGTGTAAGAGGAAAAAGGGCATCCAAATGGCACTTAAGAAGGAATAAGAAGCCCTTCATAAAGCTATTAAGAAATTAATAATTACAGGAAGACAGATGCAATTACATCCAGAAGATCAATGAAGTTTTTAATGAGGAAGAATTTCAAGACCCTAAATACAAATTGTGGTAAGAAACTTCTGTGCTATCCCACATAGCCCCATTTAGATAAATGCTGCCAGGGAACAAAGGAATTGTAATGTTACACAAACAAACTGACGTGGGGATCCCTAATGAAAACATTAAGGCAGCTAGTTTGAGCTGTAAAACTATGATTTCTTTAAAATATGATTATGCTTGATTTTTGCAAATGGTCCTAGTAGAAAAACCTCCAGCGTACTCACTAGAAACGGGGAAATGGCATAACATCCCTACTGTTGAAAACTCTATTTTTCAGCAGAGATGAAAAATCTTAAAGGGCATAAGGAATTGAGAAAAATCCTTAATTTTAATCTGGAGAAACTTCTAAATAGTGGCATGATAGAGAAGGCCAACCATCATCATCCCTTGCCAGCTATTGAAATCAGAAGAAAGCAAAGGACACTTACACTTTGAGCATATATGTTATGGCTGCAGGTGAGCCATGGAAGAGAGGAATATCCTCTCTCTTTTGCTCATCTTTATTTGGATCCTTTGAGTTTTGTGTAGAATCATAGAATGGCTTAGGTCTGAGGGGGATCTTTAACATCATCTAGTTCCAAACCTCCTGCCATGGGCAGGGTTACCAACTTCTAGATCAGAGCCCAGGATCTCATATAATCTGGCCCTGAATGCCTCCAGAGATGGGGCATCCACAACCTCTCTGGGCAGCCCGTGCCAGCACCTCACCACCCTCCGTGTAAAAAATTTCTTCCTAACATCAAACCTAGATCCACCTTCTTTTAGTTTAATAGCCATTCCCCCTTGCCCTATCACTATCAGGCCTTGTAAAAAGTCAATTGCCCTCTTGCTTGTAAGCTCCCTTCAAGTACTGGAAGGTTGCAATGAGGTTTCCCCAAAGCCTTCTCTTCTCCCAGCTAAACAAGCCCAACTCCCTCAACCTTTCTTCACAGAAGAGGTGCCCCAACTCTTCAGTCATCTTCATGGCACTCCTCTGGACTTGTTCCAAGAGCTCTACATCCTTCCTATACTGAGGGACCCAGACTTGGATGCAGTACTCCAGATGGAGCCTCACAAGGGTAGAGTAGAGGGAAACAATCACCTCCATCTTCCCGCTGCCATTCCTCTTTTGATGCAGTCCAGAATACTATTGGCATTCTGGGCTGCAAGAGCTTACTGCTGGCTCATGTCCAGCTTTTTGTCCTTCAGGATCCCCAAGTCCTTCTCCACAGGGCTGCCCTCAAGTTCTTCTCCCAGTCTATACTTATACCTAGGATTGTCTCAACCCAAGTGTAACACTTTGCACTTGTCCTTGTTAAACCTCATTAGATTCTCATCTGCCCACTTTCTGAGCATGTCCAAGTCCCACTGGATGGCAAAATTCCCTATTAGTGTGTCAACTACATCACTCAGCTTGGTGTCATCAGCAAAATCACTGAGGGACACTGAAGAATGGCTGCAGTTAAAACACTACAGAAGTTGCTCTGGAGAACAATTCTTGACTCACTATGAAGGATGAGAACAAGGTCTGCTCCAGATTTGCTGCTGTTGCTGCTCCAAAAGTTTTGAAGGAAATATGACAGTTTATATCAGCCAAAGATCTAGTTTTGAGTACATCTGTGAGAATTTCTTGGTCAGCATCTGTCCGAAGAGTACATTTGTCATGATGGCAAAAGTAAAATCCACATCCAACGAAAAAAAGAAAATTACCAACTACCATTCTACTGCCTTCAGTAGTACTTTTTTTGAGAAGGTGGGTAAGAATACAAGATAGATACTTTTCATCTGTAAGTCTGAAGACTTGGACGGTCTGATTCAAAAGGAAAGAAGAGAACTGATACTGAAAGAAAAGAAGATATGCCATCTAGAGCATGGCCATGTTATGAAATAGCATGCTCAAACTCATATTTCCACAAGATCAGTATAGGTTATCTTGATCTACTCCATTCCAATGTTAAAATATTGCTTTTGGGTATACACTGGGTAAACTCTAAAACTCTAATTAACTCTAATGGAGTAACAGTACATCCCAGAGTTTCCTTTGCTTTCAATAAAAGCAGAGAATAAGAAAAATATATTCCAGATTGAACAGAACATTTTGTATGATGCTTGCTTTCTGTTTGTTTCAATAACAACCCCTCCAATTAAATGTTATTAGTGCTGATTTTCACTTTGATTTGTTAGTGTGTGTACTGAACTAAAAATCAATTATTCATTTCAGCACGCAAATAAGTGTCCTCAGCACATTTTGTAGGATAATGAATGTACTTAGCAGGATATGAACTTGAACAACAAGATCTCTACTTTTACAATTATTACTTGTTTTTCTAAAAGAATACATTTGATTCCTGAAAGTCAGGAGAAATGTGAACATAACCTACTGCTATGCTTTGCTGTCAGAGACCTGCCTGACATGTTTCTGTAGTGTGTATGGAGAAATCCCCTCTGAATTGCTTTGATGTACACTGTTCTGTCCCTTATTTAGGCCATCCTCTTTAAAAACAAAAACAAAAACAAAACAAAAACAAACAAACAAACAAACAAGAAGGACTGTTATTGCTTGGGCAGTAATCACACAAAACTTAGGTTATGAAACGTATTGTATTTTAGCAGCCTTTACCCATTTGAATTTCTGAGATAGGAAAGAGTTGACCATGCATCTACAGTGTTCTGTCCTCCAAGTTACAAATGTCAAAAAAAAGAGGAAAAACAGGCAAGTCAACTTTGAAGTCCTGCGTGACGATTTAAATCTTCAGGGATCATTTCCGTTATCATGGGCATTGAAGAAATCTGTCTAAAGCATTTGTGTCTGGGAACATTAAATTAATGATGCTCTTTGTCTTCACTATTCCTCAAAGCTATTTGCAAAAAAAAAAAAAAAAAAAGAGGCAACTTCATTTCATTTCACACCAGTACCTAGCCACAGAGAATTGCGACAAACATCCAGTCTCCAAAACATAGTCAATCTTCAGCAAAATATATTACAGTCACTAAAGATTGGGTCCTGTAGAGCTTCCAGATTTTCAGTGTGTGGCCTGACAGACTTCCTATTGTGCCAGACTTTGCAGGAGCCCTGTATGAATCCCTAGGCTGTTGGCCAGGACAGCCCAGGGACAGGCTTTGAGAGCCAACGCTGTGAAGGTTGGCAGTGGTTGGTCTTTCTGCAGCAATGCAACTGAGTACGTCTGTGTGGGATTACTCATAAGCTGGGCAAACCAGAAAAGTTTAAGGCAAGTCCACTTTGCTCTTATCTGTACCTTAATAAAACTTTGGCCTCCAGAAGCATTTCAGACAGTTAGCAACAGTGTCCTGGGAGCTCAGTTTCTCTTCTAGTTTATGCTACTAAAACAGGATTTTAATGTATGAATCATGACTGTTCACTGCTCATAAAGCCTTTGTGAACTGGAGAAGAAATCCAGAAGAAATGACAAGTATTATTGGCTATGTATGTGTCTAAAAATTTGTATAGATTAAACAGGTGGATTTTCTTTCTTTCTGGATTTTTTTCTTTCATTCATATTAGAAATGACTGTCTGTTTTACCTTTCCCTCCACTAAACTGTTCAGAACCTCTTATGATTTCTCTTATCTATCTCATTTCTAAAGCAATAATATACAGAGGTCACTCCAAAAATAATGCCTCCTATTTATTTCTATGGAAACTACAAAGAACACAGTAATACCATTTGAGAGAGCAAATTCTCAGCTACAGAACATTATTTTTCAACATAGACATAACCATTATCCATACATTTTTTTTTTGCCAGGAATAAAAAAAGCCTGCATGCTGTGCTAGTAAAAATCTGCATGACCATCCAAAATATAGCTTGTCTTTCACATCACTGTCATTGCCACTGTTGAAATGCATCACCCACCGCCTCACTGTGCTCTCATCCACATAAACATTCAGCAATCATCAATGAGCTTCAATGGATATAAAGGAATTCATTTTGCTTCATACGCACCTCCATGCCAGGTACCATTTTGTCAGACTGCCCCTTTGCTGCCATCTGTCACACCGCAACAACATACAATGGAATACTAGTGGGAAGGTTCATTCTTTACTGCCATACCACCAACATCTGTCATTGGGCATAGGTCAACACAATAAAATAGGAGGCATTAGTTTTGGAGCAGCGCTCCTATTGGTCAACACAACCTAGCTTACACACACCTGTCATGCATAAGACAAAACATTTCTCATACCTCATCAACCAAATATCATTTCGCTCCTGGTTTTCTTTCTCCCTCTTCCTCTCACGCCCCTCTCCCACTCCCTGCTGAGCACCCAAAGGAACACTTTGACAACGACGACAGAATTCATCAGTCAAGCCAGCTCCTGTGACTTCATAACTCATTCCCCTTGTTACTCACTCCTAAATCATAGAGAAGAAGGTGGGTATCTTGATCTTGAAAATAGGACAATGATACAGAAAGGTTACATATGCTTCATATGCAACTCAATTAGGAATCACAGAGAGGGGAAGAAAGCTTGTATTAACTCCTACAAATGCCAGAATTCTTTCAATCTATTTCTCTTTCCTTTTAAAAGAGTTTTAACTAATCACAACATTAGGCTAGTTCTGTTAACACAGTAGGAGATTGATTTCATTTCAATGCCTGAGGAGATAAATTTAGATTCACAGATGCTTTGTGGAGATCACACACACACAAAGATTCAACTGAGAAGAAATTCTGAAGTTAAATAAATTATCTAGCCAAGTATTGCTTTTACACAGCTATGTGGGCATTTCTGTATCATAAAGCATTTCCTACTTGTTCAGTAGGAAATGTGGACAGACAAGCAGACTGGGTTTCCCTTGTTTGTGTTCTTGTTGTATCAAATTAAAAGTAACTTTTGGCAGGCTCCGTTTGGCCTTTAGGTCTAAACACATTGGAGAAAGGCTTCCCCACAACATGAACATCACACCTCTGGTTTTAGTGCCAGTGAAGGACAGGAAGGCATATAAAGTCTTCTTCTGTTGGAAACTGTCTGCTCTACTGCTACCTTAAAGTAGAAACTGAAATATTTATTCTTGAAACATTATGGTCTACCCCCAGTTGATCTCTTTTAATCTTTTAAACAAATAAAAATAAACTCTTCTCTTTCTTATTTGTAAGTATGCATATGCGTGAGGGTATGAAAATCAAAGTATCTGTACAAAACTGATAAATGCAAACGTACAAGAGATAAGTTTGGAAATGACAGAACTGTTTTACCAAAAAGTCAAATGTTCTGCTATTCCCAAAACTAAACATGTCATTTAAATTTGCTGTTCCAACAAATTGCCCTTTTGAGGCAGTTTGACATTTAACTGCTTTCCATTTTTTGCAATAATTTATTAGTTTGGAGTGGTAGCCTGATTTTCTGATGCTACCATTTTTCCTGATGAGTCAGGAACCATCTGGAAGAAAATCTATATTTTGATTATTTTGATGCTCAGTGGAGATCATTTTGAGTGTGTGGATTTATGTCATATATTTATGTTAGCATCATTATTAGATCTATCAGTCATTTTCCCTAAAGTTCAGGTTCCAGAAGTTCATAGAGGGTGTTGCTGAATAATTGAATCCATACCCTCCTCGTGTCAGTCAACAGTATTTTTGCTCTAGCCTCATACTCACTGATATTGTAAAGAGAGTTAATGAGACAATAATGTTGAATTTTCATCCTGTGTGCAGATGGCACATATTTGATGGGTCAGCTCCTCTTCCACAAGTTGCTTATTATTTTAGTCTTTTCATCTACTGTCTGCATCGTGTAATTTAAAGTGCAAGATCTTTTCTTTAGGAGTTATTTGAACTACATGGAAAATGATGATATCATGATAAAGAGAAAAAGGAAGAAAATATTTGTTTTCCACTTTCCATTTCACACATGGGACAGCTATGACTGCAAAACATCCTCTTGATGGGTGACTCTGAGATCTGTGTTACAAGTTGTGGACTGAGGAGATGCTCCTCAGTCAGTAAATTTGCATTAAACATGTTCCTTCCTGAGGACCACAAACCTGAGGTCAGGACCTGAAGTGCACATTAGATGCATGGTTTAAGCAAGCACTAAATTACATGCAAAAAAATGACCTGAAATCTTTTGGAAAGTAGTTGATGCACAGTTCAATTCAGACTTGCAACTTCTAGCAGTTGGCACTGAAACAATGAGAAGAAGTGCTGACAGTTGCCCACTCTACTTTTCTGCCAGACGTTGTCACCCTCACAGCAGAACAAATGATGTGCCCACCTCCGAGCCCCTGCAATTAAATGCTTGATGCATTTCCTTCAAGATCTACCTGGAGATGTGTCCAAATCTGTGGCAATAATGACAATCTGACACAGGCTGACAGTGATAGGACAAGGAAGGATGGTTCTAAACCAGAAGAGGGAAGATTAATATTAGATGTCAGGGGAAGGTCTTCGCTCAGAGGGCAATGAGGCCCTGACACTGCTGCCCAGAGAGCTGTGGGTGCCCCAACCCTAGAGGCATTCGAGGCCAGGTTGGAACTAGATCTTTAAGGTCCCCTCCAACCCAACCGTTCTATGATCCATTCTATGAGTCTATCCCTCCAAAAGACAGTGCAGACTTCACAGATGCAGCTCAAGCTTTATCTAAAAGGGAATGTAGGCCTCTTCCGGCCCAAAAGTTGATGCCAACCCTCTCCTGTCCCAGGAAGCATGGAGGAAGGAGAAGGAAGGAGGGCTGAGGCGAGGGCTTGGAGATAGATAAACAATGAGAGATGGTGCCTGTTTCTGCAGCTTTATGGAAAGTGAGATGAGACAGACAAGGGGTAGCCACATTTGGCCCAGGCACCTGTCCATACACCCCAGCACCTCAACAGCAAGTGGAGATTTCTGGAGCTGTACCACAGCAGAGGAGGCTCAGCCTTCCCAGAGGGTAATTGCTCTGGAACCTATCATGCAGCCTGGGGAGAACACTGCTCGTGGTGTCACCACCCAGTCCTGCATGCTGTGCTTTTAGGGAGTGCAGAACCAAGGTGGAGTTACACATTTTTATATGCAGCCATTTCTCTGGGAGGAAATTTAAAACTCCTGTGATTCTTTCTCCTGAGGTACAGGGTGAGCCTTGACCATCCTCATTGCCTACTGAATATTTATTACAATTTTTTACACTGTGCAGCCTCGTACTTGGTGCAACTGGCCCCAATTCATTGAGGAGTTTTATGCACCATCACTAATATAAGCTGTCTTAGCAATACCAATGACAAATTCACAGCAATAGAAAGCAGAGATTTCTAGCTAAATCATCATAAGCTCAATAAACCTAAAACTGGATAATCTACCATGCATTCTATTACAATGCTTGCCTGCCATGACAAGCAAAAAACCTGCTCACTGATGTATTCCCACACCCACAAAAAAATCACTGTCCTTGCAAGAAGATTGTTCCTCCTTTTTCCTCCCCTCACTGCCATTGCTAGTCTAATGGCAGAGAGAATGCATAAGAATTCAAACTAGGTCTTCCTTGGAGGAATGCAAAGGACAATCCAATGAATAATGCTGTGGGAGTGATTTGTAGTTTCCCCCAATGCGTGCACTGATTTGTTATGAATAGATCTCAGCCTGCTGCTCTGCTGAAAGCCAAACCCATGTGAATGATTTTCTTTTAATATATTTACGGTAAAGAATGATCCTGCATTTGATTTTGTTACTGATCACCTTGTCGCTCACAGCTGATATTCTACCTGTGCAATCATAATTCTACACATACAAACAAAAGAAAAGCAAATATGTCATGTGTTAGCTGACTGCCACAATTTCTCATTTCAGTACTGCAAAGGCCACCCGATTCAAAATCCTTAAAACAGATCCATTGAAAAGAAATATTTTTGGTAATCATTTTAATATTTTGAATGTAGTATGGCTTAAAAGGATTTTGACTAGAGAGACTACCTATTGGAAAGGTAAAACCCAGTAAAAATGTCCAGGATTAAATAACTGATTTTTGGTTGTGCTTTTTGGTAAAAAGGATGTAATTTTCCAGGAGTAACCAAATAAAAACAAGATCAAGTTTTAAGTTTCAGGGCAGAAATTTCCCATCCTTGTACGACCAGAGGAATTCAAATCTGATTTAACAAGTCATCTCTATTTAGTATGCTTAAATACAGCTTTATATCTCAGGATCTGAGTAGTTACCCTCCAGCATAGAGAAGAAGAAACACACACTGTTAAGAAATAATTGTTATAATTTCCCCCCACATAATGGCAGAATGGGAATGTCTGAAATCACAAGCTACCTGGGAAAAAGGCCCTGTTGTTGACCTATAGCTGGGAGAGGGTGGATGTCTTTAAGCAGACTGCAATGGGGAATACAACAAAATATCTTTCCTTCCAGTTTTAATTACTTTCAGCTGATAAATAATCTTGCTGCTTTTGAGGAATGCCACTCACCCAATTCAGTGCTATCACTCTACAATCAGAAATAAGACTGCAAAATATGCAACCACCAAACCTGGGCAGAAGTGGCCAATGACCAAATCTCAAGTTTTGGCTCACACTGGGTTCACATACTCATGTTTAGAGGAAAGTCAAAGTCAGCCTTCATTTTATTTTCAAAAGCGCTTCCTCATATTTCTGTTTTGGCCCTCCTTTCTGTTTCACTATTACCTGATGTTCAGCACATTCAACAGCTAATCCTTCCCGTTCATGATCATTTGTATGGACTTCAGTATCAGTCATTTGAGAGGGAGACAGTTTCACTGGAAAGTGCTATTTTAATTATGCTGTTTCTGATTTATTAAAGGAGGGATGACACTAAGATTGCCATGAGCATTACATGCAAGCAGCCATTAATGGGTTAGCTGCGCAACAAATCTGAAAGGAGTAGTAGCATGAAGTTAAACTTGTGAGCAAACACTCTAATGGTAATTTTGCAGAGATAAGTTTATACTAGCTTGAAAATGTAAGCAAAGCATTTAAATTATGTCTAAATCAGCTAGTAACAAACTAGTGTAACAACTACTACTAACTATTACTGGAGAGGTGATGCACTTTCCACTGCCTCTGGCTCTGAATTCACATTGTTCACTCACACTGATCTGCTGCTTCTGCATTCATAGTTCAGGCAAATATCCTCTATGAAACTGAAAGGCATTCAGACATCCAAATAATTTCCAAAGTTCTGACCCATAGAGTGTTTCATAGGAGATAAGTCCAGAGGTGGATGGGACTGCTTCTTGTGAGTCTGCCAAGTAGTGAAATGGTTAATTGATGATAAGTGGGTCAGGTGTAAGAGGAAAGATGTGATCAACACTTGCTAATTTTTTCAAAGAGGAAAAAATCCTTTGGCAATAATCCACATGATTCATAAGAAATGGAGGCAGGCTGGCAAAGTTTAAATGATTGAAAATGATGCCTGTGGCCTTCTGTAAAATCTGATTACAGCTCCAATGATCGATGAGTTGCCATTAGTAGAACGAAAAAAAAAAGTTTAGAAATTGAGCCAAGTAAATCAAGAAAGACCTTTGGAGTTTACAATGAACATTTCAACATGATTCAAAAAGTGTTTTAACCAGGATATCATTTTCTTTAAATATATGTTGCCTTCAGAATATGAGCTATTCATTTTCACGAGTCCCTTTTGAGCCAGGTTTTCACGTGGCCTGAAAAGATGCCCAACTTTGCCTGCTGGCTTTTCAAGGCTTCACTTGATTTACTTCAATGACAGTAGGGGACTTTGGCTGACATCTGGTAGAAACTCTCTTCCCTTCAGCTACAGGTGGGTCAGACATATGGAACTCTGAGAGTCTTGTTTTGCATTTTTCATTTTTGCACCAATATTGGCTGGATTCTTTCTTGGGTTTTTTGGGTGTTTTGTTTTTGTATGTTTGTTTGCTTTTTAATACCTAAAATGCCAAAATCAATTCCTCTCAAAACTGGTAAACACTCCACTGGAAAATAAAAAGCTACATGAAAAATGACTGAAAATCGGAAAATAGAATTTTCCAATATTTTAAATAGCAGAATAATTGGTTCACCGACTCAATAGTGAGAAGCCTTTTGTTTTAGGACAGCGTTCCACAATGCTAAAAAAAAAATCAGAGTACTGAAGAGTAGATTTCTTTTTCATTTAGTTCTGAGTTAAATATTTCTTTTGGGATCTCAGCTTTCAAGTACATAACAATTTTTATTTTTAGAATAGAATATATCTCAAACAAAAATACTTTTGATTCAAAGCATTCTCTCTCTGTTTCTCTTTTTTTTTTTATTTTAACAAGAAAAATATTATTTTTATTAACTGAAAAAAGAGAGTATCTTGCCAGTCACGCTACCCAGGAAAGAAACAGTCTAAAGGCAAAACTGAAGCTCATCTATGAACATTTATCCTAGCCTGAAACTGAGACTCAGCTGCACCGTTACCTAAATTTCTCTTGAGAGCTCTGAATTGAACGCAGAGTATCTGTAGAAAGTAGAACTGATCCTGGTATCTCTTTGTGTTGTTCACTTATTTTGATTCAGAAAAATTATCTCTAATTTGCAAACAGTATCCTCAGAATTATACTAGAGGCCACTTCTTAAGAGTTTTTCACCTGAGATCAGAGACATTTCTACAACATCAGCTTTCTGCTGATGACCAGAACAAAGGTGAGGTGTTGCAGATCAAACAGCTCTCAGGTGATTTTTAAGGATCACTAAGGTAGCATGTGAGGATGGCTAAATTAGACCAAATCTTACAATACAAAGAGAATGGCATTGGACAACGTCTTCCTTTACTAGGCCTCCTTGGGAGCTGTGTGATACGCATAAATGAATTATGAGTAAATCAATTTCTTACTCATACAAGGTAATGTAGTTTTGTGCTAATTAAGAAAGAGAGATTAAACTAAAACTATTTGGGTAATGAATTATAAAGATGTAATTGCATGTTAGACTACCATGTGAATAGACTCATTCCCAAATGGTAATAGCAGTGAACATTTTGATAAGACACCTGGAAAGCTTGACTGTAATAACAGTACACCCTTTATAACTTATCCAGATAAGCCAGTGGGTTTATGAGCAAAGAAGGAAGAGCAGACCATTTCAGACAGCACAAATGCTGTGGTGGGCCCCCTGTTCTTTGCATGGTCATAGGGCACTGTAAATCCCTACCTCTTCCTCAGCGAGAACCGCTTCAAGCTGAGGCTTTTTAACAGCTTCTCCTCACACTGATGATGACCTAGGCCTAATTAAGGTACCAAAAGAATTTCCACACAAGACCCCTTTTACTCTCCACCTCCCTGTGCTTCATGGCTAGACCATCTTTTGCTGCATCATCTCTGGCAGGGATCTGAAGTGAAGTCTTGCTGGATTATATGCAGTCTGTTCTCCCAGTCCTGCGGAAAGGCCTCTGCCAATTGGAACTACTGCCAACAAATCTGTGAGATGGTTCCTTCTGCAAGATGGCCGCCAGAGGGATGAACGTCATCAGAGCCACCATTGGATAGAAGATGTTACAATGACTGGAGCAGCTTGGTGTCAGCTCACTGGAAGCCAGCTAAGTATTGCTTGCTGACTGCTATTTTTAATTAAGCAAAAATAACACTCCAGTAATCACTGGACTGATGAAGTGGCAACTTGCCAGCTTAATTATAACCAAAAACCTATTCCTAGATCTGTCCTGGTTTGCTCTTCAAGCACCTGTGTAGCAGCAGCAGCATCCCTCCTCATTTCCACAGAGACAGAGATTTGTGTCAGCTAAGGGATGGTTTGGAATTTCAAAAGCACAAAGGCAAGAAGGCATAGCAGAGTCAGGACCACTAGCTGAACTCTGCAGAACTCTGAAACTTCTACGTTGTGTCACCATTGTCTTTCATGACAATTTACAGGGCAAAATCAGGTAACCCAAAGTGATTGAGGCTTGTCTGTTCCTTCTATGCTGATTTAGTAGATGTATGATACATCTCAAACACAAAAAAGTAGCTATTAGCTATGAGATTCCTTAGAGAAGGAACCTCTCGGTATACCTAGCCTTGTTTCTGCAGTTAAAGACAACAGTATGGACCAAACTCCATCTTTAAAGTAAAGATGCATTTTCCTTTTAATGGGATGTATGCTCCAGAACTGTCTTGGACCAATGTTTAGGAAAAAAACAAACCCAAAACAATTTATTATTAGTAGTAGTTAGTTTACATTTGGCTTTTCAAGGGCCAGTATCCTCTTTATGAATTTTTTCTCTTTCACATACAACCTACCCTGTATAAGACAACTCTTGATGCGGCTATTTTTCTTTTATTGTAAAGGTATATGTATATACACATTCAAATTTAAGTATGAGTGGATCAAATCATCCCTTATTGCACACATGATTACTTGTTGTTGGCTCTTTGGATTACATATGGGATCCTAGCTGTAGCTATGGCACACAATGCCATGCACAGCATGCAACACGCACCAGGGCTGGCATTTCAATGCTGTAAGACTTGACTGCTGCTCCCAAACCCCAACATGATCTTTCAGATCCCCTGCACCTCATCATCTTTGCCCTTCAGCTGAATAGGTGCAGCTACACTCACTTCCTTTACGGACTGTTCTGAAAGATGCTGCAAAAATTGTACTGCAGTTAAGTCTGACATTTCTCCCACTCTGTCTTTGTCTAAACTTGCTTCCCATATATTACATGTAAATTCGACAAGTTTTACTTAATGCAAATGTTTTCTCCATTCCTGTCATAAAGGATTCCAGCAATTGAAGAAAAATTCAGGGCATTTGGGATTAGGCTATAAAGAACCTCCATACTTGAAATAACCCATCCCCCATCTGTTTTAATTTAAAACCTGCTTAAAACCCATTTTCAAGTTTCCAGAGCCACTATAAGGTGCTTTAACACACATGAAGCAAATGAAATTATTTTGTAATGAAAGTCTTGTCATACATCATTAGGATCTTCCTCCTACCTATAGGGCCATTTAGGAAGCTGAATAAATCTATCCAGTTTTATAGCTGTAAGAGATGGTACATTAAGTTTGCTGGTCCCAGAGTGCCTGAAGAAATCCAAACACCAGTATTCTTCAAGTTCTGGAGATTTTATTTTCTAACTTCCAAATGCTGATAGACAGAGATCTTCAAAAGCACATCCCCAGCCAGCAACTGCAAACAGAGGTCTACAAGCTTTAAAGATATATTTATCACAAAGCACACTGAAAGATGTGAGCACTGAATGGATAGCAAACTCATATCTATCTCCTTTTCATGTCCATGTTGTTGGTCTTTTCAAGACACAGAAACCTGATAGTATGAACTCATACTAGTCAGTCTCCTGCAGCAGTGGATCCTGTTGTAAGCTGCAAGCAGCTGCAGTCAGCTCTCCAAGCAGCCTGGGATGCTGGCCTCCATCACCCTGACCAACGGGGTGATGTTCCCAGCACTCACCAAACCCTCAGCTGTGGGAGCACAACTACATCTGTGGCTGCAGCATGGCATGGGGCACAGGATTACTCAGTACTACTCAGTACTAAGAAGGTGGTGGTGATAGCCACGGAAGTATACACAAAAAGAAATGCTGATTTTTTTTTTGGTCACTTAAGATTTTTAATGAAAAAAATCATGGAAAACAATCACTTAAAAATACCCGTGATCAAAATGCAACTCTTTTCTGAACATGCACCTACTGGAATTACTTTTACTATCCCCAAGTGTATCCATCTTTGAATTAGACCTATATTATTTTCATTTCTCTTACACTATCAGCATTATCCCAGTGGAAAGGATGTAATAGAACTACTGTATTTATCAGTTTGATGCTAGTTCTGTGGCTTTTTTTCCTTGTGCTTTGCTGGAAATCTGACAGTTGCTTCGTTTCATTTGTGTTTCTACTGCAGCTAGTTGAATAAAACATTTTTCAAAGCCATCTCACTCTCTCTGTAAGAGGGAGAATAATAAGAAGGTAAATGGCAGGTGGAATACATTTTGTTTCCTTTTTGTAGCTAGTTTTCAGCAGTTAAACTGAAAAACAAAAACACATACACACAAATGACCGACTCTTTGTGATCAGTTGAATGTGATGGGTTGCCTGCTCTGACATGTGAGATCTGTAGCTGGACCAAACTGGTAAGACGACTCAAATTTTAGAAGAACAGCGGGCTGTAGTTGGAAGATGACCACTTTTATGGAGGTCATCAATAGAAATACTATTAATTTTTCATTCAACATTTCCACCTAGATTTTTTTGCACCTTTTATTCATGTTTGTACTTACTGCTGACTTAATTGCATGAATGCAGATTGAGAGAGAAAACATTAAATGACAGAATGCAAACCACTGTAGTTCTCTACTTTCAGAAAGTCATTGCCTTATGTCTAAGCTATATTTTATGTCTGGCTTCCTATGCAGTTCACATTTGGTTACAGAGACTACTGCACTCCCAAACCGGGCTGAGGCACAGTCAGGTAGGCTCTGCCACTCACGGTATTGTTTTCATGCTCATCGATGGAAAGTCAAAAATGCCTCCTCAGCTTTCTATCTAGTTAAAATATAGTCTCATCGCTTAAACGCCATGAAGTCAAATCTTCTCAAAATGGCTTGGATTATGTTTTTTGTTTTGTTTTTAAGAGCAAAACTGATTAGTCTCTATGTGCTGAAAATACGACCTTAATGTTTATATGAGCACTGAAATTACATCTAGCCTGAAAACCCGAATGTAAGTATATAGTGTTCCATCAGCTGCCCATTCTATTCTATCCTACCCTCCAAGCAGGATCAATCAACATATCCACACGGTGCAGTGGAAGAAATAAAGCCTCCTAAGCAGGCTGAGTTTAGTGAAGCCAGTTCTCCCAGGCTTGATCTATCCCATTGTCTTCCCTGATTGTGCATTAAGGTACTGAGCATCATCTAGCTTTAGTCGAAGGAGATCTCCAGAGTATGGCCAAAGCTTGCATATGCGCATTAAACAATGAAAGAAGAAACCGAGCCTGGCAACGCCATAGAGGAGGGCTATCAGAGTCAGTGCACTCAGTTTCTAAAACTACCATTGCAGGGAGAGGAGAAAGATGGGCTAAAGAGAACATGTTTTGTTCTTACGGAAGATCCATTTTGCACCTCTTTTGAGACCATGAAAGCATTCAAGACTTGTCTTTGGCTGTAACTTTGTTTCAGTGGCTGAGCTGTTGCTCTATTTACACTCACTCCCTGCAAAACACTGCAATTTAATAATCCTAAATTCGTTTTTTGAAAAGAAAGTTTCTAAATGATGAATATTTTAGGGATGAGCAGAACAGCCCATCCTGCTTCTCCGAGGCTGGGTTGGTGGGAAATCTAACTCATTTGCTAGTATACTAAAACACTCAATATCTATTTTCTTGTATTTTCTACAGTGCTTATTTCAATGTGTTTGCCAAACCACTCAGATCCAAACCCCAATAATTTAACCTAGGATTTTAGCTTTCTTTTACTCCTCACGGTTAAGAGATTGTAGAACTCACTCATCAACCCCATACAGACTGCACCACTGGGGGTCACTGCATGATAACCCTCTTGAAATCTCCCCAAGCAAACCGACAAATGCTTTAATACTCATAGTAATCTGTCATCCTAGTGGTAACATAAGAATGCAATACACACCCAGATTAAAGTTACCCTTTGCTCTCAACAGTTGTAAAATGCCTTAAACGTCGTATCAAGCTTAGGATTAACTGTCCTTTTTTATTTTATTTTTTTTACCTCAACTCTAGAGGCAAAGCCAGATTCAAATGCCTTTGATAAGCAGCTTAAAAATAGTCAATGAAGTCCACTGTTTCAAAGTCTTGTTGGATGGAGGTCTGGATACTGCTACAGGAAGGAATTTTCCAAAGTCAGCTACAGATGGCAAGATGGGGGAGGAGTCCTTTGACAAAAGAGGAGGTTAGAAGCTTACCAGGGAAAATATCCTACATTCATCACCATATCACTGCCCTTCATTGCATTTTGTTTGTTTTCCATTAGCAAACTTTATACTGCAGCCTCCCTAAAGATCATACGGTGCAGAAATAATTACAATGCTGTTCCACAAGAGACCAAAAAATCCTGCCAAAACAGATCTGCCTGTTAAATCTGGGACTAGTAACAGTGTCCCTCCCCTGCCTGTTAATTAAATCCCCTGCTTGTTCAATCGGACAGCAGATACTTAAGAAGCGGCTGCTATTTATTTCATGTTGCACATTGTTGCTCATTGTTGTGCTCCAGTAGTGGGAAAGCACACACTGAAGCAAGGGGACAGTGAAAGCCCCAGGGCTGCAGTTACCTAATGAAGTGTTATATGTTCTGGTGGAAAAGAGAAATTCAAATGTTTTCTCTGACAAGCCTTGCAGGTTTGTCTAGAACATCCTGACAGCTTGACTCCTTATTTTAACACCTCCTTCCTTTTAAAGGTTCCATATCAAATTTCCAAAAACAAACCTCCAGAAAACCCTCAAATGAAAGCACCCTTCATGATCACTGAGACAAATGGCAGAAAGCCAAGGGTAAGCATAAGTATGCTGAAAATTGGAATACAAGCTTTTTCTGTTTATATCTATCTCCTCCCTGCCCTGATCCTCGCTAAAACCACCGTGATAAGTAATGTGTAAGACCCTGTGACAATGGACAGCATCTACTCCCAGAAACAGATCAATTCAAGTAAACAAAAGAAAAACAGGGCAAGTATTAGGAAACAGTATTCTATCCTAATTAATGCCTAAATTTGAAGGAAGCTTGGGCACACACTGTTGAACCCAGAAGCATATCTGGGTTTCTGATTATACCTAGTCTAACAGTAGAATACATTCTATTAACAAAATCTGTTTGCCTATATCATCCTACAATCTTGGCTTCAATAACACTGTAACAAATACTTGAGTTTCTGGAATATTTATATTTACCTAAACTATACTAAATTAAGCAAATCTGGATAGGGAATGACTGTCATCACAACACAGATGGTCTCTGTGCCAGGTATTAGTACAGTATTGCTAATAGCCCGGAAAGCTGGTCAAAATAAAACAAAGAACACTGTTTTAAAATAGCACCAAAATTTATAGAGATATCTTTGAGTCTTTGTATTTCTGCAGTTGAAAGGGAAGTAGTTTTTATCGGCCTGCTTTCTAATGTGCTTGCTTAAATTAAGCATTGCCTTTGAAATCTTGCTATTTACTGTAATAATGAAAGCTCAGTATTTTAAATATTAAAATTCAGAAGAATCCAGTTCACAGACCTATAACAACAACAGCAAGTGAGAAGCATCTTTTCCAACAGGAATACTTTAAAGAGATACAAGAAGGGAAAGATGAGAACATTGCTTACTTACCACACTTTCTGAGTAAAGCAGTTAAAGCTCTCAACTGGAAGGAGAAAGAAAGGGGGGGAAAATATACAGAGGGAAGTCACAGTCCCACAGGGACCGGGATTACAGAAGAAACTCAACCTCAAACTTTGTAGATCCCTCACACAACAGGTCCTCGTATTTAAGCTAATAAAAGGAGAGAGAAGAGGCAGAAGGAGCAGTTGGAGTGGGATAAACACTGTCTTCATTGCCAAAATGTTTTATCTTTGGCAATAGACATTAGCTGTAGATCAAGATTCACTCTGATATACTAAAACAGGCTGCTTACGAAAAGCAAGGAATGAAAGGTTTTATACTTCTGTTGTTTAAAACCCAAGAAGAGAAGACTATGAAAGAGCTTGAGGAAGGTTAACAAGATAGTTCTGAGCGTGTTTACAAGGAGCACATCCTGAGCCAGATGAAAAGGATGATCATACCTGTTTGATTATCAAACAAGTTACAGCTTCCAGCTGCAGCCCATTATGCTTTTAGCCAAGCTGGGCTGTAGAAACAGATAAACTTCCTTCCAAAACAAGGAATACATAATAGATTTTTGCTTATCTGATGGTCTAAAATGTCTCTTACTTCCAAAGGAGTTGCTGTAATTTTTTATTTTTTTATTTTTTTTTTTTTTTTTTTTTTTGCTATGTTACCTACTGTAACAATCAGCTATGGAATTGATTAATGGAGCTGCTAAACAGTTAATGCATGGGCAGGCTGCACCCACCTCTTGCAAGGCTTTTACATCATGGTTAACTTCTGAAGTGAAGCTATAATGTGCAAATTTAGTAAAACAGATCATGATTGAGTTTCATTCCCCACAATACCATGCAAAAGTCTCAGATGAGGCTACAGAATTACAGGGAACGCTGAGCATTAGAAAGGCTACTGGTTAACATTCTTATTAGCAATAAAAATGTGAAAGTTAATCATTTACTCAAAAATCTTAGGTTTGAGCCTTTGTGAAGCCTGTTTCCCCTGAGCTGTCTAAAGGCTTCAGGATGATATAAGAATGTTCTGTTTCTAGGCAAAACTCTCTAGTGTTGGGAGGACAAAAGAGTGAAGAGAAAAACCAGTTACTCTATATCTGCTGTTTGGAGAATTCAGCAATGTTACTTCATGATGTCTGTCCACACAGAGAAGAGTCTCTGCTTTCACCCTCAGCAGTAATATCCTCCGAATGTCCCTACTGCGGTCCTGTGGAGAACAATATGCTGCAGAAATCCAGACATGACCTTGCCAAGGAACCATGGGAAGCCTGGAGCTTCTGGCAGGTGTATGAAAGACAAATGAGCCTAATAAACTACTAAAAGAATTAGTGCTAGAGTATTAAGCCCAGGTCCCTGGCAGTAAGTAGGTATTTAAAAATCGAAGGGAATTAGGAGTCTCAATAAATACGCAGCTTTTGTCCTTACAGATGAGAGAGATTTCCGTGTTGGAATTCTTGGAGCTATCAGATGGGCTCTGGATTCCACTTGGAAAATCAAAGGAGAAAATAGAACTGAAACTCTTCTTACTATAAGAAGTTCTTCTTACTATAGAAGTATAAGTATAGAACTATAAGTTCTTCTTACTATAGAAAACTCCTTTTGCTTTGGGCAATGTAGCTTTCACAATAATTGACTTTTATCTCTGAGATTCCAGTCTTCCTGTTTCCTATCCCCAGAAATTCCAGGCTGCATCCTTTTCAAGCAGAACTTTATCAGTTTTTCTGTTCATACTCTTTGCTTTCCAGCCAGATTTTGGCCACTCAGAGGAAAAATAGGGGGAAAAAAAAAAATAAATTACTATTTAATGAGGAATTTAGAATTTCAGCTCTACAAATCAACAAACATTCTAGAAAATGCATATGATCATTTGTGTGGTCTTAACAGAGGAATGGCTGGGGAAAAGATTATGTAAATAAATAAAAAATAACGGTTATACAAAACTATGTTAGGTGGCTCAGGTCAAGTCTATTTCCTTATTTGTTTCCCTGTATAGTTTCAGTGTTTATTCCAGTATAGAAAAAAGTAAAGGGAGTGGAGGAGAAAAAGAATAAACAGAGGTAGCTTATAAAAATATTGTAAGAATAATGCTGTTCCCATTATCACAGAGCACATCTGTCAACTATACCCATTTCTTTTAGATGAGGTGGAGAGACCTCTGGCATTTCCAATGCATCACCCTAATCAAATCCCTACCCTCCTGAAATGATTTCTGAGACTCCATTATAGGTCTATAGAAATATATGAATGAATAATACTTTGGAGAACAATAAGCAAAGTAGCAAGAACAGAGCTGAAATAACTGGGCTCACCAGCACTAAGAAGTGAGGGAGCCATTAATCCCCAAAGATAAAGTATTTTCAGCTCTAGACCAGTAAGATCTGCATGGCTGTAGGGAGAAATCACTCAGCATGTTCCCATTTACCACTGCAGAGACGTGCAATTATTAACACTTCTCACTGTACTGCTCTGCCTGGCAGGACAGTCAAACACTGTGAGTTTCACCAAGGGCCAAGGGGCTTTTAAAGGCTGTTGTCAGTCTCACTTTTCTAGCCAGAGGATTTATTTGGCTTCTGGCTTTCACAGCAATCTGTAACTATTTTTCAACTTCTCTCTCAGCCACAAAAATTACTCTTGTTCTTAGATTTAGCATCACAGTAAAAAAGTTAAGAGGTGATATTCCTGATCTCTCTCAATATGTAAGTCATGGTCCAGTGCCTAAAACTGCGTAACAGTTACATTGGTTAGTTCAATTACAAGCACTGCAATTGGGTGTTGTGTGACTTTGCATTCCTTCTCAGGTAAAACTCACCTAATTTCAGCTCAGCTTCCAAAATACAGTTTTTAGTCTAAGCCAGAGATCTGAGCTGCTATAGCCAATGAGAAACAGTAAGCGCATGCAGAAAACAATTTGTCCTATCTTAGGACTCACTTCAGACTAAGTCAATTGATAAACACTCACTTCCTTTTTCTCCAACATTAACTTCAGAGGATAAATTTAGGATTAATTTTATCTAACCATGGGTTTCTAAAAGAGGAACAACTAGACTGCCTACATTGCCAGTGAGAGTAATGGGAATCCCTACAGGGTGATATGTTGTTTCTGTCTTAAAGATCTCAAGGTGGGATGAGTCACCCTCTGGAAGTCCCTGTTTGTTGACTGTTGAGGATGGGTTTCATAACAATTCTTTTTGAGTGTTTATTATACAGGGACAGTCCAGAATATTTAAGTTTCTGCTGTAGTTAATATTTTTATGGAGCAGTGTCAAGAAATGAAATAAACTTGGTAGCGAGGGGGAAAAAAGGGAGGAAAATAAAGTCAGTAATAAGCAGAAAATAGGATAGATTCACAAAAGACTGGTAGCACGATTCTGAAAGGTTATTTAGCCCAACCCCATGCTCAAGTTTTCATCAACAAGAAGTAGTCATGCAATAACAAGGAGCTTGCTCTGAGCATCGTATTGCTATTATCCCAGCTGCTGTAGCCCGAGACAACATTCTCCTACACTCTCAGCATATATTATTCCTCTGCATCTAGGAACAAAGTATTCCAGATTTCAAATTCAAGCAAAAAGTGGTAAGTGGTAGGATCCCCAGCAAATGACTCCATGCATCACAGGCACACTTCTTTCATCTATACTACTACCAGGAGATTAAGGATTTAGGATAAATACACTTAAATGTTCTGGACAATGCACTTATTTGATGCCATTGTTTCTACAAAAGATAAAAACTGCTTTCCATGTAAAATTTAAAGCAGGAAGTACAGTATATGACAGCAAGACCAAGTTCATACAGTTCAGCCGGATTCATTAGTAGGATCCCAACAGGAATGATGCTGATTTATGCTACTTAGGACTCTGGTTCAAAATACCTTCCTAATAAAGTAGCATCAGATTGAAAACCAGTAATGGGATATTCTCCAGGAAGAACTCACATATAATTTACAACCTTGCAACCGCTGACCAAGGCTAAGGTGTAATTCTAAATCATGAGCCTGTGCAATGGAACTTGCTGGGAATTTTGAGACAAAATAACTTCTGATGGAAAGAAAGGTTTCATAAGGATTAGATGAGTTAACACATTGTTTCCTATTAGGGAAAGGCAGCCTTGGGTATCTCAGAGCCCCCAAAAAATCACAGTGGAATAATCTCAAGCTGATTTTTTTTTCCAAGAGGAAAGGTTCACTGCCAGGGCTGTACCTCGAATCACATGATTACATCTCCATCTTAGGAACAGTTTAAACTGCCAGAAATCTCACTGCAGTTAGAGGTACAAGGGAAAAAAGGATTACAATGTAAGGCACTCCTGGCATCAGGCAAGCACAATAAAAAAGTTTGTCATGGGACTTAACTCACCATCATGCTCTCTGATAGCACTGTACATCTGTAAATTGGATAGAGCAACATTCTCACTTATGGTTGTACCTAGTCCCACACAAAATTAATCTCTGCCAATTTTAAACAGATTTTAATTCTAATTCCCACTGGTTTTCGTAATCATAACATACTGGAAGTCTTTTGACTGCTCTTTTTATAAAGAAATAATTTAATCATGTATTAATTCAGTTCTTGACAGATGAGGGAAAACGCCATTTGATCTCAGCTCAGTGGCTGGAAGCCCACACATGACTTAAAGCAGGATCTCTTATCTGGAATAGCAGCAAAATGGGAAGGTTAGAAAATAATGAAAGTAGAAAGGCTGAGAAAAATATAAGAAATTCAGAACTTCTCCAAAGTCTCCCTGAATCCCAGAGATACAGAGATCAGCTGGTTTCATCTGTCTTTTCTGAGGGATGATACTGACTGTTCTGCCTAAGCCTCCTAACTCTAATAGAGGTCACAGAAGACCTGGTGGGATCACAATTTAATAACATTATTATTCTAAACACAGCCAAACTATCAAAAAGTCAACCTTACACCATATGCCCAGAGCAAAATGAACCATCAATCCACTAAGGAAAATTTAGCCACAAAAGTTAATGTCTTGTCTGTACAGAATCTTTTCATCTATCTATCTCCAATGAGTGCATGAAATGACTATAACCAAGGCTTCCTATACAATCTAATCATCAACCAACAAATAGAACAGCAGCCTGAATAAATGTAAAACATCAAACTCTAGAGCTCAGACCTGTGATCAAATGTACGGAGCATAGTTGTGTGGTAGCAGTGATTCAGAGGAAGCCTGCATTCAGTTCAAGTTCTATACTCTCCCTGGGTGGTAGCAGCGTACCAGTGCTTCTCCTTCAGATGCCTATCAGGCAGGCACAGTAGTTCCTTTTTGTCCTGTTTGTTTAAGGCCTGTGAGACAAAGACTTACGGCATATGCAGCACTTTTCTGAGACTTATTTTTAATGGGTGCTCTAGCTACTCAAGAAATAGGTCAGAACAAAGAAGATACCTTGACTTTCTGCTGCAGAAATGTTTCCCTAATGCCTGCAATTTCTTGGCTGAACTTGCTGTTCTTTATCATTACCAAGATGCTTCTAGTAAAGCTATTTTGGTTGAGCTTGGACAGTGTTAGCTGATCATATATAAGATTGTACAGAATATGACAAAATAAGCCATTTTGACTGTTCTGCTCCTAAGACTTTGCACCAGAAGAATGCTCTGTAGGCAACATGCCACCTGTGAGACCATTTAAACTGACTCACAGCTATATTATTTTAATCATGACCTCATGTGAGGTTAGTTGCTCAGGAAAAGAGGGTGTTTGATCTCTGTACTCTCAGCCACTTAGCCTCTAGGATCCACCTCCATATCCTCATGGAAGAAAGAAATTTCTTACTGGAACAAAAGGCATAAGCCTGAATGGTTATCAGAGATTTTTATTTCATGATTTGAAGGATCTTCCCAAGGTAATGAAAGGGACTAATTTTACAAAATTCTCCCATGAGTTGACTCATTTGGAGTAATAAATAAAGGTGCTAGGAAGATGGGAGACGGATCTGTTTTGTCTAGTGTCTTTACAGTTCATTCTATTAGATGTTCATGTTCTTATAATGTTGTTTTGTTCACATTAAATACTTTCAATTAAAAAAAAAAATCAAGGGAAAGCAGTTTTAAGGAGATTTTTTTTTCTTTTTTTTTCTTTTCTTTTCTTTTTTTTTTTGCAGAAAAGTCATTTTTTGATAGAAAAATCAACTTCACACAGAAGCCAAAATTGGAGGAAATATTTGAAAACTCCATATTACAGGTTTTATCATACTCAGTCTTTACTGTGCCTTCCTTCACACCTTTCCTAACGTCCTCTACCCAGCCTTAGGAAGTTTTCCATGTTTGCTTCTTGCACATTGAATTCCTGGGGCTACATGTGGGACAGGAAAGGGAAAGAGCTAATACTCTCTGTTTAGGAAGTTGCTCAAATACTAATTAAAAGCAGGGTTTTAGATCTACAGCTATCCCCGTAGGAGAAGAAAATCTGGTTTTCTTGGCATCTAACCTGCTCTCAGCCATTCTATGTTTATTATGGTAAATGTACTTTTTCAAGTCTAGATTGGTGAAAGGAGCCTCGTCAAATTCTCAATGTGACTTCCCAGCTGTGACATTTCTTTTGCTAATTCTCTAAAAGAACATCCCTGCAGCTCCTGACAATAATTAAACAAAACTCTGAACAAATTCCTGCTGTGAAAGCAGGATCAGACTCTACTCTCCACACTGCTAAGAAGAGTATTACAAGCTCTTGTCTTTATTTTTTTTAGATGCATTTTGTTTAAAGCTTGCCAGAAAGCTGTGATGTGAATCTTGCCTCCCATGAGTTTTCACCATCCAGCAAGCAAAATGGAATCTGTCTTAATTATACTGCTTTGCAACTGGAAAAGTAACGGTTTTAGGAGTGGCCCAGTTCTTCACCTTCTTTCTCTCTTTGCCAGTATCTCTTACTGGCAAAAATTGCTCTTGGCCTTCTATCATCATCTGGAGTTTGACACAGGTGGAGGAAAGCAGGCACACAGTTGATGGGGACATTGTGTGTTCTGTTCTCTGTAAAAGTGTTTGGCCTCTGGCTTACAGGGAACCAGCTCCAGTTTTTCAGAATAAGAAAATTCTATGTTGCGAGATGAAGAGAAGGGGATGTCTTGAGCTGTCAACACCTACTTCTCAGCTCCACTGTTTGCCAAACTTAGTCTCCCACCACAGGCCTGTGGCAAAAGTTGAACTCCGTTCCCTGAGAGGCCCTTGTGCTCCAGGGTCCAAATGTTGAACACTACCACATACACAGCCTGCTTGCACTCTTGCCACATAACCTCATTTGAAAACTTTTCACAGGGATGAGCAGCTTTGCTATCTTTTCCTCTTATGGTCAATGCCACCAAAAAGAGAAGACAATGCTGTCACAATGTAAACTTTTCACATCTCAAATGTTTTTGGAAAAAAAAAAAAAGGTAAAACAAAACCCTACCAATAGCAAAGGAGAAATCTTAAAACTTCAGAAGAGAGAAAAAAGAATAAGGGACATCGTGGAAAGAAATATTCCAGCAGTAAAACAAAGCTGGAAAACTCCAGTGTTCTTGGGTAAGCTACCTCTATTGCAGCATGTCAAACGTCCTTACAATCAAAATCAAGTTTACTGAGGTGGAGCTGGTTTGCTACTCTCAGAAGAAGCCTGCAAGGTATCTACTGTGTGACCTGATGAAGAGTAATGGGAGAGGAATACTGTATTTGCCATCCCTTTCTGACATATTTAAGAGTTCTGCATTGCCAGTGTCTCTTATGATGCTGCTATTTTTACTATGGGAGCCTGGATTCATTTGATATTTTATGCAGCACTGCTGCTGTCTTCCGTTTGCGAGTGGAAAATAGAAGGGTTTCTGCAGCCATATAAAGATTTTTCAAGAGAAGCTGCGAGATGATCACTTTTAAGAGGGTAACTCAGGCCATTCACATGAAGAACCGACCCAAGACCTCTGTTTCAGATTCAGACCAAAGATGAACCTCTTTGCTCATGACATTGTGGAAAGTCATTTTATTTCACAATGGAAGTTCTGATTGTCTAACTCCTTTTGTGTTTGGTGACCGCTGTACTGGACAGTTGAACTGGGATCATGATCTTTCCTTATAGTATTTCTAGCCAGGGGAAGCAGGGGTAGAGGGGGAATCAGATTTCTCAAGATCTGGAGCTCAATTTTAAAATCAAGGGATGAAGTATGGCTTACAGGAACTTTTACAGAAGTACATGCGTGTGTTTCTTACTGCAGGGAAGCAAATGGAACAAGTACCTCCTTCCAATCCTAGTTTAAAGAGCCCTGCTCTAGGGCCTTGTCCTCTAACATGTACCATGAGTTGACTACCTGCAGACTATTACACTGTTGTTGAGAAAGATATGCAGCAGCTGACAACGTTTTCACCTGGGAGTAATGGCATATCCTTGTACATCAGCAGGGATGTTTCCCATGCTCATAATTCCCACCAGCCCTCAAGATGTCCTGTTTTTGTCTTTCTCTTATACACAGCAGTAATTCTGCTTCTCTAACAATTCCTGAAGGCTCTCTCTGTAGTATTATAATGTTCTGTTTATAGAACAGATTCAGGAACAGATACAAGCTCACCTTTAGAACTGCCCTTTGTATGCTAGTGCATACATTTCACTCACTTGCCCTGTGTATTTGCCTCATTTTAATTATGCCAGTGTAAGCAGCTTTGTTCTTCTCAACATTCACAATTGGTTTAAGAAGCCTGGAAAGGGCTGTTTGTGTGAACACTTAAACTGGTAGTGTTTAAAAGTCATGAAGGCTAGCATAAATAACCTTCAGATGAGTTCATCCTAAATTGTTCAGTTTCTCTTAAAAGTGTTGGAGAATATTGACACAAACAGCCCAAGAGTCCAAGGGGGCATTTCACAGAATCATAGACTGGCCTGGGTTGAAAAGGACCACAGTGATCATCTTAGTTTCAACCCCCCTGCTATGTGAAGGGTTGCCAACTACCAGACCAGGCTGCCCAGAGTTCATCCAGCCTGGCCTTGAATGCCTCCAGGGATGGGGCATCCACAAACTCCTTAGGCAACCTGTTCCAGTGAGTCACTGCCCTCTGTGCCTTTCTCCACTGAAAGACAGCAGTACATTGACAAAGGGAGGATAGACAGATAACAAATCAAGAAATCAAATACAAATGCTAAATTTTAACACTGATTGGCCTAGCCTGCTTAACATTTGGTTAAAAAAAATCTTTGTTACTTTTCATTTATTTATTTATTGAGTCTAGTAAAATACACAAGAATAATTCAGATATTTAGATTCAGGAAGAAAGTGTAAGTTAGACAACACCTCAAATTTAAACATATTTGCAAAAGTAATTCAACTTGACTTTTCCATCTACAGGACTAACGGTAGGGATGAGTGAAAGTTCTTGGAAGGGGTAAATTGAAAAAAATCTGCTGTCTGCTAGACTTGTTTTTTCTAAGATATTTGAAGAAATACAGAGAAAATACAGAAGTGCTTTTTGAAGGCAATACAGCTATTCTTACCATTATAGTTCAGGGGAACCAAACTTTTGATGCATCACAAGAGCTAGCAGTTTTTGAGAGCGCTGGCTGAAAAGCTTTGAATCCTGTTACTAAGGACAACTCATGTTTTTAAACAGATTTGGACCACTCATATGCCTAAAAGGAAGGCAGAAATAGTTCCCAAGAGTTAAACTCATAAACATTTGTCTGGACTCCAGCCAAATGACCCTACTACGTTGTGCAGCTCTGTAATGGAATGGTTTGAAATCACCAGTTTTCTGATGATGTTTATTTTACAGCAATATATATCTGGATATAATCATTTTATTATGTGAAAAAATGTACTTTTGTAAGCCTCATGTAATTGACCCTTCATCAAGCAGTGCCAGCCAGCTGTCCCAAAAATGCTGAACAAATTTCTTATTAATTGCTCAGACACCAACAATGGCAGCTTGAACTCCATGTAACAGGAGCCACATGGCAGGAGATTATGGTGAGTAGATCCATAAACTTCAATTAAAGTCCCTGTCAGAAAACAGTAAAAATAATAATGACATCATTCAGGGTCTATCATTTGCACGAAAGAGTCATTACCAATTCCTGATGGCAAATCCTTAGAGCAGGAGGGAAATGATTGAATCTAGCAGAGACGGATAGTACAGAAAAAGATTAGAATGTCGCTCAATCACGCTAAGTGGATGAGCTGTTCGTTACTGATCAGAGGAGGCGGCTCCAGATTCCCGTCACTATTAGCAGTTTGTCCTGAGTTTGATGGACAGAATTAGGTCTCCTGTCCCCTTTCACATTTCTCCCTGCACCCTTAAACACCTTTGACCATGCCTCTGCTTCCTCAACCTAAAAGTGGTTCTGAATTACATTCCTTGTTGTGACAACACACAGTAACTTTCCCATAACATATTCTAGACAATTACAGCTTTTACAGTGCCTTGTGACAAGTCTTATCTGTTTTCCCTCTGACAACAGCAGGGTGGGAATATATTCATGATCTGTGAATAAAAGGTGAAACTGAGGCCCCTGTAGGGAGAGTGCCTCAGCTCCAATCCAGGCTGCCTACAGGCTCTGGAAGTTGGTGGTGGAGAAAATTGCTCTCTCAGATCTCAGTCAGCACTAATGTGCACCTCAGACCTTGACCTGATGGGTCTGAACAACTGGAGGGAGACACTGTAAATTGTACGGTGTTTTGCTCTTACTTTGTATGGCGTAAACAGGGCATGTCAGTTATTTGGTCTCCCATCTTGAAGAATTCCATGTCATAGTAGTGAAAAGCACTGCAGGAAAAGTATGTTGTTAGGCTGCGCATGCCCTAACATCAGTGGTGTGGAAAGGAGGCATCACTGAACAGTACATGCAGGTCTTAACTCATTTGGTGGCTTATGGTTTAAAAAAAAAAAAAATTGTTACATCAGAAGAAAGATTTTGTCACATTGCAAAATGACAGAAAAGCCAGTAGGACAGAGAAAAATGCCACCAAGAATTCTCAGATTCTGAGCTATTTCTCTAAGTAGTGAGCCTTAGTTTCTCTCCTCACAGTGGGAATAAACTGACATAAGTCTTTATTCAGGTCCTGAACCTGAACCAGAGAAACCAGAATAAAAATGACAATGCAGGAATTCAGGCAGATTCACTTACAGGTTGGATCTGTAATTTCGTTTTCTACTTTTTCTTATAAATTTAAGGGAAGATTATACTGTAATAAAGAGGTTATTCAGTGGAATTAATGACTGGTAAATTTAGAAGAGATTAAGAAGAGAGACTTTCTGTGCTGGGTGTCACTTGCTCATGTAATAATTCACAGTTGTCTCACAGGAGGTCAGTTAGTCAAACATAGAAGTTTAAATCTGAAAAGGGACTAATAATACATAACTGCTACCATAGCTTATAGTTATGCAGGCTTTGAGTACGAGCAGTCAGATCTCATACTCTGGAGATAAAAGCTTTCATCGTGGTGAGAAGGCATTTGGAACTCTGCCTTCTCTGTAGCACTGATGCTGAGGGCTGGCCTGAGGCACCCTCTGATGTGGTGAGCAGTACCACAGCCGCGACCCGGTCTTTCATGAAGTCACCAGAGGTTTCTCTTTGATTTTCCTATAGCAGAAAATCTTCAGAGACTTCACCTCACACATGCACATATTTGTTGCGGACTCTTGAAAGGTGAGATGGTGCTAAATGGGAGGACAGAGAGAAAAAGTGAAGAAAGGGGCAATCCTTACTATTTTCTCACTTTAGGCAAAGGAATCTGCAAATGACAAGAAATCAAACTCGATAAGCAGCTACTGGTGGGCTGGAAAACCCTAATTTCCGTGGAAACCTGACCAACTGTCAGACTGCACATGCCAGTGTACAAGAAAGGGTCGTGTATGGAAAAGGGATACTGGAGCGATCCGTTTTTCTTAGCACCTCAGGGGCTTGCTGGTTCCCTCATTAACCACCAATACTTTCATTTTGATGACACTCCTGCCCAGCCAGCTAGCTCTAATGAAACTAAAAACTGGACAGAGGTAGTAACTACTCTAAAAATCAGAGAGTGTAGAAGCACAGATGAGCCCAGCTAGTTACTTAGGAGTATTGTATACATTAAATGTGCCTGGAGCTCAGCCACTCCATCTCTGTGAACTGATAAACTTACTTTTGTTCAACGTATGTGTGACAGAGCACTTTAGGAAAGGGCAGATATAGGAATTTCTAAGACAGAAGGCTACTTGCTGATGCTTTAACAACCACTTTTAGGACTACAAACCCTTGTGTACAAGTTTTGGATTTTGATACAAATATAGGAAAAATAAACAGGGAATTATTACTACTTAGTAGAGACAAACTTACAAAGTTGATCTGTTTTGGCTCGCTTGTGGGATCCAAAAAAAACAAACCAAAAAAACTTGAAAAAAGGAAACTAGTAGCTGGCCAGCCAATGAATGTGCTCCCATGGCAATGAATACCACGCAGAGATTGAATTCAGTACGGGATTTCTTTCTCACTGTTGAGTCCTAGTTTATAGACGTCAGGACAAGGTTTGTTAAATTAGGCTGTAATTCCTTCATTATGAAATGTCATCTTAATGGTTCTGATCTTTTGGAAGACTTTTAGCAGATTAGGAGGTGATGGAATAGGAGAGAAGATTTATTGCCTGCTCAAAGCATTGCAGTAATCCGAAGGGATTTATAGGCAGTACCAGCTCTTCACTACTTGTGCTGAACAAGGATGTGAATTATTTTATTCTGATAACACGAGGATCTTCTTACAATACAGTATGAGCCTGACAAAATACGAATTTTGGATTAAAAAAACCCCACAAGCATTCAGAAGTGGCTTTTTCTCCTTTTCCCATTAGTTACCTTTAAAGGAGCAGAAACTTGTCTTGGGACCATTTGTAAGTCCCCTTAAGACACTTTTTGTTCAGAGCTTCACTCTCAGTTGAATGTTTTTGGGTACTGCTAGTTGGGAATTTCCATTACAAATGTTTTTTTCTAGCTGCTGGAGTGAACCAAGCACCTGAAGTTAAAGCTTTGTATAGGGATATTTATTTCAGATTGGATAGGAAGATTTCTAGAATTTGGGTGAGAATTTTAAGCCAAGAATCAATGCCATTAGTCAATAATGCATTGAGTAGGCAACAGGCGATGAATTTCACAGCCTTGTTCCACCTAGTTCAGAACAATACACTGGGCCTTCAGGACTTCCTCCAACAAGTTTTTCTGATGCATCTGAGCTACACTCATTTGTAGCTCTCCAGTTGCCTTCCACCACTGAACCATTTTAAGGAAAAAAAATAATACTTCTCCCAGATTTAGTACTGAAACTGTGCAGCCAATAGTTACTCACCCCTGCTTTCATCAGAGTTGTCTAGACTGATCATAAACCATGGTTTAAAGAGTTTGTACATACTCCACTGTATACAATAATAATTACTTGTTGGTTGTAATCTGCAATACTCCTTAATGAGTCTCTGATTAGATTATCTTATGAGCCTGATTAATATGAAGCTTTGGATTAATTATAGAAATGTTGTCAGAGCATCTTTAAGGAGTAGAGAAAAATGATTATCTTCATACACCAGAGAAGAAGGGTATATCTAATCTACGCAAGGTTGCTGATGATATTTATGAGTGACCTGAGAGGCACCAAGTCCTAATGCTTCATCCTTGTTTTGTTTTTCACACTTGGGAAACTTTCTCACAAGTTTTAAAAGAATTGACAGAAGAATTTGTACTCATAGCTGTGGAACAGCAGTGATGTCCTAGTGCAGAAAAATGAACAGGAGAGGAAGCTCAATTGGAAAAAGCAGTCATTCGTTTAATTATTAGCTTCATAGGATGAAAGCAACGCAAGTTAAATAATCTTGGTACATTTAAATATATGGTTTGGTTTTTGTTTTTGGTGTTTTTTTTTAAATAAAATCACAAGTGTGGTTCCAGAGGAAGGTGCTCTTTAGACAAGAGCTGCCACATGAATCAGGTTTAATTAAAACTTCATATGCTTTGGGTACATTGGAGTGCTGGGTCACCCAGTGAGTACCCAAGAATGTGGTCCACTTACACAGAAAAGGGGGGCTGACCTTTCTCATACCTGGGAGAGTTCTAGGACTTCCTGACAATGGCATAGCAGAAACTGGAGATGCGTAAGCCAGGCAAATTCACTCCCATAATAGACCTTTTATAACAGACATGGTAACTAATCATTTGCACAGTTTACAATGGAACAAAGCAGATACTCCATCACTGGAAATTTTAAAATCAAGTCTGAGTGTTGTTTCAGTGAGATGTATGAACTAAGCTGGCAGCACCGTGCTTCACTGGGGCAGGAGAGGGGAGGAATTACCTGATGAATTTGTAACTCTGCAACACAAAGGAAAATCATGCTGAAGATAATAAGCATAACCTTCTGCCTACCAGACACAATATCTTTCTTTAGTGGGACGCAGTGATAGGATTTTCACTGTTTTTAAAACTTACTTTAACTGACTATGTATTTCTGGGAAGAGGCAGGAAAGGACCCCAAAGAACTATGCATGGAAAGCCAGATGTAATTATTCACGTTAACATTTTGCTATCCCCACAAAGAATGTTTGTGCACGCTTCTTTCTGCTTTAGCTTAGATTTAAACCTTTGCAACGGTCTATGTGTTTCCATCACAACTGACAGCTGCTGTATCTTTATTGATTTTGCACACTATTACATCATAGGGCTCAATTTAAACCCTTTAATTCATTTTATTGTGCCCTTCTGTGTTCTCCCTGTTGGAATCTTATTTGTATTGGTATTTAAAAGCCAGTCCTACTTCAACTGGGGAGACTCCCGCATTTCTAAAATATATGTGCTTATTTATTTCAAAAGTGGAAATACAGTGCTCATGCAATAGTTGCCACAGAGCATAAAATTACTTCAGTGCCAAATTAGCAACTGGAATTACATCCTTGTCATAATGCTTTTAATTAGTCATTACTCACTGGAATGGAATCTTTTTAAATGGTTCTTTCACTTGATGAGACTGATTTTCACTGGGAGGAAAAGCAGCTGTCCCCAGCCATGCTAAATTTGAGACGATGACCATAGCGTCGTATCCAGGACATACAGTATGCTTTATCTCACTCTGCTTGGCAATGTGCTACACTCAGCTCTGTATGGGTTGCCCTGTAATATGTCTACAGAGTGCCTAATAATCTGCAGTGAGTAATAACAACGGGCTCCGTATCATGATAGTTTTAAGATCAAATTTAGGAAATTCAACAGGGTTAATAAATAAAAGTGGGACATTCACCTCTATGCAATAATAGTGTCAGGTCTATTTAGAGCTCCATCTTCTAGGCTGAATTGAATTGTTATGAAGAAGTGAAGTGTAACACATCTTCCCTCTTGAGTGAAGATCTGAGCTCTGCATAGCAATTGAGGAAGTTCCTAGTTGTCACTTGACTGTCTCGGGCCACCTGTGCATCAAGAGACAGGCCTAGGAAATGTAGGTGCTCCCTTGTGGTTTCAGTCCCTGTTTTTTTGCTCAAGCCCATGAAGTTTACAGCCCCCAGCTGGGATTGAGGTCAGCAACACAGTTATGTCGGAGTCCATACTCAAGGAGATCCCTGTGTTGCACAGTACCACGCTAAACCATCCCTCCCAGTCACAGCTCTGCCAAGTCTCTCTCTCACCTTGCAATAGGCATTCCAATGTGCAAAGTTCATGTTTTAGTGACAGAGGTGTGGCTGTTTGTTCCAAGCTTTGTTCCTGCTCCCAATTTCTCTTACTCCAAGTTTTTCCCTTCTGAGGGAAATCCATTTCCACTGACCTCCGCCATGGGCATTTTCCCAATCCTGCCCAAACCATGAGATTTAGGTAGAGGTGCTGGGGTGTTGGTGTTAAGTCACCACCCGGTTATGTTCCTTTCATCTAAACAGATAACAGCAGCCTCTAGCATTGCTCCAGCTCCTGCGAGAAGAATTTGATTAAAGTCCAGCCCCACTCCACAAAGGGCAATATGGTGCTGCAAGTGGGAGTGAATTCAAGAGGTTTGTTCACAACACACTGACTGCCTGCCATCAAATATACAAGACTAGACTGTAAAAGGAAGATGTGTTGAACTACAAGCAGGCTCCCTGAAATATGATGCTTTTGCATGGTGGTGGATAATAAACATCTTCAGTTCTATAAACTAAGAGTAGTTCTTGTGTCACTCCTACTCCAGCCACTTTACAAAAGCAATGCATTAGGCAATGACAGTGGAACAACTGCCTAGTTAAACACAATGACCATCACTCTCCCTGCAATTGGAGCTCATGTACTTTCCATCCTCTTCTGCTGAGGAAGGAATCCTGGCTAAGACAATGATATTTGTCTCAACATTACTCTGAGTTACACTGCTGCTCTTCACACCTGTGTTTACAGAAGAGTAATGCGTATGTTCTACAAGCTAGTGGATAACAGAGTATCAACTTGTCTTTTTGGAGATTTTTTTTTTTTTTCCCCAAAATGTCTGTTTTTCACCTTGGTTCCCCAAACCTCATACAGTTTATGAGATTGAGAAGACTATATTACAGAACCTCTGCTTCTGTTGTTCCTACATAAGTTTTGATCATCTGTCCAACTTCAACTTAATTTGATTTGACATAGGTCTCCTACAGTCAGCACTCCTACAGCGTGCAGTTCAGGAATACTTTCAAAGGATGATCTGTCATTCTGAATATCCATACAAATTGGTTTTGTACAGGTAGCTTTTTCTCATCGACTAGGGAAACCGAGAGCATTCAGGTAGTCTAAATGGAGATGCAGCTATTGATTTGGGGAGGATGTGGGGTTATAAAGGATACAGGGGGAAATCAGTGTTACACAATCAGATATAAAGCTCATAGAAAGCCAGACCTCATTAGTTCTGCTGCTTATAGGAACAACTAATTCATTACAAATTCTGGCTTCTGCAAAACTGCTGTTTCTTATTGTTCAATGTTATTAGTTATGACTCTTCAATTTTCCCCCGGGTAGGAAAGCAAAACAAAAACAAAGCATTTTTTAATTTGAGTTGAATTTGCCTAAGCTAATAGAAAGTGTATTTCACATAAAAGCTCCTTGCACTGTCCTTCATGGAACTGATTTTATGGTCATGCTGCCTTTCTCATGAACATTCACTGCCGCTGTGACTTCCAGACACTTTGTGCTGTTACAGATGAGACAAAATTACCTTTGACCCACACCTAACAAAGAAACAAAAATTATTAATTTTCTAAATGTAATTATGTTCAAAATTTCTTCCCGGAAAGGTTCCTTGCTGTGTCATTTCTTCGCAATTGGGAAAAATAACCATGAATTAAAATGTACGGTTTTTATATAGGAGAAGAAATATAATTTCTGAGTGAGTTTAGCGGTGATTATTCCCTCCCGGATACTATATTGTTTCTTAAAATTTTGTATTTGCCCATTGGTCATTTCACAACCCACATCCTCCTCTTCAAATAAATTTCTTGATAACAATAAATGGTGCCATCTTACAAGTGCAGAAATATCATGAAGTGGGATTTCTGATGCAAACTCACTGAGACCTTTGTATATTCTCTTTGACTTCAGTGGCCTTTGGATCAGGTCCCTGGCGTGTTTATCCAGCTCAAAAATGTTCCCAAGGTTGTACTGCCCTGAATGAGAAATAAAGTAATTCAATTCCAGATATTATGTAGCTTAACAGAGGGGGGGGGGGGGGGGGGGAATGAGGTCAGGTCATGGCGTGGTTACAATTTTTTTATTCTTTTTGCTGTCTTCTCTCAGTGCCGGGGGTTGGAGGTAGGTAAAGCTTTCCTCTCTTCTGAGTTAGCAGTTATACGGATTAGACTGCAGAAAGAATTTCATTTAATCAGTTCAATGAATTTTAGCTCATTATAAATTCATGCAAATTGTCAAGTTTTAAGTCCTCCCAAGACTGCCCTGATTTTTTAGAAGTACATAGGAAGGTTTTATCCATAGACGGTTGAGTTCAGCTAATTGCATTAAGAGCTAATACGATTTCCTTGTTTATGCTGTTTGTACAGGAAGATGATTGTCTAATCCTTTAAGCAGTACATTTAATTTTGGTTTCTATTTCAAGTCTTTAAATTGTGTTAACTACTTCTAGTTCTCAAGGTAAACATGGTTTAAATCTTAAATGTTTACTTTTGAGGAGCTTCAAGGATGAAGCTGCTCTGGTTTCATTTAACTGAGGGACACCATTTCATGCCCACTGGTTCTAAGAAGGAGAGCCATGGAGGAAGGAGGGGAGAGAGAACAAGAAAACTATTTTTCTAAACCAAGTTCATGACATCATCTACAAAATTGTTACACTGGCTTGTTAAATGATTCACTGCTACACTACAATCATAACCAATAATTATCCGTCAAATATGTCTAATCTGTCCATCCATCTCTATTTAAGCATTTGAAATTTGCATTTGGAAGAACATAATGAAATGATACTCAGCCTAGCAAATCAGTGTATATTAATTACATTTCCTCTCTTTGGATATGCTATTTCTGTTGTATCTCTAAAAAATATTGAAAAATAAATCTTAAAAAACCTTGCATAGCAAAGAAACAAACATCATTGCCCAAAACTGCATGCAGATAAAATTATTAGTTAGAATTCCTTCTGTTTAGGTTATATTAAAATAAATAAATAACTACATTAGTGATGCTGATAGTTTTCAGTATGACTGCCCTGGAGCTTTAATAGGATTTCATTTTTTTACAGAGCACTGAAACGTCACATCTTTTCTCAGCCTCTTGTATTCCACCACTGACCCTTACTCAACTTCTATGCATCCATTTTAAAGATGTGTCCTGCATTATAGCAGAGTATGGTGTCTGAAGATATTATCCAATAGATAGTAGTACTCTGTGACTTTTCCACTAGTGTTTCTCTGTGGATTTTCAGCCAGTGATCCATTATTTCTAAGTATTTCATGGAAGATGACAAAAACCAAATTCATGTGTTTTCTCCAAAAACATACCTAACTCAGATATCCAAAAGTATCTGAATCTCCCCTAGTGAATGTGCAGGAAGAGTCATTCCATAGATCAATTAAGCAAGAAGTCAATCAATCAATTTCTATTATTGCCTAAGTGTGAATATAAGCCCAAGATTTGCCCAACACCACACACTCCGGTTAACATATTAGCTCCAGATATTGACAATGGAGGCATCTACAACTGAGCTAGCTTGCGATGTACTATGGGGATTTATTGTAAGGAGAGGGACTAGTAAACAGAGGGAATAGACTTCAACTATTGATTCTGACTTGAGTAAGTCTGAAAAATCACTTCCCTTCATTTCCATGACTAAAGAATGACTAAAGAAGATAACTGGTGATGACTCTTCTTCTCTTTCCTTTATCTTGCATGCCTATTTAGGTGATAGACTCTTCATAATAAGGACTGTTTATAACTCTGTCTCTGTAGCACTACTTTCCAGATTGCAACAGATGACCAGAACACACTAAAATTGAGAAACAAAAAAAAAGCTGTTGTTCTTCTTCTGAAAACTGAAGGCACGTAATTTGTTGTTTATTTGATTTAATGTAAGTATTCTTTATGACATAAACTTGGGATTACATGCTGCTTACTTCAATAGAATTACAATTTGTCAGACTAATCTAGATAATGTCAGACTAATGGAGATATGATTTAGCAGAGGGTTGTTAGAGTTAGGGTACTATGGTTAGGCTGCAGTTGGACTTGATGATCTTTGAGGTCCCTTCCAATCTGAGTAATTCTATGATTCTATAATCTGGCTATCAATTGTATAATGTATAATATGTACAAAATATGTATTAATGTACATATTCTAGGTTGGACATCGATCCATTAACTTAGTTACAACTACACAGTCTTTCTTCATAAAGCTACTGAAGTACACTGAATCTATGGTGATAACTTTGGTGCCTTATGTCAGCCTTTATAATCAAGCTTTCCAAATGATTATTTGGAAAATTATATTAATGAATAAATGATTCAAGAGAATAAACACGATACTAAAATTTGAAGGCAAATATTTCCATGGAGATCCTGTCAGGATCAGAGCAAGGACCTCCAATAATAAAAAATTTTGTAAGTAACCTAGGAAAGAGTGAATAATGTTCGGACAAAGTATGCACATAATGGAAAATGTGGACAGACTAAACAAGGATATCTAAATCTGAAGTAGAACAGGAGGAATTGTAGGATATTTCATGATACTGAGAGAGATGATGATAAAAAAGGCAGCAGAAGCCGAAAGAAAGTAATGCACCTGGGAAAACTAATTCTAGCTGCCAGGAAGCTTTTGATTAATTATCCTGGTTGCAGTAAATCCAAGTGTCCAAAACTTGCCCCTGGCCGATCATATCCACCTTCACATTTCTGTCAGTCTGAAAAACAATTATGTTTTCTTCTTTAACAGTAGAGCTTTTGTGACTTTTTTTTAACCTTCAAGTGTTTCATAGACTTGCGCCAGAGTGCACAAAGAACACTTAAGGCAGTAAAAGCAACAAGAAGTAACTTCTAGTAGGGATGAATCAAAGTGGGTAGAAAAGGGTTGTGAAGAAACAAACAAAATATATCTGCTGAAATGATAACGGTTCATAACTCTGCAAAAAGATTGCAGAGAGAGTGGGCACCATTCTCTGAAAACATCAGATACATAGTGGAAACCAACAAAGCAATTATTAAGAAAATCACTGAGAATTTAAACAGAAAACCTACTGTTCCACTGCATAAACCTGTAGGGCACTGCTACCCTGACCCTGAGGCAGCTATTCTCATTCTGCGTCAAAATGCAGTGATGCTCAATAGGGCACAAAGGGGAAAGACCATTTAATCAGGAGAATTAGAATGACAAGAAGGCAGGGGCACATTAAAGAGCCAGGAAATCCTCACTATCTGAACAGATGACAAGGATCATAGGTATACATTTTGTTCTCAAAAATCACATATGATGTGAAGACAGAGAAATAAGATGATGGACTGCTGCTTTTCACAGTTCAAGAGCAGAGGACACACAGTATTTTTATTGGTTGTCAGAGCTTGTAACACTCAGAACAGAATATTTCCCAACAGCACATAACTAAATCACAGAACTCACTGACACGGTATGTTGTGGATGGTCAAAGTATAGATGGATTTAAGTAGAACTTGAATAAGACATAGCCTCACTGTTACCTGTTAAATTCTTTGATCTGGTTATAACCTCTAGGTCAGCGTTGTCATAAACTGGATATGCATGTCACGAAGATTTTCAAAAGCATCCAGCATCCCCTGCTGTCAACAGCCATGAGAGAGCCCAATTGGGACTGACCTATGGCAGCCATCCTTATGTCCTGCTCCTTTCCTTACACTGGTAGTAGAATCGACTTAGTTAAATACGACTGCACTATACTGAGCCCTACGACTGGATCACCGTGGTAAAACTTTATTCGTGTTTATCCATACAATGTCATGTAAACTAAAAACACTACATTATGGTTATCAGCATGTATTTTATAGAATTGTCACTGTCACCAACATGAGAACACGCCAGGAGCGCTTTTTGTTTGTTGGAAGAAAGAAGAAATTTATATTTCATCCTTTCACCGTGGAGGAGTTTCCCTGTTGTCACTTTTCAGAGCAGGAAACAGAAGTAAAAAGACAAATATTTCTCATTAACTCTATTTTCCATCAGTAAAAACAGATGAAACAAACGTGAGCCAGTACTAAGGAATGCTATTCAGAGCTCGTTTAGATTGCTGCACCTTTGTTCATGATTTCCTGGCTGAGATAATGAGTCACCTTTTGATATCCTTGATCTTTTTCTTACACAAACACAAAGCTGCAAGAAGCGGGGAAGATGACAACCCAGTCATTTCACTTTAAAGACACTATTCACCTGCCATTGAGAAAAACAGCTAAAGCAGGCTTTATTTTTTTTTCCGTCAGTCTTCTGACAGAACACAGCCTTACAGGTATGTAAAGTACTGGATATAATCACCTTCCCAACCCAGTTCAGAAATGAATGGAAACTGATATTCTTTAACCTCATCATTTCCATTGAAGTGATGGACAGCAGAAAACAGAAAATCTGCTTTTCACTGAGGACTACCATCTTGCTTCTAGGTACAGAATATTTACTTTGGTATTTAAATGACCTCCCCAGAATTCATTCTACTTGTATTTAAGTCATAAATTTGTAGTTGAGAAATAAGGTGCCTTTTTCATAAGTTCAGCTCAGTGACTGTTTGAATTCATATTATTCTGTATGTTGATTGCTGTATCAATTCCTACCTCCATTGCTAGCTTGAGTGTTGATGCAGAAAAAAAAGTTTCTTAAAACTACTTGACAAGTTGTGGGGGTGTTTTCATCACTAAAATTATATCCAAAGATTGTTTTCACTGTCAGTATTTTCTGAAGACAGTTTCTATCACATAAAAATTGTTTTGGAGAGGGATGGGAGAAGAATTGTTGTGAGGATTAAACTAAAATGATCATTTTTAGCTAAAATGTTGATTTATTGGAAAAGTAATAATGTGTTTTGTTAAAAAGACATTTTTCTTCAAAATCACTATGTTTCTATTGATCTGCTGCAGTGGCTATATATACCTCCATATTTCACTCCAGGGAAATGGACTCTATAACATATCATTATTTCAGGTGTGTGATAACTCTTTTGAACACTGAGAACAGATTGATGAGGTTATATCTTCACATTCCGATGATTAACACATATTTTGGCAACCTTTCCTCAATATTAGAAGGACAAAATAAATAAATAAAAGAAAAATTAAAAGGCAAGTAGATTTTTTTATGTGGATTGAAGATTCCTGATAAAAAATAGGCGTATGCTTCATTTGAATGCATTTTCTTTGCAGACTGGTCCCTCAGTGAAAGCCCTGTCATAGTGTAAGGATGGCACATTATAATTTTAAAGTAAAATTAGCCTGGATTTTACTCTAAATGTTAGTATCTTTCATGTGTGCCTAAGTAAAATATATTATACTTGTCAAATTGAAAAAGCTGCACAATTGTAGCAATGAGGAAACTATCTACCCATCTGAACTGCGAGCAAAAATTAACATTCAGCTGGTCATTGAAAATCACTACTATCTCAACAGGTCGCATGAAAACTGCAATCAATTTTGCCTATATTTACAGCAATAATCCTGTGATTTCAACAGGACTTATTGCCCCAGCTGGGAAGTACTACACACACATTCTGATAACAGCCTCATACTCAGGGCTATTGAAACAAACACACAGATGCTCTTAAACATGAAAGGAGCTCTATAATCTCTATAATTACAGGCCCCTTGCAAAATCAAGCCATCCATAGACTTCAGCTCTTTGCAACAACAGAGAAGATTTCTCCCCTCTCTCTGTAGAAGTCAGCTATAAAGGGTAAATTTACATTTGTAAGACTTGATGTCTGAAAGCATGATTATATTTGCAAATGCCTGTATTTGATGGTGGATGATGCTCAGGCAGATGGGGCCATGGAAGAATGTACTCCACAACTATGAGAAGTCTCACTCAGCTTTGGCCTTGATCCCCAGGAGCCCAACAACCTGCATGGTCCTACCCAGTAATTACATAGGAAAGCACTTTTCTTCTGGGAAATCACAAGGTCTAGGGCTTTCTCCCAAGGAAACAAATGACCTGATAAAAGCAGATATAAAAGAGATCTCAGTTGCCCCATAAGGGTTTTGGTCTCTATAATCTATTCGCTCCCAGAAAAACCCATGCCTTAATTCTTCTAAACGGGTTAGTGCTACTCTGACTATAGAGATCACGACAGTGCCATAACCCTGCTTAAGAGATGGGCAACTATATAAAAGGAGGATCAGCCAGCACAAATTCTGATTCAGACCTGGGCTAGGTATACAGGAGAGACTTACTTTTCCCATAAAACCATTCAGGCAGCCCACTGGCCTCTTTCTCGGGGCTGAATGTCTGCTCAGCTCATCATCATCAAACTGCGGATGAACACAGTCCCAGACTGGGATTCAGGTAAGTGGGATTTTCCATATGCTTTCAAAACTTCAGTTAAAGTTCCCCGTCGAGCAGTGCTGAGATTCAAGCCCTCTTTCTATTAATTGAGTATACCGTGTGCAGTTGTCACTGGTACTAGTCTCTACATGATGCACCATGTACAAGTACCAGGTCTCCTGAAACCATACCAAAAAAGTCATTCGTGTTTCAGGAGAGCTCACAAACCACAAAGACCTTTGAAGGCCATAGTAGAAGATACTGCATTAAAAATACTGTTGGTAGAGTCATAGTAGACAACAGTCTCTATCCTGAAAAGTCAAAATGAAGTTAGAAATACATGCCTATACATGCACGTAGATGTACACATACACTCCTGCACAGGCGTACACCTTAATCACGGGGATTACAGAATCATAGAAATCATAGAATCATTAAGGTTGGAAAAAAGACCTCTAAGACCCCGTGATCATCCACTCCAACTGCCCACTTACCACCAATATTCTCCACTAAACCATGTCTCTAGACATCACATCTCTGTGGTTCTTGAGCATCTCCTGGGACGGTGACCCCTGCACCCCAATGGACAGCCTGCTCCAATGCCATACCACTCTTTTGGAGAAGTTCTTCCTAATAGCCAACCTAAATTCTGCCTGGTATCACAGAAACCATAGAGCTAAGGGATCATGAGGTTTAATTTAATCCAGTTTTACAGAGACAGATAAGACACCATGTTTTTCTCCTTGGTCCTAAGTCAGCACTTAAGTGCCAAAATGTTTCCTCAGGTCCTCTCTGTCCCCAGGGAGCTGATACTACCTGGGCTGCAGTTCCAAGTGAGACACTGCCTGCCACTGAGCAGCCGACTGGGGGCAACCACCCCTCAACAGTATGTGAACAGCTTTCCTTAGCTGCCTCTTTTGTGCCCTGGATCACAGAGGCTGCAAGTGTTCCAGTCCAGGTTTCTTTCCTTTTCTGGCCACCACAGCAGATACTCTGTTAAATAAACATCAACTGCAAAGATTCATGTTCTGGCACATCCTGGCCTGCTAATATTTACAGTATGAGACCCCTACCTCAGCATGTCTTTCAGTAAGACTAAATCATTCCTGACAAATAGATGCCTGCAGTAGCTGATGAAAAATGAATGGGTTTGCCTGACATAAACAGGGTTTTAGAGAAGGAACTTATTGATTGGCTGGCAGAATATTTCTTCTGGTTGAAGACTCAGGGTTCAGTGCATTAATGTTGAGTGCTTTGCTCATCATCTTCTTTGTTTTCTTATTCACTTTTGTTCATTTTACCTTCTTTCTCCTTTTTCCTTCTCTTCTACCTTCAATTTCTGATATCAGAATGTCTGAGAGAAGACAAAACTGCATTCTGTCTGTCTCTGAAGTCTACTGAAAGCTGAGACCTGCTCAGCCAGAATGTTTTCAAAATACACTGGTGCAAACAAATATCAACAAAATTAATCCCTTCATTGTACAGCAGGTAACCTTGTTTGGTTGTTTTTTTTTTTTTGGTCTTTGTATATATCAGGTTTTCGTGAAAGTCATCAGCAGGAGCTATTTGAGAAGGTCATTTTCTACATAGAATAAGGAGAATACTAGGTGACAGGAGAGAAGCAAAGTTATGTATAATGGATGCGTACATCTCATGCCTGAAAATGATCCCTCCAGAATATCCATACTAGAGTTTCCACCATTTCCCTGTCCTTGTGAAGTCATCTTGATGTTTACTAATTTTCTCCAAAAGCCAGACAAATAACACATCACGCATTTTTCAGAGCTCAAATGAAAAAGAGAAACACCTCTCCCTGTAAAAAAAATAAGCATAAACCAATAATTTAGCAGAATATAAGCTTGCAAAGTAAGCTTACATGCTTTGTTCTGTAATTTCTCTGACCTTACAGAGTTTCTGCAGGATACGTCATTATCACATAATGCCCACTGACAAACATGGTGGGAGCTGAATCAATGGGAAAAATGGCCCTTTCAGGAAGGAAGTGCACAGTTTCATTCCAGCCACACCTGCAGAGAACAGTTACAACTCTCTGTAATCTGAAAATCTGAATGCCTTCTTTATGACACAGCTGACAAGAAAGTGCACTGATGTGGAGTATTGCTTGCAGGCAGTCAATACTAGTGATGGAGCCTTTGAAAATCAGGTTCACTGTTTCTACCACTGAGCTACTGTCCATAGAGAAATGAATGGCCTTCCTGCGGTCTTAAATCTGAGTAAAACGGGTTCATTTCACCCCAGTACAAACCAAAAGAAAGAATAAATCCCATACACAGTAAGAATGGTTTAAGTAACAGCCTGGATTTGTGAGACAAACACTAACTCTCCTGTGATCTTAGGTGGGTGAAACTATCAGATGTGTGTAGATACTTACTATGCCCAGTTTTAAGGACACCAAAGAATCTGATGTCTCTGAGCATGATCCTTCAGGTACTTTTACATTGTCAAATTAGAATAATCTTAGCCTCACATCTTCTTTCCCCAACTGAACAAGGGTGGCATCATTTCTTTGAATTACAGTTCCCAAAACAGCATGGTTTTCAGTCTTGGTTCCAAGAAATTTCAGGACAGCTGTGCAGAGTGGCAAAGAACAGCAGAGAGATGCCATAGGCTGCCAAAATGGGATAGGCCTTGTACCACAGGAGCCTCCTGACTTTGAGTATTCATACAAAATAGCTCAGATGCATACAGCAAGTAAAGAAAGTGTCTGGACAGGACAGTCCTCACCACACGCTCTCTGCTCACTAAGCACATGTGTTGCTTTTGTCTATCTCAAAGCAACTGTGTGAAAAAGTATGCACTTTCTGATATGCTCGCTGAGGTCACACACATATACACAGGCTGTATTCATATTTAAGAGGAGTGCATAATTCTCAAGAGCAGTGTATTTTTTTTCAAGAGCTTTTTCTAAGAGGCAAGGGAGAAGAGGCTGTTACCTAATGATAAGGATGTTTCTGAATGATAATTTAAAGATAATCTTTTAAGATTTGAGGCAACCTCATTATGCACACTTCTAAGTAACATAACTACAAGTTTTAATTATTCCTATCTCTTTCTTACAGCTCCCTCAAGAAAACTTTTTTAAAAAAATAAATCATGCAGCTCATAGCTGAAATGGGGCCTTGTAACTTATAAACTGTAATTCAGCTTTAGAGGGCTGGAAATATGTCTAGTCCAATGGCTAACCAACCTTCACTGGAGTGATAATGCTTAACAAATAACCCCACAAGCAGCATCGCACTGCCTTTTCTGCCAATCTCAATTTTAACTTGATTGTTTCTTAATGCCATACTCAATGTCATTGAGACAATATATTGCCAAGAGGCATGAGTTGAAGAATAGTATGAACTCTTATTTCGTAATCCTAGTTTCTATGTAGCTGTAAATCAGATACTCTCTGAGAAGGACAGACAGACAACAAATGGAGACAAAAGAAAGACCTTGAAGAATTGTTGCCTAATGTTCTGGGTCTTTTCAACTTCTGTCCTTACTATCTGAATTCATAGGTTTTGCTTGACATTGATGACAGGGTCTTGATTCTTTCTTGACCCTGAGAAACACTTAGCACACTTAAATTGGCCTAAATTGGTGAGACATTTGCTAAGCCAAGATCAAAGACCAATAGCGCTAAAATTCACTACATCCAGGAACAAATGTATATCAGCTGAGACCTTTCTCCACCTCATACAAATGAGGAGGATATAATGTACTCCTCTACTACATGCTGACCTGTTGTAGAGGAGTACATCATATAACCAGGGAAAGCTTAATTTCACATCAGAAATCTCACACAATCCTTTCTCTTCACTGAGGTAGCACTTGTGAAGAAAACTCAGTGGAAAAAAAAAAACTTTTTACAGTTGTTGAGTCCTGAATGAAAGAGAGAAGAAGAAATGCAAACGTTATTTTTTAAATATTGCACATGCAAAAAGGAACACTTTGTGAAGTATTCTTATATCCTGGGCTCAACAGCAATCCCCATATGGCAGCACTGACACCTAACCTCAGACTTGCTATGATTGTGTTTGACTTTAAAAAGTAGAGCATGACTTTGTGTAAAAATCATACTTGATTCTTGATTACATTCATGTTGTTTCCATCTGGCAAACTCTTTTTCTGTCGTTCTTAGTCTCAAACCACATAGATTTTATGTGCAATTCTGCATATATTTTGTATTCTTGATTCCATCCCAATACTAATATTCAAGTAAATTCATTCTTTCTGTAGGATAACCCGACCATCTGTGTTAACAATACCTTCCATCTTCATTTCAACACAGTATTGACCTAAGAAGTAGCAGTGGTTTAATACAGAATTATTATTGAAAATATTAAGTATAGTAAATTCTAAAATGTGCCCTTTGTGAACAGAACCTTTCTCCAGCATCATGTATCTTCTTTCCATACTGCTTGTTATCATCTTCTAATTGCTCTTTCCTACAACATAATGCTCTCTTTTTAAGTCTCATTTTCTTTTCCTTCACTGTTTTCCTGTTTGGAACCCATAGAACAGTTTTCTTCAGATAACAATACTTGCCTATCCTCAAAGTGCAATTTCCTTTTCAAATAGAGCTATTGAGTCTGTTTTGTGTAGTCCACCTTTGGGAAACTCATATTTCACTACATGCAGTTTTTAACTTACTTTGATATCTTGAATTATATTTTCCTCAAATACATTTTCAACTTTTGAATGCTACAATGGACTGATAAATGGTCCTGCAACATAATTTTCCAAATTTAAAATACACACGCACTATTTGGTCTTCTCCTGTCTTACTCTACCATTCCCTTACACAAGGGATTAGTGAAAATAACTTTCTATAAATTCAAAGTCCTTGGGCTTTTAATGTCATGGTCACTTCCATTTTGAATGATACAATCACGTTTCCTCATTCTGAAACCACTCAAATGGGACTTATCTGAAGAAAGAATGATCAAACTTATCAAGAGAAGAAACCTTGCATTTAAATTACTGAATTTTCATATCTTGTTTTTAACTGATTGATTAGACAGTTGAAATAAATCTTCTTTAAAGTACTACAGAGCTTGAGGGCCTATTAGATTAATCTGGAAAAAAAAAATAAGAATAAGTATGATGTGCACTATGCAATGTCTTTCAACCTCATTGCCTACATATTAGGCTGCAAGAAAAGAATATTTAAATGTCTGTTTATTAATTGATTGTCAAAGAGGTCTGATTACTTCAAGGAGATAGCATTGCACAAGAAAGAGTAAGATGAACTGAAGAGTAACAGAATGATTCATTCATTTCCTTTGGGGGAGGGGCAGGAATGAAATAAAATAATGAAACATAAATGTGTCAGATTCATTTACAGAGGATTGATATTTTATGTAGCTCCTTTTGAAGTTGAAATTAAATTTTCTTAAAAGGTATTATTAAAGGGGAGATGGGAGGTAACCTTCCATCAAGATATCATTATTTTAAGGTCCTTAAAAAAATGATTTTTTTTCCCTGAAGTGTGCTAGTAAATTGATTTATGCAGATCTAAGCAGTAATTATGAAATGTGCTTATCTAGACACCTTCTGTTTCTATTGATCCTACACATTATTCTGATGAAAAGCTCATAATTCATAGCATTCTTGATGTTTAGAATTGTTGGAATTATTTATAACTTGCAATCCAAGGGTGCTGCTAATGAAATGAAGTTTGAAACTGATTTGCAATGCACCAAGTTGTCTGTTTTAAGGGCCTGAACACAGATAGTTACAGCACTCTGCTTTTGCAATACACAAGTGGGGAATGAATGCAGGCTCACTATGGAAAAAAACCAAGATCGGCATAGGGAAGGGAATAGGTGCCAAGGTATCAGATTAGGAAAACAGATAAAACTAGGAGATTAAGAAACTTCTGGAAGCACTGCAATTGGCGAGACAGGTGTTTTGATGGACACTAGCACAGGAAACCTCATTAAGTCTGTCCTAATGATCATCTGCAAGGGACAATTATGTCTTTCAAGAACCTGTGCTTTAATTTCTTAAGAGATTTTCTAAGAGCCAAACCATCTGTTGAAGTTGTAATTGCTACGACAATTGGAAATTACTGGGTGAAAAAAAACCACAGAATATCCATTCCTTCTCTGATAATTGCGGACTGAATAGGTTTCCACTACTTATCAGAAAACTTGCTTAAAAATACCTTCTTAAGGGGTCATTGAAGGGGAGAATGCCTTGTGTCAATTCTGAGAGTTCTTTTCTACTGCTCTGCTCCCACCTGAAACTCTCACCAGACGTAGCTTCCCCTGTGTAGGTTTGCTGGGAGAGAGCAGAGTGGAGACAGGGGGAAAGAAAACAGGGAAAAAATGAGAGGGTAAGTGATTTAGAAAACACCTGATAATGCTCCAACCACAGCCCAACTTTTGAGGCTTTGAAGCAGGGGTGCCATGTCACAGCATTCGGCTGCTCCTTCTGATATTACTGGGAGTTGATTGTTGTCACGTGTGCTTTTCATAGGAAGAAATACTGGCATTTATGTCCCTGCATTCTCACATGGACTGCACAAATTAAACAACATGTGTTTATCTATTTTCTTCAACTGGGACAAATCCTACCATACCATCCTACCTACTCTTTGGGTAATTTTTATATCTGCAGGAAGTTCATGCACAATTTGAAGGGGCAGTGACATTTATGCTGAACACATTTCTACCTTACCAGATAGCAGTGACCACAGACCTAGTCCACAGGAGGAATCTTCCCAGAGACTCAGCCATAGTAACACAATCTGACAGCCATCAGACTCATTACTGTGTTGTTTTTTTAATCATTATGGTACCTGTTAACAGCTCCAAGGACATCTCAATAGTCTCCTTATTGGTAGATTGCTAGCCCCATAACAGAAAATAAACCAGTCTAAACTACCATGGAGATTATACCTGGTCCACATCAAAGCCCACTGATGCACAAAACAAAATTTTATTTTCCTACTGTTATTGCCTCATTGAATACTACATTGGATTAGGATGAGAATGTTTCCTCATCCAGAGGGGCCTTTCAAATATCTTCAGCAGATCTTCCATTAATGCACATCTTGGTGTTACTCAGAATAAAATGACTGTCTGCCACAAGCTCTGTGAAACAAAATTGCAGGCCACAGATGACACCAAGGCTGTAAATTACTCACCCCTCAATTGGGTAAGACAAAACAAGGCATATCCACGGAGCTGCCAGAAATGCATGATACCACACGATGCCACACTAAACTACAGCATCATATCAGTAATTCAATGCAAAGATATTCTAAAACGATCTCATAAAGTACACAAACAGGAGAACAAAGAAATAAAAAACTAAACAGACACCTGGCATTCTTTGAAAATCCAACAGTAGTTCTTAAACTGAAGCCAAATAACAGCCCTAATGGCGCCGATCTTCACATTTGAAGATTACTCCGGATCTTGATAGAACTAGGAAATGGCAACAATTGCAACTACTCAGCCCCCATAAAAAAAAAAAAAAAGAAAAAAAAAGAAATGAGGCTCACTAATGTGCCAAATCCCAAGAGTCACTTGCATTTCTGTTCAGTCACAAAGTCCAGCCAAGCAAACATTGGATATGACACTTAGAACACGGATTTAAGTCCTAAAGTAGTCAAATCGTCTTTATTTAAATTCAGCTATTCTTTGTTGGAAAGACCTGATCACCAACAACAGAACTTCCTCCAGATGCGTGCACATTGTTGAAAAAAATGGGGGGGAAAAAAAAAAGAACAAAAAGGGATTATACCATTCGTTGTCTCATAAGTATTTCTACTTTCTATTTTCAGAATACATCCAAATGAGAAGAATAGAAGAAAACAGTTTAAAGAATTATAAAAACTTAAAATGAAGCTGTGTTTCGATGTCAATCTCCTGGCACTTTATGATTCGTTTTACAGAATAATTCAATGCTATATTGACTTTCCCTCTGAAATTATTTTGTGGAGCTCCTACTTCTGAGACAGTGACCAGTTACTTATCATCAGTTATTCTCTGCCTGTTTTGTAAGCCTCCACATGCAAACCTACTGTTACCCAATGCTAATATCAAAATACTACACTCAGCCACCCAAATTAATACATGCAGGACTGACCGACTCAAGCCCAGCATTGAGGACAGCACCCAGCCCCTTATCTGGAGCATGGCTTGCACAAGGATGGTGTAGAAGATGGCTATAAGAAGCTCATATTTTACCATAAATACATGCTGTGCCTCTTTTTGTTCTTTAATTCTAGTCAGACATGAAAGCAGAAATCTTTACTCCTTAACATAGATGCAGTCTGTATTTGTCACGTTCTTAAACAAACAGGACCCCATGATTCAAAAGGAAGCTGGAAGTGTGAAGACTGATAATAATCATCAGGCCTGATCTCAATGACCAAAGGATTAAGGTGTTGAGTGGGCACGAAACGCTGTGTTTATAAAGTCAATGATGTTAAGAAGGCATTGCTTTAAGAGTCATTTACTTTTCCAAAACCATATATTATTTTTTACAAGTTTTTTCATAACCTTTTCTCACTTCCAAAGATACCATACTGGAAGCTTTTGGAGCCGATAATCAATCTAAATGAACTTCAGTTCCCTCTGCAACTGAACTTGAAACATACTCTCAACTTTGAATAACCCTTTTTTCATTGTGTGTCAGAGCTTCTGGCTCATTTTATCTCCAGATACAATCCTTCTCTCATGCTCATGTCACAGTGTTTGCAAATTCCTGGAAAATGAAATGGGCAGCAAGCTCTTTTTTCTGACAGTGATCCAGTCAGCTGTACTACCAGCTGTCCTCACTCATTTGAGCTTTGGGCATGGGACATGGCAGTGCTTTTTGAGAACAGAATTCTACAAAAGCTTATCCACAATGGCAAGATTTACTGTAATAGAAAGGAAGCTGATTAAATGGTGAGCTCTGGCTGAAGAAGAGGCTGAGAAAGTTTCTGAGAACTGCTCTTTGTTGTCTACCACCTCCTGCATTTAGTATCATGTCAGTAATGATTTTAAGCAGATATTGGTTGAATCATGGAACAATATATACCCAGAGCCAAGCCACATGGAAGTGATTATTTTAACAGATTCTGTACTTTGTGTGTCATGAACAATCAGTACAGAAAGAAAGGAAATCCCCAACTTGGAGAAGTGAAAACCCCTAACCTTATGAAGAGCAGGGATCCGTCACAAGGATAGCTGTAAACAGACTTGAGGTTGCAAGTGCGACCTGAAAAGATTTGGCACAACACTCCAAAAAAGTGTTTTGCCATATAAGGAAAGGATAACTTCTCGCAGAGTTTCAAAAGTTTTCTTCAGAGTTCAGCCCTTGGGACAGTAAGATGTTGGAGAACCTCAAGGGGGCTGCTGTCAACAGAAGCTTGATTAGCTATCATCATCTTGCTGTATTTTCCTGGAAACAGTTCCTTTCAGGCTAATTCATTATTTTACTATATACCCTGAGGTGGCTTATGTCTACTCTTAGAGCAACTGAAAAAGGATATTGTGACTGAAGACGTTTGGTACAGAGTACATATTTCTGAGTTTGGAGATGTGCCATTTGTCTATCAGGAGCAGAATCAGACTGGATTTATACCATCTTTCTTGCTATTTAATTGGCCACTGAGTAACTACCAGATTTGTGAGATCTATTTTATTTTGGCCATTAAAACCTGAATAGCCACCAGTACAGCTCTATATGTAGTTGTGCCCACCTTCATCTTTCTTAATCTTCCCAGAACAACTCATCTGGTAAAAAGAATTAGACCTGAGCAGAAATACAAAGCGCCAACAATGGGGCATGTTTGGAGGCTGGTATATCAAATCAATTTTTGCTTGTCCTTCCATATCCTGTTTGTCTCCATGCCATGTGGTATTTATAAGGCCATTGTCCTCTAAGCAAGGCTATGCTGAAGTTCAATACCCATTGACTTCATATTAATGAAGTAGTTGACATACTTCATGACAAATATATACTATTATAGCTTTTGGGAATGAAAAAGTCTTGCTCCTCAGTCACTGTTAACAACCACAGCACAGCGAGCACACAATGCTGTTTTCACACAGCACACCAGACATCTAAGATGTAGATGTAACCTAGAGTCAGGTATAAATAAAACAAAGCAAAAAATGACAGCTGGAGAAAAAAACAAAAACAAACCCCCCCAAAAAAAACCCAAAGCCACACATTTCCAGGCAGAAACTCTGCATTAAGTTTCAAAGGTACTCTAAGGCAAGAAGCCTCCAGAGTACTCTGAATGAACATACCTGTATACATAAGAAATATATTCCCATAAATTTAAAACCTATAAATGCAAAGTGATGAAACTGAGGTTTGCCCCCCGATTGTGTACTATTACTCAATTGAAACGGAATTCTGATTTAGTTTCCTGTTGTGGGTGTGCAGCTTTAGATCTCTGTTTCGTCTCTCTTTCTCCCTTTCTGTGTTCTGCACCCCATCTTTGTTTCTATGATTGTTCTTGTTTTTTCTCTCTCTTCCTCCTAGTGACACCTGTGCTGTAAATAGCACCTGGAAAATCACATCCAAACAGATTCAGAACACCACAAGAAATAGGGAAAGGAATGCTTTTAATAAAGGCATATAGGCATACTACGTTTGCCATCTCTATAACAGGCAGAAATACAGACAGGTAATACTTTTAGCATATCCAATATGACTTGCCAAATGTGCCTTTGATTGAGACTTCATTAAAATATTCATTTGTAAAAATAAAGGACTCTTATCTTCCACAGCTTATATTCCTCAGTTTAAAAATAATTTAGTTCAACTGTAGTCTGTCATTCTTAAAGGCTGTGGGCTTTGCATATTGGTTAGTGAGATGGATGGATTTGTCTTGTTTGTTTGGGAAGGAGCTTACAGCAAGAATTCCTCTAACAGCATTTAAGTTACAGACCATTTTCCCAGGAATAAAACATTAGATGTATGTGTTATAAAACATAATATAAAACATAAATGTATGTGTTCATAAAGACAGTTTCTGTGTGAGAACCCCTGTCATCTAGATAGGAAGCAAAACTATGATTAGGCAGTATTAGATCCAATAAAATAAAATGTTAGATTGTTATTAGCTGAATAGCATGACAATAATATGTTTCAGGCAATCAGTTCATGCAAACTAAGGCAGCAAGTTCCAATTTCCTTGTTAGTCACATGCTGAAGCATTTCATTAAATACTCAAAGAACCCCCCCTTATCAGACTCCTGGTAGTCTGAATTCACTGGGAATGAGAAAAATAGCACAATTTAGGCCCAGAGATATTTCCTAAAGCCCTTCAATTGCCTTTTTGTAATTTTTGCCTACATGTAGCCTGACACAGAACTTCTCTAGATGCCCCTTATATTTCCTTTTATTCTTTCTTTTTCTAGGTTAAATTAAAATCTTGGAATTGGTTGCTGCACTATAATTAACATAAACAAGGTGGGGAATTTGCACTAGAATCAGCGGGGAACGTGGATCCAAGTCCAGAGGGAAGTGAGCAAACTCTGAAAATGGAATAGGTACACAGGTAAATGTAAGCAATGGGCAATTTCCTGCAAATTATTCTGATTTTGACTAGTACTAAGCTAGGCTGACTCTTGAAGTATGAAGAAAATCTGTTTATTTAGACAAAGCTATGAGAGCACTTTGTTTCCATAAGGCACCTAAGAAGGGAACGATATAGGAGAAAACATGCACTGGTTGTGCTTGTGGCACTGGCTGCAGTGAGCGATTTTGCTTCAAGGCTCCACTGTGTCTTTCTCTATGGATCCCAGTCTATGTTTAGAACTAGGCCAACCTGCACTGTGTGAGGATTGAGGATCTTCTTTCTTAATTTTTTTTCAAGATTTGCCTTCCTCAAACAGCCCATGACAACATGTGCTCCGCTGTACACAAATCATTAGCTTACAGCTACTGCAATGCCATCATCTCTCTTCAAGATGCAAGTTCAGACAAGGCCCTGCTTTCTCTTGCATTTTGCCTGTCTTACCCGAGGGTTTTTGGAGCTTTACTAATTCAGCTAAGATGCTCCTTCAGTGAAGTCTATCTGATATATTCCCAGTTTAACATTAAGATCTACAAGGTTGGAAGGAGTGATATTAGATCCCCGGCATCAGTGTTCAACAGGATGTACAGCTTTATCATACTTCCTGTCAAGAGGAACAAAAAATCCAGTGCATTTTGCAATGTTAAATAACACTGCTTACTAATTCCATATTAAAAGAAAGAGGGAAATAAAGCAAAGAGTAATGAGAGAAGCAGTAAACCACTTTCCAGAGAAGCTAAAAAAAAAATAGAAAAAGAAGAAGGAGTGGATGAAGCAGAGACAGTAATAAGGCTGCTCCAGATGTTAGATGTGCTACAGTACAAGAGGGCTGCAATAATGCACAGAATGCCTGAAAGGTCAAACCATTATTCTTAAGCTAGTGTACTTTTAACATAAACAGCAAAGGAGGAGAAAACAGAAGAAATGTAATACTAAGGCTAATTTAGAAGGTAGCTCGCCCACCATAATTTTACAATAAGCACATAAGAAGAGATGCCAAACGACAGTAAAACTTTAAGATTGTTTTAGGTAACTGACAGCCATACGTGTCATCAAGGACTTCAAAAATAACTTCAACTTAACTGGGAGCATATTGAATTGATCTTCAGCAATTAGCTGAAGAGCCAGTGGAGTGCAGAGGAGGAATCACAGGACTAATTAAGGGCAACCAAAAAACTTCCTTGGAGAAAAGAGTTATGAACTGTTCATGCTATTTTTTGACAGATTCTGAAAAATCTGGAAAGATTTTAGAAGCAGTTATTAAACAGTCTGCTTGCAAGCACCAGGACGATAATGATGTGAAACCTGTTGCCCTAGTGGCTCCATCAAAATTTGGTCCTATCAGACAAATCCTTGTTTGTCAGTAATTTTCTTGTTAGTGAATGGATAGCATGCAGTGTACCAATTAACCTTAATAAGATTTCTTTTTCTCAGACTCATAGGAGATTTTCACCAGGAAACCATGGAAATGTACTCAAATTTATATGATTATGACAGATGTCCAAAGAGTTAAAAAATACTTCTCAGAAAGCAGTTATGACAGGTTTTCAAACAAAATAGAAAGTAATCTGTCTCATCAGTTCCATTTAACTCTTTATGAAAGTATCTTGAAAACAGGACAGACTAAACTCTCAAGGATGCTGCCAAGCTGAGAAAGACTGAAATCCAAAATGACTTCAAGAACCGGGCAAACGAAGTGGAAATTAGTATAATGAAATGCAGCAAAGTCTCTCCTGCTGCAAGCAGGGCTGGTAGCTGAGCTACCAGATGCTAAATCAGCTGCCGCAGTTTTGATTCCAAGTTCCATGCACACATGTATATACCCATGCTCCAAGTGAAGACAACACTGTCTGACACATTAGCCTGGTCCTTTTAGCCTGTGCTAAAAGTTCTGCTTCAAAGATGGCTGTAGGCTCTACCCCTTGATGGTAGGTCTCACAGCTGAGGCAAATATCCCCACCACAGTATCACTCAACTCTTTATTACATAAATTTCCTACACAACTCTGTAGCTACCTTGTCCCCTTGATAACCCCTGTGATTTTGAAAGCTATCATCGGATCATGGCTTCTTCACTTCAGCTTCATCTCATTTGGGGATGCTGGAGCACTGGACCTCTTCTAAGTAAACTCACTACCCTAACATACTTCTGCTCGAAACTGGAATACATGTGAGAAAAAATAAACTGATGATTTCAACAGCATCTTCTACATACACAGAAACATACCAGGATGTCTCAACGAATTAGATGCTACAGTATTTCAGTAAATTTGCACTGATCAAACTAGAGTAGAACAATTTAGTGATTGAGATGCATAACCGTTTCGATTTAGTATTGTCTTTCTATATTTTCCAATGAAAAGGCCAAATCCTACTGTATTTCCTTACTGCTTAATCTGTGTTCAGTTCCAGCTGAAGCCAATAAGAATTTAGGCCATCAAAGAATAAATATAGATTATATCCCTACAAAGAAAGATTATGTAAAATACACCATAGGTATATGATGTGCTAAATGTGACAATCAATAGTGTAACACAAAAGAGAAGAGTATTTCTGTTTCAGTTATGCAAGAAGGAGAAAATCAGCATCAAATTGCTTTGCTAGATTCCAATTAGATCTGCTGTACTAACAGAAACTTGTACTATGAACATTTCTGCTTTTTAGCATGCACTATGTAACTTCCCATCAAAAAGCAGCAGGATCTGGCAGTCAGCAGCACATTCCTACTGGGAAATATCACACGTAGTTGTTTTCTATAGTGAAACGCAGACTGGAGGGACACAATTGCCATACCACTTTTTACCACCTATAATTACTTTTAAAGATTCATGTCCTGTAATGATCCAAGGCGCTCCTGTTATCTCTTTCCAGCAATTGATCTGAAACATCTGTCATCAACACCCGCATGGCTAAGAGAGCTGTTTTGCTGAGGAATGATAGGGAGAGCAGACATTGTCATTCGGTTACAGTATGTTATGCATGCAAAATCAAGAATGTCACACAGCAGCCTCCAGCTGAAGATTTAATGACACCGAAACTGAAGCCAGCAGCATTTTATTTTGCAAGGTGGCAATGTAAACATGTTTGTTTACAAGGCTGCTGCTTTGCAGGTTTGCAGCAGATGACAAAGCGGAGCCAGTTTCTAATGCTTCCAGCCCATGCCAAATCACTCCTAGTCTGATAGGGAAGGAGAGATTCAGAACCGTCCCCTGTTTTGCTAGTTTGGATAATCTGTTAATTACCCCTACTGCAGAGTCCAAGCCCAGGAAACTTGATTGCATGGAGCAAACTCCCATTGACCTCAAAGCATTAGTAGGACAAACTTTTGATCTGATCCAAAAGTCATTAGCCTGTATGCACTGAACTTCTCACTTTGCTTTAATGAACAAAGCACGGCAAGGTATCTGTAATGTGTAATTAGTAGAGACAAGCTGGCTTCTCTAGATTAAATAACTGAAGGCCAGATCCTAAACTGAACTCATTAAAGCTATTTGGATTTACATTACCTCAGAAGATAGCTCTGGTACAAACTGGCTCAAAAAATCAAACCAGGTTGACTTAGTTAAGGGGGAATTGGCATTTGCTTCATTATTTCCCTACTCACTATTTCACATTATTGCTTGGATGGAGAAAAGAGGACAGAAAAATCTGGAGGAAATTGTCTCTGTGGCCCAAGTGAAAGACTGGAACAGGGAAGCTTTTCCTCACACGTGTTTCACAGACGAGCATCCAATTGACAAAGGTGTGAATTTGATGAGTTTTGCAGTGACACCGAATTTTTAATTACCTCCTGTTGAGAATCACAATTGGTGCTATTAAGATTCATAGCTTGATCCAAAAAAAGAAAAAAAATGATGAATAATCTTCAGAAAATTGCCATTTTTTGTTTATGTCTGCTTGTTAATGTGTGCACAGTTTTGTTTTGTTTTGTCCCAGAAATAATGTAGCGATGAATAGGACAGATTCTTTTGTGTTCTCCTTTCTTCCTCTCAGCAAGTAAGGAAAAACAATACAAAATCTCCTAAAAAGTAGAACATGTAGGTTGAAAGCGGAAATCTTCTCCTCTTCTCATCCCCACTTTCAACATACCAACTCATTTTCTTTAGAGTTCTACACACCTGAAGATATATGAAAATGTTAGCTTTGATTGTTGGGGCTCCTCATAGGAGCCATGAATTACAGGCAACAGCCACAATGAAGTCCACAGCTGTTTCACCCATCACCCATCCAATACCAAAGCAATCCAGTCCACACAAAACCTGTTTAAATGAACACCCATAGACAATTTCCATCAAATTTCAAATTTTCAGATGGAGAATTTTAAGGAGCTCTTATACAATTGCCATGCTAAAGAAAAAAAAAAAATAAAAACTCGCATGCAAATCATTACATTGTGTATTAGAAAGTAAAGACCAACAAGCAGATTTCTGAAATAAAGTGTATTTACAAAATTCAAGGGTCACTTGCAGCAGCAGTTCCTTTTTAAGCAAGGCTTCCCCAAAGCCTTGCCCAGGACACATGCTGTCCCTGTGAGTGCCCTGCTCTCCCTGCCATTCCAGATCATTAACGTGATCCCCACTGACACACCGTATGGCAGTGCACGGCTCCACTCTGAGCCACGAGCAGTACCAAGCTGTTAATGATGCCCTCATCCCAAAACATGTACTTTAATGAATGCAGTGGGAACTTTCAGTTTTCAGCATGCAGACGTCACTGGCAAGCAAACACTCAAGGTTGTGTTTTGCTGCAGTACCCAAGAGACACATGCACATTCACACATGCATATTCAATCACTAACCCGTGCTGGAGCAGAAATGTGTTTTATTTTACTCTACAGACTCAAAGTGGCTGCAGAAAGCTACCTGAAAAGGTCGAGAAAGGTTGGGAGAGAGGCTACAAACGTACTTAACATATGGTGGAAAGAGGGAGAACTCTGTATTTGAAGAATTCTAACACTGATGTTTTAATATTTTATATTATTGTAAGGAATTCTGAAGTGCAAGGGCGGCTTTTGTAAATATTTTTAGGCCATTGAGTCACCTGGGTTCCCTACTGCTCGGTCAAATTGCACGGAAACCCCGCGGCAGCACAGACTTGCAGTGTATTAACCAAGAGTATTACTTTCTCCCTTTGCTCTCCAACACCCTCTCAAGTTTTATTTTTGATTATTTCAGTTTTAAAACCAAACGGAGCGCAGATCAACAACCAGCAGTGGAGCACTTGAGGAAGGAACACAGATCAAATGCACGAGTTATGGACACATGCACAGAGAGATAGCCTCTGAAAACCTGAGGGTCAGACTTCCTCATTATGAAATCCCACTCCTGAGACCAGGTATTCAATATGACAGTGACTTTACTGAGGCGACCAGCCACAGAGTAGTGTTTCTAGGTTGTTATCCAGAAGAGAAAGAAAAAAAGCAACTGCAAATTTACTTTACTGCTCATTTCATCTCCGGTGTGGGGGAAGTTAACAAAACACCACCATTTTACTTCTCTTAGCTGAGCTGGAGGGCTTACAGGGGGAAGAAAATCTAGTCCCATCTGAGCTAGTATGCTTCCTTTCTTCACCTTCACCATCGTTCCCCCACTGCTAGCAAGGGCCATTCCAGCAATAAAACCACCCATACCCTCCAGTGTCATTCATGACACTGCTGTGTAAAAATGATGTCAGGAGGGCTGTATGTGGCAGCCCTGCAGTGCCAGGAATAACCCACAGAGCAGCCTCCATGGGACCTGCCCAAAGTCCCACTGAATGAGCAGCAGAAGTGGGGAGCAAATCAAAGAGTATGTTACCTTTCTTTTCCATCTTTCCTGTGTCCGCAGTAAATATGAGGGAACAATCCTTTCTCCACAATAGTGAACAATTTATTGCAGCAAGCAGAACCTGGCTTTCTATTCCCCACTGCCACATTCTGCGCAGCCCACAGGAACAAATAATTCTGTGTGCTAAAGTGATCGCAAAGATGCTATTCCTTCAAAGCAAAACAAGCCTGGTAAAACAGGTACCTCTTGTGGTATCTGTATCTGTTATGCCCTACAGCCAGAAGTTTCAGTTAAAGTCATCTGTAGGGACATAATGCAGATAACTTTCTTCCCTTCACTGATGCTACGAGATATGAAGCTGCTTGAGAAGACAGAACTTCAGAGGAACCAGATTGCTTTATGGGCAGTGTTGAGTGCTTTTAAAACAGGAGATTAGGGGATTTCTTATCAACCACCTTAAGCAATTCAGAAAACAAAGGCAGTTAAAGGATTTTATCCTCCAAGCAGGCAAGAGCAAACGAAAAGCAGTTTCCAGAGAAGATGAGCATAGATGGATCCTGCCCTCACTCCCTGAGCCAAGACAAAAAGGGAAAAGAAGCCATTTTATTTGCATCAGGCATATTTGTTTTCTCAGATGTTGCTGGAACACACATCTACTCCCTCTTTAGTAGGAACAGTATCACTGCTTGGTATTTATCATTGTTTTGTTTTTCATCACAGACATCACAATGTTCTTTAGGATGCAGACCCAAAGCAAAACATGGTGTACTTTGAACAAACACTTCTTGTTTTTCTGGCTCCTTCAGACTACTCTGTGATGCTAATTTGGTACATCAAGTGTAACAGAAGTCCCATGTTTTCTGGCTATATCTGTGCTAACCAAAACTGTCATACAAGAGAAGCTATTCTCTAGTTGTGAAACTATCATAACCAACTTGATAAGAGAGCCTTATTTCCAAAAGCACGTGATGCTAGTAGGGACCAGGGCTTGTCCTTCCCAATAAGTGCTTTGCTTCTTAAACAAAATACAGTGGGAGACTTCTGGTGAAACAATGCGTTAATAGACTTCTTAGGACTGTTTTGCTTTTTAATGCTTTTTTTGGTTGCTTAACATGCTGAGGAAGGATGCAAGCAGAGGCTAATCTCCACATGAACACTCAATTCTCTTTAAAAATCCCAAGTTCCTGAGATTTCTCAACTGAAGAAAGGAAAAGGTCAAGAAAAAAAATTCCTGATATGACAAAGACAGATTGCTACATTTGCCTGCCGTTTAGGATCAAGCCATGCTGTCAACGTCCTTAAGGGTCAACGGCTGTCATTTATTTGCCTCAGCAGCTCGTTCTGGGATTCTCTCAACTCAGTCTCTGAACAACCAGCAGCCTGTCAGGTAATAAAAAGCAGCTCACAGGATTGTATGATTACTACAATCAGGCTATCACAGGAGCCATGCCTCCATGGATAGTGGGCCTACAGGCACAAGGAGAAGAAATAAAAGAAATAAATGCAGAAGAATTAACTTGTACTTAAGTGAAAACTTCTAGAGAAACTTTTCACAAGATGTTCCACGTATGATAACTAGTATTTCCCAGGAAAGGATTAGGTGGTCACTAGATGTAAAGTAACAATAACAATAATAATAGTGAGGTTTGAGAAACAGCAGGCACATTTCAGTGCCAGCCAAGGGTCCAGCGGAAGGCCACAAAGATGATAAATGTCCTGAAGCACCTCCGCTATGAGGAAAGGCTGAGCAAACTGAGTCTGAGCAGCCTTGAGAAAAGAAGACTCAGAGGTGACCTTATGTTTATAAATATCTTAAGTGTGGGAGGCAAAGAAACATGGCCAACAATCATCTTTTCAACAATCATCAATTTCAACAATCTGTGGGGACAAGAAAAGGGGAAACAGCCATAAGCTAGAGCATAGGAAGTTCCGCACCAATACAGAAAGGAACTGCTTCACAGTAAGGGTGACGGAGCACTGGAACAGGCTGCCCAGGGAGACTCCCCAGTCTCCCAATTCTCTTTCCCTGGAGATATTCAAGACCCGCCTGGACACCTACCTGTGCAGCCTGCTGCAGGGGGCCTGCTTTGCAGGGGAGTTGGACTCAATGATCTCTAGAGGTTCCTTCCGAGCCCTACAATTCTGTGATTTATTCACTAAGTTTTTCACAGTACCAGAGTGAGGCCAGGAGCTGTGAAGAGCCTACAGTCTGGTTGGAGAAAGCACTATTCTATTCACTCTGTTGATTTTTTGCCTGAAGCAAACCAGCCTTTCAGCCTGACTAACCTTCAGCTTTGTTCCCTCTTCCCATGCCCTTCACCACCACCTCCAAGCACCAGCAGTTTTCATCTATGTCTCCCTCGCTTCCTCTTGGTCAGTTTTACCCTAATCTACTTTGCATCAGCCACAAATGGGATATGCTCTGCTGTCTCAGACAAACCAAGAGGACATGACTTGCCCCAGGTCATTCAAAAGACCTGAGAAAAGTAGAGATTGGAATAGACCTTTGGTTTATCGCTACATTCCCCAGGTCTTTTTTTTTTTTTTGCTGTTTACCTCATCTTAGCAAGAATCTTACTGGAAGTTAGGGAACAAGCTTCACATTGTGGTTAAGCAGAAGAGGAATCCACATCACCTAGAACCACCAGAGCCTGACAAGTACATATTTGTCTGAGCTTTTTCTCCAATATACACTTAGAAATAATAGGCAAATAAATCTCTTCAGACACAGCTCTTTGAGAAATAAAAACCCAATTAAACCAGATGTTTCCAAGCAGCCAAATCACATTGTACAAGAGTTCAAAGAAGCCATTTTTTCATTTCATTGACATCCAGTGAGTCTGGGAGGACCGGCTGAAATGGAGGTAACTATGCTGTGAGCATACACAATCAATAGAGATTGCGTAGCATCTGAAACCTCCCTCTGCTCCTGCCCCATCTTTAAACAAACAAACAAAAAACCCCAACCAAACAACAACAAAAAGAAGTCTTGGGATCACATGATCACATTAGACATTTGATTTTTCAAAGATAATTTTCAACTACCTGAGCTTAAAAAGCAAACTACAGAATCAACCTCTCCCCTCAAAACCATCTCTTGATGGTTCAAGAAAGCAAGTGCTTTGACTTCCTCCTGTGATCCAGTCACAGCACGTGAGCAGAGAGAATTTTGCATTTTTTCTATTGTGACTCTCAAACAATTATGGGTGTATTTGGAAATAAATAGCTATGAATTTTATTTGTACAGCTTTCTCTTTCAGAGTCTGCCAGCACTTGGTCATATTTCTCACACACCATGATGTGCTGTTTGCATCTTGCACAGTGCAAGGAAATCGAAATTCTAGTCTATTTAGAATTAAACTGAGTGTGGCTTCAAGGTCTACAAATCAAGGCTGTGGCAGCTTGAATCCATTCTCCCATTTAATGAGTTAATGTCTGTACAGAGTTTTGAACATCTCAGATATTATATAAATTGTGTGCATTATTATGAATTTATCTGATTTCATGACAGGCTGTACATTTCACAGTTTTCAGTTTTGATGCATCTCCAAGGTCTTATCTGAACTTAAAAGGTTTCCAAAGAATGCAATTCTAAAAAGCTTTCTCAGCATGGATGAAATTTATCCTAGGAAAAAAATAAACAAGAACAGAAAGCCAACCCAGCTCAGCTGTTCTCTTCCAGAAACAGAATAGCACTTTTCTGAGCCATACTGCTTTCTTACCATTACACGTGCAATATATATGCCACTTTATTGCATATATAGTTGCAAGAAATCTACGATGTTTACCAATCTACAGATATAACCAAGTATTTCAAGCATAGTTCTTTCTAATGTGTTGTAGAGTACCAAAAAGAGAATCTTCCAGATTCTACAGCAAATCTACAACTGAATCAGGATACAGCATGATGGCTGGACTGACTTTGCAGGTCATCTGTTGGTCAGATGGGTATCCAAGGCATCTTGCCATCACTCGCACCCACACTTACTTCTCAGAGCTGCTCAGCTGATCACAGGTCAGACAGACCAGTTGTGTTTCTCCTTCCCAGAGAAACAAAAAACTGGACTACAAACACACAGTAGTATGAAGTGGGAGTTCATCATGGAAGTCCCAGTTTGATGTGACAGACTTGTGACTGGTCAACATGCTGTCAAAAAACAGCATTCGCATCCTAACTAAAAGCCAACAAACAAACAGAATCAAACAACATCAAAAGAATCACAAAATGAGCCAGAAAACACTGAATGTTGAAGTTGGCAAGATTCATCTTGCTGCAGGATTCTTGCAGCATCTCACTGCAGTACCCTCTCATAAATAGGAAGGAAATATTTTGATACAGGTACCAAATATCTTTGTGTTAGACAGTCCCTGTCCTATGCCTTGGTATTCCTGCATTAGCATTTCATGATGGGGTACCTAAACTCCAAAAAGCAACCAAGAATTTGTATAAAAATAACTTCTTTTTTTTTAGCCATTCTAAGCAACTTTCCTTTTCTTTTTTTTTCTTTCCTTTTTTTTTTTTTTTTTTTTTTACTGTTCTCTGTTAAAAAAAATAAATAAATAACAAAAAAACCCCAACCACCACAGATGGTCTTTGCTAATCTGCAGTATATTCCAGTCTTTGATCTCTATGAAAGAGAAATGATCAGAAAAGCATGTCATGTATGTCGAAGTCTGACACTGATCTTCTTTGCCTTGGCTACTTCATTTACAAGATTATGTTTATGTGGCAACCTTGATGGATTAGCATAAAATAAGATAAGCCAATAAAGACTCATAGAATGCCATGGCAGTGTGTTTTTAAAAAGTTCTCACTCAGAATATAAAGAAGCAAAAATCATACTGAACTCATTACAAAAAATATATTCTGGAGTTATTTACTTGTGAGTTAAGGCTAAGGATAGAGGGAAAGATATGGAAGAACTTCTTCCAGTCTTGGAGTATAGTTTGTTAAATATTCATCAATGTATGCACATTCATACTGCATCTCTTCACAGCAAAAGCTATTTCTAAAAACTTTGCAGAGCTTATACATGTTCCTAGCCAAGGGCCAGATCTCTCTGATTTTAAGGAGATGGGAATATTCAGTGCAAAGATTTGACAATTCCACCTCAGTCCACTCTGTCCCAAGATAAGGACATCACTAGCAAAGAGTAAAGAGTCCTGTTTTTCATTTTCATTCTTCCTTGGCCAGTTGAAGAAATAACAACACAGAACAGAAAGGTCAAGATATCCACAAACTCCAGGATCCCTACACCTTAAAAATGCGGAAAATCAGCAGGAGGCTGAAAATACAGCAGAACCAATGAGTCATGCTTTTCACTGAGGTGCTGATACAAAACTTTAATTGGAACAGAAGTGTTGCTATTGCTGCGGTGGAACTAAATAGCAAATTTTTATATAAACAGTAGCAAAAATGAAGGGGAAATTAAAATAAGGTTCTGCCATTACCCCAGAAGAACAGGTCAAGTCTGAATGAAAGACAGGGAATGGAGATTATTATGGTTGGAAGTAGACAGGGATTCAGTATTACATCCATGTATCAGATAAACACACAATTTCCTGCAGTTATCTCCAGTTCTACAGTCTTGTATGTTAGCTCAGCAACCAGCTTGAAAGAAGAGGAACAACTTCTAAATCACCTAGATTTCCAATTCAGTCCTTCCATTACAAGGAACAGACTCTTTCTGACTCAACTTAAACATGTGAGATGGGGTGAGAACTCAGCATGAACAATTAGAGCTACAGAAACCTAAACTTTTATGGTCTGCATTTTTTCTAGAGCAAAGATTAGATTTAAAAGCTCAGAGGGTAACTCAGTCTTCTTGTTGAAGAAAAAAAGAATTTTCTTGTCTGATATAATTCCTCACACACAGCCAACCTAAATATACCATTTTATTACCATACCAGTAATTGTTCTGAAGAATTACAAAGCTTACCCACCCAGAAATGATTGATATCTCACAGTTTCAGGGCACGAACTGATCAAAGATAGGAAAAAAGTAGAATAAAAGAAAAACAAATAAGAAAACGAAGAACTCTGAGAAGAATCTCAGGATTTTGCCACCAACTGGTATAACTATTTACTCCCCACTGTCCTCTTTTCAGTACACAGGCCTCTAATGTAGGCACAGAAGACACATATTGCAGATTACTCTTTGACCCCTGTAGACTTCAATCAGTAGAATCACATGTGATATGAAAATTAAATCTCCCAGGTTTTCGTGCACATGAATGAGAGCACAAATTCCAGTTCCGTCAACATGGCTCTGATCTTGTTGCATAATTGTGTGGGCCGAAACAATATTAGTAGTGACATTTGACAAAGGCCGCATCACTGAGAGGAGGAGTAGGACACAAATTAAAATGGAGCAAATCTAATAATCAAACCAATAACGCTGCTGCATTGGATTTCATCGTTATAAGCGCTGCACATTTTGCTTTGTTTTTCATGCTACTGAAATATTCTAGAGTATTTCTCTTGCAACACTGAAATGAAAATAAATTTAAAACAGCATGGAAGGATACAAACCTAATCAAATACAGTTTGCACTGTAAATTCACCCAGTCATTCTCTTACGATAATGCTGAGCATCAAAGAAGCTTCTGTTATTTGGTTATTAGTTGCTCTAATTATTAGTAGTTCTTGAAGGCATATTGTTTCTCTTTTCCAAAGAGCTACGTTGATATGGAAAGAACTTGTTTCAGTGGCAACCAGAGTGGGTTCACCTAAGGACAAACTTTGCCTATGGCTCTCAGTGGTCTGTGTGGGAGTCTCAACTTCACTGGAGCATGAAGGCAACAAAAGCAGCTCAGCTGTTCTACAAGGACTATATCTAAAGCCCTATAACGAAGGAGGAAAAAAAAAATATCAAGTTGAAGTAGCCCATCTTGATAGTAGAGCTGCCTGATATTGGGGAAATGAAAAGCATCTGGTGCTGTTACTTAACCCATTATAGTAACCGAATATAGACCTAGGAGAGGAGATATCCACACTGGGCAGAGCAATCGTAAGAAGCACTTAAAGTGAAAGACAATGCTAGAATCAGTCTTCATCTTTCTCTGACTGCTACTGGCACCTCAGATAGGCCTGGATTGATCTTCACCTCACTTACAATCACTTGCACTTGGGTTAGAACAAACCCTAGGTTAGAAGCTCATGTCATCTGGCCTGCAATATACACACCTACAGAGTCAGGGAAGAAAAAGCAGGAATTCTGTATGATGAGGCCACTCAAGGGCAATTCATCTGTAACTGCTAGTGTTCAGATGCAGCCGTATGAAAAGGGTCCAGCAACACGATAGGGGAAATTATATGATGACCAAGCAGATCCAGCCAAACCATTAGGCAGTGCTTCACAAACCTCCTTTTAAAAAAACAAAAACACAACACTGAACTGTCCATATTAAAAATGAATTAACACATCACCGAAGCAGGTCCTCCAGAGCCCTGACATTAGTGTACATTTTAATAGCTAATTAAAACACTTTCACCTCTCATATTTGCCAGTAAATCCCAGACAAACCCTTATTCTTAAGTTCCAAGCCAAGAGAGAAGAGAAAAGAAGGAAATGAAATTGTGCAGTTACTGCAGTGATGGAAAAAAAAAAGAGAAAAGCAATTTCTGCTTTCTCTCACAGCACCGTCTGAAAGATTTTTGTGAAGGCAGGGGTGATGGTGACAATTCTTCATGTTCCACAAAGACTGGAGAGATGTCCCAGCAACAGCTCCATGAAAATTCCTCCAGAAACTCCTCTGGAAACCTTGTAAGCATGTATATAGAATCCAAGAGAGGGAAGCAAAAGAATATGATGCTTATAAAGTTTACAGTTAGAGATTGCTTTTATTTTGTAGGTAAAGTCTATTTTCTCCATGCAGAGGAATATAGAGCAGATATAACACTAAACATTTTACAGAGCAGTTTATATGATTTGATAGATCTACTGAAGTTGAGCTTCCTGTGGATTCACATCTTGAAAGGGATTTCCTATACTCTTTACACGGCTTGTACTATCTAAAGAGGTAAAAATTCAGTGTCTTTAAGATACCCTTCTTCCATCATCATTTCATCAAAGTTAGCTCACGAGTACAAAGGTAAGCTGGAAAATGTATATCCAGTTATAATAAATATGATTTTCATAGCTGGAAAAGAGCTAATGCTATACCACAGGCTGTACATCAGGCTTGGGACAGCTGCACTGAAATGACATTTGGTATTTTTGAAAGCAAATGAAGCCACTTTATTAATATCTGTGGAAAGAAAAGCAGGTTCTCCAAGATTCAGTCTTACATACGTCCACGCACAGGACACAACACAAAGTGCTGGGAAAGAATATGGAGAGCACTGGTTCACGGCTGGCAAAAGGCATCACTGAAACCAGTGGTATCATTAAATGATGCCATGCTCAGACAAAAGCAAATTCATGCTCAGACAAAAGCAAATTTCAGTTTGCAGAAGCAGAGCTTGAAACTTCCATCAAATCAGACTTATGTATGTCCATGAACAGGACACAACACAAAGTAGTACAAGCAGTTGTTTGGTACCTGCAGTGATGGAGATTTCCAGCATTCCCAGGAAATCCATTTCCATCTTTCCCTTCAGACTAAGGTCTCCTAGTTTCTCACCCAACAATACTTTGATACCTTTTAAACCCACATATCCTTGTATACTTAACCATCGTCCCCTCCGAAAAACTTACTGCCTCCTTTAGTGACGAAGTTAAGGACATGAGTTGCTTTCCCCTACTAACCATTAAACATCTGTCACTACCAAAAGGACGCCTGTTGAACCAGAACCCAGTCTACCTTGTGCCTGTTTACTCACTGAAGTGGTCAAATTCTTTAAAAACTGAAATATTTTGTGCATATATATAACATATATTTGCATGTGTTGAATGTCTTCACTTTAATTAAAGATTTGTAGCTTCTGTGTGAAACTGACACACAAATTGTGTAAGCACTCAGACCTCTCTTGCCTATCTAAATTTTTCAAGTACTTTCAGCTTCTTTTTGTACCTTGAGATACTGAAATGAAACAAAAATTAGAGAAATAAGTTCCACAATTCTCTGGTTTATGCATTTCTGAGTTTGGAGGGAAAACTGAGCCTTTCTCCTTATCTGAATCAGAAAATCAGATTTCTGTACACTGGCATAAGCCAAAAATCTGTGTCCTGGTTTCAGATATTCCTTCTGCTTCCTGTGGCACAAAATGCTGATTTAGTGCATCCAGGCTTTCCAAAACATCGATGGAAAGGCTTAGATTTTCATGTACTTATTTCCACATTCACATTTTGATGCAGAAAGCTGATCAGATAGAGGTGAAAGGCTATTTGACGCTTTCCTAATCCAATCAATATCATGGGCCTCCTTATCTCTTGAGTCAGTCACTGGTCTGAAAAAATACTTAAGGTACAAGATTCATGCCACCTGCTCACCTAAAGTATAAGGCATCCCAAGCCCTCCTGGTGTTGAGCCTGAATATTGAAGGTCTGAAGCAGGTTCTGATTCAACAAATCCCAGATTCCTCAGTTCCAGCAGAACTGAGCCTCCAGAGCCCCACTGGAAAGAAAAAAAATAATCAAACAAGCATTTTCCTACTTCACTGAATTCCTATCCTATGAAGCATTAACCATTTATAATGTATACAGCCTTCTCCCTGAAGACTACCAGACTCTTTTGAAAGCATTTTATGCAAGACTCAGATGTAACAAGGCTGAATTCCATGTTTATAAAGCTTGACAACAATTTTACAATAAATTGTCTGCATATGAGGAGTTTGAGGCGCACATTTTCCCCCGTTGCATCCATGCTCTTGCAGATTTTTGTTACAGAGCAGGAGAGGTAGGTCACATCTCAAACGGTGTAGGCTTCCAGATCAGGCAAGTGACATCTTCTGTCTCTTTGCTTGAGTATACCATTCTGGATAATATTTCCAAGCTTTAGCAAGCAGAGAAGATAAAAATCAACCGGTAGAGTCAGGACATAAACATCAAACTCTTAAAATGACCCAGGAAATATTAAAAACACATGTCTGTGCATATTTTTTTTCAATGTTATGTGTTTTTTGTCCACTTCATAGTATTGTGCAGTCTGTTTTGGCTTTCCTTTGGTTGATGTCCTTTTATACCAGCCCATTCCATCAGTGAGCAGAAGCCAACTTTGCCAAGAGAGGTCCAGCACAGGATGGTTATTATAGCATCACTGAAGCTCTGACATATAGTGAAGTATCTAGCATAAAACGAATACCTAAGTTACCTAAGGTAACTTGCATTATCCATACTCTTTACTTCTGAAGATAAAAGAATGCTTAACAAGTCACTCTAAAACCACCTTTTCTCTAAATTCACAGCCACTACTGTGTAATGGATCTATACCTGACACCTTTGGGACCTTACAGAAAGAGCTGTTTTCTGGTTCATTTCTATCTTTTACAGAAGGTTTCAGGAAGATCTGCAGAAAATAACATCAGAGTGAAAGTGCGTAAAACCTATCAAACCAAGCAGACTCATCAATTCAGTGAGATAGGCAATGAAACATTTTCCTAGCCCTGGGTCTGCCTCCCTGGGGAATTCTGGGCTCTTTCTCTTGCTATTTGCAGGTGAGCAAATGCCACTGAACTAGTCCACGTGGATTTTAGATCTATCTATATAATCCAAGGGCATGAGAATTAGTAGTGACAGGGGCTAATTATGGTACTTGAACAGGAGAATTTTAATTGAAGTCAATCAATGGCAGTAAGGATGTTAGGAAGAAAGAACTGATTGAAGAGTTTTAAAATGGAAAAGAGACTGAATTACCCTTTTAAAGTTTCCTCAGACTCTGAGGCTGGTTGAGAGTGGAACGTTTCTGATTATTACTATTTTTTTTTCTCTCCATATAGGAAAAAACAAAAATTAAATGAAAAAGAAAAAAAAAAAAAAAAAAGGAGGAAAAAGGACCACGAGTAACTTCTCTGTTTTATGTCACTCTGAGATAATGCCATAAGCACTTTGCAGACATCAAACCCAGATTGGTTACACATGTTATGACTGGCTCAGAAACTAAAGAATCTAAAGCCTGAAAGATTTGAAATACCGAGATCAGAGTAATTAAGAATATTATGGGCTGTATTACATCTGTGTTCTCCCTGAGCAGTGTCATCTTTGGATGGACGGTCATCTAAGCCTTGCTGGATCGCTAATATTCCTGGATTCAGGCACATCTCAGTAAACTGTTTTCTTCAATTCTTGTTTCTTTTTTATCCTTAATGATCCCAGTGGAACTGGTCAAAATATTTCTAGTTTGATTGTCTCCTATCAAAATTGAAAAGCAGTCAAAAAACAAACAAACAAACAAACACCATAGAAAGATCATAATTCTTTCCCACCCAACAATGTTTTGACGGAAAAGTTTTGTAATGAGGTGCAACCCTGTCCTTTGTATTTTTGTGGGCCAGCTACAAAGGTAATTAGACACAGGTACTGCCTCTTCGGTTAGCAAATATTTATATAAGGACTTACGATGACTTCACATGGAGAGCAGTGGAACAAAGTAAAGAGATAGTGTTATCTATTGTCGTCACGGGAGGGTCAGAGACCAGAGCAACTCAAGTACAGCAGAATTCTCACCAGTCTTCCATCCTTCCTCCCTAGACACTCATTTGTCATTCAGAATTAGAAGCGAACAAATCAAACTAGTGAAGATCGGCTGGAATCAAGAGATTGGTCTCTCTCCTTTAGTCTCTTTAATCTCAGTCCATGATTTGCCCTTTCTTTCTTGTTTAATTAATTGCTTTCCATTCTTCTTGCCTGTCTCCCTCCAAAACAACACTGCATGTTACTGTGACAGATGTTTTATTGTCATGTATCCTTCCTATTTATTGACACATGGCTAGACGGCTATTAGAAAGCAATTAGAGGATTAATTACACCAAAGCCTACTCCTGCACACAGCACTGAAGAGTATCTCCACAGCTGAGGTCAAGAAAACAGTTGGAGGAAATCCAAGAGGATTTTGTCTTTTTTCACATCGTTGAGACCAGCTTCATAAAACAGTATATTCCTTCTATTAGGAGGGATGGTAGTGAGGGTTGATCACTGCTGAGGGTCAAACCCAAAGCTTCCCCTCAAGGGAGTATCAAAGCATTTCACCAGCACAGTCCCCAGGCTGCGTCTCACCCTTCCATTCATTGTTAATGGTTTGCTGTGCAGAGTGTGACAAGGGCAGCCAACCATGTAGGGTGAGGCATTTTCCCAGCCTTGCTGCCATGTTCACTTCTGTTTGCATACATCAAGTTTACATTTGCTTTAAGAGATTGTCCAAATCCAGAAGTAAGGCATTCAGGAAGTCCATTAAAGAAATAATAAAAAACAAAACGAAACAAACAAAAAAACACCAGCACAAAAACCAAACAATCTGGGAAACTGTAAGACTGAACTTTATTCTAAGTTTTCTCAAGATCCATTACAACTCTGAAAATTACTTAAGTGTAAGAAGAAAGTTACTACCATTAAAATCTCATCAGCCAACATTTCCCTTGTTAGAAAAAAATGAGTTATCAGTATGTTAACAGCTAAAGGGAGGTTTCATTTTGCACAACCCAAATTCGGCCATGACATTTTTTCCCCATATATACTTGTATAATATTTTCACACAAAAAATATTAGTTATCTTTCACTTTTAATACCACTCCTTGGAAATGCAGAGGCCTACAATTAATACGCTCGTTAAAACTTACAAGCTGCTTTGACTAATAGTCCCTGTCTAGTTCCTTGAGAAATGTACTGTATCTCCCAGGCTAATGAAGACAAGGGAGAGTTATTTAGGTGTTTGCTAACAAAGCTTATTTGCATATAATTAACTGAGAATATCCCTGTATTTACAACACAAACTCTGCCAATCTCTTTTCCTAGAGTGTTTTATGTAAATAGTCTAAATCCATGCCAAACTAACAAAACAAGTTATATTCATCCAAGACTATATTAACTAAAATGCATACAACTTGCGAGGCCGTAACCGATAAAAATTAAAGCTCACATTAGAAAACAAGTAGCGTTTCCCTTCAAACGCTATTTGTTCAGGCGTATAGGGTTTATTTCTTTGTAAGCTCTCATTCTTTTAAACAGTTAGATATCTCTTGGACATGTAAACAAACAGCAAATTTGTCACATGGGATTGTTCTTTTCTCTGACCCACTTATGGAAAAATTTCACAGCTTTTGCACAGATGTCTTTTGTAAAATTACCAGTCACGCACAGTAAAGCTCTGAATATTTAAGCTTGTATAAAATACTTGCTATATGCAGCCTGCAGGGTGAGCAGACAATAATAAACTGGTCTTCATTTAAAATATATTCCAACTCCACAGAAACAAGGGCACTGGACTTTGTCATTCACTTCTGATTTTCTAAACTTTTCAGACTCAGAAAGGCACTTGAGGACATGCTTTTTTGCAATATCTTTTAAGTCTCAAGATGGACCAAACAAAATCACTCAAAACTGAAAACTATTAGTCACAATAGCCTAATATAGTTGAAAAGTCGTACATTTGTTGTTGAAATAGTGGAGAGGGATACAAGTATTCTCATTTCATGACCTGGCTACACTACATTATCATTTTGTGACCTTGGTCTGTCATTTCTCAAAGGCCAAGAGATAAAAGACGAAAAAAATATAATAATAAACCCCGCTGAAATCTCACCTATATCAAATTATATAAAACTGATTTTGATGACAGTAACTAATCTCCAACATGCCTCATTTGCAGTTAATCCAAGTATTACTTCACCTTCCCTTCTCTATAGCCCTTTCTTATGCTTATTTATTCATAAGATAATTAGTAAGAGAAAAGAAAGATACGACAAGCTTTGGATCAAACATGTCCGAACCACAGCCTGAATGCTGAATGCAGCCTGGGACAGCGAGTAACACCATCCACACTCCACTGCCAGGCCACCACAGCAGCGGCTCCAACCAAGTGGAGGATCTTCCTCAGCAAGCAGCCCAGCCAGGCCCTAGACATGCACCCATCACTCAGCAATGACCGAAGTATCAGGGTGCTATTAATATTGTCTCAACTGAAACTATGGCAAAGGGAGAGCGCAGTGCAAACTCCCCTCTTCCGCCAACAACACACAGTCAAACTGAAACCGGCATGTATTACACATTTCATATACCTGTGCTGCTTTGGGAGTAAAACATGGCGATTACCAATAATAATATTTCAATAATATCCAACCCACTTAACGTCATCTCAAAAGATAACAGACCCTGCCTTCCCTCTCCCCCAGAAAAAAAAATGTGGATGAAGGAAGTGTGCCCAATGAAAAATGGACAGATGAGACAAATAATATGACACTTAATTATGCTTAATTTGTAAGGAAAGCACATCAGTTTTCAACCGTTTTCAAGGATGAAGTACAGGAAGAGTAAAATTTCATCAAAATCTCTGAAGAACACCTGGAGAACTCACTAAGAATTGCAACCACTGCCAGCAAAACAGACTGACACGCCAGTTTCACAAAACCAAGGTCAAACATCCCACTGATTTTATGTTTTTGTTGCTCTCTTTTTTGTGTTTTAATTTAAAAACAACAACAATGACAAAACAGTAGATAACCAGAATAAGTTTTGTTACTTACAGACATTAAGTATATATTTTATATGCAGTACAAGACAATTTCTTCACCCAATGTGACCCAGGCAAGCCAAAAGGCTGGGCAACCGTGCTTTAGATACAAGGCAATCTGTGCAAGGGACAGGAAGTTTTAGGGCCATTTTTTGAAAATCTTCAGCTGCATCAAGGAAAACTCAAAAGAACTCAGCAAGGTGTTTTCTGCTTTAGCTGTTACAGCAATATGCAGCACAAGGATGTAAAGGAGCTTAGTAAGGAAAAGTTCATGGACACACTAGCATTTTCCTGTCATGGACTTGTTCTGTTAGACGTTAACATAACTGTTAACTGACAGACTGGGGTTTTCCTTCTGGGGAAAACAATAACAAACAAACAAACATAGAGAAAACTCAAATATATACCCCTTAAAGTCATAAATAACACACACAAAAAAAGAATGGATCTCATTTTCTTTGATCAGAACTAAAGGAACAGACAAAATCCCACACAGAAGGACCTGGAGGAACCCAAAGAGAGAGATGGGAGCAGTATGCTGAGTTAGAGGACCTTCCACTCCACTGTGCTCATTTCATCTCTTCATTTCAGAGAGGTTGTTTTGTTTCCATAGTTTACATGTGAAAGGCTCAACAGAGTTCTTTGCTCCTCCTGACAGCCTGCTGGTGCATGACTGAGAAGTGACCTATTTGCAGAGCCAGACCAGGAAGCTGCAAACAAATAATAGTTGGAGAAGCTGTCAGGATACTCAATTGCTCAATGCAGATAAGAAGAAAAGGCAAACCGTCCAACAAGTAGCCTGATTCAAAGTTCAAATTCAGAGATTTCACACCAAATTAGAGCTTGGTGCTCTAACTTAATAAATAAACAACAAATCACAGCAGCATTAGTTTGGACTTTGGGATGTCACAAGGAAGCCAGAAGCATCCTAAGCTAGGAAGCCTGCTCTATGCCATAATTTATAATTGCTTTACTTTAAGTGCATTACAGCTGAAATACTGCTGGTCAGGATCATTCCAAGCAAGTGGATGAGAATGCGTTTTGGTTCTTGTTACTACCAAGTTGATTACAAAAGCTAGTGGTATAAAGGAAACTGAACAATGCAAGAAGCAGGCTTCAAATACAAGCCCAATTAGCAGCCAGAACATTAATTATTCGGTGGTTCTAAACACGGTACTGCTGAAAAGAAACTTGAAAGATAAACTAGAGGATGGTCTTAAAAGACAGCTCACCATTCTCTTATGACCTAGATTATTATTTTCCCTCCTACAACTTTTTGTACAAATTTCTCACCTCATAAATAATGTTCAAAGCAAAAAATAAGAGAAAAAAAGAGAGAAATGGCAGCGAGGAAAGCATTTCTCTCACTGCTGCTAGATAGTTCGTGACACACACAGATGAACGGACATGCATAAATTGTATGCCAACACCCATCTTGCTGCTTATTAATGGTAAGAAACTCACTCTTTTCACAACCACTACTCTCTCGACAGAGTCTACAAGACATAATAAATATGAATAAAGTCACTTGCAAGAATTTACTGCTGGAGGTGAGTGAATATCTGATATCACCGAGATGTGCCAGGCTTACAGAGATAAAACTGCAATGAGGGTCCATGCCCCAGAATTGTTCCACACGTAGTTCGTTTTTAAAGGAAGCCTCTGTATGGAAAAAATAGTGCCACTTCGGAAAGGTGCAGCAGTTCAGTCGATACTCTGAGGACAGAGCTATGGAAAGAAGGCTAGATGTTAAAGAATCAGCCCCCCAAAATCTCACAACCTCCTCTGCATTAACATGAAACATGCAGATGCCGTGTTTACTGGTGTGGGTAGGGACTTCACGCTAAATCTAATTAAATCGATGAACAAAAGGACTGAGGAATGTGCAGGGACATGAATGGAGCCTGCCTTTCAGGCCATACAGTCTGCATAATTGTGTTTTCCCGAGGCTTTCAGAGCGTTTCTCTTTGGAAATAATGAAAGAGTGAAATAAGAACTTTTCTTCCCCCGGCAAGGTGAGGAAGTTAGATAATGCACCTCATTAATTACAGCGAAATCATCACCACTGCACATGAAGCCAAAGAAGAGGCCTGACCAACGTTTTTTCTTATAATATTATTGTTCAGCCACGGTGGCAGGAAAATAAGTAATAAATCAGAATCAGAGTGCACTTGATGGTTTTATTTTGCAACTCATCTTGCTACTGTGACAGGCTGACACTAATTAGCACTGGATGCACAAGGGATGGATTGCCACGGCCAATGGATCTCATTAACCACTGTGAAATATTCATGCCAGGACTAAGTACGACAAAGAACAGAGACCCCAGCAAATCGCCTGTCAGCAGCTGTAAGCATCACCACGGAGCCATGAGTGCACAGATCAAAGGGCAGAGAGAGAGTTTGCATAGCCAGCTGTGTGAATTTTCATTGATTTATTAATTTATTTTTCCGTGAACTCAGAGAACGTGCCAACAGGAAAACTCAGCATCCAGTTTCTCTCCACTGTTTGAGCTGAGCCACTCTGTAACGAGAGGGAAATGGGGAAACTGAGGGCACATCAAAGCCCATGGCACTGCTCTTTCCTGGAGCCATGTCAGCAAATAAGCCATTCTTGGGGTGACCCACTTTGCGGCCTCCTTGGAGGCAGGGGATGAAAAGGCAAATTTTGGACTACTTCTTTTTCCCAGCTGCCTTTTCACATTAAAGCCTGTAAGAAATTGATTTTTCAAGACCCGTCAAGCATGGTTAAAACTGCCCAGCAGCTTCATTAATAGAAAATGAAGGCCAGGAGGCAAGAAGTGTCCAGAGAGATGTCAAAATCACCGTACCCACAAGCGCTGAGCAAATACATGAGCCTGCTTCTGTAAGAAACGTGGCTATCAGCCTGTTTCAGCTGGTGAACCCCCTCAGCCAACTTCTCCCCAGATGCATCCCACAAGACCTGTCATAATGGCCCTGTTCACACAAGCAAGAGCAGAGGATTCTACCGCAAAGCCAGTTCCCTAAAAGTCACGTGGATCCCTACAGCAACAACTATTCCTTTGGTCTAGACCTTTTTTGTATTTCAGCTGAGACCCAGCTGCAATAAAGTTGTCTGTGCTTTATGTAAAACTACATACAGAAGCAGAGCTGACAACACAAGCCCTCAGGTGATCTCATATGAATAGTGGTGTGCAATTGACCCTCATGTCTGAATTAACAAGGAACCCATGGCAACCAGCTTTCCTCACATCAAATTGTACTGCTTGGATTCAGGCACAAGAAGCAGCCATCCCACAGCCACTTAGAGGACAATTTGTTCCCCGGCTAACTGCAATGGGTGATTATGTATCTCCACTATATTATTTTAGTGGAAGCATCAATGTCTTGCTGTCATGGAGATACCCAAGGTCAGGCTGGACAGAGCTCTGAGCACCAGATCAAGTTCTAGACGCCCTTGTTCATTGCAGGGGTGTTGGACTAGCTAGTCTTTAAGGGTCCCTTCCAACTCCAAGATTCTATGGTAACAAATCTCCTCCAAGCCCCTTGCAATGGCAACAGTGTTCCAGCCCTACTGTTCAGTTAGCAGAATACTCAGCACACATTGACCTAAATACGGTTGGGTTTTTGTTTGTTTGTTTTTAAACAGGGTGCCTTTCAAACTGAAAATAAGAATGAAATATTTTTCTTAAAAAAAAAAAAATAAAAATTGTTTCAGGTTAAAATACTGTGTTAATTTTTAATGAAGATTTTTAAGTTCTGGTTTTAAAAAGGGATAAAGCAGAACTGGGCATTCAAATAGCCTCTGAGATCTGTGTGCTTTTGGATTTCGCTTTCCCCAAAGCTGGAAGTGAAGAAACAGCACATAGACTGCAGTAAAGCAGTAAGAAAATTCCATCAGTACTTCTTCATTTTTTGCTCATGAAATGAAAACCAGGCATGTTAATTCATGTTTCTTTTTAGAGATACTTTTGGTTATTTTAACCAGGAAGCAAGACAAACGTCTTATTTCAGGTATGTTTATGGCACAGCAGCCAATAAAGTGCCATCTACCCACAACCTTCCAGGCTCTGCTGAATACTTCATCAAACAGAAGACAGTTTCTGGTATACAGAACTGTATTATCTCAGACCATGCTGTTCCTGGTCAGGCCTGCACACAGAACTTATTTATTTATGGCATTTTTAATAGATGGAGCATCAATATTTGATAACGTCCTATGAATGATTAAAAATCAAGAAAATCAAGAACATGAAATACAAACATCTACTTTTAAGTGACGCCGGGGTTGTGATATCCATAAATAAATCATGCGGTGTCCAGTTCTGTCTTTCTGGGATTGAGTTAAACAAACAGGCACTTCAGTGTATTTACAACATGTTTACAGCTGTGGCTGCAGGAGCATAATCTGACCAAGGGATTTCAAAGTGGAAGCTAATGAATTTTCCCCAGACCTAACTGTGGATTTTTAGCTCCTTAGAAAACGTATTATTTAAATAAATATATATGTAACGTCTATGGTCAGAAAAGCAAATTAAACTTAGACAGATGTAGGTCTACTTTTTTATTTTTGGCTTCTTTATAGTAAACACCAAAGGCCTAAGCTTCCCTCAAAGAAGTTTTCTCTCAAAATAGAAAAAAGCAACTTTGTAATCATATGAAATAGTGTATGAGAACATTACCTACTGAGGCTGAAGACTTCGTCAGGGTTTAGACACGCATGCTTTAATTAACAATATCAATAGATTTGTTGTTCGCTTGTTTAACACACAGAAGTTTATTGTTAGCCAATTTTCTATCCAGTGGTGAACTGAGAAGACAACCTACAATAGTTAAGTGTTTTATCTGTATATAACAATGGTCCAGCATAGCAAAATAATATTGCCCAGAATAACAAAAGATAAATACAGCCAATTCTAAAACTGGGGGACTGACCCCCAGAGAAATTAAGTAATTAAGTGAGTCTGGCAGGGTGATGACTGAATACAATTCCAGAATATACTCTGTCTCTAGCAATAAGAAATTATCTTCATTCCAGCAGAGTTTGAAGAATATGACACTCTGTATAAATAAATATTAAAAAGCATCAACTATTTTCTTAGTGAATAACTGGACATCAAGGAGGTGAAAGAATGAAAGTACAAAGACAGCCTGAGAACTAAGTTTTATGGTAGAGATTTTACGTCAAAACCCACCAAACTCCTAAGGATAGCTTAACACAATCTGCAGTTGCCCCTAAAGGAAGACAGCATGAGCTAAAATTCAGGTGGTTTTTTTTCTGATCTGGTTTGAATCCGCATCATTGTATTAACAAATTGAGTATGTATTCCCTAAATCTAAAACCAATTTCTTCAAAACATGTTTGCGTGCGTTTGTGTACATTCATAGTTTAAGAAACAAGAAACCAAACATATCAGTGCAGATAGGTATAAATGCATGTGACGGTGAAATTGTCAAGTGGATTCTGTTACATATGTTTGTCAGCACTAAGACGCCACATTTTGTTTGATTTGTTTTTGCCCTCTATTAGTGCTTTCTGAACATCCTTCTGGGTAGCTTAGACTTCTGAGGATCCCATAAGGAGCTCATGCACTGCTTATTACTGCAGCAGATTCACCCAATACTCTCGTGTCTTCTGTGTGTACATGCACGCAGAACATAGCGGATTTGATGGATTCACTAGAATGATTATTTTACTTAGATCTCAAATGCAATTCTTGGGGATTCTCGTGGATGAAAAACTGGACATAGGCCAATAGCTTGTGCTTGCAGCCTAGAAGGGCCAGTGGTCTCCTGGGCTGCAACAAGAGAGTATGGCAGCAGGGCAAGGGAGGGGATTGTCACCCTTTGCACTATCATTGTAAGGCCCCATCTGGAGTGCTCTGTCCAGACATGGTGTACCCAGCAGAAGAAGGTTGCAGAGCTGTTGGTGTGGGTCCAGAGGAGGGTCATGAACGTGTCTGGAGGGCTGCAGGACCTTTCCTACAAGAAAGGCTGAAATAACTTACCTTGTTCAGTCTGGAAAAGTCTTGAGGGAGAGCTCTTTGTGGCCACCCAGTACTTAAAAGTTGCTTATAAGCAGGAGTGAGGCTGACATTTTACATGGTCTGATAGTGATAGGACAAGGGGGAATGGTTTTAAACTAAAAGAGAAGAAATCTATATTACAAGTTAGGGATAATTTTTTTACTCAGAGGGCAGTGAGGCCCTGGCACTGCTGTCCAGAGAGCTGTGGGTATCCCACCCCTGGAAGCATTCAGAGCCATGTTAAATGGGGCCCTGGGCAGCCTGATTTAGTGTTTGACAACCCAGCCAACAGTAGTAAGGTTGGAACTAGATGATCTTTAACGTGCCTTCCAATACAAACCATTCTATGATTAAGATGAGAAAGCTGCTATCAAATGAATAGATTAACCATGAGAGAGTTGAGGACTCAACTCCCAAATCGGTACCCCAGAAATATGCAAGCATTGGTATGAACACCAAGTGCAAGCAACTTTTACTTTCACAAGTATAAGTTCTTAAGTGAAGGGACACTGAGCTTGCTTATTTCTGTTCTCTTTTATCCTATCCGCAAATTGCACGTTCTTGTGAGATAGTCAGCTACAGCATCATTATTATTATGTGAAGTATCACCTAGAAGCCTCAGCAAGGGCTTCTAGGTAACACCTCATACAAGAGATCCTGCATACATCCTTACAGAAAGATGGCCCTGACACGCAGACTTCTACTAAGGACAATAAGTCACTGAGGAATCCTTCTGGCAATATAACCACAGAGACAGAGATTAACCAGAATCCATCTGACAAAGCATTACCTCAAAAAAACACGATTTTAATTAAAAGCTGGTATACTTCACAGTTTTGCACAATGCTCTCTTATCTGCTTCCTCTCTGTGGTCGTTACAAATTCCATCTACTCCTTCCCTCCAATTTAATTAAATGTTAACTGGCATAATCAACTCTTCTTATATTGTTGTGTCTTGTTGTGTTTTTTTTTTTCTTTAACAGTGAGAACTCAAATGTTATTTACTATTTGCTGGATTCACTGGTGGTTAAATACAATAGTGCCAATTAGACGTCTCACGGTTAACCTGATTAATTAATTTGCCTCCTTTAGAAAATTGCCTTCCATCTTGACAGAAGATCAAATCACAGCAGACAGGGTATCTGCTCAGCAGGGGCAAGTGCATTGTTGATGCGTCAAATGAAGCTGGTTGCACTTTCATCTAAAACAGAGCAGTGGCTACATGAATAGCCTGTTCTGGAGACATAGGGTCTACAGCACCACTTTCCATTTTGCTAAATTGCTGTGGACTACATGGCTCCACTCCAAGAGCTGACAGAGAGCTACAGGTCTGCAGCAGATTTCCCTCGGCTGTGCAATTGTTCAGCCCCTTTATTTCCCAGGGCACAGTGAAAAGAGGGAATCGCCCTCAGAGCCATGACTTCAGTAGATCTTAGCACACACTGCTGCTTTTCAGTTGAACTTTATGTCTCTACTGAAAAACCTTAAACTTTTGAGTGCTATCTTCTGTTAACCGGCACAGGTAGACCAGTCTTTACAAAACAAGTTAAGTGCTATTTGTTAACTTCTGCCCTGAGATGAGGGCAGAAAAGTGGACAGAGCAGCTCTCCTGAATCACAGCAAGGGCCCACACAGACTGGTCTCTTCTCTCTGACAGTGGCCACAAACACACTCCTAGAAAACAGCAAAGGAGCAAGGAAAGTATACAGGGTCCACTCCCAAAACAACAGCAAGTCTCTAGTTATTAGGGAGCTGGAATCTTATTGAGCCAGCCATAGCTTCTACATATTTAATAGCAATCAATGGATTTATTTTTCATGAACATGCCCAGCACAAACCTGTGCAGTCCTTTGTTTCCCAAAGAGCACTTCGAGTGATTTGCACTTCTGAAAACATCATTGCTCTGAAGGATGCTGGACAGACAGACTAGGCTGACAGCAATGATTTGATTGTTTCTTTTGCTACATTGTACAGCTGAGACTTTTGGCATTCCACATCCAAACACTACCTCATTTTGTTACAGCTGAAGTCCAATCATATACTTTGGGAAGGTGGATTAAGATTCCAGCAGAACCAGGAGAAAGACCAAAGACATCCTAGAAAGCCATGTAAATAATCTAAACTATGAATCCCCTCTTAAAGATCCTTTTCACTCTTCCTAATGAAGCTCATCCATTAGGGACAGTGACAAGTGTGGTTGCAGCTCAAGGAGGCATCCAGCCTCTCCAGAGTCACAGGATCTGGTCCACCCATTCCAGGCTCTGGCTTTCCACTTAATGTACACTGGCACACCGACCCTGTATTCCATCTTAAGCAGCAGATACTGTGAGCTGCCTCATTTAATTTCCATGAGGAGAGTCATTCAGGCCATCCAGCTAGACTAAGAAGCAATTTATGAACCTCCAGGGCTTGGCTCAGTGAAACCGCTCCCAGGCTCATGTTTATGATACCCATGAAAATAGGAAGAGTGAACGAGATGCTTTCCCAAAGCAAACTTCTCTCTTTAATTTCATCCTCCTCTTTCCAAAGCTTCTCTGCTGTTGTTGCCTGGCATCCCGCCAAACACTCATTCCTGTGCCTGTTCGTCACACACCAGTGAGCTTAATGGTGTTCTTAAAGAGGTTAATTAAATACTGATTCTAAGGTTTGCAGTATACAGCTACTTGTCCAAAAAAAAAAAAAAAAAAAAGCTAATTTATGTGTTCATATCCTTAAAAATCTTTTTATTTTATTCCCTCTCCTTTGCTTCCAGATTTGTACCTTCGTGGATTCGTGTGAATTACCCTCCAGGGCCAGGAATACCATCTTTGGTTGACTTGATTGATCTACATTAGAGCTCAGAACACCATCATGGTAACGCTATATTTCTTGTAGTAAGTTAATAGGAAAATTGAAATAACTAATAATAAGAGAGAGGAGGCTTTCACTTTTTGAAACAGCTCTTCATCTACGTGCTATAGCCTGGACTGAATTACTCTTCCTGCATAGCTAGTAAATCCAGCTTGATAGCATTTACCAAGATTGTGTTTTGTAACTGAAAACAGGATTTAGCTGGGGAAGCTAAATATACAACCGTATATTTACATATCTCCTCCCGCCCCTGATGCTCTACACTTACAGCTCCTACATCTCTCTGAAAGTGAAGAAGGCTGTATAGATGTTCATTATGGTTATTACCCACTTCGCATCTTTATTCCATATGCGTTTTACAGTGCACAGTCTCTCATTCAGCAAGTTACATAAGCATACACTTAACAGTAGGCTTGTTAAGTGCTTTTCTAAATAGAAATAACCATTAAATCCAGTTGACGTTTTTACCTAGAATATGTGCCTTAATATAGACAGAGGTAAGGCCTTCCCTACCCAGCAGCTTTAGTACTTTAAGGCTGGAAACGTACTTTATACTGGTCCTTCTGGTGACAGAATAGTTTGAGTCAAAATGAATATTAAAACAAAATGCCTTCTTCACACAGACACGTGGGAAGGAAACTATGCTGGCTCAAAATTCTGGAATAGACACTTCAATTTTCACAGATTGCTACCTTAACTCCCATCTGAAGGAGCTGAGGTTTGGACTGGGATAAATGGAGGATGATTTTTGGTTCATAGCAAAAATAAATGATCGCTACTTCGAAGGGCTTTCCTAAGCACTCAGCGTGGGGCCTCTGCTGCAACTTCTGGGATGGTAGGAAGGATGAGTCCAGCCCTGAATGCACCAACACAAAAGCAGTCACTTCGTGTAATTTAAGGTGAAGTTAAAACCAATTTCCCCATATCTCAGTTTTATTTCTTTTTACAGTAAATTGGAGATAACAGTGTTTGTTTCTTCAGAAATGTGGCATTTAAATCAGCAGTTCAGGATTGAGACTGGATCCAATTCTAAAATAAAAGAACAAAACCACTACCTTCATGCTGATCTGAAAGAAGCCAAATTATGCCTGTTTATGCAGCCTTCAGCCAATGGTTCCTGATTTAGAGCCAAGCAATCCAACTTTGTGTATGTCTGCATGGGTGAGCACGTATATCCTTACACACACAGAAAAACCTTCCAAAAAAAAAAAAAAAGTTACTCGTTTTCTCATCAGGAAGCAAGAGACGAAGATCATGTCCAATTAAGTGCAAGGCTCTTTTCTGTTTTTCCTCAATCCATGATGTGCTTAAGTTCTAGCAATCTCTGACACCAGCTCTAATAAAGGCCTGATTTTATCGAAGGTGTAAGAATGTGCATGATTTTCATTTTGACAATCATCAGCACCCCAGGGAGCAGGTAGATACAGCATTTCCTGGCAGCAAGTTCGTTAACTGGAGGCTGTGCTTTATCTGCCTTCCTCCAGCTCCTCTGTGCTTCTGGGCTCCAGGTACCAAAGTCTCTCCTTTATTCCTCACTCATTCAAAGCCACTCAAATTCAAACCCATTTGGTGATCATGCACTGCCTGCATGTGATGGAGGGGTCAGGCTTGCAGCTGACCAGGAAACCTCAAGGCCACATTGGCTGGGGACTTAACAAATTAAAATAACAAAAGAAAAAAAATCCATGGCAAGCACTATTAATAATTCACCTGTCCATCATGTCAGCTAAGAACTGGAGGAAGATCCTCTTTCTTCTTGATAGATGGGCAAGAGGAAAAGACCTGTCTGAAATAATTAAAGGAAGTAGTATGTAACAAGGCTTCCTCATGCTGAGAGTGACATGGAAGAGGCTGGTCACTGATATTTAAAACACAAATTATCATTCCATCTTCCTGTCATTCTGCTCCACAAGCTGTTCAGATTTGTCTGTGCCAGTAAGGTGGTTGTAAAAAGCAGTTGAGCAAACAAAGAAAGAAGTCTAACAGCAGAATTTGGATTTAAAAAAACCACCCTGATCCTGAATTTTCCCCCACCCCCCCCTTCTCCTTTCTTCTTTTCCCACCCCCTCCTCTCTTTCTGATTATACATGCCATTAACCTTCAAATATACTAGCACCCAAGCAGAAGTGAAGAAATATGGGTGCAGGAAGAAAGTGCTTTTATGTCAGAGAGCACAGGGAATTTAACATGAGGGTATAGATAACAGATAACAGAGCATAGCCTCAAACTTTTCCAGTCACCTCTCAGTATGGTCTAAGTGCCTGCTTTAAGCACAGGTGAGATTAGTTACATCCCAGCATTTTCTGTTGTGGATACCTCGCCCCTGGAGCTGTTCAAAGCCAGGGTGGATGAGGCCTGGGCAGCCTGGTTGCTTCCTTCTGCTGTGCAGAAAGGATGCTTGAACTGAAGGCCACATGTGCAAGAGGCAGCAAGCCCATCCCTACTTGAAGCTGTGCACCTGCTAGCTGCGCAGAAGACTTATCCAAGGAGTAATTCTTCCTCTGAAGAGATGGGAAGGTGAGAATCCAGCTGAATGGGAGACATTCTGGGCTTTAAATACAACTGGACTAATGCTTACATTTTGTTTGCAGCATGAGTGAACGTAAGGGCACTGAGAGCAATGTATGACATATTAGAAATGGGTGAGTTTGGTCTTTCCATTGTGACATAAACAGAGATCCACAGGAGGCAGATGAGGCGTTCAGCTGATCTCTATAAAAAATTATCTCCAAAGCTTTAGCATCAGGCTGGCTATGAAAAAAAAAAAAAAGTGGAGTTCACCCAACAGTTGCATCTGATGACAGAGCAATTGTAAACCAACCAGATCTGCATGACTCGCCACAGCTCTCCCTGAGCTTAATGGATCTTTTAAATTCTAACCCTATTATTTCTAACCATCTACGGCAGACTGCTTGTCCCCAGGATGAGCCAATTTAGATAAGATAAACCAAAGCAAAGAAATTAGAATTCCCAATGCCTGTATACTTTGAAATGTATTTTGTTGCAGAGATCTTCCTCTATCAAATAGCCCTATTTGTGCGCCTTATATCTGTTGAATTTTCCATGGAAATATATAGGAGGCATTACTTTCGGAACAACCCATGACATCTAATTGACTGTTTATAGAGATTGAAAGCATTAGGTTATAATACTTGGCAGCTCACAGCAACTTCTATTTAATGTGCTCCAAAGCTTAGGCACAAAGTTATGTTATATATCTTAACACTAAGTCTGGAATCTTCTTTGTACATTGAGATGCCTCTCAAAGAGCAGAAAAGCCAGTAGACCTATTGAACCCCAAAAAGGCACTGCTACCCCAAAACAACTGCATGCTTATAAACCCATCCTTAATGATGAAGGTGCTTATGACTCCCTTGATTCAAAGGGAAGTTCATAAAAACATTAAGGTGAAATGAACGTGAACAAGGCAAAGCTGCAGCTTCCTTTTAAGGCTTATTTTCATGATCCCATACTCCGCACGCACATATAGATGGTCTTGACATTTGTCACACAGCTGCCAACCACATCAGACTCAGTTTAAAAAGATCAGTGATAAGATTTCTCAGCAATAATAACCAGCTGCCCAAATTAGAACTATGAGAACAAAAAGATCTTCCAGTTTCACAGCCAGACAAAACACATTGGTATGGAAAAAAAAACTCTTTTGGAAATAGATTCAAAATTTTGGAGTTCAGAGTGTTACCTTGTTTAATGCCAGTGTTCTAATCAGAGGAAAACTTATTCATCTGCACTCAAAAAGAAAGCTAAGAAAAGCAGCAAAAGTTATCTGTGCTTATTTGATTGCCATCAAAAAGTGATTTCTGCAACATCAAGTCACATTAAAACCTATTTTACCTTATTAATAGCCAGGTGTAATTCTTTTTTAAAATTAGAGATAAAGGACTATCCTATTAGTTGAGTTTTATGTTCAAGTGTCATCATAACCATTAAGCTGTCTCTTTGTTACATTCTGAAGATTTAAATAAGAAACAAACAAAATCTATACCATTTCCTTCAGTGTAGCTTAATCTCCCCCTGAGCTTTTCCCATTGCGTTATAAACTAACAAGAGAAAAATAGAGAGCAAAATGAGCAGCCTCATAGACTACACCATAACCTTCCAAAGACACACACATCCACTTCCTCCACACCAAGCACTTAGCAGCATATGTTAAATACACAGCACCTCAGACATAAAAATCCAGGGAAAATTAATGACTTTTTAAAAAGAAAAGATGATCCTTCTGGTTGTGTAACTGAAACAACAACAAAAAAATTGTTTATTACATTGGTAGTTGGAGGGGAGAGGGATTCACTTAATACTTCCTATTACAGAGTCCTCACACCCCAAATAAACACACATGTCCATCAATCGATGGGGAAGAATATGCACTTCAATGTTTTCAGCACACGACAATGAACAAGTTAACACCTTTTATCTGTGCTTCTAACTTCACTCGGGTCTACCTTCACCTATATTCTGCAATTTTGAGCCCAATGCTTGTGTGGGGCTAATGTTTATTATCAGTTATTATGTGGATCTGTGCATCAATTCCTCAAGAGAGACAACTTCGGTTATCTCAGATCCTATAACTGTGTACCATAAGTTAAAAAAAATGTAAACAGACAGTTGAAAAGACAGATCACCAGAACTACTTCATTATCATTTTCACATGATTAAAAGAAAACGATACAGGAATTCAGATAATAGAGGAGGAAAGAATCAAGTCTGCATCTGTTATGTGAGAGACTGTATTCTGTCGTGTCTGCTTTTAACGATGTTATTTCCACACAGACGTTGAGCAGATAATGCACACCTTTTGGTGCACTGAATCAAAGCCTTGTCACTTAAAATAACAAAGATTTGTTAACAATGACAGGTCTGGTAGCAGACTAATAAACTGCAAGCCCTGGTAGAAGACTGACCTACTAAATCCTCATTAATTTCCTTTACTAACATTTGTTAGCACTCACTGACACTTCTCCATTTTTATATTTGGAGTAGAAAAAAAACCCACAGACTTCAAGTTTCTTGATTCTAATAAGCAGCTTTCCACAATCCTACTATCTTCTCCATTCCCATGACTTGTCATCAGCTCATCTTTCTCAAGACATGAAAGAGCAGTTCCTAGCAGCTGAATCTCACTTTGATCAGTAGAGTTTGTCACTTGACTGGACAGAGGAAGTCAGCAATAGGTCTCCATAATTGTAAATACAGGTCCTTCTCTGCTGAATTTAGTAAAAGTGCCTACCCAAAACCACAGTTCTGTTTCTTTTATTTTGTACACATCTGATTAAAGCAGATTTGATTCATGCCCTCCCAAATGAAGAAAATTGTACCTGTACCTAAGACACTAAGTATTTAGTGTCTTAGCACTAAATACTTAAACCAAGTTGGTACGTTGACTTCCAAAATGATCTCAGAGGAGTAGAAGGGTATAAAACTAGGTTTATAGTGTCAGGCTGAAAGTCTGCCCCTTCATCTTAAAGATGTACAGATGCACAGTTTACGCATGAATTCTGACTTAACAGCTTAATTCAATTGTATTTCATTACAGTACTCCTGGTTACCAAAAAAAAAAAAAAAACCAACCCACTCATTGTTCTCTCCTTCTCCCTCACTCTCCTGGCATCTTGTACGTATGTGATTTTTAGAGCATATTTTGCACTGCCAACTGTCCAGAGGAGAAAAATCTAGAAAGAGAGAATTCTCTCCAACTTTAGACTACCTTGGGGTAACAAAGCTGTTTACTACTTACAATGAATACACTTGATGCCAGTGTTAACAGAACGAGTCTAGTATTAGATATGGAGGTTGGTGGCCCTGTGTGCAGCAGGGGGGGGTTGAAGATCAATGATCCTTGATGTCCCTTCCAACCCAAGCCATCCTATGATTGTCTGACTCAATCAAGGAACAATTAGGTCTTGAGAAAAAATAATCATTAGATTTGACTGGGATTTATACTTAGGTCACTTTGAAAGCAATGTCTCCTATTTACTTCCCTGAAAGCTATAACAAATACAAAGAACACAATAACAATTTTTCAGCAGCCACCACTATTAGCTACACGTTTTCACCAGCAATGAACAAGAGCCTGCATGCCATACTCTTAAAAACCTGCACCAGTGGAAGTGACTGACTTGTCACTGCTGAAACATACCACCTACCACCTCACTGTACTCACATCCACTGTTTGGTCAGTAGGTGTGTTGTAATGCCATTGGTTTTATAATTTTTTTATTTTTTTTTTGCTACCAGTAGAAGTGGAATAGCACAACAGTTGCATTACCTAAACAAAACTATCTTTCTGTAAATAATACCTACACAAAAACTCAAAATACATATTCCTGTGATAGAGTCATAGGTCTTCCAATGCAAGGACCTTTTTTGCTATTCAAGTTTTACCTTCCTCTTTTTGGTATCCACTGATATTGCAATGAACATGTATTTAAAAACTCTGTTAACCCTTCCTCCCCCCAGCCCCCCCCCTTTATCTGTTTTTCCCTACTTTGTAAAAGGTGTGGTGTTTCTGAATGACATTTAGATTGACACCTGGCACCTCTATCCACAATCATACCGAGAATGTAAAGAAACCACGCTACCTCACAGAGAGAACATATTAAAATGAAACAGAACCATTCCCTTCCTTGGCTCACTGCTTACACCCTTTTCTTAAGTCAAGAGAAGTTCCACACTATATGTCCACAAGGTCAGCAGCAGGGGAGTACTTGAACATTTCCCAGTTTGCAGAGATATAAAGAAAGAATAATCTTTAAGTCACAGTAATAGGGTACATTTTTTAAAGCCAGGATGTTATAACCATTTAATTAAGATAATAATGGGGCATTAAAAAAAAAAAAAAAGAACAAAGCTTGCTTACTATACATCATCACAGAAAACTCCCTCTCTGACCCTCAAACCAACAGGTCATATCATATGTAATTAATTCAGCTAAGTAGCTCTAGGGCACTCTTGAACTTCAACCCAGAGCACAAGGGAGTAGAGGCAGCTAGTAACTCTAGGGAAGAAAAAAAATGTAATAAAAGAAACAGAAAGGAAAAAGAAAGAAAATTAAGATGTATGAATTCAGTTACAGGCTGGTGGCAGTCTGACAGAAGGTGGGCTGCTCACCTGTATTAAGACTTAAGGAGAACAGGAAAATAGGGAAACAGAAGTGCTTATTAAAAATGAGTTATGCTGGAAAAGAATTGCCAGTGGGTTCTTCAACAACTGAATCTGTTATATCAGATTGCAGGCTTGCAAAGAAGTCTCAGGCTTAAGCATATGTACACATTTTCAGTATCAGCAAGTTATTAGAATTCTTCCTCCAGCACAGCACAAGCAGGAATCTGCTGAAACCAAGTCTGTAATTCCATTAGACTAGCAATAATTACAGAGATGTTGGTTTAAGTTAGCTTTGGAAAACAATGGCTATCAAGTTGCTCTCAAAGACACTAGTTGAGAAAAAACTGACTTTTAAGAGTGCTGACAGTGACGTGTTTTTGTAAACTGTGAGTAGAGTTATCCAAATTATCCAGAAGTGAAAAACAATCACAAAAAAAAAAAAACACCCTACAATCATCACAACAAAAATCACAACCAAGAGCAAATGCCTCTTTAATGATTTTTACACTGGCACAAGCACACATTGAATTTTATGCCTGCCTCAAGTCAGACCACAAGGTACAAGGCAATGACCTCAGCTCCAGATTGTATATTCCATTTATAGGTTTGTAAGACCAATACAAGAGACAGGGACATCATGAAGCTGCCTCTTTGCGTATTTTCCCTTAAAGGCTCTCAAGGCTAAAAGATGCTTATCTACCACTGACAGTGAAACAGGTCTTACCTCTACCCTATGCTATCAGACACGCGGACGCCATACAAGAAAAAAAAAAGTTGGCTAACTTTTCTCATCACACACTCCCATGCTCTATTTCATAAAGCATGGGCAGATCAGAATACAAAAGTAATCCAACACCAGCCAACAGCAGGTGTCCCAATCTTAGACCTTCCTAAGCAGAACTAATGAATGACAGGCTGACAGACAGTAACAAGAAAAGCAAGCTTGTTGATAAAATGGGATTATGTTAATTCAAAACAATTTTAGGATCGGAAACCTCAGTGATACCCTGAAAAACTGTCAGGTTAAACACAGAAATATCACTGCAATCCTTTCTTCTTTTTTCCCTTCCTCTGTGTTATCTAAGTTTCTTCCGAAGTACTTACTTTACTATTTGTGAAAAATGTTTGAACTACAGTAATGAGCCAGATTTTGGCAAATTTAGCACCTGCCAAACTTGTCCACTTTATTACCTTTCTGAAACAGAGGTATATTTTTAGTATTATATATATGATAAAATACATTAACTATGCCTTAAAAAACCCTTCTTTAAAAAAAATATCAGTGAAGCCTTTAGAACTTGCATGAATTGTACAGAAAAACACATCAATGCCTGCAGAAGGCTCAACTACTTTATTCCAGGCCAAGACTAATTAAAAGACTTAGAATACACCGACACATTCAAAAAAATTCCTAATCCTTAGGCCAGTTTATTACAAAAGCTCCTCCATCATCTGCAAGGTTCAGGATTTGTAGTACCAGAATGTTAAAGTTTCAGCCCCAGAACTAATCCATACTCCTGCCCATGTGGGTGGCTTTCAAACTAAGGGTTGCCAGCAACAAACACACTATGTGCTGGGGATCATTAATGGATGAATCTGTGCCTGTGAAGGGAAACTTGTCTCCTTTCCTGCAGTGCAGCCTCTGCACATCAGCTTGTCTTTTTACAATCTAATAATGTTTATAAGGTTGAAACACACATCCTAGGGAGTTCTCCAACTTTCATAGCAAGTTCTAGTGCTAAACTGCATCAAACAGACCCAACCAAATCAATTAGGTACAACTATTGTTTAGTATTTTCTGAGCTGTTTCCATGCCTTTGTCTTTTGTCACGGCTGTTGTATACAGACCATTCAACCAGGTCTTGTACTTTAGTTTTCAAATTACTTATTGATTCATACAAAAGGAAGAAGACAAGGAACAGGAATCTTAAAGCAAAAAAAATATCTTCCACTCCCAAAAACGTCACAGATTCTTTTTTATTGGATAATAGAGAAAGTAAGTGATGCTGTCACACTCCTTTGACTGTGTTTTTAGGAAGATACCAGAGCGAGCTTCTACTCCAAAAACACTGAAACCCAATGCTTACAACATTTTCAGCTATTTCAGGTACTTAATTTCCTGAGAAGACCTCTTCTCTTGCTTCCCAATTCTTAAACTACACTAAGAACATTTCAGTCAAAGTGAGATCATTTGAAGTTTTAAGTCTTAGCAATTGCTCAGTAGAAGCACCTACAGGCAAAAAGGAGATTGCAAGGTTGAGATCAGATGCCACAGCTGTGAGGAAGACTGTTGTAGAAAGCAGGGAGGATGTTTCATCTGATGCAGAGTTAGAGTCACACAGTCAGGGATTTCGGTACAAAGAAGTTAATGACCAATGTTAACTCCACTGTCATGTGGTCCTGAGCTCTCCACCCAATACTCAAGATAATAAAAGAAATAACAAAACATCTAAAGTCTTCCTGACAAATATCATCAATGCTTCCACAGAAAATAAATAGCCCTAAAAACCTTAAGTGTCGATTATAGCATAACAAAGGGAAATTATATAGAAACATAAGCATATATAGAAATAAGAGAATAATCATCCTTGCTCTGACCTTATAAAATCTCAAAGAGAACACAGTCTTCTCATTTCAGGCCCTCAAGTAAAAAGCACTTGAAATCCATTTCTAGCTGAATTCTTCCTAAAGAAAATAGTTATTAAATAATTATCTACAAGGTACTCATGTAGACTGCTAATAAATTTTAATATAGGAAGCTAGTTGAATTCATTGTTAAATATTTAGCAATGCACGTACCCTGTATTTTCATAAGAAAATATAAGTCAGACATGAACGTAGGTGAGCCATGTTTGTTATGAAATCCTTCATATGCTGGGAAAAGAACCTGAAGAATAAGACTGAAACAGTCTTATGATTTCTTATTAAAATAAAAGTTACCATTAAACATGTCTTGAAACCCAGTGAGGAGATACCTACCCTCATGTGGGTGCTTCCTAAGCTCCCATGTGAAGTAAGTCCTTCAGGACTGACATTATTCTTCTGCAACAGAAAGAACTGAGTGCTAAAGACCTGGGGAATCTTACATGCTAAAGAAACACCTCCCAACTGATTTAACCCAAGAACACCTGAACTCACATTTGTTATAATTTACTTTTCGGGCAACACATCCCTCCTGTCCACTGGATCAATAGATACAAGCAGAGTTCGAGTAGAAGAGAACAGTGACGTAGCTCAGGTATTTGTTCTCAGGGCTGCATCTCCAAGAGAGCAGAGCCCAGCACAAATCCCTTCTTGCCTACATCCCTCCAGATGCACCTGCGCCAACAGAACATCAGTGTCTGACATCTGAGACCCCAGAAGCTGAAGAAAAGCCTTTGGTCTGAATACTTCTTTATGCTTTTAGTTTTCAGTTTCTTGATCTCACAGGTGACTTCTACTTCATCTGTGAAGGGTCATCCCTCCAACAAGGTTGTATCACACAGAAAACATGGCCTCTATACTGCACCAATCATTTGATAGCATAATTCTAGGGCTCACCCTGATTTTCCCATTTCCATATTTCTAGTCATATGAGAACAGGAAGACAAAATACAAATCATATCCTCCTGTACTAAAAGGAAGTAACAGCCCAGAGAGCAGAGGTACAGATCCCGCTAAATTCCATAAGGCATGATGCAGATTCTTCTTTAGATATTACCACCACATGAAGGGGATTTTCCACTTGAATATGGATATTCCAGCCTCTTTGAAACACCAAGTGTTGCTCAGCACAGCAAAAGACCTCAAGCAGCACAGCAGTTGAAACCACCTCCAAAGCCCTTCAAATAATCAAAACAAAAATTTTAGACTGCTTAAAGGAGCTATTTTGAAGGTGATGACAAATGCTCTGAACTGTAAATTGTAAATCTACTTAACTACTGGAGTTAATTTTGCAAGTGAGCTATCAGCAGAGCTTAATCCAAAGGTAAGCAAGTAGCAACTCTGCACTTCAATGTTCATTCCCCTTTGAATAGAAGGCGTCAGTTTAATGATGACTGGAAATGCCTGTACTGAAATCTGTTGAGGAGTAGCTAATCTCCAGGTTTTGGAGGATTTCCATTGTAATGCCTAAACTTGGATTACACTATCAGGCAAAACAACATGGTAGCATGCTGGTCAGGCTCAGAGAACCTTGATTGAGCTGTAGGTATACGTGTTCATTGCAGGAGAGTTGCAGTAGAAAATCCTTAAGTGTCCCTTCCAACTCAGTTTATTCTAAAGACCAGTTGGGTGCAGAAAACAAACAATACAGAGATGCTCTCTAGTGGTTTGTCCCAATACCTGAACACAAGTCACCAGAGACCAAAACACAGTGAGGTTGACAAGTCTCATAATTTTGCTGCATCAAACAGCAGAACTTTTCAGTCATATTTCTGCTGATTTGGTCAACTAACTGATTGGCCTTGCTTTCAAATAATCTCTGGTCCTGGCAAAAAAGAAAAATAACCCCAAGTGGATACTCTTCAATTGCCTTCTGGCAGCTTTGGAAAGAGAATATTTCATTACACAGAACATTTACAAAACACTTTTTGTTGAAGCATTTCAGGAGTAAACCATTAATTCTAGTTTGTCTACCTGCTGATCTGTTAAACATGACACAGGATTAAATTTATTTTACCGTTCATCTGCCCCTAACATCCCATAAACCACTGACAACTAGCAGCAGAAGGAGAGGTGTGGAAGGGAGAAGACTTGTCATAAAGCAGCTCCAAGAACATAAGAATCTGTTGTACTAAACAGCATAACCTGGTCTCAAAGATCCTATACATCTCAGTATAAAGCTTTTAAAAGATCTGAGTTCTGAATGCGTAATTCCTGCAGTCCAAGTACTCCTAAACACACCTTGGATTAGCTGGAAGTTACTTTTATAGTACTTTGCATACAGCTTATAAGAATATCAATGACCTTCCAACCCCTCCCCACTATTTTAAAATCAGTTTCTGCTAGAAAAGCAGACTTACTGGAGAAATAAGTGCTTTACTTGCATTTAAATAATGCAAAATACAGACTGACTGTGTTTTTAGACACTTCCAAAGTAATTATAGCACAGGATAAAGCACTGGATTCAGTAAGAAGCTCTGAAACTATTTTAATGTACTATTAAATAAAAGGAGAAGAATGGGAAGCTATAAATTGAACCTTATTACTTGCCTCCTATGTTGAAGAAACTCCTCCTACAAACAGCTTTTGTCAGTTAACAAAGAACCCTGACAAAAGACAGCATAAGATGCCTAATATAAGAATAGATAAAATGCTGGTCTGAGAATTTGGGAGGTTTGCATGCAGTGTCTGGTTTGCAGCAGGTTTCCTTCTAGTAGTAGCCTGTCTGGAGAGATCAGCATCTGATTCTACTTCTCTAGCAACTACAACCATAGAACATTCACCTTCCTCAACTATCAATACAGTAGGATTCTGCTATTTGAAGACACAAATAACAGTACAAAATAATTCAGAGGGTTCAAAGTAGCCATGCCATAAATAGGACAAAGTCAGAAAAGGAGAAGGATAGAAGAAAGTATTCAGATAATGAAAGCTCTACCCAAAACTAACTGAACTAACTAACTGAAGAGATTCTCAGGTGCTCAAACACAGCATATTTTATACTAGAGTGGGTAATGTAGCTGGAAAAATTGCTGAAACATCTGCAGCTGTAGGGTTGATGTTAGCTAATGCCTGAACAAGCACATCTGTCTGAGATGGCTACAAGGACCACAGGCTTACTCTGGAAATACACGTACAGATTATTTCTAAAATCAAAAATAATTTCCTGAGAACAACATTGAAGCAAAACGAAGAGGGCTCTCTATTCCCTTACTTATAACATTCATCCTATGCCTTGGCAATAAGGAAAGCGAAAGAAAGTCCCTGGTACCAGATTTAAAGCATGCTCTGAATGCTTATTTTGTCTACTTTACACATTAATTTCCCAAGTGTTTCCCAACTCCTATTTGGTTAAAACATTAGGGTATCTAATTCTTATTTGCTACACAAATTGCTCATTTGCAATCAAATTTCCATCAGTATTTGCTATTTTATTATTGTGGTTAACACCACTTTGCACTTTGGTATTAACTAGAGAGACATTCTAAAAAGCAACAGAATGTTATACGTTGAGACCACTGCGGCTCTGTTTTTCTAACAAATAAAATCTCTGTAAAGTCACTAGGTTATTCCAATTATCAAATCCCGGCATCCCAAAGGATTTTCAAGCAACCAGCTCAGGCTTGAGTTTCACTGCTTGCATTTTTGCAAATGCTTATCAAATACAAGACGTAGTTCCAGCCTTTTCCTACAACTGGACTAAAGTCTTCTTCAACTCAAGCTGAAATCTATATCATTCCCACATAGAAAGACACGGCTATATCTGGAGTCCATCCATACTTCTGAGAACCCTGCAATCCAGAATACTATGTATTCTATTATTTGGTCACTGTGACCGTGTAAAGCTTTTTTGACCTCCCTTTTCCCTTCCAGCTCTTCATGGTGGACTACCTGGGGAAAGCTGGTCCACAATTCAGGTGCGCTCGTGTGCTGCAGTAGAGCAATGTGTGCTGGAAGTAGCTTCCAGAGGCCAACTTGTACATAAGCGTGACTTGGTGTAATTCACAACACCAGGGCAGAAATTCTCAAGGGTCAGAAGATTCAAGTTTGTATGTGTAAGTCTTATCCGATACCAAGACTTTTTGGTCTTACCTTTGAATGCAACCTACTGAAGAGCCCAACTTCTGCTCCTGGTTTACAGAAGAACTCTAAGAGAGCAGAGCTGTCTTTTACTAACAGTAGAACCTGAAATAATTCACGAGTCAATGGTATAACCATATTCTTCAGTCATTACTATTCATAAGACAGCTTCAGTTAGAGAAACATATTCATAGCAGAACTTGGGCTTGTGATTTTCTTTACATTTCCCTGAATATTCCCAGATAACGGTACTATCCTTTTGGTTAGAATTACTATTGCTTTGACATCTGAGTAACTTATTCTTTCCAGTACTACTTCTGTGATGCATGAAGCTTTCACCTTCCCTCCCACTCATTACAAATACTGACTGCAAGACCACAGAAAATATAGTTTAGTAGTAGGCATGCAATGGAGAATCAGATGGGTAGGAATGAAAAAGTCAGTTATACAGGGAAACAGAAAAATTACTGAACCACATAAAAGGAAAGGAAAGATTTGAGAAGTGTGTGATTCTACGTACACTGAATTGAAAGTTTCCTGCAGCTATTAAATTCACAGCCAAGAGTTACTGAAAAAATATGGCAGCTAGTGAAAAGATTTACAGTAAATTATCTGTATTTTGAATTAGAAACTTCTAGATAGTTAATAGTAATTGCAAAAATGTTATCTCTTGGTAAAATGCACATTAATCTTGTTCTTTCCAGCTTAAAGAGAGATCGTTCCCTGGTTATTATTCGACTCTGCATTTCAGCAATTTTCAGTCCTATCTCCTCTGCTACCTTCTATTATTGCTGATACCAGGAGAGGTCAGTTGTCAGCTCGTTGTTTCTCTCCCATAGGTCTTACTGATATTAGGATAGTTCCTACAGCCTGGAACCAAAGCATCCAGGCTGCTTGATATTTTAGGAACCTGCCACATCGCTAGCTTTACAGTGTGTTTAAAGTGGTTAGAAGGGGACAAAGCAATCCAGAGCCTGTCTCTGACTATCTCCAGGGGGTAATATGGCTTTTCCACATGGAAACAACTGTGAAAGGCTGCCCTGGTGCTCACAGCTCTACAAGCTCTCTTTAACCCTCATCCTGGCAGCATGCGGATAGACAGCAGAAATAAGAGTTACAGCAGAGCTAGAAACAGCTTCTGATTTAATTCATCTTTCTTCTTGGCTCAAGAAGTAGGTGTTGTATGTGCCAATAACTCTATATACTTATAAGCAGTACCCCTTTCACCTTGAACCGCAAACCTCACAGCTGCAGCTTGTGATATCTTGAGTACATGTTTGATGAACTCTGGAGACATTTTCATCTGTTAAACATAGAAAAACTGAGCAGCTACCCAAGACAGGCAGTACAGCATGGAATCAAATGCTTGTCAAGGCCACATTTCAATCCCTGACTTCAAACTAATAGTGCCGCAAAGCAACTGGAACTGCAACACCAGCTGGCTCAGTCCCAGGCTAATTTCTCATACAAATATCCATGTGACAGAAATTAGCTGCTACATTGGGCATTAATTGCTACTTTCATTGGTTTGATGACCAAGAGCATGCCATAAACTCTGTGCCAGAAGTCCACCAATTAGGCTCCGGTAGACTGAATGTCTTTGTTGCCATATTTATGATGCATCCACTGTAGGTATTCCACTTCAGCACTCAGAGGAACTGAACAACCACCTCAGTACTCTGAAGGAAAGCACATGGCAGTAAACTACCACTGGCTATTTACACTAGATTTTAGATCACATTGAAGATACATTTTTTCAGAGGTTTATTTGGCAACTGAAATGCATTTAACCATTGCATGTTTATTAACAGGCAACAGCACAGTTGCCACGAAGAAACTGGTCTTCTGACTTCCAGAAGAAAAGAAATTGAAAGCAAGCTGCAGATTCTTTGCTAATGTACTACTGAAAACACCATGAGATTAAACTCATTCCTTTGCAATTATAAGTAATGGTAAATGGCTGGCACTGCTTTGACTTCAGCTGCTTTAAAAGGGGAAAAGAAAAGAAAAAAATCTATAATTGAAAAGACTGGAGTGGGAATAATTAGGCTTCATGATTGTTAACCCTAATGCACAGACACATTTACAAGGCAATTTGCAAAGGAACAAGAATTCTGATATCCTTCTTCTTCCATATCATCCTTTGTCTCTAGCTGTCGCTTTGTTGGGTTTTTTGTTGTTTTTTTTTTCCTTTCAAGATTTTAACTTCACCAAAACACACCAGCCTCTCTTTGAAATACAAACTCTTTCCCATTTTAAAAATGGTTGGGTTCCTTTGCATACCATACATTCAGGAGTACTGCTGTCCTAATTAGCTTATGTTATGAACAGTCGTTTCAGAGGCTTAAAAGTTCTTGAAGAAAAAATTCCCCTGTAAAGATTAACTGCTTTGTTCATATTAATACCCAACAAAAAGGGACCAAAAACAGAGGTTATGGTTTGATGCGCAATTAACTGAATCAGAACTGATGGTACAGGGCAGGGGGGAAGAACAAGGGCTCTGTTTCCACGCTTACTTCCACTCCTGTGCTGGGATATTTAAAGAAGTGTCCGCTAAGATTCCACTTAATTATTAAAAGTGTAAAACGTACAAAATCAAAGTAATATGGATTAATAGAGAAACAGTAATCAATATTTTATTACAGTTACTAATGAAATACTTACCAGACTCATTTTCTTCCATACTCCAGAGTAATCAAAAAGATACAACTCTTACATTAACACCTGGGTTAACATGTCTTCTTACATTTGTGCTTGTAGAAAAGTTAGCTATGTAAACTTATGCCACAAGAATCTTGTATGTGGCTCGTACATAAGCTTTTTTGGCTTTTGCAGCATAGTATTTCCACTCTTGGAAAATCTTAAAGAAAAAGAGTTTGAGGGAATTGATCCTAAGTAGATAAAAATGAGTATGTGCACAAGCATTGGAAAGTATGGAGGGAAAATAACTAAATAAAAATCAATGCAAAGACTTCCATTAACTTCATGATGTCTTAGACTGAGCTCATCACTCTTTAATGACAACTATGAAAAACTGCCAGTGAATAATACATCAGTAAATATAACTTTGACTATATTAGAACGGAAAAAAAAAAACTGTTAAAGATCAGTGAATATGAGATTGCTGGAAAAATATCAGAAACAAGACATTGAGAAGAAGGAAGTGGATGCAGAGACTCAGTAGTGAGGAAGCATTCCTCTGCACTGACCACAACCAGTAAGAGAAGGGGGAAAAAAAAAATGGTAGGAATACTGCTGTGATAGAAAGCATCTTCTGTCATGCTGGGTTAGTTTAAGATACTACTGATACACAAACCTTTTTATCTCACCATACTTAGAAATACATTTTGAGTAAGGGCGCATATTTTAAACAGTGAAGAAAAGTTTAGACATATTACCCAAATGAAAATAACTCAAAAGCATGCATGTTGTTCTCCTTGTACAGATGGTTCCCATGAGCAAAATAAAACCAGACTCAGAGGGAGTAAGAATATCCACAGCTAATCATCTGGAGACATCTCCAGACATGATTTAGGTTATTTTCTTACTATAAAAGCACTATCAAATACTTTAAATCAAACAACAGAGGATCTTCCAGAATTCAAAGAATTATTTGTCATAAACTGAAAACTACATATTTCACTTTTCAAGGCACATGAAGTTTGAGTTTCCGTTTCCACAAGACCACCACCAGCCTGCACACCTTGCTTAGAAACTTGGCAGAACCTGAATAGGAGTAATTTTGAAATTAGAGTGAAAACTGAAAACATTTCTCTAACAATTTAGATTCAAAACCTCAGCCTAAGAAGTAGCTAATACATTTTTGGAAATTAAAAGAATGAATCAGCCTTATCAGAGGAAGCAGAAATAAAACACACACACACAAAAATTGCAGACTTATAGAATACTCATGCCTCTACAAGAGCTGTGCTGGTGTCACAGAAGTTGTTTTGGAGGCCTACCAGCAGTTATTTACACGCATACAGACTTCGTCAGGGAACTAAGAGCCAAACTTGGACTCTGAAGATTATTATGCTTATTACTGTTTTTAACCTCTACAGTTGTACCACACGAGACAGGTTTGCACCATTCACAGCTGCCTTTCCAATCCCTTTCTTTATTTCCAGATTTCAGTTTACTGATATAACACACACCTCAAGCCTACAATGCACAGTAAACAGAACCATAAAAATACATAGTAATAGCACTGGAGAATTTCCTTCTGGAAACACCACCACCAATGGACAATATCTCAGACCATACCTCCAGATGATTAATTTCTCAATAAAATGCAAAAGCCCTTAAACAAAGAAAAATATCTGCCCATAAAGCTGATAATGACTGCAGCACAGACAATGCTGGACCTGCTTTTTAGACCTCCTTTTAAAACACACATCCCTTAGCACCAAAATTCGCTCCTTACTGGTCTTTCTGTTTCCTTTCTTCGTTCTCTCCTATTGCTCATTTCAAAAGAGAATTCTCCTCACTACCATTAAACATTTTCAATGACAAATCGTTCTTCCAGCATTGCAACCATAGAGGCTGCAAGGGAGATTTCCACATCATTTTTCAGTCTGTTCCACCCAAAAAAGTCAAAAGGAAAGCTTGGTCCAATGGGGCAGAAATCAACACTAAGCACACCACCATCTCTTACTCCCTTTATCTGCTAATCACTCATTGACACCGATTCAAGTTTCCTCCTTCATAGTTCATGTAGGACTTAGAAAAAAAATATAATCCTACCTCAGCCTCGCATTGCTTTTCTTGACAGTTTTTCTGTTATTTCCTTCTTCTCGTTCTCTCATCTTGACATCAACAAGGTTACCAATGCTGTAAACAGAAAAGGACAACACATTTCATTTAGCCTCCCTAATATAAACATTTAACACAAGTAACAACCTCTCCCTCACAGACCCACACCCCACCTACATGACGTGTCTACTGAGACTACTTCCAGGTCCAAAAGTTGATTTTTATGAAAGTAACTGCAGAGACTTTAAGCCCCTTCGCAGGGACTCCCTGCAACACATCACAGGTGGAAAATAAATTAGAGGAGCAATCATTAACAGCTGTGTTAAAATAAAAAGAAAAGCAGACTTCATTTTCCTGTTCTTAAATGGAAATACAAGAAAGTCTATCACAGAGACAGCTAGTGCAAAACGTATTTATAAAGATTTGTATTGCTGTAAGTCCCTACTGGGCCAGTGAACACACACCCAGCTTCACTCAAAGGCACGTAGACAGCAGTTGTTCTTACAGCAAGCTGTAGGAGCTGGAACTCGTTTTAAGCTCTTTAAATTCCCCTCTCAACAGAGAACAATGAGAAAGGGGATACACAGAGTAGATCCCTGCTAAAAAAGCCATCTTCCTCATGACCCAGCTACTACATACCCTCAGGACAAAAGGGGAGAGAAGTTGCAACCCCAGACTTGCTCAGGCTTGTTTGTAAAAACCAGGACTACGCAAAAACAATAACAAAGAGCTGCCTGGGTTACAAAACACTACACTTGATCTACCCATGGTGGACAAACTCTAAAGTGATAGCACGTACAGGCTGCCTTGCAACCCTCCCCTACCCTCAAGACACACAAGCCCACCCATAACAACTCCCACTCACCTCACAGATGCCTCCTTTAGGCAAGAAGAACTTAGCGATGAATCCCCTGTACTGTCCCCCATCAAGCCTAGGACTACAATTACAAACTAAACGGCAGAATTTAAGTTTTCTCCGAGCACCCTTTAGATAGCCCACTTAATGAGATGCTAAGTGGTCACAGAAACCTGCTGCAAGGAGCCCTTTTATAACCACAGGGCTCCAGGTGCCCTGGCATTACTAACAACTAACGAGTACCACCTGTGATAAAAACCACACCTGAAGGCAACAATGCATCAGCTCAGCTCTGACAATTTTTTCCTAACGTGTTATGACCGTTTAAAATTCAAAGATTTGTGCTTTAGTTAGAAGAGTGAAAATGCAATGATACTTTAATGACTTCAGGCTTTTGAGATGTGAAAATCATAGTATCACGGAATCATTAAGGTTGGACAAGTCCATTACGATCATCCAGCCCAACCATTAACCCACCCCCACCATGCTCACTAACCACGTTCCTCAGTGCCACATCCACCTGATTCTTGAACACCTTTGGGGACGGTGACTCCACCACCTCCCTGGGCAGCTGTGCCACTGCCTTACCACTCTTTGTGAGAAGTTTTTCCTGATATGAAATGTGATGCGAACAACTCCTAAACAGAAGAATATGAGATGATTAAATCAAATCTGAAGTCTGTGCTCTGGTCAGATATTTGCTGTTTGTTGGTTTGGTTTTTGTTTGATTGTTTTGGTTTTTGTAGTTGTTTTGTTTCAGAACAGCAAAAGCAAGGAAGGCATTCTTTTCTGTCATTTCTGGCACACGTATATTTTTAATTCAAAAAGAAAAGAATAAGTACAGTACAGAATAGAATAGAACTGACACTATTCTGACACAGTGGTCAGAACAGAACTGGCCACTAAGCTGCATAAAAGCCATTAGCAGCTGCCTGCGTTTAGCTGCTGAGTAAAATAAAGAGAGCTCCGTGTATTAAGACATACTGTCTGAAACAATATCGGTCCAAGTTTTCTCGCGGCTTTGCTTCTTTTTCCACTAGGTGGCACTCTGGAAATATTCCTAAATTCTAGAATCCTTTCTGTTGCCTTTTTTAAAAGCCAACAAATTAGCGATTTCCCTCAAAACTTCTATTGTTTACAGCCTACTGAAAACAGCAAGTGAATTATACAGAGTGGTAAGGAAAATTAGCATTGTTAAATGTGTCACATATATCGCTAATAAAGTTTCATTATTTATACTGTCATCTTGAAAAGCACTTATTTCCTAATCAATCAACTCACAACTAAATAAACAGTCATATAAGCATTCAGCATGAAAGCATAGCACTTCCAAATCAGGTTTTCCTGAGATTAAGTGTATGCTGGCTGCTATTAGGAGAAGGAATAAAAGATGAATACTTCTCAATTTACTCATTTCTCCCCACCTCCCCAGTTGTCTACTTTCATTTAAGAAAATGCACGTATGTGTTTATTTCAGGACAGTTACTCTTTTCTGCTTGTTTTATTTTCATTTGTTTTCTTTTGTTTCTTTTTGTTTTGCTTTCATTCCAAAGGTGATCCTGGAATATGAATTCATGGAACAGCTTAGGTTGGATGGGACTTTAGAGATCGTTGAGCTCCAACCCCCTGACACGGGCAGGATTAGGTCAGTTAAAGTCACAAAATACTCATTCATTTGAAAAAGGTGGAGGTGCTCTTAAAATTAACTAATTTCTATCTGTGGATAGGGACAAAAAGATGAAATATATATATACATTTTTAAAGAGTTGCTTGAAGTGCTCTGTACCATCTAAATCCAGCTGCAGTCCCACAGACACTGTTTTTGATGTTCACTAAAACTGGAGATGAGTTCTAGTAAACAGATGTCCTTGTCAGAGAAAATAAACAACAACAAAATAAACATTAAACTTGGTGCTATCTGGCAGTTAGAAATGAATAGGAAACAGTTCTCTGTTTTCTGAGTTGCTGCAGGGATGGGTAGATGCGGCACTGGATCCCCATCTCTAGAGACACCTAAGGTCAGGCTGGATGGGGCTTTGAGCATCTGATGGAGCTGTAGGTGTCCGTTTTCACTGCAGGGGAGCTGGACCAGATGGCCTTTAAAGGTCCCTTTCAGCTCAATTCTGTGATCCTGTGATCCAGGAGTGGAGACTTGCTGATAAATAAAGGGAAATTACCACATCTGAGTGGCCATGTAGGACATATGCCTCAGGGCATGTGATGTGCTCCAGAGGACCAGCTGCTCTCCTTCTCAGTCAGAAGTATCCCTGGAGGACTTCAAGAACTGAGGAGACATGGCACTGAGGGACATGGTTCAGTGGGCATGGTGGGAATGGGTTGATGGTTGGACTAGATTATCTTTGTGGTGGTTTCCAGCATTAATCTATGATTCTATCGAAAGTCAATCTGTTGTACAGAGCTTCATTTCTGGTTTCTCTTGTAAGAGTTGAAACATTAAGAAGGAAAGGCATAGTGCTCTTCTTCTCTGCCTTCCCTGAGCCCCCAAAAGATTTTGCAGTTAATTCTTAATGTTCGTGTTATACACTTCAAAGAGGCACATTTGTGTAAATTTCCAGGCGACTGTCTGAGAATTTATAAAGTGGGTGTAGCATAGAGGTCTGTAAATAGCAGCAGATGTGGTCTGCGTGACAGAGGGAGAGCCTGTGTGATGCTGAAAGGAAGATGCCCTACAAAATCAGCCACTGTCTCTGATACCAGGATCCCAGGCACCTTCTTTGAATTCACCTTCTGACACACTGGACCTTGGAAGTCCTCCCTGGAGGTGGAGGAAGCCTTGATCATCAACAGAGCTTCTTAGTTGCATGACAGGGTCAACATTTCACAACCAACTAGGTTAAACCTAGCTTAAAATTCCAATTTGACTTAGAGACAGAAAGTGAAGCAATAAGCCTCAATGATCCAGGTATACTCAAAAGTGCCTGAAGATACAGACCTTGCAATCTCCTGCAGACCAGAAGCTAAGGGTAATGAAACTTAGGAGGCTTTACTCAGGAAGGAAGATGAGCCGTCTGGGTGACAGTCCTGGTTGGAGTCAATGGCAACAGGAGGGATCATACATTCTTTCTTTGCGTTTTGTCACACTGCTATAATAAAAAATCTTTACCTTCACATACACAGTATTAACTCTTGTTCAAAGCATTGATGGTTTTAAGTGTGATTCCTGTCTTTGTAACAGAAGCAGAACCCAAAAGCAAACGCAAACCTTCCAGTTCATTCGACATTTTTCATTATCCATTATGTTGATTATTAGCCAACACACTGTTGAAGTTTATTACCTCAGTTCCCTAGAAAAAGACAAATAGGGATAAATTTCCTGGTGAAGAGCTCTTCCCTGCCTCTACTTGAGCTGAATGATGATCTTGGATCTACAGATACAGATAGCCTTTTACCTCTTCAGAAAGCCTCCACGGCATGGACTGAACCTGCATCAGAGCATAACCTTAATTGTCAGCCACTGGGACAGTGGTAAGTGACTCTGAGCACGGGCTCCATGCTTGGCCAAGTGTTAACGCAGTCCCCAGTGTACTCATTATCAGAGATTTTCTCCAACTTTCTGCTGCTGGATGAAGTCACTGTGGTCACTTGTTTCGGAGGAAGGCAGAGAATTTGGCTGTTTGTCTTTACAGAAGTACAGCTGAATCAATAACCTGTGGAATGAGAGCTTTAGGGTGGATGAAGGGTGTATTATCTTATATATCTGTATTGGAAAGTGCTGGCAACACACTGCTGTTTTGAACAAATAAATGAACTTACTAGGGGGAAAAGAGAGACTGCTGATAAAACAGAAAAAAATACTGTACTCAGGAGATGATTTTAGTTCGAGTGCTAATATTTTATACAAGAGAATATTGAATTTAGGGAGAGGCTTATTCATTTATTTGGCTTTTTAACTTTCCAAAGTGCTTTTATTGACTGATTTTGTTTGCGGCAGCTAATATTACTGCCACTGTAACAATATTTTTTCCTTATTTAGCTCTCTTGATGCAGTTTGCCATCTGAAGACATTTACTTTTTTTTTTTTTTTTAATAAAACTGCTTTTAAAAAACTCAGAGTTCATTCACACAGGTTGAGGCTGCGGTTGCTCAGATGATACCAAACTGAGAAAACGTCAAGAACCGTTGTGTTAGCTGAGATCCAAGCCCCATTTGCTGTGTGTTCAACTGCAACACTAACTGACAAAGACATTTCCAGAATGCAAACAGGAGATGCACAGTCTTATTTGTCAACTTTCTCTCCTGTTGTTGATCGTTGAAATTCTTGCCTTTTGCTGTATTCAAAACCTTCCATCCTTAACAATACCATCTGAATAGTCTAATGCTGCTAGAAACTTTACAGTGTTTTTTTTTTTTCTCTTGGCAACAGCATCAATCTGCTAGAATATATACACAGGAACAGATTTTTTTCAGTTTTGAGGTTTGGTTTGATTCAAATTAAGTATACTATTGCTGAACACTTCTAATTACCTACTCAGGGGGGCACCAACCCCATAGCGGATATACAACAGAATAGACTCCAGCATCACCACTGTTCTCCCTATTTAAAACCCATCTCATTTAGCATTGAAGTTTCTCTAAAGCTGCAGGACACTTTCTGAGTGGGAGTCCTGCCATTCCATCAGGCTCACGAGGAGCAACTATGTTTTGAACTTGAACTATATTTGCTGAGGGCAAGGCTGCAAGGCTAAAACAGATGTCAGCTTTGAACTCCAGCCTTTGGGGGAGAAGCAAGGAGGAATAGCTTCTGCAGAACCAAGCTGAATTCAGGGGAAAAATAAAGCATAAATTGCTTCTACATCTATGATAAAATCAATTTTTCTATCTCAGGAGGGGAAAAGTTTGTGTGTTTCATCTTTCCCTACAAAAGCCAAGCAGACCACCCTTAGACCTGGAGAACTCCAGATGAGATTCAGCTCACTGAATCCAGCAGAGATTTCACCACTGTGGCAAAGTGTTGTATTTTCAGTGAGAACAGAGAACCAAAGCATTTGACAGCCTCTTTTGCCAATTTGGTCTCAAGGCCTTAAGCAAGCAGTAGAGGTCCTTAGGAATGCCAAAGCATCAGCTACTGGCCCGTTGTTCCGTGTGACTCAGTTCCTGGAGTGCGATTGCATCCTAGGTAGCCAAACAGAAGAGCAAAAAATCATGGAAGGAGAAGGAAGACTTTGCTGCTTTGATATCTTAACAGTGCCCTGGTTTGATGGTGAAGACACCAAGCAGAGACTGCACATGAAAACACAAAGCGCTAAGCCACCACTTCTGTGCTTTAAGCCCTAGAGTGGCATTCTCTGCTATTCAATGACACATGCAGAACCCAAACTCTAGCTGATATGAATATAATTTCATGTGTTTTTGTATCATGTAAATACAAATAGATTACTTGGTGGCACACAGGGCGTAACTGCTTTTACTTATTCTCTTACTTCCAATCAGTATCAGTCCATACAGATTTAGAATCTGTCCTTTGGAAATCCTCCTTGCTCATCTCTCATGTATTAGGAAGATGGGTATGCAACACATTAACTCCTGCCTTCTGTGTCTGCTTATCTTGATGACAGCCCAAGGATATCTGAGCACTTCTAGCATCCTTAAACTCTTTTAAGAGACTGTTCAATTCACCCAATTTGTGTGGCTTAGAAAAACATAATAAATCGTTTTGTTTGTTTTAATTTAAATTCTCATGCTCCCTCCACATTGCTCTGTTAATGTTTTCGGAAGCAGCCTTCCCTTTGCTTCAATCTGTATCAGTTCTAGCTCTAGTATCAACAAGTGGTAGGGATATTTGTGGAGAGCTGATTGGGATATTCATAAGTCCCTCCTGCCCAATCCCATCTGCAAGGGAAACGGTTCGGCTTATTGCATACTCCCTAAGTGGCCAGATGTGACAACGGGATAAATGTTTTGCAAATTGAAGGGTCAGGACAGTCTCAGATTCACTACCAATCAGCCCCTGATGTCTTTAACAGTGCTGATTGCCTGGGAGGAAGGACTGTGTCTCCTCTTCCAAACCAATTTATGAGACAGTGAAACAAGCCAGAGCTGATTGCTCTGGCACTTGAAAAGCTGCCCCGATGCCAGTGGTCTCTCTTCTTGATCTGGGCAGCTTGTTCCAGAGATTTTGGGGTTTTAAACACAGGGATTAGCATGAGGGTAAGGGAGGAGCTGGAGATATTTTGTGCAAGACACAGTGGATAGAGACTGGTTGCTGTGGGGTAGTACCATTGGAACTTATTAACAGTATGATGGATCTGCCTAAGGGAGCTGGGCTTGGCTACTAATTCTGTGATGTAGTAGAACTAATGATAGATGCTGATGTAGTCTAGTTTTCCAAAGTATTGTTCTTCCTGGTGATTTATGGTTGCATATCCAAGCTAAAATTAACAGCTGCCTTTGCAGGAAGTTTTAACCAAACCGGTGACTCTGCACTGTGTTTCTTAACTCCAAGCACTGAAAGGATCAAAAGAAGAGACAGAATTCCAAGTGAAGCAGACATCAAAGAACAACCAGGGGTTTCACTGAAATCACTGTATATTCAACGTTCGGGGGTTTAGCCTAAGATCTATTGTTTCTAAGCACGGCAAACCCAGCTGCATTCTTCAAGGATAGGATTTGGTCTGCCCCACTTCTCTTGGCTATAGATCCATAAAATGTTGATCTTGACCAGCCTAAAACAGAAAGGAAAAATAATAGAAAAGCTTCTGCGAGCCAGAAGAATAATTTAGCGGGGGCTGAGAATAAAAAAATCTTGTTGATCATAGCAGTTATGGACTAAAATTATCAATATCTTAAATTGCTGGATGTTTTTTTTTTTGTCTGAAAGCTTGTAGTCTAACTTTGTACATGTCACCATCCTGTTAAGTTGCTGTAAGTTAGCATAAGACAGAAACTTCCATTAGTGCTCATATAACAACAACAAAAAAACATTCAGCTCTCCTCCAAGCAAGATGTTTGGGAAGCAATTTTGATTATTTAAAAAAAGAACAAAAAAAAAACAAAAACAAAAACAAAAAAACACAGCATCTTATTTCTACAATTTCCAGAACATCTTTTTCATGATTTATAAAACAACTTCTCTTTGTAAAATGCTCAGACAATTACACGCATCTACTGTGCACGTAACGCTGAGAAATAAATAAATAAATAATCCAAAAACACCCTTTCCAAGTATTTATGAGAAAAGTTTGGGGTTTTTTTTTTTCCACCCAAATTCTCTGCTCTCTCTAGATCGTAATGTGATCTTAAAAGCACAAGGCTCCCCTTGTATAACAAAATACATCCTTCGCTCCCTGCTAAAGAGGGGAGACCACTGTTCTCAAAGCAGGACTTTCTTGGCTCACTGAGATGCTCCTTGCTGATAAAGCTAACAGTCAGAATCATTGTACTTTCCTTTCTCCTTGTAAATAAGAATAGTCCATCTCGTTTCTTATTTCTGGAGATGTGACAGCAATTTAATTACCTAACTTTCTAACTGGCATCACCACTATCCCTGACAAGCAGCAGCAACAAGCATTTGAAAGAATTATATCACAGAACGAGGATTTATAGCACAGCTGAAGGATCTTCAGTGCAACATCTACATTCAATGCAACGTATTTTTAAACACAGAAGGGGAAGCAGCACTTGAGGTAATAAGCTCAGATAGCTTTTCTGTGTCACAAATACATCAGCAGTGGGTACTTAGAGGTGCATCAGCAGAGGACAACATGGATCAGGCTCCAAGAGGCAGGAATTGTCCCACTGGCTCGTGGATTCCCAGAATCCATTCACCAAGGAAAACAACGAGAAGATCCAGAGAAAATGCAGACAAACATAATGATAACAAACAATACGTTAGCAAGCTACGGCAACATCTGAAAGGTATCCATGGAAAACAGACAGTAGCCAACATAATGCGAAAAAGAACAAGGAACATATATTTCCACAAAGAATTTCAATTAACATGATAAAGACAGCTCACAGATGAGCAAAAATCTGAAGAGACAGAAGATTGCCACTTGCTGTGATGTTAGCAGCATCCCACAAATGTGAGGATCCAAAAATATCTATGTGCTTCAGTCCTACTGAACTCAACAGGCTTGTCTCTTTAAACACGAAACTGAAAGACTGAATTCTGTCAGTCTGAGCCTTGTGCTCTTCTGCAGCAGGAGCAGCGTGTGAAGGTGGAATCCACCTAACACTAGGAAATTGACTGAGTGGGTTAAACAAAGCTGCCTTTAGTCCAAGGGGCACCTCCAGCAGCCAGGGAGCTGTCAAACACCCCGTGGTCCTCTGCTGAACCTGTTTCTGGGTGTGCTGCTCAGCCTGTGCATTTTCACCAAATGACCAAAGCTGGGTTATTTGAATTGACCTCCTTAAACACATATATATCTTTTTGCTCTTTCTTATCAAGACATAGAGGACATACCCAATCGCTGCCATAGGATTGCAGGAATCCTGCAGATCTGTCTCTCCTCTGCTGAATATCTACTTAATCACAGAGTGAGAAAGTTTCCAATAGAAGTGGTTGGGAAAAACCAACAGTGCGAGATAAGTTGGCGCAACAGCATAGCAGGAAGTAAGACCTGATTCTGCTACAAAGCTAGTGAGAAAAATCACTTGAGTTTCTACTGAGCTGCATTCCTTTCCAAAATACTCTTCACAGCCAAGTGAAACCTTTCCAGGCAAAGACTCTAATAACCTATACAGATTCGTGAATAGCTTTAATCAATTGAGAATTTCTTACTCTTTTCCTTCTGAAAACCTCCTGCCCAGCTATGATATGAGGTCTAATCCCCAGTAACAATCATAGCATCACAAAACCCTTAGAGTTGGAAGGGACCTTTAAACGCCTTTTAGTCCAACTCCCCTGCAGTGAACACGGACATAATTATATTCAATATGTTACTGCATTCATAACTGTTTAAAAAGTCTTTGCAAGATGAAACAAATGCTTTACTATCATTCTAACTTGTCTGGTACAAAAAAAAACCCCAAAAAACAAAAGAACAGAGATGGCAAATTACATATATGCTATTTCTATCAAAGGAAGAACCAACAAACATGTAACTCCTGAAAATAAGACCAAATACACCCAGTAGCAGACAGCCAGACCATCTGGACACTTGTCGGTCTGGCTGGGGCCATCTTGCTCAGTTAGTCGAGGAGAAGAGCATCTCCCAGGGGCAAAATGTTAAGCAGGTTATTTGGGCATGCAACAGGCTAGGAAGAAACTCATGAAACTACATGAAACTCAGACTTAATACCATAGTTGTAACACAGTTTAAAAGCAAGTATTTTTTTCAAAAGTTATAAGCAATCTTGATGAGCTCAGGCAATTGTCTCCTCAGTGCAACATGCTGATTCTCAAAAATAGAGTCCTCTGCAAACATCTCCACTCTTCTGGCTATACCACTTTGAATGATAAACCACCACTTCGTGGCATTTCACTGTCACTGGAAATTGGGACCCTTTTTTTCTTTTTTCCATTTAGACAATGACTTGTCGAGAAGCATTTGAGTGGTCTGAGCTTTCTAATGGATCATACCTGATTATTAAGGACTTTGCTTGGAGATGTTTGCCTTCAGCTCTCTAAGAGTATGCTTTCATACACTGAGATGTTTTAAGGAGTGCACAAATGATCATTCAGATGAGGATACTTAAGACACTGAAACAAAATCTTCTCAAAGTTTTGCTTCTGCCATGAATGATAGGAGTAAAAAAAAAACAACTACATTTCTAACTCAAAGTGATGCTGTGAATTCACTAAGGTTCATGAAGGAAACTAAAGTCTCCGGATAAATATGTCCTGGCACTCTCTACCCGTTAATGGCAGTTCACGCTGGATGGGTCGTACACAGAGATTTGCCTCCTAACCTTACATGGAGAAACCCAAGCTGACAGCATGCACAACAGACACCATGTATGCTCAAATTAAACAGCTAATACAGATTCTGGTAAAATTTCCTATCTCTTCAGGGCCTGTTCTATGGCTTGGATAGAAGCAATAGAAAACCAATTAATAAAAAATAAAAGAAAAATACAAATCAGTAGACTTCCCTCATCCTCTGTGGTCCAAATGAAGAGTTAAAAAATGTACCATTAATAGCTCAGAACAGCACATTTTCCTTGTCAGTACTATTAGCTGTAATAACAAAAACATATGTAAATTTGTCATTAAAAACACTGGTTGAGGCTTAATGCAACAATTATTCCTCTGAATTTGCCTTGATTGCAGGGAGCAAGTTTGTTCAGCGCTGCCTCAAGCTTTCATCTGTTAAAGGTCACTGACTGCCCATAAACGACCAGAATGAGGAAATAAGTTAGTCTGCTGGCAAGCACTACTGATAACAGCATTTGTGGGTACTGCAGCAGTGCTTGGGAGTACTGATCAGGGCAGGCATTACACTAAACGGAGAGGATAAGAAACAAATGTTACACTTAGCAAAACTGTAATGTACCTGTTGCTTGATCTTAAAATTGGCCTTTCCTCAGATCCCAGAAGCAGCCTGTGTATTCTAGGGGAAAAAAAAGGCAGTCTCATGAGACTGTACTGGAAGAAATTTCTATTCCAAGTGAGTTTGAGAAGGACCAGGAAAAAAAGCTCCATTTGGCAAATGCCAAACTTTGAACTTTTATTCACACAAAAATCAGTTACTGATTTTATAGCTCCAGACTTGAGATCAGATCAGCCCCAGAGTATGCGATGAAAGGTAAAGGGGAGATAAGACCAGTCTAATTGTTGATAGGACTACAATCATACTGAACAAGAAGAGATTTAGATTGGATATAAAGAGGTGTTTTTACAATAAGGGTGGTGATGCACTGGCACAGGTTGCCCGTAGAGGTGGTGGATAACCCCATCCTGGGACATGACTCTGAGCACCTGGTGGAGCTGTATGAATCCCTGCTCACTGCAAGGGAGTTGGACCAGTTGACGTTTAAGAGTCCCTGCCAAGTCAAACCCCACACATAGCAGAGAGGATGAAACTAGATGATCATTATGATTCTTTTCAACCCACGCCATTCTATGATTATATGATTCAAATAACTCTATGATTTCTACCTTCTCTGAATGGCACTGCAGTATTCAGGATGGGTGCCGCTGCTTTGCAAAAGGACCCAAATAGTGTTTACTAAATGCAGCACACATGTGCCTACTACAGATGTTTTTATTATAGCTATTTCATCTTGCCTTTGAATAGTTTATTTGTGCACTGTGAAAATTAATTTTACACAAGACAATTATGAATTGATACAAATGACTCTTCATAAATATGAATGATGTGATAGTTTCTGAACAGGAGATACTAAGAGACACAAATGTTCTCAATGCTTTTTTCTTGTCTCTGTGTTGTGTTTCTCACTATTTTAATTTATAAGACCGTTAATCTGTGTCCATTGCATGTTCTTGGTGAAATCTATGCAGCGTTTGAGATTATTTGGCAGCTTTCTTTCTGTGTGGTTTTCCCAGTGGAAGAACCTTGAGGTGTGTTTTTATTCCTAAGCCTTAATTTGTACTGAGTGACAAGAAGAGTCCTTCCCCATCTGGCAAATTTGCTCAGGAATACTGATGCAATCTCTAAAAGGAAATTTATTTAAAAAAAAAATAATAATTGCATATATTTTGTTATTTCCTTACAAGTAAATTTATCATGAAAAAAGAGGTAGCCTGACTGGTTTTCACCTGTGTAACAGATGGGCCTCCACGCCAGGTAAGCAGAAACTCATCTCATGCTCTGGAAACTCGGGAGTGATCTGATACCCTCCTCAAGAATTGTTCACAAAATTGACCTTTGTTGTTGGGTTTCCCCCTCCCCCCCCCCCCCCCCGCCCTCCTATTTTTGTCTAAAATTGGAGGAAGATCACCTCCAGACTAAGTGTTTTGCAATAACTGCCATGTGAACTTGGCAGCAATGTTTTTCAAGGACCTTCAGCCTCACTGAAGCATCACAAGAATTACAAAAGGGCAAGCATTTACAGAAATTAACCTTCTGATCATAACGTAGACTGTGTTATTTATATTATGGACCCTTAGTTACTTTTTTTTTTTTTTTTTTTAAAAAAAACTAGTCCCATTTGTGTTTTAAGAGTTCTTTGATGCTCTATGCTTTGCACTCTTCTACTGCTGCAGTGCTAATTCACAGATGACTTTCACAAGGAGACCAAGTCAGGGACTCAGGCTTGTGGGAAATAGGATTTTAACAAAGCTGTGCCATGCCTTTGCCATTCCCCAAGCTGCAACGTGCAATCATCATGGATTATATGTACCCTACTAGAGCTACATGAAGTTTCTAGAGCCCAGAGCTCACCAACCCTCTATAGACTTTTAGCAGAAGCTTCTCACAGAAGTGACAAGGACATACTTCAAGAGTCAAGACGGACATTAGCTGGGAAAAAATACTGTAAATATACTGGTACTTCCATCTAGTTCCCCAAATTAAAGGAAGTGACAGAAAACTACAACAGGAAATGTACTTTCTTTTCCAGAAGTGTTGCTAACAAACAGCAATAGCCAAATCATTGCACAAATGATTCTGTTGGAGGCAAACATTGATTTTTAAGCAGCACAGGCAGTCTTGGGATATCTCTACAGCAGAGATTATCTTTTCTATAATTGAGATACTTCTTCAATTGCAAGGATTTAAATTTTAAAGGATTAAACCTGTAGAAGACAACATGCAGGGAAAAGTAGCATATCAGAAGCATGGATCTGAAGGAAAGTACTGATAAACCTGGTTGATCTAACTTGGAAATAAACAGGGAGATTTGCTGAAAGCAACAAAACAGCCCAGAAAAGCAAACACAAAGCCAAGATGATTTTTCATTAGATGCAAGAAGCCACAGTTCCAAACACACTTTAAGTGATCTTCTCACAGAGTTTCACAGCTTTGTGTTTTTTCCACTTCCTATGTCAGATGACAGAACTCCACCTTCAGTACTAATTGATGGCTTTATTTTCATTGGTAAGCTTTTGAAGCAAAGAGTTGCATCAATCTTTGGTTCCTAATCACCAGCTTGGAGATCTGAAATACTGGCAGAACTGGATGAAATAATTGGGCCTATACTGGTTCTGCTTTCTGCCTCTCCTCCATCCCACTGACTTTCCACATGGGACAAAAAGCATGTGTCAGCTCCCTCCTTCAACCCACAACTTCCTTCTGCACAATTATTTCTTATCTCTCTGCCTGTTTCTCCAGAAACTGAGCAGATGACATTTTTCAGAGCTGTCTGCTGATAGAAAACTGTACTTTTTGAGGAATTACTTCAGTAGGAGTGCCCAAATCTTATGAGGAATCCACTATTCAAAGAGAAAGCACACACAATCGCATCCATATATGTGAAAAATGAGATTTCTGCACTTTTTTTCCTGAAAGTGAGCAACATACTTCCCCTTGGATATAATGCTGTGATGAATCATAGCAATGATGCTTCAATTCTATACATCTCTGCTCTGTTTTACAGGCCAGACCTTATTCTAGAAATTCTTCTTTTGATCTGAACAGAGATAAAGACATAAAACAAACGGAATTTATGAAGAGGAGCTTAATACAAGCAAATTTAAAAAAAAAAAACAAAACACAAAAACAAGCCACCCTCTAGTATGAGGATGTGTCTTAAAATAAACTGAAACATAAAATGTATGGATCTGTAGCTCATCCTTCCCAACATCTTCTACCCAATGTCTTAATTATGGAGTAAGGTTGCATTATACGTAAGCATCCCACATGACCCCAATTCTCCTCTGTGAAGATCTGCCACGCTGCATTATCTTGCTTCCTGTCACATTGCCCGCTAAGGGCCCTAGCCTCCATTTGTGAAATCACCCCCTCGTTGAACATTAGCTGATCAAGCATCTGAGAGAATTGGTTATTTCTCACTATAGCTGTGCAGCTCACTGAGCTCAGACCCCAGTGGTAAGCAAAGATGCTGAAGTCTGCACGAGCCTTCCTGTGGCCTCATAAGCCACGATCTGCTGTGCCACAATGGGACCAATGTAGATGGCTTCAGCGCGTATCCATTTGATCCATGGAAATAAAAATCAGTGGATTTTTGTTGCTCTTGTTCTTGCTATAAGCTGCTCTGTACAGCCTTTTGAACTTCTGCTTACCTCTAAAATCATCAAGATGTAAATTAGACACTTTTAAAAGACAGCTGACACTTAAATCCATGTAATTTGCTTATTCCAGGAATAGCTGAAGGTATTGATCAAGATTTTCCTAGGTCTAATATCTGATTTACCAGACTAAAGCTCCTTTGATTCTATCTGTGTGTCTTCAGAGAGGCTGTAAAATTCACCTTTAAACAGAACAAAGATAAAAGCTGAATCCTGGCATGGCTGTGTGCAGCCCCAAATAACACTAGATAAATAATACTAACAGCAACAACAACCAGACTGAAAGAGATATTTTAACTCTAAAATAACAACGATAACACAATTGGAAGAGATACTGCACTAAGATACAAATAACATTTTATGTATCTACTGTTTTTAAATGCCTTCCTCCAAATATAGCTAGGAATTATCCGTATGCAGCAGAATGACTAGAGTCCAAACACACAGGTAATTCAGGTATAACTGAAAATGCTCTAAAAACCACAAAGTAGATTTTCAAAACATGCAAGACAACTAAGAAAAAAACTAAAATGAATAATCAGAAGTGGGAAAAAACCTTATTAGAATTAACACATTCGAACAGTGGTCATGAATATCATGGCACGCAAGACTTCCAGAAGCATCAGACAAAAACTTACTTCCCTTTTAAATTGTCTAACATTACACACACAACAAACACACATTTGAGTTATGTATGTACGCATCTTTCAACTTCAGCAACTAAAATTTGGCTGTTGATGCCCCTGGATTTAAAGCTCAGAACTCTAATTTAGAGAGGAGAATGCTTTGATTAGGTACAATAAATGCAACAAAAAACCTGCTGGAAGTCTGTGTTCCCATACATTTTGAGTACTGCTGAAGTTATTAAAGAAGCAAAGGCATGGAGGTGCTCCTGTGCTTTTTATGAAAAGTGACAATTATTTGATGATACATAAATTTGACCTAAATTCATTAAGCTCCCAAATATACCATTTTTCTTTTTCCAAATCAGACCACAGTGTTCTCTTCTTAACACTGTTAATCAACCCAATTCCTACATACCCCCCAGCAGTTATTTATTCACTTTCACAAATTGCTTGTTCCCTCCCTATTCAATGAATGTTTGTTTAGAGCCAATCTATTGCAGTGCCGCAGCAAAGAGGGCATTGCAGTAGGAAAGAATCACGGCGTAAATTTGGGGACTACAGTAATTTTTTGCCAGCCCAAGGCATTCAAACTTCATCATGTCTCCAAAAACTCATTTTAATAGAAATTAGACTTGATTGGTTAAGTGACAGAGTCAATATATATGAGGGAAAAGGAAGAGTTTTTAAAACTGATCAAGCAGCCCCAGCGACACAACATGTAAACTAGGGACTTACTGCATAAGACTCACAGAAGAGATTGATGCTGTTGAAAAAGAGATGCAATTAACTAAATTAATGAAATCAGGAAGCCACACCTGCTCCACACGCCTGAGTCATTCCTTTGGCTCTGGCCCCAGCTTGGAAAGGTGAATTAACAAATGATGGGTTTAATGTGGGATATGCACAGTAAGTTGGTTAACATATTGTGGAGATCAGAGACACTTTGCCTTTGAAGGCACAGCCAGTCTTCGCAAGGCATTATGGTAAGAATCCTAATTCTGCTGCTGCGTATATGTTTTGAAAAACATCTGAAAACAAAGAAACGAGGCTGTACCAGGCACTCTGACTGAGGGTTATTACCTCCAGCCATAGGCAGGCACTGCTAGAAATGGACTTAGAATCTCTACCTCCTACTCAGCTCCAGAAAGCCAGACAGCTCTTCCCTCCATGGGAAGATCAGTGTATTTGGGAGGCCCTAGAGAAGAAGGCACAGGTCCATCAGGGCATTTATTCTCAGTGTCTTAGCTCTTCATTTCACATTTGGGAGCAGCACCTATCCCATAGCAGTGCAGGCAGCACTGCATGAGTAGTTGGAGCTGCACGCTTCACTACACCCAGCTGCACTGACTCAGTTGGACCACGGCCTGGGGGATGAATCAACCCAACTCAGGAGCTGTCACATGGTGGCAAGACAGATAAACATGAAGCCATGCAAGACTGGTGGCAGGAAAAAAGAAGCTTCTCCAGTGACATTTTCCAGATCATATGAAGATGCTGCCCAGTGCCACAGATAGCAAATGAGAATGCAAGTCCCTGTCTCATCATTTCTTAGACGAATGCAGGTAGCACATCAACTTAAAGCTGAGTAGTGACAGGAAGGCTGATCAGGAGGACTAGATCGAAAGGTAAAAAGATGCTGACACCAGAATACCCATTCTTACACAGCAGGTTGGCATCTAGAACAGTTTTTAGGTTTCTCTGAGGCCTGTGCTGTGTTTATAAGCTTTATGAGTCTGATTGCAACTCATTTGCAAGAACCTCAAAATCACTACATCTCATGGAATAATGCATTTCCCTCTAGACTATATATATATATTCTTTAGACCTCTGACGTCTTATTTGGCAGAGCCAAACAAGATTATTCTGTCTGTAACAAAGCCTACAGCAGAATTACTCTGAGAAAGAAATAAAGAGTTAAAAAGAAGAATGCCTCTTTCTACCATCAGTGCTTCACAAATAGTTATCAAACTTCTGAAAATCAAGTTGACTTGAGAACTGGAGTCACTTAGAGATAAATACAAGCACACAGAAATATACTGACAGCAAAAGAGATGATTTTCCGCATTACTGGGGCTATCAGTAGCCCCAGTCAAGATTGGACACTGTATCAGTTTGTATAAAAAGATTTTCTACCAGGAAAATTTCTACCAGGAAAAGCTTAGAAGTAAAAGGGTAGGAAGGAGACATAGGGGTGTGTGCATGTTCATGAGAGATCCCTAAAATAGAACAACCCAACTTGAAACAATGCAAATGGTGAAATAAACTAAGCAGTCCAAAATTTCTTGGTGAACTGCAATTTCTTGTGCAAGAGAAGCAGCAGAGTAACCTGTGTTTGGACTAGACAGGACAGGTATGCCTCAGACTCCCTGCCGCTTCAGGTATCAACTATCACTGTGCCACCTATGTTTTCTCACCTGAATCCATATGATAAATTTACACTCTTTCATATAATCTGCACAATGGGAAAAAAAGTCTTTCATCCTTCAGTGTTTAGTAATCATTCAATTGCCAATGGACTGTTCATAACTAAGTTTTTTCCTACCATCATTGTCCTTCAGTTTATACAGCTCTTCTTCCTCCTTTGTGCTTAATCCTCTCTGATGCATTTATTTAGAGTAATCCTATCTCCTCTCAGCCTTCAATTTGCAGGCTAAGCCAGCTAAGCTCTTTTCATCTTCTCCCAAAAGCACGCACTCCATTCTTTGGTAGCCTCTCTTTGCCCTTCTCCCCACTTCAGTTGATCTTCTTGAACTTAAGTGACAGAATTATATTTATATATATACACATACCCTTGGACAGTAGCTACATACCTTCTACATGCTGATAAGCCTCTCCCCAGTACACCACTAGACCTACATTTGTCTTTTTTTACATCAGCTGTGCAGCAGTGGGTTGGAGTTTCTTCAGTGATTTCCTCCCTTAAGAACCGAGTTCCTTCTCTTTCCAAAGGATGTGTTCTCTGATTACAGTACAGACTCCTGCATTACTCTCTAACAAATGGTTTAGCATTACTGAGATTAAACTGCTGGTGAGCCACATTGTCATCCGAAATGCAGAGGGAATCTTGACTCATTTTCATTAGCTAAAATGAAGCTACCTCGGATTTCCAGACATGTAACAGATTCATCTTTGAGCAGCCTCCTGGATGAGCTATCGTACAGTTACTCCGCAGGCCATTAAAAAGTAGTGTTTATAACATACTGTGTTGCACATAATGCTCTGCAAAGAGAGGGTGCTTTTGCCATGACATACGGCATACAATGTAAATGAACTCTGGTGTAACAAATTAAAAAGCTTTTACAGCAACCTCTAAATACTATTTATGGCTCCCAAGTGCTACCTAGGCTGGCCACCAGTCAAATAATTACAATCTCTACACCAAGTGCCAGAGTGCATTTTGTTGACTAACTGCTTCTACAGTGAGCTCTGCAATCTATTTCTATGAGATAGACTTTCCACGTACCACCATCCATTTTGACAGCAAAATTGCAAAAGCTCGATATGTTACTAGGTGTCATTCAAAGAATGGAGTGTGTAATGAAGTGGCCATTTTAAAAGCTCTCTGATCATCTTTCCTTAACACCGCAGCTTTTATTGTAGCAAAAGGAACTCATCATGACAAAGCCCTTCCAGATTTTGCTGGAACTGCCCTTCTGTCAGCATGCACTGGAAAACCCACTGGATACGGTTGGCTGCATACCCAAAGAAGGGCAAAAAACTGGTGAAAGGTCTGGAGCACAAGTATCATGGGGAGCAGATGTAGGAACTGGGATTGTGCAGTTTCGAGAAGAGGACCTCAGATAAGGCCTCAAGGCACACCTTATCACACGCTACAACTGAATGAAAGGAGACTGAGGCAAGGTGGGAGTTCGTCTCTTCTCTCAGGTAACAGTGATAGGACTAGAGGGAAAGTCCTTAAGCTGCACTGGGGAGGGTCAGCTTGGATAGTAGAAAAAATTCCCTCACCAAATGAGTGGTGAGGAATTAGAATAAACCACCAACAGAGTTAGTGGAGTCATTGTCCCTGGAGGTGTTAAAGAAACATGGAGATGTGGCATTGAGTGACATCATCAGCAGTGCAGTCAATCAGTGGTTGGGCCAGATGAACTTGATGGTCTTTCCAACCTTAAGGATTCTATGAAATGTGACAAAAGAAAATATTTCCACCATTTTTGTGAGGAAGAAGAATCTGACAGAACACAGCCAACTTCCTGAAACATTTGTGTTCAAGAGAAAATTCTGTTCATTTGCATTAAATTATTCCTTCCAGGAAAAGATGAACATAAACAGATTATCACCAACTTCTCTTCCTGGAAACGTGCAATAAAAACTTAAGATGACCTTTTTTCCATCATATAAACAGATTTACTTAACTTTTTTTTATTCACAAATCAGAGCTATTTGGCACCCAGGCAAACCTCCCTGCTTGTCCCACATGAGCATAGCAAAAGGTAAAGCTGAGTAATGACCATTTCACGGCTCTCAAAGCACTCTATTTGTCACAGGAAAATTGCAGCTTGTTTTTCTGTCCTTTGTGTATTTAAGAAATGTTATACCAGTATTACTATATACCTCCATGCTGATTGTGAAGTGAAAAGCAAGCAAGAACAGCTTCACTATTACAGATCATGCTTTGTTTTTAGGTGCACACACCAGTGCAATTGCTGCACTGCTTTATTACTAGACTATCCCCCTTGAGCTGTGTGCAACTTCTCAAATCCACATCACGACTTCCCACAGTTAAAGGTTTACTGTCAAATGAGCTGTACTGGTTTGTGACCAAATTGCTGTGACATTATGGCTTTACTTTAATAGGCACTGGTAATACATTCATCAATTGTGGCCACTATATTTGAGCTGGAAAACATCCGCCCTGCTGTTTGGCTTAGACTAGAGTAACAGCATTAGTTATATACTTCCATAGCAAGTGAGTATATTTTTATGGCATTTTGATGCAGAGAATTTTGCAAATTGTAAATATATACAAGCAGAATTTAAAGCAAGACAAAAAAATGATAAAGAATGTGGGGTTCTGTTTTATTATGCTGTTATTAATTAACCATTTTATAAATTAGTTAAAGAGATGGGCTTAAAAACTTGTATGCACAGGAGACAGCATTCTGTAATAATTTAGGAAATACTCTGCCTTCGGTTACACCACACATCCCCTTCTTTCTGACACTCTTAAAAAATAAAGCATCTAGAATGATACTATAAGAAAAGCCATATTTTGCAAAGAATAAAGGAAGCAGATTTCTGAAACCCCATTCCAGAACCATAGCTCAAAGGGAATTTACAAAAAAAGACAATCATCTTATTCTTCTGTGTGTGACTAACAGTAGGCTTCTGTCAAAGCCAGTTGGTACTGCAGGTCAATAATTCAGTGTACTTGGGGCTGCGTCTATCAGTGTATCACTTGGAACAAAATACTATTTACCAAGGGGAAAGGTTCCCACAAATCACAGTCCAGACACACACTAGTTTTTGTAAGTGTCTACATAAATAGGACCATCCCTGTGCCAATGTTAATAAACCTTCACATATTCCAGTAAACGCTTGGTGCTCCATCTCTCAGTCAATCATTTTCAGTTCCTAATGAGAATGCTTTTAACTGTTGGTATTTGACTGTTAACACCAATTCCCTTAACTCAATATCCCTTTGCCAAGCAAACAGCTTTAGCCTACTGTTATGCATGGTGGAAATCTACATTTTCCATTATCAGTGACTGCATATATATTTGAAGGACTAAAGGATTTAAAAAGCTTAAGGAGAAAATATTCTTTGCAGCTGACCCGAATAGACAAAAAGTTAACTCTGGCAAGAGTAGACTGAATTGAAAATAAGGTAATTAGAGAAAAAATAAAATTTCACAGGAAAACAAGTGCATGACTATAACAGAAATTAGTTTATACCACTTCTGAAATTAATAGCACACATTCTCAGCGCAACAGCAGAATAGAGGAAGCTTTAATACAAGGCTCTAATTCCTCTAATATGTTAATGACAGTGAACGTGTCTCCAGATGTCAGTGGCCTTGTACTTGAGAAATGACAACTATACAGTTGCTTCATAAAGTAGCGTCCCAGAATTAATTACATACATTCTATAGAAAATGTGCTGGCTGTGCATTTAGATATAATTAGATAATATTACACTCAAATTACTTATCAATTTCTTATTTGGATTAAAATAAACTGATTTTTATGCTGATTAAATATTTATGAACAATTTTCTGTTATTTTGACCAGTCTAATGGCAAACTAATTTGGATCCTGAGGGTAGTAGATAAAATAACTAAGGCTATTTTGACTCCATAACTAGAACACAGCAGAAAATTACCAACTACACTCAGACAAATTACCAGTAGATTTTGTCCTCTTTAAATAAACACCAATTTAAGTCAAATAGGTCTGAAAATCATCATGGGCTAAGCAGCAGTCATACTGCTGTCTTTAATAGCAAACCAACAGTAGGCAGCTTCTAAAAGGTCTGTGAAATACCTGAGTACGTTTTCTGCTTTCACTGGGTTAGGGCAGAACTGCTTCCAGTGTCACCTGCAAGAAACGGAAGTTAAGGAAGAAAAAAAACCCGCAAGTTGCTGTACCAGTGAAAGCAGAACTTTCATTTTATCCTTACATCCACTTCCTCCACCAGACCCAGGTAACAAAATTTAAGGTTCTCATCCTTAATAATTAAGATCATAACATTAAGATAACACTTTAAAAAAATTCATTTTATCAGTGGATACATACACATATAAAAATGTGTTTATACAGACTAACTACTGCCTGTTTAATAGCAGGGCTATTTATATTGGAAGTTGTATCTCATTATAGGTTAAACACACAGTTGCTTTAGATCTAACTTCATCATTTGAAGAATGCAATTAAGTAATAGTCTCAATTGTAAGAAGCCTATAATTACTGTATGGACTTGGAAAGTGGGTTAACATTGCACTGTAAATGGAAGAGCCTTTACTGCTCCCAATATTAACACTGAGCAAACACTTAAATTGGTGACAATTTTTCCTTTTCTCATTGCCTGACTTTGTCTTTAGAATGGAAAATGAAGATCTCATAATCACAAGAGCTGTAAATTTGAGAGCTAGCGGGAAGACATTAACACCAAGTTCAACACATAAATCCAGCCTGCGAAAAAAAAACCAGATGGCACTGATATCATGCACACTCTCCACATTTCAGGTTACTGTTCATACCCATAATCCCCTGAGTAGCTCCCCTTCTCTTCTGGTGTTTCACATCCAGGAGTATTTAGCAGTCTCCAGACAGACAAGAAATTGTCCCAGCTGGCATCTGGGTTTGATACCGTCTCCAAAGGGGAGCAACCACTTCCCTAAACACCCTCCAGCTGCAAACAAAAATGCTGATAGAGACAAAGCCCAAAGGTCACTGGGCTGGATGTCCACATCACTGTTTTCTCTCTAAGACAGCGGTTCTTATCCCAATGATTTCCATTCTCCAGGATAATGGAACGCTAAGCAGAAATCACTGGTCATTTAAGTGACCACCACCAGGCAGCAGCTAATCGCAGAACCATGATTCTTCCTCATCCACAGTTAGGGATAAATTAAATTAAATCTACTTCTTCCCCTTGTTTCATGAGTATCCACTGACTGACAAAACAAAACCAGTTGTAGAGAGCCCACTTCAGCTTCTACAGCACACAACCAGACTGCCTTGATTAAATTAGCTAGTTATCTCATTTATCAAGAAGTGAAAGATGAAATCCCTCAAGTAGAATACAACTAAATTGCTGGGTCCAGTAAGGAAGCATCATTCATACCTGCCTACTGTCAAAAAATGCATCAGAACAGCAGCATGTCAGGTTTTATTTGTAGTTAAATAACAGGTACTATAAGTGTGTATTGTGACAAAAAGGAATTGTGAGAACAAAAAATATCATTAGTTTCTGAACAAGTGTTTTACAGTTTTCTTTTCTCACTGGTTATTGTAAGCTAATTTAAAATTGAGTTTTGGCAACCACATCCCTTGGATTTTCTAATCTTGGCTGCCCAGGACAGTTAAACATGCAGGTTTTGTGGAAAACACATTTTGCAGTTGTTTAGACTTAGTAGGGGGAGGGGCGGACTGATGTGTCACACATGGAAATAAACAGTCAAACAGTCAAAAACTCAAAACACCTTAACGTATATTTGTTGAAAACAATGCTTGCAGCAAATATTTGCAATTCAAATCTCAGTAATTTTCTTCTCTCCTTACGAGAAGTCCTTCCGGCATTTTTCAAAGGATTAGCTGTATATTAAAAGAGAAGCTTTCTCTACCAGGGTAAACTGTCTTTCAGCTATTTCTGACTCCATCATAAATCCATTTACCTTTCACAGGCTCTTTTGTAGTTCATTTTGCTGTGCTTGTTAATTAATAAACAAAAATCTACTTCATTTAAGACAGGCTGTTTTTCTTTCATCCCTCGCATCTTTCACTTACTGCGCTGAGACTTTACTGACTTATCAAGAACAAGTCTGTGAAAAATGGTACAAAAGAAGTTATGGAAAGAAGCCCTCAGGAAAGCCAGGGTATTTAGGAGAAATCCCGGAAAAGCTCCAATTAGCCCCATCTATGACAGTCCAGAGAAGTCCGTTTACTGTTGTCCAGCACCGGAACAACTTGCAACATCAAAATGTTTCCATAAGAATTATGTAAAGAACAATTGCTTTCTTGCTAAAAAGCACAAAAGATTTTTTACTATTGGAAAAATTCATAGGCAGATGTGATCATTAAGCCTTTGACATTTTACATCCTCTTGACAGCAATCTCACTCAAAGTCCATGAACACACACACAAAGGGTTCCAGATTTGGCTGCAGCAGCATGTTCTTGAAATCTCATTTTTTGTGGGGAAGGGGAGGGTGGGGGGGGGGGGGAGGGGGAAGACGCTTTCACATTGTCGCTGAAAATAACAAGCAGAAGCCTCCTAAATCCAGAGGAAAAAACAGTGATGTTTTAAGACTGAAAAAAAAGGCATGTCCCTTGTTTTGATCTCATGTACTTGCACAAACATCATGTATGGAACATTAATTTTCCAGAAACCTATGAGAAAAGGTCCCTTGCTTTTTATTTTTCATTTTCCCTGAATTTTCAATTTATGCAGAGTAAGATTAGCATCCCACATCTCTCTTTTAAAAAGCAATTCAGTTTTAACTCTTGTAGGAGAGACCATTTCTTCTTGATTTACATTTGCAGAAAGTGGAATCCTGAAGGCTTCTCATGTTGGAAGATGACAGCAGCTGTTCCTGGATAGAGAACTTCTATATTTTTCCTTCTGTGAAGGAAAAGGCAAATTAAGTATTTGCAGCCTAATACTCCATGAAGTGTTAGAGTTTGACCAAAGGCCAGCCATGAAGATCAGCAGAAAGCTGGAACTCCTCTCCTACGAAGACAGGCTAAGGAGACAGAACCTTTTTTAGCTTGGAGAAGAGAAGGCTGTGAGGAGACCTCATTGTAGCCTTTCAGTACCTGAAAGGAGCTTACAATCAGGAGGGGAACTGACCTTATACATAGGCAGAGAATGATCGGTAAAAAAGGAAAGGTTTAAAACCTAAAGGAGGGGAAATTCAGCTTAGATGTTAGAAAGAAATTCTTTTCTCAGAAGGAGGTGAGGCCCTGGCAGTGCTGCCCAGAGAGGCTGGGGATGCCTCTTCCCCTGAGGAGCTCAAGGCCAGGCTAGACGGTGCCTAGATCTGATGAGGGACAGCCAGCTGATGGCAGGGGGTTGGAACCAGATGGACTTTAAGGTCCCATCCAACCTGAACCATTCTATGAAAACGCATATTCATAAATAATTTTCAGATTAAAAAGTCTCAGTTAAAACATGGGGGGAAAAAAAAAAAACAAACAAGTATCCCAAAGGTACAGATATATTGGCTGGAGTGCAGAGCAGAGGCTTGCAGTGTTGCACAGGGCAGTCTCCACTGCGCCAACATTACAGCACTAGAAAAATATTCTCCTGAAAGTTAATGATGGAAATGAAATATGAACGCAAGCCTTCAGGAAGAGAAGCAGCACCTGTAAGAACAACCCCTGGCACATACAAGTGTATGTGGCACACCTGTCACTGACAGCTCACTAACTTACATTTCTTTTTCAAACCCTTGTTCTTTTCCTGCCTACTTTATGCCCATGGGATCAGAAAAGTAAAAAAAAAAAAAAAACCTCTAGAAAATTTGTCTTTAGAAAGCTTATTTTTGTAAGAGAGACCATGGCTGTCTTCCTGGATGCAGAGATTCACAGCCACGCGAGGGCAAGAGTAGAAAGAAAGGTGCAGCCCAGCAGCTACTCCAGGAAAACACATCTTCACAAATTGTCTCACACTTCACTCCAGCTTGCAGTCAGATGCAAATCACCCTCAAGAAGGAGAAACAGCTTGTGCTGGATGCCATCTCCAGACAATTGGGAGAAAAGGAGGTTATCAGGAGTACCCAGCATGGGTTCACCAGGGGGAGGTCGTGCTCGACCAACCTGCTGGCCTTCTATGAAGTTGTCACTGGCTGGGTGGATGGGGGGAGAGCAGTAGATGTAGTCTACCTTGATTTCAGTAAGGCTTTTGATACTGTCCCCCATGACCTCCTTATAACAAAGCTGAGGAAGTACGGGATAGATGAGTGGACAGTGAGGTGGGTTGAGAACTGGCTGACTGGCAGAGTGCAGAGGGTCGTCGTTGGCGGTGCAGTGTCTGGATGGCCTGTAACTAGTGGCACCCCCCAGGGGTCTGTGCTGGGTCCAGTCTTGTTCAACATCTTCATCAATGACCTTGATAAGGGGATAGTGGCCACCCTCAGCAAGTTTGCTGATGATACGAAATTGGGAGGATTGGCTGACACGCCTGAAGGCTGTGGTGCCATTCAGCTGGAGAGCTGGGCAGTAAGAAACAGGATGAGGTTTAACAAAAGCAAGTGTAGAGTCTTGCACCTAGGGAGGAATAATTGCATGCACCAGTACAGGCTGCAGGATGACACGCTGGAGAGGAGCTCTGCAGAGAGGGACCTGGGCATCCTGGTGGATGACAGGTTGGCCATGAGCCAGCAGTGTGCCCCCGTGGCCAAAAGGGCCACAAAGATGGTGAAGGGCCTGGAGCATCTCCCCTATGAGGAGCGACTAAGTGAACTAGGTCCGTTTAGCCTTAAGAAGGCTGAGAGGGGATTTGATCCAGGTTTATAAATACCTGAGGTGTGGGGGCCATAGTGGTGAGGCCGTACTCTTTTCAGTAGTGCACAGCGAAAGGACGAGGGGAAATGGGATGAAGCTAGAGCATAGGAAGTTCTGCACGAATGTGCGCAAGAATTTCTTTACGGTGAGGGTGACGGAGCACTGGAACAGGCTGCCCAGGGGGGGTGGTGGAGTCTCCTTCTCTGGAGATATGCAAGACCCACCTGGACTCCTAGCTGTGCGACCTGCTGTAGGGAACCTACTTTGGCAGGGGGGTTGAACTCGATCTCTAGAGGTCCCTTCCAAGCCCCACAATTCTGTGATTCTGTAAAACCAGAATGCAAGAATATTTAAAAAGGGTAGGAGAAGGAGGGGAAAATCTATGTATAACAAATTGTTTGCAGCTTTGATAGATTTGGAACCCGGGTGTGAACATCTAAAATCCTACACGAGGTAACTGCAGCTCTCCTTCAACCCAGAAGGGAATTGCTGAAGGTTCTGAGGAAGAAGCAGCACAAAGCAACACATAATTTGAACACGATGTTTCACATCTCTCCCGCCCTCAGGCAGGTACATTGCAAATGGGTAATATGGCTTCCCAGTGTACTGAAGTTATTTTGAACAGCAGAATGGGTGTCCAAGGACTGCAGGATGTGTCTAAGCCTTCCCTCACCCTATCAGCTAGAAGCAAAGCCGCAATGAGATTTTAGTTTTACATCTCAAGGACTAATATCTTACGAAGCAACATTTTCACCCAATTGACTCTTTTTGCATTGATTAACTCCATGTGTTTTGTTGTTTTTTTTTTTGCTGACCTTTAAAACAAACTTCCTGCAGAATTCCCACCCTGGAAGGTTAGGCTATGAGGAAAAAGTTACAATCAATTTGAAGATGAACCAGGTCCTCAAGTAAAGGGTATCACTGACACATCATTTTTCGGGAAGAGCCAGACACAGGTTTTTGCAGGGGAGGAAGAAAGCATTGGATGATGCCAGCCCCTGCTCACCTCCTTCTGACAGCTTCCAAGCAGCTAGAGAGCTGCATTCAATTTTGAGCAAAACAGAGTTTAACAGGACTGCTGAGAGCCATGAGACTGTGCTCCCATATTTATCCTTAAATAGAAGGAAGCAGTGCCAGGTCAAATAAACGCACAGCTGCTCTCTTTCCTTGACAGAGGTCACGAATAGCAGTTTAGTGCATTACCCCTGTGGGTTTTATTTCTTTTGTGACCAATACCAAGGGGCAGAAAAGGAATTATCGCCTCTTCCAGATGCCCTTTGAGATTATTTTAGAGACAACCAACTACCAGCCCCTAATATCATTCTAATTGTCTCTGTTCACTACAAGGAACAGAACTGGTAGGTTTGCAAAAAGCCGATCGGATGGGGAGAAAGGGGTTGGAGTACCAAAGAAGGACCAGCATTCAGCCCAAGTCTCTGTAAGATTTACAATACAAACCATCTCATTTTCTTAGTTATTCCACCAAAATATGTAAAGATGACATCAGTACTTATACAATGTGCCTATCTTCTGTGAATAACATTTCCAAATAAAGAGATAGTTTACTGGCCAAATTATACCAGAAAGTCATATTTCAGACCTAGAGAGTTTTGCCAAAAATCCCAACTATTGATTTAATACATGTTCACTAATATCACGTTATTAATTTTTCCCAGCTGTAAGCATTACAGACCTGGAAAGGAAACAAAAATTAATCTCATTTATTGCAGACTCTCAATCTTCTATTCAGCCAGGTAAGTCAGAATTAGTTACTGCATTATAAACTACTCATGCATTCAAATCTTCATTACCCTACAATGGAAAATTCTACTGTTAATCAGTGGAAAGGCTGCTGAAAGGAACCAGTTTGGCAGCCAAAATGGTGCTTGTACCTTTTTAGTGGTTTCTCCACATGTGATTTTTGATCCAGGCAAATAAATGGAGCAGTCACAAGGGCTTCCCAGGTACCTCAAGCAAGAGTTGAGGGAAGAGTGATGTAACAGAAACAGTTTGTCTTAACAGAACTTGTGAAAAAGCCTACAGCATGTTCCTTCCCTACTTGCTATGTATGTCAAGGTCACGATTAATACCTGCTGCCCCTTCCTTAACAGAGCCCTGAACATAGACCTCATCCAAGCTGATAGAGGCTTTGCTACCTTCCTAGTTTCTTCCTTCTCAGCCATTCATGCTAGAAAGCCCCATTACCAGCAATTTCTGAAACGGATTAGAGTACAGCAGTGAGGAATGACTTGGTTACTGACTTGTTAGAGACACGCTCAAAGCAAAAGCATTCATCTCACCAGAAAAACTTGAAGTAAAATGTGGAACAAATAAAACCCTCTCCTTGAGGAATCTTTCGTTCATTGACCGCAAACACATACTAATGAATGCTAACAAGAATTGCATGTATACAAAGTTGAAGAACAGGACAAATGTTTTTAATAACTCATTGCACCTATACCAGCACAGGTATTTTAAGTTTACATGTATACACATACACTCTGTAAATAGTTGTGTGACAAGACAAACCACCTATAGTCTCTTTCTTGACTAAATTGTAGTCTTGAGTTCAAATAAACAGTATCTGGTCTGGTAACTACATCGTTAGCAGAAAAGTTACAGGTGGTTTTCTTTTCCCCCCCCCCCTTTAAATTACCTGAATAACATCTTCCTACTACATCGCATGCCTAAAAACTGAGCTGTGATCACAACAGTACCTTTGGCAAGAATATGCTAGCTCCTGCTGCAGCACGGACCCAGGAAACACCAAAAGAGACAAAACAGAACCCTTCTATCTGAAAACCAGCAATATCAAAGTCACACAGATTTCAAAAGTTTCCTACTCAGTGTGAAATGACAGCAACAGTTCTAAGGAAGGAAAAAACAGTCCTCGGCACAACACAAGAATTTTCTAATAGCTGCAATGCAACTCAGAATTACAAAGAAAGGTCTTTAGAGTATTGGTTGGAAGATCAAACAGTATTCTGCAAAAAATTTACTGGAACACTGATTCACCTCGAAGCTTTTTTTTTTTTTTTTAAATGAGGAGATACGAACAGAGTTTGTTCTCAGAAAAGCGATTTGGATACTAAGGAGTTTTCAAACTGACACCTTTCTACTATTTGACTTGTTGATGAACCAAGCAGGAACCCACAGCAGCCAAATCACATCACCTAAAGAACAGGGTGAGGAGCAAACTGACTCCACAAACACATCCAGTTCTGTAATATTGCATTTATTACCTAGCCTGGAAACAGACTTCCCACCTCCTGCACACTCCACTACCTCCTAGGGCTGCAAGAAGAGACTGTATCTCTTGCTCTTTCCACACTATGCCTCAATAGGGAAACAATTTGAGTTTAATTGTTGTATTGATATCTAAAATCACAGTCCAAGTGGAAAGAATAAAATCCCTTCTATCTATCTCATCACACAGCAATGGTATTCCACCCACAAAGAAGCAGAACTGCTTCTGACAGGCTTTTTGTAATACCAGACAAAGTATTTACAGGTAGAACAATCATAAACAGAAAGAAAAGTTAAACTCACCCCAGTGGTGAAGTTCTCTATCTATATAACACCCCTTCTCAGGAAGCAGCCCAGATCCAAGGGATGCTCTCTCTCCTGTGGGGCTCCACCTTAGGTCCTCTCCTTCTGGTCACATGGGGAGCACAGGTGCAAACAGTTTGCCTGTGCTCCCTGGGCCAGACACACCCCTTCACCAGGTGCTCAATCACCAGTTCAGGACATGACCTAACGGTTGCTACAGATCACTATATTGATCTATCTCTTTCTTTTAGATTGTCTGTGTCACCTGTGAAACACAAATAAATAAGAACCAGAGGGTGAAGTCTATTTGGAACAGAGGAAAAGCTATTCAGTATCAATAAAATGAGACTGTTTGGTTGCTATGCACTGCAAAACAGGATGACAGAGGGGGAAAATATCTTAAGAAAATACACGTCTTTCCCTCGCAAAAGATTCTGCAACATGATCTGCAGAGAAATCTCTGCCAAGGGCTGATGCACAAGGGTAGGAATGAACCACAGCTCAAAGATGACTTCTTTGAGAACTAGGGGGGGAAAAAGAAAAGTCACCTGAGGAAATGTGTTAAGCAACGCAGCTTAATATGTAATATTAATATGTTATGTAGAGCAAGTCCTCCATGTTATGAAGAGTGAAGCTGTGGCAAAGTCCAGGGAGCTTCTGCCCTCTCTGGGCCAACACTACACCACTGAGAATCAGTTTTGCATCCAACTGTGACAGTTGGTTTTCTTCCCACATCTAAATTAACAAAACTCAGGAAAAGCCTCCTGGTGCTCAGCCCTGTCCTGTCCCACTCTCAGACAAAGGGAATTGAGGCACAACCCTTGCAGGAAGACACGCCACCAAAGGAAGCTAAACTGGTAATTCAGGCATGATCAGAAACATATACTTGTCAGCCGGATAAAAATACTGCCTCAAAATAATGGACTCCTGCTGGTTGCACAGTGCAGGAGCCTTTATACTCAAAGTAGGAAGCACTGTTTCCATAAAAAAAGCCTTTGTTCCCAGAACTTGTTAGGATTTTGTGCTGAAAACAATTTGGGTTTCATTGCACAACAAATTCTGTATCTATACAGGCTTGCACAACGCAAACCGAGGCACTCTTTCAGATTTTAGAAGCAGGAAACCTTAAAGACTTTTCAAGAATTTATTCAGGCCTCAAGTCTAAAATCTGCCACATCTGAAGAGTGTCAGGTACTTTCAGACTAAATTAGAGAATACTTTATTGATTTACTTTTAAGGAGACCATCATTCATTTTCATTCGAGATCTAACTGCAATATCTGAAACCAGGTAACTCCATTCCTTCTTCTCACTTCTAATCCCATCCTCCTGATCGCTGTCACTTCCAGGATAGCAAGGATAATGTTTTCTTGAAACCCACCTACCCAAAGGAGTGGAACTTAGATCAGTAGAAAGCACTCCTGCATTCATCAAAGATGTGACGCACTGTTTTGCTTCCAGTAAACAGACACGGTCCATTTTGCTTCAATGTAAAGGAATGCTCTTTTCACTGGAATGAAGGCGCTGATAATTGGCCCAGTGTGTTTCCTTCAGGCATCTGCTAAGCTAATTACTGCTCAAGCTTACAGTCCTGCAGTTTTTCCCTACTTTGTGAGGGATGCTGGAGAAAAAAAAAATCAGTAATCAAAACTTTTGTTTGCTTTTAATGTAATGATGGCCATGAAAAACTCTTTATTGTTTGATTATTTTCTGGTCGAACCATCCACGGAATTAGGATTGCTAAATTTTAATTTTGCAGCAGCTTACAGCTGAATGAAAATTTTAATTGGTTGCTCGGTGTTTAAAGCAATAGATTAATCTTTGTGAATCATCCTAACTGGCAGGTTTTAGTGATCCAAGTAATTTACTTACATAATTTATTTCTCTGTGTGTGAAGAAAGAGTCCATATAAATGCTATTATGTGAAATTTCCATGTAGCACAATAATTGCATGCAAACTCATGCCTTCAGAAATTGATCTTTTAGAAGATTTGGGATCACAGCAGCACACTTTTGAATAAAACCCTGTATTTCCTCCTTCTTCAACAAAATGAACTTAAAGCACAGTTCTTAAGATAAAACAGGTTGAATACTGAACACAAGAAGAAATTTATCTGAAGAAAGAACAACAAAACCTCAGGTCAAAGTTTAGCCGGTTCCAAAGCCCTCTCTTTCACATTCCCATTTAACAGGAGGCACTGTACATGTTCAGCAATGAGGGAAGGCACTGCTGCTTCTGGACAGTACAGCCTATTACCATTGGGTTGCACAGTACAGACTCCTGAAGCCCTCAGGCTTAGTCAGAGTGAAAGACACAGGATTTGTATCACCAATCCTATAGCATCGGCACCCCAAGCATGTAGTCACTGTGAGAACTGCACTGTCTTTGTATTTCTCACTCCTTCTCAGTCTCAAAGCTGATGAAAAGCTCACGAAACCAAGCATCAGGAATGATTAGCTGATTATTGTATTGGTGATATTCTGCAATTACGTTTCCTCCCTCTCCCTAGGTCTTGGTTGTAAGAAAGCTTTTGACATACATTGCTGAACCCTTGGAGGAAGAACAGCCAGGATGCATGTCTTCTCTCCTGATGCAAGCAACTGAGAAGGGAACTACGTGTGGCAAAAGCTGATTTGGCTAAGCATGAATCCTTTATTACGTACATCACCTTGGTGTTGTTTATGCACTGAGAAGAAAAAAATCACAGATTTAATTTATTTAACTGCACATTTTATTCTGCTTAGTGACTAGCAATCTGGTGACTTTACATGTACTTTGTAAATCTAGGGCCGGGAGTGGTCATGTTAACAGGACAAAAAGAAACATCTATTTCTCCCTTCATTTCTTGCAAATATATTCGTCAGAGCATCTCCATCACTTGTGGATTTCATTATTGCTGGTGAGGATGCATTAACCATCCATTTTGAATGTATTGCTGTGGGGATTTTCTGATGGAAAGAGTTTTACACCTCATCGTACCTAAGGAATTGATACACCCAGACTCAAAAATTCATTTATGGCCCCCAGTCTGGAATTTTAAAAATTAGCAGGACTGAAACACAGGCTTCCAAAAAATTGACACCCATTTCCCATTAATTTAAAAAGTTAATTTGCTCCAAACACTAAAATTTGACCTTCAATTGCATCCCATTCATGGAACTGAATGTATAGCAAGACACTGTTTTCAATTGTTTTCTTGGGAATGATTAATCTTCCTTCTAAATGGACACATTAAAAATGCTTTTTGTCTTTCAAAACAAAGCCTTAGCAAATTTGGTTGCTACCCTGAAAAGCAGCACTCATGCGATAACTATGCTTGAGTCCTTGTCACTGCTTTGAGTCCCAGCTACCATCTAGGTAAGTGATAAACAGAGCCCCTGCAAAAAATAAATAAATAAAGAAAAGCCCTTGGCAGGTAGAAGTCAATCAAGAAGCTGTTCTCAAATTATATCAGAGCAGATTTACAAAATGCCCAGCAGCCATCAGCTTCCAGCATTTGCAAATGCAACATCTGGTCACCTACTTCCAGGCTTAATTGGGAGTCACTGGGGGTGCTGAGAGTTGGTTATAAATACCTTTTTTTGTAGTTTGGTCTTTATTTCTGCTTAAAAGCAGCTATGTTTGCTCGCAAATCCAGCATTTGCATTCTGTCGAGTAGGTGGAATGCCAGTCTTTTTCCAGTTCATCTTGCAGAGTCCTCTAGACAAATCCTATGTGAATTTTAAGTCTATGCTTTCTGCCAGTGTTTACGAGGCAGGAGGCTGTCACTGCATTTTATACCGCATCTAATCAATGCTCAGGGAAGAATTAAAGTGGTTATAGTTTGCTATTAAAAAGACATGGGTGGCTAAATAACTTTGATCTTGAAGTCTACTTAGCCCTGGCAGGGAATGGCATTAAAAATATCCTGCCTTGAAATTTCTAACTGTATTTTTTAAAACTGACTGAGCTCACGTCTTCTTCTCCCCACCTGATCAGAACCAGCACTGACAAGCACTGGAGATGAAAGAGCATGACTTCCTAGAAAAGATTACAGTGATGGAAGGAGAAGTTTGTGGGATAGCTTCATTTAAACAAGTTTCAAGCTGTGTACGTAATGCAAATCAACAGCATTATGGTAGGAAACACTCAAATACAGATTAATCCTTCTGCCTTGAAAATACCAAAAAAATGAGCTATGGCATTCATTCCTTCCAGCACAAGGTAACTGTTGGAGTAACCACAGCCCAGAACTGTCCCACTGACTTCATTTGTGCTCTGGCTCTTGGCTGGAAGCAGAAGGATCTAGCCATTACAGCAGCATACATCAGTCAAACTGGGGAATTACACACGCAGCCCAGCCAAGGTAGGACACAGGCAGGTTACAACAGGCAGTTTGTGTAGTCAAGCCTATTTGTCAAGAACTCCTCTGATCTCCCCATGCTGGAGTAAAATCCACCTTTTGGTCGCATCCAAGTGGCCCAGTATTCCAGGAGGGCTCTGGGAGGTGTACAAGGATTTAAGGTAGGGGAGGAAGGGAGGGATCAGAGAGGGCACAAATGGCTAAAGGTAGAAGATAATTCCTTTTGACTTATCTTCCCTCCCTGCCTACCTTCAGCTCCAACGGCCAGGATTCAGTTAAGCTTTGTGGACTGGTTATTATTATTAATTTTATCTCTATTTTCAAATGCCAAGCACAGGATAAAAGTAATTAATGATGCTTATAAGAGATACACATAGTCAGAAACTTGTATTAGCTGCATAATCAGCACTTTAAAGATACACTGGTTCTTTTTGTGGACAGTACGCTACATTGAAAAAGTGCATAAGAAGATAAAGCAGTTTTTTTAATCCGTTCCCTAATTTGCAGTCAAATATTAATACTGCATACAGACTCAGATGGCAACCTGTTTTATATGCAATCTATACATTTTGGGGGGTGTCGGTAATTTCTTCTCCCAGCACAATACTGTGTTACAGCTCTTAAAAAGACCAAGACAAAATAACAGACTGGTAAACATCTTCCTTGTGAGCGTGTCAAGTCTGGTTAGGAATCAGACTAAGCATGCTACTAAGAGAAATTTGTCAGGGCTGTTAAAAGCAGAAGTGATTTCTGCCAGCAGCTCTCAAATTAGGCAACATGTGGCCTCATCAGCACAGCAGCCATCTGGCCACCCAGCAATTGGCTGGACAACGCCACAGCAGCCTGGCATTTATTGGTATGAGCCACGCATGCACACGATACCATGTCCCAGCTCCAGCAGTAGCAGGTAACCCATTCCTGCAGAAATAGCAGCTTGCAAATCTACACAGTAATAAGCAGTTGTGAATATTTCCTTTGACTAATCCTGTGATATGATAGCATTTGTTGCTTTGGGTGTAATGTGACAGTAGAGGCAGAACAGGAGGCTGACACGTCAGATATACCCAGTGAACATCTGAATAACTACAGAGACAGCTCGTCATTGCTCAGATCATCCTTTGGAAATGAAAACAGTCTTCTCTGTTTAGTCCATGTTATCTTCTAAGCTAGGTGACAACAAGTGAATTAAGCATCAAGGTAATGAATAGACACTAATTGTGCCAGATACAGTACTAGTTCAGCAAGGTGCTACACCAACTGCATCACTACTGGCTGTGCAGTTTCCTGAAAGAAGTATTAGCAAATGCTATGGGCTTTTTCCAGCAAAGCTTTCTTTTTCTGTCATAGTGCTATGACCATGTTTCCACAGCATTTTATCACCTTTGTCTTTATTATGCTGCCAGCACTTACACTCATTGTGGCTGAGAGATTTGATACGCAACAGCACATTAGCCTCTGACATAGAATTGTACCTACAAGCCAATACAGGCTGCTATGTTCTTCTGGTATTAGGTGGCACGGGTAAGATTTTACCCTCTCACCTGTGTGGAAGTGAGGGACACATTGATCTTGAGAGTGTAAGTTCCTCAGTGGGAGAATCAGTAGCAGCATGAAAGAAGCTGACACAGCTCCAGAGGATAAGTCAAAGAAGCAAGCATACTGCACACAGCAAGCAACATTTAAACAGCTTTTGTGAAAATATCTGCAGTTTCAGCCACCACATAAACTGAATGGCCCCCCACACAGCCTTAAAACACATGAAGAAAATGCTTTTCTCGGAATGTGCCAGGAAAAGAAATGAAACACCTATCAGAGAAAGGGTGCATCTTCCTTAGAAGTTTAGAGTGCAGCATCAGTGTTTTTCTGACACAAAGCTCCGTAGGGCCTACTCTCGATACCAAGGAGGTTGTGCCGTGGTATTCCCCCAGCTGGACCTTCCCCAGAGATAGCAATGTGGAGATGGCATACCAGGAAACCTGCCAATCAGAGGCAAAGATAGATGCAATACCCCAAACCGCAGTTCACAAATCAGGGTTTGACAGAAGATCATTTGTGTAGCCCTAGGTGACAAATATGATGACTAGGCACAACAAGTTCTTGAACCACACTGCTCTGCTCCATAGCACAACTCCTTCAGAGAAATTGCTTGCTATTGCAAATATGCTCTGGTGATCCTAAAGGAATATAATATATTTCACAGCAACTGTGTGAAGGTGCAGATGGGACTCCTGATGGCTATTCCAAGAGCTGGATCTCCACTACATCCCTCCAGCATTGTCCCTACTACACAGACACCCCTGGATTAATGTTTCTTTAACACATTTTGTTGAGTCACGTACATTTCTGGGAAAGAGCTTCTTACTTTGTCTGTCAAGCCAGACAGTAAAGATTTGCATTCGAGGGTATTAAAAATGCAGTGTAACTGGGAGACCTGAAGACCTATATTATATAGCAGTGCAACATTCTTCCATCAAGTAACTCAGTCTACCTCTGCATGCTGGCACTGCTGCTCAGAAAAATGGATCTTAGAGACAAACATCTGAATTCCCGAGCTTCTCATAGAAATTCTATGATTCTGTTTTCATCAGATTAGAGCACTGGAAGTGATAAGATACATTCTTCCTCTTACGCCGGTCTCTTTGACAACCTTTTTGTTCTCAGAACAATGTCAGATTTATTTCCATTCTCCCCCCACCCTTCATTGTCTAAAAACAAGATTTCCATGATTCTTTTCTATGGCCTAGCAAGCCTAATATTGCCTTTCTCCATCCACAATAGATTCTGCACATCACTTCTCAATGCACGCATCCAGATTTCAAAGAAAGCAGAATACCCAGTATGTTAAGTTTATGAGGAAACAGCTCCTTAGCTTAGAGCTTATATAGTAATGGGTTTATTCTTTAAAATAAATATTGAAGACAACAGCAAAATCCTGCCTTTATTTTAGCAGAAGGAGGAAGTGGATGAGAGAAAACAGGATCCTTTACACAGAATGAAGAAAAACTGACTCAGGAAAGTTCTAGAGTTCCTGCTTTGCACCTCTTAGAGAAAGTTTGGAACACATTAAATCTTTCCTTTAATGGGTCTGCTGGAAAACGTAGCTCAGCCTCATACTTATTACTCAGTATCCCTCTAATTCTGGTCAGAAAATTAATGTGTGTAAACATAGCTATTGTTCCAAGAAAGTCAGCAGATACTACTGCTAACGCTGAATTCAATCACATAGTTGAAAAGGAAACAGGCTAAGTATTTGCATACCCATTTTTCTACAACACCTGTGAAATTTAATTAAAAACTAGGGGGCATTTCACTGTCTGGTGCAAATGACAAAAATCAGAGTGGATTCCTATCCCTAGGAGTTCACAACTCAAATATCAGAAAAGCATTTGCAGATGAAACAAACAACAGAAAATATATGAGCATTCCATGAAGGTCTTCCTTAAGGCATGGCCAGACTGTCTGTATAAATGCTTTGTAAGCAGTATGTAGCTCCTGTTGCTGTTCCCAGTGCCTACCTTCTCTTCAGAAGTCCCATTATTCACCTTTACTCAGCATAGCCACATAGAATTGTGATACTGGAAAGGTTGGACAGATACAGGTAGTAATAAACTATTACAGAGATACACTACTTCAAACTAGAAATGACTGCCACCACTTAAAAATTGCAGGTTCTTGCCATCACATAAAGCTTTGCTTCGGGCCTTCCATCCTGCCATTTTTTCCAGGCTGTCCCTGCTAAAGGGATAAGCAGGTAGTTAGCAAGAGAAGCTTAGCTTCAGGACAGCTTGTTGTTAAGTCAGGATGGAAATTACAGCAGCTTGGATGGCAGCATAAAGATATAAAGGGAACATTTTAGGATTTGTTGATTCCTGCACTGTAAAAGGTATTGATCACAGGTTGTGGAACAGGAAACCATGATTCAAATACAATGAGTATAATGTCAAGTGCATTTCTCCTGGAGAAAATTTAAGGAACTGTATAGCAAAGCTATTTTCTTGTAGGAGCTTGCTTTTTAACTTCTCCAGCATCAATTGCTATGGTAGGAATATGGTGAACATTGTTTTTCTGAGTCCTCAATTGGACAGCATGCCTTTTATTTTTAACTCTTCTCCCTGATTCTCTTAAATGTTTACCTGCTGAAAAAAGTTGTTAAAGGTGAATATACAAATAGACCAATCAGCCTTCTAAAGGATACATCTCACCTGGCAAATATATTGCTATTATAACAGCATTAAATAACTTACTTCCCCACAGGAAAGAAAGGCTCCTATTTCAAGCTGAGTTGTGCCAAGCATATCTACATCTTATACAGCTGACCTGCATATATGATGTCTGTGAGGAACCAACTATTGTAAAAGAAGACTACAATCCAGTCAACTTCTGATGTTCTTAGCTTCTTTTCCTACTTAAAGTGCAGCATCCCAAAAATATACCTTTTATTTGGAGTGGTCAACAAATACCTGTGAATTGGTCCTCACAGAAAGAGATGGAATATTTTCTGCATTGCACAAACAGGAAAGTTAAGGTAAAATACATGTTAAAAAGCTGTAAATGAGAATATGAAGAACCAAACTTTAGCTATGGCTTAGAGTAAGACAAATAGAAATAACGCTCTTTGAGACTGCTTTCCAAGTATCTGTTAAAAGAAATCCCATTTTAAGGAGGAAATTATTCTAGCTCCTTTGTGTTAAGACTGAGGATATATAAGCTACCTCACTGTGGAGTACTTTTATGATCACGATTCTTAGGGTAACCCGTGTGTTTTCGAAGACTTAAAGGTACTGAATAGCATTGGAACTGTTAATAAATCTCTGAAGTAGAAACACATTCAATAAACAATAAGTGATCGAATATTTCCCCACTGTAGCATAAGAACATGTACATCCCTCTGCATAAATATTTCTTGCCCAAGAAATCCATTTTCTTACTTTTGCCTATCATCTCCTTTTTTTTATTACAACGTCTGTAATACAAATACATCTTTCAGCCTAGAAGTATCATCTCACACCTTCCAGTTTTTCCCCTCAGCTGTCACCCTACCCAAACCAAAAAGTAAGCGCTTTAGCAAGCTAGTACCTGAAATGTGTAGCCTCCCAGTTCCCAGAATGCGCTGGAAGTCAAGCTTAGGGAGCCTATATAAGTCTCCTTTCTGGGCAGAGGAATTTCTTTTTTGCTTAAGCCTTTTTTTCTGTACTGAAAGAGAAATGACTATTTAGGAGAAGAGTATACGCTATCTGAGAGTTAAGGTTAGCTAAATTTTGCTAATTTATTTATTTATTTATTTATTTTGACTCTTCATGCAGTTACTTTTTTAGCCAAAAAAAAAAAAAAAAAAAAAAAAGGTGCTACTGAAAAACAACATTGAACTAGAAAAGGACCAATAGTTGCTTAGTCCAGTTGTAAGATATTAGAGAGAAGAACAGCTCAGAAAAACTCAGTCTTGACTTGAGGGTACCAAGTGATTTCACCAGGGCACAAATGTATTTTGAAATTCTTAAGTTTCAGTACATCCCTACTTGGAAGTACATTCCTACCTGGAAGTAGGCCTAGAAACTACTGATGCTTCATATTCTCCTAGGAATACTAGAGTTTTTCTATATCAAGGCGGTAATCCAGGCTTCTCGGAGCTTACTATAAAGAGGGTATTGATATTTGTAATGAAATTTTACCTGTGGTTGCTTAAGAACTTTTTTTTCATTATAGCTTGGAAAAAAAAAAAAAAAAAAAAAGAAACTTATATGGAAATAGAAGTCATACTCATTAGGTTTGCTTTTGTCTTTGAGGATTTTTTTCCACAAGAAGAACCTCAGGAAATCTCACCAGGAATACTGCACCTGTGGAAGCTTTAAGGACTGCTTCTTGAGCCTCAGTTCATCACCAGTACATGATCTGGAATGATTTTCAGAGCCCTTTTACTCTTGCTGGCATCTGGGTGCACCTGGCAGAATTTTGTGAATCTTATTCTATTTCCTGTGGTTTTTTAGCTTCAAGGGTCTGAGGGAATATGCTGAAAGACAGAGATTGGATAATATCCATTTCATAAGTAGGCAGTCATCCTCATTTTCTCTTTGAAAGTTTTTTGAAATCAAACTTTCTGGTTATTCATTCTGTGTGCTTAGCGTGGCAAAGGTCCAAATAACCCTCTTTTCCATTTTCATGACTTCTACACAAACAAAATTTCTGTGCAGAGAGGAAGCAAATGAGAATGCAAGCCCTATCACACTTGATCTCCTTCAGAGTGGCGCATTTCTTTTGACCGATTTATTTGGAGGAATAGAAGGAAAGACTGGCTGACAGATCCGCAGCCCATTGTAACTGTGGTGACTTTGAACAGACATCACGATAGACTACACTTGTATCTTTATTAGCAATAATAGCTTAGGCATCATTAGCAAGCACTCATTGGGGACAGGAATTCTCAGTAGTCTGTAGTGGATTAGCCTGAAGGAACATAAAAGGCTGTACCTGCCTCCCACATACAGTGTGATACTTAATAAATATTTACAGAGCAGTTGAAGATTCTGGCAGGAAAGGGACTATTACAAATGTGAAATACTATCATCAGTCTAATGTGCTAAAAATATTCATTTCTTTGCCTCTGATAAAGCCTCTTGTTAACAAGCTATTTCACAAATGTCTCAGTGATTTCTGTGTAAAATGATTCATTGCCATGCTTGCAATGAAGACGATATACATATGTTCCTAAAGACACTAGACCTTATTCAAGGAGTTATCTTTGGCAAGGTTCAAGAGTTTTGCTATTAGTTTAAAAATTCTCTCTTTTCCTCTGCTAAGTCTACTTTCCAAAATAAAATAAGACGCATCCAGTCCTGTTTTAAAGTACTTTAATTCTGTGTCTTGACTGTTTGGGGTAAAATAACTTCAACTCTCCTGCAGTTCTAATGCAATTAAAAATAATACGTAGATGATACATACATTAACTTGCAAAATCTTCCAAGTCTGTTGCGTTGAGCTGGCTACAAAAAAATACAAAATATTTTGCCCTTAACTCTTTTACTGTATGTATTCATATTTAGAACTAAATCCAAAATCTCTGCATGGGAAAGAACATGTGAAATCTGAGCTCCAAAGGTCAAATGGACATCTCCAGAAACAGTTCATGTGCATGATATATCTGGGCCTTACACAAACCCTTGTCAAGGTAAAAAAATCCATCTAAGTTCTCCATTGTAATTTCAAAGAAAGGAATGAGAAAACGGCTGACTGCATGTGTCTCAGTCCAAAACTCAAAAATGTCAGTACTGGAAAGAGCTTGAAAAAGGGATGCTGGGTTGGTCTGTAGTGGGTGACTAAGTGAGCTGGCGTTCAGCAAACCATTGGTGAAATTATGCCGTCGTTTGTTAGAGTTCAGTGAGACTGTTAGTTACAGAATCAATTCAGACAGGCAGATTTAGTCCCCATACGTGTAATTTAGTGTCTTTGTACCTTCCACTACCTTTTACCTACAGGTTTGGAAAGGTATTAAGTTATTTGGACTAAATTTCGACTCTGAAAATATCAGCTAGTCATTGGATACCATTTTTAAACTCTCTGGTGAGACTTCTTTGCTGTAATAATCCTATATGCAATGAAGTTAATTTGCTGAATTTGGAACTTCGGTATCATAAGCCTGAACATAACAAAACAAAAAAAAAATCATAACAGAGAATGAACATATCAAGCTCAAACCCAGAATTTCAGTAAAGCTCTAGCATACAAGAGAGTACTTTCAGTTCTGTCTGCTTTGCAGCTGCAGAACAGATACTGTACTGAATCTCTGCAGAGCTCATGAGGGTAAAAATAATTGAAGATATAGCAGTTGTAAAGCTTAACAAGTGCACAGCTTTTCTGAGGAAGGATCTTCTCTGAGAGTCTCATCTGACATGATTCAGGAAATCAGTTTACAGCCCTAACAACTGGCTGATGTTTTCACTTGTGCTGTATCAGACTGAACTTCAGTTGCCACAGCTGATATTTCTTCCAACAAATTTTTATTATTGGCATACAATCAAATAAGTTTAATTGACCACTTACCCTGACAAACACTGAAAACATTCTTTGCACTGGTCTGAGTCTCAGCTGGTATAAATGGCTGCAGCTCCACTGATGTTAATATAGATATGACGAGAAATACCAACTAGGGACTGACTTTCTTAATGCTATATCCCACTGCAGTCCTGCAGTCTGCTAAACCATGTTTAATGTCCTGCCACAGCCTATTGCAATAACTGTGAATATTGGCCGGTTTCAGAATACTGCTAATGTATTATTTATATCACCAAATGTTTTTTATAAAACACAAAGCAAATTGTACAGACAACCTCCATTACTTCCTTGTGGCTGGAAGGCAAATCTCTCACTTTTTTTAACAGAGTATAGCTTCGATTGATTTATAGCTTTGCAGATCATTCCTTGTGTGATTGCTGAATTCACTGTCCAACAGGGACTAGAGAAGCTGTGTGTTTTGGCAAGTACTATTCATCTTCTATGCTTCAGTCCCCCTGTTTCGTTATTCTGATGTCTGTATACTACGGTAGCAATGATCACTGTAGCTGAACAGGAGGCTGAGACTAGCAGTCCCTTCTCATACATGTTAAAACACCGATTTTATTTTAGTTTAGTTTATTTTTTTTGATCCTCTGGGAATCAGTAAACCCCATGAAGAAAACACTCAGCCCTTCTGCCTGAGATACAGGATGGTGTCATTCCTCTAAGACGCTAAGGGTTGAAAGTATACATTCAGTTTAATTTCCCTATCAGTTCTGCAACCAGATAGTAGCTTTTCTCATTCCAAGCAGTTTATCTCTCTTTGGGCTAAACCAGGGGTGTAAAATCTGACAATAGTAGTCAGATGAAAAACTTTTCAGCCTGAATTACTGTGAGTTGCACTCAGCTGTTCACTTTTTGAACACAGAAAATACTAAGCAGCAGCTGGCCTCTATGGACTTGGAATTATGAAGATTTACTATCAATAAAATAAAAATAAAATATATGAGTTTTAGGAATGATAATTTCCTTGAATGCACACTGAAACTACGTTTGAGAAGTCTGGTGTACATATTCAGGCGAGTCCTCTAAGATCCTAGACTACTTCTTCCAAAACTCCTTACTTTAGATCTGAAAGAAAAGCTGAAATCTACCCTTGAGGAGAGCAATCAGTACTTACAGTATAAAGCATAAGGAAATCAAAAGGCAGATCAGGATTTGGTGGGAGAAGTGCATCACAGAGGAAAGTTCCAAGATGACCTTGAGTAAGTTCCTATTATCTTGGCTGGATGTTCAGTGGAGATGTACATTGTGATCTTGCGGTTCAGATGCTAGAGATGCTTTGACTGATGCAGTGATTCTTTGGAAAGGATCAATGACAATGACTTTGGAAAGGAAAAATGACAAACTTTCTAATACAAGGTAGTATTGGAGCAGTTTAGATCCCATGACATTTGAACTGAAATATTCGGAAAATATGGAGAGCAATTTCACTTTGCATAACAAACAGGCAGTTGTTACTGATATTTTGAACGACGCATGAATGTCTAGTTCACTGAGATTAAATAACACCATTCTGCATACTCTGTTCAATAGTTAAACTGCTGTTGTTTCAGAAAAAATCAGAGGTTTTTTATTGTGAGGTAGCTAAATGCTTGTATTTCACACTGGGGAGGAATTAATGTTTATATCTTCCTAAAATTAAAGTTATTTTAGAGCAAATGCTGGGAATAGTACTAGAATAGTAATATTTTACAATTGAAATCCTGCTGCTTTGTGTTAAGGTATGATCATGAAACACTATGTGAACAGTTTAAATAATTTGTGTGGGTTAATGCATTTACCTGCACTTCTCAGCTGTGACAACTTCAGTCAGACACTATGAACTTCAGAACTAGAAATGAATGGCACTAAAACTCTAGTTAACCACCCACAAACAGAAGAGAATTGCTTCTTTAACACATCATAGTTATTTTTCCTGGTGTTTTTTTTTTTTCTCGTTTTTTTTTTTTTTTTTTTTCCAGTCAGCTCTGCTTTTTTTTCTTCCTTGCTGCAAAGATTCATTTAAGCTGCTTTACTATATGAGGTCTTGTGAACCTAAGCTGGCTTCCCTGGACAAGATCACAGCATCCCTCTTTGATGGTAAAATGAAGGAAATCTTTTCAATAGGTTTTCTTTCCTTTTTTTTTTTCTTTTTTTTTTTCCTTTCTTTTTGGAGGGGATGTCCATTTTCTATTTTAAGTGGGAACTTAAAATAGACGTATGCCTTGTACAAAGGATGTGGACAAAATATCCACTTGAGAGGGTTTCCACCTTGGAAGGGAAAGATTATATGTTCCCGTAACAATCACTTGATAAGAAAGCAAGGTGTGAGGGTTGCTATTCTTTACATGCTGAATTTTGAGAGACCTTGCAGACAAATGGAGGGTAGTCCAGAGGGGAACAGCAGAAAAAATGATAAAAGACTTGGAAAATGGAAATTGCAAGAGTGATGAAGAGGATTGACCATCTAGCACTTAGAGAAGACATAACTGTCTACACATACATAAAGGGATATTATAGAGAGAACAGGGACCAATTATTCTCTCTAGTCTTGTTCTGCCCTTGATGACTAATGGATTTAGGATGTTGCAGGGAAAGTGTCAGTTTAACATTAGAAAATACTTTGGGTAGGAGAACAGTTAGAACAATGAATGATGCTCTTAAGGGAAGCTGGGTAGGATTTCTGTCATTGAACTTGACATCCATCTGAGCTAATGGATCTTACTGTGCCTTAAACTCTACCAAAACTACATAGCCTTGGTCTTGAAACCTGAATACAAAAAGGCAACTCTGATAAAGCCAGAAATCTTTTCTTGAATAAGAGCAGCCTGTACAGTGTCATGAACTTTCATAAATCTTTAATAGGTGATAAGACACAGCAGCCTCCTTCCCAAAGATGCAAATTCACAGGTAACTGTTATTCAGATAAACTGGAAGATGTGATAAAAATCTGTTTTTTGTCTGACAAAATCCACATATGCTTGGTTCTTGCTTGTGACAAAAGTTGATTCAGTAAAACATCTTCCATTTTCTGTGTGCACTTTATGAATGCTTAAACACCACTAAAATACACCTTTTCGAAATTTATAATCAAAATGGAATATCTGCTTACTGCTTGTCTGAATTCAGATATCAATTCATTTTTTTTTTTCATTTAAACAGAGAGATATTTTATCCTAGGTATATGGTTTTTAAGTCAACCTCCAAAAATATCTTTCATAAGACTGTTTCCACCACAGTAATTATAGAATGAATTTCAATAAGTGGCTGAATAGACTGTTTGGTATGTAATGCCATTATAGAATCCACGCAACTGGCGTATTCTCTGCATCAGTGTTTCAGGAGAATTTTGGTCAAGGGCAGTCATTCTGCTTTTATTAGTAATTGCTCAGGCTCAACAGAAACTCCAAAAAATGCTAATGAATTTAATGAATCAAAACTTTCATTGCCTGCCTGCTACTTCTTGTGTCAAACTCCAGGGAAATTAAGGTGCTGACAGTGTTTGATGAACAGGATAAAATCACAGTTCTCTCAAGAAACCAGACTTAACAGCTGCAACTGCTTCAAATGACATAGCTTTCTTTGCCTAAGGGAAAGAGTAGTGGTTATCCACAGTGATGAAAACTGCTGGAAAGGATCAGCCTCAGTGTATTATACAGTTTCATAACATGTATATGGTTTTGGATCATAATCAACACAGTTTGGATGAACCTTCCATTCTCCTAATTGTTAACATGCCATCTTGGATCCAGGATGTGTTGCAAACCTTAAATTAGTTGCATGTTAGATACAATTAATGTTTACAAATCGTGTTTACAGCAGCAATTACACCAAATTACAATGTGCTTTTTGTTACCTTGCAGCAGAGGAAAGCTTTAAGCAGTAGATTTACTTAAAATTCTTTTCTTCTTATTAGAATGTTAAGTAGATTATTTGGCCTTCTGATCTAAATGGAGTAGCAGAGAGTGTGTTCTTCTGTGATAATGATGAAAGGGCTAATGAGATACCAGGGAAATCCTCTGATGATATTAATAGACAAAAATATGTAAGTTTTAATATCCAAAGTCAGATCTTCTTTCCTGTATAGGCAGATAACCAATTCCAGGATTTTTTCAAAGATTTCTAACTGTGATGCAAGTGTTCTTATTGTGGATTTTTTTTAAGGACAATTGCTACCATACTGAATATCAGTTCCTAATATCAGTCTTTGGAGCTCCGTATATTAACATCTATTGCCCACATTCACGTCAACAAAGACCTATATGCCACTGTCTAAAAGAATTTGCTGTTGACCTTCCTACCATGAAACACTAGGTTCAAATAAGTTTCTTTCTCCACATCATTTAACATTCAGATTCAGTATTTTCTACTATTCAGTCATGACTTCAGCTATAATGCAGTCAGAAACTCCTACAAAACATGGCATCCATGTATCTTAGAGGACTTGGACTACATTGCATTTCAGAGACTAATCATGCATATAAGTTCTGAAATGACCACAAAGCTGTCACAGCATTGCTAATACTAAATACAAAAAAAAAAATTACTTCAGTTCTGTTAATTACCACAATGTTTTCCTTTGAGAAGTGGTTTAAACAAATTTTTCTTCCACAAGTAGGAAAACATTATTACACAGCAGCTTGTGAATGTGTCTCTCAACACATATTCTTGTGGATAATCAGACTACAGATGCTTATTCTCATTCCATTAATCACTGTGGAAATTTATGATAACTGTGAGGCTAGTTTTTCTGGGTTTTGTTACTTAGGTACTTAAACATCCATATAAGCTGTTCATGCTTCACCTATTTTTTCCTGGCCAAACATAACCTACTTGTTATGCTTGTATAACCTACAAAAGGAGATACAGGGAAGCTTTGCATCGTGACTGAAGTTTTTGTCAGACACAGCTGCAGTTGATCATTACTGCATGGTGGCTATTCATCCTGAAACAAGGCAATGCAGGCCAGGATTAATAACCTTAAGTGTAGGTGAAATCATTCTGTGACTGATAGCTGCAACAAGATTTCTGGGGCATGTGAGCTACTTACTGTAAAAGTTACGTATTGTCATCAAGAATTTGTAAACCTGTAGAGCTTGGGAGTTTTTATGTGTTTTGTTTCTGCAAGAGCCATTTATCCTTCCTAGGTCTACAAAGAAGTGAAGACTGTTCATGGGTGGTTCTTAAGTGACCAAATTTTGGTCTGGGTAAAATAATTTTAAAGTGGAAAAACGCACAGTCCCAATAAACAATATTTTTAACTGTTTGTATCATATAGCCTTCAAAACATTTGTATAATATAGGCATAATTTTTCCTATTCTCAATTTCTATGGAGATGACTGGGATTTGAAATTATGTTAATGACAGAGAGTAGGAAGGGAAACAGAAATCCTTCAGATTCAACTAGAGTTGAGCTGAAAGATGTAACATTCCAGGGTCACTTTCTGTCTGTAATCACTTTACCTGGTCTTAGTAACACTTCTGAAAAATAATGGTTTATTTTTGGTATTAGCATTCAAATTTGGAGACAGAACCTGCTAGCTTGCCCTGCCTCTCATTTCAAGTCTAGAACAAGGACTAAGAACAATTCCTGAGCCGCTGCTGGAAATGCCTCCAACAAAAACACATGTAGAAAAAGGTTTTTCTTGCCTTGTCAAAATTTGTCCACATTGATTCAAATAGCCCTTGAAACCCTAGAAGTCTGAAATGTGAATGTTTTGGAATTCCAGTTCCTTATCCTGATCTTTAAATAGACCTTTGGTTTATTTACCCAGAAAACATGTATTTTCAAAGGAAATAAGACTTTAAAATTAGCACCTGTGACATGAAGGGGGTGAGTTCAAAATAGAAAGAAAGGCAAAAAGCTGCTCCCCTCACCAGTCATTCTCTCACAGGAAGAAAGCTATCAGCAACTTTGCTGGACGTCCTCTCAACAACTGGGTTTGCTCTGTACAGAGAGGAACAGGAAGTGCTTGATCAATGCTTGCTACAAACCTGGCCAACTAATTCTATGAATATTTTCTCTTTTTAAAAAGACAGCATAACCTAATTCTTATTCTGGCAGTTATTATTAAAGAGCACGTACATATACATGGATAAAATATTGATGAGATATGCTAATCTCAATGAAGATAAGGAAGAACTTGCAGGCTGGATTCATTTATACCTCTATCAACTGTACACATTTGTCATTGATGCATATCTAATGAACTTTTTTATTGGAAGACATCTTGATAACCTGCTTCCAATAAAGTTTTTTTTCAGTGGTAGCATAATGTCTTAGCTCATTCCCATTGTACCTTTCGTAATTTACAGATGAGCGAGTCTAACTTAGGAAGATCTCTGTAGTTAGGTCAAGTAATAAATAGTAGCTGATATTTTGTTGTTTTTCTTTTCCCCCTTTGGTGTATATATATAACAGCCCAGACGTTCCAGATATATTCTGCATAGACAGTAAGTTCATAAATCAATGTGTGCCAAGCATATCCAATTCTTATTATGCATTGTATCATGCCTTACCATGTAAATAAAATAAAATACTTACTGAACATGTTTGTTACGGGAGACCAAACAGAAACATGGCGAAAGATCTGACTGAATTCTGAGCCGGTCCTGCCAGGCATGTACTACAAATATCAGCTCTACAGCCTACAGAATCCAGAGGAGACATTTCCTAACCCTTTCAGAAATACTTCCCTGACTTCTGCAGTGAACTTCAGTATGTGTTGTGCAATGTGTTACATTATCCACTTACATTATAGGTGCCTTTTTTGGTTAAAATCCAGTCATGGGATCCAATTGCTGACACCCAAAGGTGCATGGTTCATGACTCATTTATGGATTTAATTTACTTTTGTCACAAGTTTTACTTTTTTCACAGAGAATACATGATCTGAAGTCATGCCACTTTTAGAAGACATGAGGAAGTGAGAATTTGTTCAGCTTAAAAAAAATGTTTACAAGAAAACACATATTTTCTTTACGCAATCTATATTTTGCACCTCACATAAGGCCACTGTTCATCAGAAGTGAATGTCTATGGCAGAAATCAGTGAAACAATGGACTCCTACCTGGAAGTTAAAATTGTTTGAAATGTAAAAGAATTAATCATTCCAGATTAAATTTTTATATATATATATATCCAAGTTAGCCATAAATGAATACAGATAGCTCCCATAAAATTCATACTTAGGTTGTCATGCCTAATTTAGGACATCCAAAATTCAGTGGAAGACAGCATGAAAATACATCCATCTGATCAAATTCTTGGTCTCCATATTTGAGAAAGACAAATTTGTTCTTGCAAAGAGTCCTCAAATAATTCCTGAGGGATCACTGGCAACTTTGAAAAGATACAAGTAGTCTTCATTTCAAAGTGTCTTCACAAGAAAATAAATAACTTCACAGCACACAGAAGCATTTTTAGTCTTACCAACCAACAGATAGACAAGCATTTCTTATACTACTTAGCATACAGGAAAAAGGAAAGAGGAAAGGATGAGTGTTTGAATGATTTTATACTCATTCTACTTCTCAGAGGGTCTTAGTGGTATCACTACCATCTCTGATCAAAGGGGATTATAAGGATTTTTTTTCAGTGAATGTGCAGTTCTAAAACAATACTCGTAAGTATGTGAACACAAAAGAAAATTCACCTTCAAAGCCCTAAAGAAGATGCAAGAGATGTTGAATTTACATTTTAAATTCTTATTCTAAATCCAGCCTGCAGTACCTGAAGGAGTGAGGGCTACTTAAAAATTCATAATAAAGTTTTGGATCTGGAATCATAGCATATTTCCTGCTGAGGGAGTGCATACATCACAAAATGCCATCGCCACACTTATTATGCAGATGATTCTCTTGAAATATGGCAATAGATGATTTTTGTCTCTTGGGATGTTCAGGACTTAGACCATGTTGAATGATAATGTCTTGTGCAGAACTTTGCACTGCTACTTTTCTTACAGCATTGATTTGTGGATAAAGACAGGAACTTTTTTTCAATAAAAACTGACAATCAACACTTCCCTGAGCACTTAAATTAATACAGAAGGAAAAGAAGTGCAGATGAGTTTGCAGCACAGTTATACATCAAAGTTCTACCAATGCATTATGCATCTTTCTTCTCTTTTGAATCTTCCTTACATGCTTTCCCCCATACTCATATACAGAAATAGCTCCTTTCATCATGCTATTGACATAAATAACAGCAGGACAAATTTGGTGAAACTGTTATATTAATTTCTGTATAAAGAGCATTTTACTTTGTGGGGAAAAAAAAAAGAAAAGATCATAGCAAGCAGACTGCTCCAAGTCCTGAATTCACTACTGCAAACCATGAATTTGTGGCTTATAGTCAAAATAAGCATGAATCTACAATGTCAACAGCACTGTATGGGTAGCATACAATTCACCTTTTTCAGCAGCCAATTCATTTTTTTAAATAATTTGATATTAAATTTATAACAGAATCTCAAAGCCTTCCCAAGAATTTAGTTACACCTGAACTTATTAATTAAGTGTTAGCCTGGCTTTAATGATTTGGATCTTTAAAACCAACAAACCAAAAAAAAAAATGATGGCTTATTCTGATGGCAGTTTTGCAAATACACATTTAGACTGCATTCTTTAAATCCTAGGGATCTATCTGGAATACTCAGTGGCACAGCAAACAGTTCGAACTCTGCTCCGAGAGTTCCGCTCTTATTATTCCTTGACAGAGTTATTGATCCATTAATCTACCATGACCATAGCTCCAGTTCAGTATCAGGAATAACTGAGTATATATGCAGAGGTATTTGTCTGAGACTTGAAAACTTCCAGAGACTGTACAGTCCTCCTGATTATTCTGTCCCTGAACTGCAGTAAATCTCCCACCTGAGAACTTTTTGTAACACTTAAGTTGAAGGTGTCTAACTGCATCAAGTGGTAGTAAGTAAAAAGTGCCATAATTCATCATCTTATGATTCACAAGCAGAAAAAACTGAAGCATGTCTTAGTCCAGGCTCTAAGCATTTTAAAAAGGAGTTTGAAAAGTTATACGACGGTTGTTAGTTACATAAAAACAACATTCTGAAGAAACATCCAACCCTAAAACCCTAAATTTGGATTCCTCAAACCTGCTGTAGATTTCCTGTGAAGCCTCAGGCAAGTCACAGAATCGTAGGTCCCTCTGCCTTTAAAGACTTCTTGTTAAAGAAAAAAACCAAACAACAAAACTTTTACTTTAGCTGTCTGTATTTGATGAGAAATGATCACAAAATATCCAGTCAGATCCTTCTCTAAGTTTCAGTTCAAGAATCTCATCATTACAATGGACTCAACATCGGTCCTTGAAATTGTTTTGCCCTTTTTCCTTCCTCCCCTTTGTATATTTATACTGAGAAGCAACAAGGGTATTGAAAGTTACAGCCAGTTCAAGATGAAATCCCTGGCTTCTAGATCAGCAATTACCCTGTTTTCAGAAGTTCTACATTAGTTTGAAATGTTATTTGAGGTTCAGTGTCTTTTGGATTAAATTGACATTTAAAAAAAGGCGAAATATTCATTCTCTCTTAACCTTTGGAAATGACATTGGGTTCAGACAGTACTGTCTGCCTCCCTTCCACTTGTTATCATCCTCTACAGTGCCCAGGCTATTATTTTCTTTAACCTCTGATGTATCGAAGAGCTGGCCCAAGCACCAAACACCAGAAACACTTTTGTAAGGAGCAGTGGTGACCCACGATACATTTGATCTTGTTTCTTGGCATTTGTGCCATCATTATTTGACTGCATGAAAATGGTTTTAAAAAAAGTACACGAACAAAAGGTACTCTCAGCTTCGGCTAGCATGAAGCCCTTCAAACATAAATAGCTTGTGCAGTACTGGCAGAGGGCAAGCAAAGTACATTTGTCTCTGTATCTTGTGTAAGTACCAACCAATTAATTGCATGTTCCCTGCCTGGATTCCCTACATCTTTTTCTATTTTTCTTTGTTTTTTTTTTCCCCTCGTGCTGAAGGAATGAAGCTTCAGCTGTTTCACAATTGACTTTCGATTAATTCAATTTCTTACTAGTGAAGTCTTCTATCATTTCACGTGGCTGTTCAGTGTTCAGATCTTCAGCTGCTCTATAAGTCTTGTTATTGCTTGAAGAGCAGCTTCACACTCAACACAGGAAACATGAATGAGGGAAAATGTTTGCTCAGCACTGAAGATGTATTACCCACTCTGTCCTGAAGAGAGAAAAAAGCCTTAAAAGTACAGTAGGTACTCTCCACATCCCCTAAACACCTTTGTTGCTGCACTCCCTGTATAATGTCATCACATCTTTATCGTTGCAAATCTGAATTTAATTTCCTCTAGAGTGAATGTCCTCCTCTGGAATGAATGATAAAGTGATTCACTGTATCTAAAACTGCCTATGAAGACAGTGATCCAATAAAAAGCAATAATATCAGGAAACTTATTTTCTGACTTTTTTTAAAACACTGGAGTGACAGCAAGTTACCCTGCAGTCTATTCTTCCCATTTTTTTAATGTCTAAGACCAAGTGACCAACTTTCCGTAATTTCTCTTACAAATCATTATGAACACTGCTGTCTGGAATCACCAGACAGATGAGAAGTCCAGGTGTGAAGCACATTAGGGAAGCAGTTAAACCTTTCATACAATTCAAAGGCCCTACATCATCAGCCCTTTACTAATTCAGTGATTTTTCTCCGTTCAAGTACTGACTCCACAAATGGCGATGTGCTGGAATCTATCTTAAATCCATTAGGACTCTGCGATCATTTTATGATGTAATTGTTTTCAAAGTGCTATCAGTGACAGAATTCATTTTAAAACTGTAGGTAAAGATCTTAAGTACCTTGGAATAGCTGGGATGACAGCAACAGGTCACACGCCCTGTGATTCTGATAGGATACAATGCTGGCAATCCTCTTAGCTGAATGTTCAAAAAGCTATAAAATGATAGCCAAACAAAGGTGTTTAGCCTGGGTGCCCCATTAAGCATCCATGTGTACTGTACGGGCATAGATTTTGGTTTGTTTTTGCCTGAAAGATGTGTGTCATTAGAAAGTGCAACTATTTTCTCAGTATACTTATACCGACAATTCTGAACTACTCTTGAGAAGTGGAAGAGAAACCATTTGTTTTATTGGATTTTTTCCCATGATCATGCTTGAACTTCAAGCATTTGTTTATATTAATACTTTTAAAATCAGTTGTCTACTTCTAGAGTGAATAAAAACCAAGCACCGCTGTACTGACTTTAACACACAAGCAGTATGGGAGAGGGAATTTTTGTCAGAATTCTGACTTAACCCAGAGCACAAAAAGAACTGTAACCCTGGACATGAGGCATGGAAGAGGCTTTGTTGTGATATAGATAGCTACTGCCTCTCCTGCAAAGAGAAGACCAAAAAAGTACAGAGAAACAGACAGCTGACGTTGAACAGGATTGCTAGAAACAACTCACATCATTCTAGCACCCTAAGGTACCTTGTTCAACTGAAATGAAACATTCTTTGCTCTCAAACTGAGGTACATTTCAGCAGAATTTTGGAAATCAAACTTTCTAAGCACTGAAAAAAAAACTTTGTCAATCATTTATTAATTGGGCCATGAATATAATCCCAAGAGAAAAGTAGCCTGTGACAAGTTTAATAGATTGTTATTCTCTCCATCTCCAAGCAGAAGAGACATTTTCCTAAAAGCGAGTTAAGATATTCTGTTTTGTATTGTTCACATAGTCCTAAGATCCCATTTCAGTGTGCATTAGGATGTGTCTAGCATAGCTTATGAGCTAATAATTTGCTAGCAATAATTCAAACCACGTCCTGCATTATCTAAAGGTGTTCTGACAACAATAAACTACTCTTTATTTTTTTATTTTTTATTTTTTTTAAAGCAAACCAAGTCAGAAATGCTATCAACATCTGAAAAAATATATCCACCCACTGCCACTGAGCGAAGCAGTCACGTGGAAGGACACCAGCCAAGTGAATTAAGATGTCCCTGCCTTTGGAGTTTGCAAGGAGGGTGGTGAGATATGATAATTACTGTAGCAATATTATGTTGGGCAAGAGATAGGAAAACAAGGGAAGTGTTAGAGGTGGTGTTTGTTTTCTGATCCTGTCATAAAAGTAATTGATTTTAATTATCATAATAAATGTTCTAGCTGCTTCAGATAATTACATGCGGTGCCTTCTATACAGTCTAAATTTATGAGGGTGTTCGGGTCAGCACATCAGCAGAGCTTACAACAGTACATGAAAAGAAGACTGCTCAAAGTACCCTCTTAGATGTGTTGCTTCCTGAAAACAGCCACCCTTTTTAAAAATAATATACCTTGAAATTATTTCCATGGCACCACAGGCAACAGAGATGTTTCATCTTCATATTTATCCAGTATAAGATCTAACTAAGAGTATTCAATGGATAAGAACCTAGCATAATACTTCGCTGGGAAAAAAAGCCACTGTGAATCACAGCAAAGTCATTCTTTGACTTTTTTTTTTTTTTTATGTGCAGGTTAGACAGATTAACAGAATCCAGACAGGTCAGGGAGCACCAGAACTGGTGGTCTGAAAGACAGGATTTCACAAATTCTGACTAAACACCCATTATATACGACAGTTAAGAAGTTTTCAGAGATCCACTCAGGCTGCGTACATTCTTTGCACAGGTAATATTAAGAGATACTAAATCTCTGCCAAAAGATTTCTGTGCCCTCAGCTCCCACCAACTCCGGTTTCTCCTGCTACACTGTCGCTTGTGTGACAACGATAAAGACAGTCCTGTGAACATCACCCGGAGGGCTTCCACCTGCAGCCAGCCCCATGGGCAATGGAAAACATGCCTTCCCATGACGGCAGTGGCTCCTGCACAGTTCTTTGCCATGATCCTCTTCAGAGCATGGCTGGTGATAGCCCAGTGCCACTCAGTCACCCCTGATTCAGAAGCAGTCTTACAGACTAAGCTCAACAGCATATCCTTCTAGACTCTGTTACAGCCCTGCTTCCTAGTAATTAAATCAGCTCTTATCTGCTCATCCCCTCTCCCTGTCTAATTGCTTCTGCTGGCTTGCCAGTTGCCAATCTGTTGCTTTAGCAGGTGATACTGAAAACCAGATGCACCTGAATCCCCAGGCCATTTGCATTCTCACTAACACAACATTTCTCTATCATAAAACATTTTCAGGCAGAGAGGTGCTCAAACAGCAAAGCTTCGCTTACTTTTTCTTTTTATTTTATTCATCTAATTGCCTCTCCCTCACCACAATTTTCTTAGCATGACGTTGTCTTGATTTTTGAGTTCAGCCTCAACATAGGGACAAAACAATGATGTCCGTGAAAAGAGGATGCAAACTTGTGAGAAACAAGTTTCTTCTGACACTGTGGGGGCACAGAACTCAAAAATTTTATCTGGAAAAGTTTGAGATGGAAAGACCTCAGAAGCAGCATAGCTCTACCTTCCGTATTTGGTGGTTGGTTTTTTTTGCATATATAGCATAGTAATTTTTCTTCCATTCCACCTACCAGCTAGATGCTAACAGCTCTACAATTTTGGATGTGGGGAATAATAGTCAGCAATTTGATTTCCTGCTGAATTCTGTCTCATGCTCAAATGTCTCCCAGTTACATCCTCCAAGGGATGAGCTTTAATCCACACAGATTAATCATCCCTTAATTAGGCATGTTCTTATTTTTTCCCTTTTCTAGAGGTGTGAATTTTAATCACTTAATTTTGTACTGTTATGACAAAAAGCCCTCACACTTGCAAAGCTTGCAGTATGATAAATATTTTAAAAGTCTCTTGGAGACATAGCAGAAGGCTCACCATAGGAAATACCATCCACAATGCAAGGTCTGATATCTTTTTTTTGCTTTTTTTTTTTATTGCAGTGACACCTTTCAAGATAGATTTCATGAAATCATTAAAGCAATATTACACTGCAAACATGCCATTTGGTAACACATTTTTTTTCTTTTATTTATGCATAACAAACTCCAGTAAGCCTCTTCTCCTTTTCACCCAGTCTTCAAGATGTTATTCAAAGAAGAGAGCTTTGCAAGAGGAGATTTGACTGAAGTACTTTGTACTATGAAGGACATAAAAATTGAATGCTCTTTATTCATTATGCTGTCTTGCTATTATATTGCAATAACAGCAACCAATCTGCTTCAAGAAATAATTAAAAAAAAAAAAAAAGGCAAAAAAAGCAAAAATGTGGAAGATTTATATATTGCTTAAAATAGTGTATAGGAGTCCGTAGTTCTCAGGATGTGAGATTACCATACAATCAGAAACATATGGTTAGGCTTATTGAAGTACTGAATGATTTCATGAAATTATTGTGCTTTTTCAGTACTTGTGCACCTTAGATCAAATAACCCGGTATCAGCCTTCCGGATGTTGCATCAACTTCAGCACTCAGGAAAAGTGCCCTTTCTCACAGACAGGGATAAAACTCCCTTTTTGCTCTTTGTTACCTGGCACATCCTGCCTAACAGGGTAGGATGATCCAATTCACCAACTCATCAATATAATATTAATTTTCTTGACGAAAAGAAAGAAAAAAAGATGGATCCTACAAAAATTGATTTTATATTGAAAGTAAAATCAAATACATGTAGATGATTTACATCTCCACAGATCCATGCAATAGCGCAAGATTTAAAATATCATATTTAGTTAATCTAGGTTGCAGAAAATGTGCTTTCCTGAAATATCATCCATCATCTTTTGTTTCTTTTACGAATTGCATTCAATAAAGTGCCTTCTCAAGACAACGTAAATTATTCATTAATTTGTGCTGAATTTAGAACAGTGTTTCAGACCATGTCGATATATTTCTTATTTATATTTTCTTTGTCCTTTGTTTATATATATATATATAAATTACTTTGAAATTGATCTTTATTTGTTTAGAAATCACCTTATGTTTTTGAAAACAGCAGCCTTCCCTATCAAAATAAAAATATGGTCACCGGAGTTGTTATACATAAAGAACACATTTTCCCTAAAAGAAAGGGTTTTATTTTGCTTTTTGATTGGCACGAAATTTTTTGATTCATCCAGATGGAGCAAGAGAGCAAACAGAATACTAATTGTGTATTGAATTCTATGTTACATTTTAATGCATCGTATTTGTAAGCATTTACCCTTGTGGTAGGAGATGGAGATAGCTTTTCTAAACTCAATCTTGGAGTCCTTCTATACATACTTCAGGCCTCTAACTCAAACCTAACGTCTTCCCACCAAAAAAGGACTTGGATTTTGGAGATGATCAAGTTTTAAAAAGCAGCTGTTGGATGACTGCACTTCTGCAAATGTAGACACGACTGAAGATGGATCTGGGAAAATGGGCTTCAGGGAAAGTGAGCTAGCGTGCTCCTGTTCAGCATCTGATCTGAGACACATAGAGAGAAAAGCAGCATACCCTATTGCTTTTTCTCTCATCCACATACTCTCTAGTGGCCTTCTGTTTTAACTGGACTATCCTGCTTCCCAAACAGAGTATAAAGCTATAAACATGCGTCATTTTTTTGCTAAAAGTGTGTAGTGGTTTTTAACTTTCCCAAATCTGAGCTGAAGCAGCAGGATTTCTTCTGAAAAGTGAAAGAAAAAGGAACAAATCAGCTGGATGCTAAATCAGAAGGTATTATTTGCGAGTATCAGTGAGTTGCAAAAAAAGGATTATGGGGGAAATATATTTTTCACAATGTGAGGGAGATTCTTCCTGCTTTGCATAGGATCCACTGGGGAGATACTTTCTTCTGTAAGTATGTGCAGTGTAGTTGGGTGGTGAACAGTAGATCTCTTTGGAGAATGAGTACAAGTCAGCCATAGCATATCTCTCTGCTTGTGAGAACAAGCTGGATTGTGTGCCAAGTTAGCTTTCCACTCCTTTCAGTAGCACATGGGAATAGAAGCATACATCATCTCCGTGTTCATTTCTTTCCTTACAAGAGACCTGAGATATATGTCCCTTCAGAAAAATCCACCTCCATTATTAAGAACAATTCTTGCTGTGTGGATTGAGTAATAGCACCATTTCCCCAGGGGTTCAGGCTTTTAGACATAGAAGTCTTCATACTTGGTCCAAGATGTACGAATTGTACCATCTGAGAATGCAATAACGTGTGAAAATTTTGAAAAGAGAAACGAAAGGTGAACCAAAAAAAAAAAAAAAAACAACCAACAAAAAAAACAACAAAAACCTGGGAGAAGAAATACATTTTTCAGCCTTTTTAGAATGTAACTCTGCATACGGCTCTCCTCCTTCACTCCATGCAATTTTTGCATAAGAAGCTGCAGGATCAGTTTTATTATCTCAGGGCAGCAAGGGTGGGCTGTCTCTGCTGACACCATGTTAGCCATTTGCATGGATCTGAACTAGTTAAGGTTTATCTGTGAGCAAAGTGATATCCTCTTAATGCTGCCATGTGATCGGTGGCCTTTGCAAATGTAAGAAAAACAGGAATTTTCTTGGCGCCTCACTGACTGTATTTTTAGGATTACATTCTCTCTTCCATTAAGATTGATGGGGTGATTAGCATAATTAAGTCACTTGGTCCTGGAGCTTTCCTTTGCAAAGCAGCAATTACTGATGTTTTTTTCATCCTCCTGTACGTCTTCTCAGAGACATCTATTTTGCGTCAAAGAGAAAGGCAATTTTTTACCCCAGAGCAATTTGGCTTTAGACCAAGCTTTTCACAGCTTTGTCTCAGGACACTGTATATCATCACAGTAACTAGAGATGGAAAAGAACAAATACATAACCTGATCCCAAGGCACAGCTAGAGACAACACCGATTTGTTTTAGACAGCACACTTTCTCATGGTTTACCCAGGTTGGTATTAACTGACCTTTTATTTAGAGAATCATCCCATAGTCCTCCAACAGGCTGAAAACTGGGCTTGCACTTTTGCACTCTTTTTTCTACCCCTATGCTTCAGTTGCTTCTTAAGGGAGATAAAAGAAGAAATATAACCTTGATTTTATCACCGAATGCTGATTCTTATTGAAATATAGATAGCAGTACTGCTTTCCACTGAAATGAAGGCTTTCATTTGTTTGTTTCTGATGTATTCTTTCCAACAGATCCTTGAAGTACAACATCCGAACAAGATCCTTGGAGAAACAGTACCCTAGATGTTACAGACAGTTTGCAACCTTCTTTAGATCTCACAATGGATCAACAGGAGAGCAAGAAATTGGACCTAAATTTCCAATGACCTGAAAGAACACCTCTGACTGCTGAACCAGACCTTACTTCTGACACTGAAACTACTAGAAAAGCAAAGTGCCTAAATGCGCAAGTAAGCCAGCAAAGCTTTTTCAACTTTTGAACGCAGGAAAGAGAGAGAAATTTCTTCAACCCTTCTCCTACATTGTGTTGTGTATTCTTGATGGGATGTAACAGTAACCTCATTGAAGCTATTGGAGCAACAAGTTGTTTGTTGGCTGTTATTTAATGCTGAATCCTCTTATAAATCCTATTTATAATATATATTGTTATGAGCATGTCAGAAATTCAATTAGTATTTTTTACCACTATTTCCATGTCATGATTATTTAATCTTATTATAGAAGTATAATCACTTATTAAAGTCTTGTTCAGTCATTTATCATCTCTCCACGTACAACTTATAACATTAAACTGGCTGTAAATTGACCTGCTCTCACGTCCCATAACACTGCTCCTATGACTTCTAGATAGGTGCCTCTGCCTTCCAAACTGACACCCAGTAGTTTGCTCACTAAAAGATAGCTTCACTCACATTTTCTGTCCGCAGAGCTAACCCTATGTGACTGAATGTCAGCAGTAGAGAGCTCCCAGGATCAGAACACGGGTGTGAAGCCATAGCTGTTCTGCAGACCAAGTAGTAAGGAAAAACCTCAGAGACCCATTAAATGTGTTTTGTGGCTAATGGAAACCAATTCGCTCCTTATATGGGCACTAATTGTATTTATCTTCATTTCCACAAAACAAAAATATGACATATTTGTGATATCTGAGATATACATCCCATCTTTCCCATGAAAATTGTACTTGGCTTACAAACATGCCATGATTAAGAGACAGATCTTGTGCGCTCAGATACAGCCCCCACTTAATGCTGTTTTCTGAATATTTAACCTCAAAGCACCCTCAGATTGGTGCTGAATTTAAGATATGAGTGTGAACATAGCATACAAGGGTAGAAATAAAAATGCCATAAAAGTTTAAGGACTGAAAAGGTTAAGTGAGTTTACTAATGACGTTCTCGGAAGAATATAAAATGAGTAAAACAATGAAATGAATTTAAACCAGAAAGTAGAGCACGTCAAGGACATAAAACTTGAACATCATGGAAACAGAGTGAAAAGCCTGCGTGGGAGCTGACAGTTTAGGGTCACAGACACTCAGTCTTTTAAACAGTGTCCTGTGGGAGCTCTCAGCATTCAGAAGGTGCTTGGTGTTATGTGCTTGTGGTGCGTCTGCCACATAATCTGGGGCTCACTCCAGTATGTAAGAATCAAATTCATATCAGGGTTCCTAATAAGGTTCATCTCAGAAGAATCAGTTTGCACGTGCCAAACCAATGTAAAAGTGTGAACCAATGCAGAGACCCAAACATCTGCATTAAGTACATATCTACGTATGTTTACTGTATGTATATATAACATACTATAAGGTAAATAGAACCATAAATGTGTATATAATTACATATATATATATAGCTAATTCAGTAATAGAGCATACAGCATATTTGTTACAGGCCAGGAATAATCTTGTTAATTATTCTGGATTTCAAGTGTATTTAACTAAACTCATGCTAGAGCTTGAAATACACATAGACCGGAATAGAGAGGTGAGGGGGTGGAAGAAGCTTCAAAATTACTCAACGTAAGAAGCCTGAGAGATGATAGGATTTGATCAAGTCCTTATTGTTTTGAATTTGAGGGTTATTAAAAAAAAAAAAAAAAAAAAGAAGTCAAATGTTCTATCCATGTATCATTAGAGATAAGAGAGGGGAGTTGACTGCTAGGCGTTGTAAAAGTGCTGGTAGTCAACTGAGCTTTCATTCCAGAACTCATCCCATGTTTTTGGATTGTTGGTGAGCAGCACTGTACAGAGTCAAGGGTGTTCCAGTTTCTCAGTACTGTCCTGAGAGAGGGAGGGTTGAGGAGATACAAGGAGTTAGGAGTGAACAGAACCAGGAGAGCTGATTTAAACTGTACAAAGAAACATTCTATACCATCTGACATCAAGAAAAAAAGACAAACTTGAAAACGGTGGGGAATTGACTAGCTAGGTAGATACTGTTTGGTGACTGGCTGGGCAGCGGCTGGAAAGCAGCATGCAATTCCTCCCACATTCCTTTATACATATATATACATACATATATGTGTATACATATATATAAATCATAGATATTATCCCTTCTCCCCCCTCCTCCCCTCACTTCCTTTTCCTGGAGTAGTAATTAGTTGTTATCTGAACACATGAGTTTATATTTTTTTTTCCTTCAATTCTTTCCCCCATCTCTCTAGAAGGGAGGAGAGTGACTGAACAGAAAGATACTATGCTAGATTTCTAAAGCAACAATAAATAAAAAACATACTCGCCCCAAAGACCTACCAGTCAAATCATCACATTAAGAACAAAAGCAATCAGTTCACAACACTCTACAACCAACCCCAAGCTCTTCCATCCTAAGTACACATTGCTGCTCACTATTTACAGGGTACTTGATCAATTGGCCTCAGCAGCTGAACCAGGTGTCTGCCATCAGTTCTACCAACATTCAGTGGGTAAGCCTGCTTTGGAAACCAGCAAAATAGCTGCAAAGAACTTGTTACTTTCTAATCTTACTGCTGTGGCTGTGGGCAATCAGAATTCTGGGGAGCCATATCCAATCCTGCCAGGCCTGACCCTGCTTAATTTACACAGCTACAAAAATCTAATGAGACGTTTCAGAAAGTCACTAATACCACAGGGTATTCATGTTGTCACAAGGCATTTTGATTTGCCAATGTGATATAGGAAAACAGATTAATGTCCTGTGCATCCTATTAACATCTGAATGGCATAAGAGAGCCTGGGTTCAGGTGACCACCAGAGGCTTCCTATCCTGGCCCTGACTCTGCTGTTGTAGTTAATCACTTCAGACAGGCTTGAAATCCAAGATCATGTTTTGTATTCTCTAATAAACTCCTTTGAATTTGAAGCAATGGTTCAAAATTAATCACAGTTTATTAAAAAAAAAATGACAATACAAGAGGCTGGCTAAACGCTGTTTCAGTTCTTAGACTGTGACACTTTCTTTCTCCCCATTGTCGCTATTTATTTATGTACTTACTTTTGCATTCCCAGCTAACCTGTATCACATCCCATTCCATCCTGCTTCCCCTCATTCCAGCTCCCATAGATAACTCAAAGATCCTCACTTTTTTTCTCTAACATAGAAATGTGACGTATTAATCTCAAGTATCAGGTCATATAATACATATTACGAATATGAATGGAACATGTATATATTTCACATGTCATTGTATGACGTTATGTGGGGCTCATCAAGACAACCAAGCCAAACACCTGGATGCCAAAGGTCTCATGGAAGAGGATTTCAGAGAGAGCTATGTCTGCAGAAATTACCCTCTTACTGGAGACTGAGGCTGCAATAACTAGGTATCGATGCCTTTCTTCCAGAAGGTCTCTAAAATGCTAAGGCAGCTAACAGCTAAGATACCAGACAAAGAGAGAAGAATCAGCAACATAGCACTGCAAAAGCTTTATAGGAGAGAAACAAGAGGCCCATTTGAAGCTGTGGCACTTTTGTCAGGGAACAGACTGATCTGACCAAGAAGATAATCTGGGGAATTGTTTTGTCCTGGCTTCCTGACTTGTACCTTTATTCTGAAACTGAGACCTCATGCTGCGCTTTAAAAATGACCATTACGTCCCTCAAGATCAGGACCTCTACTTTGCCATTATGCTGAATGAGGACAAGGCAGTAAGATGTATGTGAGACTGCAGCTTTTAACTGATGCTTAACACATAAGCATTTGGGAAAACATGCTATTTTTTATCATAGTGGGTGCTTTTTGTGGTCAGGGATGTCAACATATTTCTTTCACCAGTGTTGGATGAGGTGATTTAAATGCAAAAGTACGAAGTTGACATCTCACAAAATTTTCTGTTGTCTTAGTTACCCTCTGGACTTAGTATCACACTGTTGGCTTGCTGAGGGAGAATGGAATCTGGACATTGAGATTTTGGGAGATGCACTGTGCATTTTCTGACTTTATTAAGCCATTAAGATTTTATTTTTTTTTTAGAGTTTTAAGCATAAGCAGTTTGTATGCATAATTCAGCATGCACATTGGCTAGTTTGCACTTTGCTTATTCTGAGGTGAAACAGATTGTGAGGGGCGAAACAGCTGTGAGAACATCCTGTTGAGTCAAACCAAGCCAGTCCTAATTTACATTGAGGCCTCAGAGATGAATTAGTTAGACTCTTAGTTTGAGTGTGTGTGTAACGAAAGAATTAATTATATATAAGGCAGTATAAAAATATGTAGTTGTTCATTTCCTACTGAAATACAAAAGTATACAAATAAACTGAACTTAAAACTTTTCATGGCAGTCAAAATTTCAAGCAAGCAAAAGTCTAGATTTCGTTTTACAGTCTACTGCTGCCTATAGCAGTATGATGGAGCTTGCTTAAGATGACAACTTTTTCTTTGCCCAGTGTTTCATTTCAAAAGATAACATAAAAAGTATTCACTTTAATTTTACTCCATCAATATCAGCTAATATCTTCTCTTCAGAAGTTAGCACTTACTATGAACACACACACACACACACACAAAACCTTTTTTTTTTTTTTTTTTTAAATTTTATCAATTTTATTCTATCTATTTATGCTGGACTGAACCACAATGCTCCTAATATACTTGGAAATAGGTATTTCTCTGCGTTTCCCTCCTGAGAACAAATAAGTGCAATCTTTGATAAAACTGTTTGTCTTGGCACACACACTAAAACCATGCACCTTCTCTGCAACCTGAGAGGATCTCTGCTACATGTGTGTGTTTCTGTTCAATTTCTCTTTTATTTTTAAACATACTGCATAAAACTATTCAACTTTCTCCCAAATGTTTGTTCCCTGGCAACTGCTGAGTTTTCATCAGCAGTTTTAATGCGGAAGATTAGCTAAAACCAATGGATAACAGAAGCAACTAACTGGTTATGCTGGCAAGTCCAACCCAAGTAGCTGTATTAGCAGCTGTTGAGACTGCCGAGTCCAAATTTTCTGCAGCAAAGGATCTCATCAACAGAATTATGTGGGGAAGTCCCCCTCCCCACATAAAGGGGACAGGGGATGAATTGTGATGAGGGAAGTATTAAAAGAGAAGGAACTCTGGTATCAAAAGCACAAAGTACCAATTTATGGACTTCCAAGATCTTTCTGAATATGAGATACCCATGTGGGAGGATCATGTAGATGGCTGCAAAGAGCTTGTGGGATGATCTGGGTGTTTGGGTTATTGCTTGTCAGAACAGCCAGCAAAGCAACAAAAGATAAAAAGAATATTTCCTCTTGATAGTCTGAACAATGGAATAGAGACCTTTTCTACTTGTTGTCACCAAGTATTCCCGAGTTTTGTTTTGAATTTACAAACAGTGCTACACTGCAAATAACATTAAAATTTGCTCTAAGTTCCTCTTAATTCCAGACAGTTAAAAGTCAGTGTTCTTAGATAAAGACTTGGCCATCTGCATCAATAGATTAGACTGCTGCTAAACACCTCCCTGGGAACGTAAGAGACTGCCTGCTCAGAAGCTTTCCTTTTGGCAGCCCATGGCAGTTTGTCTCACACCCCACACAAGTAAATGTGCATCACGTTGATAGTGCCAGGATTTCACCCCTGCTGCTTAGCTTACTAAACCAGTTATGCATGGAAGCAGCAATTATTTGTTGAGATTTGTTTTTTCTTTAACAAGAAAATTATCCCATTGATGAAGTCTGAGTATGAAATACCACCTGTTAAATGGAACAGATTAGGCATGGAAGACCATTCATTATCCTCAAGGCTGCCAATGTTTGCTTATGCATAAGGAAATTCTAGCGTTTTTGGCTTTTATGTTTCTACACTTCTTACAATTTCTTTTTTAACAATCAAGTTACAGCTGTTTCAAACAGTCCTCCCTAGTGGGCACTCTGATATTCTTTTCCTATGTTCCCAATTATTGTAGGTAAATACCTTTTTCTGAATGATCTATCATGAAGATGTAAACCTAATTGTGAGCTACACGAACTGATGGGTTCCCTTATATGCATATGTGACAGGTTAATGAGGTGGCGTTTCGAGGGAGAAGAATGCTGGAATTTGGAGTAGGGTAAGGGGGCAAATAACCTGGTTCAGATTACCATGGTTAAATAATAGTGTAAACTAATAATGTTTACTTAGCAAAGGAATGCACTCCTGGGTGTTTTTGTGGTTACTTTATTATATGCTCTCTCGGGCAAATGGAAGGTGATTACAAAATCAGAATAATAATAAAAACTAATAATGGAATACTATAAATTATGTAAAAGAGCACACTACCAACATGGCAACACTTGTATTCATGTTGAAAAGTATCTCAGTGTCACACTACTATTATTAAAATACATATCTGTTGGTATAAACCTGAAAGTTATTGAGCTTTTTTTTTGGTCTGGTTTCCCTTGTAGTCTAATCTCAGCATCCTGTCTTGAATACATAATACCTTATTTGTTTGTTTTGTCAAAGGCCATACAGTAGTGTTTACATGTTCATCTGATCAACTAAAACTTCTTTATTTTGAGAAATACACGTTTCCTCGGAAAAAAAGTATTTACTAATAAGTAATCACAGACACATCTTAACTGGATTCCTATTGTCCTATTTAGTTGTTACGCTGTGTATTCATCCACCTTCAGCTTTTGTTCAATGTCCAAAGTGAATTTCAGCACAAAATTGATCCAATCCTGCAGAAGTTGCTAGGTCAATATTATGGATCACCCACCACAATCCAGTTTTAATTTTCAGCTATATCACATAGCTCGAAAGCCGTTAAGATTGTGGTTTTTCTCTGGAAAGTGAGTATTTTGAAACGATCAAGCCATTTTCCTGCTCAGATGTTCAACAAGGCTTGCAGAAGCATAAGGCTGACCAGCAGCTTTCAGGCTAAAAGGATAGGGGTTATCTACTAGTCGAGCCAATCTTAAAATCATTTGGGAGCCTGTAGAAATTCCAATAAAACAAATGTAGCGAATACCCTTTCTTTGACTTGGACAGGCTTCTGTAATACACTGCATCCTATTAGCAATAATAGGAATGAACAGAGCTTGCCAAAGTCTCATAGCCTGAAATTCAAATTAGAGAAGTCCAGCTGCTAAAAGCAGAATGTGTAAAGCTAGAAAGAACCACAGGTAAGTTAGAGATCCCTGTATGTACTGCTGAAAGGAGATCTTTCTGGAAGACAAAGCTTAAAGAGAATTGCTCAGTGGATGTTCAACCTACTGAAAGATTTTACCCCAGGCTGTAATGCTTCCAAGATGCGCAACAATACAAGCATCAGTCTTGCAAATAAAGAGGCCTGGGGCAAGTGTCTCTTACATGCTTCATGGAACAGAAAGTTTGAAGTTTCCTCTCTTTTTGAAGTTTATTCTCTTTTGGTCAGCTTCATTTCATTGGATTTTTTTTTCACATTTGCAAGTGTTCTTTCCACCTTTTGTTCTTCATTCACACTCTAAAAATAGACTGGGTGTTTATGCTCTAACAAACAAACTGATTCAGAGCTGCAGGGAAAAGTCTTCCCATCAGCCATGAAATCTGTCTGCCTATTGTCTGTCCAGTGTGTTTTATCCAGCTTCTGAAATTATCACATCTATTCACATATTTATGTGTACATATATCTGGTACATATATAAAAATACCAAATATGGCTTTGCTTATTTTTTTTATTTTTATTTTTACTACTTAAAGTACTTACTTAAAGATTCTTCAAAATCCTTGATCACTTTTTGAATTCATATTCTGAAAAAGGATATCAACTTTTCTTTTGCTTATCTGAATATCTTGGTTCTTATTCTTTTTCTAATCCTGACATGCTGTCACAGGGAGATTAATTGCCATGTTCCTTTGGAGGAGTTAAGATGCACAAATTGCTGGAGGTGCCTAATGTACAAATATCTTAAAAATCATTGGCTTTAGTATTTCCCAAAAATCATTGGATTAGGTTTAGCATTTCCTCTTCCACTGACTTCTAATGCTCAAAAAGCACTGCAGAGAGAGAGAGAAATAAAAGCAGAAAAGTCCAGCCTGACTCCCAAAGTGTTGCTGTTATGCTAATGAAAAAGTTTGTTGAAGATTTCAAGCACACGGGATTGTACACAAGTGAAGAAGTGGTTTTCAAGAAACAAGCCTCTAGAAATAAAAGCAGCCTGTCACGGTCATTTAGAAGAAAAAGATTGAGCCTGAGAAAACTGAAAAGCTTTACTGAGAGCATAAAGTGAATAAATCTTTGCCTTGGTCTTACATTCATCCATTAATACAGGATTTTTATTATGTACCTGATAGAAACCTTTCACTATGTTAAATAGTAATAAATAATGAATGGGTTATCTGATTGTCAGCAATGCATCAACAAGCCTTGTAGTCATGCCAGCACAGAAATGGAGCACAGATTTACTGTTTGCTGCTTCTGCATCAGAACTGCTTGATAGAGATTTCTGGCTCCTTTTTAGTTCTAAACTCAGAAGGCCGATTAGCATCTTTCGAATGAGGAATGTGAGGTTGTGTCCTACACCGAGCTGCACCAACTGATTCTTCTCACTTTCATTCTACTCAACCAGAGATTCATAAGGATGTCAAGAAAATGCATTTGGTGTATAACAGTTGTAAAAAAAGTTGGTCCATTCTTACGTCTGTGCACTGCAGCTGAAGAGAAATGACTGACAGCTGAAAACAGGGGTAGTTTTTGTGAACTGATTCATGTTACTGTTATAACTTCACTGAAACCAGAGCAGCTGTCCTTCCCTACAGGCATCAGAAAGAAATTTTAGTGCAGGCACCCTGCACAATTCCAATTATCACATCTTAGCTTTGAATTCTCAGTTCCAGGTACGACCCAAGAGCAGTCAGAGAGGCTGGCAAGGAGCACACTTGAATACTTACAGGTACACTGCTGGCCACCACCTTGATTAAACCTCCTTTCATTCATTACATTTTCATTGCCTATTTGTTAATTACTTCTTCCACATAGTCTCCGTCATAAAATATTAGCCATGAAGTTTTTTTCAAGTGTATGTAAAATACATAGTGCTTTCTTTTCTTGCAACTTACTTCAGTGTATGACAAGCACACTTCATACTTTCTGGAAGTAAAAGTTTGACTGCCTTACCAGCCTGCAGGCTTAGAGCACCCTGCTGCATCTCACAGTTCTCAATACAACATTTCCCTTGGGCTAGTGACCTCCCACCACAATCCTGAAGCAAAATTCATTTGAATTCTTACTACCTAGGTCAGAAATTTGGTTTTGTTTAGATCTACAACTCAGGGAGAAGTAACACTGCTCTCACTGATTCATCCAGATTTATTTCAAAATCTGGTTTGCATCTGTTCAGGCTTTTGGCAAGACTTATTCAGGTCCCAAATTCAGAGCAAAACTGTTTCCAAAGTTATTAGAGAAAAAACACAGTTTTTACTAATGAAAATGCTTTAGTGAGCAAAGGCTAAATATGTCTTGAGAATTCAAAGGGTGAGGAAAGTACAGAACAGACAGTGAACAGCTGTAAAAGTTTCCAGTTTAAAAAAAACAAGCCAACCAACCAACTAGCACACTGAATTTTGCTCATTTTACTGTTTTTTGGTGTTTGGTGTTGATTTTCTGGGGGGCAGGGAAGGTTGTTTATTTGTTCTGGGTTTTTTTGGTTAATACTGATGATCACAAGAATCCACATGCACTAAGTCTTCCAGCAGGACAGACTCCATCCACTCATATCTCCAATTTCACTCCTGAGAGTATTTCCTCAAGTAATTAATTTTTCCTCAAAGAAGAACTCTGTATTTTCTGTCGCTTTGTCATGTTCCAAAATCACGAATGATTCAGCCCTTCCACCAAGAAACATACCTTTGCTACTGATGCGTTTAACATACAGATAAAACACTGCACTTTAAAGGCATTCCCTGAGAAATAAAACATCAAGCTTTTTATTATTATTTTCAATTTTCTGTGGTAATCATGTTTATATAACATTTGTTTCAGTGATGTGGCACAATATGGATTTTTGTAAAAGCTGACAGTGGTAAAGCAGGGATGTAGGTCACCATCCTAGCTTGTGCACCAGTGTGAAGCTGATAGTGCAGGTGAAAAATCAATACACAATAAAGGTGTTGCATGTTAAAACTAAATTGGAATGATTGATTTTTTTTTTCCCCAGGATCATTGGATTCTCCCCCAAAATCTTTTTGTGTGGTTGAGAAGAAATATTTACTCTTCTCTTAAATTCATGGCATTGTTTATTTATGTGAAGGTTTTTAGAAAGAGAACAAGGTATTACTTGTGCAAGAAACTAATGCTGGAGAATCCCTGTATTTCAGAAGCGTTCCCAGAGGTCACTATAAACACACAGTATTTAGAGGGATGGATATCCTCTTAATCTATGAACATTTTTAGCTGTTTTAAATCCCCCTCCTGCCCCCTGGAAACAAAATAATGCAGTTCATTTGTGCAGTGTCATTTGATGTCAGAATATCTTGGATATCATTCTGACCTGAGGCAGAATTGGCCTGGGGCTTATTGAAAGCTTTCATGCAGTGTGAAAAAACCCACCCTGTATTCACATTATAGCATCGTGCCTTGCTCAGATACTTCTCACCTGTGACATACATGCACTCCAAAAACCAGTTTCTGAATAAATCATGTACTGTGCTCTTACCACAGGTGAGACTGCAGGAAAACCACTTACTCTGCTAAACAATAATTCAAAGAAGAGTCTCATTCAGGTATTCTTGCTGATTTTCAGATAATGGTCCATTTAATTTATCTTTGTGTTTCAGGAATCTAATGATTGCCAATCAAAAATGTCCCTACACATGCAAAGCAATCAGTTCCCTTTTCCCACCTCACAGTTATTATATGCTTACTTCCCAGAAGTGCTGGATAAATGATGGGAACTCTGGACTTGTTACCTCTTACAGAAAATGGGACCCCTAGTGAACCTGTGCTTTGCTACTAGAAAGAGACTGTCGACATCAGCTCTGTATAGATCTTCACAGAGAAACTGGTTCTCTTAACAGAGGAAACCATTCCTGGCCACAAACGATCCCTCCGCAGAAGTTTGCCACGCTTGGCTCAGTCTGATGCTCAGCAACCCTACACATTCCCTTCATGTATGTTTCAATTTCTAATTTCAACATCTGGAAGTATTTCCATCTACTCTTTCCATACAGTCCTTTCCTTCTGTTTTCCCATTATAGATAATCACATTGCTGAGGCTAACCAACTCAAACCTCTAACTCTCAAGTACCTGTGGATTGTCAACAAGCAAAGCAGCATCTGCATTAAGGGACACAACTGCTCAGATCCCTCACTGTCCTCACACCGATTTGCCTTTTTTTTCCCCATAGGAGTTCATAAACTGTTTCTTAATTTACATGTACTGAATTTCTCCTTCTGTCTCTCTCTATAAAAATCCAGACTAAAAAGATTTTTCTGTCCTATTGACCTCACTATGATTATTTTCTTAATTTAATACCCCACAGGCTCCTTTAACTCTGACCTCCACCTTCAGCAAGCAATTTATATCTTTCTTTTTTTTTCTGCAGACAATTGATAATAACTCTGTGCCTAATTTTTCATGTGTAGGTCACTGTACTGTTACAACCTGAAAATTAAATAATCACTATTTCATTAATAGTCTCTAATACTTCTATTTAAATCTCACTAATTTAAGATTTATACTCGACACACGTTTCTGGTGCATTATCTGCTTGGTGTTTACCCTCCAGCAAGAGACATACAAGTCTGAAATGTGAAGTTGCAAAACAGTCAGTTAAAAATGATTTCTTTTGCATATAGGGGCAATGTAGGCAAGAAATGTCCCTTTCCCCTAAAATGAAAACTTACAAGGAATTTTTTTCCTCAATGCTATTTCTATGTATGTTATCTATTTCCATATGTGTTCAGTATTAAGATAAAAGAGAGAGAGGAGGAAGAATCATGTGGAAAAAAATGCAGGCAATCTCTCTTCCTTCTCCTTACGTTATATAAGATATAATCAAAATTCTGTTTTCTTAGAAAAATAATCAATAGAATATCTGAATGAATTAATGAATACATTTCCTGGTTTCCAAGTCTATAAAAATCTGTAGGATTATCTTGTTACAAAGACTTGCAAGTGCTCTAAGACTCTATTGAAGACAAACTGTTACTAAGGAAAATGGTTTTCACTGCAACTCATTTGGTCTAATGACATTAAACAGAGCAAAACATTCAGTGTACATCCTCACGTTCCTCTGCTATGCATTTGCAAACAGTACACACCTTTCCTTAGAGCATTAGTATAAGAATAAAAGCTGTGATTCTGCTCCTGACCACACTGCTGACTTGCTCTATATTACTATAAGCAGGAGTGTTAATGGCCCTTTTACCCACATGGTAAAAGATTCAGTTCTTTGGATTCAACATCAATGTTTATACTGCTATAGCTTTAAGAATTATCATACAAGAAGTAGATGGAGATACATTTATCTGCCTGCCACAAGTGCAAAGTAAAACAAAGTACCTCAGAGGCTGGAATAGCTGGGACGCTGCAATGAGCCATGCTTCTCCACTGCTATATCTGAGTCACATTGTTATGCAAACAGGGCCTTGTTTTCTTGGTAACTTCCTAAACATTCTTTTACACTGTTATTTATGATGATTTCACTTTGAGAAGATCAAACGTTATCCCTATCTCCAGGTTACAGCTGAGCAATCATCTTCTCAATGGGAACATCCTGCACTAGAGGCCCACCCCACTGTAGCCTCTTACGTGACAAGTTTACAGAATCCCTGTTCCCCTTCCCTGGAGCTCAGAAAATAATGTCAATATCTGCCTGCATCCTAGGGGTGGCTGTAATCTGTGGTCTGCAGCCAATTAACATTTGCAAGGCACTTCCCAGTTGTTGGAAGAGCAGGCTGCAGTGTTCCCCAGCAGAGAGCTGCGGGCCCACGCAGTGACATAGCCAGCAGCATGCACTGCTCTGCCAAGGTTTCCTCCCAGTTATGTTAAGAAAATTAGCTGATCCGTTACCTAGTGAGCTTGGTAATTCTTATCTAAAATAATCGGTTTTCAAGAGCACGCAATTCCACACATGTTAACTGGAACATGGCTCCAGGGCAGGCTGCTGAAACCACAGCCACAGCAGCTGCACAACTACCACTGCAAATGAAGAGTAGCTAGTGAGTGACAAAAGCCTCTGTGGAAGAAAAGGTGTGGGAAAGGTGTGCCAAGGTGTGGGAAAGGCATAACTGCAACCCAGACAAGGAAAGACGAAGCTGTTACTCAACGTTTCTTTCAAAATATGATCTTAGATGTATGAGGGCTGAATTGATGGGCTGAAGCCAATGAGGTGAAGTTCAACAAGACCAAGTGCCAGGTCCTGCATTTTGGTCACAACAGCGTCATGCAGCACTACAGGCTTGGGGCAGAGTGGCTGGAAGGCTGTGCGGAAGAAGATCTGGGGTCGCTGGTCAACTCAGCTGAACATGAGCCAGCAGTGTGCCTAGGTGGCCAAGAAGGCCAAAAACATTCTGACTTGTATCAGAAATAGTGCTGCCAGCAGGAGCAGGGTTGCTACCTTTCCTCTGCACGCAGTGGTGAGGCCACACCTCAAGTACTGCATTCAATTTTGGACCCCTCACTTCAAGAAAGACACTGAGGCCCTGGATTGTGTCCAGAGAAGAACAACAAAGCTGGTGAGGGGTCTGGAACACAAGTTTCTCCAGAAAGGAGGCTGCAGTGAGTGGAGGGTTGGTCTCTTCTCCAGAGTAACAGTGGTAGGATAAGAGGTGATAGCTTCAAGTTGTGCCGGGAGAGGTTCAGGCTGGACTGTAGGAACCACTTCTCCGAAAGAGTGCTAGGGCACTGGAAAAGGCTGCCCAGTGAAGTTGGTGGGATCACTTTTTCCGGAGGCGTTCAAGAAAGATGGAGATGTGGCACAAGAGTCATGGTTTAGTGGGCAATATTGGTGGTAGGTGGACAATTGGACTAGATGTTCTTAGAGGCTGTTTCCAACTTTCTGACTCTATGATTGAGAGTGGAGTCACTAGATGGGCTGAATGGCTTTTGCTGCAGAAGGCAGTCGCTCCTTCACGCCTGGTGACACAGCGCTGTGAAGTATAAGCAGCAATTCAAATGAAATTTAGGAGCAGCTGTTGCATTAGGGATTGTGTAAAGCTGTTTTTCTCCAGGAAATCATTATTTGAAATAAATCTTGTCCATTAAAGAGATATGCTTGAGCAGTTGCATAATGTAGCATTGGGTTTGTTAAACTGGAAAAGCAGAGGATATTCAAAAGCCTAATCTGAATGGCAGAGCAAACATACGATTTAAGATGGAATGTCTATATATCTGAAAAACATCTACTTTTTAGTAACCCATTTTATAAGCTGATTTTCAGCATAGGGTACTCTTAAAAAATGTACACACACAAAAATCCTTTACCTCTTTCATTATCTCAGACTGAGCTCCTCAATATAGATACATCTCTGATTAATGAGGATATACTTTCTTTTAAAATACAGGCTCCATTTTTTTTTACATGCTTTTAGGTCGCATTTTCAGAACAATCTTCCCTGTACATGAGGCAATACTGCTTGAGTTCAGAGATGAAGAATGAACCAAATGCAGTTTTAAAATAAAGGCCCAAAAATCTATGGAATTTATACATGTAAAAGAGAAACAATTAAATATCAACAGCATCTCCATACATAAAATAAAAGAAATACACATGAAAACCCATATTGTGATGTACTAGTACAAGTTCTCAGTTGGAACAAACACTCAGCAGTGACAATTTAAATGTGATTGTTGCTTTTGGGTTGGCTTTAGTTTTTTTAATCTTAGGATTGGTATAGTCAAATACATCTATAAAAATGATTCAGAGACAAAAAGGAAATGAAACTAACAGCATATATTTATTAATATTGCTTTACTTTGAAGCTCTTATTTCACACGATCATGACACAAGGATTGAAATGCTTATTTTTAATTAAAAGCTGAGTCTCATATTTATGCACATTCAGCAATCCAAATTTTGTTTTACAAATATTCAGAGAAGTAATATATTTCCAGTTAAATAACATGAATTCGGATTACAGAGGCTTTTTAACCTCGCTTGCACTAATGCTGCTCATAAGCAGTTACTCCTCCTGCTACAGTGGGGTGAATCAGATTACCTAATGCTTTCGCTCTTACCACACACTAGATGGTCATGGCTATATTTTTGTGTGGAGCACAGCAAATTCTAGTGACGTGCCCAAGATCATACCAGAAGTCTATGGCAATAGAGGAGTTCAATGCAAAACTGCCAAAATCACTTCTAAAATTCCTTTTGGTTGAACTCCCTTTCTCCCTTGAACTACCTTCCATTAGATGTCACAAAGTATTACATTTCATGCAAAACACTGGTGATGGCGTACTCCAACAAACTGCAGATACTATCTAGCGGATGGCTTATGATCACTGCACATAAGCAGAACCCAGAAGGCTTGCTTCTATTTTCAGTTGTACTACCATCGCCCCTGATCCATGACAAGGTCACTTGAGTCAATGAAATGCCTGGCTGCTTATCTCCAGTAATTAAACACTAAAACCTCTCAATGTGCACCCTAAATTGTGAGGTTACTGCGTTGACTGCCTGTAGAGAGAAAATATCAGGTATAAAGGGCTCTTTAATATATCCAAAGAAGCCTAATGAGAACTGAGAGTTGGCTGTTTAAAGCCAGATATATCTGAATGAGAAACAAAACAAAGATTTTTAGCAATGAAACTGGGTAGCCATTCATATAAATTAGGAAGGTAAGTGATAGATTCTGCAGAAATCATTTGTCAGCAAATGTAGGTATCTTCCTTGACAAGTCTACCTGAACTAGTTTTAACTGGGCTTGGTTCAGGAACAACTCCATCTAACTGACATGCATGTAGTATGTCTGTGGTGGACTAAAGCCTCTTGAATTACCAGCTCCATTGTCAAAGAAAGAAGAAAATATATAATTCAATAGGTTTGTGGCTTTGAATAATATGTTAACTATTTAAAAGCAATATCTGCATAATTTAAAAATCCGATGACTATTTTTAGATGTTTCTGTACAGCTAGAGATGACAGCTGATATGACAATTATTTAAAATGAAGTTGCACAATTGTGGAAGTCTGGGAAACGAGAACAGGGAAATCATTTTCCTAAACACACTTCTTGTTCCCCTCAGCACCTCTTCCCCAGTAATGATTGAACCCAGTGGTTCAATTCATCTGGAAGCTTAGCTTGTATAGCTAGTTTGGGTTGATTTCCCAGCTTCTGAAGGGGGACAGAGTTAAGTTCTGATGAAGATGCTGAAATTATATTTGTTACTGCTAACGAAAGCCTGGAAAAGAGCTACATACAATCACACCAACAAAGGAGTTTTTCCTCCATTACTGAGGAACACTGAACTGGAATCTGCAACATGTTTAATTTTCATAGCTACTTTCTGCATCATTTCTGCTTCTCCAGCTGAATTTAACTCCCTCTCTCAGGGCCTTTCCAACTGTGCTCAGAAAATGATTGCAGAGCAATTCCAAATCTAAAGGGGGTGCAGCTACATGGTACACATGGCAGAGCCCAGGATCCACATCCTGAATGTATACAGCCCCCCACTGCAGTGCCAGTGGCTAATATTGCAGTGTCACTATTCTACCCCAAGCTTTCTCTGTCCTTCTCTACTGCCATTTCCAAAAATCAGTGAGAACAGAATGGTATACTCTCATGCGTCACTGCTGATATGCATAAACCATTAGTGAGGGATATAGTCTTGAATAAAGGCTATGATTCAGAGAATCTATCACAGCACTGACCGGTTCTCCATCATCCATCAGCACTCTGAGCTACATTATTTGATTTAAACTCTGGTACATATACAGAAATCAAAACCATTTAACACACATGCCTACAGCTCCGTTTCATAATCCCACATTTATTCTATATTACAGCATTTTCCTCACAATATACTATTGACAAAAAAGGAGTCTGGAAATGGAAGTGCTGGAAATTATAATGAAATGTCAATGAGGATGAAAGTAGGGCCAGACAGTCATTTTGTTACAATTTCAGTTGAGAAGACTGAAGTGACAAGCAATATCAATTCATGTTAAACAGTTTACATCTGTTGGCAAATTGGCTTTATCCCTATCATAGGGAAAGCCCTACTTGGTCTCTTTTCTTTGTTTATTGCTTAGCCACATACTTCACCTGTTCCAGGTGGTACATGCAGTGGGAAAGCAGAAAATAAGACAATAAAGGAATGATCCAGTGTGTGACGTGAGGGCTACACCTCATACTGTTGAGAGATACAATATATGTCAGTTGCTCAAAAAGTAATGCCTCTAATTATTTCCATGGAAACTACAACAGATACAAAGAGCACAAGAATGCTATTTGATAGAGCAAACTGTCAGCTACAAAACACTATTTTTGAAAATAGTCACCACCACTTACTACGCATTTTTGCAGAAATAATCAAGAGCTTGCATGCCACGCACATAAAAATCTGCACCAGCTGAGATGACCCATTATTTCACAACTGCTGTTATGGTTCTGTTGCTGAAATGCACCATCTACTTCCTGCTCACTCCTCCTCACATCCACTATTTGCATAAAAATTCAGAAAGCGTTAATGAATGTAAATGGATGCCATTTTTTCTGCATGGAGGAATTCAATGACAGATCTTCTCCTCTTCATAAGCGTTTTCACATCAGACACTATTCTGTCAGACTGCCCCTCTGCTGCCATTTGTCATATGACAACAAAATATAACAATATTGGTGGGAAGATTCAACCTGTACTGCCATACCACCAAGATCTACCTCTGCTGCCTTGGGTTAATATAACAAAATAGGAGGCATTACTTCCAGAGCAGCCCACATAGTTTGCTGCCTCTTTGAATAGAAAAATGCCAAATTTCACTTAATATTTATACGGATGGGTTAGTATTTCCTTTTATATTGACTTTCCTATCTGGAAGGCTTGTAGGATGCTTCATATCCTTATTCAATTGCTATATGTGAAATATGTCACACATCAGGGAAATACAGCTGCTTGTACAAAAGACATGACCGTTGATTCATAGTTCACAGCACAACACTGATAAAACTCAAGAGAAGAGGTAAGAGAGAATGGCCCCTAAGCTCAGTCAGTGCCTATTACTTGGGACTATTGATGGTTGTATTGATTTATGCCTGGTTATATTTACCCAGCATATCTCGTTGAGTTTATATGGCAAGGGAATCACAGAATCATAGAATCACTCAGGTTGGAAGGGACCTCAAAGATCATCAAGTCCAACCGCAGCCTAACCATAGTACCCTAACTCTAACAACCCTCTGCTAAATCATATCTCCAAGCACCACATCCAAATGGCTCTTAAACACATCCAGGGACGGTGATTCAACCACCTCCCTGGGGAGCCTATTCCAATGTTAAACCACCCTTTCTGTAAAGAAGTGTTTCCTAATGTCCAACCTAAACCTACCTTGGTGCAGCTTGAGGCCATTTCCCCCCATCTTTTCACCTGTCACCAGTGAGAAGAGACCAGCCCTGCTCTCTCTGTAAGCACCTTTCAGGTACTGGAAGAGAGCAGTAAGGTCTCCCCTCAGCCGCCTCTTCCCCAGACTAAACAGCTGCAGCTCCCTCAGCCTCTCCTCATAGGGCTGATTTTCCAAGCCCTTCACTAGCCTCACTGCCCTTCTCTGGACCCGCTCCAGTACCTCCACATCCTTTCTGTATTGAGGTGCCCAAAACTGAACACAGTACTCATGTAAATAGGTAGAATGTCAGCAGGTAGAAATCAGAAGACAAACCATGTGATATCTTGGTTAGAAGCAGGAGGGAAAGCTGAGCCACACTACACCTTGGTGTCTTGTAGAACACCTTGGTGTCTTTCAGGAAGTGGTTTGCATTTTTTAATGCTACAGAATCCACATCTTCTGTTACAGCCTTACAGTCAAGAGAACACCTGCTAGATTTTCATTTAGAAGAAGTGTGGTAACCTGCCTAGCATTAGGAAAGGTTACAGTGCTCAGAGGGTCACTTCTGCTATTCCTGAGGAGCAACACTCATCTCTCTCCCAGCCAGCGCCACTCCTCCATGCACTGCAGAACTTCAGATACTGACAGAGCTGGAGATTTTCCAAGAATCACCTTGCTGAAAGCAGAGCCAGCTCCTAAACCAGCCCTGCTGAGTGTTAATCTTTTCCTAAAGATCTCCAAACACTAAGGATTCCTCCCCTGCTTTCTTTGGCAATCAGCTCAATTGCTATGCAATAAGGATACCTGCAGGAAAATTAACCCAGCAAATTCAGCAGAGTGCTTGGCACCTACCTCAGAGCAGGAAAAATACGCATGCAAACAGCAAAGTTCATAGCCCCCACTGTCCTTTAGTTTTCACAATCCTGGCTGTCTCTATCACCAACTTCCCAGGGCACCATTTTGCTAAATTCTCCCCATCAAAATTCTGAGCATTCTCAAGAGCATGTGGTAACTTTTTATAATTCATCAGGTGGATTTATATCTACTCTCCTGTTTAATTTAACCTTTTGAAATAAACATAAAGGAAAACAATGATGTGCCAGGAAGAGGACATTATTAAGAGATACAGTATGTAATTGACTCAGCGGGATCTTTTAAGCACTTTGGAAAGAAAAAAAGAAGGGAAGAAAAAAAAAAAAGGAAGACATAGTAGGCATTAAAAACACTCAGGGATATACTCTTCATGAGATAACAATCCAGCCAAGCATCCAAGATTAGTACTGATTAGAGGTATTTTAAAAATACACATGCGTGGTTTTGTATATATTGATTTACTTTGAAACCTGCAGCTATGAAGTGGGCAGTGCTCTTCTTCAGTTTTGGAGCTGCAGGAATCTCATCTATAGAAATGTAAATTTGGAGTAACCCTGGTGTTTGGTGGAAGAATAAGAGTGAAATCATGCCCTGAGCGTTTTTGTAACTCAAATCCCCAGCTGACTTAAGTTAGAGTATTTTCCTATAATTTGAAAGCTCTGATGGTCTGATTTATATCATAACAAAATTAGCAAAGGTAACTCCCAATTCACAGGGATTCAGAAGAACAGTGTCAATTTAACACCTACAAACTGTAAAAATCCCAGATATATTTTTTTCTTGTTTGCACTGAAGAAACCCTGCAAATAAATGGTGCTTGCCAATGGAAATGAGGGATTATTCTGGCAAGGGGTTAGAAGTTGCCCTTTAGTGTAAATCAGAGTATAGCATTGCCCCTGTAGACAGCTTTAAAAATAAATGAAGCAACTTTTCATCTAAAACGGCACAGCAAATCCCCTTCTTTCACTTCTTAGTCTCCTCTTATAAAGAGAGAAAGCGCAAGCATTAATGAGCTGTTCAAATATTCAAACCTTGCCAAGAGAGAAGGGATCCTTCAGTCATCATGAGCTCAACCTTATAAATCCTTTTTAATTAGTGTATAGGCAAACATTTTATAAAGAAGTCATGAATCAGAGACCCCACAATGCAAATGTGAAGAGAACATATAGTACAAAGATGAGGAAGTGGCACCTAAAATATGCCTGTTCTGGCTTTCAGAGAGAAGAAAAATCATGCTTATTAATTGTTCAAGCCCATCATTAACAAGCTTTCAGCTACATCCAGCCTGATTCCCAGCAATTCATGTTATGTCTGAGCAGTAATATGCTGACAGAAAGGGTGTTTTCTGGTAGTTGTTACTGGGGCAGCAAAATATGAAAGTTGAAAGTAGATGGTATAAAATAAAAAAAAATAAAAACAAAAATCACCTTTCCTTCTTGATCAGGATAACTCTGAGCTGTTCTGTTAAGGGCTGGCTATGTCAGGAAGTTTCTCCCCAGGGTCTGTGCTCATTCCCTGTAAGGATTCAGGAGCATCTTTGTGTCCATCATGCACTGAAGGAGCAGCTGGATTCAGTCTCTTGATAATTCCAGGATTCTTATGCCAGCACTGAGTGTCTGACATGCTTCAGACCTTTCGGCTAATTGATCTCCCTTTGATTGTTTTTGCAAGCCATATATGGCTTAAACAATTATTCCAGCAGGCATGTGAAACTCTGTAAGAATAGCAAGAAGTTGTGGAGATGGATCACAATGACTGGAAAGACTGTTTTATTTAAAATAAAATCTCTCCAGCAGTGACATATTAGCTCAGTTGATCTGGTCTGTTATCTCTTGCTAAAGTTAAAAACAAGCACCACACCTTTTGCCTAATAATTAATGTTCTTAGAATCACTTGCTTTTCTCTTCAAGAAGAATACATCTGCATTGTACAACAAATTTTATTTTACACACAAGTAGCGCCTTCTACTGAGGGGGCAAAGCAGTTTGCAACATTTAATTGGCTGAGTTTTGCTAATATTCTTGCTGAGCTGCTACAGAGTATTCTACTGTCAGGCCTAGACAAACACGTGAAATGAGATTTCTATGTGTATTCACCATATTTTAAAATAGCTTTCTTGGGATACAATCAAATTCCTTTGCTGTCTTGCTCCCTGCCATCTGTTACATGATCATAATACTGTAACACATTTAGCAGCTCTGAGCGTGACAAGCTTGACTGACAAGGTTCGTGATCTCAAGGGCTGAGACTGAGGAGAAGGGTCTTTACAGTTTCTCATTTCTGATGCATTAGTAGATCCAGATAGGCCTCATTATGCTTTCATAGCTTTCTCTCACTTATTCATCACTCTTTTTTTCACCACGACTGTGAAGAAGTCAGTGCATGGCAGACAGTAAACACACATTGATTTTTCAGTAATATGGACCAGATAGGAACCTGATCTCACTCTTTTGGAGTTAAAGCCATGCATATGCCTTTGTACTGAGCTTCAGATCATTCCAGAGGAAGCACGAGCCAAACCTCTCCAGGCATGGAACCGCTGACTGGCTAACTATAATCAGCACTTCAAATCATACTTCAAGCTAAAGATAGTCTTTAAAAAAAAAAAAAAAAAAAAGAGTTGTGCAAATGGCTCAATTCATAGGAAATGAGACGTAAGACTGTGCTGACCATCAGAGATAGATGTGATAAAATAGATGTGAGTTCCAAAACCATGACAAGATGAGTAACCAAAGTAAGATGTAAGACACAGGAGTTTCATGTACACTTCCGTAATCAGCCATGTGTATAGGTCAAGAAAAGGAAAAATAGACTGAAGCATGGAGAAGGCAGAAAATGAAGACGGAGACAACAGAATGGAGAGAAGAAATGGACCTGTTACATAAACAAGGGAAGAAAAAGAGGTAGTAAGGGAAATGTCTCAGGGCTTTGAGTCATGGAGTGACGGGTTGTGTGCAGGGAGACCTGAATCTCAAAAGCACTATGAAAGTGAGGAACAAACGAGGTGTGCAGCTGAGAGACTTACAGCAATTTCACAGGTGGATGCAAAGCGGCTCTAGATCTTGGAAGCCTCCAGCAGATGGAATAGAAGGACATGGAATCATAGAATGGCCTGGATTGAAAAGGACCATAGTGATTATCTAGTTTCAATCCCCCTGCTATATGCATCTTACATTACATCAGAGAAGACATATGATAACAAAAGCTGAAAGGGAGAGGTATCTCACCCAGATCTGAGGGAAAGAACACACATTTTAACCAATGTTCACAGTGCTGTTTTTTATCCATTTTTCACATACAGGACAAGTTAAAAAAAAAAAAAAAAAAAAAGAGGTAGTGAAAGGTGCCTTTTCTTGAATCTAAATTCTCTGGAACAATCTATGTTAGCAGGGCATGAGATGGCTCACAAAGGGAAAGTATAACAAATCTGGCTCAGTTAGTGAATTATATAGTGCTCCTAAGTCATTTCTTGCAATACAGAAAATTCATAAGGACAGTGATTAGGGGCACTGGACAGAAATCAGAGGAGATGGTAGTTGTCCAGATCTTGTGCTACAGTATCCTGATATACTGCTTCTCACAAATAGATTTGTCACCCTTGATTTGGAGACTCTGGCCAACTCCAAACTCCTTAAGAAAAAATCAAGTTGGTCCATGTTTTGAAAATTGGAGAAGAAATGTAGGTCTGCTCTCATTTATCTTAAGGCTTTTTTTCCATGGTGGTACTAAAGTGGGCTATAAAGCAAGCATAAATGCAATTTATGTCCATTACATGTAAAGAGGGATGAGTTCAAATGGTAATCCAGCCATGTATCATCATGTTGCAGACTCGTAAATGGCATCCATTATTGGGTTGCAAGTCTGTCCAAGGCACTGAAACTTCACCATGCCTGAGATATCAGTGAGAGTATTTTATGCTTTTTTATTTCATATCTTCTCATTGTCAGAGTCCTTTTTTTTTTTTTTTTTCTTTTCCCCTCTGTTCTCTTCCCTCCCCTCCCCCCCCCCCCCCCAGGTTATGTTCTATTATATTTCTGCAGAAACACTTTAGATTAACAGCCCAGTTAATTAATATGGAATCCAAGTGGAAATGCTATAGAAGTACTTTTGACATTCGCATTAATAATGGAGGGGTTCATCAAAATTAATGTTATTACAGTAAATACTAAGAAAATTAACTGTGATTAGCTCATTACTTTAAATTGTCCTACCATCTACATTTGGCTCCTCTAGATAGTTGTATTTCAGGAGGAATAGGTAGGGTGATGATTCAGAACTTGGAGTCAGAAAGCAAACAGAAAGCACAATGAGGTGTGATTGGTATTACAGAAGACTTTTGTTGTGGCTCAGTCTCAATTCTCTGTAAGGCAATTAAATAAGATTTGGAATCTTCCTTTCCTCATGTCTCTTTATCTGGGATTTTTTGGTAGCACCATCGTAGGAATTTTGATTTATTAGGAAATGAAAAGAGATTCCAGTGTAGGAAAGGTCTCTTATGAGATGTCATAGTTGAGGTTAATTTCATATAGTAAAGCTTGGCAAGAAAGAGAGAGCAGAGCGACGATTACAAGGAGTGACTAGAAAATAGCTGATTATAAGTCTTCTAAACCTTTATCCGGTGCACTGCTAATCCAAAAACTCCTTCCATCACCACAACAATTACATAGAGAATATCTTTGCAGATAGAGAAATAATTATATGTGATCATCATTGGATGCCGAGCATACAAGGCAAAAAGGAAATGCCTTGGCTGCCTGTTTACAGACATCTAAATGAAGGATCCAAGCTTGGTCCACTGGTAAAACAATACCGCAAAATTACACTTCATTAACATAAAAGTAATAATAATTAAATAAAAATTATACAAATAATGGAGGAAATCTAGATAAATAATTACTAAAGATATTGCAGAAATGGCCACCAGTGCTTCTTGATCTAACGCTGGAGAAGATCAAGGCACCATTCCTATACCTAAAAGGTCAAAGATTAATATACACCTCGGCTGACCGATAGTGAATCATCAGCTTCATTGTAGTTGTACTGATTTATGCCACCTGGAGGACTTCATTGGAGCATCAAAAAGAGTTTAATGTGCATGAACTGAAAGTCTACAGCATCCTGATTCAGTGATGTCTGTGCTCTTTCCAAAATGTGCATTTTTTCCAATGCCCCTGTGATGCCCAAAGTGTTTTCTGCACTAATATTTGCTGAGAACTGCCTCCAAACTCCATGTTGCTGATGCAGTAGAACTGAACACTAGAATGAAATCACAGCCATTCCCGAATTAGCTTTGGGTTTCATTTTAACATTCAGGTTTACCAAAATGCCTCTTTTCGTAAGGAGAATAGTTTTTTCTTGCTTTAAATTAAATTTCTTCAAACAGAGAAATGAGTTTTTTGTTCTGTTGAAGCAGGGATGACAAAATGAACTGACTAACATTTTAGCTGGAAACCTTACATTTGAAAATATCATTCTGAATGGATTCTGGGAATTTGTACACAGTCATTTATCACAGAAACCGTGAAAGCAGTACCCTCCATTACTGTGTGGAGTGAAGGAACAAACTATCCCAGCAGCAATAGTGCTGCAAACTGCAACTAAACATAGGAGATTTCTGAATGCCACGGTCCATTTCAAAGACAAACAATTTCTTCCCCCTTTGTCCCCCAGAAGACCTGCTCTGAAATGGGAAGGTGTATGTCATCTAGCTGGCAGAGGAATATTACATTTTTTCTATTGCTACTACACTTGCTTTTAAACTTTTATCTTTAATGACACCAACAAAAACTAAGTACAAAAATAATTAAGGTCAAATCTGCTCTGCTGGAATCACTGCTAGAAAATATTTAGGGGGTTGACAAAGCACAGAAGATGGAACTGGAACTGTTGACTGATGTAGCAGGTAACACACACATTGGAGAGATCAGGATGGGTGGGATCTCACAGCCCCAGCCTTTCCACTGCCCCTGGATGTGACAGTGACAAGTCTGTTTACCCATGCCTTAGATCATCCAGCTGTGAAAATGATTGTCTTTCTGTCAGAGGCAGCTGAAGGGCTCTGGTTAGTTCACTAATGCATGTAAAGACTTTATAACACCTCTTGAAGGTATTACTGATATTTACAAGGCACACTATTCTCACTATCAGATAAATCTGCAGCAGTAAGTTACTGGGCTATACATTTCTGACATGCTACATCTGTAAAAGTACAAGCAGAGACTGCACATCTTAGAAAAAACAAACGAACAAACAAGGAACCTTCTCTTTAGCCCCATCTCTTTACTTATTCATATTTTAAGAAACTTTTTGGGGACAATATAACAGGGATAACAGTCAGTTTACTAGAGATTATCTTCAATAATCCAGTGAAAAATATTGGGAAAACAGCAAGCATCTTTCTTGCTTGCGTGCACACATGCAACTTCACACTTCTGTATAAATGCCATATGAAAAAGGAGGAGGAAAATAAACCTCAGGTGGTCAGGGGGATTACTGACATCAAAACTCTCTTTATACATTAGCATCATATTAATCATGATTCTTGCAGCACTGTAAGTTGTCTTGCCGCTTCAAGATGAATGAGATATTTTTTAAAAGGCCGAGGAAGACAGGAGAGATGGGACATGCTGATTAAAATAAATAAATAAGGTTATGTTATATCAATTGCATAGCTATTCCTGGTTTGCCTTGGAGGGATCACATACAACGGAAGTAAAAGAAATACATATTTTTTTTCTCATTGGCAAAGCAATACATTACCGAGAAAACCTCCTTTTTCTCCCATCTTCTTTAGGGCCAGTGATGATAAGGGTGAGGTATCAATTTATCAAAATCCAGGAACTACTGTGCAATTAACTTGAACTAAAGAGGACTGAAATTTCTGTGTTTTTGTATTACAGTCAACCTGAGTATGAAAGGAAGCAGCATAAGGAGAATACGTGGTGTGATAAAAGTTAATATTCTAGGAGATAATGAGATGTAAATTGCTAGTTGGAACAATACCTACAGGCCCAACTCTTCTATTTTTTTTTTTTCAATTTTTGCCAAAGATAGGGATATTTTGATGAATTCATAATCATTTTCAGTTCTTGAGCTCTTTATAAAGGAGCTCAGTAACAAAGTGTCTTTTTCTTCAGAGGAAGAAACTGAAGCAAAAATAGAGATGATATGTATTGCTCCCTAGCAAACCAGACACTCACCACCGTACTACAAACTTCCTGAATTTCCTTTTGAGCTCTGAAGTGTGATGACTTATACACAAAGCACAGTTTGTCAGGCATTCAATCAGGCCATGTGGTGTGGGCAACAGTTTGAATTTCAAAATCAGCTGTCAGACAAAAGTAAATAAAAATCAAGCAATGATCCCCTTCAAAGTGTTGACACAACGTGTTTGTAAAACCAATTGCAACACAAATTCTGTGTCCCAACTGCTTTTACAACACATTGTGCCAACATTTTCATTCTGAGCATTAGCCTCATGTTTGGGAAGTCAAACTGTATATACTTGAACTCCTATTTGAAACGAACAGGTGTTGTTTATGGACAAGAAGCAGAATTTAAACGTTTTCTGCATTTTAAAAGGAGTTTAGACATCTGAGCTAGACATAGCCTTCCTTCTGGCCCACAAGTGCGATCTAGAGACTGAAGGATTGGATCTTAGTTCAGAAGCATTGCATCTGGTCCCTGCCAATCACATGGCAGCTGATGGCCTTGAACTTGATAGTGTTTTCCTAGGACAACCTGATCTCATCCTCTCACTCATCTCAAGACAGCTACCTCTCAGGTCCATCCCTGTTCACACAACACTGTCTTCTGTGACAGTCTGGAAGATCACATTTCTTTCACAGTGCTGCAATGCTGCCATTTGGACTTCAAAAAGTTTTGAAGACTGACTGCTATACAGAAAACTGTTCCGTCCTAAATGCCCTTGATGCTATGCATGGAGAATTACAGTAGTCCAACCAGGCAGCCTGCCCCAGCCATAACAATACAACCAACCTACTCCTCCTCCTTAGCCTCAGAATAATTCAACACTGACCATGGAACCTCTGTGGTTAACAGCCAAAACAGACCTTCCCTTGTTCTTCTGCTGGGGCCCTAAAGCAACAAGTCTAACTTCATTGTGCATTTCTTAATGACCATAGTTACAGACACATTAGATGTGGACTTTTTGGTTCCCTAATTTGTGTGCTGAGAAAGCAGGGATAAAACACTTTCTTCACTTGCATGTTTTGTGATTTAGTGTCTGCAAAGTGCTTTACGATCTGTAGTGCTGTGCTGCTGTTTCTGAAAAGTGCTGCTACAAACAGAAAATGGCACAGTTCTATTCCTATAATCTAGGCACAAGATAAAGACAGTGTAAATGCATCTTCCTGTGTGCAGAGCATTGGGTAACATCCTCCTCATCCATGAAGACTTCAGCATTAATAAGAATAAGTCCTTTTTGACATGGGTCAGACTTCCTATTCAGACTCTGTTTATATTTTCACAAAAATAAATAAATAAACAAGGAAGCAAAAGGAATGAAAGATCAAATCATCCTGCTTCAAATGCCACAAATAGAGCGTTTTGGCCCTGTTTTCACATTTTCTTTTACTTTTTGAAGTTCTTTCAGTTCTGACGTTAGAGGCAATGTGTTCCGATGAAGTGGTTTGCATATGACAAATTAGCATTTTCCAATGGGAATAAAGCCTCTGCTGCTTCTCTTTGGGGATGAATCATTACCATAAGATGAGCGCTGTCTTAGCCAGCACTGGGAACAGAGACAGATACTGCTTGATGAAGTCATAAGTCCCTACTGTAAGAACTGAAGTGCTGGGCACAGTAAGCTCTGCCTATAATAGCTTCCCTATATCTTATTTTGGGAACGTCAAGAGCTGATCAGTGATTTAGTGACCTTGGAACAATGCAATGGTGTTATTCCAAGCTGATAAATGGAAAAAGATATATATATATATTTAATTTTATCACAAGGGTTGGCTGAGAAAACATTGCAGCTGAAATAAAATTTGTTTCATCTCATAGCGACTATGAAAATAAAATAAAATGAAATAACCCACATCATCTTCCCAGGATATATTAACAATTCTGCAGGTCACTTATGAAGCATCAAGGTTTTTTACCTCACTTCAGAGGATAAAGGACAATGCCTTCACCAGTGGATCAGAAACAACAGAATTCAGCATGAGGCATCCAGTTGTTGGTAGTAACTTATAACCTCGTAATTACAAGTTAGAGCAAAAACATGGTGTTCATAGTGACACTGTTCACATCACGAGATGAGCATCATACTCCTGTTGCTAGTTTAAATCCTTTAAAGTGGTCTTTGCTTGGCACAGGGTGATAGGAATACACAAACCTGGTTGAGAAAAGTGTGAGAGAAATCTATCAGCCAGAACTCTTGGCTGTTCTTTGCCAGTGGTGCAGGAAGAATAAGTGCTTGCCATAAGAACAGCTCTTTGCAACGTTAAACTGTCCTGAAGGGAGCTAATCAGTGGTTTCACAGCACCAGTTTTTACCGCACAACACTACTGTTCTACTGCAGAGTGCTTTTCTCCAAAAGTTAAAATTATCATCACAACTGCAAGCATGATCTAAGGTTTCTCCCTTTGGACATATCATTTCATTAGAATGAGAATATTGGGGTTGGAGAAGAAGCGACTTTGACAAGTTCTCCGCTTATGGCTCTTTACTGCTCTGCCAGCTGTGCAGTGAGGTCCATCAAAATCTTTTAATTCTGGCAATGGAGACACAAGCCAAGAATAATTTGCAATTCAATCTAAGGCAAGTACATTGGCCAATTAATAGATTATTGGTGGGTTTTTTTGTTTGTTTGTTGGTTTTGGGGTTTTTTTTTGCTAATGTGGTCTGGGAGAGAATTTATAGTCTGATTTTCTTTGAGCATGCCTTGTGTTTGGGCTGCTTTACTTCCATAAAGGTTAAAATAAATTTAAAAAAAGCAATCCTCCTTTGTAGCTTCACTTTAAAAGAATTGAAATAAAGCAAGCATATAAACTCTTAGTTCATATTTCCCAAAATATTATCCTCGAAGGATTATGTCCTAGGTTTTGTTCCTGGTCAGGCCCTTCACTTCATCGGTATTCATAGAATTTGCCTGATACGGTCATCAAACTACCGAACTACTTTGGAAGAGTCAACCTTCTCTGCTGCATAGACTTTCTTTTCCTAGTTACACCGTATCCCTTCCCCCCTATCCCCAGGAGGTGAAGAGGGCTTCCCCTCCTGGCTCTACTGATACACTGCAAGCCTCAATTTCCTGGCTGGAACACATTAACAATAGCATTTACTCCTGCCTGTTTGGATAGAGACATGCAACAGCAGAGCTATTGCAGGGACTTCCTATGAATATAAAAGCACAAGGTCAAGTTGAGCTGCGACCTTAAGACGCACTTTACTCCCTTTTTTCCCATTCAGCCAGCCACTGAGGCAACAGAGACGAGTGTAAGCAAAGCTTTTTACCTTTCATATTTTTATGAATGGGTCTTTTAATTGTACCTCTTGTAGAACTTTCACATAGGTGTGTCTTTTGATAATACTTGTTTCTTTGTTTGTGTGGAAAGGACCTTGACCTGATCCCTGCTAATGTAAGTCAGGAGCAGAGTCACAGGCTGTCCTTGCACTCCCTGTAGTGTCCCATGCAGCACCTTTCCACGTGTGGTGATTCACAGTCTGCCCATCACTAGTTCAGATCAGCCAGAGCTGCAGCAAGCCTCTGTTTCTGCCTGTGGTAATATTTCTGTAGGCTGTGATCTTCCCAGATCACACAGACACAAAGGTCAGGCACCAACCTGACGTGAAGCTCAAGGGTGCAGTAGGAGTCAGCACTGACAGGCCTTCATGCCGCAGGACAGCCCCGGTACCACAGCAGACATGAAAGTGAGCTGTGCCAATGGATATTCTTCTGATGAGAGCTAAAAGCCAGTGCCTTGTTGCTAGTGAGCTTTCCTAATCCAAGATGCTTTCTCTCATGACAGAAGAGATATAGAAATTTACATGCCCCAGATGAATTCACCACGGTGGTTTTCCTAAATGAGTTTATGAAGAGGAGAAGACCTTACAAGATGTGGTTATGTCAGAGAGAGAGGACAGATCCTTATGCTCTACACCATGGTCTCAGATACAGAAACTAAATGTCCTATCCTAAAGCATTAGTCACATATAAATCCCACATAAAGATTTGTTCCAAAGTTGTAACTCCAAACCTCTGGATCTAACAGTTTAGAACACAGACTCAGTGTCAAAAAAACTAGTTGCTGACATTTTATCCGATGTGGAAGTGGAAAAAGGATGTTACTTACATTTAGTTATAAGTACTGCCATTAATTATCCATTGGAGGGAGATAAAGAGCTGTATTTTTTTCACTTCACCATGGTTCAGTGATGGCAGTTACTCTTATTTTCCAGCTGCCTAATGCAAATGTAGTTATATTTAATAACAGGTAAAGCAACTTCTGAGCAACTCCAGCCACCATGGGTGTAGAATGCTCCTCACTTCAAGAGACATAGAAGAAGTACCACGTAACGCTCAATACTGACTACAAAAATATGAAATAAAGCCACCACCAGACACAAAGGGCTGAGTTTTAACTTCTACAATGCTTCAGAAGACAACAGAGGGCTCAGACTACAGACATCACAGTCTAACATCCGTGATGGCTATACCAGTTCAACCAAAGCTCTCAGGTCATGTTTTTCACTAACCTATTGTCCAATCACAAGCCAATTGCCCCTCCTCCCACAACCACACTTATGTGTTGCACAGTCAGGAGAAGGAGGAAAATAATTCCAAATAAACTCACCTTTCTTGTCTCCTGTATTTATCTGCAAAGGGAAATTTAATCTGATTCCCAGCATTCCAGCAGCTTTCCATCTTATCCTGAGCACTATTCCAGGAATAAAAAAAACCCAACAGAAGAGAAAAAGATTCTACAAATCAAATGACCCGAAACCTTGCCTTCTACCATTGGGAAACAGCAAACTTTCAGTTTTCTGAGACTATTATCAGGTGGGGCAATCAGAGGTTATCCCATGCAGCTCAGCTGTGTCTGCTCCCACCTGAAAGTTGCTTAGACAGACAATATACTAAAAGATAGTTATATTCATGCACAAACAGCTTATGTTTTTATAAATATGTTGGACCAAAGAACATGCATTTGTTGAATTCAGCTCTGTCAGCGCTCATACATAGAAGTGTCCTTTAAATAGTATTTCATAATTTTCTGTAACTGTTTTCCAAAGGATTCATTCAGTTAGTGACATGCAGTATAAAGCAAAGGATCCATTCAAATCTATTAAACTGAATGAGCAAAAGAAGAGTGCTGGTAGTGACAGTGAGCAAAACTTGCCAAAATTTGAGACTACATATGCAAACATTAAACTTCAAAGCTTTCTACCATTCTATTTTTTAGTTCAATTCATAACAAAAAAAAAAAAAAAAAAAAAGAAAAAGAAAAAATAGGTGGCTAAGGGGAGATATCTCCCCCCTGAAACTCAGAAGTGGGAAAGGAAGGAAGGAGACATCCTGGTAAGGTTACTTGGGAAGTTTGTAAAATGTCCCTCTCTCTCAGTCTGCACTCGCTCTTTAATGTTGCTTTTTCCACCCATGTGAAATGGGGCAGAGCACTAAGATGAGTTCCAGCTGGGGATTCATTAAGGTAGCCTCATTGCTGGGAGAGTAGCAAGCATGGCATTTCAAATTGCCCTCAGTGGCAAACCCCTGCATAGAGTAATCACAAAAGACTTGACTTAAACGAAAAGAATGAAGAGGAAAAGCAATAAATCTCCTTTATATGAAGGGCTTATATGATCCTCAAACAATAGCGTACACAAGATTTTAATGGGCAAAATAATGTTTCTGTTGTAAAACAGCAACACAAATATTCACACAAGGAAAAAAAGGACTTTTCCACCTCCAAGTTTGGTTTCTGCTCAATAACCATTCCTGAAAATGTTTCAAGCCTTTTTTTATCACCTGTGGAACACAGGCAAGGTGGATTGAGGCCAGATTCTGAGCAGGCTGAATCCAGCTGACTCTGTGGATCAGTTTGATTTTCACCAACTGAAACTGTTATGGACAGAAATAAAAAATAAAATATGGAACAGTGAGTTGATAATTTGATGTACATGGGTGACAGAGTGAATGACCAAAAATGACCTTTGAATTCTCGAGCATGAGCATGCTTCTTGCTAGCTGCAGCCAGTTCAGGGTGGAGGTAAGTTTTGATAACTCCTGGATTAAACAAACAATTGAATCTGGAATCCTGCAGTTAATAAACAGATACAAGACCAGACCAACAATTATGAGGCTGCTTACACATTGTACTTCTGTATGTAGATTGCTTAGACTGTGAAAAAAGTGGCTTGAGAAACTAGATAAAAGAGGAGGCTGTTCAAAGAAGGGTTCTGAACCAGAAGTAGTTTTGGAAAGAGGAAGAAGCGTCAAAAGAAGGTGAAACTCCTGGCTGTAGAAAAGATCTGGGGAAGATCATAGAGATTAGAAAGATACAGGCACATGAATGCTGGGGCTAACCAGGTTCCTTGGCTGGTAACACAGCATACCTGCAGAAGATGTGAGCTGGTAAACGTAATGATAGGGGTGAGCAAATGTAATAATCAAGCAGGGTAAAAGCTCAAACCTCATTTGTTATTAAATTGATGCCAGTATCAGATGTACTGTGGGCTGTGGCTTACTCTGTGTCACCTGTGTCAAAGATCCAATCCAAATCAGTCATGGTATATTAATTCTCCTGTACTTTGTTAACAAAAGCTATTTTCCCTCCAGAGTTGTCTCAGTCCCTATGGAAGTGTTGAACTTAATTGATAACACAGCTCACTGCACAATATTGAAGTCCACAGTCAATCAGAAACACATCAGTTAAATCTTTCTTCCTTTCTTCCTTCCTTTCTGTATGTCTCCTCTTTGGGTGGTTTCACACTGATGCAATTCATTGAAAATCAAAATAAATACAAACCTATGCAGAGAAAATTGCATTTGAAGGTTTTCCCAAGACTCACTGATGACCAGTACTGAGAGATTATTTTATCAGCCTCGAAAGAAATATTCATCATGATTTTCACAGCTTTGTCATTCAAGTATTGGGAAGAACTCAGTTTTCTATTTCAGCAGGTGCCAATGTAGTTACAACAAATCCCAATCATGAGAGAAAATAACCAGCGCATACATATACATGCAGTTTTTCCTCTCCACCCATCTCATCAAATCTCAACACTGTAAGGATTCTGACCTGAAATATCACAGCCAAGTTATTTCATACCCTGTAAACATGTGCCAGGTGATTGCATCTTCCCCTCAAGCAGAAGGATGGAAAATATCAGGTTGCTAACAAACCTTGGGACTCTCCATGTTTCTCTCCCTTTAAAAACTAAATCTGCTTCTTGTTGCCAGAAAGGTTTCTGTGGCTTCCATTAGTCCTGCTAAAGATGTGACTTCAGAGTGTGAATGCTGCCACAACTGGGAAGAGCTCAAGATTTCTTTAGGAGGGATAAAAACTGAACTGTGTGGGGCCCTCCAGAGGAAATGTCACTTAAATGAGTGATATTTTCTCTCCTAAGAAGCCTAGCCCTTGATTTGCCAAGAAAAAATGAGGGGGTGTTGGAGAAGAAAAAAGTTTCCTCGCTGACAAAAGTATGTCTTTATGAGTGAAAGATCGGATTTTCTTGGTATTATGAGACCCAGACATTTAGGGGTTGATTCGTGAATAAGTGCATAGGCAACCGGCCCCTTCAAACTTCTATCTTGTCTATGATAATGTAGGAACGTTTCCATGTATGTATTGTTTTAAAGGGAGCAGAGATTTTAGCTTTCTTCAGAATGCAAACAGCTGAGCCATCCAAGCAGTGAAAAGCAGAAGTTTCATCGGAGTGTCTGGGTTGACCAGATGAGGGGAGGAAATGCAAGTCTGTCCAAAATAAGTTGTTTCTTTCTGTGAACAAATGTCTTTTAGCCACAGAGGAAGGAAAAATAAGAGAGTTTTTACATTTTGAAAAGTAATAAATTGAAAGGGCTTAACTTTTACAACAACTTGAAGTAATCTCTATCAACTGTGGTGCTGGGTCCTGGTGTCAGGGTTATGTGATAGCTTCATTTTCTGATAGTTCAGTGTTGATTGCAGAAATAACCAAGGACAAACGAACCTTCCATATGAGAGATACAAAACAACATCAAACTAAAAAATAAAAATATTTCTCACACAAGGTTTTAACAGACTGTACGTAACTCCCCCATTAAATTTTCTCACTTGTTGGCTTACTTCTGAAGGAATCACTCCACATTGTGTGCATTCATGTTACTTCAACTAAAAATGCCTGCCTTATTCAGATTTTGAATGGAAAGTGGAGTCCATGAAGCTCTGCAAGCCCTTTGGTTAGGAGAGACTCAAGCAAGGCCACAAATCAATATAATAGATATGAAGAAATGAAAAATGAAGTATTCACATACCTGATACTACGGCTTTCCTGTTCAAGTGTATATTTCCTTCAGATGACCTCAACACGCTTACATTCCTACCTTCTAAGCTGCCCAGAGACAGGAAAAGTAGGAGGCCAGTTTTCCTACCCCTTGTGTATTGTATCTGTAATTGATATTCTTGCCATTTGCATCCATTCAAATGTTGAGGTAGATGGAAACAAAAATCAAGTAAAAAAATCTCAAAAACATATAAAGAGGTACCACTCCTTTAAAATCACATTCCGGCAAATGTGCATTTTAAGAAAGATGTCATCTTCTAGGTGCTTGAGCATGTCTCTTCTGTGTTGCTCTTTCACCTTCCTGAAAGAGAGATGTTTTCTGCATTTCTGATTGTATTTCACCACAACAGGTAGGAATAATATGATTTGAAAAGCTGTCTCTGAGCTACCTTCCATACACATGGTTTTTTCAGTAGATAACAATCGATAACATAGACATCCTTAGCACAACAGAGATGTGGCCAGGTTCTCCAAAAATATAAATTAATGTAGCTCCAAGTGAAGGAAAAAAAAACCAAAAAACAAAAAACTAAGCCAATTTAAGCCCACAAGGGCACTGTTTGATAAAGTTGTGCTGGTTTAATTACAATTCTACTTAGTAATTTGCTGAAGCTGAAGGAAATGAATTTATGTGTGTTAATTGTGAATACCTCCTCAGAGCTGACTCCGTGCCTTCAATAAAATGTACATAAAAGGTCTAGGTGACCCCTATTGTATTGTTATTTGGTAATGCAGTGACTACTTAGATGCTATGAGCTGCTCCTGCTCAATTTGAGTTTGCCTCTGGATGTGACTTTAGCTAAAGTTTAGTTTTAGAAGCTTGTGTTTTAGCAGCCAAACAGCGATGGGAGCAGTAGACTTGAACTTAATTCTGTCACTTCTTCCACATGCTGTTTAGAACGCTTTAGCAGAACACTCAGGGTGTGATATGTTAACACACTGACCTAAAACTCAGCGAGAGATGTCTTAGTCAAGTGTCTTTTCTGAAGTATTACTCTCTGACGGGCAGTTAGTACAAGAGAAAAACACGGCTGATGTGCAGGAGACAAAGCACAGGTTGCAAGGAATGGCTTGCAACAGGGATTATTCACATTCAGGAGATATAATGACTGAGGCCAGTAAGAAGTTGTTATGGACTAATAGATGTAGTCCATTTGATTAGCTTATATGGGGTACAGCTGTGCATTATTTAGCCAAGAATGTGAAGGTGTTGGGAATTCTGGCATAGAGTCAATGGCACATACTTAGACAAATGGCCTTGTTATATTCTTGGCTTTCAGAAAGTTAAAGTGTCTGAAGTGCCTAAAGTCATCACCTATTAAGGTATCTATATCCAAAATCGCATAGAAGAAAGCTGTAAGCAGCATCATGTGGTGATGCCTTTAGCAGAAAAGGGACGGACTCTGGGAGAAATCTGGGGATGAAACTGGACATTAAACACCATGTGGAACAACTCAGCTGTTCCGCATCAAAATTCAAGAGTTCTTTCTTCCCTTCAGCAGCTTTTGTTTTACCCCTGAATCTCAGGTAACTCTACAGATACAAAAGGACTCTGGGATATGAACAGCATTATGAACTTTACATGAAAATCAGCCTTTTTTAACAGAAGAAGGGAAGAATGTTAAAAATAAAATAAAAAATCTCTATCTGATAAAAAACCCAAAACGCTGCAACAAATCTTTAAAGCAGGATATGAGCTCTGGGCAGAGGGATGTTTATACAGATCAGAAGTCTGAAAAGACAATTTCAACTAGGGAATTCCCTTTAACTTGATACTGGTAGTATTATTGTCAGGAAGATAAGAAATAATGAAGTAAAAAATAAAAAACTCAGAGTTACCAAGTTGTCCCCCTAAGCTAGAATGCTGCTTCACTTCAAACTTCTCCAAATAGTCTCAGAGATCAGAATATGATTTGAATTAAAAAAAAAAAAAAAACACCTATTATCTAGATACAGAAATTCAAGTTGCCTCTTGCAGTAAATGAGTAGGATGCAGTCAGATGAGGAACACTTACTTGGGTCAAAAGGCATTCAGACAAAATCATTAGGTTTAGCCCACAGAAGTCAAATCTCATGGGCAATTGAGTCCACTGGCTCTGACTCTGCAAAGTACTTCCAACTGATTAGATCAGGCCAAGAAATGCCTTGCAGTACTATTATGATCTAAAGTCAAGGAACCCTCAGAGTAAACAGATGAAATTTCAACTATGCTTACCAAAACAAGATCTGTGAAGTAAGGTACATAACATTACCAAAAATAGTCTGAAAGCCAGATAAGTCATACAAGAGAAAAACAGGGAAAGAAACGCTACTATTATAGCCAGAGACTGGCTTCATTCCAGGTGGGAAGAACATCTGAAAATTTTGAGATGTGTCAGGAAAAATACTTCTACCTGGTGCCTGGAAGAATAAAGATGGATTGTTCAGGGTCTTCAGAAATGTTTCAGTCCAACAAAGTAAAAAAAAAAAAGACTTCTGTTTCTATTTGAAATACTACAAATTTCCCCATAAGAAAAACAAACAAAAAAACATTAAAACATTAAAGTGGGCAAGCCATGACTTTCAAATGAACAAAGATGTTCAACTTTGCAGATTCTAAGTAGATACATCATACTATTCTGATAATCTTGCTCTTTCTTCTTTCAAAATAGGAAAATCAAAATGAGTCCCAAAAAAAAAAAAAAAAAAGGACATAAAGAGTCAAAATACCTCTATTAGAGCAGAATAAAAAATATTAACGTGGACTGCAGTTTCATCCCATTTCCTATGACTACCTTTACCAACCATGCCATATAGATTGACAGCTTGCAGCAGTGTTATCTTTAAAGTAAAGATTAGTTAGCTATATTTGAAAGGTACTGGATACAGCTGTATTTCTGTAACTGAATTTATATCCTTTACATTGCATGTCACTGATACATATGCTAAACAGGACTCTAGTTACATGCATAACAAGACACATGCAAAAATACACCAAAATATTAATAAAGCCTTCGAATTTTGCATTCTCAATGTCATATCCCAGCATCCTTGATACAATCCCAGCTTACTGCAATGATTGATTCCCAAGCAGAACTACGTGTTAAAATATAGTCAACACAGAATGTGAATGCAATATACATAAGTCTCGCAGAAAGTAATGCCTCCTATTAATCTCCGTGGAAACTAAAACAGATGCGAAGAGCACAATAACACTATTTGATAGAGCTACAAAATGCTATTTATCAACACAGTCAACACCATTAGCTATGCAGTTCTATCAGTGATAAACATGAGCCTGCATGCCATGCCTGTAAAACTACTACCTACTGCCTTGCTATGCTCACATCCACTGTTTGTTTTCCACAAGCAGTCAGAAATTGCCAATGAATGTCAGTGGGTGCCACTTTTTCCACATGGAGGAACTCAGCAACACCACTGCTTCATAGGCACTTCCATGTCAGATGCCATTTTGTCAGACTGCCCCTCTGCTCTCTGCTGCCTTCTGTCACACAGCAACAACAGATAACAGGATATCTGTGGGAAGGTTCGAACTCTACTGCTATTACCACCAGTATCCACCTCTGATGTCAAGAGCCCATATCATAAAACAGAAGGCACCTACACTTTCAGAGCAGCCTTTGTACAATCTCAGAGAAAGGATATAGAGGGTAGACTGTCTAACTGCACCAAAGGTTCCATAATGCAGTGGCAAAGCCTAATTTTTGTCAGCAGCACAAGTGTTTGAGAGGAAGGGTTATGGTCCTACCAAGCAACTAGTACTTAGTACAAGTTCTCTCCACCTTTGTACATGTTCCTTGCCAATCCTTGAGGTCCAGGTCAAACCTGTGCTCTATCACTAGGTCTCATGAGTCATTCAAGAAAGTTTTATACAAGAATTTTGTTCTCATTCATTTCCATGGAAGTCAGAGAACACAGGCCTCTCATTTCAGAGGAATTTAGGCATCCATTTCTTTTCTGGAAACCAACCTACTTCTACATAGAAATTTGAAGGCCAAATGAGTTTCACTGCATGCTCATATACTGTAGGCAATAAAAGTCAGCTATAGACCGTGACCTAAAGCAATGATTTAAAAAAAAAAAAAAGGTATTTTGAGGGGATCAGCTGAAGGAAATTCCTAGAAAATGCTCAGTAGATCTGTGTTGCATTCTGGGAGAGCAGCCTTGAGTGAGGGCAGAAACAAGACGAATTTAAATTCCCTTTAGGCCTACTCCATTTCAACATACATTGAGCAGCAAAAAAGCCCAGAGGTACAAATTAGAGCAACAGCTGCTTTTTGCTTGCACTACCTCATTTATGCTGCCTACAGACTCCCATGAAACCCACGGTACCTAAACAACTATTTCAGAAATGTTTAAATTCACATATTTTGCCAGGAAATATGCACTCAAATAGCAAATGATCTCTTGCATGTGTAGGACCTGCTAAGCCAGACCATCACTGGTTCTGTATTTCTCCTACTTTTCCCCAGCATTTGCTGATTTGTGGACAGGCCTTTCCTTTTATTAGGAGCAGCTTCTGCTTTGGGACTCTCTTCTTAACTTCATGGCCACTCCTCAGTTGGCATGGTGCTTACCTATAGACCGTTTTTACCTCCATGTTGGATCCTGTCCTTCTCTCCTTGGAGCCTCTTCCCTCAGTGAGTGAACTCACCGTTTGCTGCACAGCAAGGGACAGGTTTATATTTGGTGATTGTTCTCTTAATGACTGCATCTCTTAGGATAGAGCCTTAAACGTCTCCCTCCGAACAATAATACTGAAAAGGATACTTAATCTGAATGCAATCATGCTTTAGGTTCGTATCATCACTGGCAGAGAAGAATTGACTTGTGTTGTATCAGTGGCCCGTGGTACGGGAGATATGGGTGACAAATGCCAGATAACAAATGAAGTAACACAGTTACTGCCCCTTATCTCTGTTAGGTTTGCTTCTGATCAGTTACACAAGGATTGTTAAAGAAAGTCACAGACTTGCTTAAGCAGAAGTCGGGAAGCAGAGTTAAAATTTCTGCATGTTGCAAAGATCAAAGCAGTTCTGCACCTTGTTTATCTGAGCACAACTTGCCAGATGCAAGGCGTTGTGACATCTAGAAATATTGTCCTGTGGAAAACTCCATATAGCCACCCCCTCAGATTTTCTTTTTGTGCTTTATTACAGCTCTTTTACATATTCACTTCCTAAGCATCTCTTAACCACACAGGCTACCACATCAGGACATAACTCTTACTGGTTACCCAGAGCACTTCCATCATGCTTACCTCAGCACTTGCACTACTTCGTTTAGAGCCTACTACGGCCTGGCTTCACAGGCCTCTGACCACAGTGATAAAAACAATCTCTGCTTTCTAACTGAGAGAAAATATCATGTGCTTGTTTTTCTTTTGTACATCAAAGGATGCTCATTACATTCTGTCAAGCTAAGAGGATAGCTTCTGTATACCATCGGACCCACCAAGTAATTAGTTTATGTCAAGCAAATGACACATCTAAATTTTGCCAGCTTTTGTATTGCTAAGCAAAAAAAAAAAAAAAAAAAGCTCAGGAAAATCAACAAAACCTCAGTCCTTGCCCTGTAGCATAGTCCACAATTTGATGAATAACCTGAAAGATACACATAAATGAAAATGTCTGTGTATCTTCCCTGGGATGATAAGGATAGTTTGGTGCAATCCATCGCATTGCCCAGGTCAATAGTAGCCCTGTCCACAGTAGTCCCTCTAGGAACTGTTTCACACTAATGGGGACCATGCATTTTTTACCCTACTGAAACATCTCAGGAGCTCCCAGTTCGTGCCATAAGACAGAGAAAATGATTTTTTCCTCTTTTGAAACCTGCTGACAAATGTCTCTGACCAGAATGAGGCCATGTGATCTGGCCAGGCTGAGAACACATGGCTAAAGACACCTTAGCTGAGGGTTGCAACAACAAAGAGATTTCCTTTTTGGATAGTAGTGGTTTTTAGGATGGAAGAGGTTGAGACATTAGGTCTCAAGGTGTTACAGCAGTAGCATCAATGGAGGGGAGAGAAGGAACAGATCTGAAATGACCACAGGTGCATTTTGAGATCAACAGTGCAATTATAGTGTTGAGCTCTTCTGAAGCTCAAAATTGGAGCAGAAAGGGTGCGCTGCAGTTTTAGTTATGCTATTAAGGTTTCTTTTCAGGGGAATTGCCATCCATTCTGAGCTACTCACAGAAACTGCAAAATCAAGGAAACTTCAGGGAGTGGAAGCATTTTAAAACTGGGTGGCAGAGCTCTCAGGCTCTAATTTTATTCTGAATATGAGAATTTTTTGTTCCCAGGAGAGATTTGCTCAACGCCTGGAAAGCACAATATTAACCGCTTCTCCCTAGTTCTAGTTTTCAGGTTACTCTTGGGTAAAGCAAGCAACGCAGCACGATAATTTACGGTGATAAAAAATTAAATGTACCTGATTTAGTTTCTGGTTGCTCTCCAAATCACCACCATTAGCATCAGCTATTAATATCTGTGCTGATTGTCCAAGCGTTATTGTTCCTAAAGAATGAGGCTTTATCAATATACTTCACAAAAAAAACCTATGGGGAAACCAGACACTTCAAACAGTCTCATGCGCATGCATGCACATTCATGCACACACATGCAGAAAGCATGCCTAAGTACTCCAAAAGTCACTGACAAAAAACATCTCATCCATTTTCGAGGAGGTGGAAGGCCAGAGAAAGTGCTCACTGCTGGTTTTGTGGGCTCCCACAAACACATTCTTTATATCTTCTAAAAGCACAACAGAGATGAACATCTTTTGCTCCATCCCCCTAGTTTCTCTGAGATCACTCAGTTGAGTGACTGTCCCTAGCTGACTTTTAGGAAACTCCCTAAATTACGTTCATTTTGGATATATCAACAGCTCCTTTCAGGACAGTTCTGGCCTGGTGTCCCTCCCACATCTCTCTGAGACAAATAAGTGCTAATCCATCAAGGAATCAAGGGTCAGTAGAAGTACTCGGACTAGGGTTGCTAATTTGGTCTTGCAGTTGCAAATATTATTCATCCTGTATCCATCCTGCAGCAACTCCTTTTGATTGCAAGGTTGATTTATGCTACCTGTCCTGCACCCAAATCCCTACTCCTCCTCAGCTATTTCCACTCCTGATTTTGTCCTTCTCAAGCTGGTTAACTCTGCCTGATTCCCATGCTCAAATATTTCAGCCGCTCATTCACAGCTGTGAATCTCTGAGTGTCCTGGGGGACACCAGTGAGCTGCCAGGGAGCTGAGTGCACTAATGCTTTAGCACATTACCTTCCCTCCGCTGAGCAGTAGACCTTGACCTCAGCTCTGTTCGCAGCATCTCTGGGATAAGTTCTGTTCCAAATTCCTTTGGAGACCAAAGAACAGATCTTGGATCAGATGTTCAGTCTCAGATTTATAAGAAGGTGAATGTAACCCTTTCGTATTGATTTTCATTTGTGACTGGGTGCCCATGCACTTCTAAGGATCTGAATTTATATTTCGTAATGAATTCACACAGAAAATAACCCCCCTCCCCTGTCATTACAGATAAGTCAGTAGAATTTTACCATCATCTGTCTGTATCAATTTACAGAATTATTACTGGTTTATTTTCTGCTGAAAAAAAAAGGGGAGTTGTTCCCATGTGTTTTATTTCTTCATTGGAATTCTGCTTTTGTTTAGTATATCTGCATATAGAAATACATGTGCATGTCTACACATATATGCAAATACGCAAGCCCTTGGTATGGATGCACACATCTTTTTCTGAATTGCAGTCATGCTAAACAAAATCCCTCCCGGGCTTTTCTTGCCACTCCTTTTTACATGTTTGACAGTTTCCCAGGGAATTAGTCTTAGTGCATTATCGGATATGTGTTCTAAACAATTAAATTTGACATTTCTGTAGGAGAAATCTCAGACCAAGAGAACTGTAATCTCTGAATGCAGAAATATATTGGGAGAGTTCTTTCTTTTTTTTTCTCCAAGATTCCTTATCCCTTCCTTTGTTTGTATCTCCTATCCCATTAAACGCCCCTGCTCATCATCTTACTATGCAGAATCTCATCTCGGCAGGTGCATTTCATTTATGGAAACATTATTTGAGAACAACTTTATTAAAAATTCAAGATGTCAATAGAAGATGACATAGTGCATAGCAGCTTGTAACTTGGAAAGCTTTACAGAATTAAACAGCATTCAACAGCAGGCAGGATATGGTGTGAATTACAGAAAGGAGCGGTGTTGAGCTGCTCCCTTGTGAATAAATTGTAAGTGTTTAGTCACATGGTTAGTAATGAAGACAGATAGGAGCAGAGGTACATAGACAAAAGACAAGAAACCATGTTGGAGAAGAGGTCACGAAGGACAGTGAAAAAAGCAGGGAAGCTACCTGCAGATCATAGGATGTACAGAGAGCGCTATGGGTTCAGAAGAAAGAAAGACCTGGAGAGGCAAGGAAGTTCTGCCTTCTTATACTTTCAGATTCACTGAAGGTTATAATAAAAGGTGAAACCTACCCTTGTTTAGATTTGGGTATGAACTTCCATTGGCAATGATTCCCAGCTTTGCCTCTGGGGAGCAGATTTCACAGTGTTTCTTCTCTAAAGGACTTGGCCCCATAAATTGCAAGACCTTTGCTCAGCTAAAAATCTTGAGTAAGTTCAGAGCATAATGGAACAAAATGTGAACACTAACAACCAAATATTAGCAGAGAATGTATATGATGAATAGCTAGGGAGAAACGTAATGAATAATATTATTTGATAAAGAATATCGTCTAGCTGTGGCCAGAACAGAATAATGGGTAAAGCGACTAATAAATAACAGTTCAAATACACTGAGAACAAAAATATCCAAAGCATCAGCAAAAACAAGGTAAAACTTTTTGCCAACATCATATTTTTGTACAAAATGTCCTTAAAAAAAAAATAGCAATGTCCACAAGAGCTATTTAATTGCCAATTAGGGCTCTTTCAAGTTTTTGTTTACTGTAGGAAAGTAATTTTCAAAGGATGCTCAGCAAAAGAAACCTGACTAATACCACTTTCTGACCTTTTGAAAATAATACATTCTGAAGCACTTTTTAAAAGCCTGTTAATAGAAAATGGAAAAGTTTGAAAAATAGTGAATAAAAATGAAAACATTTCCATATTCTTCCACCAGCAAAGAAACATTCATAGCCTACTCTCCCTCTTGATGTCTGTGTTTTCCTTTTCCAACACTGAAGCCCCCTCTGTGAGTCACTTCCCTAGAATCAAAGAAAAGGTATCAGCATACTTTGCATAGCAAGTAAGGTTCTGACATGCTCAAATGCTACCTACCTCTCTATACTACATCAATATTGCTATAAACCCACAGATTCCGCAGTGCTGAATGGTCTTCCAGTATTTCTACCAACTCGTTCTACAACTTACAGCTTTTTCCTTATGATTTTGTACCTTTTCCAGCCATTTCTCGTATGAGGCCACTATCTTTTGCAGGCTGGGGGGGTAAGGGGGTGGAAACAATAGTAAAGAAAAAGAAGTGGAAGTGAATGTGGCCCAATATATGATACTTTCAGCTCAGATATCTGCATTACTTCCCTGTTTCTGTTCATGATTTTCATCTTCTTGTTTCATTTGCCCTCATGCTGAGCCTGAAGTTCCTTAGGCGAGACACTTGCCCTCAAGTTTTGATTGTAACGTGTAGAATAGCAGAGCCTGAAATCCTTTAGAGGCATCCCAAGAGGAAAATTTACAAATAAGGTTGATACATATCCAGCTGATGTGTACAGGGCATGATGGATACTGTTCTCACCACAGAAGACTTCTTCTTAAAGTATCTACAATTTTCTTAGGAATATAAATCTTATTGAAGCAGAATTACACTTTTTTTTTCCACAACAGATCTGCATCCCATTTTCCAAGTCACCCATAAGTTACTATTCAACTTTTTCATGCCAAGCACATCTTTAAAAAGCCAAACTCAGAGCACGAAGACATGCATGAACACATAAGCAGGAACCCATGGCCATGGTCGTACTGAGTGCAGGTCTCTGTGGCAGGTGAACATTTCCAGTCAGTTTTGCTGCAGCTCAGCTCACAGCAAAGCAGAAGTCAACCTCCACAGACTCATCTGTCAACTAGAAATGTAAATGGGCATTCTGTTTTCAAGACAGTTCTTTTTGAGTGGGAAATCTTCCAGCAGCCAGGTAGTGTCCTGTCCAGATCATAACAAACTCCCAGTTTGTACAAACAAACACAAAAAAAAAAATTCAGACTCACTTCAATGCCTTTCTAAACTTGGATCTGCCCCTGCATTCCCAGCACAGAGGATTTCTTTTTGTGTATGTGAGTAAGGGAAAAGTTAATAGCGCAATTCTTCCTGTTCTCTTCTGGATTACGCTAGCGCAGTCTAGACTTGCAATTTAAAAAGCTGTTTATAAGCAGCTGCTTGGCAAAGAGCATACATGTTTCTTGTAGTTCAATACATTTAAATATTCAAAGGCCAGCTGCACAGAGCAATGTCCCAGAACATTGTCACTGGGACACAGTGACTCATGCATAGCCAGAAGAACACGAATTGGACTTTCTACCACAAGATGGGGCTCTGCCTGCCTTGCTTCCCCAAACGCCCAGTTTTATGCTTTGCTTCCTCTCCTGCATGAAAAATAATTGTTTCCTTGGTTATAAGATGCCTTTTTTTTTTCTTCTCATTTTGCAGTACAGCAGCAAATTTATTTTCCATGGCAAGAAAGCAACTTCTTGGGATTGGCCCCAAACAGACACACAAAACTGACAAAACCTCAAGGATCTCCTTGTCTGAGATAGATGAGCTGTACTTACAGAATTAAAGCAAAACCTGTATTGCAAAGGGAAATGATGCTATAACCAAGCCATCTGTTTCATAGCCTCCTACAACAGAGAGTGCTCATGTGGGTTTCCTGCTTCTTATTATGTGAGCATTTTGCTCACATAAGTTTCTGATCTTTGGTGCTCACTGGCAAAACAGGAACAGGCTGAAATTGGTATAAGTATACTGAATTTTCATCAGGGAAATTTTTTTATATCATTTTATAGAAAAAAAAAACCAAACAGCAAAACCAATTATTAGTTCTGTGGTTATGCCCAGGGGATTTAATCAGATCTTTATAATGACTGGTAGTTAAGACAATCCATAATAAAAACAATCTCCGCCCTAAGTAGTTCTATTGGCTTTGTGTCATAGAGGTTCAGCTGGCTTAAAATCATGCATCATTTCTTTTGAATGGTATGGGATAGTTTTGAATATGATTGCTGGTTTCTATTCATCAGATATCAAATATCATAGGTGAATTCCATCACTTGTATGCACCGTGCACGAAGATGGCCACAGTAGAGCTGCATGGGATGTTCTAAAGGGACAGAATTGCTGAAAGAACACTTCTGACAAAGCAGGGTAACCACCTCCTGGGCTGGGAACTGCCATGCATGTACCTCCCTGTCCAAGAGTCTATGAATGCGTAGGAAACATCTGAATTTATATGCCAAGTAAATTTGGTTCCCTTCCTGCAAAGATCATCCCCTCTCCTCATAACTGCTTCCAAAGAGTAAGTGAAAGAAATGATCTACAGCATGGCCCATGGATGATACCTAGCCAACCAGACCTCTGAAATGGCAGCTATATCTGCCATGCCTTCCCATACATTATCAGACTCCGGAGAAACTGGTTCTTTGTCTGATTTTGCTATTCAGTCCTGTATGTCCTTTACGTGTCCTTTTGTTCATCCTAATTGTAAAATGGAAATTATCACATTCATGAAGGTTGTTTAACTGAGTTACAAGCCTTTGGAAGTACAACCCACTACATTTCTCGTAGTCTGCTGTGCAATGCTTACCTCTAAAGTTCAGCTATGGGAAACTGACAGTTTCCTTGAGCATTTGTGAGCCATTTAGCATGGTTTTGACCACTGGTGCCCTGTGAATCATTGGTCAACGCATGTCACCCTGGACATACAAAGCAGAGGCCTCTGAATGATCTCAAATCTCTCTTCTTTATTCCTTCATAATTTTTTATTCCTGCTTGTTCTGTCGTCACAGACTTGTACCTTTTCTCAGTAAGTACTAGGTGCTGCTTATCTTAAAACACTTTAAATAAATAAATAAATAAATATAGCCTTTATCCCATTCAAGACTCAGCACCAGAAGAGAATTTTTGGCTCAAGTCCTGTCCTCTGTGACTTGACTTAGCCTTATTGTATGAACTCAATTAGAAATGTGTCAAAACTCTTTTAAATGAGCAAATCTTACTCCTCACTAGTCCATTTGGAAAAGTGACCAGAACCTTAACATTTTGCTGATAAAAGAATCTTCTTACTTTCAGGTTAAAACTTCTTTACAGCCCCAAGAAGAGGGATTTCATATGCCACTCTTCGCAGAACTGGGCAAAAGAGAATGCCAGAGGCTTTATTTTCCTTGGAAACAAGTTACCTTCAGAAAAGAATTGTGAAGAAGAATAACAGCCATTTCCTAGGCAGTGAGCCCAGGGCTCCCAGTAAAAACTAGCATGCAATTTCAGCACTGGGACTGAATCACAGAATCACACAATTGTTGAGGTTGGAAGGGACCTCTGGGGATGAGCAAGTCCAACCCTCCTTCTACAGCATTTTCCCTACAGTAGGTTGCAGTATCGACTAGAAATGATGAAAAACACTCTTTGTACAGAATGGACAAAACCTGTTTACTCCTTCAGTACTTCCTTTCCTGCACAGCCATTTCCAGACTAGTTGTCATTAATTATTAGTTTTAGCAACTGTAGCTTAATGAAGATAAATGTTCCTGCAGCCTCTGAAATACAAGCCATTTGTACAGTAGCCACTTGGTGGGTCTACATTCAGCTCAGAGCAACCAGCCAGATGTTTCTACCATAAATACTGTCACCAGAATTATCACTAGCCATCAGCCTCCTTGGCAGTTTCCTTAAACCCAGGACTGATGGGTCACAGAAAGTAAATACCCCTTAGAGATGATTTTTGCCAGCATGGTTTAAAATGCCTTTTAGCAAGAGGCAGTGTGAGAAACAACTGTCCCTACTATTCAGTGAGTAAATAGATGGCCTTTCTTCAGCAGATTCAGTATAACATTTCTCTCTAGTACCAATCAGTGCTGGAGGGCAAACCAGCAGCTGCTCTTTTAGAATACAGTTGCTTATTCATCTCTGTATGGCAGAAAGGAAACTGGGGGAAAGGGCTTCTTTGTTCCAGGTGAACACAGAATCACAGAACTGTAGGGGCTGGATAGGACCTCAGGAGATCATTGACTTCAGCCACCCTGCAAAGCAGGCCTCCTACAGCAGGCTACATAGATAGCTGCCCAGGCAGGTCTTGAATATCTCCAGAGAAGGAGAATTCACAACCTCCCTGGGCAGCCTGCTCCAGTGCTCTGTCACCATTGCTACGAAGAAGTTCCTTAGCATATTGGTGTGGAACTTCCTATGCTCCATTTCACGGCCATTTCCCCTTGTTCTATCCCCACAGACTGCTGAAAAAGAGGTTGGCCATGTCTCTTTGACTCCCACACTTAAGATATTTATAAACATTGATCAGATCCCCTCTGCATCTTTTTTTCCTCAAGGCTGAACAGACCCAGTTTGCTCAGCCTTTCCTCATAAGGGAGATGCTCCAGGCCCTTTATCATCTTTGCGGTCCTCCACTGGACCCTCTCCAGGAGATTCCTGCCTTTTTTGTACCAGAGAGCCCAGAACTGGATAGAGTACCCCAGGTGAGGCCTGATGGTGACGTTGGTGTCCCAACCACCACAAGGACATGCTGCTTCTGAGTAAGCAGGTGCTGTCTTTGGAAGAAAGGTCACTTGATGTAAAGAGGTTGGAAGCAGAAACAAACCAAAAACAAAGCAAAGAATCTCATGCACACAAAGTTCTCTTGAAGAAGATTGGAGGGAAAAAAGAAACAACCAAGTAAACAAAAAGAAAAAAACCCTTTGGAAATTCACAGAGGAACAATGGTAGGAATTTATTTTAAGCGAACGTTCTTCAGGTCCTTTGGCCACGACAAAATGCACTAACATTTTATTTCCCTCATTCACCAAAGTCTCATAAACAGTGTAATCAGTTCTGCTGAAATTTTAGAGACTGAACAAAACCAATACTCTCAGACAGAGGAACAGCCCAACACAAAAATTTCATCACAGAGGCTTAGCAAAACAATTGCAAGCAAGCTCATAAAAGTGAAGGAATTGGATCTCCAGACATTCTTACCAGCATAGTACAGTCTTTCCTTCTTACACATTCTCATCATTTTCCTTTGTTCCATTTATTTCTTTTTTCTTCATTTATTCTCTTTTTGAATAATTGAAAATATATTTTTTGTTCTTTCCCTTTCTACCTCTTCTAAACAAAACAAACCTTATAATCAATGATGCGCATACTTGGTTTTCCACCCAACTGATATCTGAGTCGATGTGAAACTCTAAATATAACCATTTGCCACAATCCGGGTTAGTGATCTAACAAGAAAGAGCTTCCTGCCTTCCCTGACATAACTGGACTTTTGTGTGAAGGTACAAATGCAACTGTGAACTTGAGTGCGGTATATGGACAGATGCATAATTTTGTGTGACTTTCTCATGCACCAAAATTGGAGGGATAGAGAAGTGCAGTGTTGTTCAAGACAATTAGGAAAAGTACACAAGCCATCTTCATTAGTGGTTCTTAATACAGCAGCGAAAACAGAATTTCAGCTTAGCCCTAACTCTTCAGATGACAGAACAGGGCCACTACAGCAGGACTGTGGAGAAAAGCTGTATGACAAGAGGTTTGTAATGATTTACAGGGTTTTCTTAATTGCACAATCAGTTGTTTGTTCCAGCTAATTGAGCTTCCCTTCCAGTAATTACTCTCCGCAGTTCTTTATGCCACTGTATTGCACACTCAACTTTTCATACAGCTACCTTAGCTCTGTTACCTCCCTGGACTTTTGTGCCTCATTCAACTGAATTAGTATCGCTTCTGGAGTGGTTCATGAGGAATGATGGATTTACTTTCTATATAATTTCTCTGTATGTGTGTAAAGAGAGATGTAAAATTAAGGTGTAAAAAGAGATAAAAAACATTTTCTTGGTGTACTCTCAGTGCTTTGGAATCTCGCTCTTTATTCCAGAAGTCATCGCTATACCAGTGGCCAAAACCCTGTTGAAGCTGTTATCCACCACTGCCTTGACTTCTGAGTGTCTATTTCTGACATAACAGCACAGGAGGAAAAAAAAAACAAAAAAAAACAAGTAAAACCACATTTGATGGAATCAGAAACTACTATGAAAAGTCTGTGTTTGTATACGAGACTATAAAACTAAGGAATATTTCACGAGAATATAAAAATGAATACAAAAGATGAAAAGGCTGTGATACGAGGAGAAATGAAAGGGGCTCTGGAGGCTGTCTCATGAACTACTGATATCTGCAGGTAATTTTTTATTTTTTCCATCAATTACAAAATGTGAACTGGTCCTGCTTGTTTGCTGCTGCTTATTCTTAAACTGTTTTACTATTACATTAAACAACATTGTCTATAACCATTTGTATTAGCTTTCAATTATTTTCATGCACTTTTTATGTTTTCATTTTTAGGATTGCCAGATGTACACCAGTAATGATGATTTGTATGCCTCATACATATTGATATTTCTGGTACTTCTGCTTTTAAAATAAGCAGATGGAGATAAGCTGAATTTCACCAAGCTATATATTGCAGTTAGGATATAAATAAGGTAGTTCTGAGCTGACCTCCTTTTTCATTTGCTTTTTTTTTTTTTACCACCACAGACCCAATATCAATAACATATGCTTTATGTCTATGTTTGCTTATCTTTTATAGTCTTCAACTATAAACCAACAGGCAGTGGAATCTCATTACTTTGCTGTGGTTTCATACAGATTATGCACTGCTAATTCTCCTCATCTCCTCAGTATTGTTGTGGTAGTTTCATATCAATGGGCAGCTCAGCACCATTACACTGCTTTCTCACTTCCACTCCTCAACAGAACAAGGAGAGGAAAAAAAAAAAAAGTGATGAAAAAACTTTTTGAGTTGAGGTGAGGGAAGGGAGATCACCCCCCAGTTATCATAATGGGGAAAACAGACTCAGCATGAAGGAGACTAATATGATTTATTGCCAACTGTTAACATCTATCGTAAACTAAAAACACCTTCACCCCACACATCTGAATTAAACTGAAGTGCAAAAGAGCAGTTCGGTTGCCAGTTTGATTTGGCATTCAAATGAAAAAATTGGGCAGCCATAGTTGGCTACAATTGAGATAAACCAAAGAGCATGTGTGAGAGAGAAAAACCTTTCCCCTGCCAACCTGAGAGCTTTCCTTCAGTAGCACAACTATGATGTTTTCACTATGGGGGCTTTCAACACTGATTTAGCCTTTTAATTTTAGTGCACTTCAGATTTAACTTCTCAAAAACGCGTGTTATTCTGAAGCAAAACAACGTGAACATAAAAGGTAAAACTCAGTTAAAAAATACATTTTAAAAAGTCAATGTTGAGAATCAAAAACCTTGTAACATTTTATTTTTTTACCGAAGTTATTTATCAAGTGTAACCTCAGTTTGTGAACCTCATATTCTACTGCTCCACTCGAAATAATACTAACTGGAAAAAAGAAAAGTATAAGACTGTATTTTAAGATCTTAAAATAAGCTTTTCTTCATGGGATATTCATTTTGGTAGCCTGAGTGAACCTGGAAATATGCACATCCTACACAAAACTAATGAGTCCTAGTCAATATAGCCAACACCAAACAAACCAAAGGTCATTGCCCAGACAGCTGTGAAACTCCTTGAATGCTTCACTATGAGTTTCATTTTCATGCTTTGCTTATCTTTATGGTTGGTGTTTATTTTTTATTTTGTTTGAGTATTGTTGATTCAAATAAACTCTAATTTTAAAGAAGAAAAATAAAAATGATCATGCATCATATTCCCTTCCAGGAAGTTTAATTTCTTAATTATTTGTAGGGTTATTCCCGAAAGCTGCCAAGGTGTGACTCATTTTTATTAAACACGGTGCCATCCAAAACCATTCATCAATATCTTTTAGCCTTTCATTTCTCTCAGCCAGCATCCCTTTCAAGCACAGCTCAGAGGATGGGATTCAATTGCTTTAGCTCTAGTGAAAAATATGCTCACACTAAATATGCTGAAAATGATGTAACAGACCTTGTTAGGGAACTAGAATGGAGTACCTCGCTACAGAAGTAAGTGCTCCTGCTGAGCCATGGAGGATAGTTTAGCCTACAGATCCATATGAAGTCAATGTCTAAAGACCGCTATTAGGAAGACTGCTTTTGAGCCTATTACCTTTCAGAGCAGCCTTATAAAAGCAATTGTTTAATTCATGTCACTAAAAAAAAAAAAAAAAACCTCATGCTAATTTTTTTTCAAGAATAAGGATTTATAGTATATGTTTATCAAATTCTACTCCATAGCTCTGGTTCTGATGCAGGCCCAGGTCTTTTCACCCTAGTCTCCTCTGCTTTGATACCTGTATTTACTTATTTTGGACTATGCGTAAGTTCTACATCAGAAGAACTCATTCTGGTCTCATTCTTGTAATGGCTCCAGTTCCCCATTCTAAGCTGAGGATCTGGAGGATGGCTGCTAATCTTTTTGGTTCGTTTAAGAAAAGAGATTTCAAAGTGTAAAATGATTTATTGCTATTCTTTCCATAAAGCTGAAGGAAAGAGAAAGAAGAACTGAACAATGGATGATCCAAGACTACTAAGACTGAATTGGTACAGTTCATTAACGCCGTCACATTATAAATGATCGTGAAATGCACTATTTAGAATTCTAACCACCCCAGTAAGGACAGCACATTTATTTTTAGAGAATTGTTAGGAACAATTACTTGGTCATCCTCCTTAAAAATAGCAGCAGCCACAAGTAGAAATTAACTGCTGTGTAAACACAGTTGGGAAGTGTACACATCTATGTTAGAGTGAATGAACTGTGTTGCACAGCAGAAAAATACCAGCCAACAAACTACTACTTCTGCTGCTGCAACAAATGCTACATGAAATCTCTGCCAGCTGGTGAACTGGGGACAGCCCTCTAGGACATGCTGCAGAAGCCCTGAATGCTAAATCTGAGTGAAGCTACAACCACAAGGTAGCCACAAGAGACTTCCAATATTACAAAAATCACTCTGCCCAGTAGAGATGCATGTTGAAACCATCAATCTAAAATCATGTCTGGAGACATCATTTCAATAGAAAGCATCACTCTGGGAGGTCTTCAAGAACACCTACTGCTGCTGACGCAATGGGGAAATTCAAGTGCTTACATTAGAAGTGCTGTATCAAGAGGCAGTGAGTAAATTGCATGCCTAAATTATGAAACCTTGAATTGATGTTCAATTGCTAACACTTAATCATTTATAAGTTTAGCTTGGGCTCATTTCCAGTGTGTTCTCTAAACTCTCCTCCTCATTGTTTAATTTAGGATAAAAATCTTTACTTTGCTTCAGCTCAGCCATGTTCTGGATCACCGTATATTTACAAGTAACAGTAGCTTTCCAGCTTCAAGAAAGCTTCCTTTAGGTGTTATTGTTTGTACATGGTATATCTAGAAACTCCTTATTCTTAAATAATAGGGCACCTTTCATATGAATGTTTTTGAATCCGTGTTGTCTTTAATAAACAAAAATACCCAAGATCAATAGCTACATACCTAATCCAATAAAAAATGTCTACAATTATTTGTAAATTGGGAGTTTATGTTGTATGAAGCAGTTCATTACTGAGAGAATTTCCTTTTCTTTAAGGCTTCTTGAAGTACGTTTTACACTGAAAAAAAAAAATGTCTTTATCAAGGACTTAAATGCATATTTGATTATATAAAATTACTCTCAATTTTGCATAGCCGTGAGGCTGTATCATGTGGAGGCAATTAAGAAAACTTTGCATCAGAAGAAATTTTGTAAAATAAAGTTTTTATTTGTTTTTATTGGATCAGCTCCCAGCTGAATAGGCTAGAGAAAACTGAGTCATTTTGGAAAGAAAATAAAGTCAAGGGTCTGTTTTAAAAGTTCCACCCGAAACATAAAAAATGCAAACCTCAAAAGAAGGTTCATACCGGAAAACATACAATACTAATTTAGATGTTGACTTCCAAAAAAAGACTTGACTAAAGCTTAAACGTTTCAATACAAAGCCATTAAAAATCTGAAACTTTTTTCCTTCCTTTTATGAAGGCCAAAGCAATTTTCGGACAAGGTTGGCCCAGTTTTAGCTTAAAATTTCTAACTAACTCTTTCCCAAGAAAAAGTAAGGTTTCAAAAATCTGCTTCTTACAATGAAAAAAATTTTTTCCTCAAAAGATTTCTAAGTATATCACATCATGGCATTACATCTTAATAGCGATGCAATTTGTCCAAAGACATCTTAAGGACCAAAGCTATGAAATTATATTCAAGACAGAAAAATGATTCTATCAGAATGTATCAGAAATAACAACCTTAAAGGAACTTTTTTTATGGATAAACATTGCTGACATGTTTCTATTATCTTTCGATATGAAGGAAACTGATAAACAGATCAGCCAAACACAAGATTAGTGTTCTTTTGCCTATGAACTACTTATGATCCACTGTTTCTTCTGAAACACCCTGTTATAATACCTAAAGAAATGCTATTTCTTATATAGCATCTACACACAACCTATTAAGGAGACATTTCTACATTGGATCTCCAATCCTAGAGATCTTTCTTAGGACTTGGGAGCCCAAAGGCAGCTGAAAATCATGATTATTAAGCTGCTGAAGAAAGTTTCTAACTGGGTACAGTATTTCCCTTTTGAACCTCCTTCCATTTCTGACATTGACCGCGGCTTTTCTTTCGTAAACGCCAAACATTCTGTTCCACAGTGCAGTCAATTAAGGCATTCCCTGAGTGTTCTGTTTTTCAGTAGCTGAAAATAAATTTTAATTACCTTTGGAAATGTTGCTGTCATTTCCCTGCCAGAAGAGTCTGAAGTGAAACTCCCCTCACAGTCCTTTACCAGGCAGAAATGCACAGGCATCTCCAGTTAAGAAGAATAAAACTCTACCCCTCCTTGCCATGCCTTGTTTTCAGAGCCTTTGCTTGGCAGATTCCTACTTTTCTGCTCCTCATTTTTCCAACAATACACTCTGATAAAGAGTAGCTTGCAACCTCGTGGATATCTGGAAGAGAAGTATTTCCTAGATCTCTCAAAGTGACTTCAAGGCAGTGTTTCATTTTTAGAGTCATACAGCTTGAGAGGGCTGCACTTCAACAAATTCCTTCTGTTCATCCTGCAGTGCAACATACAATTCCCGTGATTAATAAAAAACAGCGTAAAGCCACAGCACACTGCCTGTCCAAGTCTATTAACCCTGTGTGACAGCCTACTACAGATTCAAGAGCTCTTCATGGAAGTTTTTCTCCTGGCAGTTATATTTTTTCATTCATTGAGATTACCCACATCTGCTTTTAATCAGACTCTCTAGAGCTTCACAGGGAGTTTTGATTGCTGATTAGAGAGTGACGCTTGCCCAGATTGCTCTGTTTAGTTTTCCTTGAAGGCTCACTTGGAGAGTGACTTTTTATTTTTTATTTTTTTAATAAACAGCCTGCTCTTCTAAAGGGAATTAGAAGTTACGAGTTTGGGAGTGTTCTTAGTTACAAGACTACCAACCAGTCTGGCATATTATTTTAGAGTCACATCTATTGGAGGTGGTTGCTGCTCAGCTCATGCCTTGGATGGCATTTTGCCTTCTTCCAGGCCAGTAATGCTGTGTTTCTACGGCGGAAGGAAGCAGCCAACTTTCAGAGGATGATTTATGAAAGGTTTTGCAACAGGGCATTAGCACCATGCATGAGATAAAGCTAGGGGCTCTAAAATGCGTTGCTCACGGTTTGCTTCTGGGACTCTGCCCTTTCCCCATGTATGGTAAAGAAGAGCTTTTCTTACTTCTGTCAGAAGGAGAAGTTCTGCATGCCCCTTTACGCTTGGAGAATCATGATGTTTCCAATCCAATAAAAGAATCTGGACTGCCATATAACTACCAAGAAAACTGTTGGTGAAGCATTATCTGAATCATTCAAGAGAGGGCAGCTGCAGCTATACTGAGAAAAGCACCTACTAAGAGTGAAGAAAGCCAAAAAGCTGGGAAAGACAGAAGAAAGAAGAAAAAAAAAATCTCTTTTTAGCTTAAGTCTATTGCAGGCTGAGTAATAAAAGATGTATTTATAAAACAGATTTTTCCCTCCTTTGGAGAATTAATTCCTACCTACCAGGAAACTGACAGCAGGTTCAAGCAGTAGCTGGCAATGCTGACCATGTATGCAACAGCTTATCGACAGCCTGTGCAATAATGCACAAATCTTAATGGAAAAGCTGAGCAGCTGCCAAAGAAAACAACCTGAGGGAAGAGAGAACAAGCTGATGTTCAGAACTCCTGAATCATGGGCTTGGAGAACAAAATTGCTTTGAAGTTCTATGCCTTTTGCTTTCAGGCATGGAGTTATGAAGGGGGCTAAAACAGTTCTCAGCCCTACAGGTACTGGCATGTAAAGCATATTTCTTTCCTGTGTCATAGCCATGCAGTTATGCAGTCTTACAGAATTCAGATCAGGAATACCTTTTTCTCACAATGGCCTTTTCTTCCCTCTTTCTTTAGTCTGTCAACAAATCTTTCTTCTATGACTTCCCCTCTGCTGTTTTTGTTTCTGCCACTGACACAAGCAAATTTTTAATATATGAGCATGCTTAAAATAATTAGCCACCATCATGACTGTTGTCATTTTCATGGGGATAAACTCCAGGTAGTTTCCTGCGTTAGTTGGCTACCTAAAATACAGAAGATTCCAGACACGGTAAAAAGTAGAGAAGGTCAGAAAATGGCTTACAGATCAACTGACAAGTCTGCTTTTGCTGTAGTATCAATAATAGGCCGAGCATATTGTACAGCCTTGGGAATCTCTTGTCAGATAACCTTCCCTGGGGTATACTCCTGAGCACATTTAAAACAGAGAGAGTGCTAAAAGAAAATTCCTACTGCACCACTTTGTCCAACATATGAACCTCTTGTCATATAATATGATAGCGGGTGAAACTTGGTAACAGTCCCACTTGAAGATACATTTATAGAACATGAGATCTGATGAGAAAACAATGTAGCTCTACCTTGGAGCTTTCTATATTCTTGTACTTGACATATTTCAATTTAAAAATACAATTGTAGTCTCTCACAGGCTGTGGTTTTATTCTTATGCTTCATACTGTCATCATCAGGATGAAGCAACACTTTTTTTTTTTAAACCTTCATTCACAAATTACTCTGATTCAGCCATACTTTAGATTGCTGCCATAAGCAAAAAAAAACACCACAAAAACAAAAAAAAAACACCACAGATCTTTCCTTCAGAAAACAGTAGAGATCACAGCTCCAGGCAACAGGTGGTGCTGCTGCTATAAATGTCTGGAATACACAAAGGAAGGCTCCTAACTTGTGCGGTTATTGTCTCATGCCTTCGAATAGTTAACAAGACTACTGGAAGGTGTTACTTTTGAATACAGCATGACATGACCGATACATTGTGACAGCAGCTAAAATGAAATGTCCAATTAACCTAGAAAGCCAGTCTGTGTCTAAGCAGTATTTACTTTTTTCCTACTCAGAGCCTTTCTACCTTTCTCACCTTAGTATCTCACTACAGTGTCGTCAGCTTCATAAACTACTCCAAACTAACCTGACTGATATCAGTGAAACAGGTATCATCCGTACTAGAGCAAGACCTCCTTATACATTCTTGCTTTAGCAGGAGTATGTTCACGAATTTGAAGAAAGCCCCGTTTCCACTATTATCCTTGTCGATTACACCCATCAGGCTTCAACTTGACTTGATGACATCTGCAGGCACTGTCACAAGCAAAAGGCATTAGCTGGTTCAGTGAGTGCTCCAAAGGCTGTCTGGACTCCACATAATGTGAAGTGCTCCCATAACCAAGACCCCGGGGTCCAGACTTCGCATTGAACATGTCCCATACCAAGTCTTCTTCCAACCCATAAAATCAAAGGTAGACTGATGAGCTTATCTAACAACTATTTCCATTGCTTTCATGTCAGGCGGTTACAAATACATTCTTGCTTGGTGAGATCCTGACACTCTAAGTATATTCTCTATCGTAACAAAGCCCACATCAAACATATTAGCAAGAAGCCAGTTTCAAATCATCCAAACATACTGCATTCAGTCATTTGATATGGAGGTGACCAGAATCAGCAACAAAGAAAACTAGACTGAAGTAGTAGCAAATATATATTCATATTTAAAGAGCACTCCTCTATTCAAGGAAGAGGATTTTGTGAGGAAAAGTGACATTTTGAAGACAGCAATTTTTTCCCCATCACATAATTTGTTTAATAAGTAACTACTGAAAAATGAGAAACAGTTCACACAACAGTCCTGAATAACACTTTGCCATCTGAGGTTGGTTAATATTAAAGTTAAATTAAATTAATTTGTTGCAAATCCACTGTTTTCAATTTACTTAAGGTCAGAAAAAGGCTCTGCCAAAGGACAACAAAATTTAACACATTTCATTAGTCAACATATGCTGGACATTGGCCTTTCAGAAATGAAAGAAAGCAACTAAGCAATTAGGCTTGCCCAGCTGAAGTTTGACAGAAGGTTTTGTCATGATGTATATCACGAAAAAAGTTCAAGTGCACCAGTGGTCATTACACATCAAAGGAGTATCTTGGAACAGTACTGCAGGTGGAATTTTCGTGTTGTACAGAGGAAATGTGGACAATTGTTGTGGGAATAAGCATAATTTTATGGTCTAGCCTGGTGACTTGCCTGCCAGCAAAAAATTGTCATTTTTGAACCTGAGTAAAAACCTGTAAAATTAAGTATGCCTCGCAAAGACAACATCCTCACTTCCTGCTACTTTTACGCATTTTCTTGACTCCGGTCTATCTTGTTAATAACAAGCTCAGAAAAGCAAAACCTATCAACAGTTTACTAAATCACCTCTATCATCCAGTCTATTTTAGTTCATATACAGGGAGTATTGCACACCCAGACTTATACTTTGAAGAATCTGTTCTCATATTCTGGATGACAGAAAGATACTCTAGAGGTTGCAAAAAGAAAAAAGTTCAGGGAGCTCATTTCTCCTGTGGCTGAAGTACAGGATTCAATCATCAGTTTCAGATTCTTTTCCTCATTAGCATTCAAAATTGTGTAGCACTGCATATTACAAATTATTTTTCATCCAGACCTACTAAGAAAAGTACGCTTTTTCCCTGTATGACCCTGCATAAATATGACTGGATTTCTATCAACACCATCCTGCTCAGGCAATTTCATCTGTATTTCTTAATTATCTTGACATCTTACTATAGCCTCTCTCAAGGTACTTGTTTCCAGATTTCCTCTCTCATGGTCACTGGCAGTTGACATTCAAAGCAATTGCTTATGCTTTCTGCCTTTAACAGCCTGCCCCAAAGCTTGCCCCTGTCCTCAGATAATGTGATCAGGAAGCCACAAGTGTAAAGGCCAAATGTACCCTGCTGTAGAAAGGGCTCACATTGAGACACCTGCTTCTGAAACTTTATTCTCTTGAGTACTGACATTCTAAATAGTTTGGTTCTCGACAAACTTACACATCCAGCACTGTGACTGTTCTTTTACTTTACACATAAACACTGAATTAGAAGAGATAATCATTAATATTAATGATTGGAGGAGATTGGACAGTTCAGAATCATAATTGAGCTTCATCTCCAGTTTAAGACAAGATAGCGTCATGCAGATATTGTTAAAATCAACATGCAGTGTTCCACCTTATGTCATGAAGTTAATCTCCATTTCCTATTGTCACACTATGGGTTTCCAATAGTAAATGATCCTGCAAAGACTAGAACCTAGAGATCGTAAGGCAGTATCAGTGCAAATGCAAGAATGGCCATATTTTAAAATTTAAAACACAGATAACCATGGAATCTGTAAGCCCCTGTCTTGGACAACAAGGGATCTATACATGGAGCAAAATAATAATTACCTTCTGTAACTCTCAGAGCTGCTAACATTATTTCAGTCATCCAGATGCTACCCCATAATTGTTTATTGACTCCCATAATTTAGTCCTCCAAAGGCACACCTGCTCTATCATTATCTGAACTTCCTATATATTCGACTTGAAAATTGTATAAACCACTGCACATGTAAAGAGTGGAAAGATAAGGAGGCTTATTTTTCAGGAAGAATTTTTCTAATGACTACTTCCTAATCATAAGAAATGCACATTCTGTGCTCAAAAAAAACAGTTACACCACCTCATTAGCATGCACAGTCAGTAAATCCGATTAAAGTGGATAAATCAAACTAAAAAAAAAAAAAAAAAAAAAAAATCCATACCTCTCTTCCCTCCAGGTTTGCGAATCATTCAAAAACTCCTCCTTTCCACTACCGCGTTTACCTGTGGTTGAACAATTATCTCACTTTTTATTTGTTTCCCATAATTATCACTAGCCTTTGGGGCCCAACCACACGCTTTCTTTTTCTATGATTTCTGTACTTTTTTTTTTTTTTTAAACCAAAGAAGTCAATAAAGGACAAGTCATGAATAGTGAACACAAACCTAAGGTAAATTCATGAAGTCTGGGAATCATGAGCATGCATTTCCATTACTACCCATAAGTCAATTAAATATAATCATTAAGCAAAGTCTGTGCTCTCGTGACACAATTGCAAACAACACGTGAGGTGTTAGCTCACAAATACACTAGTGAATCTGTTTGTTCATTTCTCAGGTAGTTTTATCGAGTCCTGCTTGGGATAGGATGGTTTTAACTGACTTTTTTTCTTCCCTAATAGGTTCAGGTTACACAAAGATTAAGGCTTCAGATTATTGTACAAATCATTCTACATTCAGACAGATATCAATCAGATCAGACAGCTAATGGCTATGCCCCTCTTTCCCTGAAAATCTGCAGTCACAGGTTTGTCAGTTTGCCAAGTCTAGGATCATACCACCTGCCTTCTGTCCACTTGGCTGCCTTGTGGATCTCCAGGCTAAGCTAACACTCCACGGCCAGATAAAACCAAGAAGTCCAGCAAGAGTTAGAGATGTGGTCAGTATTTGGAATAAAGACACTATGGGTGGCTGTCCTCTCTCAGTTGAGACCCACTACTCAAAGAGGCAAGCTCAGATCTGAACGCACAGCGTGTCAGCTCAGTAACCCCACCTTGTGCATGTATTCAAACCTTGATTCCACACATATGTGTATGAATGCATGAACATATTGTGTGGAGGTCAGACTACTTCATGCTAAAGGATTTCAGATCTCAGAGCTGTCCTGTGCCTGCTGTAGATTATTCCTGATACTTAATAATCAGTTTAGAAGAACCATGGCTGGCACAGGCTAGATATACCAATCACTACAAGAATTGTATAGTGAATGTATGGTAAATCTATGCTTTGTTTCATTTTAAAATGCATATAATTCTCCTACTCGTGGCAAATACAACCTCCTGTGCATAACTGGCTTCAGTTTCCTGCAGTTTGTGAGATGCTCAGTTCAACAGTGTGGGAGACCTTGCTGCTGCCCACGCTTCCAAACCTACTGCAAATGTCAAAAACAAAGCCAGCTACAGAGTTTGTTTCATTCCTCTTTTTCGGGTACAGCCCTCCCCAGAGTCCTCAGAAATTATGCAGGAGTCCAGATGAGGAGGGAAGATTTGTCCTCATTGCTATGTTACACTAGTAATTAATGCCCAATTATTACTTTTTTTGTATAAAAGACTTTGTTACTTTAAGACAAAAAAAAAAAAAAAAAAAGAATTTGACAGCTCTTGCTCACGCTACTGCTCGCAGCAGGTTGCTTAGCAACTCAGAGATATGGAGAGAGGAGGTTGCAGGAGTCAGGCACAGAGATGAGTGTGGCCAGTAATTCTCAGGATGCTGAGCTGCTGGTCAGCACCAGAACCCAATGGCATTAAGGATCTCACTGCCTACAGAGGAGCCACATACCGTGTTCAGCATGAGACCTACCTGTGATGGAGCATACGGCTCCTTCAAAGATCCAGTAGGACAACTTGTCCTTCCAGCTAATTACACACCTTTAGCAGGAAAGTGCCTGACATGGTAAGTGCAAGGAGACTCAGTTCCTCGCTTAAAGTTTTAAAAGACTTCCTGCTTAAGAGGAGAAAAGAGAGTATAGTGAAGACAGGTTCTTCCTGAGAGTAATTTAAAGGAAGGTGATGCTATGTCTTGGTTGATGTTAACAGGGTAAAGTGAGTATGTTTGGAAGTCCTAAGCGTGAGATGCTGTGTAAGAAAGCCAAAAGCCATCTACTACCTGTGACAGAGCCCGATTTACACCTAAAAGGTAGTGATTAAATTTTGGGGATACCTTGCGTGGTTCAAGTCCATTGATCCTTAAATGGGAGCAGAGCTTGACCAGCTGGCAGAAATCACTCCTTCTAAATTTATTTATGCTTCTCCAGAAAGCCCCACAGACAATTCCAAGGTCACCATATCTCCTTGTCACCCTCTGATGAGGCAATTTGTCTTAATGCATGTCTATGTTTGCCATCCACAAGCATTCGTCCCTACCAAACCCAATATACCTAGAGAAAGAAGGAGGTCTTGCTCCTTGCAAGCTTAAGCAAACCTGGCCTAACCAAAAGATACATAACATCTTTTTTCTCTATAGGATTTACTACCCGATTTCATGGTTTTCCAGACCTGTCCACCAAATGCTACAGCTCTGTCAGAAAGCTATTACTCAGAGATCAGATCTGGTGCTTGGGCAGTCTGCAGTCACTTTCTATCTCTGCCACACATCCCTTTAGGTCTTGTCCAGGCTGGTTAACATCCCCATGCCTCATTTTTCCCATGATTAAAGCAGGGCACAACTTCTTTCCCTCCAAATCTGGTCTACCCCTTTCTCTGTTGGGAATCTCCCTAATGTGAACTGTACTGAGAGTTGTCTTCTTTTTCCACACGTAAGAATGAGACCCTGATCCAAGAGAGCATCACCCCATCTGAAGCCCCTGGACACAACTCCCACGAAACTAATAAAGTTATTCTGAAAACTTAAAACCCACTCTGAAAAGAAGTATGTCAGAGCACACATCCTCACTCTTCCAGTTGTTTGTTTTTTTCCCCAATGGTAAAATGCCTCAAACTCAACAAAAGATGAGTTTCTGATATTTGATGAGTAAGGAAAAGAGCCCATGCACAGACTACCTCACCACCTTGGGCTGGATGTACAACTCTGCAGTTGCTTCTGTATCTGTATACAAGCCATTTGCCCTCTCCCAGTTTAAATATCCATGGCACTGTGTCCATCTGCAGGGCTCTCACTCATCCCCACTTTCTATCTCCTGCCACAACAGCCACTATTTTGTCTGTACTGTGGCTATCTGGCTTCACCTGGAGAAGGGTCTCACAACAGTGCAGCTGAACATCTGGGAAACAACTCAGTTAAACACAGCAATTAGCTGTATCCAGGTAATAAACTTCACAAAAGTTTGATCTGCTTAAGAGCAGGAGTAAGAAATCTTGTACAGGCCTGACTGCTGTTTCACTGCTAGTAAGCAGAGTTTCTCACAAACAAGTTCTCAGAGTACTTCCTACGTTTCACCCTGTCTGCCATCAGATGGCTTTGGCATTTCTGTACTGATGATGTTCCTGTTCACTGCGTATTCTATTAACCCTGTAAGAACCTTCCACAAATAGGGGCATAGATTTAGACTGAATTATTGCCCCTGCCTGGGACACAATTTTCTCAGGCAAGAGTATTTCCAATCTCTTTCTTGTGCTTCCTGGGGCTGAGTTATCCCCCCCACTTTAGTTAAGGACAGCTTCTGATCTCACGAATTTATATCAAAACAGAAACCCATCCTGATTAGGATCAATTTACTAGCAGTGGGCTAGTAGGATATTAGCAGATGCTGATTATACACTTATTTATGGTCTTAAGGCCTTATATAAAGAAAATGGAGAAGCATTAGCCCTTGCTTTCTGACAGCCCAAGTTCAAGTACTCCTAAGACACACTCTTTCTCTTGCTGCGTCCAAGGGCTGTAAGATCCTTTTCCCTTCTTCAGGCTCTCTTAATCTAATGTAGCAACACTACATGCTAGTACAAAGTCAGATATTCTACCTCACAGAAAGCGTCTTTCCAGAATCATAGAATTACTTGAGTTGGAAAGGACCATTAAAGGTCATCTGGACCACTTCCCTTGCAATGAACAGGGTCAACTGCAGCTTCAGTAGGTGCTCAGAGCCCCATCCAGCCTGACCCTGAATGTCTCCAGGGACAGACCATCCACCACATCTGAGTAATTAGTGCCAGCACTTTGCTAATAAAAAGGTTACATCTAGCATGAATACAACGTGGTTAGAAGCCTGGAATACTTGTGGTGGGTCCATGCTTATAACTTTGGCTCTAAGGTATCATACGCCCCAAGATGCAGCGCTCAGAGCGTTTTAGGGTTCTCCTCGACCAGGCTCAGGATGCTATGTGCTATGCTAAAAGTGATTTCAAAATCAGTGCTTTTCCAGAGGAGAATGAGAAGCTGCCAATGTGCATGTAGCTTTCGGTCTGCAGCTGCATAGAGTAAAACAGCTGGTGCACTCTCTCCCAGGTTATTCTGTGGTACAAAGATCTAGTCACACACATGATCAGTAATTGCACTTTAGGTGAAGGAGGAAATTCACCTTCTAGATGGGCACCAGTGGCTTTCTAAAGCACACTGAATTGTCCATGTCCTAAATTGAAGATACAGGGCGCATCTGTCATATTTATCATTTCTCCCTCCCTCCTTATAAAACCAAACAGTTTTTCAGGCTGATTCCTATTTCCCCTTCCAAATCTCAGCTTCTACGAGCTGCCATAAACCATTGAAATGATTCTCAGGTACTGCAGGGCATGAAGGATGAGTCCCGCCACACTGCTGTTCAAAGAACAATGCATCACTCGTCTTCGCTGAGATAAACTAGATTGTAACTTAGATACCCCTCTCCTCAGCACATATCTCTAACGCTGCTGACAGCACTGCATCACACAATCAAGATAACATCCACTCACTCGTATCAACATGTTTTTGCCCTTGACCTTTTGGAATCACATATCACACCCTCTGAATGCAAAATGGTTGGCAAACAGGGTGAGCCTTGTGTTCCCAAGGCCTCCCAGGCACAGGAATAGGGGAGGCACAGGAAGAGACAATGGGCATCAGAGCCAGTACAGAGTAAGGTCCTAAACCACATCCAATGTAAAAGCAAGAAACAGACCACACACTAAGTGAAACCTCACCTGATTTTAACAAGGCAGATGCTATTTGTGGAGCGTTTCAGCAGCTCTAAGAGGTTGACAATCAACCACAGTGCTTTAAGGGAGAAAGCCAAAGAGTGTAGAATGATGGCCTAGGGCAAAAAGCATATAGCTGCTGTTTTCTATAGGGGAGTATCAGAATTGCCTAACCTCTTGGTATAAACACTATCAGGTCCCTGTCTCACGATTACACATTCTTGATCTTTGGTACTCAAGAAAGGCCACCCAAAACCTAATGCATATGAATAATAATTGCCACAACATTTATTCATGAATTTATGATTAATCCTCATTGACAGCCTAATGAGAAACGTATTGCATTAAATCTGTTACTGAGTTTTGCGTAACCACTCTTACCCAGGAGAAGAAGGCAGCCATTTACCTAAGCTGCACTGGAAGCAGCAGAATTGCTACTACATTCCTGCCAAAGCCCTTGAAAGCCATACTGGCTGTTACTACTATCAAGGGAAATGGTCGCATCTGTGGGACTGCATCTTCTCCTTCCATTCTTTACAGCAACAGCAGTTGCACCTCTTGATTGCCTGCCTCTACCTTGCTGGCAGGAGAAGCAAACATCATTTAATCAATTAAGCATGATATTCTATGCTCTAGCTAGCTAGCTACCCTAATTCTGTCTCTTGCATTTTATTTCCCTTTCTTATAGTAATCTGGGCCCAGTCTCTTAAGCGTGTTGGCAACAAAATTTAATGCCTCCATTACTGAGAAGCTTTTAACTGGCTCCATCCATCCCTTGTTCACTACCACATCTTCCACAGACTGATTGCTCTAGATTAGATGTTTATCCTCTGTAGAGCAAAATATGAAGCTGAGGAGACAATGTGACTTGTCCTAGCTAGCACAATCAGTAGGATTGTGAACAGCCTAGATTATCCTTCCTTTGGCATTCTCTACACAGCTTTCCTCAATTGCTGATTCTGTGATGATTGACAAGAGCTTGACAAGATATTTTTTTGTTTCCAATTCACCTCCAGGAAAACAAAGTACTACACATCTAATTTTTGTGGGGTTTTTTTTGTTTGTTTGTTTTACAATGCTTTACTCAAATATTTAACATCAAGAAGATGATCACTGATGTAGCGAACTTGCCTATCCTGAAGACATCTGGTTTAAGCTCTCTCTTGGAAACATTAGCATGCAGTGTACAACCACAGGCATTACAATACCATTCCTGGCTTCAATGGATTTTTCATATTTAAAGATCTACAAAACTACTGCAGATGTTGCTTCTGTGTTTCATATGCCTCTTAAAGCTGGTTCCCTTACCAATATACAGCTATAGAAACTATTTTTATTAACACTGCCTAAGAACATTCTCAATATCCCTGTTAGTCCAGAGCTCTCACTGTGATCAACTATTAAAGGTGTTCCTTTTCACCTTCTTCTAATCCATCTCCCTCCTGCTTATTCTTCCTATTCAGCATTCCCAGCAGGTTCACATACATGGAAAACCCATTTGTGGTAATTAGATAAAATTACTTACACCTGCTCAACAACACATTGTATTTTTATCTGAGGTCAATGACAACATTTTCTCCAAAGATCGCATTTTAAACGAGAAAGGAATTTAAGATATTTCCCTCTTCTTACCCTCTTTCCGTTTCCTCTTAATTCCACTTAGTATTGCATGTGACCTTCTAACTGTCACCCAATAGTTATCCCTTAACATTAATCTCAGAGCATGTCAGGCTGACAGGTCACCAGCTATTGCGTGAGTGAAATACCTTAAAGTGAGCTTAATGATGAAAGTGGATGGCACCCACCAGGGCAGTAGGCATCACACAATTTCATCTGTGCAGCTGCAGTGTATGTATAGCGCTATCATTTAGCACTAACAACAGAGAAAATGATTTACACTCAAACTGAACTATCTGGATTATTGTACAGATAGGGTATACCTCCTGAACACCGTGGGTTTTTCTTCTTCTTTTTTGTTTGTTTTTTTCTTGACTGATTTTTTTGTCTGTTTTTCCGTTATAGCTTTAGACGTTTAAGGAACACAATATCTGAAGCTGCAGTCAACAAAAATTAAAAATCAAGCAAATAAATTGAGATTTTCAGATACACCAGCTATAATCTAACCCTACACAACCCATTCAATATTTACATAAATTCAATAACCCTAAATTTTACCGCAAGTCATCAGAGTTTATATTATATCCAGTAGCAGCTCGCAGAAGAATGATGAGCGCACATGGCCCCTTTTAAAACAGATGCTGAATATCTCGTAATCTTCAATGAGTTTATCCCCACCACAGCCACTACTAAGTCGTGATGCGCCTTTATCCCCACTTACTAGATGAGATACTTTACAGAGCAATTCCTTCTCTTGACTAAGGTCACCTAAATACTGGATGCTGAGAGAGAAATTAAGCCTCGCTTTCTCAGTCCCAAACTGGATTATCGTAACCACTGGATTAGCCAATGATCGATTCAAACCGCTCTTCAGCCACTTGCTTTTAAACAGGCAAAACAGTAACTCTGCAGTATGACTTTACTGGATTGCATACAATAAAACTTCCAGAACACTGTCAGATAAATGTCAATATCAACAGTTTCCCCTTGCAGCAATTGAACAGATCAATACAATGGGAAAGATGTCACAACAAAGGTGCGATGACAAAATAACCAACACGACAGAAAGGTGCCATAAAGGATAGGAAGAAGATCACTCACCCACGCCAGAGGATTCCAGGTACACAGGGGAAAGCTTCACCAAAGAGGGATCTTTAGGAAGAGATCCTTCATCAGTGGCAGTCAGCCCTTAGATGGGGTCTAAGAGACGTGAAACCAGGCTCCACCCCTTCCAGTCGCATAGGTAAATTGCCTTCACCTGTGCTCCCAGGGCTGACCAGGTCCGTTCCCCAGGTGCTCAATAAGTGGTTCAGGCTGTGACTCAACAGTTCCCATACACATCTCTTCTTCCTCTTAACCATAACCCATTACAGCTCTTTGTATCTCGAGGCAGGAGAACAGTACATAGTCAGTCCTGGGCAGAAAAACTGATCTTTTTTTGTGCCCTCAACTTCGCATTTCCTACTGTATTTGCACCTAAACTGACTGATTCTGATGTCACGTACAGCATGATGTTGCATCTGCACTGTCAAAGATGACATAAAAAAGACCTGTCCTTAAGGTTCTTTTTTCCTACCCTCTGCTCAGTCTGACAACTTTTCTGCATACCACATTCATAGACATTCCAATTACAGTTTTCCTGTGGATTTAAAACATTTTAAACTTGCAAACTTCCTCCCAGGGTAAAAGAGAGTTACTTCATGCAGTGAGGGCATCAAACCCTTTACTGAGGTACAAGTATATTATAGCTACAACACCTCCCATACCTATTAAAAAACAAACAAACCGTTTTCATTAAAAATAACAGAAAGATACCTGAAAGCCTTGTCTGGTGCAATTTTGTCTTGAAAAACAATGCATTTTGTTCCCTTTTCTGTTAATGAATATGTCTCCTTTTATTCCTCCTCACAAGGTTTGACCCATCTATTTTTTTCATGCTATTAGATATGAATCAACACAATCTACTGACTAATTTAACCCAGCAAATAACAATCTATGAGACCAGAGAAGCAAAGCAATTGCTTGGAGATGCCTTTCACAGCAGCCATAAGGCTATTCCAGGCTACAGTGGAAGGCCACCTTTTCAGAAAAGCTGGTATTGATCTTTCAAGTCCAGGTCAGAAAGACCTACAGACAGAACAGACTTTTTTCAGTGCTGCAAGGATCCGATTGTATGATCTTAACTATGGTCATTTTAGGACCTCCCATAGGTACCTGTTCCACAAGCCTGGTAGAGTGTGAGAAGCTACTTGTCAACTTTGGTGGAAAATAATGAGCCTTTTTAGGCCACCTGAAAAATCTACTCATATACATAATTTTTCTACTTTTTTTTTTTTTTTTTTTAATTAGGTGAAGAAGATTTGGAGCTTCCTCACAATGGTGAATGTACTACAGAGATACAGAACATACCATAAACATTCAGTACCAAAAAACAATGACAACTCTGTAATATAATCAGCAAGAAGCTCCTTAATTATTGTTATTGAGCCTTGCAGCCATAATATGTTGTTTTTGGTTCTCCGCATTCCCTTCAGTAGTTTCAACATTCTCCCTCGGTAGTTCCTTTCTGTGCAGTATGTAACAAGAAATAATTACATAAGTCTTTTTCTCGCTGTCAGAAAATAAAACAAATCCTGAGATGCTATACCCAGAAACAGAGAAAAGCAAGAAGCCTACAAATTCATTTTTAAATATCAGATTCCCTAGACACAATCCTGACTTGGAAATAGAAGTCAGGTTACTGAGAGGTATTTGTGAGTGTTGGATTTGTTTTTATTTGTGCTTGAATTTGTTTATGTTGGCTTTGGGCTCCTTCATTTAATGCCTCTGGGAGCTGAACTGGCATATTGTATATTTAAAGGAAATGCAATAAAAACAATTTAGCACCTTTCCTCTCTGTTTGCATTCATTATTTCCCACTCACAGGAGATAATAAATTGTTAATATATATATTTATGTATTTATATATATTTGCATATATATGTACATATAATTTATATATGTGTGTGTGTGTGACAGAGTCAGGATTTGCTAAGCTAGAGGAAAAATTTTTGTCTCTAGCAGGAGGAATCATTTTCTCAGAAACAGGACTGGGTGCTGAAATGAGTCCAGGATTCTGCTATATTCAAAAGACAGCTATTGAGGCCTACGTAATTTCTCTGCTTCCAGTACCACTCATACTTCATCCATGGAGATGTCCTTTTCTCTGTAACACTGTGGGGTTTTAAGGACAACAAAGTTGAGATCTGCTGCGGGGAGAAGAGTCACCAATGCTCACAGATTCTGTTTTAAAAATCAAATCTTACACTATCTTTACTTGCTACTGATTTGTATTTGTAATAGACCAAATGCCAATAAAAGGTCTTCTCATTCTATCCGAGAAGGGCTGAACAATCATACGATACAATACAACACATCACGGACTGGCCAAAAGTTGCCTTTTTTCTATAATCATAGCACAGGTACATGACATCATCTAGTTGTACAGTCTTCAGCAAAGAATCCTCAGCATGATTAAGAGCTGCACAGCAAGAGAACTAGGAAAGGTAGATTTCATAGCACATTTTTTGCTTGTTTTGTGGTATCTGGCAGCGAGCTCCAGGTGAAGTTTTCTCCACAGTTAGGACTCTCATAGCTCCCTCCCACATATATTTTCTGGTTTCTAATAAAACTCAATACGATACAGCACCGTTACTTCAGCTGAGGATACTTTCTGATCCTATCAGGTTTTATAATACTTGCAGGAATATAATCTTTGAGAAACCTCACCTTATTGTAATCAATGAACTAATTACATAATTGTTAGGAGTGATGGTCAAGTAAATTCACACTTCAACCCAATGGGTGAATACACAAACCCTGCTTTGTTAGACAACCAAGATAAAAATTCATTTTGGTTCACTGAAACACACTCATAGATTTATTCTTTTTGCAAGACCTTAACTCACAACCCTGTTGTTGTTACCTGTTGAGCACTGCAGCTAAGAGCAGTATATCATAGCTAGGCATTGCTCAGAACTGATTTGAAAAAGCAACCAGCCATTTAGTCCAGCAGCGTGATGCATGGTACAACTTTGAGTCAATATATCACATGATAAATTACATATGAGTATTTTCACAGTGTGTACATAAACAGAAAAGCAGTTGCGACCTTTTATTTGAGACCTAGAAGGACAGAACTGTTAGTGCCAGTAAAGGAAGAAAAAGGAAAATACTGCAGTATTAATCACGGAATAATTTACGTTGGAAATGATCTCTGGAGATCCGTAGGCTAATCTCCTATTCAAAACAGAGGTAAGAGATTCCTGCCTACCCATTTCCTGATGAAGCTCAAGTCTTCTTTCCCTACATCCAGGGTCCGTATTTTATTTGCTTTCCTGATTTCCATCAGGATCTGAAATGCTACCGTCACTGCAGTCACTGTGCCTAAGGCTCCCATGGACATTACATCTCAGTCCTATTCTGCCTTATTGATGAGTACAAGGAATAATATTTATAAAATATTGTGCATTACTTGTTCCTTTTGAAAGCCCCTATTTTGCAAACCATGAAAGATGATCACCAGTGTCCTGGCAGGCTATTTCATCTCTTAAAAATGCCTGTCATACTCAAATAGGAACTGGCTGACTGGCAGAGCACAGAGTGTTGTGATCAGTATGTCTAGTTGGACCCTAGGGGGTCAGTACAGGGCCTGGTCTTGTTCAACTTCTTCATCAGTGACGTGGATGAAGGGAGAGAACTCACCCCCAGCAAGTTTGCTGATGATACAAAGCTGGGTGGAGTGGCTGACATACCAGAAGGCTGTGCTGCCATTCAGTAAGACCTGGAAAAGCTGGAGAGATGGGCAGGGAGGAACTAACAAGGGTGTCTGTAGAGTCCTACACCTGGGAAGGTATAACCACATGTATCAGTACAGGTTTGGGGCTGACCAGCTGGAAAGGAGCTCTGCAAAGAAGAACCTGGACTACAGGCTGACAATGAGCCAGCAGGTTGCCTATGCAGCCAACAATGCCAACGGTATCCTTGGGTGCATTAAAAAGAGCATGGCCAGCAGGTTGAGGGAGATGATTCTCCCACCCTACTCTGCCCTGGTGAGGCCATGTCTCAAATACTGCATCCAGTTCTGTGCTCCCCAGTTTAAAAAAAGACAGGGGTCTCCCAGAGAGAGTCCAGCAGAGACTATGAGACAAAGACTATGAGGTGCCTGGAGCATCTCCCTTATGAGGGAAGGCTGAGAGACCTAAGACTGTTCAGCCTGAAGAAGGGGTCTTACCAATACTTAAAAATAACTAGCGGGCTGTGCCCAGCAACAGAATAAATGGTAATGGGCAGAAACTGGGATATAGGAAGTTCCATATGAACATGAGGAAAGACTTCATTACTTTAAGGTTTATAGAGCCCGGGAATAAACCGTCCAGAGAGGTAGTGGAGTATCCTTCTCTGGAAATATTCAAAAGTCACCTAGATGTTTTCCTGTGTAACCTACTGTAGGGAACCTTCTTTAGAAAGGGGTTGGACTAGATGATCTCCCTACAGTTCTGTAACATGAGCACGATGGATTTGTGCTGCATTTGTGGATGGAAATAGATAGCTGAGACCAGTCAATGTGAGGTCAAATGAAACCAACTGCTTAGCTCTACTGATATGAACCCATAACACTGACATCCTATTTTGTTCAAATTCTGTCATTTAGATCACCATACCTGGGTAGTTACTGCACAACACTTTACTCAATAAAAGTCAATAAATTAGATATTTCGATAGACATTTAATAGAATGTAGGACCACAAAAGTTTTAAAAGATATATTTTATATCTGAACTTCAGCTCACAGGACTTGTCCAGAAGATAGAAGAACAACAAATACATGTATACAGCAAAGCCAGAAGATAAAGAAAGTCAAACCAGTCTGAATACGAGCATATTAATAAGCTAACACTGTGCATCTATATTCTAGAGTGTTTATTTGTTCCTCAAGGAGAATTCTATGGGGTTTGTTAAATCACTGATCGCTATTTCATTGTATTTTCTGAAAACAGGGGAGGTATCTGTTTCTTCGTGGCTAAGAAAGATCTAAATGGGGAACTGAGAAGCTGTAAAGGAGATACAATCAATCATTTAGTGGCTCTGTTTTGCTGGCTAGTTTCTTCTGTGATTAAGATATCTTTAATATAAGACAATATCTATAGATTTTTAGAATTTGCAGCATTCAGATGGGTTGGGATTATAGCTTACTAAAACTTCCTTAAGAGTATGCAATCATTCTGCCTCCTGTGTGCTGCTCAGTGTACATTTTTTGCACCTGATTATGTTGCTGTAGCACTGTAGCCCCAACACAGTTTGTCTTAGTTTGCCTAAGTACGGATATGGCAATGTTTATCCCTTGACAATAACGTATACAGAACAGATAAGTAAGTTTGGTGTCACTTCCTTCCAAGTGATGTAAGGACAACCAGAAAGTAGCAGAAGTATATAAAATGATCTCCATTTCTGCCTCATTCCCTACAACCTACCTTAAGTATATGATGATGTATCACCTGCTAAACTCAAAACATTTTTCAGTAATTACACAAATAAAGAAACAAACAAACAAATCAACATCTGTCAGGGGGTTGATGAGAACGTGAAGAAGGAAAATTACTTAGGTTCTCCTCAAGACTACTTTTGTAGATTTTCCATTTGTAGATGACTGTAGGAGTGTGGTTGCTGCTGTTTAAGACATTTTAGCTGCTTGTCGGAAGTTCTAGTAGCATGGGTGAAATGTGTTAAGACTGTTGAGGTCATACTAGATGAGCAAATGGTCCCTCTTGGCTTCAAAAATCTATCAACCTATTAATTAGCAGCTAATTAACAGCTGGTAGCAATAAGAAGCTATTATCTTGTAGCAAATCAGCCAGTAGAGGAACAAGTAATACACACATTGGCACATTAGGTGTCTGAGTAATACTCATTTTTAATAGCCTTGTTTCTGCTATTTAGAATTAAGTGACATAGATCCTTTGAGATGTACAGATGAATGAACAGATTCATCTGCTTAACAGATTTATTCTAACGCTGGGGGACTTCTCCCCCTGTTTTGTCCTCTAGTTACAACCCCAAAATGAAGGAAATAAGCTAAACTGAATATTTCACTTATAACAAGAAAAATGCAAAGGCCCTTCCAGTACTTTAAAATTAGTAATAATGGTAATAATATAGAAACCATGAAAAATTTACATGTGAGAACAGAAACCTGTTGTTATATTAACTTTTGTACGTTGATAGGAATATTTAGGAAAAAATAATGGAAAGAGTTGTTTTACATAAAACAAAACAGACTTTGAATTACCTTGAAGCTCCTGCAACTATAAAAGAAATAAAGAAGACACGAAAAGTAAAGGATAATTTCATTTTTCTGTTTTTCATCTAGTTTGATATTGCAGTTTACTTTTCCAAATATCATAGTTGTTCAAAATGACAATAAGTTGTATTTCAAGCTAATAGTGACTTCCCCAAAGCTGAGAAAGTGACTAGAAAAGTGCTCTAAATTTGCTTGCATTGCTTACTTTACTAGAGAAAAATTCCTCTAATTTTACTCTACACAAAAACATGAATACCTTGTTCACTGTCCACAAGCATAAGCTCTAGGATAAGCATTTTATCTTTCTTCAGTTATTATTTGCAACAAAAATAAAAAGGCAATTCTTGTTGATCTCTTTCTAAATTTTCAGATTCCAAATCTTCTTTGCTACAACACCAGTCATTAAAATAAGGACATTTCTGCGAGCTAAAGAACCTTGCCAAAAAAGAAAATAAATAAATAAATAAATAAAAATCTGGAAGACTGTATTTTCTTCCTAGATATTTGTTTTTTTTTTTTATCGTTGTTGGGAAATGTCTGACAAAAGTGGTATTTCCAACTAATTACAAAACAATCATTTGAACATATAACCTCTGATTTCCTTAAACATATACATAATTTGTCTAACTCCTGAAATATTTGTATTATTACTTGACCAAATGAAATAACCTAGTTTTCAACCAATGGAAATAAAACATGTCAAGGGTTCGAGTATTCAATTTTTCCTGGAAACATCAGCAAAATGTCTTTTTTTTCTAGTTTTCTCAAAATTCTTCATGGGAATACCATATTGTCCATCTATATATAACACATTCTTTCTGTTTGATTTCCATAATTAAATATAGCTCCTGCATATACCCTGTCAATTATTGTCCTGGAAATCTGGGAGGAAAAGCAGGAAAAGAAATCTTAACTTCCAAAAATCTACGTCCTAAGCTCTTCCCTTTGTCAAAAGGTAGATGGAAGCTCCTTGAAAGGGTGATCTTGCAAATCCATGCTTAGTTATAGTCTGGAAACACCTACCTCCTCTTCTTTGTTTCTAAATATTGTCCATGTGAGAGCAGCATTTGTGAATACCTACATTAACAGTCAGATAGAAGTACTTTACTGGAAAGAGTACCCCCTCAGTCTTTAACAGTCTTTAAGGCAAATGTTCTCCAGAAACATCGAACTAAGTCCACATACATTCACCTCCACACTTTTCTTTCTGGCTTCTCATATAATTCATACCTTAACCCTGTACAAAATGGTAAAGAAAGAACAGAGACAAGAAACGAAAGTCATTTGCACTGCATTCCCTCTCCTTCATTTTCTATAATTAACTCTTCTGCCTCTCACTTTTCTTAGAACGACTCACAAACTTGCCAACAAAAACACCTCTGAAGCAGTTTAACAGGCTCTCCTCTTTTTCTAATTAGTTAATCATTTCACTGTTTTAACAAATTCTCTGATTCCAAACTGTGTGGAAAAGAAAACCATAATTGTAGAGGCCTTAGAGAGACTTACAAAAAGATTAAAACAGAGATCACTCAAGCTAAGAGAGAAGTAAGGAAAAATCACCACAGCAATCAGAAAAGATCCTGAGCCGCATAAGCAGCAAGAGTAGAGTTGTTTCAGATGATTCCAAGATCTCTGACCTAGAGAATAAATGAAGTAGTGAGAAGCTAGTAAGAAACACTTTTTTTTTTTGGTGGGAAGTTCTCACAATCTCTAATATTAGTTACATGAAGTGCCACAAATCCTTCTCCCATGTAATTTTAAATTCTTCAGACAATAATTGAGAATCAACGGAGAATCATGCTTCATTAGATGATTATTCTGCACCACTTATATGATTTTCTTTAGAATATTTTGTATGCCTTCTGGCCTCAAACTTGAAAATTCAAGGAGCATCCATCATGTTTGTGGTTACCAAAAGATAGGTTTAGACAATTCTGGTAATTTCTGAGCTGCTTAAAGTCCTTTCAGATTCATTAGAAAGCAAATTGGAGGTAGTTGCTTTAGTTTTGTGATCTATCCATCAGATATTTTAAAGGATTTGTCCAATATAAACCCATAATGAAGACTTTGATTTCTTCTCTGTTGTCTATAAAGAAAAAAAATAAGAATGGACAACACATACTCCTTCATTAGTCTATTTTCTGTTCAGATGTGCGGGTAAGTTTCTAATGAAGGGCTCTGGAAGCCCTGTCTGTTCCTAATGAGCCTGATGTCTTGCAATTTATTGTTAGAGAGTGTATGTGAGATGAGGGAAGGAAAAAAGGGAGGGGTTATAATTAGGTGTTTTATCTCTCTTAGGTAAGGACTGAATAAAGGGGAAGAGTATCAGAAAAGCAAAAAAAAAAAAAAAAAAAGATGAAAAAGTAAATATGAATTTACAATTATTATCTTTACATGTCAATTTTTATTATGTATAGCTATCTTCATTTGTGATATAAGAAAGATAAAAGTCAGATTCTACTTTAGTTAAGAAAGACTGTCTTGTACTTAATACCAATAGAGTTCAGTTTCGATTGTGTTGAAAAAACCGTATAAGGGGAATAAAGAATGAAATTCTGAAAAAATAATACGTTACAGCCTCACAAAATTAATTGTTGCATGACATGAAAATATTAGGCTAGACTATCGAGCAGATAGAATGGAGAGAGATCAAATTTGTGAAATAAATTATTCCAGGGTAAAAATGTCAGAGCCTGTCATACTAAAATAAAAATTCCATTGGTTATAGCAAATAATCACCAGTTGAATCAGAAATATTGTCCACTGCCTTACTACATAAACATCACACTACATCACATTCATTCCATCATCCAAATGTATAATCACTGCCCTTATTTACATAACTTGCATTGGGTAGAATGTGATTTTTTAGTTTTTTCTTTTTTTGCCAAAATATAAAGCACCACAGGCTTATTAAGTCGTAGCTATAAACTCTTCCTTGAAGAATAAAAACAAGCTGTTTTGAAAGGCGGAAATGGCTGTTGGCACACCCAAAGTGATTTGTAGGGAACAAGGGAACACACAGAGAACATGATATTGCACAGAGAGCAGCACCTGCTTCTGCAGCTGAGCCAAGTTGGGTGGGTTGGGGCTGTAGACAGCACTGTAGTGAAGACTGGGCATAACCAGGCAGACTTTTCAGCTTTTTCCAGAAATTTCAGGGTAGATTCACTGGCAAGCTTTACCTGACTAGTGGTCTTGCTGCTTGTTCAGGAGTCATTATTTTCTTGAAAGTCTGAACAGCCATTTCCATTTGTGCATGACCTCACTCATCCTAGCAAGCATGTCATTTTTATTATTTATTGTTACAGCAGTGCTTGGTGACTGGGAACGGAGGAGGCTGTTATTTCAAAACAGGCAACATAAACTCACACTGAGAGAAGGTCTGTGCTATTTCTGTCTCTTTTCTACTAGCCAAAACAGCATGCTCTTTGGGTGACATGATGGGAAATAGTCCATTTTCTGACTTTCAATCATAGCATGATTTCATCTGGCTCTGAATCATTCTTGTAGTGCAGAAGGGAGGGAAGGAAAAAGAACTATTCAAGGTCAGACTATAAATTGGTCATAGACTTTGGAATGATATGTAGACTCCAGATTGTTGGTCATCTGCTCACAAAGCAAGGCTGTGCAAGACACTTATACTCTCCTTTCATCATGAGCTTCATAGAACATGCACTTTCCTACACATATATCATGGTGCATAACATAATGAAGGGAAATTCTGGGGTTACCATCAATTTTGCAAACCATCAACAGCTGCCTATGCACACATGGATTAGCATGATTGAGTAATCCCTGTCAAGACTGTGATATAGGCTACTTCTATCATAGAACCACAAGCGTACTCCTATCCTCCCACTTATTGTTATTTCTGTAGATTTTGCTTTTAAAATTTTGAAACATAGAGCATGGAAAAGAAAATAATTGGATAAATAATCTCATATTCTAAAAGTTTTGTCATTGCAACATGAAAATATTTTTTTTATGTAATTTAATATTTGATTGGTTTATCCTTAAGAATATTGTGAGTTTCCTTTGATCATGGAAAGCTATATACCTTCTATATAATTCTATTGAAAAGCTACATTTTTTATTTTAATGCACATATTCATGTAAAGTATGAATCATGACATCAAGGGGCTTTGGCAAAGCCATGTTTTCTTGTAGTTATTACTGGAAAATGGGAGGTGAGACACCCTCGTTTGTCACGTATCTGCATTGCTTGCTTCAAGACTTATATTCTTATATTTAAGAGGAGAAAATAAAGCTAGTGGATCAGGAGGCTTAACGAATCTAGAAGTCCCTTGGAGCTTCTTGGATGAGAAAGACCACAGAAATTCAAAGTATTATTATAAAATCCCTTAGAGCCTGCTCCACTGGGGATATCATCTGAAAAGCCTTTTTTCATCTCCCAATCTGCCATAGAGTAAGTGACTGAGCTGGAACCTTCAAAGGAAAGGATCAGCATGAGAAAGAACAAGAGAAGGCCTCTGCAGTCAGTGTGAAGAAAGAAAGGCGTCCTACTAGCTCAGCAGTCTTTGCAGCTTCTACAAAGAAGGGCAGGAGTCATCTCAGGCACATGGAGGGGTCTCCTGTCTGCCTGACTAGCAGAGTACTGGGAGATTAGCGCAGAAAAAATGAGCCAGGGCTTTTGCAAGAGGCAAGCTGCAAACAATGAGTCAGCACTACGTACTACTGCAGATGTCAAAGGTGCTAGCAATGGGTCGCTAATACAATCAGTCACAGATACTTCCTCCCCAGGTATTGTGTCAGGAAACGCATGGACAGCGGCCCTCCTCTCCCTTAATTCATATACAGCCCCAGCCTTGAGACTTTAACCAGGCTGAGGTTTCCTAACCAAGTTTTCCTCAACTAGCTAGTGTCAAATTGGTTGTGTACTTTTGCCTGAACAGAGCACAGAATTAACCTGAGGTAACATTTACATAGTGGGGTACATGACATTCACTTCCAGAAATAGTGGTGGAAGCTTCTTATCTGCAGATGAGAAAATACAAGTGGTTTCCTGTTGAGTGATGTAAACAGTCAGGTCACAGCTCTTGGGAATCGCTCCGTTTTAAAGCTTCAAGGAATGTTAGGTTTAAGAGTTGATTTATGGAATTCTTGCATCATGCTCTGATCATTTACCATAGTGCAGAATGCTACTCTCAGCTGTTCAAGCTATTCAGCTTTATTAATAGTTTCCTCAGGTCAGATATCATTTAAATACGTGTAAAACTTGACTTATTTATATGAAAGCAGTGACAATAAATCATTCAATTTTTTAGCAGATTAACTACAGTTACAATCAGGGCTTTTCTGTATGTTCATCCTTGGAAGTATAGCTAAAACTTTGTGATCAGAAAAATATTTATAATGTACCAATAATGTTCTCTTTTTTTTTCCCTCCCACAGAAGTCTGATAGTTTGAACCCCACAGGAATCAAACAATCTTCAACAGAAAGAAGCATTGCAGAGTCTAAGAGGGCACATCTCTAACTGAAACTGCAGAGAATGTTCTAGACTGACAGAGGACTTGCACACAAACGTGCTAAGGTTGTGGGAGCAGCATAAGATCTTAATTGGTCACTAGGGCAGCAGGACTTCTGCTCCCCTCACCTCCAGCAGCAGAGCCATTTCTAATGATAGGCTACAGGCCCAGGCAAGGTCTTTCAGGAGTCTCTGGTTCAAATTCACAAAGCAGCTGAGATTTTACTGTCTTAGGCTACATTTTGTCACTTACTGTGAATTACTCCGAGTGTCTGTCACATAAACAGTGGCCTGAAAAAATCCATTACATACAAAGGTTGTCACGTACTCAGTGAAAGGCTACAAGGTTAGGATTGGAAAGCAGAAACCAGAGCTGCTCTGTGTATGCAAACTGTCCTCATGAGAAGTATTCCTCATCATCACCTTGTTCATCCCAAATTTTCTATGAAAGGTAACTGACTTTGTAGACAAGGTAGGACCAGCAGGTATGGCTTATCTCATCTTTATCAATGATGTCTCCTATATCTTCCTTGTAGCGAAACTGGGAAGATAGGGACTTGATGGGTATAGTACAAAGTGAGTGCAAAACTGGCTAGACTATTCAAATACCACCATCTAAAATCTAAAGTACTGCCACCAATGAGTGGTGCTGTTCCCCAGGTTATAAGCCAATGCCATCTGACTTATTTATAGATAGCCTACTTGATGGGAAAGAGCACCCCCTCAGCAAAGTCACAGGTGATATCTTATAAGTGAGAGGATGGAAAGTTGCTGCTAGTCTGGAGAACAGAGTTCCTGTTCAGAGGGACTTTGACAAGTTGGAGGAGTAGGGTGACTGGAACTTCAGCATACTTAAAAATGTCAAATGCAAATTCCTGCACCCAGGAGAGAAAAACTTCACGCAACAATTCAAGCAGGAGACTGAATGCATAGGGAAGAATTTTGCAGAAAAAGACATACACATCTTGGCAGACAATAAATCGAACACATGCCAGCAAGGCAGCCTTAGAGCAAAGGAGGCTTAATATCAGCCTGTGTTAACAGTGAATTAATGGTTAAGCAGTTAATAATAATAAAGTAACAAAAAAAGAAAAGTGAGATAAATCACCTACTTGTTGTTCCAGAACATGTAATGAGAAGCTCTGTCTCCTCTATGCATGGCCAAAAATTTAGTACAGGTGAGCTGCATTCTCCTGCTTTTACCCTTGATTACACCATTGATTTGATGATGGTTGCCAGTGAGGCTTAATAATGAACTCCAGTATTTATCACCAGAATTAAGTGAAATGAGTTCACTAGCTTAGTTCTAAACCTGTTTCACAGCACACAGGTTCTACTTATTGTAATTTGCATTATTGGCAATTTTCCCAAGAATACTGTATTGGGCCGAGAATTGCAAGTCAAGTATATATTTGTTTTAGTATCATTTAGGCAATTATTCATTGAAAGGAAGGATTTGCTTTCTCAGTTTGGATATCACTATGGTTTAAAGAACTTTTTTTTAAAAAAAAATCTATTTCCAATTGAACTCCTGAATTCACTGCTAAGCAGAAGATCAGTTCTAGAAGCCAAGGGGTTAAACCAAGAAAGTAAGCCAAAAATAGATGCCCTTATATTGAGCTTGTCAGGCCTATTGATGTTTGTTAACACCACATAAATCTTAGTTAATAGGTTTTCTGATATTTTTTTCAACCTTCATGGCAATCTGAGGCCACCCTCAGCATCTTTGTCAAGTACCTGTAAGGAGCCAGTGAAGAGACGTAAATCTAGAGTTTGAGAAATTAATCAGGGCTGTTCTTTCACTCACTTTGTATGTCCACAATATTCAGTCTAGGTTTAAAGTGATATATTTTTTTCTTCCATTAGGAGTCAAAATGCAGATTCCTAGGTCAAGACAAGCATCTTCTAGTAAAGTCTCGACAAGTCCATTCATACCCACTACAGTAGAGAATGCCTGTTATTTTCCACTTCTGTACGTTACAAAAACTACATGATTTTCCACTATTCAGGATTTAGAGAGAGTGTTCTGGCACATGTAGGAAAAGTAGGAGATTCAGTGCAATCGTCTTCCACAGGAAGCCTAAACATGCCTTTCATTTGTCTAGTGACTAGAAAGAATCGTCCCCAAAGTCCCAAATCTGGGGCTTGATTAGGAAAGTTGCCTGAAACTGCACACTGGTAATGATTAAAGATGGAATTAACTAAATCAGAAATCCTAATGTCCCTGTTTATTTCCCTTTTATTTCAACCCCACACCACCACCATCTTCCTGTATAAATACTGTACTACTGAATTGAGAATTGGTTTACCGTGGTTTTCTTATTGTAATAGTTCAGCATTACTGGACAAAGCAGAGGTGACACGAGTATACTAATTGGAGATGTCAGGTCATTGGTGATTTCATTAGCTCCTGAGAAAAGGACTGAGAAACATCAAACACTTCCTCTTGTCTCTTTCAGCTCTTCATCTGTACCAAGACCGTCTGTATTTTAGTAGAGCTTAAAAGTTGATACCAATGGAAGCATCTTGTCAGATCAAGTAAAATGGAGGGTAAATTTATTTTGTAAAACAAAATATTAAAATAGGACCAATTATACTGTGAATAAAGACTGACTTCTACACAGTAGAAATAACCAGAATCTTTCCAGAAAATAAATTGGCAGATAAGCTATCTGCACAAGAATATATTTTAAGGTTTTACAAACCTTCCACAAGCTTTTTTGGCCACTCACAAAACTGAGAATGCCACATAAGATTTCTGTATAAGTCTGCTATAGCAAGGGATGGGGAGGCAGGAGTGGTGTGTGAGCTCCACTGTTTTCTGACTATGGCTAAAATACTATTCTGTTCCTAAACCAAAACTCTTCTATTCACAGAACATTGATTCCCCACTCTCCTTTTCATAAAATGTTTTGATATTAGAAGAGAAAAAGCATGATAGAGGCTAGATTCTGCAAACTTTTGGCGTACAACTCAGATTTCTATGCGATGTCTGCTTTACTGGGAAAATTCTGATTTCATGAAACTGACTGCTTTTGTTGAAATGTATCAATTTGGAGAAAAGTCTTCTCAAGTCAGATGGAATTTCAGACAAGTAAGCATGAAAGAGATCTCATTCATTGTTTTTCACAGCCAGAGTTGCTCCTCTTTGTCTGAATAATGAATTGCAGGAGGCTGACTTGACAGTCAGCTGGCTGAGACACTCAGGTGGGTGCCCAGAAAAATGTTCTCCTTTGAAAAAGGTCAGAACAGGACTTGGATCCTACATGTACTCACTGCCAGCTGTGCATATTAACGTGAGTGTTTTGGCATAGTTTGCTCTCTCTCACTCGCACTATTTTCAGCATTGGGCAGGAGATGAGCTCTCACCAACCTTTTCTTTAGTTGGGCAGTGAAAGTTACGATTGAGTGTATTTCTGAGTTGAGTGCTCTCTGAAGGATCATCTGCTCATGCCAATTTACTGCTGATGTTACGGACAGAAGTATTTCTGCTCTGGTATACATAGGATGGTCTAAGAAAAAATATTCTCTTTTAGTAGGAATATTGAATGAAAGCTTGTAAATAGAAAGACTGACTATGAAATTTTGCTCTGGGACAAAGCTTTCGAAGATATTGAGAAGTTTATCTTAGACAACCATGGATGATATTTCATTCTAGCTGATATTTCTGTGACATCAGCATGAATCAAAACTATTAGTTCACACAAAAACTCATTGGGAAATTGGAATATTTTCTAATAAAATTGTGTCTAAAGTTCAGACAAAAAAATTAGCAATCAGAATTCAACCTTCTAACATTCTGTTCTGGTCATCTCCTGCTGTGATTACTTGTTGGATGCATTTTCAACACAGGGCGATGTTACAAAGCACAAGAAGCTCAGTTGCAGTGACTCAGCCAACAGATAAATTTGCTTCCTACTATAAAGTAAAATTAGACTTCTTCTCAGAAAGTGACCATTCAAAACATCCTGGTTCTTGCTGAAAGCGTTGCTGTTCACTTGTTAAATATCCCTTTCCTCGCCAGAACAGTAATAAATCTCTACCTCAAACCCTTTCCTTTCTGAGACACTGTAACAGAATTTGTCCTAGAATTTTGTAGGGATTACCCTGAAAGCAAGCCTTCCCCCCCCCCCCCCCCCCCAAATGGAAAGTTTAGAAATTAAGTGATTAACTATTTTCTGACATGAAATAATAACCATTTTAAAAGGAAACACTTTTTCACAGGAAGTAAATTTCTCTGGGGAAGAATGTTGATTTCTTACCTGGGATTTTCAGTGAAAGAAGGAAACTGTAACAATACATTTTTATCCTTACAAAAAGTAAGAAAACACGTATTTCCTTTAAAAAAAATCATTTTTTAATACAGTGCTTTCACAACACCCATTTGCTGGCTGGTTTAATGAGAAAACCAATATTTTTTCCCTGAGGTTTTGTTGCAGAGATGACTTATACCATATTTTTAATATTAGTTAAAATTATTTCAGATCTAAATTCATACTTTAGAATCCTGTACAACCAAGTAATGTTTGCTGCTTAAACTGAATTTTTGTCAGCTAAATGTATATTCACAATTTTAACAGCTGGTTAATAAGGACTACATTAACATTTATTGGAAAGATTAATGGTTATTTTGACAAGTCTCCCAATATGTTTATATATATATATATTCTCTTAATGCTGAAATGTGTAAAATATCCATCAGTGATAAAGAGAATAGAAAAAAAAAAAAAAAGGTCACGCACCATAGAACAGTTTATCACCATGGAAAATATCACAAAATAGCCCATAATTATGGCAAGCTAAATATAAGTGAGCCCATAAAGCTTACTGCTTTCTTTCAACATGCAATCATGTTTAAAAAAAAAAAAAAAAAAGAACAGAATATGATTTGTGAATTACTGAATTACTGTTGTAATTCAACAAAGCTAAACTTTTTATAAAGCACATTATTAGAACTTTTGGGGAGTCTCATTACAGCCTTAATATTTTCCATACTGAATAAAGTTATATAATAAAAACTATATAAAGAATGAAAACTAGTTTTGCTAAACTGGATAGCTGACAAGTGTATCCATACATATTACTTTATTAATAATTCAGGTTTCTTTTAGTAGTTGAATAATACATTATGGCTTTAGATGAAAATCCTGCTACAAAGAAAAAGCATCACTGCGAGCGACAAAACTAAGAACTTCTAACACAAATGAGGGAATCATCTTGCCTGATACAGCTTTCCACAGTCACAGCTTTCAGAGTTAATGGTTAGTGCAAATTCAGTCAGGCCAAATGTGAGATTGTAATACAAAAATGCATCTCTATCTGCGTAGTGCCAAAGCTTGAAGCACTCAGCTCTTTGCATCTTTGCTTTTTATGTTGCATGTGTACACCACATAAAAGGAGAGAAAGTTCTTACCTCAAAAATAACTTCATCTTAACTGTGAACCTTTAGTGCCTTCCCAGTAAGAGGGGCTTTCTTCATAGGTGTGTCCAGCCACCTGTTTGCAAGGGACATTGTCAGTTAGCAAATAAAGTTGTATTTTGTTGCCTTAATTCAGTTTCAAACACTTTAAACTTTGCAGCAGATGCAGAGTAACAAATTTGTGTCTGTCAGCCCCCTATTCCCCAACGAGATGCCTGTAAGTGTGCTGATTATACATATGCAACTAATTAGCACTGTGGTTAGGGTATGTTAATAGACTGGGTGTTTTTTTTTCCAGATCCAGGTATGTGGCCACCTCATACACACACACAGTAGCAGACAGTACTGTCCCATGATTTCTGACAGCCGGAGACTTGCCAGCCAAACTGGTGAGGCCAGATTTCCTGTTTTCTGATCGCAGATCCTCTCCTAAAAAGGTGTGAAGGGAGAAAGCTGCTTCAACAGGGGGGAGAAAAAAAAAAATAGCACTTCTTTTTTTTTTCTTTTTAATGGAAGTGAAGGCTGTAGTGTAAAACCCATTTTGCTGCTTTGTTTCCTTTTCATGAAGTGCTAAATGCCACTGGCACAGTTTTAATGGCCCGTCTGGTTTCGCATAAGCAGCAAACTTTTGGCAGAGTGTAAAAGACAGCTCTTCATCTATAAAGCCCCCGTGCCTGTGGTGCCAGCTATCCTTCACACAAAGCCCTCCTTACTTCAGCCTAATGAAGACTGGGGTCCCTGCACCTGCTGTGGCCAAAGAGGCCTGGTCAGCAAAGTGTGGCAGCTGCCTTTTGCGAGGTAGTGAGGTTCAGATGGAGGAAATATGATCAGGAAGGACAATGCATCTGGTGCTCTTGGCATTCTGTAGTAAAGACCAAAGTGGTACTTGCTAGGCTGGGACATCAGAAAAGCCTCTCCCTTGCTGCCTGAGTGTGCTCGCAGGGTCACAGTGCAGCTTCCTGGCTGAGATTCAGTGGTTTGAAAGTGCAGTTCTTGCAGCCTGGACTCCTTGTAGATCCCCCTTAGAAGCAAATTCATGCTTCGGGTGCAAGATTCCACTCAGACTAAAAGAAATGCTGATGTTAGTCAGATTTGCATTACTATTTGCAATCTCTCTACTGATTGGGTGCTGGGGGGACCACTGCAGTAATTGCAGCTGCATGGTAGGCCTCAAGGCTTCCCCCCCCTTAGTTCTGTGCCATAGTGCTGATGTCCCACAGAGAGGGGACCTCAAGTCAATTAATTCTGATAAAGAATTTTATTGGGCTCTAGATACCAGGCAGGGAGAGCCCTGAGCATTCCCAGTAAGTTTAAAATGAATCACTGAATTCCTTCTGTATGGCCATGAGGAGAAAATCCAGCTACAGTATCTCCAATATACATTCAGCCTTTCTCTCAGCACACAACTGTATTAGTGACTTGAGAAAGCAAATGAATTTTTGAGGCTATTTTGCTCTGTGCTTCCAATTTCTCACCAATAACTTTCTAGTACATTGACAAATTCCACTCTGATTTGAGCAAAAGAAAGAGACTTCACTGCCAATTCATAACTAACAAACTTTCTAGAAAAGCATGTTAATTCAACAAAAAAGGTAAGTCAAGTGGTACAAATTCATGGGGACGCAGTTGTTTTTCTGCTTGTCATGAAAGTATTTGTTTGTGATGATCTGGCATTGCTCTCTGTTAGAAAGTAGATACAATAATCAGGCAGGTTGTGGCTTTGTCTGGGTTTGTCAGGCATCATCTCACATAAACCCTCACTTCTCAGTAACTTGTACTTTGAGTGGGGAAAAGCAGGGATTGCAAGTGATACCTAGTGCTGTGATTTCACAAACTGCGTTTGGTCTCTAATGAGCAAACTCTTTTTCTGGAAATGAGTGAAGCCATTATCATACCATGCTGGCTGCAGAACTGCATCTGCCTTTTCACCCCAGACATTGGCAGTTTCCAGTCAGTGTTTCATCTCAGCAAAACGATGGGCAAGACCTGACAAAGAGCAATATTCAGGGTCCTTTGAAGCTGAGTACTTCTGAGAAAAGCATTTCTAAAGCAGTGGCACAAGAATAAAATCACATTCTCAAAAGATGTGGTGCACATAAAAGTTCTCACTAAATGTCTGCTGAAAGGATAAACTTCCCATTTCTGTCTTTATTATAGAACAGCGCTTATGCATATAATCAGTGAACTCATTATCCTGCACTGGTCCGTACATGATCTAGTTACAGGGGATGGAGGTGTACATGGGCAAAAAATAATGTTAATGTTTAAGTATTGTGCTGAAATGTCATATATTTTAAAGGATTAGAAGCACTAGAAGGACCACAGAGTGACTACTAGGCTGTTGCAGAGAATGATTTAGGAAAATACTTTGATCAAAGAAGTTCTGAAGTGAAGACCCAAGATACATCTTTACCTGCTTTATTCAACTAAGTCTTCTACTGAAATACTTGCCTATCTCAAAGCGTTTTAAAGGCACCATAGAATTAAGTGAATTATATGTAGGCTTCACATTAAATTTGTGTCTCAGAACATTGGTGAATCATGAATTTAATGAGCAAACAGTTAAACAAAGGAATCATGTGTATGGCTTAAACCAGGAAACACGAGGCAGGAATCCAGAGCTTTTGTTCGCAGCTTTGCCTTTGGGAAAGTGAGATTAATCTTTATACTTGTAATAGGTTTTGAGCTTTCCCTGCATACTGCTGTACCTTAGGCATCCCAGATATAATTAGAAATTGTATCAAATGTCAGCCTCACACTTATTGTACTTAGCAATTGTGAGACTTAGTTAATTAGTACATTTCACGTGCTTTAGAGTCCTTGGGCAATGAAGGTCTTACTATCTTACTTAGATAGGTGTTTATAAAAACTCAGACTATTATTATTCGAATGTACTTGAAGTCTTATCTGTCAGACAGAGATGGGGAGGGCTGAGGCTACGATAATACCCCACAACTATTAGAGGAGCTGCCAGTCCCCAGAGAAGAAGGATTCAAATTTTCCACTACCCAAATGACAATAAAGCTAAAAAAGGGGAAAAAAAATTATGTGACAGCTGATCTGAAAATAATGCCTCCTATTTTATTACTTTGGCTCACAGTGTCAGAGGTGGATGTTGGTGATATGGCAGAATGAACCTTCCTGCCAGTATTCTGTGAAATTTTGCTACCACGTGACAGAAGGCAACAGAAAGGCAGTTTGACAAAATGGCTTCTGACACAGAAGTGGGTATGAAGCAAATTTGTGTCACTGAATTCCTCCATGCAGAAAAAAAAAAAACGGCACCCACTGACATTCATTGATGCTTTCTGAACATTTCTGGAGACCAAACGTTGGATGTGAGACAGGGAGGTGGTGGGTGGTGCATTTCAGCAATGACACTGTTACAGCAGCTGTGAAACACTGGGTGACCTTCGCTGGTGCAGATTTTTATGAGTGTAGCATGAAGGCTCACGTTCATTGCTGGTGAAAATGCATAACTGCTGGTGGTGACTATATTCAAAAATAGTGTTTTGTAGCTGACAATTTGCCCTGTCAAGTAGTCTTATTGTGCTCTTTGCATTTGTTGTTGTTTCCATGGAAACAAACAGGAGGCATTACTTTCAGGGTGAATTACATATACGAGGTTCATCTTTTCTGTTATCTCTCTAGCATCTAAGACATGCAGGTCAACATTGCCATTGTTAGCATAGTGGAGCACCATGGAAGCAGTAGTGTCTCATACTTATATAGCTACTTATTTGAGATTTCTCCTTGTGACTTTTCAGTCAAATGTGATTGATATTAACCAGTGGATTCAGTAATGATGGTGAGGGGAGAGATGGGTACAAGTAGACAGACCCATTGGAGAGGCCTCTTTCACTTAATTAAAGCTGGAAAATAAATCTATTAACCTTTCTCATGTTTGTCCATCAGCGTTTCAAATCTTTTTGTCCTTTGACTATTTAGCTTTATCAAAAATGTCATGTGCACTTGGTTGAGTTCCAAAATTCAGATTTTGTGTTAAAAACAAATTGCAAATATGACCAAAAGATAGGAGGGAACTAGCAGGTGCGCAGAAGTATTTTTAACATTTGCTTTCCCATCTACTAAGCAACACTGCTTGCAAAGTCAAATAGTGGAAAAGCTCAGTGGAAAAAAAAGTAATCAGTCAGCACCATTCTTTCCTTCAGGACTAATATCTATAACAATAATCAAATCTGTGCAGGAGTTCATATGGGTCCAATCTTAAATCATGTGAAAAAGGCAGAGATTGCAAGATGCAAAACAGATATCGATGGGCAGGCAGATGAAAATTCAATTCTTTGAATTCTTTCTATTTTTAGTTACTGTAAGCCTTGGTCCTGAAAAAGGCTTATGCGTATTAGTAGTCTACTTAAGCTCATCAGTTTCTAGATTTTAGGATTGGAAAGGCCCATTATTATCATTCAGTCTGACCTTGCATAACACAAGCCAGAGAATTTCAGCCGATAATTTCTGCAGTTCAATAAGCTGCTTATTGACTTGATCCTCTGAAATATTGAGCTTTCTGGCCTCAGTTCAAGTGTTTGAAAGTGATCCACTTCAAGAAGGAGACAAGATGACTACCTACAGCTTAAAATTACCCACAAGCAGTCATGTCTTGATTGGAGTCCAAAGTGGTTGTCTAATAACGGGCTCAATCCTTCATGGCAGATAGAGGTTGATTTATGCCTGCTGTGCTGGACCCATAACCTAAGTTATGAGGTTGCACGCATATTCACTCAGCAAACACAGAGATGGTAATTTACAGATTTGTTCAGAACATAAACTGAAAATATGTCATTCACTAAATATTATTTTGTTGGGAAAAAAAACCTCACATCACTGAACAGAAATATTTCTCAAACCTGGAGAAAACTTCATGGATAATTTCAAGGACCTGGAGAGTAACTTAATGAGAGGCCAGCCTTGTCAGTTTGGGAAGGGGCATTTCAACGATACTTCGTTTCATTGCAGTTTTGAATATAATCCTAATGCAGAAATAAAGCAATGCCGAAGTCTTTCAAGTCATTTTAAAAAGGAATCACCAGACTTCTAAGAAAGCAGATTTCTTGTTTTCTTTTTCTTTGTTTTTAAGTGGGTTGTTATACTCATTTTCCGCTCTCTGGGACCATGCCTCTGTCAGATGACTGCTATTTTCTTTTGAGCACACTTACAAAAACAAGAAAGGAAAAAATACTTGTTTTTCTTTAATCCTTGAGTTCAGCAGACAATCTGAGATTCCAGTCTAAAATGTCAAACTGCTTACGCCCACCTGCAGAACAAAGTTTAATTTTCAAATCTTTTATTTATTTATCTATTTGACTGCGTTAAAAGATACTCTAGTACCTGTCATATTCCTTGTTAAAGCCTTGTGGAAAAAGAACTTGGAAGCATTATTCATAAATCTGATTCTTAAATACCATTCCTTTGAGGTAGAAAGCAGATGAGCAAAGCTGTATTCACTGCTCGTATCTGGAATGAGCACAGGACTATACAGTGAATAAAAAGAAAGCTGCAACTCCAATTGTCCACAATATCTCAAGCAGAGTCTCTATGCATTTAGTTCTCATCTGAGCACAATGTTCGTGTTCAGTGCAAAAATCCCCAGGTAATCTCAACAAACCTGTTGTGAGTTTTGCCCACCAGAAGAGTCAAGGTGTTCATTATCTGGATTCAGCTTCTTCACTTGTCCAAAGGAAAGTTGCCTCTCCCAGAAAGTCATTTAAGGTCCCTTCACAATGGAGTTTCTTCAATTTGTCTGTAAGAAAATGGGATATATCACCCTTTGAAGATTTGATCTCTTTGGGCTCTAGAGGAAAGTCAATGCTACGCTCCAGGCATGTATGCTCAAGAGAATGGGACTTAGCGAGTTTATTTCTGTTTCCTTTGAAAAGCCCACGACTGTGCTCAGCTTCAGTTAAAAAACAAAAACCAAACAAAAACTGTAATAAGCTGTTTTCCTTTTTCGGATGCTCACTAGATGTAAAACTTAGATCCAGTTAACTGTTCTAAATATGAAACATCTCCCATAAGAAAACTTGCAAAAATGTTACTTGCATGTGCCTGTGTGAAGTAACTTGAAGAATTTTCATAGTAAAAAGGTATTTTATGCAATATTCATACTGTAGTCAAAAATTCGTTTTACTAGGATATGTAAGTACTTAATTCTTTAAAATGTATGCCTTAACATCTAACATCAAAATTTAGAAGTTCAATTTTTATTTTTTTTAGAAATAGAATAAAATAGTTCCAATAGAAAAAAATATCCAAACATCACTTTTTCATTTTGAACAGAATAGATGAAAGTCCTGAAAAAAAAAAAAAAGAAAGAAAGAAAGAAAGAAGGAAAGAAAGAAAGAAAGAAAGAAAGAAAGAAAGAGAAAGAGAGAAAGAGAGAAATACTGTTTTCAGACCTATCTATCTTGTGGTTAGTACTGCTCAGATTTCTGTAAGCCAAATGTTTGGCACTTCAGCCGTGCTGAACAGAGACCACCATAAAAATTGATTCTTATCCTGCTAATATCTGTGCAGCCATTTTATTTAGCCTCATAACAAGCCTGGGAGAGGCTTGTTTCCACCGTGGTATGAGAAGATAGCTACGTTAGCAGAAGCCAGGAGTTCACGGTGCCATAATGTAACAAGTTATGGCTCATCAGCAAGTGTCAATAGCTGTGTGTAGTCTGTATGCCTGTACGTGCTCATTGCTCTTTACAATTGGGATAAAAGCCCTTATAGCAGATGGAAACTTGTCAGTTTCTTTCTTACTAAACTGCTTTCTTGTATCATCGATCCTTCAAGCCATTCCATTTTTAAAAAATCAAACTGCTTCAATAAAACCACAGAGTGAGTCAGAAAGGAAAGGAACTATTTTTCAAAGTATTTGTTGACTCCTATTATAAGTTTCAGTTGTTTCTGAGAAGATGGCCTCCTGGTCAGGAGCCCAATATCTCCTAATATCTTGCTTAACTTAAATGCTAAATCTGGGGAAGAAAATGTTTTAAGTAAGTCCAACTCTTCAGATTCCAGTTGAACACTGACAGTTTTACGGTGTTTTTTATTTTCCTGGTCTTTGGAATGGGCAGCGGAGTCCTCTAATTGCAAGGGAAATTACCAGAAAGCAAAGTCTCTCCATTGCTGTTTTTGCTCTTCCCACTCCAAGAAGGCTCTGTATTTGCATAGTCACATAATCAGTCCTCTGTCTCCAGGAAATTACTTACCAATTATAATGCCTGCGGCTCTCTGGAAGCTTTGCTACTGAAGTCCACTTTTATATCAGTGCGTGTTTCCAGAACCTCAGCAAATTGAGCACTGTGCAGGCTGCCCGCAGAAGTGGTGGTTTCCCCTCCAAAACAAATAGCTTAGAGACCTAAGACAAATGAGGCTCTGTAAGTGACAATACGTTACAGCCAACTCACTATAACAACGAGGTGTCAGAGCATCAGTTGCAGAAAAAATGTTTGCATGGTCAGCAGGATATGTTCAAACTGATTGATATCCTTCTGTCCTTCTAGGGGGGTGAGCATGCTCATCTCCAGGTTGCAAAAGACTACCTCATGCCACTAACTTCCTTGGGTAATAATAACCCCTGAGTTCAACAGGCTTGTCATCGTGTGGTAGCAAGTCACTACCCACCTTATAATGAATGGCATTAATTTGCTTTTGAAGGAACAGCATTTGCATTTTATGTCTCACGGGGTTATAAACAAAGAATGAATCTGATATGTGCTGCACAGACAGCTCACATGGGCAAATAAAGCAGATTTTATGCATGGAGGAAATCCCAGAGGGAGCTAGGTATTTGTATTAATGCCAGTTAATCTCAAAGTTTAGGAGCTGTAAAAGAAGGAGAAACAGTTTAAACACCTGTCCCAGCTGGAAGTAGTGTCTTAGCTTTGGGGGGATCAGTACAAACACACTCATCCGCTGCTCCCCTCTGCCCCTCACACAATAGCCTTAGAAATGCTGCATAACAGCAATTCCTATGAAGTCAGGGAAAACATCTGCTCTCCTGAATATTTATCAGTCCAACCCACTTGTCAGCACAGCATGTGTACATGTGGCACTTTCTCCTCTTTTTCCCTTGTTGTCTCTTCCATCTGGGAGACATCCCTCCATACTACTTTCCTTAGTTTTCAGACGTCAGTGCAGACAAGTGGCTCATCCCAGTCTCCTCTTCCATGGCAATGGCAAGAGGGCAAGGAGAACAGTTCAGACATCTTTAGCTCCCTGTTGACTTTCCTGTTCTCCCTTTGCCAAGATAATGAGCATGAGGGTTCAATGCACACGTGTATGCCACATGGTCAGAATATACATTAGAACACTGATCTTTCATGGGAGCTCCACCACCCAGGCCTGTAACTTTTGTAAACACAAAATCAGGGTGATGAACAGTTTGTGTCCATGAAGCTGAGTGCAGAGAAGGAGATGTAGCTGAAGCGTCAACTGTAAAGCAGGCTTTGGCGTGTAGACATGTATACCAGTTAACGCACACACACATGCAGAGAACAATCTTTTCCTTTCCATCATCCTTTTAAAAAAAATATCTCACCCTATGTCTTTCAGTTAAAAACAAACAGGGAAATGAACACAAAGATAGTAATTTAAAATTGAAATTCTCTTTTTACTGCCACTCCATCACTTCTGTTCCAAGTAGCTGTTGAACATTATCCTGTCAACTCTTCAAGTATTTAACTACAAAATACTCTTCATAAATAATGTAGGAAGATTAACTAAATGGTACAATAATTACTGCAAATCTAGAGTCCCGTTGCAGAATATATTTTATCCATGATTACAGTGCTTACAGACTTTCCAAACACTCTCTTGTATATTTGACAGTAAGCCATGAGAAAATTTCAGCTGCCTATAACTGCTTTTCAGAATCTGTAACAACTTAGATTAGCATTTATTAAAGTCTTTGATTTAGGAAACACCTCATACATTTTTCTATTTTTTATCTCTTCCTTTTAAAGTTCCCCCAAAAATATACTTGACATTGGACTTGGAAAGCAGAAGTTTTTAATGTTGACTGTATGTTCACAACCCTGTGACAAGGTACTTTCACTCTGGCAGAGACTCAAACGAGACAGTTAACAGGAACAATGAAGCAACTCAAAGAAAGGGTTGTGGGGTTGTGGGGCTTTTTAATTGCTGCCTCAGAAAGCCAAAGTTCCCTCTGTAAAAAAAAAAAAAAAAGAAAAGAAAAAAAAGAGAAGAGAATGGAATCAGAGACTAATTGCCTTGCCATTTCTGTAAAAAGCGTTTGAAATCTCAGTTAAATAAAAGCTTGATCTTTGCACAGGAAGGTCATGATTCCTTGGAACTGTAAAGATGTTCCTCCCCTGCAGTGGTCCATTAGTGATTTGAAAGACTACATACACTGGCCATTACAAGGTACTGAATGAAAGCCAAAATAAGAGCTAAAATGTGTACTCAGTACAGCTCCTGTTGTGTCATATGGGCAAATCTCTGTTGATTACAACAGCAGCTGGACCTATCTTTATTAAGATTAAATTGATTAAATAGCCATCGTATCTCAGTACTTTTAATCTTCACTGTGTTGATGTTCACAGTGCAAGTACGATGTGGGTAAGAACAATATCTCTGCTTCTGAATAGAGGCTGAATTACCATTCCCAGAGGAGCAGAAGCTTTTCAGTCTAAATTGAGATAAAGTTTCCAGAGTCCTGGAAACAAACAAACGAACAATTTCTAGGCAACTCACTTATTAGGAAAGAGCAGGTTCTCAAGAAAGTCTCATTTGCATTATGCTGAAAAAAGTTCCCAGGGCTACCTCTCCAATAAACTTCAGGATAAGGACTTTGGAGATGCACTGGGGAAAAAGAAAAGGAAGCCTGAACTGGAATTTAAACCTTAATCGCTGCAAAGATCATTATATATTTGGGGCTATGCTACACCCAGGTACTTTGTCACCAAATGTAGAACTTGAGAAGTAGAATCTGTGCCTTGAAGTGCTGTGTGAATAACCTCAATACGGGCAAGTCTTCGTTTACGCAGAAGAAACTTGTTTGGACGTGGTAACTTGAAAGTCCATTCTCTATTTCCCATGCAGTAGGAGTATAGTGATGTTGTTGTTTAAGCTAGTGCTTAGGTAATCTTCCTTCTATAGGCTATATTTCATATGTAATCTTGGAAACACATCTGCTCTCTCTGTGCTTAGTTTTTGATCTGCAAGATGAAGGCACTGTGATTTTCTTCATGTAACACTCTCTAGATAACAACTAGATTGGAACAAAGAGCAGATCTTTTATTCAATGATTGACTTGAAAAAATCATACAGATTTTTCTGTAGATTAAATAAAAAAGGAGAAAACTTCTTTGTCTTTTTTCTTTTTCTTAAAACCCATCATCAGCAGGTGTCATTCACTCCCAAGCAAAATTATTCATTTGATTTACGCTTTTATCAGTTCTTCTTTTCCATTTTAAAGACATGTTTAAATGTTTTTATCAGATTTTCATTAAAAAAATACCACTAACAACATTCATATTTCCTTTTACAACTCTCCAAATGAGATCTTTTAAGCATTCGCAGTATGATTTTTCATTTAATAATGGTAGTTTCAATTTTTTTAAACAAATTATCCACGAACCTTTTTTTTCTTCTCCCCCCAGTACAGAGGATTGCTGGTGATACTGTTTGCCAAATTCAAAACAGTTTCACAAATAACTGTGATTCTTCTACATTATGACTTCTGTTTTCGTCTATGTTTTTCTCCCATCTGGCTCAATATACAATCCACAGTATAATGAGTATCAAGCCTCGATGAGGCAAGATCCTATCATAAAACAAATAATGAGTAGTGGAAGGAACACATCAAATCCCACCTTGAAATTTGAGTTTAAAACCCTAGTTCAATTCAAAAGGTGTTTGCTTCATTTCTCGCTGGCATGTATCTGGGAGCAGATCACTGTGCCTAGTAATTAAAAACAACTGCAAAGACAATTGTTGATTTATTTCTAATGTACTGCACGTTTTACTTGTCTTGGTAACTAAATAACAAGGTAGAAGTTGTTCACTGCAATAATAAATTAAATATGTTTAACCTAGTTTTGGCCCTCATATCGGACAGCTTATGCTGCTAATCTATTCATTCTAAAAGCTAAAACTATATGCATTTGAAATATTTAGATGTGTTTTTCTCCTTCTCATTTCTCTTTTTTCTCATCCTTCTCTTCCTCTGTTGGCTGATTTGGTTAGTTTTCTCTAAACTTCTGGATGTGTACATGAGATTTTATTTTCCATAGCAGTATCTGGCCTTTCAAGCTGTAAGTCTGTACTGCCATCAAAGCAGAGGAGGACTGAAACAAATTCAGATATCAAAGTTAAATCTCTGAAAGATGAAATGTTGGGTGCTGCTCCTTTTTTTTTTTTTCCCCAACCCCAATTCTTTTCAACTTCTCCTGTGATATTACAAAGCGTAGTACATCTTGTCCATGTGCTGATCAGAATCTGAGAGGTGTTAGGCTCTCTATCCAAAAGTCTATTTATGAATAGCTTACCATTATCAGTAACCCTGCCAGTTCATAAATGGGGAAGACTGTCTTCAGCATGAGCTAAGGATAGCTTGCAAAGTTGGATAGTGATGTCTCTTTATTCTTTTGCTGCTGTTGCTTCCAGTTTCCCAAGGACTTAATGGTGAAATGTTCGCTACTCTGGAATCACTTTTAACTTAGCTAATATCTTATATTTTCAGTTTGTTTCAGTTGTGGCTCTCATTCTGCTAGCAGGAAAACAAAATGTATGACAAAATATTTTCCCAACATACAAACTGCTGCTTAATTCTGACCTGGTTTATATCTTACCTCTCATCCCTTTCTCCCTGCTCAAATTTCATCTCCTCCTTAGCTTTACCAGTGATCTAGTCATCTACTTCCTTTGCTTTTCCATCTGTTCCCACCAAAATTCTACTATATACAAAACAGACCGTTGAGCCCTAACCCCCATAATTCCATAAATTCTAAGTTTTCTTCCTTATTAAGACCTGGCCTTATACAGGTTTACTAAGTTAATTTGGCTCAATTAATTACAGAAACATGAAACAATAGGTAAAAACAGTGAAAATGAAAAATTTTAGTTGATTGCTTTTCCCTACGGTAAAGGTCAAGGTTTCCTCTATCCCATAGTTTCAGTGTCCTGTGTGGGTAATAGTTAAGCAACTAGAAACCATCACCACCTATCCTGGCAAATCTGCATTTATTTATTGTAGAGGTTTTCAAATTTTATATGTGCCACTCCTCATGGATTACGCTCACTGTTGGTAGGTCTCTAATCTTAGTAGTTCTACAAGAACCTCATAGAGGGGAGCCCAGACTCCAGCAGACTGAAAAGTGGTGCCTTCCTGGATCCAAAACTAGGCTTCTCATAAGCAGGAGTGAGAGCCGTGCCAAGCCTTCTCAAATACTGAAAAAAATTGCGCACAGAAATGTTGGTGGGCATCTTTGTATACAAATTAGCCTCTTGCTTGCAGTTCTTGAGCCAGACGGAACATATTTGCTATTGCCTCTGTTGTAGGACCCAGTACTGTAACATATTTTCCATTCCACTGTTTCTTATACCTTGAATGACTTTGAGGGGTTGAGGTTCCTGTGTTTGGGCATTCAAAAGAATGCTCACAGATATTGGTCAAAATCAGGCCAAATACATACATAAATGAATTGTATAATTCTCTATATCATACAATTATTCTGCTGACTCAAGTTAGAGAGATGGCACTGTCACAGCATGCCGAAGAAATCAGAACTTCTTTCTTAAGCTTCGTGGTTTAGAGTTCGCACAATGCCCTCTTACAGAACTAACTTTGTAGCTACATCGAGTTTTTCTTCTTAAGTCAGTTAATCATTTTTATTTTTATGAATGCTTTAAAACAAAGTTGTCACTTCTCTATAAATCTTCCCCTGCTACATCCTCTTTCCGAGTGCCTCTCAGTGTTTATCATTGCCACATACATTTGAAATGCCAAGGCAATATTATCCTTTGCAGCAGCTGGAGAAAAAAAGGCAGAGGAGCTGGTCTGCTCAGGACGACACATGTGTTCTGCAAAAACAGAGAATCAAGATTTCTCCTACTTGAGAGAGCACACTAATTACTGCTCCCATTTCTAACATTTTCACATGCATCTGCTCCTGAAATCATGCAATTTGCTATTCCTTATTGGAAAGAGGAGCAATAGGACAAAGGACACCGAGAGTTTGAGCTTTTTCTTCTATGCAACTGAATTTACTTTCTTGTGTTAGAGAGGAGCCAGCTGGGTCAGAATCTTGTGCTGCTGATGCTACTGTGAAGGCAGTCATCATATACAAGTATCATCATGAATGAATGGCTGAAGTTAAACCTTCTGGCAAGAGGCCTAGCAGGTACTTACTTCTGTCTCCACAAAAGAAACAATTTAATGTCGGATATAAATACGCTGTATGTTCTTCACTTCCTGCTGCTTAATTAATACCTTCAGTTGGCAAAGAGGAGTTGGTATACCCCCAAACCCAACAAATCAGGTACAACTACAAACCTCCTGTATGAGAGACTAGTTTTGCTTCTTATTACAGTGTTTTTACAGCTTGTAAGGAAGTCGAATTTCTGCAAGACATACTGATACTTCCATATTTGTTTTCTGTTCTTGCTAAGTCAAAAATATGTTTTCAAAGAAATTGGGAAAAATGGTGCCTGTGGCATTTGTTTTCTCAATAACATTAAAGGAAGAACTACAGCAATGTATTGACTGAGACACCTGATTTTTCCTCCCAGTCTAGAGCCTCAGTAACAGCCCTCTCCAGGTTCGAGTGAGTCTCTCCAGCGCAAGTAAGAATTCCAGAGGTAATTTATTCTATTTCCTATACCATTCCTGTTCTTTCTTAAAGCTTGTCCAGCTAAACCCCACTGCTAACCTCGGTGGAAGAAAAAAAAAGAAACCTTATTCTTTTCAACAATATTGACAGTAATTTGAGCTGGCACTAGGACCTCCTTTTCTTGAAAAGCTCTGAGCATCATGGGATGCCAGTCAAACAGATTGTGCAGCAGCTCAGTGGTCATTCATTCACTCACCTACAGCACTGGTAGCAAGTGGTTCTTAATTCCTTATCTGATACAGGCATACCGAGGGAAGAGGCTGCCTGTGGGGAAAATAAAAAGAACAGCAGCAGCTTGCAGTGATTATGTCACTTAGTGCTGTGGCTATTAAGCCGCAATGAACAAGGACAAATGCTCCTTTTCTTTCCTTTCTTTTCTCCTGCATATTTGCTTTCAGAACAGCAAGCAGCATAGTCTTTCTATTAAGGATCACTTCAACAAAAATCTTGCTTTTGTTTCTCATATGGCCGTTATTCTCATCACCGTTATTGCAAAATCTTTTTGAAACTGTTTTATCAAGGCTACTGCTTAAAGAAAAATGAAAACAGTTGCATAAACAAAACAAACTCCTTTGTGTTACTCAGAGACACAAGCCATCTGCAGCCAGACTGCCTTGGACTAGGATCTATCAGATCTGGCTGAGACACACTGCCCGTTAAATAACACCTGATTCTCCCTGGAAATGTCAAATCTACTTACACAGACATCATCCTCAAATTTTGATCTGTGTATTTGCATTAGGATTGGCTAAAGTTTCCCTTCCCAGCATGATCAAATATTGCTTGGGAAACATGTTATGTACTTCCATAGGATCTATCAGATTTTGGAAACATAGGCTTTTCTACCTGTAATAGCAACCAACATGTATCAGTGAGTTGATTTTTCCAAGATCTCAAATATTCACATTTTTTTTCTGAATGGAGACCACCACATTTCTTGATTCATCCCTGTTTATCGATTTACGTTGCCATCCTCTACAATAAATACCATCACAAAGGGAAGGACTAAAGGAGGTCTCTCACTTCCGATGTCAGCCCAGACAGAACCTCAGCTCTTCTGAGCAAAAAAAAAAAAAAAAAAAAGGCAACAACAACAACAAAAAAAGAGGTTGGAAATGAAGCAGACTGGTGGAGTGAGAGAAATAAAAACAGTTCAAGTTAGGTACTTCTTTCAAGAAGCAACCTTCTCTCTACCAACAGCCACTTCCTGAATAGACCGATGCTCTCAAAGTAAAAGCTGTAATGTTTTCTGCTTACCAAAAATCAATCATCCTCCTCTTCCGTGATATCAGTGCAAAAAGCAGATCAACTTGAAGTCTCTACCCCAAACTAAAATATGCTACGAATACTGAAATTAATATGAAAGCCTTCTTTTCAACCATTAGAGTACTATCAGGTAATGATGTGCCAGTTAAATATGAACTCTTCCCTACTCGTTGCTTATCACCTTTGCTAGTCATCTTTAAGGCTGGTTCTTGAAGGCCTAATTGGCATGATTTTATTTATAGAGGTAAAATGTTATAGTACTATAGTCTATAGTACTGTAGACAAGCATCGCTCTGCCCAGCACTACAACTGCGTTAGCTGTAGCATTCATGATGAGAGAATGAACACCAATAGCTGAGATTTATGCCTCCAATGGATGACACTAACATTTCTCTCAGTGTCATTAGGTTAACTAAAATTTCTGAGAGCAATCAGTTTTGTGATGAACTGTCCTGCCCCCCACGTCCAGTCTGCAGCAACCAGTGTTAAGAGCTGGCTGAAAGGTAGAAGAGATGAAGACTAATCGTCACTGAAAACTGGCTGTGGTATATTATTCCTTATCCTCTAAGAACATTAGTTTAACTGTGCTCTGCCATCACTAATAATTGATAATTGTGGTTCCATCCACATAGGATATTGAAAATCTTGGTGCTTGCCTTGGGATGTAGTCCTTTGGAGGGGGAAAACACCAGAATTACTAGTTGGATTGATGTTTCTGAAGCATCATCTCCCCTAAAGAGCAGAGCTGAACAGCATACAGTTTTTAAAGTATTATCTTCCTAATAGACCTGTGAGGTAATATTCCTTGTTTTACAAAAGGAAAGGCAGAGAAGATCAGGTCTTCCTGTAAATCCTATAGTTATTTCAGATGTTATATTCTCAGAAAGTCTTCCATTAGGAGGATTATGCCTCAAAAAAGGAGCCTGACATCATTTCCCCTCTCTTACTGAAGCTTGGAGATCGATATATATACACTGAGACACTCAGTCAAGAGGAGCAGGCTTATATTTCTTTCTGGTGATCCTGTGATAGAAACTCTAACTCCTGGCAGGGAACTGTTAATCCCCCAACTCATTAAAATGGATGGAAGAACCCATGGAGATTTAAGCAAATACTGGCTTTGATAACTCACCGGAAAGCATATGGAAGAGCTGAAGTAAAACAATAAATAATAACAATAAATTCTAGATAAGTTCACAAGGTATTATTGCAGTTAGCAGATGATGGAGACAGGAAAACCATGTGACCCCTTCAGTTTCCAATAACTGCTGCTCACCAGTTAGATGATCTTTCTTAACCTTCAAGAGTACACATGAATTTAAATATCGTATCTGTATATGAATATCAGCAGTGTAAGTCTTGCCATACACCATCATCTCCACATTCACCAAAATACCAACACTTGCATGCACATGCGTAAATGTTTTAGCTTCACTTTAGACCTCAATTTCCCTGTCTTTTTTGTTGTTGTTGTTTTTCAGCAAGTAGACCAGCATATTTTTCTTTCTGACTCAATTCAACTCTAAAGTGGAGTTTGTTTTGTTGTTGCCTTGGTTTTTTAACAAAACTCAGCTCTTTGTTGGTGAGCAAGAAAATACCTGTGGCTGGAGGGATCTCAAGAGTTTAGGATTTATGCGCTTCAAGAAATAGCAGGGGAAAAGAGCAGGGCTGGATTTAACTAGAACCATTGCTGATTTGCGTCCTAAAAGGTATTTAACAAACTAGTAATTTTAACACAAGAAAATCTCACTAAAGGGGTCCTCTTTTCTTTGCCCACTCACTGAAAATCACAAAACTATCATGAATAGAAATCTTCAGAGACATCACTGCTAATGCTGTTACCAAAGACACAAAAACCTTTAGAAGGACAAGCATTCTTTCTCTTGTCACCAGTAACACTCAGCAAATCAAGCTAGTGTCACAAGCCAATATAAGATCACTGCATGGGATCTTACATTTATGATGTGGAATACCAGTAACCAAAAATCATATATCCATGACATTCCACCCCTTATTCTGCATCCATGACACTGACACACCTGAAGGCTGTGCTGCCATTCAGTGAGACCTGGACAGGCTGGAGAGCTGGGCAGTAAGAAACCAGAGGAGTTTTAATAAAAGCAAGTGTAGAGTCTTGCACCTAGGGAGGAATAATTGCACGCACCAGTACAGGCTGGGGAATGACCTGCTGGAGAGGAGCTCTGCAGAGAGGGACCTGGGTGTCCTGGTGGACAACAGGTTGGCCATGAGCCAGCAGTGTGCCCTCGTGGCCAAAAGGGCCAATGGCATTCTGGGGTGCATTAAAAAGAGCATGGCCAGCAGGTTGAGGGAGGTGATCCTCCCCCTCTACTCTGCCCTGGTAAGGCCTCATCTGGAGTACTGTGTCCAGTTCTGGGCTCCCCACTACAAAAAAGACAGGGATCTCATGGAAAGAGTCCAGCAGAGCGCCACAAAGATGGTGAAGGGCCTGGAGCATCTCCCCTATGAAGAAAGGCTAAGTGAACTGGGTCTGTTTAGCCTTGAGAAAAGAAGACTGAGAGGGGACCTGATACAGGTCTATAAATATCTAAGGTGTGGGGGGCAAAGTGGCGAGGCCAGACTCTTTTCAGCAGTGTGTGGAGACAGGACAAGGGGAAACGGCCAGAAACTGGAGCACAGGAAGTTCCGCACGAATGTGCGCAAGAACTTTTTTACGGTGAGGGTGACGGAGCACTGGAACAGGCTGCCCAGGGGGGTTGTGGAGTCTCCTCCTCTGGAGATATTCAAGACCTGCCTGGACGCCTACATGTGCGACCTGGTGTAGGGAACCTGCTTTGGCAGGGGGGTTGGACTCACTGATCTCTGGAGGTCCCTTCCAACCCCTACGATTCTGTGATTCTGTAATATTCAGCATAAGGGATAAGAGAGTCCATCCTCAATCAATTTTGATCACACTGAAAAGATTGTGCCTGACATTTCACCAGAAAGTCACATTTCTATAGAAGTAGCATGAAGCAGGTAGAAATAGATCAAATGTATCCCCAGAAACCTGACAAAGTTACCTGTAAAGAGCATCTGGGAGATCCAGGGACAAGAAGTATGAGTTTTGCTCTATCTTGAAAGCTCTGCAGTGCTGCTTACAGGCTGGATTATACAATTATGTATAAGAATAGCAAAATATGTAAGTACAAGCAGATATGGATATATACATGTGTGCATGTATATATATATATATATATATATATATAGTATATATAGTATGTATATATACAAACAACATGAAAAGAATGGGGAAGATGAGGTAATATGACTCAGGAAAATTCTACTTAATAGTCAGGGGACTGTTAAGCATATTCACCTTATACTCATTGTAGAGGTAATTAAGAGAGATAGGTATCTCCAGAGACTAATTTAGTCCACTGCTCTCTTATAAAGTAATTAGGCTTCATTAGGTAAGGAAAAGTCTGGGCCCTCATGTTGCCAGTAGTCTTTAAATGAACACCTGAATTTCATCTGCAGCTTGAGATCTACGGAATGTTTCTTTAGCTCTTCTCAGAATGTTTGGATGCTATGTTACACAACTTACTGGCAGGATATTCCTGCTGCTGTTTCTGGCGAAAAGAATCTGGAAAAAAATATCCTTCAGGCTGATAAATTGTTTCTGTTTGTTTGTTTGTTTGTTGCTTTTATGTTTTCCAGGGAATAATTAAAAAAAAACAACCACACCAGTTTTTACATCACAATTCTGGTGTGCTTTGAAGTATACTTTACTTTAAAATGCATTTAATCCACCAGAACTCAAATTGAAACAGAGAGAGCTGCTCTGTCTAGAAAGGTTTTGTTTTGCATTCTTGACTTAAAGCTAAAACAAATTCACCTTAGATTCATGATAAAATAGTTTAAATTCTGACTTGCAAACAAAGCAAAATTCACCAATTTAAAGAAAAACAACCAAACAGTGCATATCCCCCTTTTTTGAAATAGTGTAAATGTCATACGATCACATGTTCTTTTATCAGAAAAGCCCTTCATCCATCTAGAATATGCTGTCTGGGTAACCTGTGTTACACATAAACTACATTCCAGCGAAAGAAAATATCACAGTCCAGAACCAGTTCGGTGAAGTGCATGGATAAATGAAAATAGTTTGGCAATGACATTCAAAATACAGGATTTTTGTCTTGAAATAATTTTGTCTCCCTCTTACATCTGGCACTGCTCACCTGAAAGATCTGGAGTGAAATCTTGTTTGCTCTGCAGAAGCTCGATGTTAAAGGACGTAATCTGTTCAGGCACTTCAGAAAATCTCTAAGCATCTACCTACTTAATTATGTAGGTAAAAAGCTCTAAAAACCTGATCTGGGGAGACTATTGAAGCAATTACGTTCAGGGGTTCAGGGATATTAATTGTTCTGAGATCAGTCAGGACTATAGGATTCAGCTTTTGCCCATAATACTGGTAACTGCAGAAGGGGATCCTAAAAGCAGATAAATCTTGCATCCCTTATGGCTGCCATGACCTTACTTTGCCAGTTTGACTGTGAAATATATGTTGAAAATATTGTTTCACATAAAATACATGACTTCAGTAGCTATGAAGAGTAAATAACCTCTTTTAACTGAAGAGTTTTAAGGACTAGCACCAGGAGAAGAAACCATGGGACTGAGACATTACAGCCATCATTCCATTGAAATAGAGGGAAATGCATTACATTTACAGACTTACAATGTACTTTGGACATTCATTAAAAAAATGAACAGGAGATGCACTTAGATGCCTATGGAGATGAGTGCAGCGTAAATGTTAAGAGTGAGAACTACACCATAAGTCAAGCTTTTTCTTTGTTTCTTACTGCAGATGCAGATTTTCTTCAGCCCTCGTAGAAATTGCAGACGTACGCTTACGTATGTATGCCTGGATGTGCTGCTAAACATTACTGCCAACAAGTAATCATTAAAGGAAAGGAAACAATTTCCTATGGTAGTCTAGGGCAAGGGTAGCAAGCAAGTTGCTTGCTTTTGCAGTTATTGCTCAAAAAACATGGGAGAATCTTCCCTTGTTTCTTAAGTAAACGGCATGTGAGAAATCTTCGTAGTACTACCCAGGCAAAGACTGTCTAATCAGACACTATTTTTAGAATTTTACTTCCTTAAAATCCAGACTGAAGTCAAAAGCAGAAATTAACAGATGTGCTTTAATTTCAGTGAACAGCTGCATTAAACAATTAAATACGTCAAATAAACGCTTGCAAGAAGCCAAAACATTTCAGTGATTGTTTAACAGTTTCTTGTGTTTTTTAATTTTTTTTTTCTGTTTATACTGACATTTCTGACACTACACTTTCATTTTCTCTTCTTTAAATTTACAAGGAAAACATAAGAAATGTCACTAGACTAAGAAAGCATTTAGCCCAATCTATGTGAATGTGTTTGTGTATATTTAGCTTTTTTTATTCAATGTAAGATTAAAAAAATATAACTAGAGAAATAATGCTTCTGGTTGAACAAAAAATTAATAGAAACCAAGCCCCAAAACCTTCCCCTTCTCCACTTTTATTCATCGTCTCAATCTTAAAGTCAGCTATTCGTACAGGTATCATTTTCACTGAGAAGATGAGAGATGTTCTATAAAACCTGAGGCCATTTTTAGAAAGTAAGGCTAAGAGGTATGCGGATTTATTTAGCTGGAAACTAAATTAGACACTTTTCCAGCAACAATAATGGCTATGAACTGTATCTATCACATTATTACATCTGCTTTCTCTTTCTTTAAAATACTGACAGTGATCACAAGAAATCAAATCTCGGCCTGATTTAGGAGAAATGACTTGAACTGAATGGCAATTCCCCATGTTGCTCATACCCAGTGTAATGTACTGAGCAGCAAGCTTGTCCTTCCAGTCAGGATGAGATCCCCTGGAATTCACTTCCATGGCAGTATTTCATATTGAACTTGCTCCAGCTCTTCATCCATTGAAAAGTAAATAGATCTATTAATACTGAGGGACAGATCCAAGACCTCAGTCTCTTTATTAGTTATATTTCTTGCTAGTGAAGGAATTTTATATTGCTATATCCTCAGTAAAGTGCTTTTAGTTCTGTGCGCAGGAATGCAGTTGACTGTATCCTCTCTAGTATAAAATACCATCATTATCCTGGAGCAGGCACAGTGAAGCATAGTTTGAAAGTAATGCTCAACAAATTACCATCAAAATACTTAACAACATGGTGCTTCCTAAACAGCACAATCTAAACAACGAAGACTAGCTCCTTTAATGCTCTGTTTCCCTATGTTCGTGCATTACATATCAGCAAAAACTGGCCACATTTGTTGAAATTCAAATCAAAATTGAATGTTTCTATTTTTATTTATTCTGTTTTTCAGGAAAAAAAAAGGAAAAAAAAAAGGGCTTGGCCCCATTTCATTAGTACCATAGTCTAGTATTAACATGAGAACTATCAGAATGAAGAATCATAAATGAGCATGATTTCTTATCTAGTAGAGTTCTTCTACAGGTGTAGAAGAAAAAACTTCCTTGCTTGGTTGGTGCAGAGCAAATGCACTTCTGTGGTAAAAGTAAATACCAAGGATACTTGCCTTCTTTTAGGATACATTTTCTTGTCCACACATGGTCCTCATGTCTACAGCTTCACAAGTATATGGGTGACTGTGTTGCAAGTCAGACACACTATTCTGGGTGAAAAATTAGTTTTAAAAAGGCTAATTTCCACGTTCCCAACTTCTCTGAATTCTTATCCTAGCATGGGATCTCTTGTAAACAGTCTGTTAAATATTTTTAAGAAGAAAAAATGTACAGGCTGCATACACTAAACAGTGGCCATGTAGCATACCAGCATGCACTTTTTTTTCACAGTTAGGTTGGAAACTGTGCTACAAGAGCAGTTACATAGAAAAGGGTACAGAATAATCGGGGCCAAGAAGGATCATGTCATCTGGAAGAATGAGATACCATACAATGGTTTGGGTTGGAAATGACCTAAAACATCATCTAGTCCATCCCCCTGCCATAGGAAGGGACACCCTCCTCCAAGTCAAGTTGCTCAAAGCCCTGTCCAACCTCACTTTGAAATGTCTATATCTACTTCACACACCTTGAACCAGGAACACCCTGAAGCTGATACTCAGAGATCAGATCACCTTCAAATCACATCCCTCTGGGATTTCTATGCAATGAATATTACCAGTGTGACCCATAAAAGAAAGTAGCCAAAGTTCACTGTACTACAGTCAAATGTGCACCATGATTGTTCCAGTATTAAATCTATGATCACTGCTGGGAAGACAATTGCTAGCACATTTCCTATAAGAAAACACTGGCTAGTACTGGAGTCCAGCTATACAGTTTTATGCAACAAAACATGATTTCCTCTGGGATCAAAATGCCTTCATTCTTTTGTTAATGTTTTCTGCATTCAGGAACCTGCGTTAATGATATCAGGCAGTTGTCTATTCATGTCATAACTGCATTCAGACCTATTCTTACCCTGAGGCTTTTACAGTTAGTGGTAGCCAAATGGTGGGAAAAATAAATGCCCTTTTCTCCATTTTACAGAAAAAGAGCTGAAAGAAAGTAAACCCACATCATCACAATATCTAAAGTCAGTCTTGGAGTAAATATTCAGGCAAGTGTTAGTCCTCAAAAATATTAGGAGACTTTACTGAGGTTATATAGAGATTGTGGTGCACACTCCAGTCTTCTACATTCTCTCTCAGTGCTCCAGTAGCAGAACAGCCTTCCTTTCCCCTGCTAATATTATTAATTGGGCTAAACCATCTTCAGAGAAATCACGATGTCCTTTATGTATCACCAGACTTGTGTGTGCTGACCCAGACCTATCTCTCAGCAGCACAAAAAGAGCATTTAGTACTTTTATTCACTTCCTCATTGTTGGTATGTCAGGACAGTGATACGAATTCATTGCTGCTTGTCAGCTGTCTGGCATCTGCTGACAGTGTCTTCAGGAAAAGTGAGCGGTTATATTTAAATATCTGTCAGTTAATATGACAAAAGACATGAATACTTCTCTGGGATTTGCAGTGACCTTTTCATTTGCCTTGAAGAGTTGTCTTCCTCTGATCAAGAAACTAATTAGGTTGCTGCAAGTTGCTGTACATCTCTATCACTGGACTGAGGAAATGCATTTCTCCATATGACAGGGACTCTGCAGGATATTTCCATTCTTCCTAGAATCCTGTGGCTACAAATAGTTACACTTTCTACAAATCTGAGGCTTGGGTTTCATACTGTGAAAGTGATAACAGACTGACAAACCCTAGCTGTAAACAATTATATTGTTTGGTAAAAGTAAATTGCCTTGGAAAAGTTGAGTTTCCTCAACTCACCATTTTGAGTTGCCATTGTTAGAGTCCCATAATGAAGTCTCAAGCTAACTGTTCTTGAAAGTGGGCTGAAAGAGTAAAAGCATCCAAAGACATAGAGTCAGAAAACATTGTCATTGGACAAATATGAATTTTGATAAGGTGGGAAAGAGCACATCTGGAAAAAAGATGCAAAAATAGCTCTTTCAGTGACAGCTGTATTTGGGGAGTGTGAGGGATGAGGCTTTTGTCTTCACTGCATAATGTAGATGAGCAATAAGACCATGGAGTGGCCTACTGCTATATACTAGGTTATTTGCTATTCAGTTTCATGACTCATTGAAAAGAAATTAAGGGAGTGCCAGAAGCACATGCAAGGAAGCTTCACGCTGAGTAATGTCACTTAGACTATGCAAGAGATGTAGACTTAAACACTTAACCATTCACCATGGCATGTATTGTGGAATACATTAGCTTTTGAAATAATCAAATAAATCACAACAGATATACTAGAAAAATGTGCTTCCAGATCAAGAGTACCTTTGTTCTGAAAGTCCTTTGTTCACTGCAGATTTCACTCTCAAGAGGTTCTTTGCTAAGTTCTTTAGTTTGTGCTCTTCCATAATACAGGCCCTTGAAGAGGGAAATACATCTTCTCCAGTAGCTGTGGAAGAGCAGCCTGCCAGGACCTGCCAGAACAGCGGGTGCTTGACCTCCATTTTGCATCCTTCCCTCTTACAATAGTCAAAAACTGAGGAAGTCATGCTGTCCTGGACCCTGCTGCTATTCCAGACATTGACTCCACTGTTTGCTGATATTGTAAATAGAACCAATTGAAAATCCTAATTAAAGTGTTTGGGTTTAATTTCATTTTTAATCTTTTTTTTTTTTTTTTAAATTTTCTTTATCTGTGAAGATTTTCCTAGTTTATGAAGAAAATTAACTTTCTGAAGTTGATGTACTTCAAATGAATAAATATTAGATATATGCCTAATATCTAATAATATCCTATTTTTTCCTTTTACTTCTGCACTTCCCTTTTCTCAGCAGATGAACGATGTGGGTTGTGGGGGGGAGGGGGCAGGGGGATGGGTTAAAAAAATACTCCAAAACACCCCCAAAACATATTTCTTTTTCAAAAACCTTAAGTCCTTAAAAAATGGTTTTGGTAGTAATTTCTAATACACAAAAGCTTTCTACTTAATCACTTACTAAACCACAACACCAATTTCAGAAGTTAGAGCCTATTTATTCGGGATGATTCTGACTCAGAATTCCCCAGGCCATGAATTTTGAGGTCTGTGAAGTGCTTTCATGCCGTTACATATGACAGGTTTGTCACGTTTTCTGAGGTCATTATGCTGGTTTTGTAAATACAAAAAGCGTCACTATGCTGACATAGCTAATGGTCCAGTCCTCTCCCACCAACCATGAACAGAACCAGCTGCTCCCAACTGCTTAAGGAGAAACTCAAGCTTCTGAAATAACTGACTTAGGAAGAATGCTCCTTCCTAACCACCATTAGTTAGTTAATCAACTATAACAATTTTTAAGAGCACATAATGAAGAACAAGCCAAATGACATTAAGAATGCTGCATGACTAAAAGGTCTCATTTAGTCAGCTGCAGCTGAGCAATACAGGTGATCAGTGATAGTATTACCAATGAAAAGAAACCTATAGTGCAAAGCATCTCAGTATTTTATTTCCTTTCCAAAATAAAATTTCTCCAACTGATTTTTCAGTTTCATTTCCCTATATGGGAGACTACTGTCTTTTATTAGTGCTTAATTCATCTGTTGATAAAGAATCATTCTTTATATTTTCAGTAAGAGAAATAAAGTGAGCTTAATTTATTCAGGCTTCAGAAGTGCATTTGATATGGTGCAGCATGGGAATATAATAGCTATATTGCAGAAAATAGCTATTAGTAGAATAACTACAAGGCAAATCATGATTAGAGAAGAGGTTACAACAGCATATGCTAAAAGGAGAAATATTTAACTGAAGAAAAGTTATTAGTAGAATTCCCTAGACCTGGCATCAGGATAATATTTCTCCACTGCGCTAATGAAATTTGCTGTAACAGAGTTGGAGGCACTAGATAAAATTGAAAAAAAATCCGCATGTTACATAGTATGAATGAGATGACATTAAGATCTAAATTAATTGAAATCAGATGGCACTATAAAGTTCAAGGACATGTTACTGTAGACTATAGTCAATTTTCAGTATAGAATATAAATCATATTTATTATTGAATCATCATTAGAATAAGACAGGAAAAACAATGTTTAGGTGAATGACTGAATGATAGGATTATCATGAGCCACTAGGGCCATGTGACCATGGAGAAAATAAACATTAAATCACATATACAAAGTGAGATTCCTCTGGGAGAAACAGGGATATATTTAAGGTTGCTGGAATGGCATTGGACGAACCACAGAATCTTACGTCAGTCAGAACCCAGAAACGTTGTTCACACAAGAGTACGGATACAAAAGGGAGGTGGGAACAAGCAGCTAGAGGAGATCAGAAAGTCAGAAGGAAGACTAGAAAGTTTGCTTTGCTTCACCCAGTGGAGGAAAGGCCAGGAGGAGTTAGAATATTCCTCTGAGATAAATATCTGGAAACAGTCGTAGATTCAGTTGTTGGAAGGCACACCTAAGGGTCTTCTCATCCAACCCCAGCTTAAGTCAGGACAATCACCACTAGTAGTTCAGGTCAACTGCAGCTCTGTACAGATAGGTCTTAAAAATCTTTTAGGATGGGAATACCATATCTTCTGTGATTATTGCCAGCACTGCATAATCTTTCCAGTAAAATACTTAACATTCAGTCTGAACCTTGACCTGCAGTTTCTAGCTGTTTCCTGTTATTAAGTCCTCTAGCACTATCAAGAGCAGGTACAAATCACCTCTCCTTCAGAGGAGAAAGCATTTCCACCAGCGGAGAAGGTGGTACTAAGCAGATGGACATGAATTTGTCATAAGTGATTCAAAATTAGAGGAAATTTCTCTGTTACTGGAGTGGAACTCTGAATCAGAGTCAGACAGGAGATCAAAGAAAGGTAAGACAGTGAGTGGACTATAAGGTGAAGCTTTAATAAATTTCTGAATGATAATCAATAACCTCTTGGTTAAGATATAGAAGGTTCTTAGATGCTATGATTTGTTCTTAGCAATCTGTTCTGCAGTCACAAATTCCTCTTCTAATTTCCCCTGTCTACCGAAATAAGGGCATCACAAATGTTTGTGCAATACCCATTAGATGCCACAGGAAATGGTTATATTGGCAATGATTATTAGAAATTTTAACACACAGCAGTCCAAATGCTATTTGCTAGAAGTCCCACTAACCAAATATATCATGAATGTGCCAGTGTTATACAGGACTGTAAAAGAAAATCAGCATCACCGGGTAAGGTCTTTACTCATAGTAAATAGTCCCCTGGAATTTCTCACAAATCCTGTATGGACATAAACGCTCATTGTGAGAACAAGAGATTTTTTTTTTTCTTTCAGGGATATTTTCAACAAAGCAGAGAAGTTTCTTAATATCAGTCATAAAATACATATAGAATCTATTTTATAGACAGTCTAAGGATATGATTGTTTCTAAGAATGATTTCTTTTTCATGGGTGACCTTGTAGAGCATTATTCAAGACAAGTTTTTCCAGCATTGAAATGGAGTTATAAATATGTCTGAGCTTTATATATATTTATAGGTATTACAAAAATAATAATTCTGATGATAGCTCTGAATGGAAAGAAGATCAACCTTGATTACTTGCCAAATGCTACTGAGAATTAGAAGCCATGGAAGTTATTTCTTTTTTTGTAAATTTCCTTATTTTATGGGCTCTCAGGAAAGAAATTCATATTTTCAGACATTCTCCTTTTCCTTCTTCTTTCTTTTCAGTCTTCTCTTTATCTCTGGCACTAAAACGTTCTCTTTTCAGAACCATTATATTATTAATGCATGATTATGCATTTCTAACACTGCTTTCCTCAGCTTCTGTCTGAATACCTTTATTCGAGTCTTTTTCTTACATTTTGAAATTTCAATACAGAAATGAAATGGAACAGTTTTTGTATTTTTCCCCTTCAAGAAGTAAAATAAATAAATAAAGAGGTCACACAACATTGTATGCAGGTGTTCCTGTGAGAAACAATTGATGTTATTATATAAAAGGAAATGGAATGAGATGAGTTTTACTGAATCCCTTAGGGAAATCATTCAATACGCACTCTTATCAAAGTCTAATAATGGCCTGGCCGCTGCTTGTTTGCTTTGATGAAGCTGATAATAACAGAAATCTACATTTATTTGCATTTCTTCTGCTAGAACTCACTGAGGCATCTCCAAATGTAATTTTAAAGTATTAATCTAACACATGTAGATTTTCAGCTCACAATAAGTAGAAAGAGATCAAACACAAACTCAAGAGACACAGTTCTTCTGGGGGCTGTACTTGACCACCATGACTGTTAATGAATGTTCTTTTTGAGAGGCACCAAGTATCTGTTCAAAGGTAGTTACCACACCAAGGATCTTGTAATCTACCCTGGAACAGGCTGAGAGGGAAAAGACAGCAGATCATTAAGAGATTTAGTGCAGTCACCGCTGGTACTTCGCAGCTATGAGCATTTATGTTCAGAACTGGATGTTCAGAGGGATTTGCAGAACTCTCCCAGAATTTTTCCCCTTAGCAAACATCCAATTTCTATAAGCCTTTCTACTGTACTAATTGGTGCTTACAAGCTTGCAATCAGAGATGCTCCTTAATCTCCTTGCCAAGAGCAATTTGGTAAAAGTAAACTTTTTTTTTTTACAAGAGATCAGTAACATGGGAAGAGACTGAAGTAATTCATAGAAAGCCCAGGTAGAACTTCTCCATGAGAACACACTGACTTATATTGATAGCATATTTTATCATTGGTGTGTTCATCTCCCTTTCAACAATGTCATTTCTCTTCTCTTTCATACATCTCTCAACTGACTCATAGCAGAACTCCTCTCTCCATTTAATCAAAATGTTTAGAAATACCTTACATCCAGTATTCACAAGCTACTGAGGGTAATAATTTTGCAGCATTATTGAGGCAAACCATGAAGACAGAGTAGTGAGGTCAAGACCTGGAAGTTAACTAGGAACGTATTGTAGCTTCCTTCTCAGGGATCAAGGGCAGCCTAGTTATTTTCCTGTCTAGAGATATTTCTTTACTTTGCTAATGTCTAAACCTCAGAATCCAGGTACAGCCTCCACAAATGATGTTTTTAAGAGCGTGATGCAGGAACAAGATGGCTATTCTAGACACTGAGTTCTGGTTCAAGCCTTAACATCTGCTAATGACCTTTGTGATTTCCAAAATATGAAGGACTCTGAAGCAAAGATTTATCTCCTGTTTTGTTGTTTGTTTTTTTTCCCCTACTTTGTATATCCTTATTGAAAAGCTAGACTTTAAGAACACAAGGAAAGGTGATTTCATTGTTGCCACAGATGTGACAAAAAATACAGAAATATGCTCTTTTGGGTAACACCTGCTCTTGTTAGAAAGCCAAAAGGTTTGGAAACTTCTGTTCAGACTGTAAGAAGGTTTCAAAGGTGGAGTCTAAAATATACTAGCCCTCACTGCTCTGCAAGCTGGCATGCTCACATCCTTCTTACCAAGAATTTAGTATGTTATCTTTAATCACTGGCATCACCAGTTCTTTTTTCCCATACTCACTTCTATTTCCTTCAATTTTATTTCTAATCATGCAGTTACTGGACATAGCCAGCCAACAGCTACTAATGCTAATACAACATGCTTACTGTCATTTCTCCAGTTAGGATTCCATATTGACTCTTCCCTTTTCTTCTCAAGAGCCCCAGAAAAAACTTAATGGCTTCCAAAAAACTTCCTCAATCAATAAGCCCTGAGGTCCCTGAAGTGCCATAATCTGAATGAAAGTCTGTGAAGCAAAACTGAAAATGAGCTTAGCAGGTTTTAGCTGCAGCTTGTTATCTGTCATAGGAGAGGGTTTTTTATTTTTTTTATTTTCTGTTGTTCTTTGCTTGTTTACTTTTTACTACCTTTCAGTTCTCAAAAGTCAGCTCCTATTTCTGAATCTACAAGCTATAGCTATGCATCACACAGGCACCAGTCAAACTTGGATATGAATAATCAAATCGTTCTGATATCTTCACTTTTCCCAGAAACAAAAGGTGGAACCAGGCTGAAGGTGCCTCGTTTTGTTTAATATGATATCGTCCTTTGTTGCAATTTGAAATAACTGTTGGAATACAAACACGATTTCTTGTAGGGTGACACAGCTTTCCAAGGCAAAGGCAAATTTGGGGTAATTTTTTCTATGTCCTTCAAGGAATGCTCCATTTTAAGTTGCAATCAATGAGTTTCCCTGTAGCATTGCCCTGTTTGCAATCACTAGCCACAGCTAACAAAATCGATTTGAAATTAGTAAAGGCAAAATGTTTCCAATCAGAAAGTCCACTCTGCTGATATTCGTTTCTATTAACTGTACAACTTGAGAATGAATTCACAATGTAATCATTTTTTATGTTTACATGCATACTTAAGAGATGAGCACTGGACTCCTGAACATTCAAGTTCAATGCTATTCTTCAGTAACATGAATATATTTGTATTTTTGCACTGCTTTAAGCCTTGGAAAACACCTTTTGAGTGTTGCTCGGTTGTCTCTGGAGTATAGAAAGAACTACCGGGGAATTCAGCTATACCAGGTTTAATATTTGCTTTTATTCCCTAGGTACCTTTATATGATCTTGCACTGTTGGATGGAAGACAGCAACATTGTTTTCCCTAAGTTTAACTATGCAGTCAGTACACAGAAACAGTCACAGATACAAGATAAAAATAAGGCGTAATACTCTTTGCCTTGTGTAGGAACACTACGAGTAACCAGAGCAGGAGACCTGTAAATCCTCATACTCCTTATTCTGAAAGGTGTGTTCTGTGGCCTAAGTAGGAAAGAGCCATGGAGATTCATTCAGGTCTCAAAAGATACGTTTCCATTTTCTCTGAGAGCTAAACAAAAATAACATAGTCAATATTTCCTCTTGTTGAAAAATTGCAATTCATTGAAAACCAAAATTTTCAAAATGAAGGGCCAGCAAGCAACAGTCATCCAAGGAAGTTTAAGAAGTTACAACTTTCTATTTTCACACTGCGGATATGAGAATTTCTAGGGATTCTCCTGTCCAAAGCTACTTTGATTTTGCTAAATAAATTGCATTTTTAAAGTAAAAAAATGGAAAATGTAATTTAAAACTCTAAGATGATTGCAAAATTTTATTGAGATGAACAATACTTTCTAGTAGACATACAAAAAATAATAATTAAGATGCCACTTTTACGGTCCATTTCAAGACTAGGACAGGACATAACTATTGTCACAAGGAAGAGGTGAATTATCACCTGGCTCACATGGTGAGCCTTTTCTCTTTTCTACCCTTGTCCTTCAGAATAAAGTTTGACACGATAGAGAAAAAAAACCAGAACCTTGCTGAAGTATTACTGAGTATAGCCTGTAACCAAATCTCAAAGTTGTCTATCACTTGATCTTTGGTTTTTTAACTTGAACGTATTCCAAAGACCATTACTGTAAAGTTTCTTTTTTTGAATTGGGTTTTAAAAACAAAAACCAATTTGGAGCAAATTCATCAAAAGCAACAAGAAAGAATGTTCATAACAAGTTGTACTTCTACAGTCAACAGGGATTAAACAAAGATGAACAAAGATGGTGCTTTTTTAGTACTCAGGCCTACCCACCATCCTTACCCATAAATAGTTGTATTGAAAAAAAAATCATGTCATGTTTGCTTGTGCTTTTTGTGTGTGTGCGGTGTCTGCATTTTGTACATCTGTGCAACTGAAAACACCTAATTCATGTGCAGTCTGTCTGAAACCTGCTGTAACAAATTTAACTGTACTGAACAAGTGCTTTGACTGAGGTATAAATTCTAGCTGATGAGTTTTAGTAGCAGAAGCACAGAATAGGGAGGGTGTTGCCAGATGCAAACTCAGCTTCTGATAAAAGCTTCAGTTGTTGGATATACTCAGTGTTTAAAAGGAAGAGGTTTGGCAGCAAGCAGAATTAGCCACATGGAACTCATCTTAGGTTCTATCTAGGTGATGTAATGAGAAAGATATACATCGAGTCTAGTTTTAGACAGGACAGCAAGAGCTGAGGAATTACCTAAGGTGTTACCCAAGCAAAGTTCAGGGAATTCAGAGTGGATATCACCACCAGCTCATCTTCCAGTTTCCCTGCCAGCTGCCCTATCTCCTTTTACCCTTTCTTCTACTCCCTTACCAATGTAGATGTCTCAGGAAAGCCTTAATGGGAATTTATAAACACTTGGTTTATTAGAGGCATGATTGTGAACCTAATCACTTCTTCACACCATCACTGCATTTATCTGCACAGACTAATCAGGGAATGTCTGAAAATGCTGGTCTTATTCGCAAAAGTACAGCAAAGCTGACACCTCTCCAGCAAAGCTGACACCTGCCCAGCCTGGTGAGATGTATGTGGAAGGAGTGAATAGGCTCTGAGTTTTATTCTGGTCCACTTTTCACTATCCATAAGGATGTGCTAATAGCTATGAAATAACAGTACATTATCAGCTGGACCCATTCCAACTGCTAAAGCAGATAATATTTTGTTGCCTTTGTTATAGATTACAGAAGCCAAGCTGCAGATTCCTGTTCTCACCTCAGACACAAAATCAAAGCCATCGAGGACTGCAAGGAAACTTCCTTTTTTTTTTTTTTTTTGGCACCTGAAGATCCAGACTGCCTTCAATGGCCACAATGTGCAGGTAAAGTAGGGTGGGCTGTGAAAGATTTTCCACTGGAGCAGAAACGCCCAGCCCAGTACCAAATATGAGAAAAGAAGCAAGTGCCTTCACCTTTGGGGGCCCAGAGCTCACTTTGGAGGCTCTCATTTCTCATGGATGCTTGATAGCAATTACAGCCCTTGGCTGCAATTAATAATGAAACTGGGGTCTGCAGTCATATACAGGAAAATGTTTACATTGGTTTCTACACATTGTCAATGAGTTTTACTTAGCTAAAATTTAAATGTTAAGGCTGCACTGTTATTCATTGCAAAAGACAACCATATCACAAGGACATTTCTGCCATTTATTTTATGTATCCATCATGAAGTGGAATCAATCTCTTACTAGTAGTGTCACTTGCTCTACTGACTAGTATGATGGCACATGCAAGACTTTCTTAAGCAGATGCCTAACTTTAAGGCAAATAGCTTCAACTGTTATTTTTCTAAATGTCTCAAGAGAGTTTGTAAAGTAGCTCCACATCTCTGTTATCTCCCACCGTATTTATATAACAGAGCAGTCCTGCATTTTCAAGATAATTCATTTCTTATTTATCAAGACTGGCAAAAGGTTCCTTTAAGGTGATCAATATAAAAAAAAAACCCACAAAACAAACAAACAAAAACAGCTAAAGTATATGGATTGATTCAGTGGGAAATAGAGACATATTTCATGCATTTCTTCTAGTGCTCCCCACAGGATTCTCTGTTCAAACTTGCTTTGATGAAGGTTTAGACAACTATTTAGTTGCTATCAGATACCATGGACAATAAAAATACATACTTGTCCTAATGATGAATTCCCCCATATAATTAACCACCCTCCCTTGTTTGCTGAGAGGAAAGGACTATTGTATATTGACTGAAAAAACAGGTTGTAATTTTTTTGTAGCTGCTACTTTGATTTGTGTTAATTTCTCTTCTCTGAGTTTGGTATATATACTGTGTATGAGCACACATAACTTGACTGCCTTTGTCCGACTTGGAAACAAGTGTTTAATTATTGCTCCTACAGCTTGTGGGATGAATCTCATAAATCAGCATTGTTTCATGGAAGAAAAAAATAAAAGTTATGGTATATAGGATTAAAATAAACATACTTCTGCATCTTGGACCTTGATCCTCTCTCTCCCCTAAGAAAAGCAATACAATTCAGCAGTTACTTTTCCGAACACCTGTTTACAAGGACATCCTCAATAGCAGCAACTGACTTGTTCCAACTGAATCACTGGCTGGAGCAGATAAGATATATTGAATTTTTAATTGTATTTCATCATGAATGCAGCTGTTTTGCATCAGTCGCCATAAAGACCATTTAACTATTCTCTGCTGGTTTCTGGACAAGAGGAGCCTCAAATTCAATTAGAAGTGTGAGACACAGCCAAGAACTTGATAATGAACAGCAATTCTGATGGAACTAAAAACAAAAAAAAAGAGGATGCACAGAAAGATAAGATTGCTTATAAATAAAGGTTGTTAACACATTTTAGCTTCTGGGACTGAGAGATGCAAAGGTAAATGCCATCTCTGCATCGAATTCTCAAGCTAATCTGCATGAGGTGAAGTAATTGCAGCCATCTTGAGGTACTTTTTCTTCAAACTCCTGACACATGGTGAAATGAAATTTGAGTACCTTTGGAGAGCTGATAAAATACTAGGGATCTGATCTCACTAGATATGGTGACTCAGTAATTATGGCATTCAGAACTTAAATTTCTGACATACAATAGAAATATGCACAAGGTAGACTTTAGCTATTTGGAAGTTGTTAAATTTAGGTAGAGGCTGGCAAAGCAGAAGCTAAAGATCTTATGGGAAAGTGATGCTGTCAAAACTTGAGGATGAAGGTGCAGAACAGGCTTTTCTAGTAAAAATAAACTTTATAAATAAATTAAGGTCTGACAAGCTTCATAAAGATAAGTGATAATTGCTAGTTGAAATAGCAGTTCTAATTTTGGAGATAATTTTACATTGTGTACAGGCGTACCTGAGCTTGCTGTACACCATCTAGTATGGATGTTAATGGACACCAAGTCACATCACCACCTCACCAACAGACACCATACAAGCCCTTTGTGGCACCTTCCATGCAGTCTGAAAGCCAGACTGCCCCGCATCTGCTGTTGCCTTGGCTATTTGTACCCTAGTAGTATAACTCAGGTATGTCAAGCTCTAAATTCTGTAAAATGAAGGCTGTCACATCAGGCCCAGTCTTCAATTTCCCCAAAATAAAATCTCCCTATTTCCTAGAAACGAACTTTCTTTATGACATCCATATTCAGATGAATGTACAGAATCTAGTCTTCCTCCCTTTGAAAAATGCTTTATGTCACTGATTAAATTAGCAGTGCTATCCCTGCTGCTGAAGGTGAGAAAACAGAAGATTACGGTTCAATATGTAGTCTCTAAATAAATGCTAATACTCTTGGCATTAGGGAACCCATCTGCTTCTTCATTTTTCTACCACTACAAAATCTATGATATGTGATTGTAACAGATGTTTTATGTCTACTAATGACTATATGATACATTATTAAGCCAAGAGGGTCATTAAACTGAGTTGTATGCAGTTTTTCCATCTGTAACTGCAAGGTCATCAGACTATAACCTAAAGATTATAGAAACCCCTCTTTTTCCTCACCTGAGTCCATGTATAATTTACACAACTAACATTCAACAAATACTGTGAACATCTTCATTAATGTTGGGTTATCCAGAAGTGCCTGTAGGCAACTGTACAACTGTCAGAGCTGACACGTCTTAATGGCTTTTTTGCCAGAAGCAATTCTTCCGTTTAGCTGCAACCTGAACTAGTCAAATGCCAGTTGCCTAGCTAGGCAAAAAAGTGAATGTTATGTTCTTTCAGGTAATAATATTCAAATGGTGCATTTATCTTTATCTCTTTTTTCTTCTTAATTATACCGGAATTGGAAACAAAGTGGATGCAAACACAGTATGGTAACATAAGTTCATAGAAATGCATGTTTTCATCAGCCTTTGACTTGAAAGATGTCTATTTCCCATTACTGAATATCATGTAAGAAGAAGGATATCTTGTTTTGCCTCTAAAGAATGACTGACAGAGTAATAACAGACCCAGAGTGAAGCAGTTTTTGAGAAGGCTAGTATTTCTTCATAGAAATTTTTAAACAAAATAAAAGGAGATAAAAAAAGAAAGAAGAATGACTTAAATATTTCAGTGATCCATTTGTAAGTCTCTAATTAAGACATACCTCCTTAAGCATGATTCTTGGGATGATTCCTAAGCTTGATTCCTACCCATAATTTTCACTGTAGATTTTTATAAGTGCCACACCGTTATAAGTCCATAAGTCCAACACCTTGCATAGGTGTTGGAAAGTCCAAGGAAAAGGAAAAAGACACCATGTTCCATCCAAGCAATTGTTATTACATTCACAAGAATAGCTGAAGATAAGTCCAAGTCAATGAATGAAACATCAACTTGTAAATATATTAATATGTCTGTGTACATGCAGGTACCGGACGTGGCAGTACTGCTAAAGAAGACAGAGAAATAATTGTTTTTCCATCAACTGCTCAAAGTTATTCCTTCAAAATTTGAATCCTCTGCTGAAAGTAACTGTGGTTTTGGATACACCTAACAATAGTAACTCAGTTTACTAATCCCTCCAGACAGTCACTGATTTTGCAGATGTTCACAGTTTGAGAGCAGGTGAGGCTGGGCAGACTTTCACCACGTTCATCGCTGGTGAGAGTCCACAGCTAATGGTAGTGATTTTGTTGTAATAGTAGTGTTTTGAAGTTGAGCATTTACTCTATCATATAGTGTTATTGTGTTCATTGTATCTGTTGTAGTTCCCATGGATAAATAAGAGGCATTACTTTTGGAGAAATCTAGGCGCTCTACCAGGAATATTTTCTCTACCAGTATCAAATATATTATTCTGAACTAGTACAACATTAGCTTGTGCCTGCCCATCTTCCCCTATAATGAAGAATATTTGTATACCTGACCACAAAAACACGGCTGATACATTCATTGCCTGTGGGTACATTCAAAAGCACAGAAGTTCAATGTTACATGGGCTGAGTGTTCAAAAGATTTCTCTATGGAGGATGAATTTGTAAAGGAACATTTCTCATAGCCCTGGAAACCTGGCCAGCATGTAGGCAGTAAGCTTTCAACTTCAAAGTCTCAGCTTCGTTTTTACCTGATCTCAGTATGAGGACAGTCAAATCTGTTTTACAGAGAACTTGCTTGAGCTCTAGAGTCAAGGCAGATATACTTTTCAAATATTCTATCTAGAAAATATCTCCATTATGTGAACGACTCAGTGTTGCTATGGTTGACCAGATTGGAGATATTTCTATTTATCTGGCCTTCTTAAAAGGATCTGCTTGGGTTGACTTATATTGAAATTTGATTCAAAGTGTATTTAAAGGCAAAACCATGGGCAGCATTTCTTACCACTTAGAAGAACTAAACTGTTATCATTTTCTTTACAACTGTCATATTGTGAGTTGCTTTTGAGTGAGGGTTTCTTTTTTTTTTCTTTTTTTCTTTTATTGTTATTTTGCTTTTTGAAGTTGCTGTCTACACAGAGATTGTATTTAAGATCAATATTGTTGGACTCAATGAGCCACTCTCCTTTGATATTGAAGCTAATCGGCTCTTGTTTGGCTTTTGAAACCTTTCAGGAATAGCCTCCACAGCATTATAATGACAGACTCCTTAATGGAAACTTGTAATCTATATGAAAGTGGATTTCTCTGGCTTAGTATGACTAACTGGAAAGTTGATTTATACATTACATCAAACTTAGCTACTACCTGTTCTTTTTCTACATATTCTGGTTGCAGAAAACATGCCTGAATCTTTTACTGGCTTCTAATAATCAAATATGATTTAGAAATATATCTTTCCATTATTCACCTCATCAGAAAAAAAATGGTATTTTCAAGTCAGCCTGACTTCTGAGCCAAAGTGCAGAAAGCTACAGCACTGCACGCACTGCAGTTTTTAAACACTAAGATGTTTATATCCCAGAGCACTTTACATTGAACACATTTTTTTTGTTTTTCTTTTTCTTGCTGAAACTGAGTCAGACTTGTCTAACATCATGCAGTGAGTCTACAGCAGAGCAAGGCACACACACAAAAAAAATAACTGCAAAAGTTCTAAGTTGTCAAAATTTTCCTGGCACACCTTATAAGTCAACTGCATAGGAACCAAACCGAGAAAAATCTGAGCTATCTGATTTTTCTGAGCACCATTTAATTTCTTTTAGGGGCATTCATGTGGCCCTCTATTGTGAGATTTGTCGTTCCTTTTGAAATGTGAATATCAGAACTCTTCTTCAATTGAGATGCCACTCCAAAGCAGTACAGGATACCAGTAAATCACTGACAGTAGTGATCATGCGTTGGGTAATTCTGCTCCATGTAAGAAACAGCTGTTAAGTCCAGAATGAGATGCAGCCACAAGCTGCTTTGGCTGGAGGAACTGATCAGTGCTGCTCTGCTGTGATCTGGTGTCAAGGGGAAACAGAAGATCAAAGAGACTGAGGTCCTGCTTGGTTTCATATCACTGTGTTATGTTAAAAATCTCACTGCACAACAGGCTTCCATTGTCAAATTGCTTGGACATTTTTGTACAATTACACAATACTTCTTGAAAGGATGCTGAGAATACCATCCAGCAATGTTGCCCCAATACTGCTAGAAAAGACTACTGTCCCTAGAACTAATACACTGCCCTTTCTCACTCCTTTCTTTCTTTGATTATGTCAGGGCTGAACCTTAACTACAGGTAGGATGTTATTTCAATGAAAAGTTCAGAGACCATTTTAATATCTTAGGTTTTCAAGTAGAGGAACTCTTAGCTCTTGAGGGTCAGTACTGAAGAACTAAGCCACTTCAGGAAGCCATTCTGTCATGTGAGGAAGACCATTTTAATGCTGGGGTTTTTAATGAATACTACCTTCCTCTTTGAAATACCCCTGCTCCTTGTCCCAGAGATTCATTAGGGAACCTTTTTTATCTGCCTGCCATTCTCCAATGCTTACAAAAAGGCTATTCAATATCTTTTTCAAAATGTGCATTATTCTTTTTTCAGAGAGCACTTTTAGGAGACAACGTCCCTTTCTATTTCCAGGAACAGAAAAACTGATATCTCCTATTTTCCATTATTATTTCTTGGTTTGTTTGGGGTTTTTTTGTGCGTGTGTGTTTGAGGGTGTTTTTGTTTGTTCTTGTTTGTGTTTTTCTTTTTTTCTTGTTTGCTTGTTTTGTTTGTTTGGTTTTGGTTGGTTGGTGGAGTCTTTTCATAGTAACAGGACTATTCAGTTTTTCTTGATTTGCACTAATTCTTAAGATTAGAAACAGGCCAATTTTGACAACAGCAAAAATTAACCAGACAGGAAAAATCTGCAACATAGGATAGTAGCATCTTAGTAAATTAGACAAATGTCTTCCTTTCAGAGAGCTATTTAGTCCTATTGGTCTGTATTTCACATCATTCATAAAATCAGATGAAAATGGCGCTAATAGACACAAGCAGATCCTTACATGATGGAAGAGTAACTCGAACAGTAAATGGGATGATTTTGGTTAGCGTCATTGAGAATTAGCTTAATGAACATTAGTAGGGACTATTAATACTGATGCCATGACATTTACAGATATGCTCTATCAAAGCATTCGGGGAAAGTGTTTATTGCATTTGAAAAGACTTTACTTAACCTTTACATGGGTGATGATTTCTTAAGCCAGATGGACATCTGAAGCCTGAAAGGACTGTTATGTCATTTACAATAACTCCCTGTTGGCTACATAGGTTTCCTAAATGGACTTTTTTTGCTAAAGGCTTGAGACCAAAGCTATATTGCAGAGTATATAGGTACCCTTAGATAAGGGCACCTTAAATGCTGAAATAAGATGCTGTGACTCTAATACCCCGTACTGTCACAGCTAACACATCCCAGCATTCAGAAATCTTCCCAGACTCACTGTCTACATAGCCGGGGTTCACAGTAGTGCCCTTATGCAATCAGAGCTATTATGCTGAGGCATCAAGAATACAACATCTCAGTGAATAGGAGGAGTAGAAGCTTGTGCTTCCCTTTACTGCACTCTTGTCCAGTATCTTCAACATGTGAAACACTTCACAGAAATACAGAGATATTAGGTGATATTAAGTCTACACACCAATTAACATCCATGTTCTCTCCCTTTGCTAGCTAACTATCCAAGAAATTGATTTCGCTGCTTTCAAAACTTTTAACAAACTTGGATGATCTGTCAAGGAGATGTATGAGCCATTAAAATCTGCAATTACTTTACTTCAAAGCCATGATTAAAAAGTTGGGTCCCCCCTCCCATCCTTTGCCATTGATTTCTAAGGCAAGAATGTTTCACTGGTGATGTAAACCCCAATGAATTACCAGCCAACTAGCAGAAAAGAAAATTTAGCTCCTCCCAACCAATCTCATATAATTGAGCTTTACTGAGATGAAAGGATGGGGTTGGGGGGGGTGGGGGGGGGGGAGGGGGAAGAAGACTAAATGATTGTAAATTTGGATTGTATTTTTATCACGATTTAGTATTGAAGTCCAGTATAATTTGACATTTTATTGATACTTCCAGTATTTAAAGCTGACAAGCCCTACATTAAATTTTACCATGTATATCTGATATGACAATAAAAAGCCTCTTGCACTTCGCTTAGTAGCTGTTGCAATAAAATGCAAGTAGAAATGCCACACAAGAAATGATTTCTCTACTACTGTCCACTACTACTTCCAAGCTTTCCAAAGCTTTTTTTTTCAGTTACCTGGTCAGCTGTTGCTACTTTCTCTTTCCAATTTCTTCACCATGCCAGGAATTTTATTAAAAATAATAATTTAAAAAAAAAAAAAAAAAGATAAAGCCAGCTGATGCTTGTCACTTGTTTAATTCTTCTTTCTAGTAGCTGTGGTACATGTCCTTATGAAACTAAACATGCAAGGCTTCCTCTCTGCTTCAAACGCTTTGTGACTGTTCCCTGAGAGAACTGCCAAGGTGCCACCACCACCCTTGTATTGAGTACTGGTTGTATCTTCCCGTACCTTTGTTACATGCTGAGTCTCCTAAACCAGAAGAGCAACAGAGTAGCACAGTGTGCTCTCTGTCCTTTGTATTCTGCTCTAGTACCATCCTTACAATTCTCTTCCGAAGATCTTCTCTGCTGCTCCTTAATGAGGAGAAACCATATTTACAGTAGGTTTAAGGAACAGATCTTTGTTAACAGATTTGCCTTCCCTAGGATCAATGAAATGAATAAGTAAATAATGCATTATACTTCTGAAAATCCAGGTGTCTTCTTAAGAAGTAAATATAAGATGAAGGTATAAACTTACTAGAGCTCTAAACACTCAGGAGATCAAAAAGTCAAATACAATACACAACTAAATAGATTAGAAGACTGAAACTGTTTAATGATGGTATTTCTTCCCTGGTATCATGCCCAGCAGTGATGAAATTATTAAATACTTTTGAAAAGAAAGACCTCTTAAAAGATATAGAGAAATAGATTTGACAAGAGAACTGATGTATCCAGGAAAAGACAGATTGTTGCTACTATTTACCTAAAAAGAGGCATTGCATGAGTATCTATAATACACCTCTGGAGAGCAGGGTTCGCAAAGATCAGAAGAATGTATGAGGTTCAAGAAAGGCCACCTCTGTCCTTACGCCACAGTTTATCCATATTACAGGGCTGTAAAGAAAATGACATTTCCATACACCAGTGAGACCTGTTTAACAGGCTTCTACTGCATTGGAAAAACCCTTCTGTTGTTCATTTCATTTGCTGAAATGCTTCTAACCAATAGATCAATGGATTTATTTTTTTTTTTTTCCAGAACATTTCAGTCCAGAGTTCTCACTGCTGTTGTAGCCAGAAAGACAGCAAATTTTTAAATCCAGATCTTAAAGCACTTAGGGTGGGATACTGAGGGCTTTTAAGATGGTTGAACAACCCAAAAGTCGCTTTTTCTTGGCTCCTTCCACTTGCTGTATCCTGCTCATCCCATCATCATCAACCTCCCATGACATTTCCTGGGACCAACACAGAAATGTCAGAAAAATATCGTATATGTAGTGGGTGCAACCTTTCCTCAGACTCACTATGGTGTTCTCCGGTATGCCACAATTCCGGACCCATCCTTGTGTTACAGTCAGACAGATTAGCACGGTGGAAAGGTGATACAGAAACGTTACAACAAAGGGACCAGCATGGATTCCACAGGAAAACTAAACGTACTCACCTGTCTCCAAAAATCCAGGCTCATAGAAAGGACTCCACGAGGGAGGAATCTCCAACAAGAAATCCTTCACCACTGGCAGCCAGCCCTTAAACACGGTCTAAGAGAGGTGCAGCCAGGCTCCACTCCTTTCAGTCACATAGCTGAATTGCCTTCACCTGTGCTCCCAAAGCTGGTCTGGTCCCTTCCCCATGTGGGGAATCAGTGGTTCAGGCCATGACTCAACAGTCACCATACAATTTGTTTCAAAAGGAACAAAGGTACAGTCTTCTTTTTCTTAGCAGCATCAAGCTGGACATTTAGTTTACCTCAAATGAGCCTGCCAAGACTCAGCATGCAAAACAAGTAAATACCTACCACAGCTGAAAGCAAGTCCTGTGTAACAGAATGAACATGGACTACATCTTGCTTGAGATGTTAGTGACCTAAGTCCAGGAGAGGATGAGATTCATCTGCTTATTCCTTAGGGTTCAACGTTTAAACTATGAAACTTGATGCTTGAGGGGAAATGGAAATCCAGAGTTTCCAGAACTCCTACCACCACGCTTTTTCAAACTCAGAATAGTTCTTTCAGGAACAGAGAAGATACTGCAGGGAGTTACAAGAAATGTCATTTCACAAGTAAGCTGTAAGAATTTGGTTTTCAGTCAACCCTACCTTAAAGCTCTTGAGATTTTTTGAAATAGAAATTGCAATTAAAAAAGAATTTTAATTTCCACAGACTTTAGGTATCTCTTTCCCTTCATATGTGAAAATAAAAAATAAAAAAATAATAAAAAAAAATCATTGTTATTTGGGGATTTCTTTTTTTAGCTCTTCAGAATAAATGCCTGGAGAGAAAATTCAGATGTATGACAGGACGGCTGAAAGTATAAAGAGAATGCACATCAACATGGAAATCTTAGTCATGACTGTAAAACAGCTCATTTAAACAAGGACACCATGCTATGTATAGTAAAAATACAGCGTGCATTCATTCTTCATTTTAATCCACTTTCAACACGAATGGAGACTCTCCAGAAATTATGATGTATGTGAAGCTATTTGAGTAGACAAATGAAAGTTTCACCATTTATAAGATCTACCTGCTATTGCTCCTTCTAGGGAGAATTGTATAAAGATAGTACGTTGCTCTTCAATTCGCAATCAAGCATGGAAATGTTAAAAAATTAGCTTTGGTAGGGTGGCTTTACTCAATCACAGATTGTGACAAAACACGGAATGCAGACTGTGAGGTTTTTCATTGATAGTGATAAAGTCATACAGAAAGTCCAGATTCAGAGAGGTCAAGAAGCAGCTCTCCCCTAGATATTAAAAAGATGATATTTAGAGACTATTTTTCATTACACAATTGTTTTTCTGACTTCTATTCAACAAATCAGGGCAAATCCTACTGAGGTATGCATAATGCCCCTAGCAACAGATGCTGACAAGTGCATTAACAAATCATGATCATAATCAGAATTCTTAAACAAATATTTTCCTACCAGACATGTTATTACAATTTTGTATTTTGCTTAGTTTATTTATTTATTCAGATTGTACCAATCTCTGCATAAAATATTAATTGATCAAATTGCTGTAGCAGATTAGTTTACGAAGGTCACAAACAACATAATTAGGTTCTGGAACAGACAGTTGATGCTTTGACATGAAAGATGAGAGACAGGACTCTGGAGACAGTAGTAATGAGTTAATTGTGAAGTGGCACGTGTTGTCAGTTCAGAGTCAAGTTCAGAAAGACCTGGTGTCTGGATTAGAGTAAAAATAGGTCTTACATGAAAGGAATGAAATGAATAGACTTTGAAGCAAATACATTTGAAAACAGGACTTCTGTAGAGGGTTGTGCAACCATTCCTGCATCTCTCATTATAGATTTCTCCTTTCGTCTATGTAAGATGATGGATGGCAACCACAATTTGTAGGAACATCAGCTCAGTATCTGTCAGATTTTTAGCCAATTTGCTTTCAGTACTTTTGCACTAAGTGGCTATGTAGTCTACACTTTTACTTCTGTCTAGGTAACAGTGGGCATTCAATGTTTATGCCACCTTCATAGCGTCCTGAGTTCAGGCAGCTTTCTTCTCTGTGTCACTATCTCACAGACAGCATTATTCCCAAAAATTCAGGAACATGTTTGGCTTTATCTAGCTTAAATTCTGAGAAAGCTGCAGGTGTGAGTTACCAGCAGAAAGGACTGGAAGAGGAAATCTACTGCTGATGCGGTTCGCTGCTGACAGTAGGTAACTTCTTGCCACAACACTATTGAATTTTATTTTGGTATTCACCATCTCACATCTTCAGAATTTCCTCAGGGAAAGTCCACAGTCGCTGGTACCTCCTTTTCTCTACCAATGACCTGAGAGTGATATAAACCAGCTACTTTCTCCGACTGTCCAGATGAACAAGAGAAAGGATACACTGCAGCACTGATGAATCTTAGAGCCCTCGAGGGAAATGAGTACAAAATGTGATTCTTGCTCTGGTACAAAAACCATCTAAATCCTGTCTTTGTGTATTTTGGTCCTGCAGAAGCATCCTCATACATTCTTATTATCCTTAATAGATGCAGACACCAGAGCAAGTAGACCAGCATCACAGCATTTTCTCTTCTCTTATGAGAAACAAGACATAGTTCAAGTACCTTGGAAAGTATCAACTATTCTGAAATGATACTGGGAAACAAATCGGATTCTGTAAGAACCTACCATGCTCTGTAGAAGTCATGCTTATAATTAGTGACTCTAAGACACTGATGTCAGCTTACTCATTTGTGTCTAAGCAATTCTGCTGATTAGGGCTCCAGATTGAAAGCAACACGAGAGAAGAAAGTTTCTTCCACGTAAATGCTATACACAAACAGCAGTGCTCTTTTACTTCTGATAATTATTTTAAAACTTCCCTAAATACTGATTAATATGTCAAAGATGTAAGCACTCCATTGATCTGGTAAATATACAGCTAAGGATTGCTTAGCACAACAAACTTGGTGGCTGTTACGGTCTATCAGACAAATGTATATTTAGCCTAAAGTTGAAGCATGCATTATTTACTTGGTTGGCATTAGCAGCTTGATGAAGCTGCTCTGGGAGCTGTTACGAGACACCAATGTGATACAGAGTGGTGGAAATGCTGGCAAATGGAGCCCTAACATAATGCCTCATAGCAGCTGTGTAGCATCAGCTCATGGCTTGGATTTTAGATGAGGGTGGATGCGTGGGCAGAAAGCAGGTGCATGTTTTCCTAGGAGAGCTCACAAGCCATTCTCGTGCACAGCAGTCTTCCTTTCCTCTTAAAGACTAACTGAAGCTGCCACGTGATTGGAAAACTAAATAGATTGTGATGGAGAAAGAAGGTCCTTTGCAAAAACTAAACTGTGCTTGTTTTGTTATTGATCTAAGAACCAACTTCTCAGAATGGCTCAGCCCAGAATAAAAGGGAGGGGGTGTGGAGTTTTTATATGAGTGGAGCTTCTGGAGACAGTGTCTCCTTAATTAGGGTTCAGCAAGTGACCAAAGAAACAAACGAACAAAAAATACATAAAGGAAAGTAATCATCAAACAAAACCTTTAGCTCTGTGGTAACATGATTTGCTCCACAAATGCACAGTCTCTCTCTTCCTTATCTTTCTTCACAATTTCCTAACTGAGAACAAGCTGCCCTTCCCTCCCCACCCCCCTCAAGTGCCAAGTGCTCTCTGCTATAGTAAGCAGAGCAGCATGCACACTACCAGTCTCTGACAAGGATAAATTCTGAGTCAAAGCCTGACCAGACAGTTCATGATGCCTAGAGAGGTTGTGGATGCCCCATCTCCATACACATTCAAGGCTAGATGGGATCCCGGGCAGCTTGATCTGCAGGGACTGGAACTAGATGTTCTTTAAGGTCCTCTCCAACCTAAGTCGTTCCACGATACTATGATTCTTCTAGAGAGAGATCGTGTATGTACAATAGAAGTCTGAGAGTCTCACAAAACAGAATGACTCCAGGATTCTGAACTTTCTGGGAGCATGTGTTAGGAGTGAAGGGGAAGAACATCTTACATTTCAAACGTGTCAGTACTATTCAGTATTTCTCTACGTATATAAAAGAACCAGCTCAAACATGTTCTGGAAGGAAGCATTCCTATTTTTACAGCCTTATGAAAGACCAAAGAGATTCAACAGCTTAAAAAGAATTCTGATCCTTTGAATCGCGTGGAAGGCTGGTCTGGTATTTAGGGCCCAGACCGAAGACGTGGAAAGTGTCACTCCAATTCTGTATTTTATTCCAAATCTTACATGTAGTGCCAGTTAAATCAGCTCTATCTACTAAATTAGGCTCTATATTACTTCAACTCTATGCTTTAGAGACAAAAGAAGGTATAGTGAGATGAGTTGATTTAAAACACTCGAAAGACAGTTCAGTCATTGGTCACAGCTAACACAGGTTCACCAAGGGAAAGTCCCATTTAACAAGCTTAATTTCCTTTTATGAAAAGGCTGGCCATCTAGCTGATCAAGACAAACAAGTAGATGTGATCTTCTCAGATTTTAACAAAGTTTTGATTCCATCTCTCACAGTGTTCTTTCAGACAAAATGTCCAGCATATAGCTTGACAGGTACACACTATGATGGGAGAACAATTGACTGCTGGGTCAAGTTCAAAGAGTTTTACTTGCATTCTAAATAATAATTAAAAAAAAAAAAAAAAGATTGTGCACAAATTTGATCATGGCCAGGTGACCTGAGAGGCTGTACTTAGTACTCCTGCAACATGACTGAGAGTGAAGGGGATGTTCGAGGCCTAGTTTGGGTGACAGAGATTGTTTTACGTACCTTTTATTAAGGAATAAGCCTACTGATAAATTCACGATGAAAGTTAAGCCCTCTTTTACAAACTGCCTTTTTTTTTGTACCATATTTACAGCTTTTTTTAAAAGCTTCTGAAAAGATAGGAGCTATGTAGATAAACTTACATCTCTCCTAAAGCAACCACCTTCATCCAAATATTTCTTTTTTTTTTTTTTTTTAAACCTTAGATAAATTGTGAGTTGATGAATGATGAAAAATTACTGACTAAAGGAGACTGCTCTAAGGCCAGCACTCTTTCAGACTCATGCCCCACTTTAAAGGTAAACAGACCTAGTGTGAATAGGTTATTAATCACAATCTGTATCTCTGCAGACCCTGCCACAGACCAAGTCTACCCAGAAACACACACTCCACAGATGTAACCATTGTGCAGAATGTGTAGGCACCATGGAGCACCAGAACTAAACACATAACGAAGCTAGGGAGACAATACCATTGTTGTGATGGACATATGTATGCTGTAAGTGGACTGTGAATTTCCATCACTAAATACCCGGACAAGACAGAAGGCTTTTGTTCAACAATTGAGTTTCCACATGGAAATCCTTTTGATTTCAAAAGCAATGTGGCACAGATGGAAAAAGAGTATTGAGTCTCTCTCCAATTCCAGTGCTCTAAGTCTTACATAAGAATGAAATCCTAAAGCTGCAAATAATTATTCACTCACATTGTTTCTTCCTATTTTGTCCACATACTATGACACAGTATATACAGTATCTGCAGAAATCCATGATAAGAAATGAGATTTCTGTAAGATGATGTTTTCTCTCTGATTATGCAGTATATTAGCTCCTGTACCCAGCTGAGAAAAAGTATTAGGTCTAGCACAGAAAACAAATAGGAAGGCCATACTTAGCCTTAGGGCTAGAGGAGCTCTTAATTTTCCATTTTCTCAGCTCTTATTTATACCAGAGTCAGTTATGTTGCACAGCCATGGTTGGTTTGGGAGATCTGAATGAGGGGTGAAGGGTAGAAGGAGAATATGAACTATTCAAGTGATGGATGAAGAAGTGTTTCACTCACATAACATAGAAAAAAAGAAAGACCGTACTGAAAGAAACGGTGGTTCCTTCTCACCTTGTGTCGGCATTTCTCAAGTTTAGAGAGAATGGGTATTATTCTAGTCTCCGTTAAAATATGAAGCCTCCATTAAAACATGAAGTGGGGTTGGAAAAGGAATTGATTTGCCTGTAAAACAGCAACTTTCATTCTATCTCTCAAAATAAAAGAGAAAAAAAAATCGGGTTTTTTTCAGCGTTGAACTGGTTTTGTATTCAGTTGCTGAAGAAACATAGAGATAATAGGGCAGACAGAAAGAAAATTATTTCAGGTGAATTTTTCATGGAGGGGATCCTATAAGAAAATAAGTTTTCAAAGAAAATAAACAGGGACATGCAATTACCTTTCTCTCCTCCCATCCAGATGGTGAAACCAATGTCCATCCTGCTCCCAAACAGTGCAGCTGCTCTGCTGCCCAGGGAGGGAAGAGGCTATCATGATATGCTTGTTATTATGTATGTTTGTTATACAGGTGTAGCAACACCCCTGTGGAGTTCCTTGCCTGTCGATGGTGGATTCAAACTACAAGGACTACTTGTAAAGCAGGAAAATGCTTCCTTTATCCAGTTTTAAGGGATTTCCTTTTATTCCTTCCTTTTATTACCACAACTACCACACAGTCTCTGCCAGACTTCTTGCTGCTTTCCCTGTGATGCCTTTCCCACAAAGAGACTTCCAAAAGACAGCACCGGAGGCCTCTGGTCTGGCACCATTTTTGACACATGCTCTCTCCAGTCTGTTCAGACTGGCCCAGACATGCTTCTCACTCCGTGAGATGACTGTGGTATGTACAGTGGAGCATAAAAGCCCTGGGACAAATCTGGGTGCTACTGCAGTACAAATGGCAGCAACAACTCTCACAGAAAGGGATACTGCACCTATGCAAAATCCCTCCTGAAATACTCTTTTGGTCCAGACCATCTCATTGTTACAGAGGCATATATCAGTATGGCTCTCTCCTGTTAGAGCTATAAATAGGAGGTAGCTCTCCTTCCATTGTAACGGGATGAGTTGTGAATTGCTGTGGCCTACCTCCCAGAGCTCCTAGAATAACTACACATCTTACAGAGAAGTGACTCTCAGTCTCTAGTAATAAAAACATTTTAAGAAGTAATCCCATATACCAACTTGCGCCAGAATAGATTCTCAACCAAGTAAAACTTAGTTGAAAACTTTGCCTGTTCACTCATTTTCATTTATTTTGATGTTGTTACATGTGGATATATTTTTGGGACTTGCAATCACCTGAGGCTGCGCCATAGATCACCATTAATATCCTCACCAAAGGAAAAGAAATGTGGCTTGAAAGACTTCTGCCAGTATCATTAACTTAATGCAATGAGGGAGACTGAGTCTTTCAGTTCCCTAAAGTCAGCATTGCTAAGGCTTCCAGCAAAAGAAGGACATGAAAAGACATTAGGTATGAGCTCAGTTTCAGGAATAAGAATATTTTACTAAGGTAATAACCACAGTTGTTTAGGCTATAATTTTCCCACAGGACAAAGAGGGGCAGTGCTTTCTGGGTATGTCACTGCACTACAATGAAGAAACCATAAGTCAGCTGTAGCACTGTTTTCCCAAGACAAAAGTAGCAAGTTTTCATTATCCCAGATATAAAAGGACAAGATGCTTTATCCCTGCCTCAGTGTCCCTGTCTGAGAAATGATCCTATACTCTGCAGCCTAGTGAAGAAAAGTGTTCCAGAAAAGATGGGTATATTAATAACAGTAATAAAATGAACTCTGCTAGTTATAATGTGAGTATTACATTCTCAGATTGGACTGCCTTTACATCAGCTAGCTGGAAATTTCCATTAAAGAAATACAAAAACTCAGATAGTCACAGATTCATATAACATGAGAAAAATTGACATTGAAAGAAACTAATGGTTCTTGCGAGCAGAGTAATGCAGCAAGGTATTAGTCAACCTAGTCCCTATGCTGGAGCTGGGCCAGCACAGAGCTTCTCAGATTTACACATACAGATCAAAAAAGCATAAGAGATACAAGTCCAGCCAAACAGGGCAGGCTAGCTTGCTCATACAGTTTCTCTGATGAGAGATGTCTATTCTAGGTGCCCATCATGCCCAAAAGGAGGCAGCCAGAGCACAGCCTGCCTCTAGAAGGGTTGGAATCACATAGCTGCTGAGCAAGTCACAGCACATCAGCTGTGTGAAAGGGTTCTTTCTGTTTTGTTTTAATGTTGACAGGAGAATCTTTTCTTTTGAAAACAGTCTCCTAATGCATCAGGACAGCTGCCTGGGATACACCTCATTTAGTAGCAATTGTCTCTGTAATGTTTATAACCCTCCCACTGCCATCCAATATACAGTCATCATTTATCCTCTCATTTGCCTAACACAATGTTAAAGTGCCCTTCCAGTGCTTTGTTTTGCTTACTTTTCCATTCCCTTGCTGTCCTCATATCAGAGATGTTAAAACCTCTTTTGAACAACTGACATCTCTATGTCAAGGATTTGTGGCTGAAAGATGCTTTCTGCACTCTTTACCCAGCAGCCTCTCCCTCCTTTTTAATTACAAGCTTAGGAGTGTGAGACATCATCTATCATTCCTCATTCATTATATTTAATAGCTGCATGTTTTAGGCTCTTCAGCAGTGACCAGACATATGGAGCATGTTAATTCACTTCTGAAGTCTACCCTTTTAAATCAACAATGCCACTGTCTTCTCAGTGGCAATCTCATGAAGTTAGAAAAGGAAATGGTAGAAAAAGGGGGGAAAAAAAAGAGCCCAAACAGAAGATTCTGTAGTTCTGTTCCCAAGGATCATCTGCACAACTGTTTGTCCCAACTCAAATTTGACTGCTCTGTGATAAAGTCATCTTTATAAGAGTAATCCTCTAAGAAAGCAATGCACAATCTGAAGATGTAAAATGCAGTGTAATACAGCCAAGAATTCCTTCCTAACCTGGCCTAGGTTTACAAACCACTGAAAGTCAGTCCTTCACAGGATGCAACACAAATTGATCTATTCTGAGGGCGTTCATGACAACACTGAAAAGAAAAAAAAAAAAAAAAGCAAAGAAAAATTAAAGGCTTTAGATACTTCATTATCACCTCATATGGTTGATAATCTCCCTGGTAATAGCTACAAGTGAATCAGCCTTAATTATCCATTCTGAGTAACTTTTACTCTTTGGTCAAAAGCTGGACTTACAGAGGGATTGAGCTATGGAGGCTGTAGGGGTTACTTCATTCATAGAGCATAAACCAGTGCTTTCTGTAACTCTGCTGTGCTGACACCTCAAGGTGGCTGCTTATGCCTTGGTAACACCGAAAGTCAGCTGCAGTGAATAAGACCAAAATCGCATCTCACGCAGGAACCAAAGAGTAACAGTCAGAGCTAGCAAACACCCACGGTGTATCCTTGATAGAACCACACTGATTTCTACAGTCTGCAGAGCTTAGAGATCTCATGAATCGGAGACTGCATCCACATCTCTGCACTGAATAGCCCTCAAGAGGCCTATCATCCTCTCCAAATGCATTTAATTGCTTTCTGAATACAGTTATACTTTTGCTTGTTGGCATGTTCAAAAGCTTCATTTGTTACAGGCTAATGAGCTTAATAAGCTGAAGCTGTGTTTATTGAAAGGTTAATGATTACAAACATTTAAATAGTTAAATCAACTCCTTAGCTGGGATTGTAGTTATTAGTTATATAAGAAAGGAACAATTTCAACCCTTCTGGGAAAGCTGCTGAGGCTTCACTAAATTGGGGCAGGATTTGTGCCTATCCTGATTACTGAATCTGTTTATAAGAGGTACTGCTGTTCCCACTTTATTTTTTTTAAACCTTTCTTTCTGTTGTGCAAGGTTTAGGTCACATTAAGTAGCAAACCATGACCAGATTTTTCACAAGTTGTTTGCATCTCAAGCTGGTTTAGCAGCTCTTTAATATTTGTTAATATTGCATAACTAATTTATCTGTGTGAATCATCACTTGAATTCCTACTATTGATAATTTTGGTCAATCAACCAATCTATCAACAACATAACAGCTTTGTTTACTTCTTGCAATGTATTTTTGACTACTTATTGTATAGTGCTTTAATCAGAAGTCAGATGACTGTTTTGTAACAGCAAAATGCAGTTTTGCATTGTAATACTTAAAAAAAACTATAAAAACTAGAATGAGGAACACTTTTTGCATTGGACAGTAACTGAAAAAGCACTTCCTTTGGGAAAAAAGTTAAAGATCATTGGTGATAATGTCATCTTTGGCGAATTAAGGAGTTTCCATCTCCAGGTGACTTAACATAAAAAAATGGAAAGGAACTTGAAAAGAGCATTTTGTATAGTTTTCTTCCCAGGGATGTTGGCTTCATGCAGTGCCCAAGTGAGCTGAGGAGTGAAATGAAGACAAATGATAGTATAATATTTCCAGAAATGGCTTTATCATGATGTCTTCATAAGGAAGAACTCGTTCTTATACATGACTTTCCTGTTGGCTGTTAGATCCTACATATTACTGAAACGCTGGACCTCCTGACTCCCAGTCTCTCCTTCCTGAACTGGCCAACAAAAGAACATAAATAAAGGCTTCCGCAGTCTAAGCTGCAACATGACTTCATTAGGCCCATTGTTTTTACCAACACAGACCTTTTCTATTCGTCTAACTAAAAGAATGGCCTATAAAGGCTCTTTTGGAAAGCACACTGAACTCAGAGACTCCCACCCAATTAGATGGGCTCTAGATCAGACCTGAAATGAGATCTGCCTCAAATTGCCAGTTGACAAAGATCCAGGATGGTGGTTTTATTTGGGAGAAGCTGTGAAACAGAAGTAAAATGGTCAGGAGCAAAGCAGCAGAAAAAATAAAGATAATTCAGGCTGGTAATTGGGAAGAAGCTGCTAACCTACAGAGAAGAGCTCTGTTGGTCTGGAAAAGCATTGAAGAACTAGCAAAAGGATGAAATCTAACTGATTTCAGGATAAAGATTAATAATGTCGTAAGAGTTTCTGTGATTCTTCCACTTCCTGTAGCAAGGAACATAATTCAGAAAGTCTTTTTTTTTTAATCCTGTTCCTACAACCTTTTATTAGCATTATTCTTTATTCATGTGGTTCGAAAGATCTGGGATTTTTTCTGCATGTAAATGAGTGCAGAGAGGAGGGAAGGGGAGTGGTTTGCTTATAAAAAGTCTGTCTTGTTCTCGGTCTTCCGTATACTAGAGGTATAAATAGTGCTGGAATCATTTTATCGGTTTCTGTTATGCTTGGTGCTTCTCTCTGATAAGGTAGTTTTCCAATCAAATGTAGCCGATTTCAGGATGTCAAGGAAGCACAGAACTACAGATGCACAAATTCCTGGGATTTGATAAACACCAGTTCAGTTCCCTTCAGCCTTTTCACTATGACCATAGGCAAGTCACAGAAGTCTTGCTGTATCTTAGCCTAACATTACCCTATGAGAGATTAAACCTGTAGACATGGCCCCTTCCAAGAAGGGACTGTGGGAAGCTCCAGGAAAACTCAAAGTGCCTATAATCTATAGAAACTGAAAGAAAAATCTGATGTTAAGTCACAACAGTGCAGCTGCCTCTCATTTATCACTCATGTTGAGAGGCCAGAAATATAGCCTCCATAACCATGATTTGTTCATGACACCATGCTCCACCCCAAAGGACTCTGGTTCGATTTTTCACTGCTAATCAGACTGCAAGGTCAAGAGGTGCTTCTCATTTGACTTGTCTTAAGTGACGTTGCAGAACTCAAGCAGAAGGATTTTGGTAAGGAAAAGGATTTACCCACTGAAAGCTAAGTTTCTTTCCAGATACAGTAGCATGGTAAGCAGTACCTCAAGACTGAACCACTACTTTCAAATCCCAATAAATAGTGTTAAAACCTAATCATATTCTGGAAAGAGAGCGCTTAAAGAATGCTCTGAAGCATACAGCAATTGGAGAGAAAGATGGGAAGAAACAAGGGGGGATATTAGCCCTTAAAAGGATGAAAAGCCTAAAAGGGTAGCTCTGTTTCTTCCAGCTAAGGAACGGAGAGGAAGCTGTCTAATCTTGCAAAGAAGAAAAGCCTGAAATATCCTGAGAAGCAACGCTGCCTTTTTAGTGCACACTTCTAGCAGATAGCCAAAGGCAACAGAAGAAACAGTGAAAGGGAACAGCAGAAAGCATAGATTCAGCAAGAGAAGATACCCTAAATGCTAGGGAGCCTGCGGATATGTGATTTAACCAGACCACTAAGGATTTTTCCACAGTAAAACCTCAGATGCCAAATTAAATGAGCACACACAACATCAAGCTGTAGCCATTGTCTTTAGGCACTTATTTTGCCCAGTGCAAATGCAAACGAGTAGGAGTACTCTTAACCCTTGTTGTTGGCAAGCTACATTAAAATGTAAATTCCTTTACATTTTCTGCAGGCACACCACCACCCATCACTGGAGCATGGCTGTATGAGCCATGAAGCTCAGGCATGTAATAGAGCCATCAATCACAGAATCCCATAATCACTTCACTACTTACTCTTCCCAGTTCTGGAGAAATGCCTAGTACCACATGGGGCTTAGCAAGTGGTCAGTGCTCTGCGTGCTTGGAAAAGATTCATTTTACTGCAGGTTGTCTGTGCCTAACTGCAGAAGAGCATCACAGGTTTTCTCCCAGTTTTTCTGCCTGGAAAGCTCAGTCCTTAATGGAAGTCTCTCCAGTATTACTGGGTACAGCAAATTTGACATGCTGATTTTCTTCACACACAGACGAATCCAGAATTTGCTTTAGCACCTGCTGCTCTTTTTTTATAATGCCATTTTATACACCTCAGCAGGAATCTTTCTGTATAATACACTTGTTTAAGAATGCATTTTAATTTTATGGTGCTTATCTATCTGCTATTCAGACCATGCAAATATTTTGGATGTTGTCCAATTCAAATCCATACCATCCATTAAGTTATCCTGATTGTGCAAGTATTTCCTACTCCATTTCATATTTCATTTTTGTTTCTTTCCATAGCACTTCTATCTACAGCAGCATTTGAAGAATTAAAAAGAAAAAAAAGAAATCAAAATAAGCCTATAAGAAAGTTAATTCTTTCAATTCTATCTATAGCCTTGAGAGCTCATTCAGTTCAGGTTATTTTTAAATATACGATAGAGAAAAACTAGGCATATTCTGCCTGAAGAAGTAGACGTGATTAAAAAGAAATGTAAACGCAGGTGTTATTTTCCCACTAGTCTTGCACTATAGTTTGAAAACCGTCCAAGACTGTCAAACTTTGGCTGTACTAGAACTGAATTGTCTTGGCTGAAATATAGCCTCTGCTGTAAAATGGAGATTTGCTGTAGAATGAAAGTTCCCAGTGATATGGCTTTAAAAGTGAACAAAAAAACTCTTAAGAAAATGGGTTCCTGCAGTTGCTGGAGACACAGAGGAAGCCACTGATCCCAGTAGTTTCTGTTTTGACAGTTCTGTGTGGAAAAGACAAGAAAACAGAAATAACATTTCTTCCTTTTCATATTAAGCCACAGCAAATAGAAAAGTTGTAAGGATCCACCTACCATTTCTGTTCTTGTTTATCCCTAGCATGTCTTTCTTGTACTTTAATCAGATTTTGGTGGTACTCGAGGAAATACAGGTTTAAGTACATGGTACGTGTCTGCAACTATTCTGTGTTGGAGAGATTTCTCATTCAACTTTTCAGCATGAATGGATGTTAGGTGCCTATTATTTTTTTCCTCCTTAATGTTGGAGTTGTGCCATGAGCCATGCCCTCACAAGCAATTTGTACTGACATAAAGTAGCAGTTGAAATTGAACTGTGTCCCTAAGAGGTGGTTCACAGTGTAATGGAGATAGAACAAAAGATGTAATACATTCTGCTTCTCTTTAAGTGAGAAACCTGGGAGTTTCATTCCTTCCAGTCAGGAGATACTTTTCCCAGGCTTCAGAGAGATTGGTCAAGCCTGACAGAATCTTCAAGAAATATTTCTGTCACTCTCTGTTAATAGAAAAGGGGACCTGAGGTGACACTGGCTTCCAAGGCAGGAAGTCAACTGGAGTATATAAAGGTCATATGGAAGTACCTGTAATCTTCTGGATTGAACCTGGGCTGCAGTCTGCAGCTGGAGTTCTTTGGGATGCTTTGAGAGCCCAAATTTGTGAGGCAGTTCATGTTAAACAATGTGTCAGAGAAGAGAGGGACACTCACGTCAGACAGTGCTCACACAAGTCATTACACTTGCCTCTGATTCAAGACAGCCCAAAACATTGGCTTGTACCTACAACAACCCCATTACTAGGGGATCACCTTGACTCTAGGAGGAGGACTCCTCTATAAATTAGATTTGTAGTGAAGAGTTATTTGCAACCTTCACCAGTCTGAAACTGATGCTCACTGGTAGTGAAACTTCTGGTGAAAGAATAAAATATATATGAATGAAGAATCATAGTAAAAAAAAATAAATAAAAAAAATCAGGCATTATTTTCCATCAAGGCCACCTGTAATATAGTCCTATTTTCTTCAAGCTAGATTTCTTATCACTTGCTCTAAGCTTCATCTTTATCAAGACATCACCAAGCAGACCAAAAAAGACTGGGAGAAAAGTAGGTCAGGATGAACACATGATTTAAAGCTCTTCCAAGAATACTGCACATTTCCTTATTTCCCAACATCACAGACCCCTTATCAGTGTAGACACTCAAGGTCTTTGCCATCCATCTGTCTCAGCTACCAAAGAATTACCTTCATACCACCACTTTTTTCTTTTTTGCTATAACTTCCTAAGACACTTGCCCAGTTAAAAGCGTTACGCACACTAAAAGCCTCTCAAATCGAAAAGACATGAATAAAACAAAATCAACTGCTATCAGACTCAAATACTTCTTCTGTGAAGAAATACAGACATAGACACCAAACCAGGAGCTACTACAATCATTATTAAGGCTTATTTTAAATGAGATATCTTCATTGTTTCCGGTGTCTCCGTTCCCACCTTCCCCCCTTCCAGGGAATTAAGAGATCTGACATTGAAAAGCTTTAGGGATGCTCACTTGTGCTAAAAAAAAAAAACAAACACAACAAACATACACACAAAAACCCACCCCATACAAACCTTTGATTTAGGAGAGAGTAATGGTATATATTTAAAAACATGTCATTTTTAGCCATTAAGAGCAGGATTACTACTGTTTATCAGCAACACTCAAGTGAAGAATATTTTCCTGGTAATTTTTTTTTTTTTTTTTTTTGAGTCAACCATAAATTACTGAGCAAGGGAAAGGGTTAGGTATATAATACGTATAAAATATTTTCATTGATTTTCACATCTTTTATTTCTGTTCTTCGTGGTACCAAAGCAATTCTCAGGGCAACTGAGACTTAAAAGGCTCCTGAATGACTGTATATAGCCTTCTCTTCTATGCTGCTTTATAATTAATGGAGTTGCTACTTGATCAGATGTCAGGCTCCTGAAACAACCTGCCACACCATGTTCTCTCTCACATTTGTTTCCCCCTCTTCTCACTGAGAGAAGAAGGAAACACTTCTTGGCCCGCACATCTACCACACTACTTGACTTCACCAGGATGCACTTCAGTCCCAGAATGAGCTTGGATAGCTCCATACAGCTGCCCATCAACTCTTCCTTTCCTTTTTGCATTTCCTTATAAAAAGCTCTGGAGCTCATAGACCGCAAAGATACCATCAGCCATTCCACACAGTGATTCAAAAAATACAAATACATGTAAACAACATCTCTGCAAACATCTATCAGGGGATGTATGTTAAATTTTAATAGCAGTTAATTTGTTTGCCTTAGATGAATAGCTACTATTTCTGTGGTTTGACATGAAGAGAAGCTACATTTTAACAGTTAAGTTGCAAGGAAAAAAAATAAACCCTTCTGATTTTCGTATTTTACACAACTGATGACCAGAATTGAGTCTATACTTTCCACTGTCTCCTGCTCAGGTCCTCACATACGTTGCTTCTCTTCTAAGTCCTGTCTATGTCTGTCCATATCACATGAATTTTTTTTGCCACAACAACTCAGTTTCCTTATTTAAGGAAAAAGAATCAGCTGTCTTATTTTCCAGTTCGCTTTTATCTCAGCTTATGTATCAACATAAATGGCATCTTTCAGACTGACTAAGATCACAATCAAAGATGAACATCCCTTAGGCTTTCACTGGGTGTCAGAGACCACAGGGCAAACACTTTAGGTAGCCGAATGCCATTGCCTGCAGCAGACACAAGATGTTTCAGAGAAGCTGGCAAGTCATTGTAAATTGTTTGACTTGATAGAGCTAAGGGCATCTCCTTAAAGTTCTAAGGCAGAAGATAAACTGAACAATTTGGTTTTGTTCATTGAAAACACAGAGCAGGAATCTGGATTAGACATGAATTTGTGTGTCCACAGAGTTCCCACAGTGTTAAAAAAACATTACTTGGAAGCGGCTTGTTTGTGTGGTTCTTTTTGATTTAGCAAAGATGCTCAGAGCTGTCCCTTTATTACAGAGATATAACTAAAAAACATTCTTACCTAGCCTGCAAAACACCATATTCTTCACTTTTATTCCTACACCCAGAATATATTGTACCTGTTGAATTAATCACAGGTACAGCTCTTCCCTTGTCACCCGCACCAAATCCCATTCATGCCTCCAACGGAACATGGAAAAAAAAAAAAACCAACACAAAATTCACTGAACTTCCTACCCAACACATTCAGGCACTCATTAACTCTGAAGTGATGTTCTCCAAGCAAAAGTCTTTAAACATGCAATGCTGTCCTCCACCAGAGGCTGGGTTGGTTCAAATGCAAATAAACACACAAAGGGAACACAAGACAATGAAGTATAATACAGTGCTGAGATACGGGCTAGCTTCAGCTGCACTTTAGAAAACTTTCTTGTGGTTTCAGGTTTTTAAAATCTCTTTGCAGTAAAATTCCATTCTTACCCTCTTGTAGTGGTCTGCCCTACTGAGGGCAATGTTCTTGTAACGTTTCTGTTTTCCTTTTCACTTGCTCATATATATCTTTAGACAAAGAAGGATATTTGTCTATAAATTTTAACATTCCCTACTGGGAACGTTTGTGCTCCCTGCACAGGGCAGAGCAGCATCTCCCCGCTGCAGCTGGGTCTAGAGGACAGAAATGAAGGCAGTGATCTGTTTTGTTTGTTTGTTGTTGTTTTTTTTTGTTTGTTTGTTTTTTACATGTACTATCTGTACCATCATCATACCTGGGGTGAAACCTCCCCATTTCTCACCTAACATCTCCTCTCAATTGGCTACCAAAATTCAAAGACTGATCAGTCTTAGACTGAAAATTAGATGAATATCTGAATACACTTCATGTGGGCACACAGCCTTCAAGGACACGAACAGAGAAAATGGAATATTCCTTCCCACTGATTTTCTTCCAGGCAACATAAGGACAAGGACAAGTTGAGGAGAGGATATTTCCCTTGATTTCTCTTCGTTTTTCCTCTTATGTTCCCTCTCTCCCCTTAACCTTCCAAACATGCCCTTTTGTCACTTTTGTCTTTCGTTCACCTTCTAGTCCACTGCTCTCTCCCTACTTCTGGCCCACAATTACATACATGCACAAAGTCCTGTTTTTCAGCTGTCCCTTCCTCCTCCTTACTCAGTCCCCAAATTTCCTAGAATTTGAAATTTCTAACTTCTAAGGGTTATTCTTTCCTGCACTCCCTTCCCTGGTCTTCAAATCCTTCTCTTCTCCATTTCGTTGACTGAATAACTATTAGTCTTACAATTAGCATTGCAGACGCTTATAGGAAGATGTGTAGCTGCCAAGATGATTCAGACCAAAAAAAGAAATAATCACAGAGAAACTTACTCTAACCACAGACAGAAAAACCTGAAATGCATGAAGACTGAAATGCTGAGATCATTTTTTAATGACTGAAAAAGTATTGAGAAACACCAAATAAGGAATGGTATGGTATAGCATGAAATGTTTAACACAGCTTGAACACTGGGCTTCTGCATTAGAAGCTTCTGCTTCAGATAAACCAAAAAGGCTCTGAGAATAATTGCTCAAGGATAAAGAAACTTTGCAAGGGTATCTAACCATGCCTAAACAGGACGCAATGCAACTGAGTTTCAGATTCATTGCATTTAGTACATTTGCACATAAAAGGCTTCCATCACTCAGCTGAGTTCAGACAGGCATCCATGGAACATTAATAAGAAATGAAGAGATACAATGCTCCATCCTCTGGACTAAAAGAAAATCCTAAATTCTTGCTGTGACACTGCATCCATAATTGAGATACATAGCTCAAACAACACTGTGGTGAAAGGACAAAATCCATTTTAACATCTGCTCATTGAGGAAACCATGGAGCAAATAGGAATCAGGAGGAAAAAAAAAAAATATGATCTTCCTTTTAATTACTAGCAGGAAATACAATGGGATATAGTGTTGCTTTAAGTGTTTTACTAAGGTTTTAGAGGGTCTCTTGTTAAGTGTAGTATTTTAAGCATTCTGCAAAGGATTAAGCAGATAAAGTTACTAGAAGTAAAGTGACAGACTCTTTAAAGTGGTGAAGTATAATTCAGAGTACATTGAGTAAGTGAGACAGTGTGACATCTTGATCCATTTCCTAGAAAGTTTACCCCTTCTGAATAATGTTCCTCTTTGGAGAATATATTTCCCACAATGCACTGACTGTCCTCTCGAAGAGGGAAAAGTTTCAGAGTCATGGTTTGTGAAGATCATCCCCGTTGCGGAGCATAAAATGCAGAGGAAAATAGCAATATGCAGGCACTGAATCACCTGTAAGCCAAGGCAGAGCTGAAACACACTCCAAGGTACTTTTTTGGATGGAGGATTGTTTTGGTGGGCACTTTATCAAAATAGGCTTATACAAATTGATCTTATATCAACTCTTTATCTGCTAGATACGCTCCCACTGTGTGGGAATCCCCAGTTCCATTTAAAATTATGAGATCTTTCTGCTCAAAACAAAAAAAACAAATACAAGTTAACACCATAATTGTCTATTGCAGAGACAGTCTTGCTCGGGTGGTTTGCCAAGAAAGCGGAAAATTCAGGGTCTGGATTAACTGGAATCTTACAGGTAAAATGAAACAAAAATAGAGAAGATTAATACATGGAGATACAATAGGAAAAGAATTTGCAGTCACATGAATAACTATCCATTCTGGATGTTAAAGAATTGCTGCTAGGGTTTCTAAGAGTTTGTCAGGCAGACATGTCTGATCTTTGGCTGCCAACTGTGATCTAACACCTCGTCCTCTTGAAGGTGGAGCTGTGATTTTTCCCAGTTAGTTTCACAAAGAAGTGTTATTGTATTTTCTGAAAGGGAAGAAAACAAGGCTGCAATATTTCAAGTACCTATGAATTCTGCATAAAAGTTAAAAGCAGTTAATTTTTAAGAGAGGGGAAAAAAGAAAAGAGCATGGAGGAAAGTGGAAGTTTTTGTTATGTTGCCAAGCTTATTCTTGTTGACAAAACAAAGGTGCAGCAGAGTATGCAGCTTAGCAGTGGGAGATTCCAACACTTCCCTCCCTCCAGTCATTACTAAAATAAATCATCTTTCTGCATATATTGGAAAAAAAACAAGCTTCATTGTTGTTCCATTGCATGTTGTGTTATTACAGCTGTCATGACCCATTTCCAAGCCAGCAGGTTGCTCACAGCATGACTGTGCAGAGGCCTCTGTTGGATGGTGCAGAGCCAAAAATATCCTCCAAAATGGTATAGTCTTTTCTTGCTGCAAAGAAACATTGGCACAAAAAGACTGAAAGAGAGATGCCCAATTGGCTTTGCTAAGCACTCTCTTGGTTCCTTGCCTTTTCTCACCAAGGATTAAACTCCCCCTAGTGATTTTTGAAGTAACCTGGGGGAATTAGTTATTCGAAGGAAGGGTTTGCTCTTTAATTTTTGTTTAGGCAGAGGAATTTAGCTGCAAATTACACTTCTCCATTCCACTTCGCCTCAGCATACAGTTCCTACTTCCACAAAGAAAGTTTAGTAGTACTTACAAAGGGGATGGAGGCTGAGAGTGGGGAAAACACCTCGATATCCACTAACCAGCAGAAGGAGCTGACCCTCCGCACCTGAGCACTTCCCCACCTCACAGCTTCTCAATGGGCTGCAGGGCTTCTGCCAGCTGCCACCAGATCCCTACTGGCTCCCTGTCCCCATTTCCAGCCATCAAGGCCACCCATCCCACTTCTGTCAGCAAGCCAGCCAAGAAAAAAAGGAAAAGATCGGGATTTCCCAAAGTTTCCATCAAAAATTTCTTGTTATCTTTTGTGCCAACTTGATAAAGGATATGGTTCAAAAATATCTATAAACAGGGATCTTCAGGCATGTCACACTTTGAAATGAAGCTCAACACCTTCACAAAGATGAATGGATCAGCAGAAATTCCAGTGAAATGTTAGAAATTTGACAGGCTGGCCCTACATATTATTTTCATCTTTTTAAGTGGGAAAATGATTCACTGACTGAATCTTGAGATCTTCTACAAATATCTTCCTTGTTTAAAAAAAAAAGAAAAGAAAAGAAAAAAAGAAAGCTCTGCCACTCCTCCCCCATAGCACTGGTGGCTGTAATTAAATTAAAAACTAAGGAGCCCCTTAGTAGGTGGCAAATTCACATGTGCCCCCCAAAAAAGTTAGAGAAAGACTAAGAAAACAGCCTCAGAAACAGCTTGCTAGGGGGTGACTGCCATGGACTCCCAGTCTATGCCATGCATATTTCAAATTCATCAATATTTTCTTTTAAAGAGGCACCAGTGTGGGAGGACTGAAAGAAAGAAGAAAAATAGGCTGTGTTAGTTTGCCTGGCTTCCTGGAAAGTGCTAAATTGCTCAAATGCTGCTGTGGCCTCAGCTGAACACACAGCTCAAGGGAACCAGCACAGCCTGTCTCTCTGATAATCTCTCCGATAATCTCTCCATGGGCACAAAGCACCCCACTTATAAAGCAGCTGTATTGGGACTTCCTAGTCAGGTACAGTGGAATCCTCAAGTGCTTTTTAATATTACATGCCTTTCTTTACTTGAGATTGAGGATTATTATAGAATCATTAGAGTTGGAAGGGACCTTTAAAGGCCATCTTGCCCCGCACCAAACAGACACACCCACAGCTCCATCATGTGCTCAGAGGCTCCCCTTTAAATAAAGAAAAGCCACTCTCAAGTCTCCCTGGAGCTTGGATCTTCTAGTTTTGTGCTTAAGACACACTTTTTCCCAGATTCCCCCCAAAACCATAAGAATTAACACCTATACTTAGTTAAAGATTGAATCACACAAAATTCACATGACTCCTATAGGTGAGGTTTTCTGAGTTATTCTGAGATTCACTGTTGTTATGAGCTTTGAAAGGACCACTCTGCATAATCACTTCAGTAGTTTTACATCTGGGTTTAAGTTTGAGTCACCTGAACCACTGCAGGGGCAGGAGCCTAAAACAGCCAGTGTCAGTTATGGGAAGCTGGGCTGGTGGCTGCAGTCTGTGCACATGGCAGTCATGGCAAAAGCCTTTAGGTGAATCAGTTCTTAATTACACAAAATGAGAAGATGAGTTATTTGGCAGGCTCTCATCTGCAGCTCCCTGAGGAGGCTGAGCCAAGAATATCTTCTGAGAAAGGCCTGCCCTATGATCCACTTCTGCTGCTCATTGAAAGCAAACTTTTTCCCTTCTCCTACACCTCTCTTATTTGAAGTTCATTCTGATATCTGCAGAAGATAAAGTCACGTCCCACAAGAAGAGGTAGATGGAAGGTCTGTGGAACAAATAGATTTTTTTTTTCCCCCCTGATGATCCTGAAAGAAAATCTAGAAAGGTGATATATCCCTAAAGGAAGGATGTGATCCTACTGGGTGTATTCCTGTCAGTATTAAGTTGCTTGGAGGCTCAAACTGTTCCCAGAAGAAGTCTCTTGTGCTTTCCTCCCAGACGGCAAGCAAGCAAAGCTACAGCCTATAAAACACAAGGCACTGTTTGCTTCTATTAGGCTTTATTTCCCATTATGCCTTATCTGAGGCAGAACCTGTGAAACACTTCCTCACATGCCTACAATACACCTAGTAAGCACAAGCAGGAAGAAAATGCTAACAGATATTGGGCCTGTGAAACAGAAATTCTCAGAACTTCATTGCTCTGCTCTGGGGGCATCTATAAACCCCACAGCTACTCCAGTAGCTTACCTTGTGTTTCTCCCAGTTAATCAAAGCTGCATAGACACACCATATCAATCAAACCATGCTTTTAAGCCAGACTGCTTCCTACCATAGCACAATAGTAATGCATCACCACCTCTCTACGGTCACTAAGCCTCCCTGCTAGGATGCAGAGGATACTACCAAAGCCTTTTAGTGTCCCTCTGCCTACAGCAGACATTTGGAGATTGGCTATGTCCCAGGTCCTGCTGTCAGCTGAACTGGTGATGGGTTGTAATGCACACAGACTGCTGTGTGGCCCTGGGCTCAGATATGACTACAGGCTGCCAAGGAGAAGCTGGCAGCTTTTTCCAGTGGGGCAGGGTTTCCCCCAGATCTTACTCTATGGATAAGAAGCCATGAAGTAGTTCACTCGGGAAGAGGTGAAGGCATCTCTAAGGCATAATCTGTGAAAGACCCAATAGATAGTTCTTCATGCTGTCATTCAAAATGACATAGAAGTGATTACTACTAAAATATTTCCTGAGGTTTTCCACTGGACACCAGCACTCCAATGGATGCTTCTGTGATGCAAATAAAAGCGGTGGTTACTGTATAACTGCGATACAACACGCAGTGGAAAGGTGTCTTAGTAGTGTTGTAAGAAAGGTTTAATAAAGCCTTACAATCAACAGTGGCCAGCCCCCTACTTTGAGTAAAGCTGAAAAAACATCTGGTTGCTTGTGCGGTAATTTCATCGGAAAGAAGAATCTATGACCAACAGAAATTAAAGCTGTTTTGATGAAAAATGTTGAGTTTGTGTCAGAAAGATAAATGGTTGGTTTTTTGGATTTCCATCCAATTTAAGAGGGAAATGTCTATTAATCAAGAACTTCGAGAAAGAATTCTTAGCAATCTGCATTTGTCTCAACATCAACTTGTGCTAGAATAAGTTATTCAGAGTAATCCACCATATGTGAGCGCTCTTATGCGCTAAGAGCTCTACACATCTCTGCACATATCTGTTCCTGATCAGGCTCCCTGGCAGCTGCTTGTCACCTACCTCTGCTTCCCAGAACATCCACATAAACAATCAATGATAGCTCGCGCTACTAATTTACCACAGTGCTGGGGCAGGGAATCTCCCACTGCTTCACAAGAGCTCTCCAGTGACCCACGTGCACACAGAACAATAGGACTCAGGGTACGTTAATGCAGAGCTTCCATAATGAAGATGGAAGTATCCTCTTTGCATCTAATCTCCAAGAGCACTTCTTAAATCCTTCTTGAAATAACTTGTTCAAATGGCTCAATTATTGTGTCAGTAGCATGATATGAAAATGATACATTTTACATCATTTACTCTTTTTGAGAGATGATGGTCAGACCATCCTATTATTTTGACTTGCAAAGCTATCACTCATCCTTTAAACTTATCCTTTCCACGCCCTCTCCCCCCCCGCAACATTCCTCAGAAAATTATGAGAGCAAGAAAACATACACATCCACTTTGTTAGCTTATCTTCTAATAACATTTTCTGCTCTGATTTCATTTTGTTAGTCTCTTTTTACATTTAATTTGGCATCTGACCAATTGGAATGACGCTCTAATTATGCCTTTCCATAAACGTCTTTGAATTCATAACATTCCATTCATGGCTATTTGTTCTTACATTTAGTACGTGTAAAGTTCGCCTGACTTGTAAGTTCCAAATGAGAGTATTATAAATGCCTGGAGGCTATTTAAATCTTGAACATACATTTGAATTTAAAAATAAGTTTAAGAAAGAGGCACACTCTTAATATTAGATTTCTCATGCATCTGAACCAATGAGTTATGAAGGTGCTTAGTGTCTAATATACAGAGAAGAACACTTCCTCCACTCAATGAGGTTAGGGGAAGGGAGCATCTGTGTATGTCCATATACATTTATGCATTTGGATGTTACCCCCCCCCCCCAAGAACTATCATTTCCCCCACAAACACAGTGCTGTCACAGGCATATCTATCATCTGAGGATGGAACCAAAATGACCAAATAATCTATTATGAAACTCAGTAGCCATAACCATCCCTACTGACATCAAATTACACACATGCAGGCATTCTGCCCACAAAGAAGTAAAATTGCTTCTGACAGGCTCTTAGAAATACCAGGTAAAATACTCATGGGTAAGCCAATAGTCATATACAGAAAGAAGAGTTAAACTCACCCAACTGGCAAAGAGGCTCATGAGCTATGCAAACACTCCATCTCAGAAAGCAGCCCAGATCCAAGAGATGCTTTCCCTTCTGCGGCTGGCCCCTATATGAGCCCAGGGGGGCTCCACCGTGGGTCCTTTCCTTCTGGTCACATGGGGAACACAGGTGCAAACAGTTTGCCTATGCTCCCTGGGCCAGACACACCCCTTCACCAGGTGCTCAATCACCGGTTCAGGACATGACCTAACGGCTCCCTTGCAGTAGGAAATCTAGAATTCCACTAATTGTGAAAAATGTCCTCACGTAAAAGTGATTCCATTAACTCCTGGAGGAAGTAAGAAACCAGCACATAGGAAGGCTCAGATCTAAAATGCTAGATCAGAAGCTGGGAAAACTGAGAATGTCAGAAATTGAAGCTTATGAAATGTACAAATGGAAGGTTGTTCTGAGCTATTGTACAGACAGCATGACTCTGTCATGGTAGTGGTGTAAAAATACTTCTGCTTTCATATGGACTAATATGAAAATTAGATCGTGTTTGTTAATCACACATTCAGTTTCTCCAGATGTTCTTCTACTACTTTTACTTGTTGTCATTCATATTTTAATGCTTTACAATGTATCACCAATCTTGTATGCAAAATTCCTCGTTTCCAATCCTGATCTATCTTGTTCCAGCTACAGTGGAAGCTGATTACATCATAGCCTATCACCTTCAAAAAACCAGCTAACTCTGTCCTTGACTTTGAGAACATTTGACAGTGAAGAGATCTATCATTATAGTCCTCTCTTACTTTTTGGAAAAAAATAGACCTAATTTCTATTGCCTCTCTCTATAGGTCATGCTTCCTCAACCTCTCATTACCCATGTTGCGTTCCTTTGGACTTTCTCCATTTTGTCTAAATGTCTGTTAATGTAGGTTGTCTAAAATTATACCCTACTACAAGACCTTATGAGGGCATTGAAATAATTGCATCCTAGGTCTTACAAATTCAGCAACAGGGGGAAGAAAAGGTTCAGCGAAGGTTATTTAGTACAGAGACACCACCTTCCCTGAGCTTCAAATTGTTGGTGACCAAGAGCCTATTTTGGAAATCGGTCTACATTTGTAACAGCAGCACGCTACTGAATCTTATTCATCTTGTGGCCTACAAAAATCCTCAGAGCCTTATCTGCAGCCTGGCTGCACAGCCAGCTCCTTCTCATTGCACTTTACTGAGTCTGCTTTTTTCTTTCTCCCTGGGATACCTTGCACGTATATGTTCCGAATTTAATCTGATTAATTATCGTCTGGCTCCCTCCTTTATAAGCACCATCAACCAAAGACAGAGAAAGAAGCTTCCTCTTCCCCTAGGGCGATTGTTTCCCTGTTGAACATTTGACATATCTTTCCAAACCTCAATTATGCACATAGCAAAGGTCCCAGAAAACAGAGCCTTTTTAACAGGATCAGTAAGTGTGCTGTGTAATTAAGACGTGTAAAATGACAATCTGCAGGTCTGTCCACCTGTTTTGACTTCTCCGGCTGGTACAAGTGTCCCACAACAAGCCTATGTTTAATGATGGGATGTGGTCTCTGGCCTGTCAGTGCTTGTATCCATCTGTTTGGAGGGCACGGTGCCCACTGTGTGCTGCTGAGGCACTTGGCAATGCTTTGGGCACAGAGAGGTTTGTGTGGGCAGACCACACAAACTGGCTGGCTTTCATCTGTTCTGGATCTCCCCCTGCTGTGTTCACCGGCTATGCCAGCGCAGCTGCCACATGTCTGGTGTTTACCTCTTGTCTGTGAAAAGACAAGGAAAAGCAACAAGTTGCCAGGAGAGACCGAGGAAGGAAAGACAGGAAAGACAGCTTGTGGTTACTCGTTTCCTTTGGCTGGGCTACTGGGTGCTCTGGTAGGTGAGTTAAACCCAAAGCACTCTATAAAAGCACGAGTGCTGTACCAGGTCTGAAAGTAGGGCTGGCTGTGGAGAGAGGTGACAGCAGCACCTACAGAGCTGTCATCCCTCAAGGATGAGACCCACATGGTCCTGTTGCCCTAATAAATGGAAAGTACATCCCAAGGGCCTTTTTCCTGATCCAACCTCTGCTCTAAGTTAATTATTAATAATTAATTTGATTTTGTGTTCTGAAATCCCAGTACAGATGTTCTTGAAAATGCAAGAATGACCAAAAGAGATCAGCAAACAGGGCCCTCAACCTGATATTTTTTCTTTATCCTGTTGCACACACATGAATAAGATCAGTAAGTTCTGGATACTGTTGGCCAAAATATCTTTCAGTAGTTGGCAGCACAAGCATTCCCTGGTCCAGGAGTGTTATCATATTTCACAGCTTTCAAGGGATTTCTATGCACAGACGTGTATGTTTACGTTTCAACCTGTGTCAATCTGAGCATCCATTCCAATGAGAAAGTGCTCTACCATAGCAGTACTTCATGCCTGAAGAATGAATGTAATACACCTATATTCAAAACAGCGTCAAAAATACCTTTGTTCACTTCGTGAAGCAAAGCTGTTTCCTTCACTCATCCCTCAAAAGACATTAAATCAGTAATCAGGCCCAGGCTAGGAAAAAATGAGAGTTCAATTCCAGGAAGGCTAAGGGAGACTAAAGAATAAAGTCTTGTGATACTTGGACGGTAATTCAACCCTTTTGTTGGAAAGGCTAGAGCTTTTCTCACTGCTTTTTCCAGAAAGCTAAAAAGGGTGCTTTTCTTCTGCAGTCATAGTATGAGTCTAACTGATATTATCGGCAGCCCACTTAGCTGAAGGAATCTCTCCCTGTGCCATGATTAAAATAATAACTACAATGATTGATTATTTGTACTGCAGTGCTACCTTAGAGCCCCAGCTGTGCACCCAGTGAAATGAGAACTGTACAAGCACAGAATAATAAGCCAAAGAACTCTTTTAAAAGTATGTAATCGCTACTGGTTTTGTTCCAGAAACACTTCAAGTTTCCTTCTGCAGCTACAGAGCTGTTCTCTTGAAGGTTTCATATGCTTGTATTAAGAGCTAGTCCTTGTTCTCCCATTGTACCTTTATTAGAATTCAGGTATTTGCAGAAGGTTGTAAAGCCTTGTGCCAAAATCTGACACTGACATCTGTTTTGGTTTATTGATACCTATACGCTAATTGATATTGTTACGTCCACTTGTGCGAGGAGAAACTAGAAACTGCCTTCAGAAGAAAAATTAATTTAGGGATGGGGAAAAAAAATGACTTTGTTATAGACCTTGTGTATTATTTCTAGGCTGAAGGGGATGTAATATATGCATTAAAAAATGAGAGATTTTTGACAGCCTAGTTACTGTATTTCTCCACATACAGTGAATGAGTTAAAGGTCTCTCTGACAGAAGGCCAGGATGGCAGGTGAGATGACTCAGGCATCTGGCATAGCTACATCATAAAAATTAGACTCGGCCTCAAAGCTGAGTTAACGCCTGAAAACTTTACTGTGATAAAGATGGTAGGATTTGAAAAAGAGACAAGAATGAGAAATGAATTTGAATTTGCTGAAGGGCTTTTACCTTTGTCTATTTTTAATGGCCTAATTTGAATGACAGCTGAGCCATGAAGCTCAGCCTTTGCTTACACAGGGACTTCTACATCCATCACAGCTGTTCATTTTGTATTTGTTTAAGGTAGAAATTCATTTAGGTTGTTTGTTTAAGGTAGAAAATACTGATCTTGGAGTTAGCTAATAAAAAATCTGAGCAATCTTCAATAATTTGAGGTTTAGGGTAAAGGAGGAGATAAAATGAAGATGCAAAGGACAGCATTCTGAAAAATTCTTAGTGTAGAGGCTGCAAAAGATAGCGTTATCTGAATGGCAAAAAGACCCTTCTTTCTGCCTGACTGTACAATTCAGTGCTGTTGCACCTGTGCTCTCCTGTGAATGACCATCTTTAGAAAACACTCTTCAAGCTCATTCTGGCTGGTCACAGCTTCTTCACTTAGACATGTATTTTGTACTTCACTTGCCCCCCTCTTTGGTATTCTCCTTCTCTTTTTTTTTTTTTTTTTTTTTGGTCAAATCCTCTTGATTTAACAAAAACTGTGCATTGATCCAAGATTGACAAAGAAATTTTTAAAAGAGCTAAACCCAGCAAGCAGCCAACACGGGTAGCTCCAAAAGCTGCCTAAACAAAAGAGAGGTATTTGGAGTTGGTGTGTTTGTTTTTATAAATTAGGGTAAATGGTTTCCATTAAAGTTTCCAAATAGGAATCCAGAAAACAAGGAGAGATCATAATAGCAAAAATAACTAAATAAATAAATAAATTACATTCCGTATTTCTTGGAATAGAAGCAATTTCAGTTATTGCAGTGATTAAATTCCCTCCCGAGGTACACACAGAAATGCCAGAGATTTAGCCAAGGACAGTGCAAAAAAAACCTATTATGACACAATGTACGTCTTCACCTTTTTTTCCCTGTCCTTCCAAGGTTACTGTCAATGGTTTAGCAAGAGATGTCTATGGGGGAAAAGTGAGGGCTAAGGCAAGCAAGGGCTCTGGGTTCCTTATTACTGTAAAATCTGGTTGTTCAATTCTTTGAAAACTGTCCATTTCAAAGAAGGATTTGTCTTTCTTGAATTTAGCTGTCATTTACAAGTGTCTCTCATTTCACTTCTATGAATAATTCGTCATCTGCAGATGGAGCCCAAGCCATCCATCACAAATATCGAGCTATTGAAAGCCAGACGCTGGTCCAACAGCTTCAAGTCTAGATGCTCCAACTGGAGAGGCATTAAATGCCTGGTAAGAATATGATGAATATGAAATCTTCACTTCAAAAATATTCTGTAACAGGGATTTCAAATGTATTCCTTTCTCTCTTAAATTCATTTGATGAATGTATTCATGGAAAGCTGGAGATAAAATGTAGAAGCAGATAAAGAGATTTGTGCTCAAGTCTCTGGATGCCATAGATCTTGATACAGTTCCCATAATCTTACTGCATCCCGTTAAGTAAACCAGTTAAACTATTTTGTGCCTCAGAAATTTCCACTTTGAAGGCAAAGGCATAATAAGGAAAGGATATTTGGATGAACACTTCATTGTTGTTTCTGTATTTCTTATTTGGCAAGTAAATCCAGCCAGGTGAGGAGCTTTCTGTCAATATGAACTTTCCAATTAGATTTTTAAGGAAAAAAAGAAGAAAAAAGAAAAAAAAGAAAAAAGAAAAAACTAACAAACCAACCAAATAATAAAAATTGAGAATGAAAATGTGGTAAAGAAATTGATGTCCACTTGTAAGTATTCTGAGAAAGGTTAGGTATTCCAGGAAGATGAATGCAGAATTTGTTAGTGTGCTAAACTGTTTGGCCTAAAATATTATGCTGAGGACATTTCGAGTCTCGGTGACAACTCAGCATTGAGTGACAGAAGCTTTTCCATCTCTCATAACCATTTTAAATGAATGGTCAAAATGTGTGGAAGCTTCTGCTTCCCAGAAGCTCCCACATCCAGTAGAACTACCAGGCCTGAAATATTTCCTGGTTTACTAGATGTACTTCTTCCAACCCATGTTCTTCCTATAACCCAGTTTTGTTGTTATAGTTCTACTTCTCAGCCTGCCAAAAGAAGGACTCTGGAAAGGTAAAAATGAATCAAGAACCGTCTTGTGGACAAGAGGATAGCATAGCTGAAGGTGACATATGTATTTCAATGCATTTATTCCATGCCAGAGTAGGTAAAATAATACTAAAAGGTTTTTTTCTAACTGGATTCTACGCAAGATTTATGGGCTTTCATGGACACAATAAGCAAAATGCCACTGTAACACAGATTCCCTGTTTGATTAGACTATACTGCTCTAAAGCTTAGCTGAAAGCACAAAGGGGCATTCACTAATGGCAGTTCTCTGGTAAGTCTGATAAGTAAGAGTTTCCTGATCCAGTCCCTGCTCACATCCCTTTCCCTGAAAACCAATTACTAATTGGGATGCATAGTCTCAACTCTGCTTGCCTTTCTGACATTTTTCATTACGGGTAGTCAGCCTGCAATGGTTAACTCCCACAGTCAAGCCAGAGACCTGGGACCTCTCTTCTACATATTTTCATTCCATTATAAAGTGTCAGAAAAAAAATGTTTGATTTTGAGATTGGTCCAATTTCTCAGCAATAACCTGGACGTTTCATCCTCTGCTGAATTTTGGCTGCACCAAATTCTGAACAAAGAGGTGAGATACAGTGGATTTACATGGGAATCTAAGAGAAAGGGGAGGAGTATATGTGAACTACAGACCTATGGAAAACCTCAGGATCAGGACTCTATGGAGAAGTGCCTGGGATATGCCAGACCAAATGACAAAAACAGCAGATGGAGCAAGTAGATGGAGATTTGAATCCCAGATCTTACTCTCAATGTGGCTTTTGGCAAACCACATTGTTGAACAAAGCTGGAGTTGTCAGAATATATCAGTCATGATCATGACATGATCAGTCAGCATGAGTTTGGTGGGGTCTGTCTCACTCAAATTAGTCACTGCTTTTGCTGTGCAGACCCCTACTTAGTCTTACCTGAGTGCTGTTTCAGTAAGCACAACACAGCCCTTGCTGGAACCAGAGTGCATAGGTATAAAGATATTAGAGAAAAACAGGAGGAGGTAGTCCAGAGGTGGTGCTCTAGAACTGTCATGAAAGATCTAATCTCCATGTTTCCTTTTCTATTATTACTATTATTCTCCTTGGATAGACTAATGACAGCGTAAATTAAAAAGAACGGTGTGTTTTAAAAACAGAGTCATTAACAAAATTAAACTTTGCTTGTTTAAAATACTGTGTAACAACTGTGAAAGCTTCCACCACCCTTGTTTACATCCAGCATAGATTTATTGGCAGCTCTCTTCTCATTATTGAAACTGCATTCAATTTTACCAACAACAATGTATTGTGATTGGAGTGAATTGAATTTTCTTTTCCATTCAAAAATTATTAGATGCATAATGTAGAACGGAATAATAAGGACCCATCCATAAATATTTTGCCTATGGTTACACAGCATCATGTACCTTCATGACTGCTATATACAGAAAATATCATTACAGGGACTCAATAGGATTGAACCAAATGGTCACTTCTGCTTAATTATGTTAGGTATTATACTGACATCATAACCTTGGAATAAAATTCCTACTCAGTTCCTAAATGCAGCCTCCTGAGGAGAAAAACCTCAATCAAACTTGTAAAATCAATTAAGTTTAGGTTATGAGCAACTTGACTTAATTTTCCTATCCTTTTACAAATATGTTATAGACCCACTTTAAAGTGAAAGCCTTCCAAGTTTGGTGGTTAAATCTACAGGCAGGGAGCAGGGGTGATCTGAACCTTGTCAAAATCAGTAAGACCTGTTTATTTGCCTTCAAAATAAATTCCAGCTGTTTCTTGGGGAAGGGTCCAGTTTCCAGAAAGGAATGGCATTTCTCAGGGTCAAGCAAATGTGTCCAACATTGCACAGCCTTAAGCATCACGTTACTTTCCATCTCAGTAACGAAAATGCACAAATAAACTCATGAGATGTATCAGAGCTGGGTAAGGGAAACGAAAGAAAAAGAACAAGATTCCAAGTCTTGAGACTTCAGAATTTTCATCTGCACACATACCGTCATAGTGTTACTTCTCCTTTCACTATCTCCTGCTGTCAAACTTACGAGAGATAAAACAGCAATGAAGTCACAGAAACCTGTAAAGAATACGAGGTTGCTCACTTTATTACTCTTGATTGAAAGATAATTATTCTCCTAACATTTACTTTCCTTTCATTTATTTGAGAGTGATTACATGCAAATAGTAGTTTAAAACACCAGGTTTCTAATAATTGCTTTATTTACTGCTATAGTTTCTTCTGTAGCATCTCTAAAGCCTGAAATACACTCCTCCTGACACAAAATCAAAAAAACAGCCTTGTCTCTTTCTCTCTTTCAAGTACACTCCCCAGAAGATCATAAGGTTAAAGGTCCCTTAAAAGCCTTAAAGGTCCCTTCCAACTCAAACCATTCTATGATTCACAGGAAAATGAGCAACAATATGTAGGAGTTTTTTGTATATTACGTTGGTTGTCCAAGCTGTACCCATATTCCCAGATGAAGAAGCCTAAAGAACCATTTCAATTTCTTGTTCTCTCAAAGGCAAGCTTAGCCAATCTACTGATCCACTGTCCCCTGTATTTGCTTCCCACAATCACACCTAAAGCCCAGAAGATCTTCCAGGTGGGACTGTCCTATACCACTCAGCCCTTGAGGCAGAGAATTGAACTGTGTAAGAGCATTCATTCAATCATGGTGGCTGATATAGAAGAAAATGGACTTCAGCTTTCCGAATTACAACTTCCATTAAGCAACACCACAGGTAACACGGTGAAATCATCACTTGGCTGTTCACTGCTGAATGTTCTGTGAACAATTTTTTTTCCATTCAATTCTAATGTGAATATTATTGGAAATCGCACACCACAGTTTCTGCCCTGCTTTAAAATCCACAACTGGAACAAAACCGAAGCATCCCTTCTGAAAGGGGATAGATTGTCTGCCTTCAGGTTGTATTCACTGAACTCAGTATTGCTGCGTCCTTCTCTTCTTTTTATGGATAATTGTCATTTCTATTGATTCCTTTAGCATCTGAGGGCTGATCCAGACTAAACTGGTCAATAATAGAATGGTCATACTTTTTGAGAAGTACCATTCCAGGAAAAGTTCTCTAAATATCCATCAGTAGAGATTTGCTCTATTTCTTTAAAATAAGATCTAGCACTGCTGGGAGTTACAACAGCAGACAACAGCATAATCTCAAAGTGAACATTACCTTCTCACGAAGAAATGTAACCAGCCTTCTTTTTCTGGGATTAGAGCATGGTTATGTTTCCTTACTGGGAATAAATTTTCTCTGTGGGTTTCCACATGAATGTGTGTTTGGGCAACTTCACAACATATGCAAACATAAATAAAAGAATTCTTCCTTTACGTAGAACCACAAAGTTGGAGAGTGTGAGAGCAGAAAGTACACACCTGCCTTCTTGGTTAAGTGTTTACAAAAGCAACACAAACTGCTTTTCTCAGTAAACCAGTAGGTCTCTGAGGACTTACAAGCAGTAGATTTGTTAAAATCAGAATTGCCAATTTTGCAGTTACTTTTTGAATATCACCACATTTTTTAAACAAACTTTATTAGAATTCAGATCCAGTTATGGAGCTGTACAGGGCTTCCTTAACAAGCATACTCTGGCTGGAGGCAACAAATCTGTCTTTGTCACTAATGATGTTTGCATTATTTTAACATTGTTGATACTGGGGGTTCATATGTGGGACTGAAAGCAATCATCTTTCCACCATAACCCACCTGCTCTGCATCCTGAATAGAAAAGTCCTTTCCTGTGTGGATGTCAGAACTACAGTGAGGTACAGCAGGGAAACCATCCAGGGACTCCAGTCACATAGTCTGGCATTTGGAAAAGCCCACTGAACTACCGTGGCTCTTACTTATATTCCATGTGGGGAAAAAAAGGTCTTCTGACAACATCATCCAATAGATAGACATTTACTGAATGACTAAAGTGACTCTCATAATTCTGAACATGAAGGAATCCTGAGTTTGGACCAGGTCCAAACAACTTGAAATGTATTTCCCAGGTGCAGTTCAACTGAATCCCTTAAACACATTTCTTAATTTTTTTCACGGGATTTAAGTCGTTGTCTAAGGTTCCAGCACACCTTTATACAATTCTTTATATCCTGAGCATGAGCACTAAAAAGATCTCTTTTCTTCCAAATGGCTTTGCTGATAGCCTCTGGGATAAGTGAGTCCATTTGCCCTCGGTGGAGGACTTTGGGTTTGCAGAGGACCAGGCATCCTCTGGCAGATCCGAACTGGTTGGAGTAAAGCAAAGATAACTGCTTTCTTACACTTCAGTTTCTCTACATGGGGACCTCTGCAGAAAAGCTTTGCCTTTCTGATAGATATTTTTACTGTGGTAAAGAGACGGAGTTGTTAAACTCAGTACACAAGAAGGCTTCTGTGAAATTTTAGAGCTAAGACCAGAAAATAACTGAGACCTTTTCAAACTTAAGTTCTAAGAGAGGAACAATAGTATCAGAGTTAGCAGCACTTCAACTAGTTTGACAAATAGATATAGCATGTCTGAAGAGTATATTATCCCTCGAAATAGTGTGGGCATGCTCAGGCATTGGTACTTCAGGAAGTTTAAAATCCTGACAAAAATGCTCAGTGAGCACAGGTGTGATAGGATTGCAGCAGCCCATGTGGCCAAGCAGATGCAGTGCAGACCTCTGCCTAATTGCTAACTGCATCAAGCACTTTCACTTTAAATATTTTGTATTCTGCTATTTCACTATTTTGTATGGATGGCATTTAATTTGATGTACTGTAAAGCTCAGATAATTGCAATTTGTTGTGGAGGAGATGAATTTGGTTAACCTGTGGTCTCCTCTTTCTTTCTAATACTCTTTGGTCATTTCTTTCCTCTGTTCCCTCTCAGCAATAGATTTTGTCAACTAGAACTCAATAAAATGACATTTTTAACACAGTTTATTTGTGCAAAGTATTGTAGTAGGCACCTACAATGATGTTATTGAACCTGCTGTGGTTTCTGAGTTTCTGACATATAAATTGACACTGCCTTAGGACCCTTGCTTCATAGCAGCTGTCTCTGTCTCCCCTCCTCAGAGCAGAGAGTTGGGAAGCAGTGTGTGCAGGGAGATTGTAGAGACATAACAGAGCCACCTTACTCAGTTCCTCTTTCTCTGAAAAGCACAGCAAGGCAGGACAGACTAGTAAGGGAGGGAGGTTATATATATATAGAATATATATATATATTATATATATATAATATAATATATATATATATATATAATATTCTAAGATGAAGTTTTTCTTATAGGTATTTAGAGCAAATTTGATAATGGTTGGTGTCATATGCTATAGCTCCTCTTTCTGCCTTCTCTTGCTACTTGTGCTCTTCTAAAACACTGATTAGCCATAACCTTCTCTTATGCTTGTGAAAGAAACCATGCCTGCATCACCCTTTAAAAGATTCTTTTTCTTTATATCGAAGTTTCTTATGGTTTTGAAATCAACATGTTATGCAGAGATTACATTTTATACAGGATTTTTTAATTAAATATGAAATTCCACTATGAGTCTTGGTCATCAGCAGTTTTCAATCACTATTTCTCTGTGGATTTCCAAGCTGAACATCTAATACTGACGGGAAAAACCATCACCCATGATGTTTTTGCCTTGGAGGACAATGACGCTTATAAAATTTCCAACCTTGAAATTTCAGTTATCTATGTAACTCCGTTTGTTTGGAGAGTTTTGTTACTGATTTTGTAAGCCTTACTTGAAATCAAGTTATGAACAGTGTACATTCACAACCATGCTTCTTGATGAATAGAGATTTCTTCTGTAACTTCAAAAGCAAATTGAAGAACTCAAGTACATCCATCTTTTCACTTGAAGAAATCCTTTGCTGGCATTTCATACTAGTTAAATATTAGGCTACCATGTTTTGAGGTCTTGTACAGCTACCTGCAATCCACTGAAAAGGGGAAGAATTTCATCAGTGGGTGGACGTTTCCACCTGACAGCTGTGCTGATTTCAGTGTCAGAGGTTAGATGAAGTGAAATCGCAGTGTCTGCAGGTATCATCTCAAACTGGTGAGGACTGCTGCAATGCACCTGTGGGGTACCACCACCTAGATGAGTCACGGCATCACGAAACATGAGCACTGTCCAATTTAGCTGTTACCTTATTGGTGGCTTCCCTCAGTCCACTGGCTTGGAAACAACTTAGAGCTAAAAGGCATGATGAGACAGAAACAATCTTTCGTTATATCTGAAAACTAAAAGAACATTATTTTGTGTTCAGTATCTTGTTTCCCAGACAGATGCTCTGCTTTATTTTCTCATACTCTCAAAGCAAGACTGTTGCTGCTGTGCCAAAATTTAAAGATGAAGCCTGCCTGGGGGCAGCTCCATCATTTAGTTTCTTCCCACTGAAAAAAAAGAAAAACGTTGATTCATTGCTGTTTTCATTAAATGCAGATAATGTTTAAAGTAATAAACATTTGATCTCTGCAGTTGGCATGGGAGCTTCCAGAGTCCAACTCTAGCCTTGCCTTCATATTTTTCTTCTGTGGAAAATAGAGGCATTTTTTTCTCCTTTAAGATGTTAAGATTAACTTACTTACTTTTGAAGCAAGTAGTTAGCACTTGTACTAACAGCTCAGAGAGGACAGAATGACTGCGGTCATAAGCACAGGCTGTATGGCTGCTCCTTCTGCCACTGCTGTTCCAAATGATAAACGCTGGTACGAGTGAATCTGATTCTCTCGTTTCTGTGAGACATTAAAAACTGTTACCTTTTTTTCTCCCCAGTCTTATTACTTAACAAAACTGAATTGGAATGTGTAGGTTCACAGGGGCTTCCTGTAGTAGGTGCTCTCCCAAACGGAATGCAAGTCTCCTGTTTTCAATATGGGTGCCCACACTGTTCTAGTCTACAATAAGAGAACCACTGTTCAGTCCCTTTGGTTACTTTTGCTATTAGATGCAATGTTCAGTGACTGATCAGTAGTTTTAGATTTCACATACAAGATTTAACCGCTGCCAAGCTTACAGGCAGATAATACTGAGGACCAGCAAATATTCACTGCTGGAAAAACTATGCATGCCTCATCTGGGCATTTCAAAACTTGCCACTGTTGATGAAATAGTAGCATCCCATTGAGAACACAGGAGTTGCATGAATTTACATTGAATCTCTGACATAATATCTTGGACCTGGAACTGGGAGTAAAGGCTTTTGACTTCCAGGAGAAGTGTAGGGATTATTTAGGATGTAGTCATGCCCATATAGCCATCCTTAGTTTACTGCCATGACACAGGTATAAGAGGATTGCACGCATCCCTGTTCCTTTTCATCACTTTAACTTCCTCTCCTGTAGTGACTTGAACAGCAGACAAAGATGAGTTTGTGCACTGAGTTGGATTGTGAAGTACCGCGTTGGATACACAACCACTTGAGAGCTGGTAAGTAGCTGAACGCTCTTGACATGTCAAAATTAGTTTTCTCTCCTAATCTGTAACAGCCATTGACTTTTTGGGGAACAAACTGAAGACTTTCCTCTTTCTAAACTAGGCTGAGATCCACAACAAAATTCTCGATCTTCCTGTATACTTCAGCCCCAAAATGAGGAGTGCTGTGACCTGACTGAGCAGAGCTCTGTTGATGACCCTCCGCAAAGTAGGGGAGGGGTGACAATTAATTTTTGTTCTAGTTAAAAAGGCTGTTTTGTCTGACCAGATGGGGCAGTTATAAGGAAATGGTTCTCAGCGGACTCAGGTCTGCCAGGTTCACAGAGTGGGTTGGACATCTACTTGCACTTGTTGCCCTAAAGAAATATGTGGTCTCTCCCACCTGTTATGTCTTTTTTACTATACATGTAACAATATTACTGAAGAATAGACTCAGCATTTGAGAGAACTCCTCAGCAGGGAGGGGAGAGGGAAAGAGTGGGAACAAAAATAATGGTGCTGACTACTGTTTTGAGTCTGTAACAATTAATTAAATTGAGCTTAATTAAATTTCCTTATGCTCAAATCATGAAATTGTAATTCTGCCATCTATGATGTAAAAATGTGAAGAATTCATGTTGCATTTGTAAGCATTTCCAGCTGTTATTTTTAATCAAAGGTCCACCCAAGCTTTATGTTCCATGTGGCTGTTGTGGCTAAAGCATACGAATTTCAAGACACTTGTGGGCAAGATGGTAGTGAGATAAACTTTGCTATCTGTGAGATCCTCTTCATTGTTGTGATCTCTCCATGGACCAAACATTCAAAATTTAAACGTGGGTCAAGTCTGTGAACTTGGGATCAGACCCTAGACCTGTCAATTCAGCAGAGTGAATGAGAAACAGTTTTTGATTGGTAGTGACCTAAACTGTCACCTCGTGATATGGCTGTACGTCCTCTTCCAGGCCACATGAAGGGAAGCATCATATGCAAAGAATATGTCCTTGTCCTATGACTCACTTGCATGAAGACAGGTTAATTGAAATTTCATCCTTTACAGCCAGTGTAACAGTATTATTTTTCTGAAGGTAGTAGTGAGGCCTCCAGCAAGATCAGACTTGACTCAAGCAGAAAGAAAATCCCCTAAAAAAACTCTTAGAGAGCAAATCCTTTCTTGCTGGTTTCTTTGAACTGCACAAACTATATTTCTCCTTCCCATTTTAGACCAGAGAGAGTCAAAAGCTCAGGGATGTGATCTCTCTCTGTTGCAATGACTAAAAATGTCCCGAATACAGTTACAAGGCTCCATGTGTCTCATCTGTGACAGTGCACATCTAATTGAAATCACTGACAGACCAGATGACAAAGCAAGCTTCCAAGAGACTGACTGACCAAAGTCCATTTATCCCAAACAAGTTTTGATTAATACTGAAGGGCTTTTCACAGTGGCACCGGGTACTCTCCAGATGTGTCAAATATAAAAATGATTGTTCCCTTTGGAACTTGAAAGAAATAATCAGCTACCTTTATGCAAAGGAAGAAGACTGCAACTGTAGCTGACTGCCTTACATCACTTAACATGATTTATCATGCCAATACATTTTGCACGCTTTGATGGGAAAACTATTTGGAGGGTTCCTTGTGTGCTTCAGATATTAGTATTATTCGAGGGACTTGTGATGGAAATACTGCTTGAATTTCTTCAGCTGCCTTGGTTTGACAACACAAAAGAATTTTGTTTATACAATTGTAAAAGTAAAAAAAAAGAAAAAAAAAGAAATACGTGCACTCCCATCTCAACACATATCACTTTGATAGAATACTTCCAATATTTATCTAGGCACTTATTTTTCTCTTAGCTGATACAGTTATATAAAAACAAAACAAAACATTTGTACATTTTCATTTAGTGTCTCAAAAATAACTTGAAATTGTTTTTGAGAGTTCAGCCTGTAATCGCTTCATCATTATTTAATGAGGCAGCAAGATTTGAGCTGATAGCTTTCTAATATAACCAGTAGGGAGGCTGCAACAATTGCCTAATCCAAAGGCCAACCATCAAACAGCATGAAAAGGTTTTCATGACAACTAAGCTTGTCTCTCCAAACAAATCTGACCCAGAGCTCAGTTTCCAGGCAGCGCCTGTCTGCTCTTGTGTCCCTGGCTGGAGCTCACAGCACTGGCTGGAGCCAAGCACTGTCTTCTGCCAAAATATCCAGCCTGAGCCTGGCCAACCTTCCTGGGATACCATGATATGAAGGATATTACAAAGTTCCCCAGGATGTCTCTAATCTCTGTCCTTTTGTCAGCAGGATAAATACAGCTGGGCTAATGAGAGCCTTTCACTAAAGCCTCCCAAAACACCTCTGTCTAGAAGACATAACAGTGATATTACAGGTGGTCTTGCTGCGCTTAACTGTTTGGACATGAAAATTTCGAGGCTTCTCCACGTCACAAGCAGAGGTAGGAAGAGATAGTGGTCTTGATTCCCAGTGCAGGGAGCTTCTTTTATCCCATGCTCTGGTATACATACAAAAATGCTGAATTAATATATTTGATACTGACTAATGCATTCTTAGTGAGAAATCTCACAGTGTAGCAGTGAAGAAAATTCAGCTGGTTTGTTTACTTACCCTAAGACCTGAATATGCTGTAATAACCAGTAGTGTGTCAAAATATCAAATTTACATTCCAGCTCTTTGAAATTCCTTTTCCAAAAATATGAGGCAATTGCTTAATAAAATAATAATAATAATAAAATAGTTATGTATTGCAATCCGTTGTTACAGAGCAGCCAAATGTCCTAAGTGTGAAATACTTCCTTCTCTAAGACATAAAAGCATTGTAGACTATTAATTACACTATGATTAGCTGAGATAGCTTAACTGTAAATCATTATTGCTTAAATATAGGCTACAAAGAATTAATTGGCAGACTGCCACTTCAGGAAAACAAAATCAAACAACAGAAATGATATCAAAGCTGAAGTGTCTATGAAATTCTGGGAGCAGCCTGGAGATGGATGAATTCGCATTGTATGCCTACAGGCTCAACTCTTACAGCCAGTTGTGATGGGTGACATCAAGGAAAAAGTCCATCCAACTTTCCTGCCTACTACTTGATACCAGAAAATAATTGCAAAGCAATGCAGATTTCACATCAAAAGATGGCCACTGTCACCAAACCAGCTCTCTGCTTGACATGAAAGGGCATGCTTGGAGCTATAATAAGGTATAAGGAAAGCTAAAAGGTCTTTTCTCCAGCCTAGCTTAAAGCTTGTGTCTGCATAGAAACAAACAGGCTTGGGCTGAATTCAGTCTTACAAGCAGAAATAAACCACAGTTACTGTTTCCAACCAAAGAACTCAAAGTTTCTTCAAGAAATGTACTTAAACGCACACATGACTGATATTAGTATATCAACATCATGTGACAGAGTTTTTACAAAGTGCTTTGAGAACTTATAATGGGAATCTCAGCCTTGTGGGTGAGATGTCTGCAGATATAATCTTTCAAATAGGAGAAAAATAGAGAGTACTGCAAACTTGATATCTAGAGTGAAATACGTTTAGCAGCCTTTGTAACTTATCAAACATGGAAATGTATCCACACTGCAGGAAATTCATTGCTCTAGTACAAACACAGCCAGCATCTGACAATAATCCTATTAAAGTAAGAATCTCTGTTCATGCTGCTATCATTCATACCATACTGAAATTCCATTTAGCAAGATTAAAAGTGAAATAACTGCCATTTACTTTTTCTTCGTTTTTCATCTCTCTTCAGTGTGTTAAGAAGAGACATTGCTTTTCCCTTCTAAGGTCATCAAAGACATCTGGGATCTGTCTTCTTGCAAGTCCTATTTTCTACACTCTCTTACTAGATGATTTTGTCCATAGCACTCATACTATGTCTATAACACGTACTCCTAAGAAACCCCCTCTGGCATCTTAAGAAATTAGGATGGACTGCACTGCTAGGACCTAATCCAGATTTCCTTCCAACAGCACAAGTATTTTTCAAGCTAGTGGATCAAGAACATACAGTTCTACTAAACTGTTCCGGACTAAAACAGCTGCCCACAGGCAAGTTGGACAAGATATAGCCCAACTTATAGCTTCTCATATAACTTCTCATATAGCTATATGAGAGTTCTTCTTTGCATTTATATCAAAGCATTACATTGCTGCTTCCAGATTGAAGACATGGCCAAACTGGGATAAACAGAAGGTAGTGCTTTGTCAGACTTCCATGACTATGCAACACCACAGAATTTGTCAGTTTTGCAAGAAGTGGCCTCCTTGAGTGCCTTGGAGGAACTGGCTACATGTGGCCCCAGGGATCCTAGCATCAATAAGCATGTGATTTCCTTATTATCACCTCAGTGTCTCTGATGCCAGTTCATGAGAGGCATGAAAAGTGAGGTTCATAAAGCAGACGTCTCTCTCTGAGCCACCCTCAACATCACTGAAAGTCAGAGGAGAGAAACAGGCACTTGTAAGATGTGATTAATCCAAGCACTACCAATTGTAACCTGTTTTTCCTTCAGTAATTAAGATGGAAGCCCAAGGTAACTAACTCAGATGCAGGCATCCAGAGCTATATGGGATGAATTCCACACAAAAAGAATGAGATCTTTGATAGCAGTAATCCTGTATATACTCCAAAGTATTCTGTGCCTCCTCAGGGTGCAGGAAGCTTTCATCTAACATGAGCACACTGAAAAAATGGATTGTCTTATCCCTGGCTGTGCAGTCTCTCCCACTCCCTTATGCTGGGAAGGAGTGTTGATGTGGCCATGTGGTAAATTGCACAGTGTGGCTGAAAACAAATGAAATTCAAGGCTTCATGTGCTGGTAAATCTACCATATCCTTAGTCACCTTGTTCAGTGATTCCTTCCACTGTTGCAGGAAGGGTCATGATTTTTGTTGTTGAAATCCATGTCACTGATTCCTAATCAGCCTTTGCTTGCTAGTTTATGGCAGTATCTAGTGTCAGCAGTTTCCATTAAAAAAAAAAAAATCAACCAACACTGTCATGGTCAGGCACTGGCTGTAAATGTACTGAACAAGAAGAATAGTCAATGTCTATTTACAATCTGATCTGTAATGGGTCTACTCTGATTTCCAACTGAACATAAACTTTGCTTAGGGTTAGAGATGTGGAAGAGTCTGTCCATAAAATACTGCATTTCACACCATGTGCATTTAAGTAGCTGTCACTCCATAAATCTTTCTCTAACTGATGCTGGAGAATATTCATTCTCCACGTCGTTAAGGCACAGGTTTTGTGTATGGTGTTTTTTTCTTTTTAAAGTCAAGCATCATTGTTTCATTAAATGGAAAGTAATTGCAATTATTCATGAGGTATTGTGACTTGCAAATGAGGATTGCAAAGTCCATTTGAAAACAAGTTTTGTGTAAATACACAGATTATGAAGGCTACTGAAACCCTGCATTAGGCAGCTTTGACCTTTTTTTCAGCAAAAGTCCATTAGCAGCCTGAACCTTGATAAACAATTCGTCTCTGCCACCTGAAGACAAAAGGAGTGTTGTGCTGCACTCAGTGGGGTTACCACGGCTGCAGAGTACCTGAGCTCACACCAAAGTGAATGTCTTGCTTGTTACACAAGGCCAGAATTTCTAGGTCTTCAGACACTTGAAAGCCCTGAGGCCTGGATACTTGCAGAGTCATAGAATCACTAAGGTTGGAAAAGACTACTAAGGTTATCTAGTCCAACTGTCAATCCATCACTACCATGCTCACAAAACCATGTCCCTCAGTGCCACATCTCCACATTTCTTGAATTGCTCAAGGAATGGTGACTAATCAATGGCACTTCCCTTGACCACTGATGCCATTACACCATCACAGAAGGCCACTGTTGGTCAGATAAAACTTGCCCTTGGTGAAACCATGCTGGTTGTCCCATGCCACTTCCCCCTCTTCCATTCACACAGCCTCCAGGAGGATATGCTCCACAATCCATGGCACAGTAGTGAGAATCATCTCTCGCTGTTTCTCATGCCTTAGTGCAGCTTCCAGGAGGATCTCTTCCCCAGCACAGCGGTGAGGCTGACCTTCACACAACAGATGAGACTGAGGATCCACCAAAGCTCACCGCATCTCAAGGATGAAGGATGCTCTCCATGGAGCCTCTCCAGCCTTCCTGAAGCTCCCACAAATCCCATACACCCTCCCATCAGCATATCCACTTAACAGTGACATTCACATTGGTTGTTGAACTACTGCAGCTCAAAGGATGCACATGGGCAGGTGCAGACTTATTACAGAAACAAGAGTTTCTGTTGACCTAAGAAGACACAGAGATGTTGTCGAGGATCAGGAGGCTAAGCACTGCAGGGTAGATTTACCTGTTCTACTTTTCAGTGACTTTCTTCCTCTGATATGTTATATTATATACATTAGTACTCTGACTGCAGAGTTAGCCAGTGCCTGTTTTGGGAAAAATTTGGAGTCCTACACACACAAGGATCTAGGAAATGAAAATTAGAGTTTGAAACAGAAATGGTTAAAAATGATCTCCAAGCATCAGGGTGCTTCAGGAGCAGGAAAGCTCACCTCAGCTCCATCTTCAGCGATGCTGAGTAGAGAGAATATTATTCTTTCAAATGTATGTGCATTTATAATGCATAAAAGTGTTGTTAAATGCAGGTTGCTGTGTGACTGAAGAGCGAATATTAAACATAAATGGGTTCCTTCACATCTGGAAGGAAAGCAAATCAGCATTGCTTCTCCACAGGGTGAAAGAGAAATGTGTGTCTTGCAATGCTGTTACTAGGCCAGGGAGAAATAAAAAAGAGTTGAGAATCAGTATGTGGTAAAATATGCCATTAAACAATCAGATGGAATGGGGACAGAAGAGGAGAAATGTGACTAAAGGAGGAGAAAGAAGAACAATTGTCTTTTGGACAGGATTGAGAGTTTTTTATGTGTTGGCCTTATATATACATATATGTTTAGGAACTGGTATGTCTCAGTAGGTAAAACACTGATTTGGGAGGAGGTTTTTGCACTTTTCAGTAATTTACATCTCTTTCTTCCTCTTTTCTTTGAGAATATTTTGCATGCTTTGCCCATTTAGTGGAATTGTCTGAGATAAGAAAATTTTCCTTTGTAAGCTCATATGGTTAGGCTCTGGTCCAATCCAGAATACGAAGGTAGTGAGGTAAAATTATCTTCTTTAGGTGAGCAATATAAAGGCAGCACAAGCAAGTAGGGAGTGCTTATGCATAGATACATTTATTATAACTGCAAATTGTGTGATCCTTTTCAATCTTTCTTCTTGTACCCAAAAACCTTCATGAGATCAGTGTTTTATTCAACATGTAGCACAAACACACTCACCAAATGGGTCACTGCCCAGCATTTGAAATCCCAGCATCAGCTCTCATTAGCTAACGACTAATTCTGCTTACGAGAAGTGGAACCATGTAACTGGTTGGATCCATTTAATCCTTTATTTTCTTCCTTTAGCTTGTGAAGCTCTCATCTATATAATTCAGTTTCCAGACACTGACTATGCAAAGATACTCAATTACTCAGGATTTTTGTAGTACATTCCTGACAATGTATATGCAAATTCCACACCTAGAAATATAAAAAAGACAACATATTTGGAAGAGCAAAACTGACATCTACCTTTTAAAATGAAAAGACAGAAGCAACAAAATAAATGCAAGAAGTGCCTCTGAAGCTGTCCATATGAATGCCTAACTTTCCATTCACTGTTTCTTACTCACAGTTGCGAGGTGCTAATCTCCAATTCTGTGTCCTTTCTGTATTGTTTAACACAGTTACAGCCAGGAACCAGAAAACATTTTCTGTCATCTAGCTCACCAACCGAGGTGAATAGTGGAAAATCAAACAAGCATCCTCACCGCAGGTTGTTGTCAGCAGGCTTGGTGCCTCCACAAATATCAGGTAAGTCCAGGATCACCGTGCTTTGCCTGTGGGGGGTTGCTTATCCATCTGGAGGTGGAGTGGGTGAACCGGATTAGAGAGGACCTCTGATAGGCACTGACATGGAGCAGCAGTATTAATCTTTGTATCCAAAGGCTGAAATTAGCTTGCATACTCCTAGCTCGTAGCTTGTAGTTACTCCTCTGAGGTAGCTTGTCAGTGAGTAATTTGTTGGGTAGGATCAGATTCATTAAAGAGAAAGATTTGAAAGAAAGACAAAGCAGCAAATATTTATCAAGGAATTCAGTTGCTGCTCTAGTTTTACATTACCCAACACTGTTGCAGTTTGCATGAAACACTTCGTGGGTGGCATGGACCCAATCAATTTTTCCCAGAGAAAGAATAATGTGAGTAATTTAGGAAGAAGATATACATCAGGATTGGGTTGTTTTAGATTTATACTATATTTTTTCTTTGAAACCTTGCTGCTTTTACTTGAAGCTTCTGTCCTGGAACAATTGAGGTTCTCAAAGATTTGTTCTGCTTGGACTGTCCAGCACATTGCAATCATCTTTCCTCTCAGTCAAGCAAACAGCACTGTCTGTATTCTCTCTGCTGTGGACCTTCCATTAACAGAAATTAAATGAGCCACAAGGAGCTACCACTGTTCTAACTCGGGTTTTGGGGAATCTCTCCTGCTACTCCAGGACTTGGCCTTATTATGAGATTAAACAAGACTAAGGGATGTTATCAGGCCTTGTCTTGACACAGGTCCTGTAGGACTCTCCAAAAAAAATTCCACTTTCCATGGGGTTGATAAGAGACAATTACATTAAGCATTTTAAATACAGACATTCTATTTCTGCAAGGTAAGAGAGTTTATCAGTATCATTGGAAATGTTGTTCAATACCAATTGGCGTCAGTTCCAGCTAAGAGATATGCTAATTTAATACTATAGATATTGCACTACTGTCCACTCTTGTGCTTTTTCATACAGTGAATGAGGCTAGAAACCATCTGCTTTATTCCGCTCATTTTTTTATTCAGCAAGCTAGAACTTCTCATCCAGTTCCCCATCTTCTCCACTCATCAAATTTACAACTCTAAACCCCATTTTGTAGTTGGTCTCTCATTTGAGAAGGTCAAGAAAGAATGCAGAAGTGATAGCTCTCCATATCCTCTGATAACAAATTTAAATTCAGCCTAAGTGCAATCTGAAATGTTCAGACATAAATCAGTCCAGAGGCTGTGGGTTGTTCCTGAATTTCTTCCTGCTTTTGATTAAAGACTGGAGCAACAAGCATCATTTTAAATATAGAAGAGTATTCATAGTTATCAGTGCATTATGATTTTGGTCACTGAGCATTATGGGGGTAAAACACCCCCTCTCCCATGAGCAAGCCTTCAAATGTAGCTAGCTCTTCAATTACCTCTTATTTTTGCAGTTGAATAATTTACATTTCTTCTTCTTGCTAGAAGTGGGCTGGTCATAATTTCTGGGTCAGCTAATAAACCTTTTTTATTCCCTACCTAACTGCTGTGTATTAGAGAATTGTTGAGTTGGAAAATATTAGCTTCATTTAGTTATTGTTAAGTTTTGCTGAGAAAGGAGAACCTAGTTCACATACTGGGTCCCTTTTCAGAAGCAAAATGTATTTAATTGGGCTATTTTTGCTGCAAGTTCACCAAGTTTCTCCAGCATAGGCTCCAATTAAGCAACTGAATCTGATATAAGGTAGTTGAGACTGACCCAGCTGCCTTGTAGTACTGCAGTGTGTTGCTGTGGATGATAAGAGGGATCAAAGATCCCTCTGAAGAGTATTCACACCATGTAAAATAGAAGATGCATATGCTGGGATCTCTCTAGAACTTCCTCAAGAGGATGGATTAGAGCATACAGTTAACCAATTTAAGCAAACCAGAGCGAATACGTCTTTCACTACTAGCATCAGTGCTCGTGAGATGAAAAACATTTCATGTGCTGTTATAAAGCCAACATATTTGAAAGATCTATCCAGGCTACACTCATTTTTTGCCTGAATCCACTGGTTTCTCTTTGTTTCTCAGAAGCACCTAGACTCTACAGCTACTATCAATGGCATGCGTAAACTGATTGCCTCACAAAATCAGCCCCAGGAATGTGTTTCATCTTACCCAACTTTAGCTGTGCACCACAGGAACATCTTCACCCTCACTAAATTACCGTACATCCTTGATAGCAAGTGGAGAGAAATAAACACATAACCAGGACATAATTCATCTAAATGGAGAGAATGGATTCAGGTTGCACCAGGAAAGGTTCAGGATGGGTATTAGAAAAAACTGCTTCTCCAAAAGAGTGGTCAGACACTGAAACAGGCTACCCAGCAAGGTGGTGGAGTCACCATCCTGGAGGTGCTCAAGAAATGTGGAGATGGGCTACTACAGGATGATGGATCAGTGGGCAATATTGGTGGTACGTTGACAGTTGGTCTAGATGATCATAGAGGTCTTCCCAACCTTAATGATTTTATGATATATTCATCTGAATATCTAAACTATATTGGAATAAATGGTACAGAGTTCTTCTCCTCTCACCTTGAAAGAGAGCTCTGGGTGATCAGCTCAGATTCAGGAGTCCATTTTGTAGATACCCATCCTCAAGAACATATAGCGTATGTTCTCACTCTCAAGTAGTTAATCATAGATTCTACGACATAAGGAAGCTATAATCAGTGACTAATCTGAATCCTGAATTTCTATTTCCTGGACTGAATAACACTGATACAAAGCAGTCTCCGGGCTTCTGGGTCAAAAAAAGGAGTTCCTTGAAATGTTGTTTATGTGTAAATTTATGAGGCAACTTGAAGGAGAGAAGTTACCAATCAGTTTCCCTCCTAAAAACCCTATAACATAATGACAGGCAGCTCTGTAGATTATTGTTGTGATAGATTCTGTAAGGAGATAATTTATACTGATAAATGCAGTAAATCCGCATATAATTGTTAATGTGTAGTTGTTGCTGACTTTTGGTGTGTATCTTGGCATTCCTTGGCTGTTTTAGGATGCTTCTATGGATGTAAACTATTAGCAAGAAGGATTTATTTCTGATGATGTGAACATAGAGGGTTGTGAGGTCAAGATCTCCCATCATCATGGTAGCGAGATGATTCTGCTGGAGTATATACACTCCCAGTACTCCTCTGAAGTCAGAAAGAGTTCTTTTCATTTTTTTCACTGGTTATCCAGCTGAATTTAAGCATCCTAAAACAGATACCATCGGTAGATTATGTCAGCTGCTTAATAAACAAGTAATTTTCTCTCCACTTGGAGAACTGACCCCTGATCAGGAAACACAAGTCTTAACATGTCTCTATATCTGATCCATATCTCTGACCAATCCCTTTACCACCGACCACCCTTATCCCAGTAAGCAGTAACTTCTGTAACACAACCAGCTGTCTTTCTGAGTATCATTCTTAACACTGCAGCACCTCCTCCAGTACGTGTAAAAACTACTCCTGTCCTTTGGGAAATTAGATATTTCAGCAGGAGTCAGTTCCCCTTGTGAGACATTGCCAATACAGTGTGGAAGGCATTGCTAAGCTACCCCTTGAACACCTTGCAGCACCAAGATCTTGGGGGATTTGTTGGAAACTGCTAGAAGAACTGGCAGAGGACATCTTTCTAACCACCATTATGTAGGAAGTTGTTAACAGAGCTTTGAACTGAAGCCCTGTAAAAGCTGCGTTCCTTCAAGGATGCTCAGCATCTCCCTCAGCATTCTATTCCACACAGCCCAAAACAGGTGCAGCCATTGGAGACAGGACACGATGGAGAGCACTTTGTGTAGCATGTGCAAATAACCAAAGACATACATAGGGGGAAGAAAACGCTCTCAAGAGAGTATATTTAATTTCTCAAAACATAGAGATGTCACTGGGCAAAATACGAACATGAGAGATGCCAAGAGATAGGTGCAAAGCGAGAGTACTGGAATGTTAACTTCCATCTGTCTTTGCAATGAGTTGAAGGCTGCTGTCCCACGTGACCCCCAGTCACGCTTTCAGTATTTATTAGTTCCTTGAAGGCAAATCACTCTGCCTAATTTTTATTTTATTTTATTTTTTTCCTGTAGAGGTAAGATTTGGGGCAGAAAATGCAATTTAAAAAGAGGTTTCAATTTTTCAAGTTGGGAAAAAACATTTTACTCTTGACTATATCATCTGAAAAGGTAGAAAAGTCCAGTTCATAATTCCCCATGTAAAAGTAGTTTTTCTCCTTTTATTCCACTCCCTTCTGCAATACAGTTGTATACAGTTAAATACCACAGCAGAAAAACTGAAGACTCACTGATGAGGGCTGAAGAGATTTAAGAGCCATTAAATCATTACAGTAATAATGGATGAAGCGAATGTGTTCTCAAGGAAACAAACATAATACAAGAGGCAGAATCAGAGGAAGCTGATTGGATGAAGTCAATTTAAAGTGAGAAAAGTACCTTCATACCAGGAGAAATTGAAAATACAGGAAATAACAAGCAGTTGGAGAATATTCGGCTCAAGAAAATGAAGAGATTTTTCTCTCTAGAGGCCTGAATGTGCTCTCACTTACAAAATTGCATGAATAAGTGTACTGGTGGCAACAGATAGGGTAGGTTAATTGTGAACAGAATTGGGAACTACTGTGTAAATAAGGATAGCTGCTCTGGAGTCATGAACTCTAGCAAGAACCTGTCCAACAACTGATTTGGCTTCACAAGTCATTACTTTATGGATAGACTCCTCTGTAGGAGGGCTATGTTAAGTCATTAAAACTCATAGTGGATATCTATCTACTTCTGAAATCTTGCCACCGTCCCAGTTCATCATTACATCAACTAATTCATTAAACATATCAAGGAAATCAGACTGCAGGAATCAAACTACTTTTGGATGGCTCTGCATCCTGTGTGAACGTGTGGACTGTAGTTTTTACCCAATGCTGTCCAACCTGACTAAAAGAGAGTTTCAGTCCACAGTTATTCTTACAGCAATATTAATCGATGGAACATTTACTCTTAAAATTAAGCCATCTTCCTCACATCCAAACTTGTTTCCTTCCTAGCACAATCCTATAATGATTATCATGTCATGATTTTATAATGCATCCATACATTATTTATGCCATGTGGCATAACAAGAATGATCACAGCCTTCTCAAGAGCTAACAAACACAGAGCATGAAGCCTCTGGGCAAACGCTTAAGGTGTGACAGCTCTTCTCACTGAAGTCCGTCACCTTCAGAAACAACTCCAACTTCATCTTCCCACTACCTATTCCCTCAGCCCTTCCCCATTTCTCAGCAGTACTTTATTTCCTGCTCTCCAAGCTGCAGTAAGTTGAGACAAGCATAATTTATTTTGGTGACAGGGATCCCATGAGCTGGCACAGGGAAAGAGAAGGAAACAGAAAGAGGAGAAAGAAGGAGGACCATCCTCTTCGGTAGTAGCTGCAAACTCTGTTTAGAACACCTCATCCCACCTTTAGTTCCTACAGTTTCAAAGGGAGACCCAAGTATTCCTGGAGAGTTCAGAGAGAGATGAACTCAAGCATCAGAGAGTACTAGACTCCTAGTCTTCAGTCCTAAAATGTCCCATTTATCTTTTCTCCAATAGTTCTCATATCTGAGAAGAGCAGCTGCTTTAAGACTATATCTACAACACAAAAATAAACTACTTACTAACATGCCTAACAGCTTCTTCCACGCTCCCAGTCATTCATTTTAACTAAACAACTAATAAAGAGTGCTGGCTGGTATTAACTAATTCAAATTTGCTTTGAAAAACTAATCTTATTATACTTTTTTTTTTTTGTTAAAGCCGCAAGAAAATTGTTTCTAGTACCTTAATAATGTGCAGATTAATGTATTTGTCTCCACAAATCAATACTTCATTCTTCCCCTTCCACCCTTGTTACTCTTAGAGAGTAATCTCTGCACTACTAGGAACTGTACTGCTATTTCATAGAATCATAGAACTGCTTGAGTTGGAAGGGACCTTTAAAAGCCATCTGTTCTAACTCCTCTGCAATGAACACAGACACCTACAGCTCCACCAGGTGCTCAGAGCCCCATCCAGTCTGATGTTGAGTGTCTCCAAGGACAGGGCATTCATCACTTCTGTGGGCAACCTGTGCCACAGCCTCACCACCATTACTGTAAAGCACTTCTTTATATCCAGTCTAAATCTCCCCTCTTTTAATTTGAAACCATCTCCCCTTGTCCCACAACAGACATCTTGTTATGATAAAATTCCATACTTTATTTTTAAAGAAGTTCTGTTTTTATGAAATTTGAATGTTTCATGGTCTGGTTCAAGCAGAGAAGAACCTCTCACTTATTTTTTAAAGTTATCTCATATTTCATCTTATCTTTTATCAGGTTGAGTTTTTCACAGTTTTGGAATTACCGGGCTGTACAGTAAAGGTCTGTACCTTTCATCAGATGTAATTATTAGACTAAGTGCCCCAACTTTCCTGCCTGCCAGTTGGCTGCTCTCCTGCACAGACCTGCACAGACCCAGATCTTAAAAAAAAAGAAAAGAAAAAAAAAAAGAAAAAAAAAAAAAAGAAATCACATACAGACACAGATACTTCTGCTATTCATACTAGCCTTGCAGCCAGGCCTGCACAATGACAGTGCTAGCATGGTAATAATCCGGTTAGCAGGGATTTTATGCCTCATTTAAATGTTAGTAAGAGAAATACTCCTGCTTCCTTTAGCTATCGTATGTCAGTAGATACTGAATACCTTGTCAGACATGTGATTACCAGTAAGCAGCATGTAATTCCACTGCTCTTAAAAACCTTCACCAGGTAGATTATACTACAAGGATGGATTTGGATTTCATTTTTTTCCTCTTTTTTATTCCATTTTCCTACTTTCCTTTTATCTCCCTCTTTCCAAATGCTCAGTGGCAACATTTTTGCATGCAAAGAACATAATCTCCTTTGTAGTAATTTCCAAAGTTTAAACATTTTCTCCCTTTCTACTTGATCAGGAAAAAAAAAGGAATGTTTTGGTGTCTATCAGGAGGGAGAGAACAGGTGAATTTTATTGTGGGTGAGGGAGACATTTGGACCAAAGCTGTAAATATCTATTGGCATTCGTGACTTTTAGCTCATTTATACTAGCTGATAATCTGGCTGATATAATACACCAGGAGGTATCTATGTCTCATTTAGTTAACACCGTAGGAAGCATACTTCCCATACAGTCAGTAAATAGAGCGCCCATTCCAAATGTAATTCTTTTTAAGACATTCATAAAATTACTTTCCCATTGCTTCCTGAGCATGGGATTTAGTGATTAAAAGAGATTGTTCATCTGTCTGAGCCAAAAAGCACTTAAGTTTCTGATCCAAAAACAGGAGAGAAAAAGAAATGAAGTAACTCTTGCTGCTACTAGGATGGAGTGGGAAGTAGTGCATAACTGATGGGAAAAAGGTGAGATGTTCCTTGTACCATATGAGGAGTAACAGCTGAGCTCTGCACTATAAGCACAAGCAAATAAAAGAGCCTCTTGCTTAGTCAAATGCCTATCCAAATGAGGACAGCATGCTGTAAAGGGAATTCATTACCTGTTGGCTTGGTTGATCAGCCTCGTAAGTAGCCAAACCTAACAGCCATGTAATAATGAGTGACTTGCAGTGCTGGGTACATGAGCAAAACTCTGCACATGTCAAGTAAGTTTAAGTGTAATCAGGTTGAACTGTAACTGAAAGTAATCAACAGATGTATAGTCCAAAACACCACATTGATATACCATGATATGCCACTTCAGTTTCATGAGCAGAGTGCACTGAGGCAAAGCCAAGGGCTGGTTTATTCATCGTATGGGGTGCTCCAGCACCTAAGAGCTCTGGGGTTAAGGTACGATATCAAAAAGGCTCCTGATGCATGGTGGTAACAAACTGCATGCATCACTGTCAGGATTTGTAAAATGTCAGAACACTTCAATAAAAACAAACACACCAGTCCAGCCCAATGTGAAATCATCTTCAGCAGTTCTCACTGAAGTCCTCCACCAAACCCCATCAAGGAAATCTCACAGGCATCCAGTCTGCATAGACTTGCAAATAACACACAAAAAAAAAATTGAGAAAAAAAGTGTTGTATTTGAAACAGAGCCCCTTCCCCCCTTTATTCTGTAAGAGGGGCTAGCATAGTCCTGGGAGGCAAGAAAAGATGAGGGAAGTTAAGTATAAAAAGTTAGCTAGTTTGCAAATTGGAATGCAAACCCCCTTCCCACTCATCTCCTTGCTTATCCACACCTCCCAGCTGAAAACACATAGAACTAACTAAAACCAGTTTTTCACTTATTTAAGGGATATTATAATGCATGCTCTGAGGAAAAGCAAAAGCTGTGCTCATGCATACATCTCTGCTTGCTCCAGTCATCCTGAATACACATCATTGCCTGCTGCTTATGGCAGAGTTCCAGCTGCTCTCCTCACTGTTTCCCATCTTTAAGGGCTCAGCTTGGATGAGCAGAACTCTGATTTGCCCCTCTCTTGATCTGCCCTTCCTACCCACTCTCACATATGTGCCAGCATCCCACTACGTAAAGACGTGTGCAGAGGAAAGCACTGCTTTCCATTTAGGAGCAGAAGGAGCTCTTCCACAGAATTCCGCATTCCAAGGAAAGGGCAAAAGCATAGGAATAGCAGAGCAGAGAGGAACCAGGCTTCAGAATAAGGTGCTCGACTAACTATGTCACAGCAGTTGCTAAGCTGTCTTTACCCCAACGGAGAACGCAGCCCTAGGGACTAAATGAGCCCTTGGGCTTTGAAAAGGGCAGGCAGCATCAGGCAGCCATGCAGCCAGGCATAAACAGCTGTCCTGGTGTCTGAGGCAAAGCTCCAGGAGACCTGCATGCTTAAGAGGCAAAGCAGGCTGCTGAAAACCAGAACATCACTGCTTACTTTGGAAACAGAATGAATTTATTAAATGAATATCACTGCAGGAAAGAGTTCACATTACCTTCCATCTCCTGTATCTTTCTTTATGCAACAGCTTTCACACAAACAATCATACTCCAGATGCATTCTCACCTTGACAGCCTGAGGTTGCTTCTTATGATAGAAATGTGCAGGTACTCTACTCTAGATCACGCTGTTTAGGTGCTACATAAATTCACAAAAAAGCAAAAATTCAGCAGTGTTAATAAACACAGATGATGGGTAGGAACAGGACTTGCAAAGTGACATTTGCACTGTGGCACATCAGAGCCATCAACAGGTCAGAGAAAAGAGACCAAATTTCTGAATCCCAACCTGGAATCTGAGCAAGTGGCATTGGCACTACTACCCAATTCTCATTCTCTTGTCTCTTTAAACACTCACTCCCCAAATAACCCACAAAACATTATACCTTTTTTCTTTTTTGGCAGTGAGGGTGGCAGCCTTGCCTTTTGTGTCAGGACATATGTTTATAGGCGTCCATTTGTACTTGTAGGTTTCCATGTCCCAAGCTGATCCAGGTCGCAGTTGACATCAGATGACCATCAGCATTACTTCTCATGTCGTTCAAACCCAATTTATTCTGGGATATGCCAACACGTAACCTAGGGAAGAGACAAGGGACCACTCAGTTACCTTGTAAAACCAGGATCCTGCTAACTGCATCAGTCAGCGTGGAGCCATCCCACCACAGACCCAAACTCAGATTGTTGAGCACGACTGACCCATGTGGTGAAGCTAACACGTTCTGCATTCAAACAATGCTGTGTTCAGAGCCATGCATAAACACTTTACTGCTGGCCATTAAATTTTATTGCTCTCTGTAATATGCTTTGAGGTAACTAAACTCATGCCTGAAAGAGGCATTTAAACTGTTTTAACAGTATCTACTTCACATAATCTTCTTTATGGCACAGTCTTATGGTTTTACCCATTTTAAATGCGTTTGTTGTTGTTTTTCAATCAAGGGATTTATACTATGACCTTTGAGCAACAGCAGCCCCTGCGAGAAGACAGCTGGCAATGCGGTGTGCTATACAATCTGTGGAGATTAAACTCATTTCAGTCACTCTTAAGACAGATAACTGGGAGCCTGGTGAATCTACTGGGATTTTGGTGGATTGAATTCCTTTCTATTTCAAAAGGAGGAGCTGAAACAAAGAAATAGACATATTTCTGCTCAGCAGATTAAGCCCTGCACTGAATTGCTTCTCCAGCATGGATAAAAGCAGATAGTAGTATTCTTGTACCAAATCCATGGAGTAGGCATTAGAAAGAGTATGGATGCGTGAGGTGAGAAACAACACTTCCGTTCCGATGAGCTCATTGTACTCCCTCCTCATGGACTGGAAGGTTAATATTCACCCAAATAACTTGAGCTTCTGCCACACCGCCTGGCCCTGAGGCTCACAAGGGATTCACATGGTGAAAACAGAGCTGGAAATGTGCCCAGCAGCTCCTTTTTTTTTTCCCCAGAATAGAGGTGGTGAACCCATCTCCCTGCTGCAGCATAGCCACTGGGGAGTAAAGTGAAATGGAGCTTGTCTCATGGGTGCTTGGTGGTATGCAGTCTTTAGGACTTTGTGACAAACACAACCACAAAATTACAATTTACTCCACATCAGCTGAGGGGTAAGGGCAGCCACGACACCTTCCATCACTCAGCTGACACAGAAGTCAGTTGAGCCCAGTAGGCTGATGTGTGCCAGAGTCATGTGCCATATAGAATTGAGCAGACAGACCAAATTGATAACTTGAATACCTAAAAACTTCTCTCTGCCCACACATTCCAAGTAATTAAGCAATCCTTTTTAATACATCACAGGGCTGTCTTTAAAATAAATTGAGCTATGCTTTCTCTCAGGCATAATGCAGAGTACCACCAGCAGTGAAGGCATATCAGTAGGGTTGCATTTAGAAGTCCTTGCATCTCAACAGGTTTGGGACCGTCTCTGAAGTTTGTGTTAATGCCTAAAGCTTCCTCACTTACTCCTCATGACAACAGAGCAGACCAGGTAGATGATGCAGAGCCTGGATCATCCTAAGGGGTATATACCATTCAGGATGGTTTTTTTGGTCCTCCTCTGTAGAAATCAGCAACCCTCAGGAAGAAAACAATGGCTGTATATCCCTTTATTAATCTTCCAAATGCATGTGAATTCATGAACATTAACAGAAAAACATATAGGTGAAAATCTGCCGACACATACATGCAGAAATAAAACATTTCCTTCTGTGGCAAGATGAAAAGCTTGTTTAAGATGGTAAGATTGACTGCAAGTTGAAGATTTTTGTGGCTGCACTATGGGCTTCATAATTGCAAATGGCCTTTCCATTTTGGGGGTCAATGTACTAAATTGAAAATGTACAAGAAAGCATTTAATTTAGGTTAATAGAAAGTTTGAATGTTAACTGGATTAAGGCAAATTATCTTTTTTTTTTTCCCCCCTTCTGGAAGGGAATTAGCCCAACTAATCTCCCAGGACAGATTCTTAGAAGGTGTAAATCAGTGTTACACACTGACACTCAAAGGAGTTTTACTATTCAGTTTTTACTATTTTATATGTATTTGTATGGACAATATGCTTAGTTTAAGTTTGTTCTGGCTATCTTCTTCCTTCCACCCCATTATAGACTAAAAATGAAACTGTGCAATTCCCTTCACTCTGCAATAATTTGCAGGCTATTAATTATAACCTGCTGCTTTTCAGGTTCTACAAATGGAATAGAAAATTTCCTTCATGCACATGGGACATGGGGCTGATGGACTGAAAACCTGGGGGAGGGAATGCTGGGACAGTATTGTTTTGAATGATGACATTCAGGGCTGCACTTTAACACAAAAGGAGGAGGAAAATGTCTTTAATCAGAGCTGTCTGAGAATTCACATTTGAAATGTTTGGTGGAGAGTTAGTTTCCACAGCATGAAAAATATTCAATGGAAAACCTGTTCCAAATGCTTAAAGACATAATCATGTTGGTTTTTTGTGTTGTTGTTTTTTTTTTTTAAATCAAGTAAAATACTTGGTTCCATCTCAGATAGCAAAAAGCACTTCCCTCATGGTCAGAGAACACCCATGTTAAATTTTAGATTCCAGAGGAGGAAGAGTCTTCACCGTAATAAAATAGAATAAATGTTTAAAATTCTTTAAATCACTGCTCCTCCAAACTGCATCATCAGGTAGACTTGGTAGCTCAGTGCTGCAGAATTTCAGAGGCTGGGGTTTGACTTCCAACACACAGCAACATGGCAACTCTTGTCTTGACTTTCAGCTGGCTAATTTTTGTTAACAGAAAACTAAGTCTTTGGGAATATTTCCTAATATTTGTAATATCAAATTATCTTATTACCACACATGAACATTAAATGATCCTCAGAGTATAATCTGCTTAGAAAGAGGAAGGACTGAATGGGTCAAGAAGAACGAACGAAACTGAAATTAAAAGCAATGTGGGCACTGCTCCTAACAAAGGCCCTTCCATACAGTGTAAGAGAGGTGGTTTTAACCTGCTGTCAACCAAATTATTTCTGATTAGTCCCTCATAGCCAACCTTACCAAGAATGTAGACAAACAAAAACAAAAACCAAAACCTACCTTTTTAGTGTTTGTTTTAATTATCATTTGAAGACATTCCTGTCTATCTACTTTTGGTCACTCATGCATAGTCTGCAACCCAAGTTTTTTCCCCGCTCACACACCACACCAACTGCATATTGTAAGACATCCATTTCTCTCTCTGTTGTATTCAATCAATCACCATTTGCAGGATAAAACAGACATTTGTCTTTAACTTCACAGTTTTCAGCATCAGAGCTGTTCTTCGTTACGGTTATGAGTGCAGACTAAAGAAACCAAGCTGGTATTTCACTCAGTATCACAATAGTGGAATAGTGAAAGTGCTGCACTTTCTAAGTCTCAGTGCACACACCTTCTGCTCCACAATCCTAAATTGCAGTTGAATTTTATATCTGACTAACACTAAAACCAATTCAAATAGCTAATCTTTGTTTTAGAACATTATCTACTAAGTAAATTTTAAGAAATGTTGTTGAACATGAACGTCTTCTGCCTATCTCCTAATCTGTTCTGGAAAAGCCTCTATCCAGAGCTTGCTACAAGATAAATTGTAAATGTACATCAGCAATCAGACAGAACCATTTAGTCCTCGTTACTAATCATCATCCTACAGAGGGGAAAAAAAAATAAAATAAAATGACTTGCAGCCTGGCAGTTACAGAATATGCAAAGTCCCTGCTGCAAGGAATGATGTTAAAGCCTCCTAAACCCAGCAGAGCACATGGCTTACCTTTTCTTACCACTTTTTAATTCATTTTTTAAATATAATCCACAATGAGAAATTAAAGCCACCATTACAACCCACCATTACTCCTGAAAATACACAGCAGCAATTGCTCACTTCCTGAACTGGCATGAAATAAGACAAGCAAGGAGCAGAGGGGGAGATGCCATCCAAAAAGTCTTAGTTTCAATTCAGCCTGGACTTACTTTCCTAATAGAGTAATAGCACATCCCCAGGCAATGATTTTATTTAAAAACTGGAACATTCTTCAAAATTTTTCATTAGCAATTTTCATGTGTGCTTTTGTTACATACAAAAACATGAAATGATAAAGTTTTTAAGTTTAAAAACATACTTGAATGTAATTTGAGAAAGAAGAAGAATCATTTTACATCCAGTTCAGGCTGGAAACAGCCTTTGGGACAGGTTATCCAGCCCTTGGTTCTTGTGGTATCAAGAGACATTCAACCCAGTTTCAGGCTTTTTTCCTGAGAGCTATTTCTAGCATGACTGCTGTTGTTCTGGTGAAAACCACAACCCCCTATAAAGGCATTTGTTTGAACCGTGGTGCATTACAATGGAAAGCTCAGCAATTACAGCAGAGCAGCAAGGTTCTAGGCTGCAGCAAGTGAGGACTTGCTGAAATGCAACAGCCATAGGCTTAAAACAAAGAAAAAAAATCTACTTACCTTCAGAAGGCCTGAAGCACTCAGGAACCCCCCATCAAACTACCTTTACCTCCCCCAGCCAGCCCTTAAATGAGGTCTGCGAAGGGTCGGATCCTGGCTCCACCCCTTCCAATCACTTTGGCACATTGTTTGCACCTGTTGCTTGCATCTGCACTTCCCTGCGTTGGCCCTGCTCTCCCACCAGGAGCTCAATCACTGCTTCAAGCCATGACTCGGCATTTTTGCTACATGTAGGATTACTTGAGTGCAAACACCCACTTTCTGAGCGCAGATCACCATCAGAGTGTAGTGTGAGCATTGCCCTAGGCCATGCAGCAAAAACACAGAGACGCAGGGTCACTCCTCGAAGCGAAATTGCTTGGACTGTAACTTCAGGTAGGGTAAATAGTACCTATATTCAGCTTTCAAACCATAACCTGTCTGTTCTTTAAATGTATTCACGTAGTTCTTGCAGAAATACAGAAATGAGATGCAATAGCAATATCCTCAACGTTACCACGAGGCTTCTGGAGTGAAAGTGCCTGTGTCCCACCTGCCTAGGACATGTACCATCAAGGGTCAGAAGCCTTCTAAACCACTGGTCTAAAAGAACCTGCCAAAGGAAAGCTGTTCCCCTGACCATTCAATTGATGAACCACCTGATCAAAAAGAACACAGCCTCTTGCTCCTTCTGTCAACCACCACTGCTCAAAATTCTGTTCATTAGTTTTTAGCCTTCCTGTTGCTCTTTACTGGCTAACGTCCTGAGCAGAGTCAAGATTAACTCCCCCACCCCATGGGTCCATGCAGGGTGAGCTTGCGTCTGTCTATGCAGCAATGAGATGACATACTCTAAAACAGCGCTTCTTTAATCCAGAGCAATAAATGATTCTGTTCTGATTCAGACAGTTATCACTGGGAAACAAGCGTTTAGCTTTTGAAATATCTTTTATGTTTTTTTTTTTACCTTTTAGGTTGGAATCTAAAGCATGAAAGCAAAGAGATAGAGAATCCTCGTATCCCAAAAATTAATCTTTTAGAAATAATTTTTTTCCCTGCTTTCACTTGACCTCTCTTGTTAACATCTATTATATTCTCCCCAGTTTTACTTGCCTTGAGCCTCTAGACCCACAGAAGAGAACAGAGAATGGCAAGACTGAGGCTATTTATAATAATAATCCACTCCCAGGCTCCACTGCAGTAGTTTTAATCATCCGCTATTGTCAGGCATCAAAATCAAAAAGATTTGAGATTTGATTTGTTTGGGTTATAAAGAAGCCCTGAATGCCAAAGTACGGTTGCTTAAACTGCAAAGCACAGTCCCCGTGTGAAGCAGAATGAACCAGTATTGCCCTCTATGATCTGATTTGTAGCCATCATAGCTCTTTAAAGTTATTTGATTTGACATCAATTAGCCGGTTTTCACTAGGGGAAAGTCTCTTTTTGCATTTACTCCCATATCAATGTCATTTTCCTCCTAAAATGTGACAAGGAGCAGACTGCTTCTGCATAGTTTGCAAGCAACATGAAGAATAGGATGAGGAGGAGGAGAATGGGGGCTGAGTGACTGCAAGATCATTCCAGCTCCATCTTCCCATTTATCAAATGCCTTATAGAGCAAAGAGACCTCCTGCTCAGCGTGTACTGCACTGCTACACTTGCGGGTATTGCTGTCACTGTAGGGATGTGGTTCATCAGACCACTGTGTTCTTGGAGGACAGAGAATCATAGAAACATAGAATACCTTAGGAGGCATTTTGGTGGAATAGAGGGTTGCAAAATTGAGAAATGAGCCAGTTGCACATCCATATGAAGGCACACGAAAAGGAGATCCAAAGGGAGAGGCATAACATGGCCCATGTCATAAGTTAGCACTTTGTGAGCCCTGATCTCTGAAGAGAAAGGTGTGCAGGCCTTCAGTGTGGATTTTTTTTTTTTTTTTTTTTCCAAAAAGGAAATTCTGAAAAAAGCTGCCTCTGGGAGTATCATATTTTTATCAGCACACTCACCCATCTGCAGTATTTCTGAACTACACATGTAAGTCCTAGAGGTTAACAGTACTCCACTTAGATCACGCTCCAAGATGCTGAATGATCTATTTATTGATTGCTTCCTTGCTTCTTTGCCAATAGCTCGCAATGTAAAAAACTGGAAAAACTGGAAAAGGATGGAGGAGTATTGTTACAACTCACAGCTCAGTGAACTATAGTCAGATCTGCAACTGTGTGTGATGACCCTCATCAGGACACTGCCATGGCCAAAGAGGACGCCACTGCACTTTCTGGGAGGAAAAAAAAAACACCACTAAGGATATCAGTCAGAAGCAAAGGCATTTTCTCAAGCCAAAGAGAAAACAGCCTTCAAAACAAATGCAGCCACGTAAAAAGTTTGTGTGAAAATAATCCTTAGTCATTTCTAGGTAATGACACACGCCGCATAGAGCCCAACCTCCTCAATCAGTCAATTAACATACATTGCACTGTATGCAAGGCAATTTGTCAGGAGGCCACTCTTCATATGGTACTCAAGTAAAGATGGCTAATGTAAGGTTTATTTCCAAAATCATTTTCCCAGAATGACAGGCAAGGAAGACCTTGAGATGGCAACTGAAGGCTGCAAAGTTCGGATTGATTTTCCATTCATCTTTAACTCTCTCTCATAAGAGTTCAGGATTCTTCCGCTTGCTGAGCTGTGTTGCAGCTAGGAATGGAAGGCAGATGCTTTCCCCTGTGCTGTCTCTGAGCTCTTGGTGGTCTTTGAAAGCCTGGCAGAGCACACATCTTTCTTAGATGGTGGACTTTCAAGGTACTGCCTTTTGCCAGGTGTGCCATGCACCTGGGACAAGGACATTTTCCAGTCCAGAAGCATCATTCTGAAAGATCTTAATGCTGTGGATTCTTGCCAGAATAATCTTTTTGTGGTTTTATTTTGGAACCTGCAACTCTTATCTTTCAGTTCCTGAAACTAAGATTGAAGTGAAGAGGTAATAGAGTTGTTAATTTGGGCTTGTAATTATTCACAATTAGCACATCTTTGGTGTTGGGTTTTTTTCCTCACTCCTACTTATTTAGTTATCAGATCCAATTACTACCCAAATTATCAGCCCTAATTTTAACTAACAGTTATTCAGACATGAATAACAATGAAACTGAAGCAGCAGAAGGGTCAGAGAAAGCTGGATAACCCAGCAGGAGCTAAATCAATACTTGATAAATACTTTGTCTCATAGTCCATATTAAACCCTACACTACATTGACAAACCTACACAGTTTGCAGTAGATTAAAGCCAGTGGAGTCTGAAGCAAGCTGCAATCACAGCTCTGACTGCAGGCCATCTTTACACTCCATTTAATTCAGTGAAACCTGCAACTCCTCTCTCCCAGCACCTCTCCTTTTACTGCTGAAATCCCAGTTCCATAAAATACAAGATCAGCAGCACTGATGTAACCACCCAGCAAATCACGTAATTCCCTGATTCATCAGTGAAGAAACTGAGCCAGATTAAAAATAAACCTTAAAAAGGAGGGTAAGGGAAGGAGAGGTTATTTTAAATGAGGAAAAATTTCTTCACAGAAAGAGTGGTGAGGCACTGGCACAGGCTGCTCAGGGAGGTGGTGGACTCAACGTCCCCGGAAGCTTTCAAGAAATGTGGAGATGTGGCACTGAGGGACGTGGTTGAGTGGGGATGATAGGGATGACTTGATAGTTGGACTAGATGATCTTAAGAGGTCTAATTCTATGATTCTGTGAAATTCAGCTCAACTACGGATAGCACCTGAAATGGAAGCCATGTTGGAACAGGAATGAATGGCCAAGGCTGGGAATGAGGCGACAAGACAGTGGGAGCTTAGGGGAGGAACAGAATATTTGGGAAAAATCTAAAATCCAAAAAGCTGCTATAAGAAACATCTTTGTATTCACAGCCTTTGGAGTCTGCAAGCCCACAGACAGGAGGTATTACGGCTCTTATTTCATAAAACAGAGTGCTTGTGGAAACAAATGGTTTTCTTTTAAGTGCTTAAACCACTGAACAAACAAAGGAAAAAAAATGGATCAGTTTGGGCTGACCCACACAGAGAAAGGACGGCTATTTTTTTCTGACTGGAATTCTTTCACTACAGAGTAACTATAGTTATTAAAAGATTTTGTTTCAGGGATTGTCATAAAGATAAATTAACAAAAGATGTGAAATTGCTGTTTACAAAAGGAAAAACATGGGTCTTCTGTAAAAGCTTTGTATCAGCATGGCAGGACTCTTGCCATATTAACTTTAAATTTGATGTTTTGGTGGAAATGATTCACCCAAACACCCTGAATTTCTCTAGCTGCTCATCTGAATACATCTCTCTCTCAGCTCAAAGCATGACATACTGATGAACTGCAAGTAAGGGTCACCAGACCTGAGAAACGAAATCAACAAATCTCCCCATTGTAACTGTGTACATACACAGGAAAAAGTATACGATAAGACAGATTTCAAGATGAGGAAATGCTCATTGCTGATTAATCCAAGGGTAAACTCATCATTTTTGGGACACAGCTAAAAAACTTCAAGTCTATATCTTGTATTTACAGGCTTCAGGGTTTTTGGTTTTTAATGAAGACAACTTGTTTTGCACTGAGTTAACCGACTTGCATATCCACTACCTAAGCACTCCTTAAGCTTGTGTAGGAGACCGGTGAGACTATCAGTAATCAAACCCAGATCTCTTGAGTCTCATTTCCATATATAAAATCTGCAAGACTACACTCCCTTGTAACTAACCTGGATATTGTAATAGACTGTTAGCAATTGAGAATAGAAAGAAGATTCAGGAGAAAACTGTAAAACTTGTTGGTATGACAGCAATAGCGTTATGATAATACAGTTTTATATGGGAAAAATACCATCTCATCATCAGGATGAATGACTGAGCCTTGAGATTTAAACCCAACTTTGGAAAAGGAGAGGAAGGCAGAATGGCACTAGGTTTCATTGGGAAACAAAGGCATGAGAGAGCTCTGCAGGATTTTTTATGGGTACACTGGGAAGTAGGGGTTGGACTCAAGGTGACCTCATCCCTCTGACCTCAGCTTCAGCACTTCGAGTCTTTCTCTTTCCAGTGAAATAAGAGCAGGCTTTTCCAGGATGCAGCTGAGAGAAGACCTGTGATCTTAACTGTCAATTAAGGTTGCAAGTAAGAAACTTCTGGGCCATTTTGACCCAGTGTGTTCAGTTGTTTCGGCTCATGTAAAAACAGTGTCTGCTTCAGCCTTCTCCCTTCACTGACTAACCCATCTTATTTGAACAGGAACCCCGGGCTAATGAGAAAAAGGCTTATTAGACTTTGTTTCTCACATGTAACCCGTGTCCAGGAAATAATATTGAAGATTGTGAGATACTGAGGTGTTCTCTCAATATTTGCATTTTATAATTGTTTCTCCAAAGAACTGTGCAGGCAGGACTTCCCTGATAGGGCTGTGGTCACCTACCCTGTCTGTAACTTGAGAGAAACAACAGAATACTAATCAGGTTCACTCAGTTCCCTCAGCAGATCATTTACTTCCCTGTTCATTGCTTATGTACAAATAAACCCTCTGAAAGAGTGATTGGAGGGAGCTGGCAGGCAGGGAGGAAGGTGAGGGAAGTCTGCACAGCAGGCTGGGAGCAAAAATGCTCTCCAGAAACATGCATCTGTTTGCAAATACAATAGATTTGTCCCTGAAAGCCATTGGACTTTAGCTTTAGATCACTATAATCAAAAGCAGGCTCTAGCCCAGTAATCCTCTGTAAAATTCAGCCTGAACTGTGCAGTGTAGAGGAGCTAAGGGACTGGAGGGAGAGAGATAAACGATGTCCTTTTTTACCCAGACTCACTCCTGATGTTAATGGAGATCATGCAGATGTACTGCCGGATCTCCCTAATGGCAGCAGTACAGCTCCGTCTCACTTGGTAGGACAAAGATGAAAAGCATAAAGAAGCACTGGAGAGGAATATCTGGGAATTGTACTGCAGTAGAAAACAATCCAGGTAGCATTTTAATCTGCTGACCAGACTCTTCATCCAGCATGGACACAAAATAAAGCAGATTCACTGAAGGTACATTCCTGACAGCCTTCCATGTAGGTCTCACTGTTCAGCTGAGCAGTCATTACATGCTGCGGTGTGGAAGCTGGAGACAGTGGCTGCTTGAATCCAGTGCTACAAAGTTGGTTTGTTTTCCCCCAGGTTCTGCTGGACTATGTTAAGCAAAACCATGGTTGTGTCCATGTGGCAGAGATGTGTTACATAGGACAGATATAGCCAGAGAGTGATGCTAAATGAGACCACCTCTCTGCCTACAGGTGCAATTTAAAGCGATGGTTTGTTCCCCTATTGTATCAACATGAAGACCTGATTTTTGCAGCAGAACAAAGCATCTCAGGTAACAGCAGCTTGGGAGGACCATCACAACCATAGTGCAATATTCTCCCATTTGGAAGTGATTTCAGAGACAAGGCACCAGTAAGTAAGAAAAAAGGTTTAGGTATTTTATCTACACAGTATAGATGATGTAATTGAGGTACATTGAGAGAAGAGGAGGGTTGTTTCAGATACCCAAAAGAAAATGAAGTCTCTTGAGGTACCAGCAGTGCAAGGGATTTGATAATATTTGCTGACATTTCTTACATCCCTCAGAGCTACCAAAACTGAGGCCATGTATATGCAACAAAAACAAAGCAGCAGCAAGTAATGAAAGTAAAAGATAGACAAGGATGATGCAAAAACAAAGGCAAGACTCTCCACTCATTTAGATGTAGTATTCCAACATAAAACTAAGTTCTCCAAGCCTCTAGCAGTGAAAAAATCTGTAACCATTCTTCTGCTCAGCTGTCAACACCACCTTATTAGCCCTGAGCAAACAACTTGTGCCAGTTTGACAAACCTCATCTCTTTTTTTTTTATTCCTCTCCAGCTTGTGGAGATTTCCTCAGACTTATGCATTATTCAGACAGGAGACTCCCCAGAGGGTTTTAAATCCAAGGTTTGATGGCCAAGAGCTGCCTATGTCAGAATGGAGTTGAAGAACAGATATTGGCTGGGTATGATGAAGCATGTGGCAATGAGTTCACCCTCCTGACTAGATGAATGGCTCAGGTGCAACAGCATTTCCAGCTGATGGTAATGATTCTTGGGGCATTTTCCTATAAGAAAAACTGAGGGGGACAAAGAACAACTCTGATTATCTCAGATGAAGGTTAGTTGGTATTAGTTTATTTCCTGCTCTCAAGTCTGCTGCTAACTCTGCCTTTCTGGAACTCTAAATCAAGCCTCATGCCTGTCCCTCTATCTGTTTATCTATCCTGTTTTAAATGATTCTAAAACTAGTTTTAAATATACATACATGAAACTGCTCATGCAGTAGGTCGTCCTGAAGTCACTATAGCCTAGAGAAGTGTTGTGAAAGTCAGTCACATCCAAGCACCACTGGTTTGATCTCACAGGGATTTGTTCAGTGTGTGTTAAGAGTGGTCTCTAACAGGGATGAGGTCTGAGGAGCCTTGGATTCAAGGCTTCATATTGCTCAGTGGGAATAATTCCCACAGCTGAAGCTGACCCACATGGAGGAGTATTAAACACTGGAAAGAGCAGGTTTGAGGATGATGCAGGTTAAGTACACCGCCTGGATGCACACATAAAGGAAAGGACATTAGGGATTTGCTGGTGGAGATAGTGTTATACATACACTGAAAAGGGGCCAGGAATAATTCAGCAGCTTACAGCATTGTTTGCCTTCGGGACAGAGATTTAAATCCATTCCTCTGGGCTACACTTAAAATTCAGTCATGGCTGGAAGTCACAAACATTTCAATCTGTTTGCATTGATTTTTATTGTGGGGAAAAAACAGGTCTGGCCTCCTCCTGCAGCCACTTGGTGAAATCAGCGCGCACCAGCTGGGTCCACCCTCTTCCACTAGTGGGTTAAAATGATTCACAATTAGAAGATCATCTAAACACTGTTTTGCTCACTGATTCATTATGCCATGAACTGTTTGCTCCCATACAGCATTAAGTAGAGGTGCCTGCTGGTAAGGAGCAAATACCAACAGCTTTTTCTACATAATGATAAGGTGAAACTGAAAGCAGTCCTGCACTTGTCAATTGGTGTCGGTTTCTCAGCACATACTTAGGGCACATAATCACTGTGACACCACATCCCATTTTGCTAGCAAAGCACAGCAATTTTGGTCCCTTAAGGTCTCCTTCCAAAGTGCTTTAAAGTTGTCTTCCTGTCCAATTTACGTAGACACAGTGATTTTGTGGTGACTGAGATAGGTATGAAAGGTGCCACATTTTGTGATTTCTCTGCCATTAAAATAATCTTCCTCCATTTTAAAGTGCACTGGCTAGGGGATGGAAAACAGCAGCACTCTTGAGCTGCTTGCACCAACACTAAGGAAAAGTCAAGGTTAAGATCTTAGAAGACTGTGTTCTTTTTGGAGCAATAGTGATTTATTGTTATTATCATTATATTTTATTTAACAGTAAAGTCTTAGCTTCTGACCACAGTCTTTTCAGGGTTTTTTTGTCAAATTATTATTATTATTACTATAACACACTCCTCAAAGAGAATTATGGATGAGGCTTCAAATCTGGCAGAGAGGGACCACATCAAAGATCCACCCTAAGATTTTGTCCCATTAATTCACAGTCTCCACCATTAAACTGTAAAAAAATCCACTGGGAAGAATATGAGAGCAGAGCAAGTAAAGGAGCAATACCACCTTGATATATTCTCCCAGGCCGCACTAAGTTACTTCATCTTAAGGCAGAAATAGCCATTTTGTAGTTCACATTTCTGATTAGTTTTCCTCCATGTTGCCATTTGATACTATAGGAATTACTAACATTCATATTGCATTCCTGCCTTTGCTGATGCTCCGACAGGGAGATTGTGTGCTTGCACTTTTTCAGGCCCATTCTTCAGAGACAGCATAGCTTTTTCTTTATATACATAGAAAGCATCTAACAATTTTCAGTGGGAAATAATAAAAAGTTTGCTTTCTCCTACCCAGGCCAGCCTTCCAACAGTATCCAGGTGGCCTTGGGGCACACGAAACACATTCTCATCATCATAGTAGGGAAACAACGATTTGGCAGGCTGCAGCACAACCCTCTCATTATATCAGACAGTTTGAACTGAAACCTGGGGCTCAGAGGCAGCTCAGAGATGTCCTCAGCTGCATATATGGTCACTTCAGCCTAGATGGTGTCCCCTCTAAAGCGTGTAGCCAGGAGGCAATAAGCACCATTCACTGCAGATGGCCTCGCTCCCTGCCTTGTGGGCACAGCTTGCCTTTGAGAGCCAAGCTGGTTTTGCAGCAAAGGCCTCACTTGATCAGAATAACTGCAGTACCGTGGATATAGAGATCTTACTCAGGACTTGCAAGACTTTGCTTCCAAGTATATCATAACTGTGGTTTCTGCAGTGTTACAGATGAACACTTGGATCAAGGGCTTTTTAACAGAGCCAGACGGATCACACTCCTTTAAATATTTTTTCCAGGCTGGCTTAGTTATTGTTAAAGGTGGAACAGATCCTGTTCACCTCCCTGTTCAGCAGCCAGCCACTGTGAGGTGCTGAATCACTTGTCTGATTGCTCCTGAGCATTGAAATTTTAGGTCGAAGATGGGGATGAAGGAAGTGTCTTCCTCCCTTTGTTTGCCTTGTCAATTTAAACAGTATGCTGTTTGAAATGGGGACTTCATTGTACACACAGAGACTGCACAGTGTCACCAATTGTTCTAAAACATAAATATTATAGCAGGGATTACCAGCTAATAATATTATGTACAATTATACATTCCTTCCTAGGTAGGTAAGCACTGCAGAGTGTTTTGAGAGATATGGTTCAGCTAAATGGAGGCATTGCTTCTTTCTCAAGACGATACTGCAAATAGTAGGAATTTCTTTTTGGATTATAATTTCTCATTTATATAACGTTTCTTCTGGTGCAAGATTTTCTTGAGAAATGGTGATATAATGTTTGGATGTTGCGTTGAGGGGTATGGTTTAGCTGGGAAGTATTGGTAATGGTTGGACTGGATGATCTTCTAGGTCTTTTCCAACCTCGATAATTCTGTGATTCTGTGATTCTGTGATATTTTGGACAGTCCTACCCAGTGTCTGGTTTTGTTCCTCAGTGCCAAAATGTTTAGATGCGCACAACAGGTAGGTGACCAAGACCTAAATGAAGGCAAAACTCCTGAATCTCATTCCCTTCGGTGAGTTTCATAGGGATGTAACTCAGAAGCAAAAAAAGCAAAAAGGAGCACTCAATGGACATTTGATGTGGAAAGGAAGAAAAGACAGGCCTGAGACATGACAACTTTGCATTGTTGTGTTACGTTTCAAAAACAAGAAATTACATAGTAAAGCAGATTAAGTTTATATTTATAGTAGCATGCAAAAATGTAAGTTAATTAGCTCTGCCTGGGAATCACATTAATTTTAAACAGTAGCTTCCAGCAATGTGGTTCAAAGGGTAGAGACAAGACAAGGAGAAGCAGGAAATTTTCCAGCTTTCTGAGTAGAAAATTCTACTTATAAATTTCCTGTGAGTGCAGAGACTTGTGCATAGTTCCCCATTCTCTTCTAGGAGCTGAAGTAGAAAATATGTCAACAAAACAGGGAGACAGCCAGAGAACTGAGTGAATCAATAAATGGGAATGTAAAAGTAGCTTAGCAGTTGTATGCCCAAAGAAAAGGACTGTAAACTGTTATTGTATAGTTAGTCTTTAAGAGTTAGTTGGATTGCTGATACGCTTATCTCCCTTGTTAGATTATATTATTTATTCTTTCTCTTACAATTACTGTTTAGTCTTTCATATCATGTATGTAACTACACTGCCTGACTGAGCATCAGAAAGCTTACCATTGCTTTCCCAAGCTTTTCATTGTATGCTAGTCCTATTCCTCCACCTCCAAAAGCAGGGTCAGCTAGAGCATGCCACCTAGGACCATATCATCCAGGACCGTGGCCAGTTCGGTTCTGAGTGTCTGCAATTTTAATTTATCTAGCTGCATGATTCTTAAGCTTATGTGAATTGCTTTAACAAGGCAAAATTTCCCCAGTTAATGGGTTAGTCAAAGCACTGACTTTCACTTGCAGTACAGTCTTCTCTGCAATAGCTTACAAACTGCATGCTGCAGCTTCTCTTCGGAAGGCTGAGGATTTCTTATGATGTGAGTTGTCTGCTCACTGAAAAGCCTTGTTCTTCATCAGCTATGGTTAATGGTTACTGCACACTGAATGTGCAACATTTTGTCAAGGAAAAAAAAAATTGAAAAAATGAATTGTTTTGGACTTGTGAGAAATCCTTTGTTCGTTTGCTTAACTACTCTGATACATTTCTAAAAATGACCTTCACATCTGCATTCCCATCCTGAAGATGCTGCCCATCTCATCTTCAGCATCTTTCTTTCTGACGACCTGCATTCTACTGACTTGTAACAAGCAGTTTCTGGCAGGTTTTCACTGAAGGCATACCTGCTTTTTTAATGATGATATAAGATTCCTATTATGAGAATGGTACAGAGGCATTCAACACAGAAATATCACGCAGCTACAGAGGATGTAGCACAGTAAAGATTGTAGCTTGGTCCTGAAAGGAAAAAAATTTGCTAGTTCAAATGAAGGCAGAAACACTTTCTGTGATATTTCTTCCAGACCTAGAGCTGTCTTGCTTCCAGTAGCCTGGATTTCTCTCTCCTGGGTCTTCATATGAACAAATTTAATGTTTTTCAGCTTGAATTAATATCTCTAGGAAGACCCACAGAAGGGATCTAAGAAAGTCAGAATCGTTATCTGTAAAAAAGGAGGTGAAACTGTTCCCTAATAATACTAACAGTGATTGTTAACCTCTCTGTTAACCTCTTGTGATGTCAGCATCCATCTTTTCTTTCCTCTGGGTCTGTTGGTTTTCCTGGTATAAAGAGTTACTTCAAATAGAAGACGCTTAGATCTGTGTGAATCACTGTTAACCACTGACTTGAAAGGTTTAGCTGCCATTTCCCTCTGCTGCTGAAATGAGTTTTCTTAAAGATGTCTAGAAGATCTTCCTTTCCCTTTCTCACTGCTGCAGAGACAGTTTAGATCCAGTTTTTAATGGGATTTTTTTTTTTTTTTTTTTTTGGGGGGGGGGGGGTGTCTCACTTAAGTCCCACTCCTGGACTCACGTCAAGACAGCAAAAGAGACACTGTGACCCTGTTCCTGTCTTGAATCAAAATGACATATTGTAAGGCCATCCCCTTATCACATGACCCAGGGATCACCATCTTTTTTTTGTTTTTGTTGGTAGAACTGATCACCCTGATAGCATGACCATGTTCTTCAATCAAGCACAGTGAGAGTTTCTATGTGGTTTTATCTGTGAATCTCAGAGCAGAGATAATACTGACCTAGCCCTGCACACTCTCCAAATGAAGAAAAGTACCTGACAAAGGAGGTAAGTCTTCATTTGTACATCCCCAGAGATGAACTCAGCATACAGATCATTGTTTTTCTATGGGCTTTTGCCAACGGTTTATGGGCTGGTTCAGCCCGGTTCCATGACTAGCGGGGAGGAGGGATTTCGCAAAATCTGCACCTCTGGAAAAGGGAAACAGGGGACCCCAAAATAATTAAAAACAGAGGCAACGATCTGAGGAGGAACAAACTAATTTACTAAATATGGTATCAGAATGCTAGATAACACACTATAATACAATGCAATTAGAATTGAAGCTAATAAATCAAATGTAATGAGAGAGTATCTGAAAGGTGTAGGCCTTACAGTAATACTGAAATGATGCGCACAGTCAGGAGGGGCAGCAGCGAGGAGAGGTGATGGAGAAGAGCACGAAGATGAAAAGCCCCATCAGGTGACCTTGCCAGGAGTTCTATCTATCTCCTCTCTGACCACAAAGCCCCCTGGGGAGTGTAGTTCTTCTTCTATTCCAGACAGGTACCCAGAACTGGAGCATTAATACTTTATCTCCCAGTGCACTACATGATGTTATGATGTGGAATACCAGTAACCAAAAATCATAAATCCGTGCCAGCTTTCCACCTGTCACCTAGCACAGTGATTTGCCAGCCTATCTTCTGTTGAGGAAGAGCAACATAGTACTCATATCATCTCTAACTCTGTGACAGCTTAAGACACTGTTTCTCCCAAGAGTTACATGAAGAGAAGTGGAAGACTCAGATACTGTTATGGTTTAGTTACAGTAAGTTACTTCCTTTATGTGTGTGTCACACCTGGAATAAGAGCACTCAGTAAATCTTGCCCAAGAGTGTGGATTTGGAGAATGGAGAATGATAAGCTTTATAACTTCTTATGCCAAATCATCCTTGAAAGCAATCTCAGCCAGAAGAAAACCTCAATCTTGGTTTGATTGGAGTATCACATTTAAACTGTTGCTAACATGCCATGAACAAGACGTACATGGCCAGCCCTGAAATGTGGAACAGATTCCATGTTCTGGTTTAGAAAAGAAGAGTGTTATTGTAAACTGGCAGCAATATGCCCAAGGCTAAAATATCCATGGCATAACAGAAGAAAGAATTTCAAGTGAAAAGGAAAATGACAGCCTTAACACACTTTTACTGACTGCCTATAAAGATCTTCAGGTGACTGAGAAGTCAAAAGGATAAATCCACGCTATCTTTTGCCTTTCCATAATAATAGCTGAAAGCTGAACATTATGAATGAGTAGCATTTATACTCTGGGGCTGTACTCCATGAGATGGAAAATGGATCCTAAGATGCTAAATGTCAGTGATACTGATCTCATGAGCTAACTGAATAGTCCAACCCAGGATATGCTCTTTAAAGATGTTCTTTTGCACAACCTAATGTAGTCATTTTTCCTGCATAAATATCCATACTTTGGTTAGTAAAGACGTTATTCTGTGACTGAAGAGAAAGTTAGGAGGGAATGACTGTTCATGAAATTTTAGTGAAAACTTAACTGTCAAGTGAACTTTCATAGTAGCTAATTAACAGTATTGTACAAGAGAATCTGCAACCTTAAAGTGCATCCATCATCCTATTTGCAGAAGCAAAATAAGAATCCAATATCCTGACCCCACTGCACCTACCATAAAGATCAAACAGGTTGGTTTATTTCTGGGCTGTTGTTTGCTTTTATTTTTTTTTCCCCTGCAAATACTACAACAATGACAAAGGATGGCAGAGCCCACATTAGCTGAATGCCATTGTATTTCTAGGCAAAACTTCAAGAACTCCTCTAACCACAATGACATCTCTCAGAATTAATAATAAAGATGTGTTATTTATACATTATACATTTGAAGGGATATGTAATTATGCCAGTTCTTAACAGGTCACAAGAAATGTACTCTTAAGAAATAAGATGTTTTTTGTTTCTTCCTTTTTAGCAGAACACACTGTGTGCATGGAATGGTGATTATACTCAAACAGAAGGTAGGAACACCTAAATGTGCCTAAAGTTCCTGATCTCTAAAGGAAAAGGTTTCACAGACCATCTCAGGCAAGGCATAGTCCTTCCCACTGAAGTCAAACTAGGCAGAAGAGATCCCTTCTCTCTCAGGATTATTTTGTCTCCTGCAAATGCTGCTCTAGTAATAGGCACTTCTCTAAAACAAATCCTTCCTTCACGCCAGCAGCAGGACCACTAACCTTTCTGCAATGTCTGTTTGCTCCCTCCACAAAGCAGGCACTGCCTCCTTCTGCATCTGTGACCTTTCCTCACTGTCTCTCCATTTGTTGCTGCTGTCCTTTTTAAAAAGCCTCTTATTGATGTTTTTAAACTGATGGGGGAACATAAACAAGTAATAACGAAAGGTTAACAATACTGAATCAATACTGCGAAGAGAGGCGTCGGGGAGATGGAATTGAGGAGGTTGACTGAGAGAAAGCAAAAGGCCAAATTTAATCACAGCACTATTGGCAATTAAATTACATTTTGGATTGTTCTTTTTTTTATTTTTTTTATTTATTTTTTTAAACTTTTTTTAAAGGAAGAGCTAATGAAAGCACTGCACTGACTTTTATTAGTGCTCCAGAAAAAGCAAAATGCCTGAATGGAAACTCTAACCAAGGGTCTTTTTGTATTCTTCTTAATAACAGAATGGGTTATCCTCAATTATTATGGTCTTTTTCTAACTGAAAAGGAAAGGAAGCATAGGGGCTTAGATATACTACCAAGCACAGAAATGTATACAGTGTATGTGTTCCCAGGAAAGTCACTGGTAGTCCTTGTCGCAGTTTCCACATCCTCAAAATAGTCTGAAAAGAAAGGGCAGATCCCACTTCTTGATCAGATAACTCCTTTTTGCCTCAGCAGATCCCACTTCTTGATCAGATAACTCCTTTGTGCCTCAGCATATCACCATGAATTGCCACCTAATGACAGCATCCAATGCTTAGTTTGGGGTCATTCTTTCAGTCTGGCATGCTTCTTGCCTTCATTCTCTCACTCTTCTGCTTACAGTAATTATTTTTACCTATTCATCATGCTCATGCATGCAGCTATGAAACAAAAGCTTGCATCATCTCCTCCTATGCTTGTGATCTCACCACTGAACCTGCTTTTGCCAAAATAGGGGATGGAGGCTTATGCTAACACTTGGCCCCGTTCTCCCCTTGACTGCATTCAAAACACAATGTGAAGGGCTCCAACCTCGTCCCTGTGATCTGATGTGCTGAGTAACGGTGTTGTGCTGCTGTCATCACCCATGCAGCATCTGTGGGGTACTCATGTGAAGGAAAGGCAGATCATCTGCTCATGGACATTATGGGTATTGACAGTACATCTAAGCTTTTTCTGTGTGAAACTCCAACCTTTCAGCCCTCACAACAGCTCTTAGGTGCAAATAATGCAGATTTTAAGAAAATCTTAATTACACTGAAACTCCTGGTAGTTGCTGATGTGCCATAGGAAATAAGGCTGAGAACTTGTTTATTTGCCATCCAACACTATACAGCTCACCTTTCATATCAGGATCAGATTATCTGAAGAGTGAATTTAAATGCTAAATTGATTGCAGGTGTTTCACACAATAGAAGCCAGTAATTTTTACATTGATTTGGAATGTTTTCTTTTGCTAGATTTTGAACTGGTGGGAAATTCAGAAGCAACGTTGCTAGATGTAAAGATGTTTTCTACAGCATGTTCCATGAAAGAACACTGAATCAGAACAAGAGAAAGCATGAGGTGATTTTAAAATGTCAGTAGTCCCATGGTTACCTTCCTTGCCCTAGGGATGACACATTCCTGCATCCAGTTCTGCTTTTAATGGGGTGAGGGGAGAGATAGGCTAGAGGGGGGTACACAATGCATATGACAAGGTAGTGGTGAGGCTGCAACAGCTGCTCATGAGTCTCTAGAGCATCTCCCTGTATAGGATATGAATCAGAAAATGCAGGCTTGTAGTTTGATTAGGAGCAGGACTGTTGTTTTGCAGAGCTTAGTATTTTTTATTTTCTCACTGCTAATGAACTTGTGCAGTAGCCTCCTCAGAAAGGCATTCAAAGGCTCAGATGCTAATGAGCAGGTCTCTCATTATGGCAGGCAAAGCCACATAATGGGAACAAGAAAAAGAATTAGCATAAACAAGGGAAGGATACTGGGGATGAGGACTGTTTGTCATAACTAGTGTTGTGGCCAACCAGAAGCAGCTCTGAATCAGAGGTTGCCAAGTTTAGTTTGTGTGCTGCCTGTGGTCTCCAGATTTCAGATGAAAGATGCCAAATGTGAAAAGAATGAGAGATCCACAAACCAATCCCTGCTAGGCTCTGTAACAGGAAAATGTTACTTGCTTGCCTCCCACCAGCTAGCATTCTCTTGACTTCCCCCTTGTCTTACCAAACTTTTCCTTCTTCCTTGGGAATTTATGAGTTTGTATCTCTGCTGAGTAGCAGTGTCAGCCTCAATGTGCAAGGCAAAACCATTTAATTGGTTTTCTTCATTGGACTTTGAGCAAACATGTCAGCTGGCTTCTCACAGGCTTTTTTTTAATATGCCTTCTACCTTCACAGCCTGGTCATGTAATTTACAGGAGAGGAAGGGCTGTCGAAAACTTGACTTCTATTGTTAAAAATATGATGAAAGCTTAGGTATTGTTTTCCACAGTTAGAATAAATTAAAAATACAGGTTGTCAAGCCTTCCATTTGGAAACATGGGAAAATTACCATATTCAGTCAAGGACGTGACCCCGGGACAGGGGCATATAATGGACATCCATGATGGTAACCACAGCAGGCACAGCTCTGCCTGCTCCAGCCGATAGGGATAGGACCTGTGAGAGCTAAAAGATAGCAGCAGGTCATCTCAGGATCAGTGTCCCTACTACTCTAAGGGTGTTCCAAGTGTGATTCTCTCAGTTGTGCCACCAACAGCATGTGATATTAAGCTTTCAACAATGAATGCATGGCCAATTTCCCAGCTACTTATATTACCTAGGAACTGGTAGGAGAGATGCTGGCAGGCCCAGACTGATCCTGCTCCTGTTACTGTTTCTCTCAGATAGTATCATTAACATAAGAATGCTGCTGGTTTTTAACAACCATTTGATTTATACAGTGCCTTCCTGAGGTCTCCATTGAAGAGAGAGCTTGCTCTCTACCATGGAAAAATAAAAAAAAAAAGGCATGCACAGATCAGGAAGAAAATGGCGCTGCTGTGTCTGATACTTCTTTGTGGCAGAGATGCTCAGCTCCCCCACTGAACTGAAGTTCCTTCTGCCTTGCAGAATTTGTGCCGGGGAAAGGCAGAGGAGGACAGCCTCGTGTTTGATCTCCTTCAAAAAGAAAAATGTTCCATTTCCAAATTTGGCATCATTCTTCCCTAACTCTTGCTTCTGATACATGGTAGATTTACGCAGTTCTTTTAAATATTTACTGCCATAAGCCATGCCACAAGGATGCATTATTACTTTTTAACAAAGATTAAAGTTTAAAAACAGAATAAAAGCCTTGCGTCATACCAGAAGAAGCTGTCCATCAAACAGACAAGAAATGCACCAAGTCATACATCTACAAACATAAAGAAGATCTTTATGTTTGAAAAACATAAAACATTATTTTGAAAAAATCCCATTTTTCAAAAAAAGAAAAGAAAAAAAAAAAAAAAAAGGTAAAAAAAACCCTAAAAGCATTTTCTGTGGCATTGGCTTTAATTTCATCAAAGTCGTGGTCTGGGGTCTGGAGCACAGGCCTTATGAGGAGCGGTTGAGGGAGCTGGGATTGTTCAGCCTGGAGAAGAGGAGGCTCAGGGGAGACCTTATAGCTCTCTATAACTTCCTGAAGGGAGGTTGTGGTGAGCTGGGGGTCGGCCTCTTCTCTCGTGTAATCAGTGATAGAACTAGAGGGAATGGTTTCAAGCTGCGCCAGGGGAGGTTCAGGCTGGACATTAGGAAGTATTACTACTCAGAAAGGGTAGTCAGGCATTGGAATGCACTGCCCAGGGAGGTGGTGGAATCACTGACCATGGGAGTGTTCAAGAAACGTTTGGATGTTGCGTTGAGGGGTATGATTTAGCTGGGAAGTATTGGTAATGGTTGGACTGGATGATCTTCTAGGTCTTTTCCAACCTCGATAATTCTGTGATTCTGTGATTCTGTGGTCTGTTTTGTTGAGGGAAAAATGTTTGTTCTTAACACTGGGTCAGCATAAAGCTGTAAGCCCAAACTAGAGCTCAGAATGGTTGTTAGTAGAAAGATACTCTCTAATTCTCTCCACACATACCTTGCCTTCTGAGATTGAACAACTCTTGTGATAGCAAGTAATATTTAATATTCTTACCTGTTTAGCTGGCAGAGGTATGTGGGCATAACTATTTTTTTTTGTCTGCACTCTGATCAAGACAAACAGGACCGCTGAGGTATCATAGCAACGCAGAAAGTTTACTCCATATTGTTCTGTAATTCCCAGGGTGCTTCAATGATCACAGTAACAGCTGGGTCTAACATTTTGGGTTAACCTTTGGCCTGAAACAGAGAGCAGAAGTTTAGTTAGCATTGGGCAAAGTAGCAATAGCACTAACACTAAATCATTAAGCAACCCAACACGCTTTATACACCACAGGCAATGGACTGTTGTCATATCCTATATATGTCGTTGCCATTTGGGTCAAAAGAGAGCTGTTTATCTGAAAACAATGACTGCCAGAAATTTAGGAGAAAACAGGAAGATTTGCCTTGTCAAAAGGGAGCTGCAATAAAAATATGTCTAAACAAGATGCCTCTCTTAAAGCCCAGTGGTCCTCAGGCACAGCAAAGCACCTCAGGAAGAACCAACCTTGTCAAAGGATGAGAGCTCAGATAGTAGATACTGGTGAGGTACTTCAGATAGAGATCTTTTCAGGATTACAAGTTGCACATCACTCAGAAAGACCCAAGCTAAAAATAATTGAAATCTCACACACTTTCCCTGCTCCTTTTTTTTTCTCTAAGAATTGCTTATGACCCCTATGGGAAACCTTTTGGTCCTAGATGACCATTCCCGCCTTCCAATGACATGCACAATTCCCAGGATGAGAATCAGTGGATTGTACCATGGATCTTCTTTCCAAATAATCAGTATCACAAACACATCCCCAAGCTTCTCAACACCTGGCTGTCTTAAAATGTTTGTTAGCCAGGTGAAACATATTTCTCCTGCTTTGTAGAAGGAGAGGTGTGGGAGTTAAAAGAGCTCAATAATCATTGAAGGCATCACCTCTCATCAAAGACTTTTCAGTAGCAACATTCAACCAAACTTGAGCCATCATTTCTAAGTGAAATTTATTTGGGGGAGGGGAGATGTTACATATTTTCCTTAGCACTGAGTATATTTGCAGATTTCAGCATTGACTTTTCTAAAAGATTTCAATGCATTTGAATTTTTTTTTTTCCTGCTATCACAAAAGAGGCTGTTCCTTGGAGAAATGTCACCCAACTTTAGTAGTGATCATAACTCACAGGAGAGACCTATAGAATAATTTCCACTGGGATCAATATTGACCTGAACAGTTGCTTGCTGTTGACGCAACATTGCCAAATGCCTCTTCCGTGCTTTATAAATGACAAGACATACAGCTACTTATCAAAACAAGAAAAGTGATTCAGCAGTGGCTGCTCTTCATGGAGAATCAAAAGGAAAAGAAAATAGGTGAGCCTTTATTTGCTAGTATATATTAAGCTGCCTAATTCTGGGCAATATCACCGACTGTAGCAAACACAGCAGCTGACAATTAGGATAGTCACCATTTACACATCACTGGCCTAGGGCCAGCTTGATTGCCTTCTTCAGTTCACATCAGAAAGTGTTTTGCACTTCACATTAAAATTTGAAGCCTACATTTTTTGGTAGCATTAAAAAAATAAAATCCAAAGAGGTGCACTTGGGTCCCCAGAGACACCATAATTCTACTTTAGTTTAAGATTTGCTAATGCATTGAAGTCATTAATGTTTCATGGTGGTTCCATTTCTGTGTGCACACAAAGCCTTTTATACCACCCTGGCTAATGAACTCCTCCTGTTTCCCAGGAGGCCTTTGGAAGCAGAGATGGTTTCCCCTAATGAAATGGCCCAGACTCTTTGTTTTGAAGTTGTTTACGTAGTTAATAGCTCCTTAAGGGGAAAGAACAAAATAGGAGCCTGCATATAGAGTTGCTCCATAGATAGAGTATACAAGTCATTGAGAGAAATAAATCATTGAGTTGTGAACGGTTTTGATATGGTTTGGGGGGTTTGATTTTTTCTTTTCCAGCTAAATTCTAATCTCTACAAAGATAAACAAACATCTGCCCAGAGGGATGCAGAAAGTGAGAGAGTAAAGCAACAGGGGTACCCTCCATCCTACAGACCATTTGGTCCTTTTAATCAGAAACTCCTACTAAAAACATGCCGCTTCTCTTTGCTCCAAATTCTCGAATGAGCATATAATAATCCTGTTTTGAATGGTCTGAGGTAGCACTAATTCCAGTGTTTATGGTTAGAACAGTTTCCTTCAGGCCCACCACTTCTGGTTCTGGGGGGAAATTTTAGCATCTCAGCTACTCACCTGTTATTTAGGCTTATGCAGTTATCAATAAATAAAACTGAAATAGACATTCTAAGACACCACCAAGATTCGTATCCCCATCTTTTGTCAGTTCTGCCCACTTTTATCTGCACCTAAAACATTGGCAAGCCCATTTCCATAGTAAATAAAATAAAAAAATAATAATAATTTTAAAAAGTGTTTGAATAGTGAAGAAATGGGTGTAATACCATTTCACTCTGTTTTCTAATAGTTACCTTGGTGGCTGTTAAACCTAGAGAATAAATGAGTGGTCTGTTATTTCTGAAACTGAAGCTCATTAAAAACAAACCAAAACATCATCACACGCAGACAAAAAAGAAGCAAACAAATGAACAAAAAACCCCGTAAACTAAAGAGACATTCAAAATGTCATTTGTATAACTCACCTGACTCAGTCTCGATGTTGTAACTGTACAATGAAATATGCTTAGGGCAAAATGATCCACATTGCCAGTGTCACCAGGCTGACAGTAAAATGTCTAGAAAAACAGCAGGCTTCCTACAAACTGCTCAATGTTTGCATTTTTCAAAGTGGAGGAGTAAAGGGAAAGAGGAAGTATACCATGGAGAACAGTGTCTTAGAGGAGAAGAGGAAACGGGGCAACAGGAATGAAGACAGCAGAACATGTTACTTGAAAAGCTGGGGAGAAGCTGAGTTATTTTCTCAAGATAGATTAGCTCTCATATACCAGGTCAACATATTTTAATCAGTCTAATGTAGGCTGTCTGAAGTGCTACCTGTGTTAATTTGAGAGTCTCAGCTGGTGTGACACAGATTTTCTGAGTATATCTCAGACAAACAGGAGGCCAAAAGACCAAGAGATTTTTACAGAGAACCCAGAGGGTCCCTGGTGAAAACTGCAAGTAGATTTAAGAAGTAACAAATTCTCATCTTTATTCATTTTCTCTTCAAAAACAAACAAACAAACAAAAAAACCCAACGGATATATATTTGTCATTGTAGAGAGGGGAAGGAAGGTAGAGCTAGGGTAGACAGACAAGATGCCTCTTGCTCCAGCCCATAGGGCCAGTAGAAGGTTGTCATTCCTTGTAAGCGTTACATCAGTCACTGGAAATAGAATCATAGAATAGTTTGGGTTGGAAGGGACCTTTAAGATAAGCTAGTTCCAACTCCCCTGCTGTAGGAAGGAACACCTCCCTCTAGCGCAGGTTGCTTGAAGCCCAGCCCTGGCCCTGAATGCTTCCTGGGAGGGGGCATTCGTAACCTCACTGGGCAACCCTTTCCAGTCTCACCATCCTCACAGTAAAGAATTTCACCCTAATATCCAGTCTAAATCTACCCTCTTCCAGTTTAAAACCATTTCCCCTCATCCTGTCACTACCTGCCCTTATAAAAAGTCCTTTCCCAGCTATCCTGTGGGCCCTTCCAGGTACTGGAAGGCTGCTATAAGGTCTCCTCAGAGTCTTCTCCAGACTGAAGAGCCTCAGCTCTCTCAGCCTGTCCTTATAGGGGAGGTGCTCCAGCCCTCTGATAATCTTTGTGACCCTCCTCTGGACCTGTTCCAACAGTGGGAGCTCTACTTCTGAAATGGAGATATCTTCTTATCATGAAATTGGCTTGTGCAAGCAATTTTAAACAATGCATACACCTTGCTTGGCTTAACTGGGAATGAACTAGAACAACTGCAGAGCACTTGGATTCAGCTGCTGCTTCCCAGATGGGTGGATGAGAAACAGGCTGCTGAGTTGTACCATTTAAAATCATTTCTCTTCTTTGCTCTGACTCAAACTAGCAGGAAGAGGCAATTCTACCTGACACAGAGAGGTTCTGAAAAGCATTTTCTAAACTTTTGCATAATTTTCTGTTTGGTTGATGTTGAATCACATCAAAGGATGGGGGAAGGGTTTCTGTCCATGCAGGGGTGCAGCACCTCTACTGCAAACAGGAAGAGGAAAAGGAAAGGATAGAAAGAAGTATAAAAATATGAATATGAACTTACAGTCATACCCACTTATCATTCCATGTTTTAATTTTTCAAACAGCACACAACTGAATGAACTCAGAGGTTTTTTTGTAAGAGTTCTTTCTTACAAAAAAATAAAAAATAAAAAGTCCCACATGTAGTTATTAAATTGCAAGGAATATTGTGTACAGGTACTATCTAATTAGCACTAATTGAACAATAGGAAGGACTGCTCCATTTTAATCAGAAACCACAATTTTACAGCAGAAAACTTTTAATGGTGGGGAAAGCTCTCAAGTCATGGCTCGCAGGTTACATCCGCACATGTTAAGTAACCAAAGAGCACAGTCTGTTCTGTCAAGTAATGATCCATTTTTTTCCCTCTGCTTGGGGAAGGAAAAAAAAAAGAAAATCAACGTTTAAAGTATGCAATGAGCATCTACTGAAGGGAAAAGGAGAAATAAGTCTTCCATTCACACACCAGATGTTCCCATTAAACAATCGTTTTCAAGAAAGCTCAGCTCATGTGGAAAGAGAGCGCTTCAGAGTTCAGATGGGGGAAAGAGAGAAGAAAGTTTACTTGCAAAATAAGGGCAGCTGCTGAGGGGATCTCATCAGCTCTGGCCTGGCAGATGTCAGCCCAGCACTGCAGGGCTGGGGGCCAAGCCTGGTGTAAATCCGTGGTGGAGGTGGCTGACGGCCATCCTCACAGCCCTGTCACCCTCAGCTGCTGGGCTGCGGCCTTCTCCTTTCACCCTCTCCTCTCCTCCCCAGGATCCTGCTGTCACTGCCACATTTGCTTTGGAGCAATGCCATGAGTGAGACTCTTAACAATATTTTTTTAAGACATGATTTAGAACCTACCTTAGGCTTCTGCACTTGGAAATTAAGACATTTAAGAGCTCGAAGCAAAGAGGGCTCCTCCCTAAATTCCTTGTAGCCTTCATTGTGCTTTTCAAACTAACACTCACTAGGTGCAGGCACAGCATATACAGACATCAATACTGAAGGCATAGGTTAAACAGCTGGATTAACTTCAGCCTCATCTATTTTTGGGCCTAGGCCAAATAGCACTTCATGCCATTTGCGACAGCAGCCTGACTCAAAAGAGTTTTCCCCAGTGCTATTTGCCTGCACTTATTTGTCATCTTTGTGGTACACTTCTTCTGCTCATCCAGCTACAGCACAAACCACTCCACTCAGGCCAGCTTTTGCCTTTGTACTTAAGGGTATGGGAAGACTCATCAGTTACTGGAGCGGTGATCCCTCACCGGACCTCCCATGGTGTCTTTCTTGCAGCAGCTAAGCCAAGGACTGTGCAGGATGAGTTTAAAACCCGTCCTTCTTCTCTAGAGCTTACAGCAGCAAGACGGGTCAACATCTGCAAGAATTATGGTTTTGGGGAGGCAACAACAAAAACAGCACTTGCTAAATTTCCAAGGGCAAGACAGACATGTATTAAGGCCCTTCCTGCTTTCTAAAAATGCACAAAACTAGATCCTTTTAATCTGAAACAACAATTACTGTGTCACTATTGTTTTCCTAGGCTCAGTTTGACATTATTTTATCCATGTTTCCTGAACTTCAGCAGGAATTTTAATTAAAGTTCTTCTCTCCCAGGCTCCCCCTCAGTTCAAGGTATCGCCGCGTGCCCTTGGCAAGCCAGAGCTCAGCCCTGCTCAAATTGTAGCAGTCCATTTTCCTATTAAAGGCATGTTGCTGCGGAGTGATGTATGGCTTGGTGTGGCTCATCTAACACTGTCCTTGTTATGGAGCAAAACAAGGACTGGTGAGCGCTCAACCACCTGCACAGGCAGAAAAAAAGTATTTGTGGTCTCTATAAAAGCAGTTGGCCAAGGAGAGCTGTGTGCTTCTGTAAAATACACCACCTCTGCAGTGAAATGCCTAGTGATAGCCCTAGGTTTAAAATTCCATCAAAACAAATAGTTACACAGTAGTATTTGATAGCATTATATGGTATTATTGCATTACTACTGTTGTCGCTGCTATTTGATACTATATGCTATTTGGTGGCTCTGGATCGAGAAATGTGTGCCAGAATTAGTGGTAACAGTGATTTCTGTTTAAGAGTTAGAACCTGTGCTGTCTTTTCAAGTAATGAAACTGAATTTGCACTTTATGGGCTATGAGGAGTAAAGCAATTTTTCTCTACTGAGACCCATCTTGTTGCAGGTCATAGCTCATCTCCAGCAGCCACTATGCACCCCCTTCTTCCTGGGTGGAGAGTGGAGCCTTCATATTTCTCTACCTTACAGTAGTACACATCCTGCAAAGGACCATCCTGACTTACATTCACATGAGCTACACTAAACTCATTTTAAAGCCTTGCTGTTCATGTTCTTTGTGTTCTTAGGATGGCAAACATCCCCTCTGCACTTGCAAAACAGAATCAAGCAGGGTAAGCAGTCAGCCCCCACTGAGCACTGCATCATGCTGCTATGCCCCTGATCTTTTTAAAGCTGGGGGCCTGAGGAACAGCTGACAACTTGGGAAGCCAAGTGTTTCAGCAACGCTACTGCAGCAGAGTAGTGTGAATCGAGAGAGATTCTCTCTCTGAACCAGCGTGTGGAACTGGAGCAAGTAAATGTCACTTCTCCATGCACTTAGGGGGCAACACAATACTTGGGGAAAAATTTATGCATCACATCTCAGCTCCTTCTTTTCTTCTGTTCAAGTTGATCAACTACGGGCAACAAAGAACACGATGCTTTGAAATAAAAAAAAAAAATTGTCTAGAGCTTTTGCTGTCAAGTAGGTCTCTTAAGCCCCATGGGTAATGTTCTCAAATGACAAAGCTGCTCTCCTTTTTGGCAAAGGTCTTTTATCAAGCGATACAGCAGCACATTTTCAATCATCTCCGTATCACAATGAAGAGACAAACCCTGTTAGCGTTGTTCTCCGAAAATCATAAAATGCACTGGCTCAGTACACCTAGGGACTAGGCTGGGCTTTGAGCTTCCATGAATCTTAGCAGCAGCGGGAGAAGTGTAATTCAATCTTTTTAACTTGGTGATATATATTCATGTCAGTGGCTTTAAGATAAGGAAAAGACGTTAGTTGAAGAATGAAACTTTTGATGAATAACCGAGAGTACGATGAATAATGTACAAATATTTCTTTCCTCTCAGTCAAAATGATTCCAGATCCTTTTTCATTTTAATCCCTGTCATATTCTTCATTTTTAGAAAAACCTTAAAGAAATGAAAGAGGAAGGGGAAAAAAAAACCCTATATTTCTAAAGGGCACTGGAGTTCTAAAAGTGGACTTTTTTTCCAAGCATTCCCAATTGTATTCAAAGATATTTTTATCAGTTCTTTTAACTGCTAGAAAACAAAGGATTGTTTGGTTACAGGCAGTAATAATGGTATTAATGGTGAGTTATCGTGTAAAACCTCAGCCTTTCTGTTTGTGCACTGCAGAAAATGTGGAATTTAGTTAACAAGAATGTCTCTTTTCACCTGGGAGGTATTTTTTATCAAATAAAAATAAAAAAAAAAAGCTGTTAGAAACATTTTCCTTCCTTACAATTTCATTCTTAATTCTGTCGCATCAAAGAAATTATGAGAAAAACGTATCTAATGGTACCATCATTTCTGAAGAGAGGCAACAAAAGCAACTGGTGTAAACATATTTTTGTTTGTTTTCTTGCAGGACAGGAGGGGGAAATGAGACAAATAGCATATTAGCTGAGAGACTTGCCCATTTCTTCATGGGATGTATCAAAGCCTGACTTCAGAAAGATGCTTTCAGCACAAAGATTTCACTGAGATTCAGGCAGACACAGCAGCTGATATTTGGTAACCCCCAGTAGGAGGTAGGTCGCATTGCCTGGACCTGTTTGAACTTAAAACTTGTGACACTCCTGCAAACGTGTATAAGATGTGCCTCCCCTGCACCTCATAGGTGGAGGGATCTCCTCTTCTGAACCTTTGAACTAACAAGGGTGTTTTTACCTCTGCACTAAACTGGCTGCACAGATTGGAACTTCTGAGCAAGGATGTGATGCCATTTGAAAAGTTAAGGAGGTCAGAGAAATGGATGGTGGAGCTGGAGACATGGGCTAACCAAAAGAGCAATGTGTAATACAGCCACTGAAAGTATGTGATTATAAAAAAAAAATTAGGCAAAATCAAAAGATAGTGTTAATTCCTCCTATGGTACTAACAGCAGGATCAGGAGACCTTAGTTATATGCTTCCACCTGCTTAACGAAGTTCAGAGCAATGACTGGTGCATGCTTTGTAACAAACATTACCAGTCCACACAAGGAAAAAACATTTAATTGTTCATCTTGGGGGGACAACTATACTATCTGTACTCAAACCCCACTGCACAGTGCTCAGCACAAAGTCAAAACTTACCTTCAAAATTTGCAGAACAAATCCACTCCTGCCCTGCCTAGATTTCTGTCCCCTTTGATTTCTCTTCTTTACGAAGGGCAGACATATCATTAGATGTGTTAGATGAAATTGCTGAAAGGAAAAAATTAAGACTAAAAGAGTGGCTTGCTGAAACCAATAAGAGTGTAAGAGTAGCCCTTACTGAATGGAGTTCTTTATAAATGCTTTTGTTTGAAGTCTGTCTCTGGAGGGGAGAAAGTCTGTCAAAGTATTTTTTCTGAAATGAAGATGAGGGCAACACGTCTTAAAATACCATGCACAGGAATAAAGCCTTGCTCTTCCAGGCATGCTGAGGACGAAGCGGGTCAGTGTACAATTTGATTCACTAACTTGTGTCTCATGTAATCCAGTAAAAGTGCAGTAAATTCAGAGATACCAGTGCAGTAGCAAGCAACAGCTGGCCCTGGTCCTGGTCTTGGCTATTCTTTTTTGCACAATAGAAAGTCTTGACCGCTGAAACCCAATAGGGGAGGCTAAGAGAAAACCTCAGGTCCATACCCATTAGGTACTGAACTTATTGTCTTTAATAGCTAGAAGTACTTCAGGTGAACTATGGTGAAGCAACCAAATTGCCAGTCTTCCACCTTTTTTGATTTGGAGTGGACTTGCTGCTCTGCAGGTGTTCTGGCAGATCACTCATGAGGCCATTCATCCACTCCAGAAAAAAATGACCTTTTCATAATAAAGAGTGAGTAAAAGGGTGGTGATGGTGCTCAACAGGAAAGCAAACAGGCAGAGTTTCTGAAAATCACAGTTTAAACCAATAGCAGAGCTAGGGACTGTAACTGGGTCTCTCCAATGTTGGACTCATTCCCTGTAGAGAAAAACTCTCCCTGTTTCCCAAGGATGCTGTTCCCAGAATCCCTGGTATTTTCCTCAGAAATTCTGATTGAGATTTATATCCATTCAGTTTGCTCCCAAAACTTATCAGAACATCTTTGAGCCAAACTTTTTAGACTGTATTAAGAAGGTCTAGGGTATTGATTTATTATCATTAATTCCTCTTCTTTATCCTTGTCACAGCTTTTCACGGATTTATGAGGTTAAGGAACATGAAGCTAATTAAATAATCTGACTGCCTGAACATCTGTTGAAACATAATAATATCTGTTGAAGCCAACACTCCTGAGTAGCTATTAATTCTGGTTTAAAAGTTAGAGGAAGGATTAAAAAAAAAAAATAATAATAATAATAAAAAGGCTAACCAAGAAACTTAGCACTTTTTGGGCTCAGAGTGAGCCCTTAGCCTCCCTCTGAAGTCTCTCCCACCCAAATCCCAGTGCACTGACCCAGGTGTCCCTTTGGGTCTTCCCCACTCTTGGAGATCTAAAGGTCAAAAGGCCATTAGAGGGCTTAGGACAGTTTGTAGATTGTTGGTGTGCAGCAGCTACAACCAGAGATTCAGACACAAACAGGATGGAGCATGCAGAGATCCATGTCAGTTCAATCCAGAAATGAATGAAATTAGCTTAGTGATTAAAATGTGTCCAAATAACCATTTAAGTGAGGAACAAAGCCTTTTTTTCAGTTGCTTTTTCCCCTTCATCCATACAAACCATATAGAGGACCCCTAAGGAGTATACTGCTTTGTGTTGACTAACTTTCTGGGGGGGAAAGGCTGAAGTACTCACCCTTATCTGAAGCTTCAGGCTCCTGTTTGTAAAGGCTGGACCACTAGGAGGACCAAATGTGCTTCCTCGCAATCCATCAGCAGCTCTCCCCAGTGGGACTCCTCCTCCTGTGTAGGGTATGCACACTCTGACCTGAAGCAGCAACAACTAGAGTGGACATCATGAACATAAAATGGCTCAGGCTAGAAGGGACTTTAAAGATCATCAAGTTCCAATCCCTTGCCATGGGCTGATTGCCACCCACCAGATCAGGGCCAAGGATCCCATGCAACCTGTCCTTAAGCATTTCCAGGGATAGGGCACCCACAATGTCTATGAGCAGCCTGTTCTAGCTCCTCACATACCTCTGAGTGAAGAATTTCTTCATAACATCTAACCTAAATTTCCACTCTTTCAGTTTAAAGCCATTCCCTCTTGCCCTATCACTATCAGACCATGTAAAATATCACTCCCCTTCCTCCTTATGAGCTTCTTTCAACTACAGGAATGCAACAATGAGATCTACCCATAGAAGGTAATAGGACTTGTCCATAAGTTTGATTTTCACCTTGCAGAGTAAATGTAGTCCCAGTGACTAAGTTTATAAATGGTGAAGGGCCTCAGACACCCAATGGACCCTACTTACCCTCCTGCCCAAGCTTTTTTAGAGCAAAACCAGTGATCTCTCCCAGTTATGATCTGGGGTATATGCATTTAGTTGATAAAGTATTGTGAAAACAGACAGCAGCAGAGTTGCAATTGTCTGCTCATAAAAGGTCCTGATGGACACAGCAATCTCATTGACTGGAGACGCCCACAGTCTTGGCTACATCCACTAATGTCAACAGTTATCCCCAGGCTCTCCTGCAAAAAATCTACTAGACTGCATATGTTTATACGGTACGTATTGTAAATATTGTTCATATTGTAAATTGTTCACAGCTCCAAAGTGCAGTGGGTGTGGATGTGTGAAGAATATGTTGAGAATTTGCTGTTAAACTACAAAAGGGAGAGAAGTTCTATGCTAAAATCAAAGAGGAAAGTCCCTCAGCATCCTGTAACAGGGATCAGATCTCTAGCAGCCCGTATAGTGGAACTGACAGGAACATTTCAAGGTTAAAAAAAAAAGATTAAAAGCACAGTCTCACAGGTATTCCTAACAGTATCTCACATTATTCCAAGTGTAGGCGATATTATTAGGTAGTAAGGTCTCAAATCACAAATGGATTTAGACTCCCAAATTTGCCCACAATAAGCTTTAGATACTTAGGGGCATATGTTCAAGCTGTGAAGCAGAGCTCCTGAGGTAACTGCAGTATTTCTTCTGCTGGCAAGCTGCTGCCCAGCTTGACTCTGCTTTTTCCTGGTGGTCATTTTGTCTCCCTTTCATTTTCACCACCTTTGCTCCTCTTTAAAAACCTTTAACTTCAAGGCTGGGCCTCAGGACATGGGAGAGGAGATGATTCCATCCTGTGTACTGGTTGTGCTACATCTTCTCTTGATTCAGCTGATCCAGCCTGAGAGTTTAGAGTTTCACATCAAAACAACTAAACATCCATTTCTCCCATGTTGCATGGTCAACCACAGCCTTTCAGCTAGGCCATTGTTCTTTTTTTCTTCCTCAGTGTTTCACATCTGGTTTGGTGTTTTCCTCTCCTTTTTGCAGGTTCATGTAACAAGCACAGGATTTTTAATAGCACACATCACCATAATGTTTCCATTTCCTTTAATAAACACCCTCCTTCCTCCTCCCCACTATGTCCCTGTATGTGTTATTTTTGTTAGTAGTAATATTACAAATGTCCTAAATGTTTTGAAAACTGCTTGACGTTCACAACAAGGCATTAAGAAGGATTTATTCTGTCCCTGAAGTAGGCACATAACTCCTCGTAATGTGAGAGCTCACAGTGGTGTAAATCCAGACTAACTTTGTTAACATCAGCAGGCCCGCACGTGTAAAACTAATGTAAAGCAATGAAGAAACCAGCCCTTTTACATTGGCCAGGTGAAAAATCCTAACCTCAAACACAACTATTTCCTATCCTGTCTCCACCTACTCAACTGTATGAAAATCAAAATTGAGCCCTACTAGTAACAAGGTATCTAAAATGCAGGACCAGGCCATTTTGTTGTCTAGCAAGGATACATTTAGGTCTTCTGTTCACACATAGACCCTCACATGTGCTAGTCTCATGAAACAGTTGGCAGTGAGTAATGGTTCCCTTCTTCATGACCCAAAATAAACCTCTCTCTACAGGCTCATACAGAAACATCAGCAGCCTTGTTTAATTAATGTTCTGGGGTCAAGGGAAAAATGTATAGATAAATATACTTAAAAGCATTGAAAGCTTAGTGGCAGCAGTCCAGCAGTTCTTTTTTCATCTTTGCTTGCTGTCTCAGGGAAAAAAAAAAAAAAAAGAGAAAAAAAAAAAAAAGGAAAAAAGAAAGAAAGAAAAAAAAAAAAGCAGTCCATAAAGCTTGGAAAACTGATCTGTCTCTGGGTCTTGGGCTCCTGTCAGTTGTCAGTCTTGTAATGTAGCACTATGATCTATGATGGGAGACCAGCACTCAGATGATGTATTACAATAATATGTCAGCAGTGCAATGGCGCTTTGATAGTGCTTAATAACCAGAGTACTTCACCGGGGCCAAGGGAAAAAGAAAGACCTGGGCAGAAACCAAATCTAGATAATGACTGCCTAACTCCATGGAAATGCTGCGTTCTGAGCAAGGACAGGTAGGTGGGCACCAGCATTCAGCAGGAAGCACCTGAAGCACTAGGCTCTTTTGGGTTAATTCTCTGAGGTGTAAGAACTTGCATTTCTTACTGCATCAAAATCTGGACTGAATGTGTCCAAAGGAAGGAGGTTCCTCTCCTACCTTGGCAAGGCTAAGAACACTCCTGGCAAGCAGGAGAACTGAGTGTATACCTCTTCAGGCTAATTGCAGAAAGGGGAAAATATTTATTAGATGTCTCTCAAGTTCTACCTTTCAGCCCAATGCCCCAGAGTCTGAAGACAGAGCCTCAGCTGGTACAGGCACGTACCTTCCCTTTATTTCTGTCCTCCTCTGCAGCCTGTGAGTGAGGATGCAGCCAGCTCTGACTGTGTCTCACTGCACTTGTGCATTCCATCACCAACATTGAGGTAACATGGTTTATTCAGTCATGGACACAAGGGGGATGTGTTCTCAGCCAGGCCCTCTAGGTGTTCCCATTATACAAGCAATGAAAGGCTCTTCCCATCAAAGGAACACAAGAGTATCAATAGACAGCAAGCCCAAACCAAGCACACTGTTCAGCGTCAGCATACCAAGCTGGGGAAAATGCACTTGGCAGTACATTTCTATCCCACACGACAGCTGTCTCGTTGCTCACTTGTCAGCCTTGGTTCGTATAGGTGCTATTGAGCATCACAGTGAGGATGGAACAAGACAGTGGTGAGTTGCCTCCATGAGTAATTATGCTGGTCTTTTCCTGTGCAACACCGTATCCCTCGTGGAGGGCTATTTGATGCAAATAGACAGCTACCATAGCATAGTAAACAATGCTTAAGCTGCCTTTAACAAAGGGAATAATAAGTCCAATGTGCACAGAAATTGAGCTGGATTCAGGCAAAGGCAGTTCTCAGATTAGGAGGGCTGCTATCAGTGTTTGCATTTGACTTCTCAACTTCATTTAGTTGGATTTCTGCACATAGCTAATTACTGAGTCTTAAGGGTAGCTTGTTACGCTACTGTAACTTCATTTGTGCTTATCTGTTCAGGATCAATATGTCAGGACTTCATGAACAGAATTATACTGGCAGTGGTGCAAAGAGGGCCAAACCCAAAGCTTTCTAAAGCTGGGAATTCTTTCTGTGATGCTGGAGGTCTCTCATACACCACTTCCAGAAACAGCCACCCTAGTTCTTGGTTGCATGACCTTTTCAGTTTAGTAAGTGAACAAAAAATAAATGAAAAATAGAAACTACCAATTGCTTATTATAAAATGGACAATAAACATCTCAGATGCATTCGTGTGTAATACATACATAAAACATTTGCTGAATCAGGCCAGAGAAAAAGCTTGGCCCACTAGTCTCACTTTCATAAGTGACCAGTAGTAAGACACCTGGGAAAGACTGCAGGAAGGAAACAGCCGTGCAGAGATGCTTCCCAAGTAACTCTCACACACCAGAAATCTGCAGTTCAGGAGGGGTGGCGTGTGGCGATTGTGGAGAGATGGCTGATGCATATCCAGAGACACATTAGCATGTGCTCTCTTTTCCTTTTTAAATAGCTTCTTGTACCAAAGAGTGAAGGTAGCTTTGTTGGTTTTTTGTTGGCTTTTTTTTTTTTTTTCCCCTTAGCATGGGCACTCTGCAGTGTTTTCCAGACTAAAGTTTTCTAGATGAGAGTTTGGAATTTACAAAGCCTTGGCTACATAAGCAAGACACAGGTAAGTTTCCCTTCCTGTTTACTTTCCACACTCCAAAGAGAATCAGATCAGCCTGTGGGATGGGAAGGCAAGGAGATAATTATTTTTGGAAGATAGCAGGAAGTAGAAAAGACAGTAGAAAAGCAGATTAAAATCTGCTGCTTTATAACACTTCTCTGCTTGCCCTCCATGACCCTGAATAACATATAGGGTTGGAGGGCTAGATATGGCAAGGAAAATCCAGCAGAGACAGAGGAGACTTTGCCAAAAGGAAATCTGAGAAGAACCAGGACTGAAAGAGCACACAGAGGTAACTCTGATGTACAAAAATACATTTATTTTCAACAATTTCAAAACCACTGCCTTTTTTTTTTTTTACAGTAAAAATATTCAAATGGAACAATAAAACCAAGAACAGTATATATATATGTATAGATATGACTCATGCATTTGTATTACTGTGTTTAATACAAGTATTGCAATTGTCTGCCTCATTTAATCCTTTAAAACCATGGTTGTGGTTTGGATTTAATGCACTGTCCAACATCATCAGAAGGGATGTGAGGATTCTGGTTTGCTTTTTCAGACTGACACGAGCTAGAATGTGTGTGGGAATTGACTGGAGGGAAAGGGAGGGGAACAGGACACCTTTTCATGTCCTTGAAACCAAGGCTCAAACCAGAAGAAAACGCATGTTCTCCTGCACATGCTCTCATTGACGGCAGTAAAACCATAACTAAAAACCTCTGCAATCCCAGTCTCTCTAGCCTCATTTTCAAATCTTCTGCATTTAGCGTTGGGGTTCTCAAACACAGGTTAAACCACATTGTGCATCTACTACGTATTTATAATATACACAGACACAGAGTCAAAAGCTGCAGCTAGTCTCCACGTCTTATGCATTATTCGTATATTGCAGTCAATACAGCAGAATCCATTGCAGGCAGAAAGCTGGCAGTGATAGAAGGCACTGACCCAATCTTTTGCTCTCTCTTTTCCTCTTCATACACAACTAGACTGTGGGAGCTATTTATGTTATGCTCATATTACTGCCTTTTTCCCTCCTCCCTCAGGTAAATAATCATCTACAGCTTCAAGGATTTCCATTACGTTTCCTCCAATGTAAACTTGCAGGGAGGAAAAAACCTGCTGTTACTTTACATCTATACACAAGTAAAACTGGACAATACTCCAACCTGTGCTAAACAGCCCAGGTCAGTACCTTCCAAAAAAGCAGACAGCACTGGTTGCCCAACCCAAACCTTAGAGGTCCCACAGATAGCTGCAGCATCAGGTACCCCAGAGTGACATAGTAGTTACCTTTCTAGCACCCTAAAGGAGCAGTTTTCTGTTATGAACACGTGGTTTTTCCAGCTGCCATCAGCAAGTATTTGCCCTAATGAAGGAGGTATGTTCTTGCAAATATGGTCCCGTGCACAGATATACACAGAGCCCTCTCTGGTCCAAGCAGCAGTGTGACAAACTACTCTGACAGGTGGTGATAACCACTAAGCCTTGTTGAAAATGAAGTTTGAGTCAAATCAAGAACCAGGCAAGTTTTTTTGGCATTTAATTTTGGCTCCCTGTTTATTCTTTGTTTGCTTTGGAGCAACTGTAGGATAATCTTTGATTAAAACTAGTTCTCTGGACAGCAGTTTCTCTAAAAATTGTCTGCATCATTTAGAAAGTTCTCAACCCCCACTGAGGTTAATTTTTTTTTTTTTTTGAGAAGTGAAAATACTTCCTTTTTTTTTTTTCAAGTAACTTTCCAGTTTTTCCTCCTTGATTCCTCCCATCTGATGAGTTATTTTAACATACTCTGCACTGCATCTTCAAGAGCGTAGATGGAGAAATTGGAGGAGAAAAAAAATTGTGAAAAGAAATTGTGAAAACTGCAATCCCAAATCTTCCTCTTTGAATGAACGTAAGCTCATTTCTGTGTAAAACTTAGAAAATTTGAAACAACGCTGAACATTTTCACTCTGTTTCCCGGTTTAGAAATTATATGGAAAATAACTTCTCATTTAGTCCTTCGCAGCAGCTCACAAAAGCAGTCCCTCAAATCCTAATGATCAACAAAGACTGAGATCAGCCCACAGTTTAGCTCAAGGCCCACAGGACCATTGTTTATGTACATCCCTCCCATCTATGTCTAAATGGGAAGCTATGGCCTTGCACTAACACTGTTATTACCAGATTGGGCCATTACTGTAAACTACTTTGGTGTTTCAGAAGAATAGAGACAGTAGCAACAGTTTATGCACATGTGATGGATGGAAACTTAAGTTTAAATAGAAAAACACAGCCATCACTCTCCAGCTTATGTTCGGAACTAGAGCAGAAAAGTGAGGGAGCAAAGAGAAAAGAATTCTTTTTAAACCACAAAAGGCCCACAAGCCTTACTGAAATGGAGGAGCAGAATTGAGAATATTTAGCTTTACTATTTCACACAAAAAATAGTTTGCTACATTTTGATTTTATAATTTTGAACTTGAAATACCCCCCTATTCCTTCAGCAAAACCATGCTTAGCAACTGTTTTTCTCCCCTTTCAAGAGGTATCAGCATTAGAATCCTGAAAAGACTTTCCAGCCCCTTAACAAAATGGACGTGTGGAGATGTGGCTAGTTTGTAGCCAGCATGTTGCAATGCAGAGAGGTAGCAAGAAAGGCCTAAATGCTACTCATCTTCCCATTTCAGTCCAGATAAACTAATGTCCTGCATTCAGATTGTCACCTGACCTGGTTTCTGCCTGCTCTTGCAACTCTGCAAGCTCTAGAATCTCTTCCCAAGCATGCCTCCAATCTTCCTTCCACTCCCATTAGGCCTTAAAACTCAACACTCCACAGAATAAGGTCCACTTTTAGCATCACCAACTCATGGAAAGTGGATAAAAGCTACTCACCACGAAGTCTATCACCTGCACCACAACTCCATCACTACCAGGGGCTATCCTCAACTCAGGCGAGATTTGGATTCTTTAGGAGCTTTTTTTGCTAACATTTTTTTCATGACCATCCCTGCACTGATCAGAAATGATCAACCAACCCAGCATGCAAAAATTACTCCAACAGCATTTCCATCCAGAACTGGATGCAGCCATTCTGCAGCACTCACAAGAAAGACCTTTCCTAGCTCAGTTTTGTAGATCTGACTACACATCCTCTTCTCCAAAGAGTAGTCCCTAAACATGTGTCCTGTTCAGCTAAAATCTCTTACACATCCTGAAAAGCATTTACTTCACCAGCTTAACTCTTAAACACGTGACATCACTGGAAATAAAGGTACTGCGGCCAGACCCACTGTTGAGTTGAGGTCACACAAGGAAGTGTAAACACACTGATGTTTGTGCACACTGAGATTGTGATAATCTTCTGTTTGTTTTCCTCATCTTCCCTAGCTGATGTCATCAAGAGCATTCTCAGAAGTGAACAACAGCGATAGAGGTGAGTAGATGATGAACATCATTAAAATATTCATGACAGACTCACAGTCTGACCTGATAAAATCTTTTTCTGCTCCATCATAAGAAATGATAATACATCTAAAATAATAATAATAATAATAATAATAATAAAGACTTGCAGTTATACACAAAGAAATAAATGGTACTGATTGAAATATGACAGACAACTGGAACACACTTGGAACCAAAGCGTGATTCAAGTGCTCACCACAGTCCCTGGTTGGCTGGAGTGTGTCTGTGCGTGCATGTGTGTGTGTGGTTCAGGTTTTGTTTTAAACATAACTTCCTTTACTAAACATTAAATTATCTCCTAAGAAATAAAAAGCTATGTACATTGTAATTATCTACAGTAGGCCTTCGGCATCCTTGCTATTCACATGCATGGCGTTTGAGCTGCATTCATAAACTCAAGCATGTTTCTTCATTGCTTGTGGTGCTGTCCCCTCCAGCCAATCCACAGTCCAAGGAACACTGATGTGCATGCTCTGAATTTATTTTTCCCCTTTCTCAGCAGTCAACAATGCCAGAGGGTGACTGAAATTAAAAGCAATTACAAAAAGGCAAGATCCTGCAAAAAGCTGAGACATGCACGTCACTGGAATGTGAGGGCTGTTGGCAGGTTGCCGAGTCTGGTCCAACGGCCCAGCCTAAGCCTTCTGGCAGGATGAATCAGATGATTCATGACTCACAAAAAGATCAGAAAAGGGACCATTTACCTACATTTACCTTGCCTAAGGTACCATATCTTCCTACTGTATTTGAATACTTAATTCCTATTCTGTATTTAAGAGGAGTCAGGCATTCAAATCCCATTGCACACTTCTCTCATTCTTAGCTTCTTATTTCTGATCTGATGGACATTTCCTACATATGAAGAAACCTGCTATTCATGAATGCAGCCCTGGTAAACAGAAAAAGCCCACCCCCATCCCCTCCCAAATGATAATAATGACATATAACTCTCTTTTTTTCATAATAATAATAATAATAATTATAACAATAATAATTACAAATAAAAAGTCAGAAATTTTGTAGACCAAGAGGATTCTCAGTATTAAACACTAGTGCAGTTGGGGATTTCCTTTGTGCTTTCACTGTTGGCAATAGTTGAGATGCTTCCTGTGGAGGAGAAAATGGAGAAGAGAGTCAGTGCAGCAGCTTCAACAGTTGGGTCTATACTGCATCTCACATCTTCTTAGGATGTGATTGTGTAAGTATAGAGACAGAAAAGGTGCTTAAAAGTAACACATTCTGCTTTGCACTTGTGATAAGCACAGAATATGCAGAAAATCTGTTATTACAATTCCACTGGCTACCAGTAAACTTGTTAAGCTATTAGCGACATATTCATCTGTAAAGACAGCACATCAACAGCGTAAGCTTGGCACAGTTGATACTTCAGAGGCTTCAGTGAATTTGGGAGCCCTCCACAGGAGAGAAAGGGTCATGAACAGACCTAAGTGTGAGTCACAGCCATTACTAACTCCCATATATCTACTACTATTTCCAGTTTCCTGCTCTCGTCACAGAACAACAGGAAAAAGGCTGGAAAACTGTAGGAAAAACCCCCTTTACTATGTTGTTGATAGAATTTTTCCCTGTCTCAGTGTCTCAGCATCTGCTTGTACATGGGATCACAGTCACTGCCTCACTTAACACCCACATCCTCAGCTAATATACAGTGAAAAAAGCCCCAGCCAAGGGCTGTGTCTCACCCATCACTCGCGTGTCCAGCTCTTTGTCCATCAGCTCTTCAGGGTCTGTGAACTCACTCAGAGTGATTTTGGGTGCATTTTCACTTTGGCTGACAGAACCAATCATTTCCTGCTCCTTGTCATGCTGAACTTGGGCATAGATATTAATCCAAGGGATTTTCCTGCACAGAAAGAAAAATAGGTTATATTTTGCCAAGGGATCCTTGGTATGTCACTGATTAATCAGACCAGTTAAATTGAGACCAATCTCAAAAACGCAGCAGTGGCGGTGATGCAAAATATCATCTATCAGGTGGTGATGGCACCACAGTGATATTCAGCCCTAAGCACGCCATTAGCATCCACTAATAACCATACCAACCTAACGCTACCCCAAGTCTCAGGCCACTGCCTTCCTACTCTGTGACCAGACGCTCTTCAAGCAGTAAACCTGATGTTCTGGTGCTGCCCTTCTAAACAAGAAGGTGTGTGCACAGTGGACACTGCGCGCCCAGCTCAGACAGCAGCAGTCAACTCAGTATAATCAGTCGCAATTGCCAACTCCCTCAGTATTTATTATATGATCAGTGGTGCATTGGAAACCAAAAGTAAAAATCAATTGAAGCACTACTATTAACTGAGAAAAAAATTGCTAGGTTTGTTTCTATTGACAGGCCCACAGTGACACAGTAGAAAATGCCACTTCAGAAAGAGTTATAAAGAATTGATCCTGCCTCAGAGAACGAAAAGTACTTGAACCTCATAAAACCTACCCAAAGTCTATTTGTTACCATTTCATTGCAAAATATGGTTTGTCATGCTAAGGATTGGACAGTTTGCAGGGACTTATTTTCCCTTGCTGCTTGGGGAACTGAGAAAGCGAAAACATTATTTCCTCTTCCTAACTCCAAGAGAAGTTAATTTGGACTATTGGAATAATGTCCTTGAAAATCAGATATCAGATAGACAGACAGAAAGGCCCCCAGGCATAGTTCCTGGGGGAATATTTAAAGTAAGAGAAATGACAAGTAATGTCTTAAGCATCCTAGGGGTCACTAGGATTATTTGTGTGCAGTGGACTGTTGAAAGGTGACCGATTGTTTTTTCTACCTGCTGAGCCTATAGCTTGATGGACTCAATAATAAGGAGCCTGCGTGCAAACCAGCAAAGCACTGATTCTATAAATCTGCGGAATTAAAAATTCATGCAGACCCATGCTCTTCCCATAACATTTTCCTGTTAGCAGCAGTTCTGTATTCAGGCCAGGACCACTGTTAATCAGAAAAGTACATATTGCTAATGGACCTCTGCATCACAAAGAGCTAGAGGAAAGCTTTTGTTTTCAAATCCTTTTAACTTTCCATTCATAATTGTTGCATGCTCTCACTGAGCACAAGTATTTGCTTTCTGCTCCAAAAAAATCAAGCTGAGGACACTCTGGGTATCTAACTTCTAAATTTTCGCAGTTCCACATGCTTGGGACAAAGCAGATTAAGAACGGGTAAGTTGAAGAGCTTTGGACTAAGCAAAACTCATACTTACAGCCATCTACTCTCTCTTCTTCCTCCCCATCCAATTTCTAATGCATTACATTCTTAGACATGTTTTAAAAGGGCAGGTTCTTTTCAGCTCTGGAGCACAGCACAAGGCAGATGGATGCTACACTCATGGTTTCATTAAGGCTCAGGATGCTCAGCTAGTATGAGAGTTTGTTTTATGAGATGCAGAAGCATAACATGATGTGGACTCTGGCAGTCAAAATATGCAGATCCTTCATCTTGATTGATCCCAGACCATAGATCCAAAGACATCAGCACAAACCTAAGAAACTGGCTCACCAAGGTGAAAAGGAAAACACACCTTACTCTGGCCCATAGAAAACACAGCAGAGGGAACAAAGTAGTTGAAATTCCGACAGGAAAAGATGTAATTTCCCAATTTGAAGGTTTACAAACTATTCATGTCCAGATTTTTATTTTTATGTTTCTAATATGATATTTTGTCACTAGGCAGGTCATGAGCACATAGACCATTTAATGCTGTAAGTTGTGTACTGAATACAAAGTTCTTGACAAGAAGCTCCATCTGCCTAAAATATACTCTCATAAGGTAGTCCCTCAGCTAACAGGTTGTTCTTATCCCACATTGTTTGATATCTTGCAGCAGCAGAGCATCATAGGGCAGCACGTGTCCCGTTTACTGTCAAAGCAAAAGGTGTATTTTAATATCTGGCAAAGTAAATCTCAGCAAAGATTCCCAAAGACATTTTGATGCATAACACAAACTTTTCTGGCATCAAGTCTCCTTCCCTTAATATAATGACACCTGTTTCCTTGCTCTTGCAAAAGCTATTCACTTTGCAAGACACAAATTAGATCCTACTGCACTAAGGCAGCTGGCAAGATGGATGCAGACTCTATGAAGACATCAGTCATGTTTTTTGACTAGGTGATCACACAGGCTTCCCTCATTTTCTGGTCTCTGCTTCAAACAAATCTGCTGAAGCAGGAAACAGCTTGACTTCCGAGCTCTTGGTGAGTTTTCATAGCACTGATGTGGAAGAGCAGGAGGTGGATTTCCGTCTGTAACTTAAGAACTATGGAGCTGTACTTGTCTAAGCCTTAGGCCAGTACAACTCATTCTACACCTGCGATCCAAGCAGTGCTCTGCCTATATTTCCTGTACACCACCCAGCATCTCCTCCTATCCTCCACAGTTTTTCAACTTACCTCTTGAACTTGTAGATTAAAAAAACAGCCAAGCCTACAAACACCACAGACAACAACATCAGCATCGCCGAACTGCTGTGACCTGTGCTGGAATCAACAAGGGGTGCTGCAGGAGGAAAGGCAGAGCATTACATTTGCAAGACATTAGCGAACACATAAGTGCCAGAGAATTGAGCTCACCTCTGTCTTTGTCACATCTGCTTTATTATCACCACTGCATGGTGCATGCTGTTTCCATCAAGGCCAATCAGTAAAAAATTAATTGACTCTCATATCCTTTGAAAGCCACATTCCTTTTTCAAGGCAATGCAGTCTAACATCTCCTGTGATGTGAAAAGTGCACAGCAAGCCACGCTCAGCTGAATGGCTGATCATTCCTGCGTAAACACTGAGCTGTTTCTTTTTAGGTTTGTCCAGGGACATAAGTGGAAATGAAATTTATGGAGTTTGACTTAATAAACATCTATTCTCCTTTGGAGAAGTAATCTCAAAGTGGTTCCCATCTTCCAGTGACATGTCTGCCTCACATGTGAAAGAGTCTTGGTCTTTTGAGGAGCCCCAAGGCTCATCCTTCTAACAAGACCTAAACATTATCTTTTAATTCAGTCATTTTCGTTTTGTAAAGGAGCCCAAATCAATAAACCTGGACCGAACCAGATGCTACAGTTTGGATCTTTGATCCACCCACCCTTGGCATTTTTGGTAGGGCAAATAAAGTGTATTATAAAACACTGTTTGTGCAGCTATTTCCACAGCTCATTGGAACACGCTGTCTTAATGGACAGAGAGCTATTAAAGTCTGATGAGAACACTCTAATAATGTGCAAATGATTGTAAGTAGCATCTGAACATTTCTCACTGCATAAATATTATTTGGTTCTTTTTTTTTTTTTCTTTTTTTCTCTATTGTTCTCTATTCTTTTTCTGTCACTTAGATAATGGGGACAAATTCTCTGCAAATAATTCTTTGGTTTTAGTTGCAACTTTTCACATTTAGAAGTCTGATCCTACCAGTATTCTGCTTCCACCACTTCTATGAACTCTTTCTTGGAACATAACTGACACTTATTTCACTCAACTCAAAGATAAAGAAAACTACAGGAATGCTCATGAAACAAAATGTAGATGCAGCACCCCCACTTATAGTGCCTTACTAGAACATACCCAGACACAAAACTTGGAGACTGCAGAAATTTGGATCTCATTCTGTTTTGTAAATTAATACCTTTCAGACTATTTCTGTTAAGGTCTGACTCTCACCTCCAAACAACAATCAGAAAGCAAAGGTACAAAGGCATTATCTGCAGGACAGGATGTGAGCCTTGGTTTTGCCCAAGTCTTGGCTCTCTGAGAGTCTCAAGTAAAAGGAAGCTAACATGCTTCATCCTAGGACATGAATCTCACTTTTCCAGAGAGGCTATCAGCAATGTCACATGCACAAGATCCCATACTTCAGATAACTGCAAGGGCAGCCATAAAAAGCAAGGGCAAAATAAATCCTTCATCTCCTCCACAGCCATCACTGTCTCAGCAATAACTGAGAGCTTCACTCTAGGCTGGCCAAAATTCTCAGCTGTAGCTGAGAGCTTCACACCAGGGCAGTCTAAAGCAACTGTGATAATGAATCTTAAAGCAACTACTTGCTATTATGTGAAAATGGAGATAGGTAACAGTGAAACAGTGATCTGTATAAGTTAATATTCGGATATAGATCTCTTCCTGACTGTTGCACACATAAATCTTCTTGGCTAGTCATAACATTAACAAACCCTCTACAACAAAGATATGAGCCAATATCCATGAAAGTTAGTAAGAATGCTCCTGCTTAATTCTACAGGTGCCCAGTGAGAGTTTAATAGAAGATCATTAACCTGATGCCCTACAACACTTGATAAACATGAACACACAAGTTAATTACACCACAAAGAACTCTTAAATGGTACTTTTAATACTTGTACAAACTGGTGCATGAAGACATCACTGCTCGACTCTGCTTGCAATACTTCCTTCTTCTGTCTCAGAATGACAAACCCTAAGTAACCCAGTAACATACACCAAACTGTTGAGTGCTACAGTGTAAACCCATTCACCTGCAGCTGTATGAATCCTCAAAAGAACCACAGTTGTGCCTTTTACTCCACACTCACCTAATGTTAACTGAGTGACATACACAATGACTTCAACACCAGGTTTCAGTTCAAACTGGACCAGGTTCTGATTGAGAGCGTTGAAAAGGATTTCAACAACCTGAGAAAATAGTAAGAGACACAGTTATGATATAAGAAGAGAGCCAGCTCAGGAGAACGTTTAGGAATGTTAGTCACCATTCGTAGGCTACATATATCTCTTACTGTCTTCAGGAAGAGAAGGAAGAAAGCAGGGAAGAGAAAGGGATGCAGGAAAACTGAGGAAGTGAAGAAAGACATGCACATGCTTCAGAGGGAACTGAGTGTTACTGAATTCAAGTCTCTCTAAAGGACAGTTGCTTTTGAAACTCAGAGTGTTATTATAATTCTCCCGGGAATACAAGGCAAGAATGGGAACGTGGTGTGGAAGAGAAATTAAGGATCTCTTCATCCTCTACTGCATCCTGTGAGTTTGATCTAATGCACCTGGAAATTATTGAGATATTCTCATTAGTTGGTGATGGAACTGAGCTGGGCAGTCCAGCCTAGTAACAACTCCTTGCTCCCTTTGATTCAGGACAAGCCTAGTCACGTAGCTCCTGTTCAAATACAATGTTAGTATGCTGCTATCCAGTGATATCAAACTTGTTACATTTCTCCTTCATTTAGATGAGGAGCCTTGAAATGGAGGCTACCCACAGCTCAGCAAGCCAGCTAGGATGTATTATTTTGACTGCCTCACAGCATATATTTATCATGTCACCTGGAGCCTGAGCTTGTTAGTGCCTGGTCTCCACCAAGTAATTCTGATGGTAGGGGAAGACCTCCTCAAGTAGGAGCCGTTAACAGGTTCCAAAGTACAACTGAGTATACTGTCAAATAAAGTTAGACCGCTAGAGCTACAGCTCATGGACAACTAGGTGCCTCTCCTTTGCCCGCATTTGGAAGCATTAATTTAAGAGTTTTTCTAGCTTTCTACAAAAACATACCACCCCGAAGGGGCTAACTTTGCTCAGCAGGTGAAAACAACTTCCATGGAATTCGGGAATCCTTTGAATGATTCAGTGTTTGATCACACAAGAGTTACTCCCATGGGCACTTTGAGATGGACTCACCCATAGCTTCCACATAGTAGCACAGTGGGAATGGTGCATACAATAACATTAGTTAGAGCAAAGCAGCTTTTTCAGCACTACTTCACTCCTTTGCTTCCATAGACTTGATGTAATCGCTTGGTAATTCCAGCAAAAATAGAAAGCTTCAGCAGACTAGTGCTCTTGTTCCTAGCTCTTCCCTTGCCTGTATATCACTGTAGCTATTCATCACTATAATTACCTATTTATCTAAATGGATGGATATTGTAACTTTCAAATACAGTTTGCACACACCATGTGCTGCTTCAGAATAAAGAGATCTTGTTCCTGTGATATACGAGCTGAAGAGCTTGATTTATTTTTAGTAAACCTTAGTATATTATCTTGCTGCTTTGGCCTTTGTCTATTAGCATTCCTCCAAGGAGTGGGGGGAGTACATATTCAAGGTTCCTTTGGCCATAACTACTGTAATGAGGGCACACTACTGATCTAGGTAGAACCACTGCTGGTAGACTGCAACGCATCTCAGTGAGGAGCTTGGGAAGCCAATTTTCCCTGTAAAAGTAATTCTCTTTAATGCCATAAACTATACTGCCACAGTCCAAAGTGCATCCAGTTGCATCCAGTTACATCACATTTATTGCAAGTCATTTCCAGTGCTGAAAAGGTTAACAGATCCATCTGCAAATGTTATGATGGGAATAAATGATGTGTACATCCTTCTTTTCCTTACCTGCTCCAGATCAGCCTCGCTGCTTTTCCTCCTCTCTGTTGTGTTTTTACGGGGTAGCACAAAGAGCTCAGCAGAAGTAGGCAACCCAGGAAATACAGCTACCAAGATTTGTTCATCAGGAATACCGGTCACCTAAAAAAAGGTAGAAAGGTGGTCTCTGGCTGCTTTTCTACTGCTGATGTTTCCATTCAGTATGGGAAACTATGCTCCTACCAAACTGTAATTTGTCAGTTCTGCTATAGCTGTTTAAGCCCTCATGAACTGTTGTACCCACTGAGTAAGTCTTTAAGAAGAGGTTCTGCTAATGATGAACTCCGTCATTTCTAGAAGTAAACGTAGTGTTGACAACATCCATGTGCCCAAAGATCACAACCCAGAGTTCAAAGTAAAAACCTATGATCTCCTCATATCTGAATTTTCCATATTGTCCCTTGCTACAAAACAATAATCCAAAGTCAGATCCAGAGAGTCAAGGACAAGCAGATAAGTGTGCAACTAATGGGGATATATGATGGAAATTACTTGCTACATATGAAGCAAATGAAACACATTGTCATGGTTTTGTAATTTTTGCTATTGGTATTCCACATCGTAACATCATGTGGAGCACAGAGAAGAAGAACTACATGTCCCAGAGGACCTCACGGTCAAAGAGGAAAATACGTCACAGAAGCGATGCTCGCTCGCTCTCTCTCTCTCACTGCCTGGTAGCGGGTGTGGGTGTGCTTCCAAGCCGCGGCGCCTTCAATTTCAAAGTAGGCTTCTCGGTCTTCAGAAACCTCTCTCTCTCTTATTTCACTTGATTTATTAGTCTCAATTTCAATTAGATTGTATTATAGTGTGTTATCTTGCATTCCGATATCATAGTAAAATAAGTTTTCCTCCTTAGATCGTAGCCACTGCTCTGTTTGTTTCCTTGGGCCCAGCTCCCATCTCCCTACCCCTTTCCCTTTTTCCCTTCCCATTTGTCGGGGGCTGGGGGGCCCATGGGCCTACTGCCCCCCCCCCCCGTCACTGACACAGATTGATCTAGATAACTCCGTGACACACATCAATTGGGCAGCCTATTCCTGCTGGTTTGTCCTATAAGAACAGATTGTAGGTTGCAGCCAAACAGTAAAAAAACAATATACAAACAAGCATTTCTATGTGCTTTCTATTGTTTATGTTACTGTTATTACAATATAATTCATTTATTTTCTCTGCAAACTTGACTTGAGTACATTACAAGGGAAGACCAGCTAAAACAAATGAAATAAGTGTTTTCTCAGGGTGGGAAAACAATCGAGGAAACTCTTATAAACTGTGAATTTCGAGTAGGCTGCAGATGAGAAAAGCTGAGCAGGAATGCACTTTCCTCATAAAAATAATCAGTCACCATTTCTAAGAACAGAACTGAAGAAAAAAGAAAGAAAAAAAGGCAAGATATAGATATATTTTTGGTAGAAAGTAAAAAAACACAAAGGCTTGCTCAAATCTATTTCTTGATTTCACACAAAACCAAAATCCCTGGCTATTTGATACCATAAATTATTCTGTCCGCTTTCCTGCAAGAATTTGAGAGCTAGTTTACATATTCTAATTAATCCCAAAGGAAGATTCAGTATCTTGCATCCCCAGAAGCTGCTCTTTGCCCTGTGTTTTAAGAGGTAAGTTTATTTTCCTTCTGAATCCTCATTTTCTACCCCAGTTGGAAAGGGAGTAGACCTTTATAACATTCACTGGTTGCTATACTTAGTTCCATTGGAAGACTGAGTATTAGGAATAGATAAAAATATCCTCATGCACATAACATCACTACATCTGTCTGTCTTCTGGGATGGAGTGGATCAACTGTCAACCTGTACACAGTAACGCTACCCAAATGTTTGGAGCAAAACCAGTGCAACTTGTAACATTGATTTTGGCAAAATAAGAATAATAGCGATGCTATTATAATCAGGAATTTTTAAAGTCCTCAGGGATATTAAAAGCTGAAAAATGCCACAGAAACATTAATAAAAGTAATTACAATATTTCCACAGAACTCCCAATATAGTTTGCCTCTATAAAAAGATTCAGCATATTAAGAAGCAGTCTATTTAAAATGATAGCTTCATTACTGTGTTCTTCCCACTCTTTTAAGCTAGTATGTTGAAAAAGTCTGCATACTTTATCAGCCTAGTCTACATCAAGCAGAAGAGGTGGAAACAGAAGCTCACCTGTGCTAAAGCTCTCCTGATGACTTTGCCAATATCTTGTCTCCACTCAGGGATGTCAGGGTTGTGGTAGTCCAAGTTAGGAGAAAATGAGAGGAGCTGAGACTGGAAATACTCTGGAATAGAAGAACAGTATTGATGAGAAGCTTAAATGGGCAGCAGTTCGGGTAAAGCCAAAAGTGTGATTCAGTAATAGATTCAGTAACATCTCCTATTTATTTCCATGGAAACTACAACAGATACAAACAGCCCAGTAACACTATTTGATAGAGCAAATTCCCAGCTACAAAATACTATATTTCAACACAGCTGTGATGATTAGCTGGGCATTTTCATCAGCAATGAAAAAGAGCCTGTATGCTGTGCTCATAAAAATCTGCACAGTGGATGTGACCCACTGACACTGTTGTCACTGCTGAAACACCGCACCCACTGCCTCACTGTGCTCACATCCACTGTTTGGTCTCAATAAACACCCAGAAAGCATTGATGAATGCCAATGGGTGCCTTTTTTTGATGCATGGAGGAATTCAGTGACACGCCATTGCTTCTTAAGCACTTCCACGTCAGACACCATTCTCTCAGATTGCCCCTCCACTGCCATCACACAGCAACAACATGTAACAGATCATTGATGGAAGGTTCAACCTCTATGGACATACCACCAATATCCACCTCTGACACTATGGGCCAACAAAATAAAATAGGAGGCATTACTTTTAGAGCAGTCCTCGTATTAAAGTGACTTAAAGCAGAAGAGAGATGAAATAGTGACGGAAGAAAAGAGCCTGACTAACGCCAAGAAGGACAGAAAACTTGCTAATAATGTACTTAAAAAGGAAATCTTGCTCTAATGCCAGCTTGTGGCTTTTCCCCGAAGAAATGGAAGTAAAAAACGAAGGAAGTGAGAAGATGCATTCCTTTCATGTTGGCCTTAGGCCACCCAGGCCCAAGTAATTTTGCCACTCAATTTCAGGTTCTGCTTATAAGAAAGTTAGCTAGTAAATAAGACGGCATCTGCCTGAAATTTGGAAAGTCTGTGTAATTACATGCACTATGGTCTGCAGAGAAAACACATACTGTAAGTAATATGTTTTCAAAAGCAGGCATTATCTGTTTGCTCTCCTGGAGGGAAGCCATGAACGGTTAATTCCCCAACAAATCAGAGCCCAGTGGTGCTAATGACAGGGTAATCAAGCGACGGCTATTCATGAAATGCTTTGAAATTACTTCCTAATTGACTGATTGCAGGAGGAAGAAAAACTTCCTAGACTTCAAATTCAGACCAATTTAAAATTTTCTCCAATTCCATCTCTCCCCTCTGGTGTCACTACAGTCCATGCCTACCATTTAAGACAAACACACGCAACGAATTTAGGAGTGTGGGAGACACAAGTTCAGGATTGGAATCACACTCGGATGCAGATTCTCAGGGTAGAAGACTGTTCTTTCTGTTTCTAGAGATGTGCTTTCACACCTTGAAGCACCTGGTCTGCAGACACTTAAATAAGTACAAGTAATTATTTTTAAGAAGGTACCAGTTTTAGATCAAGCTAAACCAGCAAGAGTATAAATGAGGAAACCCACAGAATAGCAGGGATGTGCCAGTACAGCATTTGTCTTGCATCTTTTGCAAGTTCTGTTCTTTCTTTTTAGACACTGCAACATATTTTTAAATAAAACAAGCATAGAAGAGTAGGCAATCTCTCTCATGTTCTTTCTGAAGGCTTAACCCAGAGCCTGATGTACAAAGCTTTTGACATTTGAACTCAGTACAACGTCCGATTTATTTATTTATTTTACTAAATTCTGCACTATTAGCTACAATTTTTGAAAACCTTCAATAAATTTCCTCCGCTGCTAACACCACAAAGACATACCAATGCTTAGAGCCATAATAATTTAACATAAGGCACAGATTAGAACTGGTAATGTAATTTTACCAGAGCACATGTTTACCAAAGATGTCCCTTGTTTACATATTCAGACTTGAACTGATCACCGGATTTGGCTTCAGGAAGGACTCCTTCCTTCAGACAGTTCAGTTTACAACATAGCCTCATGTATAGGACTATTTGGATGTTCCAACTGCATGAATTACTCTGTGATAAAGTCCAAAGCTTCGAATATTTTACAGAGAACAGCAAAATTTCTTACAGGGCATTTGGAAATAGAGAGTGAGAAACACATTATGGATCTGCTGGGACCTTCTCAATAAAACTTGCTGCCTAAAGAGAAGCTTGTCCTTGAATGCTGGATGCCAAAAACTAGGTAAGTGTAATGAAGGCTAGCCCAGGAGAAAATTCTTCTACGTACAGGTGCAGCACAAACATACCAAACGTGATGCATAGGGAAGTCCAGTGAAAACACAGTGAACATCCCACTGTGGTATGGAATATGGGCAGAAACACCAACAGCAGAGCCATTTCTGTCCCATTTCTTCCAAACTCTTCACCTTTACACAGCAACTACGTGTAAAGAAATCCTGGCTGTATACAGGCCGGTTTACAAATTATAATAAATCTGATCTATTTTGTTCACAGCTAACAAACATTTTACTTTGGAGGTCCCTCCAGGCACTAGGGAGTTCAGAGCTCATTTTGGTTCAACGACAACTGCCTGTTCTTCACTTCTATATGCTCCCTTACATCTCATTGTATATGGATGAAGTTACCATGTACTGCGATCTCCTTGGTGTCTTGGATGAGGGTGTTGCCTGCAGCAACCTGCACAGTGACAGTGTTCATCCCCTCCTCACTGAAGATGTAGGAGATGCTGCTCTCCAGGGTGATGAGGGGCTGCAAAAGGGAAACACCGACAACAATATCAAAATCAGGATGCAATTAACTTAGGCACAACAGTCAGCTGAATAATCCACCAGGCCAAAGTATCATTTTACCCCTGGCTGATACAGGGTGCTCAGATCTGCACATTCTGCTAAGTTCAAAAAGCATGTGATCCAAACACCACCCAATGAGACCATTCCACAGACTAAACTTTCTCGCACTTCACTAAATTCCTCCTGAATTTTTTTTCCACTGAACTGCTACTCGTTAGGCTATGAATACCTCAGCAGAGCACAGCCAGTGACTGCAGAATTAATGCTGCAGAATGCAGTGTTGTAAACATACAAGCATGAACACTCAGCATAGTTGCTTCCTCAGCAGTCCAAAACAGAAGGTCCAAGTCAAATCAGCATTTGACTGTAATCCAGAGACACAGTACTTCTTCAAACAACTCCTATTTGTCAGATTCAGGACCAGCCCCTCTCCTTAGAATCACAGAATCATTAAGGTTTGAAGAGACCTCTAAAATCATGTCCAACTATCAACCTGTCACCACTATGACCACTCAGAGAATCACAGTATTATTAAGGTTGGAAAAAACCTCCAAGATCATGAAGTCCTGCCACCAACTCATCACCACTTTGTCCACTAAACCATGTCCCCTAAATGCCAAATCTCCACACCTCCAGGGATGGGGACTCCACCACTTCCCTGAGCTTCCTGTTCCAATGCCTTAACACACTTTCTGAGAAGAGAATTTTCCTCATATTCAGCCCTTGCTAGTCCCACTACACCTGCCTAGGACAATAACTGGTCAGGGAGACCAAGCCACTGTGATTTGGAGGCACCACCATGCTGTCACTTGGGGTGAGGATGTGGCCAGTAACCCTGTCCAAAGTCACCTTTGGATGCATGAGGGGCTCCCCAAAACCTCAAGGACTCAAGCAGCTCAGCAAGGTTTGCTCTCACTTATAAGTGCAAATCCATGCATCTATCTCAGAGCAGCTCTGCTCAGGACAGAGCAATGGCACCAAATATTGTCTTGCCCATGTTTCAAGACTGTAGGGCATAAGTCAGCTTCAGTTATAAAGCTAGCAAGTTAAGACTTAAAACATGGCATAACACCAATAGACACTATTATCTGAATGCAGCTGGATGGCTTCTAGAATAAAGTTGAGCAGTATTTGGCTAGTTCCAAACTGTCTGAGAAGGCTGACTTTATCTACATCTTCTCACATACATCCCTGATAGCATTACAGCTCTCCCCTTTGCACAGGAAATTCTTACACTGATACACATCTAGAGGAGAAAAGTGCACCACATTAAGGGAAAGAGATTCACTTATTGAAAATCAAAGGTCTTGCCCTAATAGTGCCTTTGAGCTGACAGCTGGTCTATCGACAAGTCTCTTGGCTTGGATTAAACCATTACAATAGAAATAGTGATACAGTCTCCCTTGCAAAAGCACTTAGAGGTCTAAGAGCACAGACAAAACAATTGTGCCATTACAGCTGTCCCTTCTCCAAACTGATAGTATGTTTCCAAAGAAAAATATCCTAAACATTCACTTTCCAGCTTGCACACTTAATCCCATCAGACTGATAATTTGCCTGCATTTCGAAACAGTGGCTGTATATGTCGTTTTCATAGACAAACCAGTTTTCACAGGCATAAGCCCAGGCTGGCAAAGAGATTTTTCCCCTACAGAATGCCACCTTCTTTTGACCCTCTCATCCATTACCTGAAAAAGAAATAAAAGAAAGGCCTGTCTGATAACTGGGAATTCACAGAAAGAGTGAGCAAGGATGGCAGCTTGGGGTTGCCCTGGAGTTGCAGCTAACATATACGAAGATGCACATCCTGGGCAAGTAGAATAGACATAAATTAAAATGCAGTGATATTAGCAATATACTTGGAGGTTACAGGTTGTGATTATGTGCAAAGGCAGATAAGAGGAACCAATCTGGTCTTTAAAATTACTATTTCCCTTTTGTGTGTGTGTGCATGCTGGACATTCCATTATCATGGCTGATTTCACCTCCATCATGGAGTTTTAACATTCAGCCAACTCCTTAATTTTAATTCAGGCACCAAGACCTGGAAATCAACTCTAAATTAAATCAAGTAGTTTAAGGTTCATTTGCTCAACCTATTAGACAGCTGGACACATTTATTAAACTGGACCTGTGTTAATCCAAGCAAATTGGCCTTTGGGTATACTGCAAAAATTAGTACAGTAGAAATTCAGTACAATGATTCCAGCAAGATGTTGAGGGCAAAAGAAGGATCTCAGCCAGGTTATTGGAGTGTAAGACAACATTTTCCTGTGTAGCAGCACAGAATACCACTGTGAGAATGCACAGTGATACAAGACACACGGTTCTGCCTATGGGCTGATCAGACATAGAAGCTGCTATCAGGGTGTAACAATGCCAGACAGTTACTGTGCACAATATTACACACCACATCCCACAATTCACAAACAAATCAGTGTGCCCAGTTTTGACCAGTACTAAGAGTGCCACAGTTTGTCTACAGCACATATATCAAACATCCCAGAAGGAGTTTTGATCTGATTCAGACTGCTGTTTTGAGGGAAAAAAAATATCAAAAATCAGCTACTGCTGTACCTACACATATTGTCATACACTGTCAGTGGCTAAGTGGCACAACTGAAATACATGAGGTAGCTAGAGAGAACACTAAGAATGAATGGTGCTCTGGATCTTCGATTGTCTGCAGATAAGAGGAACCATCTTATCTGATCTGTATCTCAATGTAATTCAATAACACATAAAACCACTCCAAGCAATTAAAATTTTAGCTATTCCACAGCTATGTCCAAATCATCTACACATCTACACCTGCCTGTACTCTACTGAAATCTGAACTACATGATAGCGTAAGTAACAGATCCTATTTACAAGACAGACCCAAACACCATGACAGATGGATGAAAATCTTTAGCAAACAAAACTGGTTTTCTCCACATTGTCTATACTAATTTCTATCTCAAAAACTCTTCTACATTAAGGACAAAAGATGTGGCAGAATAACTATGACACCTAGATTGCCTTCAGTATAGTAGAAAATGACACGACTTAATCTGCTTTTTGTAAATAAAAGCAGATTCTAAATTGAAAAATAGTGGCACTACAATTCAGTGCTGCCACTGTTTTTCATGGAGGCTTGTGCCTGTGTCAGCTGTCTCACACCTGAAGCCTGACTCAAAATCTGTCACTAATGAACAGTTCTGCTCTCTCCACTAGAAAACACAATCACAACGTGTAGATTCACTTACTTTAATTATTGATAGAAAAAGTATTTCCTGACAACTTTTTGCCAGCATCTTCAACATTCCCTATAAAGAAGTCTCATCTCTATTTATCTGTGTATCTATTCCCTATCTATCTATACACACAGCCTATGAACAACAGTCACAAACAGACCTTCTTGAGCTTCTCACTTGAAATTCTAGCTACAACTGGTTATTTGTGTGATTCTGTTTGAACACTTACAGCTTTAAAGTATTGTGTTGGAATGCAGTGTTATATACAGCATTCTGGTACATAATGGAAACACCCATGGTTATTTGAACACCGGCAGTTTTTAAATAGTGTTGAAAGCCAGTATTATCCTATACATAGAGATATATAATTCAGTTACATTGCAAGTGAACTCTGGTAATAACTGTGGTCTTCAGAGCTCAGTAGGGCAGATAACAACCAGATGTAAAAAAAAAAAAAAAAAGTAACTACTTCTAATAATAATGTGAGAGAGGGGGGAAAAAGATGCACAGATCTGAAGTTTAAAGTAATGACAACCTTTTCTTAGAAAGTAAAAAAGAAGAAAATAACACAAAATAAGCAATGACATGAAGTTTTCATTGGGGCTAAAGGAGTTCCCTGCCCGGTACAAGCTTAGCAAATAAATGTGAATCAAAGGGCAACCATACCTTGGTGCTGTTACCAAACCACCAGAAGTAGGTAAGTGTGCCTGCTTGACTGGGCCAAACTACTGCAGTAATGTTGACATCCTTATTCCTGATAGCAACAAAAGGGACACTCAGATGGACATGCTCCACTGGACCTGAGGGAAGAGACAGTTGATTATTAGAGGCTCTGAGTTAAATCTTCCCAGCTTAGTTGTAAACAGCAAGGATTTTTCCCTTAAACAAATCAAATCACTGTCAGCAGTGAGTCCCTGTTACGGACATACAAGAGAATTTCTGAAGCCAGTAGGCAAAAGATACTAAATTAACAAACAAAATCACTCTTTTTTTCCCCACTCAATTCTTGAAGAGCCAAAAATGCACACTTTTGATGGTGCTAACTTCAGACAAGATCAGGACCATCTTTAGATGACATTCCTTTAAATGCATTCTGAGGGAGAACAATGAACTTGCTTCACACAGGATAGGGCAGGCTGCTATTGAAGTCTTGATGGAGTTGTAGATGTCCCTGTTCACTGCAGGGGAGTTGGACCAGATGACCTTTAAAGGTCCCTTCCAACTCAAAGATTCTACAATTCTATGACAGGACACTAGAGAGAAAGAAAGTTTTTTGTTGAAAATCTATCCAGAGAGCTAAGACTAGTGAGCAAACCACGTTAACTAAGTTGGCTTAAACCTGATTATGTAAGAGGTGTTTATGACTTGATTAAACATGCCCTCACAGTTTCTCTTTAGAAGGTATTTTAAAAAGAGATTTATGATTTTGGGCAAGAATAGTAAATCTTAGTATCATTTTGACTTTCGCCTGACTTTGAATACTTGATGGAAAGCCAGTTAACACCAGCTAAAAAAGGCAGGAACAGCTTGAAAGATGCGTGCATTGGCATATCAAGGCATTTTTTTTTTAACAGGGTCATAAGAATTTGTTTTCAAAAAGATTAAAAAAAAACAATGTAAACAAAAAAACACCAAAACATAAACGCACAACAAACATCAACATAAATTATATCTAATACGACCAAATGTCCAAAATGAGTCCAGTGCAAGAAGTCCAGAGTTAAGAAGAAAATTCCTCTTGCCAACCCCAACAAAAAAGTGTAAAAAATACCAAGGTTTTTGGTTTTTCCTCCTATCTCAATTTTTTCCTTCTCATAAAATATGCCACTTTTGGTAATGCTGAATTCCAGCTGGTAACTGGTGTGTTACAGAGCCCTTCTTGAATGGTACCTTTTAATACACAGCAAACTGATAGACCATCACAATGAAAAGGAAAGAATGAGTAAGAAAGGAGGGTTTTTTTAATAAAATATTAAGTCAAGAAAGCACAAAATTGCTGATTTTAACTGAGATTATCTTGTTACGTTACCTCTCAGCTTTTCAAATACGAAATGGGGACATTAATTACTTTGCCTACTTGGATGACAAGAATTCTGCAAAGCAAGAGCTGTTCTTTTACCACCAGAACATAGAGCTCTCCAAGGGCAAAACCATATCCTAGGTTTTGGCTCTCAGCTTATTCCCCCTTTTCCTAAGGGGTCTACCAGCAAAAAATCTCTGAAATTTGCCCATAGGTAGTACACAGGATTCCCATGAAGAGCAGGTTTCCCCAAATATTTTCTGACAGGGCAGTAAGAAGAAAAATCTTCCTTTCCTTTAAATGAGGGGATGAGCAGCTTGAGAGTAGGTTCCACAAAGGTGAAAAGATGACTGATCTCTGTTAAGGCTGAAGGAGAGAAAACTACTGTTGCTTGAAGCCTAGGAGCTCCTTTCTCTCTCTTTTTTTTTCTTTAAAGCATGAAGTTCCAGCACCAGGCAGACATTATACTAAAGGTGATTTATATAACTGCCATTTTGTCTGTACAGTTGAGCTTCAAGGGCAAACCTCCAATATTGACTAGTACATCAAAACATAATAAAAGTCTAGTACTAAGATTTGGATTTTAATTTTTTTATTCTCACTGCTAGTGTGAATGTAAATATCCAGAAAATACTTCTCTAGAGATAATAGCAACAAACTGTCTAGAAGCCTGAAGCAAGAAGTCTACAGAAGTCAAAGGAGAGAGATCCGAGAAGCTGAGGGAGAGGAGGACACAAATAAGCCTAGCAATTGCCCCTCTTTTGCATTCTGTTCTAAAATCCTCAGCATGGAACAGCAGTTCCTGGGAGAAAAATCAGATAATCCTTACAGTGTTCATTGTTACTACCAGGTAACCATCACTTTTGTCAGCTAATGGCCCAAGGTGAAGGAAAAAACAGTTAATGCTCTAATAACAGGTTGTAAAATGCAGCCATGATTGACTTTGAGGGAATTATGAGCATAATAAAAGCTTCAAGGAACATTTATTCTTTCAAACAGGGAGCCTGAGATTTAAAAGAACAAAATAGTTCTTGCATTTTGGAATTGTCTGACTTGTTTCCAGTGGAAAAGCTCAAGCACAAGATAGGCAGAATAGAATACTTTCTGACAGGTTATGGAAAAAGATGGACGTAGCTGAGAGCACCATTAGGACCACAACCAGAGAGGTACATCTGAACACAGATTCAGTTGCCTTTCCAAGAGACCTAGTAGTCTTATAGCAGAACAAAGAACCAAGACCTTCCTGGTTTCATCCTGGGTTCTCTCCTCCCTTTTGAGTGCTTTGATAAGGTCAGTCAGGGGCTCTACAATTCTGCTTGTGTGTCAGGTGGAGAGAAATTGGACCCATCTCTGTAACAGTGACGGAAAGTCAGGAGTGCTCATCAAATGCATGAAGCACAACAAGTAGCACAGCAGTTCTCACTACATCCATATCCCAGGAAATACACTAATCACAATGATTTCTGTCTTATTTAATCTGTGTTGAAAACATCTAAGTACTGAGTAAAAATGCACGAGATTAATCTAAACCTCTTGGTACCAGAAGCACGCTAATAATACATATCTGGATTTTGTTTCATATGCTGTTTTACCTCTGACCTTTTAAAAATCCTTCTCAAGCTTTTCTCTGCATGTGCAGACTGTAAATACACTTCTGTTAAAAGATGCTTCCTCTTTATTAAATAAGTCAAAAGTTGCATATATATGTGGGGTTGTATGCATTCCTAGGCCCCACTGAAGCTGCAGGGATTCTCAATGAGGCTAGGATTTCGCCCAAGGAATCTAGCAGGAGGAAGTACTTACAGACCACGTGCAGGAAGAGGACAGCAGTGTCAGAGCCCAGACTGTTTTCTGCATACGCTGTCACTTGGAAGATTCCAGCACTCCTATATACATGCCGGATGCCATCCTCAACAGGGCTGAAATTTGCATAGGATACCGCAATGCCATCCCCAAAATCAAGTTGAATATTAGTCCTCTGGAGATCACCCTGCAACAAAGAAAGTTGGATTAGGGAGCTGGGCTGGTAAGAGTGATTTATATTACCCTCTATCCCACTGCTCAGCTCCACTTCATCAGTGTGGACACAAACTCATGACTTCACTAAAAAAGTCAAGCTTCATTCTGCCAGATCCAAAAGGGGCCAGATTCAAATCAGTGCCAGCTAACTACTTATTAATAACGCTTAGAGTAGCTGAACATTTGCAGCTGTTACTTTGTCATCTTGGATTTAAAGATTTTGAGAAAGTAGAATGTCAAAGATGTATATATCAAGGGGATCATATTTGATTCTTCTGGTACAATGCATGGTTGGGGATTATGTGTCACTGCAAAGGGCAGGACTTTGCACAGCCCTCTGCTAAATGGGTGACATCCAACAAGCCCTTTCAGCAGAAGCTGAAAGATGGGAGGCACTACAATGATGGGAGGCTAGATGTTAATTGCTAGATGCAATTCCCAGGTGTAAATGGAAGCCCTGGGAACATTCTGGAGACAGGTTAATAATTGATTATACTGACACACTCAGGTCTAGACTAACCCAGTTTTCAGGCTTCCTGAATAGTCGATGGAAAAGAAAAAAAGAAAGAGACCAATACATTCTATTCTAAGATAACTGAGACAGGTGACACGAATTACCTTCTGCAAATATCCATCTCTGTACCCTTGTGATAAAAAGCCTAGATAACTAATTTCAGCTAGACATGTAACTTCTGGATGGAAGAATTTATAAAGGTTGAGTCCCACACAGATGACTGACAGCTGTTGTCTAATGCCAGAGATCGGGCCTGGTGATACGCAGGAGAATGCAATAGATGACGAGAAAATCCCTACTAAGATTATTGTCAATGACAGCTATTAAATGAAGGAGAGAACAGCAGACAAGAGATTCCAGCATTGCAGTTATTGTCTAGAAGCAGCAGCAGCACTGTTTTAGTTTAAATTACATTTTAAACCATCGTAGTTGAACTATAGAAGTGCCTGTTATTTCAGCTTCTTGGAGTCTTACTATGTATTTGTCCTCAGCTGACTAAAAGTAACACAAAACAAGTCTAATTTAAACAGATCTAAAGCCCACCACAGTGATTTACTAAAGCGAAATAAAATTACACCCTGATAATACCTGTGCAGCTTTCTGTATATATGTAAGCTGTATTAGCTCAAATAATTTATCAGGAAAAGGGCTCCACTGTATTTACCGTGGGTGAAAAAGATGCCACTACCTTCTAGAGATGATCCCAGCTGTACTGATGATGAGTTCTCACTCATCAGTTACAGAGTAACAAGAAACAACAAATTAAAAATGTCTGCTTCTAAATATATGTGGGGTTTTTTTTGTTTGTTTGTTTTTTGTTATTTTTGCTGTTGTTGTTTCTAAAGAAAATGTGGCAGTATTTCATGGCCATCTCATAAGCCCCATTTACTGCAAGCACACAGAGTTAAGATCAAAGCTAATGTCAGTTCCAGTCCACACTGACCTAAGCAGGGGAAGTAACCACGTAACTCAGCTCACAGCCAGTTCTGACGTACCTCCAAGCTCTTCACAGGTAGGTCAGACCCTGCACAGTCCTCTATTTGCTGGAAAGGACCACTGAACTCAAAATTTGCAAAAGTCTCTAGGCCAGTTGTTGCACGAAAGAAAGCATGGCTTCATAGAACCACAGAATGCTTGGACTAGAAGGGACCCCAAGGATAACGACATTTCCACCCTCCTGTCACAGGCAGGGCCACCAACCTCCAGATCTGGTACTAGACCAGGCTGCCCAGCACCCCATCCAACCTGGCCTTGAACACCTCCACAGACGGAGCACCCACAGTCTATCTGGGCAGCCTGTGCCAGCACCTCACCACTCTCTGAGTGAAGAACTTCCCTCTGACATCCAACCTAAACCTTCCCTCCTTGAGTTTAAAACCATTCCCCTTTGTCCTATCACTATCTTCCCGAGTAGGCTTCCTACAAAAACTGCACAGATTAGATGAAGATATTGACAGAGACAATCACATTGTGACAGTCCCCAGGAGTTTTAGATCTGACAGTACCAGATTTCTACTAAGCAGTACTTTTCAAGTTTACCTGGGTATGGAAGAACACAGTTTTCAGTCTAGATTCCGACTATGAATTCCTCTGTCATAAATGATTTTTTTCTATACAAACAGTATTGCAGTCCTGACAGAAGCAGGATGCAGTGTTTTGCTACTGATTCCAGTTTCAAAAGTGTACCTGATCTTATCCTCTGGATGGAAACACTTGGAACACAGACTATAGGCCAGACTACACTGCAGTAGGTCTTTGAGATCAGAGCATGCCCCACAAACTTTGTCTTGCCTGCATTAACAAATCAGGGTGGAGAAACGGTATTTTCAGGGATGATTTTTGCCTTGAGAGTACGTCTGGAGTCTTCAAGCACACAACCATAAAGTCTAGCCTATTATGTAGGTTTTGAAATATGGGCATTTGATTACAGGTGCTAGATACCTCTTCTTTCTTGCTCCATCATTCCCATTTCATACAGGTCGGGGGAATATTGCTATTGACTTTATTAGAAACCATATATTTTCACCTCTGTCCTATTAGGACATTAAAATTATGGTAGAAAACAAAAAGAAAAAACAGAAATAGAGTGTAAATAACAGCAAAACCTATATCTATAATACTGAGTAGCCAATAACATTGTTTCGATAGAGAGGTTTCTTTTTAAGTCATTCAACAGAAATCTCTAACAGGGACAAAATTATACTCTTGGGATATGCAGTTATTTGATAGAAAGGCTCACACAGCTTGTTAAGCCCTTCAAAACTACTTCTCGATGGAATGTACTAAGACCACAAGCTCATCCCATATGGAAGACACTGAACAGAAGATAAAAGTCAGATCTGGGCTGGATTCATCACTGGTGCCCTCAGGCTGTCACTCCTGTATCTATCACAGGAGCTCTCCTCTCTTGCTTTACAATTCTATTTTCTCCTTGCTTCTCCAATTTGATTCTATTTGAAAGAAGAAGGTTTGAAGGAGAGAAATAGGAAGAGACTTCTTGTGGCTAAGTACCACCTAATTATGAGAGTTTGGTCTTCAATGGAAAGCCAGACCATCACACTAATCTTTTCTTTCTCTTTTCCATACCTCTGTATCCAGTATATAAAATAATAGAAGAAGTGTTAGCCCCACATACAATGTCAGACATTCTGGAATTTATAAATTTAAATTAAAATAGAAGTTGTTGGAGACATTTAAAACGGATAAAATTAATTGCTTTCTATATATAATCAAGAGGCACACTTTATCGCTTTAAGCCCCGTATGCTACCAAAAGCTCTGAGCTAAGGGCTGTCACAAAGACTGCAGCTGTGCATGCAGGCATCAGTGGGCAGGCAAATGGTGGTGAAATAGGTGGAGAAGAGTATTGCCATGTAACGGCTTTTCAAAGTCATCATCCCGACATGACAACCCTGGAAAAGTTTTCCTATCTGTGTATGTACATAATATAATTTGATCATGAAACCTCAAATAACCCACGTAAAGGAAAAGCTCGGGGAATAGCAGGCAGAGTACTGGGATCAGAAACAAAGCAAAGCAGGCAGAGAAGAGGCTTGGGAGGAAACTTTTCTTCCCATTGCATTCAGAAGCACACAATCTCATTTCTGCAGAATCTAAAGGTGTTTCTCTAATGAAGCTCAAACTGTGTAAAAATATGGCACAGGTGTGGCTATCTCTTTCTATAAACGTGGTTCAGTAATCTACTAATAGATGTTCAGAGCTCTAATACTTGCTCAGGCCTGTACTTTGAATAGTCACTGCTTTCTTTCTCAGCTCACTTGCATTTACAAACCTGTTATCAAGCTTTGCCATCAGCTTGTAATTACCGAAAGAGGGAAGCTGTGTGACGGCATAAACAGAAGACAATAGAAGCAAACAGTTCACTATTTGGAGCTGCCACCTAAACAATCATTCAAGCCTGAGAGGCAGGCTTTCAGAGAGGAGCTGAGGATATACAGGAAAGATCAAGTACAAAAACAGATTCACAGATCTGGTCAAGAACACAACTCCTTTAACAGCATACTGACAGTCTCAACTCTTTGTGCTCAAACTCAAACAAAAAGCAGAGAAGGCTCTTACTTCCTCATGTTTCTTTGCATATACATGCAACTCAAGTCACAGCACAGCCCCGTACCTCTAACAACAAAGCAAGATCATCTGCCAGTGCATGTCTTTGTCACTGCCACACATATCTTGAATTACCACTGTGAACAGTACTAAGACTGAATCTGCAAATCCTGAGAAATATTGTTTTCCAGTAACTATAATAACATTTTTTTATCATTAGACAATGTAAAGGTCAGTCACTCACACCAGTATACTGTGGGTGCATGTCTTTCTAGGTGATAGATAGGAACTGATGGCTAAACACAAAGTTGTTGGTCAGGATTAGTCTGGAGGAGTAGAAGGGCTGAACAGAGGTCACAGAGAAAGACTCAGCTGCAACAAAACCCCCAGCAGACTGTGCAGAGGAAGTGAAGTGAGGAAGGAATTAACCTGTACGACAGTAAGGTGTGCAATTATAAAGATTTCAATTAATAAAGAAATCATAAAAACTATTTTTTCCAATTGCTGAGGAATATTTCGATGAAAACTCATCTGTTTTGCTGACTTTTCTTTCAAACAGTCTCAGGTTCACACTGAAAGACTGAAATACTTTTCCTCAAAATCTCAGGCTGTTTTATATTTTCCCCTTTTAAAATGATGTTTTATGGAACAAACTCAACATACAGCTCTCTGTGGAATAAGCTGGTCACCCGCAAAAACATGTTCCTGCAAATACCCTTTCCTTAGGATAAAAATTGTTCCATTGAAATATTTTTCAACAAAGGACAGAGTCAACACCCTCACATATTTATTCAGCAGCCTCTTCATTCTCTGAAGCCTTGCAAAGGCTCCACTCTTCAGCTACTTTGCTGCCTTATTCCCCATCTGTTTATCATTCTTCGTACACAACAGTTCCGCTTGAGTTCCTTAATAAATTACTACTAGATTCCTAATTTTCAGATTATGTCTGTTCTTTTCTGAACTCCCACTCACTAGTGTCTATACAAATCATCTTACCACGTCAAGTCTGCAGAATATAAAGGAATCAGCCATGTAGACAAGAAATTCCCTTTGTGTAAAACCAGAGCAAGCATGAATCTCTGAGGAAGTACGTAAAGAAGCCCTGTCAGATTAGCATGGTTCCAATGAAACATCTAGCTACTGGACAAGTCTTTAAGTTAATAGAAGTGTATGCATTTAAAAAATAATAATAATAAGCTATCACAAGAAAAAATACTTCTCCATGGCAGCATGTTCAGACTTAGAGTATGTTATATTCTTGAAGGTATAAGTGGCTAATGCAGTCTACTCTCCTCCCTGTAGGGGAGTGCAGTAGCTGCAAACAGAGCCATCACATATGCCCTTAAACATCAAATCACAGACCAGAAAAAGCAAAAATATTTTGAGAAAAACAGCCCAAAGGCATACAAAATGCTTTGGCTATCTAATCGAACACTGGGCCACAAGACTTCAGTGGCAAGTGTTGTATGCGTTCACCAAGCAGAGGGACACCTGATTCAGACCACTGGAAATACTTCAATGTTTTGATGCTTCAATCATCAGCATGGCACTATACTGTTTGTGCTACTGTTAGCTAAAGGGGGAATCCTACCACATTAAAAATAAAACAAATACACACTGGGGAACTCGGAGGTGGGTTGAGGAGGCTCCGTTCCTACTGTAAAGCAATAATGTTTAAACATCCCTCACTGCTTCCCATGAGCCTGAAAATGCTTCCCAACATTCTTAACCTTTCCTAATAATGCTTCACCTAAGATGGAACTAAAGGTTAGCAACCCAGAAACTGGGAAATGGTAAGCATAAAGACTTCATCTCTGACTCACAAGCTCCCTAAACTGCAGCTCACTAGAAGCAGCAAGAAGCTACTGGGAAAATAAGATTTTGACCAGATCTCCTGTAATTCTTCAGCAGCATCCTTCACTGGTAGGCGAGATAACCAGGCAAATACACATATGAATTGACACAATATTATTTGCTTCTATGTTTCATATACAGCTCTCTCTTGAATTCCCCCAGGTCGCAGTAACATTCAACATTTTGTAACCTTGCCTGATTGCTCTTTTCCTCTTAGCTGCCTGATAGATGAAGGGAAAATAGTACCAGTCCTGCCATGCTGTGAAAGACTTGCTGAGCCTAGAAACGCACCTCTTCCATAAGGATGATGAAGGTGGCATTGTGCCCCAGCTCTGTGACCAACTTTCCATCACTGGTGAGGATGTGCAGTCCTCGAGGTGCTTTTCCAGGGCACTTCTCCATCTTGGCCTTATACTTCTCCCGCAAGCCATCTGTGCAGTTGTTGGACACAATCCTTCGGTACCTGAGAAGCAGAAATGAAAGGAAATTGGGCTCAGGCAATGGGTGGAAAGGTTTCGTTTTTTGTTTTTGTTTTATTTGCCCATAATAATGCATGCATTTTCTCAAAGGCTAACTGCCTGTATGAATCCCTGACTGAAAGGAAGAATCACATTGCTTTATTAAACCAGAGAAAACCAAACAAATCGCAATCCAGCCTTCTCCAGAGATTCTCAGCAGCACCACTGAGAACAGACACTCATTATGGAGGTCAATTACTCTGTGTTTTTAAAAGACTGAGAATTCCCCCAGTTTGCTATGCCTGCAGGATTTGCCCCCTGCATCCCAGCTTTTTATTATGCTTTTTATTACATTGTGTCTGCCTCCATTCTGCTAGGAAGCACTTGGAAGGATCTGGCAATGGCTTTGTCCAGTTCAATTTTAAAATTATTCATGGAAAGGGTTTTTCTCTTGTATCTGCTTGGAAGATACTAGCAAATCTGCAAGATGCTCGACTATTTCCATTGCTGTTGACAGGCATTAACCCTTTCTGGTAATTCCACACTAGAACATAGGGTTGGCCAAGAAGGTCCAGATTCCAGTAATTTTCTTCTTGTCCTCTGTCAAGCAGGCAACAAACAGTCACACTGGCCAGGGCTGTCATTACATCCCATACTTATAGCAACCTTTGAGATGAAGGAGGATAAGGGGAATGTTGTCTCTGAAGCAAAATGACTCCAGACTCACAGCAGCCAAATTTTCTTCAACTACTCCCAACTATCAACCTCAAATGACCCTGTCCATAATAAACAGGGAAGCAGAATCCATGATTTAGAAGCAGTCCTGTAAACTCTTCAGGGCCTGCAGTGCCTGAGAAGGAACACCACAATTTTGCATCAAGTGCAACCGGCATTTAGAGTATCACCCACACAACAGAATAGCATTTGCAAACGATAATACCACAATAGACCAACATTTGCTGTATGTTCTGGGTACAACCAGCACGTGTCTTATCTGAAATTTCACTGCACTGTATATACAATGTGAAAATGGCAGGAGGAAAAAAAAAAAAATCACAAGGTGAAAACTGTTCATTTTAGCCTTATCAGAAGCTATAATAAGTAAGAGCTTTAAAAATAGAAAGAGGTTCAACGAAAAATAGGGTAAAATACCATGAACCTGCTCTGTTAAATGTTCAGCTTCCTCTCAGATGCATCTTCTTGATTCGTGTTTTAATTTTGCAGCAAAGAGGAGCTTCAAGTCTAAGCTCCAGGGATTACAAATCACTTGATAGCAATACGATATCTACATGTCACTTATGTTAATGTGCTTCTCCCTGTCTCTGAAGAATGAGGCAACGTTCCATACAGATGCGTCTGCAAACAGTACCACACGAATAAGATTGGACAATAGCCAAGCAAGATGTGGAGGAAAAGGTCAGAGCAGGTTCTCTTGTCTACCAAAACCAGGGAGCTGTCAATGTTCACTTACCCAGTGCTGTTCAGATAGCTTTGACCAATGTTGCAGTCCTTGGACAGGGAGGATGGACTGAACCAGAAGGCTGGGATACACTGGTTGTTGTTGTGCCTCTCATAGCCGTAGTCACTATGGAAACAATAAATCGTGAGTGTATTTCTGTTCCTACTCACTGGATTTAGCTCACCTTTAAGCAATGCTTTTGCTCCCCAGTGTGTGTGATAGCAGCTCTGGATGGCATGGCATTGTGGATTACGATCATTCAGGGACAAAGTGCCTGATTAGTTTGTGAAACCTGACAACACCAGAACTACCAACATTGCAGAAAACCAGAGAACTTCTGTTTCATTTGGCAACAAAACATGGACAAGGATTCAGAAGAAAAATTATATTGTTGGTTTTTTTTTTCCTATTAATTAATAATCATCGTATTTGTTGGGTTCTTTTGGCTTGCATGCTTTTTACGGTCTTTACTTTTAGAATAATTCAGACTATTCCACAGTAATTATACTTTTTCACAAGGAAGTGCTTTATGATATGAAATATCATAATATGATGATATTTATGAATATGAAACAGTAGGAACACTTCTTGAACAACTAGCTTAGGTATGTCTGTAAACATGTATGTTAATGACTCTTTGACCAAGATAAGGCTGACCTATAAAAAAAATAGCCTATGCTTTTCCAATCCTAAACTAAAACAGCACAGTCAATATGGTATCAAAGGATTACACAGTACTGTGTTAAGTGAAAATGGTAATCCAGAGTACTGACTCTTCCTTAGATCACTGAAGAGTGGAAGTACACATAATTGCATTTAAGACTATTTTTACAGCTTCCTTTGCATGCCAATACAATGATGAAGCAATAGGATTAATCCAAAGCTTTCCACAAGCTTTAATAGGTTCTCAATTGAGTTTGTATGCATACCCTTTATTGGCAGGCTGGATTCAAGGGGTAAATAAAAATGGAATCTGGATTTTTGCCTGAAGCAGGTTAACAAATGCCAACAAATTAAACCTATGTGGAACCACAGACATTTCAAAAGTCACTGCCTTGAAAATGCTCTATGCCCTTTAGGACACTCTGGGCTTTATCTTTTCCCCTGTTCAGAGCCTGAATTGCCAACAGAATGTCTCCAGGAGGAGCTCTGGTGAGACAAAATTGTGTTATGTCTCCAGTGACCCCAGATGCTACTTTCTTTTTCGGAGGGCAAAAATTCTGCAAGCTACTTTAAAAGATTCAGAAATTCCCTAATGTTCTTTCCCTCAACATTCAATTTAATCATTCTCAGTGGGTCCGACCTGCACAGTCAAAAACGCCCGGCAGTGACTTGGTAATTAAAAATATTCAGGAGGAGCTGTACTTTGCCCCAAAGAAGAAAAGAACCACATAAATATTTAATAAAATTAAAGACAACATTGCTGTATGCCCTTAAGGTTCTGCGCTTGTTCATTAACTTCTGGTAAATGTATATTAAAACCTTGCGTGCTGCCCACCTTCCTTCTCACGAGCCCCAGGGTTTGCATAAGTTAAAGAAATAATCAAGTCCAGCTGCTGTGCATGTCGTTCTCAGGAAAGCTATCTTGACAAAGTAAATAAAGAAGCAGGAAGAGGGAAAAGAAAAATCAGTAAGCATTTTAATAACACTTCTGAGTTCATTTGCCATCCTCCCTGTCAAAAATGGCCAGGGTTTTCTTTTTGAAATGACTGTGATGGCTGGAAGAAATCATGCTTGACCTTGACTTGTGAGTATTTGTTGAATTGTGACCCTGGATTACAGTTTATGCCCCTGAAATTCAGATTAGCTTCATATCTAACCGCAGAAAACTGATATCACTGCAAGATGAGGCAGACAGGGGCAAAGGCTCTATGACCAAATGCGAAGGAGAACAGTTGTCACCGCTTGTGCTGTAGGGCTCTTACAGACATTTGTTCCTTCCTCACAGCTCTCAAAGACAGGCGCGATCAAACCTCGTAGCATGGGATGCTCTGTAAAACAAGCCTCCAAAATTACTTACTGGAGAAGACTGGAGTCAGTCTTTTAGGACCTGCTGGTCACTGTACTCACACAACACAGGCTGCCAGCCCCTCTCCTTTCTCTGGCTCTCCATGGGACGTGCTCAGTTCATAGATAAGAGAGACCAGTTGGTGTTTCCAAGAACAACTGATGATTGCAAACCTAGCCAGACAGGCTTAGTAGCTATCTTTCTTTTCAAAAGCACCAAATGAAAGAATAGGGGCGGTGTCTCCAACTATAGGGATGCACAGTGGAGGCGTATCTCAATCAGATCCCCCATAGCGAGTGGCCTTCTAGTCAGCAAAGAGAAGAAGTGCTCCTCAGTACCTCTTATTCACATGTGAGCACCCAAAAGAAGGCTGATGAATCATATCCTAGAATAATGTGTATCTTGCCATGCGCTAAACGACTATGCCATTCTTTAGAAGTCAAAAGTCAGAGCAGACGAGTATGCCTCTCCTCTTTGAAAATCATGTTTATGATAAATTGAGCTTAACACCCCATTAACAACACTGTTAGCACTTTCCGGTTGTTTTTTTTTTCTTTCTTTTTTTTTAATTACAGTTGCCCCATACCTTCTTCCAATCAGCCCTGCAAACTAGCATCAAATCTTACCCTTAATGTGAGCTAGTCCTTCTGATTCTCCATTAGCAATGGAGACAAATATACAATTAGAAGTTAGTCAGCAGTGCCGAGTCTGAAACAAAAAGCAGTTTGCAGTCCTCTAACTGCATCTCCTCTGCAGGACTGGCAAGGTTAACAGCAATATTCTCTCATGTTAGTAGGAAAATTAAGCAAAAATGATACCAAACGTAGGAGCAGGTCAATTAAAAGAAAAGGTGCATTCTGATGCAAACACTTTTCAAGGCAGAACAGCATTTAAGGCCAATTGAGCTACTGCAGTTTTCCACTTACAGTTTAGAAAATACAAGCTTCACTGTGAAATTATAAAGCTGGTGAGGGACAAAGTGAAGAGCAAACTCATAAGACTCTCCAGAGATTAGTGCTTGGTGCAGCTCAGAGGCATATGCCAAGCCAAGGGCAGATACTGCAGGGCAAGATACTTTGTTCATCCTGTAAGTTCTCATGATGAGAACAAAGCAAAAGATCTCCTGAGTCAAGCTAAGGAGTCTCAGATGTAATTTTGGCATTAGGAACAAATTAAGCATCCATCCAGATAAGATGAAAATCTCTGCTCTATTTCCCCGAACATCTTACAGAGACAAACTATTCCAATATTCAATAAATCACTCTTGTCTATATTTTTATTCCTTTTTTTTTTTTTCTGTATTTCAGTGTGTTCACAATCTGAAAAGAATGGAGTCTCAGCTGGCCTAGGTCCAAATAAGCGTGCAGACCTTGTGCCTCACATTTCTTCAGGCTGAATTCAAAGATAAGTGAAGTTTTCATGAATCACACTGATATTAAATCAGATACTGATCCTGAAAAACTGCTATAAAAATGAAAATCAGTTTTCTCAGGGTTATTTTCAACCTCATTTAAATGATGTTCTGATCATGCAGGCTCAAACATCACAGCTACTGACAGTCTTAAATCCTTCAAGTATTGCCTATCATGGGTTCCCCATAGGATATCCTTGTGCAGAAATCCAGGACTGTTACATATTTCTCTTACTCCTGTCCCTGAGCATACAAGCAAGATAAAAGAGTTAGAAAGAGAAAGGTTCGTGCTTTCTCTGTTTATACTTTTAAGCTGCTCTCAAAATGACCTTACAGCAGTTCAGAAATAAAAGCCCCATTAAATTAGAAATACCAGTATTTATGGAAAACAAGAGGCTACATCTGACAAGAGTGAGCTGCGCAGTCACATCACTGAAACGTTTTCTGAGATTTATCAATAAAACACTGCTAAAAAAGCAGCAAATGGTTCCCCAGAACTCAAAGAAACAATAATTTAAAATGTGTAAGTTTTGCTAGCTTGCTCCCAAGGTATTCAATGACCTTTGAAGTGAGTATAGAGAAAATTCCCTTTTGCTACTGTAAAGGACATGCTTTGGACCAAAGAGAATAGTCCTGGCTGTCACTCTTTTAAAAACGATGGACGTAAGAATGTCAATCAGTACTTTTCTACTGCATTTTTCTACTAATTCCAGGCTTGGATTTCTCACAGAGAATAACAGAACTCCCCTGCAAACAATAGGGACGCATCTCTCACGTATGGCAGATACGAGAATTGCATTTATGCTACATGGTACAGTCAAATTCACAAAGCTGCACGAGACCCAGTTTCCCCATCAGGTTCTTTGTCCAGGCGGTAGTTCAAACACTGCCAATGCTACTAGAAGAGGCTCTGCAAAATTCACCAAAATTGCACACTCACCATTCAAAGTCCCCTTGACCACAGACACATGGTTCAGACACCACAGTTTGGGAATAGTCTCGACCCAGGGAACACTGAGATCCAGGCCTGCGTTTTTTATAGATCTTCCTCTCTCCCATGACACAAGGTTCCCCCTTTGGCAAAGATAAGGAGTAGAAAGAAAAACAGTGTTGTAGTAGCACCTGGGTCCTAAACCATGCATTTTAACAAGGAAACAAAAGACAACAAAAGCATATTTCCCACAGGGAGAGTTGAGAGCTTAGAGTCTAGCTGCCTTTTGTTACTCTGCAAACTCAAAAAGCACCTTGGGAGTACCCACAAGTACACTGTGTTCAGCACTTGAGTTGGGATGCTAGTCACAGTGTGCCCATAATGCCTGAGTATGCAAGCCACCACCTGGTCACGTCATATTTCAGAAGGCACCCACCATGGTTCTAGTCCTTTATTATTCACAATTATTCATGGTTCTAGTGAATTATCCTGAGAAGACACTGAGGACCAGACCTCTAGGTTTCTTCTACATGTCAGATAACACTGATAATGGGAAGAACTGCTTGAGTCTGAAACCAAAAATCAAGTTGTCAGTCCCAGGAGTCCCAGCTCCCCTCTTCTTTCTCTGATAGACCTGGCTTCACTACAGGCTTCAAATAATTCTGATGGTATGTTACGTTTGGCTTTGTGCACACAAAGTTTTTCAAGAGCACTACTGTGAATAGCTTATCTAAAAGAAACGTTTGACATTTTGGTGAGTTGTTATAAGCAGAATTTTCTCTGAGGCAGAAATAATTTATCTACATAAAAGTAAGAATAAAAAGACAGCATCTAATTGAAATATTTCTCTTTCCCATTAATAGTGATTCCCAAGATGGCTGCCTGGCCTCACACATCCTCCCTGTTCTTTCATTTAAATTTCTTTCATGTATTCTCTTCTACAATTTTAGTCATCTGATACATCCTTGCCTTATTAACGTTCATTTCTAATTCATGGGTTTCACACAGGAAAATCACAGTGCCAATAGTTCTGGCTCCCATTTAGTTCCCCTGCAGGGAGTGGGACATCATACTGGTGGCCCATAACCTGTAACGAATCTGCAGAGAGTACTGAGCTCCTTCAGTTCTAGTGGCTTCAGGATCTAAGTATATCCAGGATGAAAATAAGCCAGAATGTATGAAAAGTATGTATCATTGAATAAAATAAAATAATTTGTTTTTCTCTAGTGGCTTTTATTCAAGGACTCCCCAGAGTTTTACAGACACCTGCAGGACTGGAAAGATGAATAAATGTTTTTATTTTCATTTTTGTGTATGGAAAATAGAGGCAAAGTGAAAGAAAATTATTTTTCTGAGTCACTGATAGAGCTACAAAGAGTTCAGTGTCTCCTACAATTCAATTACAAGGTGAGGTTTTACATTGCCGTGAGCACAAAGGGCAGAAAGATCCATCTGGTAAAATGGAATATTTTCATACAAAGAGAAGTTAACAACTTCCGAAACTTGCCTGGAGAAGACTGACCCCATGCTTATTTCTGTGTATATTTCAGGGGAAATAAAACAACAGGTTAGAACTGCGACTCGATGTATGTAAAAAACATGCTCTGCTGAAAAGAATAGATATATTGCTACCTGGAAACACAGGGTATCAGAAGAAGATCCCCCCCTCATCTCCTCCCTATACAGTCAGAGTACCTGATTGTGCAAATGCCAGGTTTGGTAATCATCTTTGTTACACCTTCGGCTGAAGATAGGCTTGTAGTCCACCTTGACCAGCTGCCATTCAGAACGGAGACTGAAGTGCCCAAAAATTCTAAGCAAGAGAGAGGGAAAAAGAAAGAACCAGAATCAGGCAGGGATATTCTTCCACTAAACACAACAAGCTCTGAGTCTAATGCAGATATCCAGGTATTGCTCAGAACAGTAAAGAACCAAACTAGAAAGTTATGCATCTAAAAACAAGGGAGGGAGCTACTCTGATGAATATATCTATTTTGTCTGCATCAAAATTAAGCCTTTCCTTAGTGTAATCAGTCTCTTCACTGCTCAGCTGCCTGGTTGCACAAACTTATCACTTCAGAATTGTAAAAGATACACCTGAAATAACATTTGGGACATGGACTGTAGGCAAGCAACCTGCAAAGATGGCAGCCTCCTTTATAACTTGGAAAAGCTTGCTGCAACTAGTAGGAGTAGGATTATAAAGTGTCACCAGTGTAAGGTTATCAGCTGAGCTTCTTCTGAGTAGGACACACATCATCATCAGTCACTGATCACAGTCCACAGTTCAACAAAGTAATAAGTTGATTTTCAGGATGAAAATTACATCTTCCCCGCACAACTCCAGGAGACCTCGAGGCTCATGCTGAGTAAAGCTTTTCGAGCTGAAGGGTCAGCACTCAGAAACAAAGGGGAAAGGACTCACTGTAATTGGCAACCAAAGCACAGACCTGTTACAAATAGGATCATGAAAGTGATCATATAAAATTCAATAACACCAGAGGCTTCTGCCCAAGTTTGGACCTTGCTTGCATGTTGGCAGTAGAGACAGTTATTAAACACAGATCTTCCTATATCCCCTTCCACACCTACAAAATCCTCCTTCATCTGCAGGAGAAACTATATCTAGTATTTTAAGTATCTAGAAAAGAAGGACCAAAGCAATGATGAGCACTGGTGGAACACATCACCAAACCACCAAAGACTAAGGGAATTTTCCTACTTCCTTGGTAAGCCACGCTTTTCTCAGTAAGCAGCAGTTTTTCAATCTACTGCAGCTGGATTTCCAGAGAAGTGTGTAATAGGAAGATATCAGGGCAGGGAGACAGGTGACCAGACTTTAAAAGTCATATACAATAGTACACATACTCATTGGCTGGGGAAGCACATTAAGAACAACAAAAAAAAAACCCTACAATGATTATGTTGATTTGTCATTAAAACAAAACTTCTTGGTCATGTCCAATGAATACACAAAAGAACCTAAAAACTCATCATCATTACTTATCCAAAATATGAATTCTGGATTAAAAGATTCCATATGTACTGAAACTGAAATATTTTCTGACAGCCATTCAGCAATGGCACCATATCACTCTTACAGCAAAACTCAGAAGGCAGAGAAAAAGCATTTTTTTCATTGCGTATATTCCCGTATACTATTTCATATATCTTCCACTAATCTACATTTTCAACAAAGCCACTTATGAGAATTAAAGTTTTTATTATTTTAATTATTCCAGACTAGAAAAGAAAGATTGAGAGATACAGATGATTTACAAAATTCCCTATGAAAGTGAAGCAAAAGAAAAAATTTATCTCAAGTTTCCAGATCTGCAATCTAGATCCTGCTGTGAACCCAGAGTTACTCCAGTTTCCCTGAATTTTCACTGTAATCACTTTGTGTTGCTGGCTTTGCTATCACCTCGCTACCCAGACTACTACCTTCAGGCAAATTATGACTTTGTCTTGTCACTGGTTAAATCCCACCAGCTCTTGTGCCACAACTGCTTTCATACCATGCTCTTACAGGGTGTTCATCTGGTCATAGTATTATTGCACAACTGGGCAGCCCTCCCATGAATCTTGTTTGTCCTGGATTTGATGCATGATTAAAATGTCATTCCTGCAAAGCAGCAACTCAGCAAACAGAAATCATTTAGTCCAGCAGGTTTATATCAGTTCAGGATTTGACCTGTGTGTGTGTAACACAGAAGACAGAGCAAGAGGAAGGGAGTACATGCACGCAAATGCTTCCCTGAACCCAAAAGGTAACAGGGTTAGAGAAACTCAAAGCTTTGTCAGCATCTGAAGGAAAATGTTCCTCAGAGTGAACCTTAACTAAGTGTTCAAGAAAGAGAGGAAAATGCTTCTTTGTGCTACAAAAATCAAGCTACCAAAATCACCGGAACCCTTGCTTTTTAAATCTGTTAGAGCAAGCTGAAAACCCTCTGCCCCTGAAATTCCTCCGTGATAACAATAATTAATGGGAAAAAAACAAGGATTCCTGAGTGGTAGGCTATATATTAGCATTCCAAAAGCACAGAGCACTAGCTACTCTTTAATTAAATGATTTCAAAGAAGATCTTTGTATATAATTGCTATAATTTGGATGGAAACAATACTATTCTAAATGTAATTAGAGGAGTGTGAACAGAGAAGGATGTTTTTCTCTGTGCTGCAGAGATGGTTCTGGGTCACTTGATTCCTGAAGTGGCAACTTTTTCCTCTCCTGCTAATAAAAAGCTTTTTAAGCCTGATCCATCACTGCAGTGCAGCCTTCAGAGTGAAGAACTGCACATATGCAGAGCACCTAGCAAGCTGCTGTACTCTGCGAACACAGCTCACTGGTCAAACACAACCCAGATGCCTACAGTACTTTTCAGTTGGAGAGATGAGCTAATGACAAAGGTTACGTTGCATTTCAAGATTGAAAGTAAGAAAGTTTGTAACTTCCATAAAAGTAAGCAAATGTAACAAATGGAAAGGAGATTTGTGTTATCTGTGGAGCTCCACTGAACTCCCAATCAGCTTTTTCTGGGAAGTGATGAAAACTTTCATCTTTTTTTGGCATTGGAACTAAGATAAACAAACCATCAAAGGGAACAAATTCTGACTGTAAATTACAGCTGAAGCCTACTTCTATCAGTTTTGAGAACTATATCACTGGATATTTTACCAAAGTGACTCAAGGTGCATCCACCTATTCCCCTCCACAATCTCTGTCTTGGGGTCACCAAGCCCACCCAGAAGGCTGAGTAGATAGCAGAGAGCTCAGACACCTTAAACTGCTAGTGTTAACATGTGAAAAGTGTTCAGCATTAAGTGTTTTGGTAAGTATATTTGGATTTCTTTATATAGCACAGATGGTTCAGGAAGAGCTGTAAAAGACAGGACAGAAGACAGCATACTTCTCATTAGCCACTTCTCATTGGCTGAGGAAAGAAAAATCTTACACACTCATTACCTCAGCAGTATGGTATGTTTTTTCTCATTTTTGAACCTCTCGCTTGTAGAAATAAAACAAGCCTCAATCACTCAAGGAGACTGACTGAAAAAGAGCTGGTGGGAATTTATTCCTTCCCCCCCCCCCAAGTGGTAAATCATCACATTGCTTTGAAGATACAATTTCATTTATCTTATCCAATTCCTTATGTATCTTAGTTTCTCATTTACTTTGTTTACTAAATTACCGTTGGTTTTTTTGTTGTTGTTTTTTTTTTTTTTCTAAATATAACCAAACTATCAAGATGACAGAGAGGAAGAGCAGACATAATGTACTATGATTTTTGCTTCAATAACCTTGCCTACCATGGTCGGACTGAGAGCTCTCAAAACCTCATTGCAAGAGCAGAAGACAAAAGAAAGGAGCTGGGTTTTCAAGGTCTTACACTGCAAAGCCAACACAAAGATAATGGTTTGGCTTTTTCCAGTATTTGTAGTCTGATCTCGAAGCCCTTGAGAAGCAACAAATACAAGAACCCAGATGGCATTTAGACAGTCAGTTTTCTGAGTAAGCTCAATTTAAAAAAGGTTCTCCAAACTAAGCCATAGAGTGGCAGTTTACTGACATTAGTCAGGGTAGATTTTGTTCTGTCCCTCAGAGTAAGCAGTTAAAACTCCACATAAAATCTCAGCTAATAGGACAGGCATCTTCTCAACTGGATCTATGCAACCGCTCACAGTGAAGCCATTGCTAGGAGACCAGAAAATTCCTCCCAATCTCTTCTTTTGAGAAACAAGGCAAGGCTTTTATTGCCAGAGTTTGATGTCATTAATTTGCAGCAAAATTACTCAGAACATGAAAAACAATTCCGAAATGCTTACAGATTCATGATGGAGTCATTTTGGAAAAGGTCATTGGTAACGCTGCTATAATTATATCTTTCATTAATTTTTTAAACACACAATAACTTACAAATGTGGAATATAGTAACTGGATAACCTTGTACAGAAACTATTCAAGAGGGTTTTATATTTATACAGTATTCTATTGATGAACTGTAATGCTTCTGGCTTATTATCCTCTGCATCGTTGATAGCTGTGCTTTTTATGTCATTGAATATTGCTCATTCCTGACAGGTCAATGGGAAAATTGGATGCTCTGAGGGTCACAAGATAACAACTCACCCACCTCAAGACCATAGACTCAGTCCCTGTCCCTGCCTAGATACGAGAGATAAATCTTCTCACTTAATAGTTTCTGCATCGATCTCAGGAAAACTGTCACCTGTATCCACCTGGATCTATTCCTTCTGGCAGCGTCAGATGAGCGGCCCAAGCACAGAAACAGAAATATCTTTTCATGGCTAAACCAAGTTGTCTTCTACCATTTTCATAGTAAATTGGCAAGACATTATATGAGGCATGCACTAAAGTTGTCTGTGGTTGGCTGGTCTAGATATAGAGGTAGGACTTTTAAGTAGTCAGCTCTAACTCCTTCACATGTAACGGGAGACAACTGTCAGGATTCCCTGGTAGTGCCTTCTGTTCTCAGTTGTACCCATCTGTGAGATGACTGAAGATACAAACCAAGGAAGCAATTGCTAAGGTCATCTTCACTATACAAAACATCAAATGTATACTACTTTCTGGAGCATTTTTCCTTCACTGGATATCAGCAACGTGAGAGGGATCAAAAGGTACCTCATTTTGCATCTCACAAAGTACCCTGGCAGCCTCTGAAGTCAAGTTTTAACAAGATTAGCCCCCGCAGAATAGGCTGCTTATGTTTTAAGCATTTCGAATATCTAAAAATAAAATGAAAGCAAAAAACACTCTCAGTAGATAGCACATTTGTAGATAAACCACACGAAGAGATAGAAGGATCAACAGAAGACTAGATAGAGAGCAAGCCAAATATACACTTTAATTAATAACAGTGAAGGAAAAGCTGATTGCAGTGTCAACACAAATAATTTAGGACAACCTGAAATCAAGCTTGTTGCTTCTTTTTTAATAACTAATACTGTAGAAGAAAAAATGGTTCCAAAGGAAGCATCTTAGCAAGCAAAAGAAAACTGTAAAATTACCTGGAATAGTAAATGTTTCAGCTGACCAAAAATTGTGCTTTCATTGTGGGAATCGGGAAAGGGAGAAAACAAAGCACGGCTGTCCTCTGGTTCCAGTTAAAATTTCTTTTTAGTCACATCTGCGCCTCTAATGGGTAATTACAGGAGCAATACCAGAATGGGAGAATCCAAGAAATGCTATTAAGCACAAACTGGAAGAACCACCTCCTGGAACAGAAATGTGATTTTTCCAGTTCCCTGGAGGGGATGAAGCTCACTCTCAAACCAGGGTGAGACTTGAACAATCAGAACTGCAGGAGCACTGAGTGGTGAATCCACCACAACTGAAGGTGCTCACACTCTTTGTTGAGCAGCAAGCACAAGCATGCACAGCTGTTGTTAGGTTTTTAAGAGCTAGCCAGGCATAGAAGACCACCCTTACCTCCCAGCAAGCATCAACAGTGTGGTTTCACAAGTAGGGGATGAGGGGAGGCTTGGTCAATTGTCAGCCTTGGTATAGGGAATACCAACCAACCACAACAGGTGGACTAGCAGAAAAAGCCAAGATCCAGCCAGATACACTAGCTCTAGCTGAGAGGTGACTTCGTCTCTGTATAAGGTCCTCACAGTTCTGTACTGCCTAGATTTGGTTTTCATTTCTGTCCCCATTAGCCAGGCTACACTCATACTGCACTACCTGAGACAAGGGTGAACCTACTGGCTCAGTGCACGCACATACAGAAGGACTCAGTAGATAAACACACCTCAATCACTAGTTGACATTCATAGTTTTCAAGACAATAGAAGAAATGTTGACAATTTTGCACACAGACGAGAGCCAATTACGAAATCTGGATCTGAAGCATCTGTGTGTAACAAAGTAGTAGGAAAGCAAGACTGGCTCTCATGTGCAGGCTGCGCTGCTAGGGCTCAAAACACACAAGCAGCCACAGAACAATTGCAAATAATGCTAGAGGGGTTAGGTTTTATGAATGGGGAGTAAGAGATGAGCCATTTCCCCATGAATTAAACATAAATCATGACTTTAGAGAAAACCAAATGGGCTGTGTAACCTCCTGATTGTATTTTATTAAGGTTTGGATGGAATTAGCATTAAAGAAGGTCACTAGTTATGTGAAAATTGAATGGAAAGGGACTGAGACAAGGAAGTAGAATCTAATTGAGAGAGACACAGATCAGCAATTAGGGACAGTAGCAGAGGAGCCAGAGTTATACTGTCTCATGACTGGCAAGATGATGCAGGGACCAGGAGACTGGAAATGAAGGAAACACAAAAGATGAAACATGGCACTGGAAAGGCATGCAATTGCCAGCAAAAAAACACTTCCTAATTTTTTCTCTAAACAATAAATAGAGTCTTTAAGAGCCACTTCGGAGCTTTTAATTCAGTTGCTTTTGGCTGACTTGTTAACTAGGAACAGCAGCCCAAGGGCAACTGGGTGTTGATTGAGGGCTGCTATACTTCTGCCTGGGAATGGGAAAAAGAAAAATTTCAAACTTTCTAGAAAATAAAGATTAGTTTTCTTCCAAATAAAATATACTGACTATTTGGATCTAGATTTTCAGCTGGTGCAAATCAGTGAGACTTCTATAGAAGATTACAGATATAAGGCCCTGTTCTACTGCTGCTAACCAGAGGTGAAAAATGCATTGGCTCTGAAACTTCTAAGAATATATTAAAGGCAGACAGAGGCTCCCATGATGACAAGTTTGGAAATAAATATGCTCAATAAAATCTTGGTCTGTATTCTATTTCCCAAAGGGAAAGGTCAAACACAATTTTCACAGAATAGCTCACATAGACAAAATTTGAAGGAAATGGTTTATTTCCACATCCAAGCAAAAGTGATTGCCATGACATGCAGATTTTCTGCAGAGGAGAAATTCTAAATGTTGGCCAGATTCACTGACTAGCAATCCATATCAAACTGCTCATGGAAAGCTGAAACACTGCCAGATTCCAGGTCAGGAGAGAGAGGATGGTACAAGGGAAGAGTTTCTACGAATACAGAGAAAAACAAAATCCTCCCCATAAAAATCCTGCATGGCAGACCCTTTTCTCTCAGCTTTGGAAAACAGTTCTGGGATTATTCATCACCCTGATGGGCACTTCCTTTAAAGCACAAGAGGAAAACTACTGCAAATGATATGGTACAACACAGTTAGCAAGTAATGCCAAGTATTATTAGCAAGTAATCTGCAGAACATATAATTATGAAGCAAGCCTACTGCTTGGGCTCGATTTCTCCATTAACTGCAAAAATACTGTGCAAGGCAATAGGAGATAAAGGGAACTTTTTTTAATTTTTATTTTCTAATGCACAGTGCTATCAAAATAAGAGCTCACAGTATGACAAACCAAACCTTTTGAAATCCGGACTCTAAAAAAATTATTGCCAGTGTGCCCAATACACTTTACATGACAATTGCTTCAAAAGAAATCCCAGCAACATGAAAGGGAGTGTAAGACACTTAGAAAGGGGGATAGGAAAGCATGTTAATTTTTAATGCTGTGGGGTTTTTTTGTTGTTTTTTTTTTTTTTTAATACAGTGTTATCTCTCTTCTTCGAAGTAGTCATGAAAGGCAACCAGCTTCTGACAGCTTTGAAACTTGAAGATGCTGCCTCCTCTTCTAGAAAAGATACTGGCAGCTATCAGTGATCTGAGCACTTCCTAATAGGTCTGTGGTCCCAGCAGAAGCTGGATAACAGAACATGTTCAGTCACTTTAATCAGCAGTCCTATGAAACAGCAGATTTCCAACCAGAGATGCTCAACATGTGTGGAAGACATTGCTCAGAACACAAAAGACCCAAATACATAAAGCAGGTACTTTTTGTGGTGGGTCAGGGTTACAAGCTTTTCCTGGCATAGACTATCAGAGAACTGGACACAGAATGACACAGAAAAGGAAAACACAGAATAATTTGAGTTGGAAGGGACACTTAAAGGCCATCCAGTCCAACTCCCCTGCACTGAACAGGGACACCTACAGCTCCACCAGGTGCTCGGAGCCTGATCAGTGGTCCAGCCCGACCTTGGGTATCTCTGGGGATGGGGTATCCACCACCTCTCTGGACAACCTGTGCCAGCACCTCACTGCTCTTATGGTAAAAAATATTTTCCTTACATCCAATCTAGTTCTACCCTCTTTTAGTTTGAAAGTAAGATGAGAGCTGCACATAGCCAAGAGACAGTGTGAGGTAGTTGATCAGCTATAGAGGGAGAAGTTTCACAGGTTTGAATCAAAGGGATCATTAAACAGGGAAACCATGTACCATGAACATACGGACAGGCTCTCCTTGGTAACAGAGGCTTGTAGCACCACCTGAGCAATGTGAAATGCCTCAAAGTATAGCACTGCTGCTCTGGAAAGCAGTTTTCAACCACTCACTGCAGACCAACAGTGAAAAATCTGTTAGAACTCTGCAGCCAAGACAGGGCTGAGCCTGCCCAGCTGCCAGAGAAGCTGTGAGCCATACCACCCTTTGCCCCAGATGGGATTAGGGTCAGGCTGAGCAGAAAGGTATTGAGGCCATACAGTTTCTCAAGCTGCCTGAGGCTGCTGGGATATTTTGGAATACTTTATGGCTTGCCCTAACTGAAAGGTGAAAGAATCTGAGGAAAAAGCATGTGCACGGCACCTCATCCCTGACTGTGCACCCCAGGGTTAGTATGGGTGGTTAGTACAGTTCATCCAAGCCGCCAGCAGGAGGACAGCACAAGAGCTATAATCCATCCATCATTTTTTGAAAACACAAGAAGTGTGTTCCATCCCTTGGATTGTTTTTGTGGCCTTCCTCTGGGCATGCTTTAACAGGTCCACGCCTCTCCTGTATGGAGGACTCCACATCTGGACACAGTACTGCAGGCAAGGTCTCACAGCGCAGAGCAGAGGAGCAGGATCACCTCTCTCACCCTGTTGGCCATGCTGCTTTGAGTGCAGCCCAGGATAAAGTTGGCTTTCTGGGCCGCAAGGAAACACTGCTGGCTCATTGTCCAGCTGCCATCCCACCAGTACATCCCAAGTCCTTCTCGGCAGACCTGTGCTCTATCCTCTCATCCCCCAGCTTGTACTGATAGCAGGGACTGCCAGAACAATACGTGCCCAGAGCCCAATGCCTTCTCTGCGTATCATGGCTTCTATCAGGAATCTTCTGAGTACACAGTGCAACTGCTGGGAACTGTGGTCACAGCCATCCTTCTCCTAAGGCTCTATAAATCACATGATTCTGTCTGAGAAACATTTCTCCGAACAGTTGTTCTCCTCAGCTGATTTGTCAGTTCAGGTACCACCATAAGACCTCAGCTCACGCTGCAGCTATCAGCAGCATAATCAATACTATGTCTCTGCAAGCTGCTTAGGCGAATTCATGCAGCAATTCAACAGCTAATGAATGTAGCACTCCTTTGGCAGGGAGATGGGAGAAGGAAGCGACACTGATTAATCTGTGATCATTAATAATGTTTTTAAGTCTTGCAAACGAAGATAATGATATGGGTAATCAACTGTCTTTCTTCAGGGTATAAACTGATCATCTACTAGGATAAAATGAGAATTCCTATAATACACGTTTTCTTGTCCATTGTAAAATCACTTGATGGCATTAGCAGATTGATCATCTTCTCTCTAAGTTCCAACTATTCATCACTTCCAGATGGTTTTGAAATTAGATTAGCTGATCCAGGAGTGCAGCTCACTATAGCAAATGCCAATATCCTCTCAATCATTTTGCTTTCCTAACTTAATAACCATACCTGCAATTTTTCTCTGAATATTAAATTTTAAATTTTACTTTTCTGTGCGCAGAGTTCGCATCAGAGCCATTCTAATTTCATGGATTCTGTTCTAAAGAACCCATATACAGGTTTTCACACCGCAGTCTGAGCAGCCCCATGAGTGAGGAAAGTACAACGAACTCACAGGGCCACATCAAAGCCCTGCAATAAAATTCACAGCCAAAAATAAAGCCAGCTGCACCACAAATGGTTAATGCAATATTCATTAAAAGACACAAAAAGCAAACATGCAAAAATGTAAATCCACAATGCAAACAATAATTTAAAAAAATCACAGTCCTCTCTCTAAGGTGCCTAGCCAATACAGATAAATTAAGTTTTGAAATCTTCCCCTTGATTTCTCTTAAAAAAAACCTATTTTGGTAGACCTTAGAGTATGGTCAGGCTGGATATTCTATTTTCAAGCCCTGTTTTGCAAAATCAGAGATTTTGAAGAATAGAGCTGGGCATCCTTAATCACAGCAGCCCCTACACAAGATCCTTTCTGGAATCCCTTCCCACTGGAAACAGCATGTCAGATTTAATTTTTTACAGAACACATGAAATCTTCCCTCCAGATTCCCTCTTAATCAAATCCTCTGGTCAGCCCAGTAGCAACAGTAAAGGTTACAAAAAAAAAAAAATTTTTTTTTTAAATCTGGATTTTGTCAGATCTTTCCCATTTTTTCAAGCAGAGTGCAGCTAACAGACCTGACCGACGGCAGGAGAGTCTCTGTCCTCTGCTGGGCCGCAGGAACTGAGCTACACCCTGTCTTTTCTTTGCGAATGTTAGGAAAAAACCTCAATTACCTCTACGAAGAGCAGTCTCTCAGTGTTTCTGCCATCCACTCGCCTCTTCTCTCATCTGCTGAGACTGCAAACAAGGGTGCCAGCTCTGAAGGGAATCAACTCTGTGGGGTGACAGCTTACCCAGAAAGAAGAAAGCTGTCTCCTCTGACTGCATCCCAGCAAAGGCATTATTTTCTACCACATGTCTGTTTTCACCTTACTTTTCTCAGCAAAACCACATGGAGGTGGCAGACCCACGACTCCCTACCCCTAAGCAAAGAGGCAGAATCATTCAAGGACATTGTGTCAGCTTGTAATTTTCTTTTCCATACCAGCTTTTAAATGTGACAGCAAGACTTGAGCAGAAGGCAATGAATGTTGCCTTGCTTAAAGAGGAAAGATGATAATCACCTTATCAGAAAGTGACAGAAAAATGACTCTTGACTCCTATGTAATTTTGAACTCAGTAGGAGCTTGGTCCTTGGAGCTGTTGCCCCCCTCATATTCAATCTGCTGGACTTCTGCCAAGCGCTAATCAGGATCTGACCACATTGCCTTAGTACCTACACATACTTCATTGATGTCTTCCATAAGTCAGTCTGCTCTTCAGAATAAGAGTTAACTCATGGAATTCCTAGCTGTGATGTGACTGCTAAACTTTTTAAAGGATTTAGGGAAAAACAAAATCCTCCAAAAATTAGAAAAAGAAATCCTGAAATCGTTGAAAAACATAGGATACTGCGTCTGGCAAAGAAAGGCTCTTATTTGCAAATCCCCGTTTATTGGCAAAGTGTACAAGGGAATGTTTTTATTTTTAAATACTTTCAGCATCCTCTGCTTGCTGTTGTTGGAACAGGCAACTGAGCAAGAGGGACTTCTGGATTCAATCAATACTACCTGTGCTCTTAATACTCTCTTTCTCATCTCAGAAGTCTCCCAGCCTCCATCTTACCTTTTCCAGTGTTTTACAACTTAGTCATTCTGCCCTACTCTCCTGCCACCCTGTGATCAGTTGCCAGTAATTACATGGATCTCCCAGTAAAAAGTGCTCCCACTTCACCCTCTGGTAAAGAAAGCTGTATCGCCAGGTAAATGAGAAGGTGTTGGAAAGAGCCAGGGCTCATAAACTATTCATTTACAATTGGGAACCTTTTCTAATGTACACATAGCCATGGTAAAAAAAAAAAAAAAAAAAAAGAAGAAAAAAAACCAGCTACACTGGACTGGCTTATATTAAATCCTCCCAATGAAAATGTTAATACTCAATCACACATACGCAGGTATATATGGATCATTAAGTATATGTACCTAGAAACCCATACATACTTATGTACACATACATAGGTGTGTCTACATAAATATATATTGATCAGCAGAGACAAACTTAATGATCCCCATCTATATATGAGTGTCTGCACTCACGCATGTATAATGAGTCTATTAAAATAATAGCAAAACTTTGCAAGGCTGTGAAGTAAAAAGGTTATTTCTGTTTATGCAGGTCTGCAGAGATGCTTAGCTCAGTAGATGAAGTGGTAGAGATTATAATTAACAGTAAGAGCTGGAACAGCATAAAGAAATTCACTTGATCCAGAAAAATCTCTTCTTTGATTTAAATGTTATAGATAAGCAACTTTCAAGAGAATGCTGTTTCTTTTTTGGATATCGCAACCCACTAGAAGAGGAATACAGCTGAATTCCTTTTGATCTGTGGACTACCTCAGACAAGTAGCATCCTGTGCCTATGAACTGTCAACATGGAAAAGTTAGACATAACCCACAACAACAAAAGATCATGAAAAGACATACAACTCACCAGTGAGGGATACATTCATTGGGTCTCTTCAAAATGCACCAAACCCATTGTCCTTATCCATTTTCCTAAAAGATCCTTTGTTTTGTACAGTTGCTTTACTCACAGCTAAACCAAACACTGCAGTGTGCTTTGGCACACATCTGCTGAAGCGCTGTGATACTAAGGGAACTGAACTGACCGTCACATCAGATGAAATGGTTGTCAAAATACCAAGAAAAGGAGCTGCAGAAATGGATAATCAGCCAGGAATGGAAAAAGGAAGAGTGGATTCACCTTGCTTAGCCAGTAGTTCCAAGTTAGACTTGGAACTCAGCTCGCTCAGTCTCATCATACTTGCCTGTACGTCACAAATCTACACCCTGAGGTAGAACCCACACAGCTTGTAATGAAATAATTCATTTCTTCACCCTGACAGCCACATTACATGGAAAAAAAAAAAATAAATCATAGAATAATCTAAGTTGAAATAGACTTCCATAAGTCATCTTGTCCAATTCCCCACTAAAAGCAACCTCAGATTCCACTATGACAAAGTTCACTAGCATATTCAGAATCATATAATGTCTCTACATACAAATTCACAGATTTTAACATACTGCTAAGTTTTTCAGGACCGTTTTAGGACAAATATACACAGCACAAAGCACAGGATCCCAAAGCCTAGGATGCTCCTACAACACAGTTACTGCAACTGCTCACATAACAGCCATGAACTGACACAGAATTATTTGCTAGAACTGTTACTGCTTCCTATAACCCAGAAAGCCCACTCAGAGTATATGCCACAAAATTAAAGTTGGGAATAATAGTCATCCTACTGATATACCGATTTTAATAAAATAGCATTACGATAACATTGTTAATAATGCAACATGGTAATAATAGAATCATAGGCTCTTTTGAGTTGGAAGGGACCTTGCTCAGAGCCCCATCCAGCTTGACCATGGGTGTCTCCAGAGATGGGGCACCCGCCCCCCTCTCTGGGCAACCTATGCCAGTGCCTCACTGTCCTCATCATAAAAACTATATTCAGTCAAAATCTCCCCTCTTTATTTTGAAACCATTTTCCCTTGTCCTATCACAACAGACCCTGCTAAAGAGTCTGTCTCCTTCTTTCTTACAGCCCCCCTTTAGATACTGAAAGGCCACTATCAGGTCTCCCCAGAGCATTCTCTTCTCCAGGCTGAACAGCCTCAAGTCTCTCAGCCTGTCCTCATAGGACAGGTTATAATAATAGCTGGGCTATAATTATTATTTAGTACACATCCTTCACAGTATTTATTTTTTTCAGTAGTAGCTGACTGTAAACCACTTTGATGCAAATAAATAGCAGAAATTTTCCTTCACAGGAATCAGCCGAGACCTGTAAACTGAATATCTCACACATTCCAGGATGAGAGATGAATCCTTAAAAGCCACCTATTCAGTTTGGCAATGCTCTAATATGACCACAGTCATCACCTATATGTCCACTCTGCTTCTACTTTAAGAGTTCACAATGATCCTGTCCTCGATTAGAGGACGTTGATAACAAACCATTGTGCTGCACCCATCAGTTTCTTGAAATCACTGTGATCTCTACCTGCAAATGCAAATCTTCAAACACCAAGGGTTGCACAGAATATTCTGACATAGAGAATGGCCAGTAGCAATAGATAAGCATTGATTTCTTCTTAGTCAAAGATTCTACAAGCTCAGCTTGATCCTACACTATCCTTACATACTTGTTAACTGAAATACTCACTGAGATAAATACTTAAGCAACTGGAATGGGAGTGACTTTCAGATAAGCTTTAAAAATGGACTGTTTTCTAAATGCATTCCTTTAACACTGCAGACCAGAATTATTTTAAGTATTTGTGGCAGTTTTAACGGGAAATTACTTTTTATGACTTTTATGGATTCCTAAGAATTATTTTTAAAGTTTTTAATGATGGCTAATCATAACATTAAAATGACAGCATAGATCTGAGAAGTCAGAAGCCAATGCAATATTTAGAGAGATAACACATAATCTACATTCCCCATCAGAAGACTATGAGCATACAAGAAACAATAACCTTAGATATAAAATGCATCTTCCACTTCAAAATAAAACCACATTGATTTATAAAGTAAATGGGCTAAATCCATAGCTAGTTGAAGCTGATTAGCTCCATTGATTTCAGCGAAGTTGTTGATGTGCAGATTTATTTGAGCTCAGATCTGCCTGCATGCACAGTTGGAAAGTGACACCCATCCTGCAGTGCATGAAGGATGTCATGGAAAACCATCACATTAGCCAGCACAGAAGGCTGAACGTTATTGCTGCATTTGGAGAAAAAACGTGTAGACTGAACAGAATGCAGGCTCTTATCTTTAGTCAGGGATTGGCATGCATATTCCCAATAAGATGCTTCAAAGCAGTCTTGTGAAGAGGTTCACAGGTATATGATACACTGTTGTGTTTTGTTCTTGGCAACGTTTGCTGACTGTGAAGCAGCAGATGTACAGGTATATAGTCTTCTATGCAAACAGGTACTCCACTTCAGTGAAGAAAAAGCTGAAGCCAAGGCATGGTTTTGGAGGAAAGAAAAAAACTAGCATCCCTACCAAAAATTATACCACCTTTACTCTGGTAATAATCTCAATAACTGTCAGCAACAGAAGCATGGAGGCTGCATTGTGCTGCCCCAGCACTGTTTGGCAAACAAACTCCACGTCCCTTAAGAGTGCCACTCCTATGCTTTACGGGCACAAATTACAACCATAATTACTTACTCCAGCTTCCCTGGGACAGTTCAGAACAGAAGACAAAGATGGCCTAGAGTTAGCTACAACTTCCCAATCCTCTAGCTATCCAGAAATACAGCACCATGACATGTCACTGGTCTTGGTATAGATAGCCAAAAAAATCCAGCTCAAATAACCCTTTGTTATTAGACGTTTTCCCCCAGTCACCTCCAGCTAAGGTGAGCCTCCCAGATTCCATGTAAATAAACTGTTGAACCATTCACAGTCACTTCTTTTTCTTGTAATGCTGATATACGTCAAATTTTTTAAATGTATACCAACACAAATCATGCAACCTTTTCTTCTTTGGAAGGAAAGGAGGTTATCAGGAGTAGTCAGCATGGGTTCATCAAGGGGAGGTAGGTCATGCTCGACCAACCTGGTAGCCTTCTGTGCTGTTGTCACTAACTGGGTGGATGGGGGGAGAGCAGTGGATGTAGTCTACCTTGATTTCAGTAAGGCATTTGATACTGTCTCCCACAACATCCTTATAACAAAGCTGAGGAAGTGTGGGATAGATGAGTGGACAGTGAGGTGGGTTGAGAACTGGCTGGCTGGCAGAGCTCAGAGGGTCATCACTGGCAGTGAAGAGTCTGGTTGGAGACTTGTAACTAGTGGTGTTCCCCAGGGGTTGGTGCTGGGTCCGGTCTTGTTCAACATCATCATCAATGACCTTGACGAGGAGATAGTGGCCACCCTCAGCAAGTTTGCTAATGATACGAAGTTGGGAGGATTGGCTGACACACCTGAAGGCTGTGCTGCCATTCAGCGAGACCTGGACAGGCTGGAGAGCTGGGCAGTAAGAAACCAGAGGAGGTTTAACAAAAGCAAGTGTAGAGTCTTGCACCTATGGAGGAATAATTGCATGCACCAGTACAGGCAGGGGGGTGACATGCTGGAGAGGAGCTCCACAGAGAGGGACCTGGGTGTCCTGGTGGACGAAAAGTTGGCCGTGAGCCAGCAGTGTGCCCTTGTGGCCAAAAAGGCCAATGGCATGGGTGATGCCATTACATGACCAATGCAATGGGTGCATTAAAAAGAACACGGCCAGCAGGTCGAGGGAGGTGATCCTCCCCCTCTACTCTGCCCTGGTAAGGCCTCATCTGGAGTACTGTGTCCAGTTCTGGGCTCCCCAGAACAAAAAAGACAGGGATCTCTTGGAAAGAGTCCAGCAGAGGGCCACAAAGATGGTGAAGGTCCTGGAGCATCTCCCCTATCAAGAAAGGCTAAGTGAACTGAGTCTGTTTAGCCTTGAGAAAAGAAGACTGATAGGGGACCTGATCCAGGTCTATAAATATCTAAGGTGTGGGGGGGACAAAGTGGCGAGGCCAGACTCTTTTCAGCAGTGTGTGGAGACAGGACAAGGGGAAACAACCAGAAACTGGAGCACAGAAAGTTCCGCACGAATGTGCGCAAGAACTTCTTTATGGTGAGGGTGACGGAGCACTGGAACAGGCTGCCCAGGGGGGTTGTGGAGTCTCCTTCTCTGGAGATATTCAAGACCCACCTGGACGCCTACCTGTGCGACCTGGCGTAGGGAACCTGCTTTGGCAGGGGGGTTGGACTCGATGATCTCTGGAGGTTCCTTCCAACCCCTACGATTCTGTGATTCTGTGAACCTAGTTGGAACACATTCAATTCACTAGCAGAAATGCCCAAGACAACTGTTATCTTAACCAAGCTTTCTTAAGAAACTGCTGACAAGCATAAACAGCAGTCTACTCTCATCTGTCACTACCTGTGACAACAGCAATGAGATCCACCTACACTTGCCTGCCACATATAGTAAGCAGATGGACTGAAGACTAGAAGAAAACATACCAGGTCTGTTCCTCTTTCCTATGGCAACTACTAAAAATCTGGATCACTGTGCAGTGTAAGGCGCAGAAAGCAGGATAAGTAAAAGGTGAAATTTATCCTACGTTTCTCACCCCTGAATTGGGGCAGGAATGACACATTACCAGATGTGCTACAATGTATGATGTGAATAACCAAGGGCACCACTTCTTGACACAGCAGATACGCTTTGCAGGCATGTCTCAGTTTAAGTACAGCCTCCTAGCCAGCTTGCTTTCTGATTCTTTTCAGAAATCTGTTCCAGTCAGCCCACATAAAACACAGGTAAAGGTGGCATCTCTGTATGAAAGGCAGCGCACCTAGTCCTTGCTTTGTTAGGAATCCCAGAGCTGAGTGTTCTGATCAGTTTTGCAAGAGAAGTCGGATGACTCTTTGAGGTACCTTTGAACTTTAAAAGTTTCCCCTCTCCCTTCACTGTTAAAGTCAGAACCTTGCCTGCTTTTGTGGCCAGGATCTCTTCACCCTTATCTAGAGCTACAGCACTGCTGGGAGGAGGAAAGTCCAAGCACCTTCGGTACCAGCCCAGGCTCCTCTTTCCAAAGCATGGGTAGACCATAGTAAATTATATCTCCTTTCAGGAAGGCTATTCCGAGTTCAGCTCTGCATCTGCACACTAAGAATGCCTTTATCTTGAGCTAAAACCAGATATAAAACCCACAATGCAAATAGTAAGCAACAAAGCTAAGGAATATTCATATACAGCAGCAAACTCAAACAACAGTGAAGCAGCACATATGGAGTAAGCATAGAACTGACATTAGGTGCAACCACCTACATCGCTGGCCTCTGAAGAGCATCACAGTCCCTGGGCCATCAGATCTAAGGAACAGTGTCAAAGTAGTCTTTATGAAAAGGGATTGCTGGATGTAAGTAGTTCAACTCCATACTGCAAGTCTGTCACTATCTACATACCAGGGCAGATGCAGCTTCATCTAAGTCAAGGCCTGAAAACATCCAGAGTTGATAACACAAATTCTCAGCAACCTAACCATGGCTATGCCACCCTAACAAGAAGTAGATTTTCCATCTGTCCCATCTGAACTCACAAGTCACAGCCTGGGATCAGGGACCACCTCTCTTTGTCATATGTCTCTGTTCCTACTGGGAGAAGTTTCGATGCATCATCTGTTTGCCATGTGAGATACATGGACACTTCACCCAAGTCTGTGGTCATCAAAATAAAACACAAATCAATACCACACATTCTTGCAATACTATATGTGCAGCTACACAACGCTACACTGCACAGCAGAGAGGCTCACCATGCACTGCAGGATCTCGATGCACTCATTCTTGCACCACATTTTAAGAAAGTTCAGAGCTGCTATACTTACGTCATTATCTGAGTCTCTATGCCAGGATCTACAAGGGATCCATCCACAAAAAGTGGGGTTGACGTGAAACTGTATTTACTCCAGGATCTTCCCTCATCAAAACTCACCCTGGGATAGAAGCAGACAAGATTTATACATGTAAAAAGACTTACTCTAGAGCAACCATGGCAAGTGAATGCTGGCTGAGGTCTGCAAGACCCAGCAGCTAGATTTATAGACAGGAACTAATCTTTGCCATCTCCTAGCCACCTAATTCACATTCTTGGTGTATTTTGAATGATCAAAAACTTACAAACACAGGCAATAAGGGTATGGATATTCTTGATCCAACTGTACATCAGACCTCAGAGGATAAAGGGGGCATTGCCAAGGCCTGTTTCTGGATCTACAAGAGCACCTGGCACGGGGCAGGGCTCAGAGCATAAAGCAGCCCCTGCCTGAATGCATGAAAATTGTTGTCAATAGCATAGGATTTTTCAGCCCATGTGTGTAGCAATGCCGTATGGCATTAGCTACAATCTCTCTATCCCTACTCATACCCCTGTTCCAAGAAAGGTGCCCAGTACCCAGGGCTAATTCATGGGGACAGGTCCCAGTTCACAGGTCCTGCCCTGTTATCCCCTTTGTTCCTGTCTTCCTGGCCTTAGAGGAGATGCCAGCCTTCATGTCACCCTGTTCCAGAGAGCTCAGAAAGCAGTCAGTGGAAGGTATGCATACCCTGTTGTATCTGACTGTTAGCCTGGCAGTCGGCATCCAGCTCCTGCAGCTGCCACCCAACAACTCTGAGATCTGTGAGGTTTCCCTCTGCCCAAGGCTTCATACAATTGCTTCTGTAAATATCTGCCCAGAATTTTATCCCCAAGTTCTACTGGTAAAGGGAGAATAAACAGAGAAACACAGAGGTTTATTGGCTTTGAAGTTATCTGATCTCTCCCAGCAGGGTCATTTAAGAGTTCTCTGTAATTTTCCAAAGTACCTGAGCTACGAAAACTGACAGATTACCTTAAAAGGACATTACCAGAGAGACAATCATGGCCTAAACATCTTCTCCAAGCAGCAGGAAACACTTCCCATTTTAAACTGAGTATAAAAGAGATTTTTGCCTTATTTTCCAGGCAAGGAAAGTTTAGGGGTGCATGTAGGTGTGCATGTACCTGAGCAGGTGGATTTGCATGAGAGGGTCCTACTGGAAACTGAGCCTTACTCGCTCCAAGTAGGCAGCATCAGGGACACAGAGATACCTTCTAAGGACTGGGAGGCCAGTGCAAACAAGTTACACTAACCTGAGCTAAGTAATGTAGAAAGCCAAGGTTTTTTGCAGTGTAGTCACCATTCCCTAAATAATTGCCTCCAGTAGCACTTAGTAAAACCTTCACCCAATTCATGATGCACATCTGCCAGAAAGGGAAGCTGACTATACACCAAAGACAGAAAGCTGGAAGAACAGCAGCATACAAAAAGCTTATCTGTCCCAAATCTATTTATTTAAATGTATGTATCTTCCTGTACACCTGTGCATTTGTATGCTGTTCTGCCTGCACGCTTATCTGTCTAAATAGCATTTCAATTTCTGGGGAACAGCACACTTCATTAGGTTAGCTAAAGTTCTCTCAGCTTTTCAATTATCTGCACCTCTTTTCTCTGGGATGAAACTTATTGTACAATGTCTCAGTCTGAGAACGAATAGATATACATATACCCTTTAATTTATTCTGCTCCTGTTCACAAAATAGGTGCCTACTAAGGCAATACAAGGCAAATTCCAAATCCCTTAAAGGTACAGTTTTGGAAGAAATCTGTTGGAGCTTACTGGTAACAGCTCTAAATCACTCCTTATTTAATAGATTGGTTGAGGCACTCATAGTACTGCACGCAGCATTTCACGAGATCAGGTAGAGAGGAAGAATATCTGAAAGGAAACTTTCCAAGGCAGACAAAGGTAAACTGGGTTCTCAGTTCCTGTAGAAAGTTAACCTGTGACCAAATCTTTCCTGAAATCTAAGTACTTGCGCGTACACATAGTGCACTTGTTAGATCCAAAGAGCCTCCACAAGGAAAGACAATTAAAACAGTTACATTTTGGTTGAAGAATTTAGCTATAAATGGTTAACACATGACTCAGAACTCTTTCAAAAAGTGGCTCACCTTTCACTCTTCCAGAGCTCAACTTGACACAGCCTGATGCACCTATTGCTGGTGACTCCTACCCTTGGCTAACACATAACTCTCCTGCCTTGGCTCCTACTTGACTTGGTTTAAAGGCTTGGACATGGTCTTCTTGATGTCCTCTTTCCTGAAGGAACTTCAAGTATGGCCATGATTATTGAATTACCTAGCACAGGCAAATGTTTCTAGTCACACAAAAACACACGCTAACCACAGACAGAAAGATCTTGAGCAGAAAACAGCTGGAGTCTGCTGAGAGCATCATTAGAGGTCTGCTCTGTTACTATTCTGCTGTATGTATTCCAGTTATGGAGGCTGTTGGCAAGGGGATGGTGGCCTAGACTGACTAGCTTAGCGGTCCTGATTCAGAATGGTTATTCCTACATCGTGACTGCTGCAAGTTTGCTAATGATAAAACAATTGTGAAATCCTTCAGGAATCAGTAACATTTAGCAACATATCTTCATCATCCTTAATTTGGAAAGGGCAGTTTAATACTAACTTTTGCAAACAAAAGACAGAAGTGAAGGACACCTCCTTCAAAATAGTGAGAGCACAAAGCATGGCTTCTTATCAAGTATGAATCCATTAGCATAAATAAGCCCCACCTGAAGCATTGTAGAACATTATTAATACTAAGAGTAATTCATATATGTAATTATGGACAAAGCCATTATATCTACATAAAGCACGATAATCACAGTATTAAGTAATAAAAGCAAAGAAATATTAGAACATTTATAAGAATGATCTCATTTGCTCATTTTGTAGGCACTAGAAGGCTCTGGCCAAAAGATCATAGCACCACTGTCAGCTCACTCCCATCAGGAAAACTTGTCAAAGTAACAAGTTTCCTTACCACAAGTGTCGGATGGGCATTGATGTGTGTTTCAAGGCCACTAGTGCCCCTCCCCAGTCCAGAAACCACACATTATACTCCTCCTCGAAGATCTGCAAACAAAACAAATAGTGCATGAGTGTTACACTCCACTGAAAAAGGAAGACTAAGAAGAGAAAGAATAGCAAAAGGCTCTCTACAAATCATACCTGTCTCCAAGAATTCCCACCATCAGAAGAGATGAACATGCCAATATCAGTGTAGGAAAGCTCAGAGCCAATATTACCTGCAAAACAGGCAAGTGTTAGAAATTCTTGTGTGAATGAACACAAAACTGCATATGAAATCACACACCCGCTTGGTGTACATAAATTGGAGTAGCAGTCCAGTAGTGGCTAAAGACCCTGGCCACCAGATATTCTACTGCACACACATTTTTGTCTGAACTTTTAATCTCTGTGCTCTGGCTAGCAAATTGGATCTGTGTAATCTGCCAGTCTTCATCATGTGTAATGTAATTATGTCTGTCTGTCTCCCCTTTTTGTGTAAAGGACAGCATCCAAAGGCAAGTTACTTACACAACTGAGTTTAAAGGTGAAAATTAGGCCCCCGCTGAAGTTCATGATTATGGGACTAGGAAGCCCATTCGAGATTCTGCTAAAATGCTTAAAAACTTAATGAATCTCAGAACCTGCAGTTAAACAAGCAAAGCTTCTTCCTGGGTCTGTTGATGGTTTGTGATTAATGAGGACTGGGATGTAATGAAATATCAGTTCTCTTTAAAGGAAATATTGATTGTTTAGGTCTGAAACTCAGCCAGGGACAGAAGCATTGCAGGGATCTATGTTGGGCCAAAAAAAATTAGCAGAGATAGAGACCAGGTTAAGCACCATTCTAGATAATGCTGATCATTCTCACTGACCTAATGAATTGTAGGGTTCTTAATTTTAATCTTGTAATTTCCATTATCATGGAGTGTTCTGCAGACAGTTCTATAGAGTGAAATACCCAGCCTTCACCATGTGTTAGGGAACGGATATGCCACATATCAAAGCAACACAAAGTTCAAACATCAGCCTAAACCATCTATACAGACAGCGCAGCAAAACATCATTTGGAGATGCAATCTCAGAGCTTAAAACAGATTTTTTTCAAAGGTACCTCACACAAGATGGCAGACAGAACATCATCTCTCACAGTGATACATCTTAATGCAGAATACATAATGAATCCTCAGCCCTCTAGAATTTTGAGCATCCTCTGAAAGTACCACAAGTGATGTCCAACAGCTGAAGAACTTGCAAATGGTCTGAACAAACCTCATTCACTTATCCCCACGTTACCCTGAGGTGAGGTTCCTGGTTTTGTTTCCAGAATTAAAATGTCTACAAGCACTAGGGTTCACCAAACAATGAACTTAGGCCTGATCTAAGTTAGTTCACTCAGATCTCCCTACTTCCTAAAGCACCCAATGGTTAACAGAAAAGCTACCACACTCACCATGTTTTTCCTGATAGCCTGTCAACATCTTTCATCAGTGCTAGGTGGGATTCTGATTATATGAAAATCTGTCCCACAGTAAGCAGGCAGATGTAGCACTGACATACTCTACCAGAAAGTCTCCCAGTCACAAAGGCCAACAGCTATCACATTGTGGTCAAACCCGTAATTCTTTCAAACACTGAGCCACTCGAACACTTTCCAAGAAAGACTGGTGTTACAACAATTGTGATTTCAATGAAAGGAAGGGAAAACTAATATTTTTTCCTCAAAAACAGCAAAGGGAGAGGTGGCACTGTAGCATCACATCTGTAGCATCAACAAGAGCATAATAAAAACACACTAATGAAAATGTTAATTGAATTTCTGACATTTAGTGCTGGAAAATGAGAAATTAAAACCCAGATGTGGGTATGACGCATTCCCAACAGCATCATGGAATCCAGCTAGCTCTATTGTTGTGACAACGATATTTCCAAAAATGAAACTTCTAGCTCTGAGAGGAAGGGTAATTCAAGAACAACTTTTGTATTAGTGCTCATGATATAGAAAACGAAACACTGCCCATCTACCCAATCTTCCTTCCCTGACACCAGCAAGAATAACAAACTGCTGTAGATGAAGGTACAAGAAAACTCTATCAGGAGAAATCATATAACAGGTCAGTCTTTAGGGACACCCAGGTTCACAAGAACAAATCTACAGTAGTTCAAATATATCTTTAGTCCAGTGTATTATCATGAGTGGAAGCCATCAAGAATTACCTGCTGGACTAAATAGAAAAGTGTAAATTTTGTACAGTGATCTTTTAAATTTCTGAACTGGAAGATGAACATTCCAAATAGGGATTTCCCAATTGTGGCAGGAAAAGAGTAACATGGTGAGGCTCCGCTGATGCCACTTCTCTCTCTTTTTTTTTTTTTTTGTGTAAAGCTTTTCCATAATTTTCTTCATTCTTTCCATCTAGCTTCATTCATTTACATGGATTCAAACCTTACATAACTAATTCCCAAACAAGTGAAGGGGATTTGGCAGCTGTAGAATTAGATATTAAAACATAATTCTTCCTTCTGCAAGAATCTTAACTCTGTATGAGTTTCCCATCATTGCTGGAATTGCACCGCTGTAAATCAAATAGTAAGACATTGCTTAACAGAGAGTTTGAGCAGTGCTTATTCTGGAACATATTTGCTAACATGGTGATACACTCCTGTTACTGTGAAACTAGTTTGTGGAAACAGATGTGTATATTCCCAACTGGTTAAAGCTCTTTATTGTACAAAACAGTAAGGCAGAAATTATATTCTGCCTCTTAAAGGTTAATTGTTAGACTGGGAAAGCATTCATCCCATCTACTATCAGCTTGAAATGAACCACATTTACTAACAATGTTGATTAATGCCTAGAATCTCACTGTCCAACTTCCTCCATTTCCTTCCTACAAGGCTAAAGAAAAATAAGTCTGTAATCACAGCATCATGAGTAGGCTTGCTCCGTCTAGCAAGTGTGGCCTGCCAAGAGTGATGACTCCACTTGGCTAAGCATAAGAAGATCTGGAGGTTTAAACCAAATTATCTCACCCTGTTTGGCCTGGATCAGTGAACTGGAAATCACACAGTATTTCCCTTGTGGAGCTATAAATGCCATTAAGGGAACCTGTCTTTTAGGTTCTGGCTTAGTCCAGCAGACACATGGAAGCAGAAGAGCAGGTGAGGGGAAATGGCTGTAAGAAGCAGTGAGAATTCGTACAGGCAGTATGCAAAAAAGACAGAATTGCAAGCCACTAATGGGCTGAACAGGACAAAGGAGATACAGTGTCAAAGAGATCAAGTTAAAATGAGTCTTGGAAAGAACAGTTAAGTTACTTAAATATATTCAAATTGACATAGGACCCTCCCTGGGAAAAGGCAGGACAGCCTACCTGCTTCCGAAGCCAGTTTTCAATAGCAACAGCCACTCAGAGAGCACTTTGTTACCCTAGTAAATACAGTAACAAACTAGTTAAGTAGTAACCACCCTGTTACCTGTGGGAGCTCTGAGCATGGTTGAGATCTAACCTGATTAGGTTGCACACTGTATGTAGGCAATAGAAGACAAAAGCGCCCATGATGGTTGTCAGATTAATTTCAGTGGGTCAGTCATTATCACTGTTCAAGTATTGTAGCAGGTTGTCATTAAAACATTGCAACTTGTTAAAACACCATTTTGCAGAATGACACACAACAACAATGACCCATGAAGTGCTGATGAAATGCCACCAGCCTTGGAGCAACACTGCATAGAAAGTAGGTGCCACACACAAGACAAGCATTCATGAAATCCAGGCTTCACCCAACAGGCTTTGGAGACAGCTCTGTGCTTGTTACTCAATAGGTGGAACTTGTTGATACTGCCTGGGACCACAGCCCTGAGTTCTCATAGTTAACTTCAGCCCCATTCTCATTCATGGTTAACTTCCGTAAATGGGTATAGCTACAATAGTGACTGTAAGGTAGTCAAGCAAGAGGAGTTAATAATGACAGTTGGTAATGATACCACACAGATTTGGGCTTAGACCTGCATATGGGTTATTGCATAGCAACAAGTACCTGTCAGACATTACATCTGTTGAAGTACGGGGCCACATGTCCTCTCCTAGTCCACAGCACGTAGACTTAATTTGAACTAGTTTAGCACTACCTGAAACAGAGCTAAATACTTTTACACCAACACCAAACATCTCAAAACACATTCAGACTCCCAAGGAAACATGGGTGAGCGCTGAGGAGAACATAAAATCTTACCTGCTGCCACCATCAGCCCAGGGGCTGTCTCCTTACTGGAAATGCTTCCTGAAGTATACGGATTCTCTGAGAGTTGCAGATGCAAGTGCAATGAGCAAAAGGGCTGTTGACGGGAAACAAACAAAAGACAAAAGTTTCAACATTCAACAAGTCAAATACCAGAGGAACCCTTGTTGACTGCAGACAGATGCTCCAGTCCTGAAAACGACCCTTCCACTCTTAGCACTGTTACAAGCATATATTCATTTTTTGAATAAGCACCACAGAGAGCATGAAGCAGAAATGAGCACGCGATACCTGCATTGGTTTTTACCATCAATCTGATCTATTGCACTTTCCACTAAAAACTTTCATATTCTAATTTAAGTTCCATAAAAAAACGTGGAACAAGATGGTGAAAATTTTCAATTTGTATAGCTTCACAGAATTTAAGAGAAATGTACTTAAGGGAACTCTCTTAACACCTAGCAAATCAGGAGGAAAACACACAGAGGAAGTCACCAGCAAAACACCACTCCTTCAAAACACGGGAGCAACAGTCTACAGTAAAATAACTGTTCACTGAATGTTGTTGAACTACGTTGTGAATCCAACCTAAAGCTCTCATCTGTAAACTGTGCCCCACTGCGGAGCACCTGACTCTACACTTCTCCGGCAGACAAGATCCCTCCTACCCAGCTTTATTTGAAGCTTTTTTTAACCCAGTGACTTATGTAAAAGGCTCAAAAGGAGTCAGCTGTTCTTTGAAGAGGTTTGCCACTCACCAGTTGGCAAACTACAGGATCGCCTCTCAGATTGGTGTCTGGTGCCTTCAGCAAACGCCAGTCTCTGCCCTTGTTGTAGGTAATGAATGTCTTGACTTGGTCATCTATTTTTTTGTTAGCCAGGAATATGCCTTTGATCCCTGCTACCTAGGAAAAACGGAGAGAGATGAAAAAAATACATCGGAAGACCAGGCCAATGGAAAGGCCCATATGAGCACCCACAGCAGCAAAAGCTCTCTGCAAAAGCAATACAGCTATCTCAGTTCAGCCTTAGAAGATTGTGAACAACATTACAAGTACATCTTGATGCTTCCTACACAGCTGAAAGGGCCTTGTGCCATTCCTCTCTCTTCAAGAAAAAGACAAGTGTGCTCATAGAGCAAATCCCTATCAAATGGCCCACTTACATATTTCCCTAAGTGGCTGCAGACAGGTAAATGATGGGCTTGAAAGGGCAGCATAAACCACCTCTCACATTAGCTCTGTAAGCCTGGGGATGCGGTTCACTTCACCACTCCCTCATCAGATTTCTATGGAAGGCAGCAGGTCACACCAGAAGCAGATGTTTGTTTGGGGCCTTTTTTATTTTATTTTATTTTTTAACAGAAAAGATGGAAAACCTGAATATATCTAAACACTGATGTTTTGCAAACTCAATGTTCCCCCATTCCCAAATTCTGTCAAAATCAACCCAGTTGTTCCAAATGTTTTGATTTTTGTCAGCAAAACCAATTCCAACAGAAAATGGCCCTGCCAAAATGTTCCCAAGCAGATTTCGTGTTGAGTTTGGTCTCTGTTGCACAGCTCTGAAAGTGAGACAGGAAGGAGGAGCTCACTACAGATCTGGAACTTCCTGGCAAGAGCCAGGATGCAAATCCTTCCAGCTCTAAAGGCCCTTGTGTGACACTACCCTTGGAAAGACCCCATGAAAATCTCCTTTGGCATTTATCAATAAAGACTAGTATACACGCAGAGAGTACTGTCTTTGCCCAGGAATAGGAGATAATGCATGTTTACTTCAGCTGGCTCATCACAATACAGAAGTACATCTTTTTTAAAAGGCAGAAAAATATATTTAAGTAAGCAAGAATAAAATGTAAAGCCTGTCCTTTGTATTGATCCATGCATTACTTGTGAGTTTTTCCTCACTGCCTTAAACCAACTGGATTTTTATAAACAAATTAATGATGTTGTTAAACTGGCATTATTCTGGCTGAAACAAATTCTTCTATAACCCTGACTTATATATAAACCTGGAAACATATTTCTCAGTGTTGTAATAAAACTTTCTCAAGTTAGTCTGCAACCACTATTAATATTACCAGTAAGTTAATATTACTGTTTCTTGCTGGCAGAGCACTGAGCTCTGAACCTCAGCGGATCTTTCAGCCAGTAAGATAAATCCACCAATGCCAGGATGCTTTGACTAAACCAGTATCTGGAGTAACTACTTCGAACGGATTGTTCTTGGCCATGGCTGAAAGGCCTAGCAAGATAATGAGAACAGAAGATCACTAAGGGTAAACATTATTTATTTGTTATCTCTAAACAAACAGCACCTACAAGCTTCTCCCTACAATTCATGAACTGACTAGTGTTTACAAAGGTGGAATTTATATTCCCTGCCTGTGACCAGATGTCTCTATAGACATCTCCAAGGAGAGCACCTGTATTTCTAGACCTCCTCTAGACATCTAGATTAGGATGAAAGAGATAACAGTTTTCCCTTTTTGAAATGTCACATAACATTACTAGACATTGACTTAAAAAAAAAAAACAAAAAAAAACCCCACAACAATTATCATCCTCATAGCAGAACACTCTGCATTTATTCCCACATGAGTAAGCTCAGCATCAAATTCAGTAAGTGCCTCTGGGCTGATTCCAAAACAAATGAAGATCTTGAAAGGATGGTAAGCGATTTACACTTGCCTGAACGGTTGTAGTTCTTGTAGGATGACCTTTACTACATACCTCATAAAGGTCAATCATGACATTCCCCTCCAGTCCTCTACTGCTTTTCACATTTTCCAAGGCCAGGGTGAAATAAATCCCTCGGGTGTCCGAAACATACAGGTTGTATGTATCATTCTGGTTCCACTCTTGAACGGCTGCAAACACCTGATTCTCAGCTGTGCTGATAATATGCATGTCCTGTTAAAAGAAGAAAAAAGACCTATTACTAGGACCTCTATAATTCTTTGCCCTTTGGGACACATAGTAATTACCATGACTTATGGACGAATAAAGATGGAGCATGAATTATAGGTATGTTAAACAATTTTCTGTTGGAGAAAGACAATAAATTATCACCATTGCAACTTTTCTGCATTCTTTTTTTTAATGACCACAAGCTGGGCAAAGGGTTTTTGCTTTCTGCATTTTTGGTAGCTTCAAGGAATTTCATCCAGCTTCATTTTTTATTTATAAATTTGAAAGTGAGTTTTATCATTCATGGAAGATTCACAGTCTTGGAGCCAGGAGTTCTCCCACAGTCAGTAGATTCACTGTAGCTAAATCAGTGACAATTTTCATCCACATGCTTACCTAACAGACTTTGTTTCCAACCGGTAAAGAATTAGTTTAAATAAATAAATAAATAAATAAATAAATAAATACATGAGTTTACATATTCTTGAAGTTGAGGCATAAGGAGTAGCTTGAGATAGTGTTGGTAGTGATTTTTAATAACATAATTTTCCATAGAATGCCTGTCCAATAGTGACTACCAAACCACCAGACTACCCACTAACCTTTACTGGATTCCTGGATTGAGACATGGTCCGACAATATTTTGGAATCATAGAATTGTTTGAGTTGAAAGGGACCATTAAAGGCCATCTGGTCCAACTGCACTGCAGTGAACATGGATACCTACAGCTCCATCAGGTGCTCAGAGCCCCATCCAGCTTGACCTTGGATGTCTCCAAGGACAGGGCATCACCTCTCTGGGCAGCCTGTTTAAGTGCTCCATTGGAAGCTTTCTCCATTTAGTTTTAATATCAAAGTTTTGGCAGTGCGTTTCCTCAGTATTTCCTTAAAGCAAGTTCACAACGTGGAAATTATTTTCAGTGCAGCAAAGAGTACTGAAACACTTCATCCCTGCCACCCTTGTTGAATGAACTAACATTGGATCCACTAGAATCAGAAGCACAACGGCTATGTGGGTCTTCATTTATCTATTCATTCAAAATTTTCCTAGAATGCCAAGGAGCCCTGATTAATATTTGCTTCTTGCACAACAGTTCTAATTTCTTGAAGACTAAACACGTACACAACCTAGTCCAGCAGCATGAAAATAAAGCAAATCTCTCAATGACTTCAATCTGTTTTGTCAGTTGCAGTGGAAATACTGCATTATCCCATTAACAGCCTCACAAATGCACAACTCAGGCAGAGCTCACTAATGTACAACCAATAGGAGAATTATTACTGTACAACAAAAGTTTTCTGGTGACTAAGGGAAACATAAATAAGCTTCTTTTACGTGGTTAAATGACTTTGCCATGAAATCTTGCTTAAAACTAGTTTTGGTTTTTAAATAACAAAAACAATATGGATATTTTCCTATGCATCTGTTACAAGCCAAGGCCACCAAAAAAACCATTTCATAGCAGACCAGCAACCTATGACATCAGTCAGGACAGTCACAGGTCACTCATTCTCTCTCCATTCACTTGTCTTCTTTTTAATGGGCAGCTTTCAATACTCAAGAAGTTGGAAGCATAAATAGCACTCTTCTCCTGAAAAAGGCAGCGGTGTTTTCAAAAGTGGTCAGACATTTGACAATAGCACAGAAGGACAAAGAAAATAAACTATTTTTGTGCTATACAAGTGTCAATACATGGTAAACTATCATCAACCCAAATGTGAAGAAGTCAAGGTACAGTACTAGGAGTTCAGTATACAAATTTCTCACAACTAGTAAAAGTTCACAGCTACAAGTTGAAGCAAGAATCCAATATATGCTAGACTGAAGATACATTATTGGCAATATCCAATGCACCATTCAACTCTATGCAATTCCAGAATTACCCCACAAAAGTTTTCACTTATGGAAAAAATTGGAAGGTCATTACTGCAGTACCAGCACTATACAATGGTAGTCTCAGTAGCCATTCTGTAGTTACAAAGAGCAGGAATGGTCTGAGCCACCCAGAAACTTGTATCAGTCAAGGCAGCGTAAAGGTTGGTCCCTTCTGTTCTGCACAACCCTAAGCAAGGACTGCACTAGGGAATTTGAGGATCATTTCAGGGATGTGTTCTCACTGAGGTTTGACACATTCCATCTGGTAGATAGCTAAACCCTAAGTGAGGAAAGGCAGCACATTTGTATGAGAAATACTAAGTTCCTTCCTTCCCATCTTTGCCAGTAACTGCTCATCTTAGGCACTGCCATCTGAGTCATCCCATAAGCAGCATCACACAGTGTTTTTATGCATAAGACACAACTTATAAGGGAGTCAAATTTTTCTCCATGATGTATTGACAATTTCCAAACATGGGATGAGGACAGTGGATCTGCTGTGTCTTGTGCTGAATGGAGCACATTATGGAGAAGGCAGTAGTAATCAGCATCCTAAGCATTTTCCAGTACACCCAGTGCTATGGAAAGGCTTACCAGGGAAATCTTTACTAGAAAGTAAGACAAGACTGGGGAAAACAGTTCATAGCAGATCTGTCCAGGAGGAGTTGGTTCAACCTGTCTATTTTCTGAGGTACTTGTTCATTCCCATTTGCACTTTACAGTAGAAAAAGGAATCTGCTTTTTCTGAAATACTCACAGATGAAAGGCAGATAAAGATCCTAACTTCATATTTAAGAAAGATCATTCAGGAAGCACAACAAATGTAGTTCCCCAGAGAGGAACTCTGCTGAGATGCTTCATCACCGGGCAGGCTATGCTATTAAAGGCATTATTTGTTTGTGTTCATAAATGATGCACTCACCTTAGGAAGAGAGTATTTGGGCAATTTAATCTGTGCAAAAGGCTCCCGTCTGTATGACACATAGTAATTTGCTCTTCCACCAGATGTCACCTGCGGAAACATCAAAGAAAGTGAGTGATGGCCCTTGTGAGACACCCTATGCTGACAACTCTAAGAGGGTTTAACAACTATTTTTTTCAGATATCTTTTCTATGACCTGCACAGCTGTCCCTGAAAGCCTCTGTATAATTCCATCAAAGAAATCCCAGACTTCGGAGGGTTGGACAATTATTACTTAAAATGGAAAGTACAATGGCACAGCTTATCTCTTATGCTTCAATTCCAGCATGACTTTAATATTAGGTATCTCACAAAAAAGTGAAAAGTGTGAAGCCTAAGGTCTTGCGAGGAAGAAAGAAAATGACCTGGTTTTCATCACATGGTTAGCCAAGTAATTTAAAGTCTCTCCAATTGTCTTCCTGCCATCATTTGCAGTGACTAATAGGAGAGCTGCACACAAGCACTATTTAAAACAAACAGTAAATGCAGTGTTCTCATAGAAAGCTGGAGCTAAGCTCTTAGATGCTCTCTGTCCCTCTAAAGCTAGGTTCTCTGAAATCATACCAACCCTGAATGAGAACGTGAGGGAAACTGATAGATGTCCAAGTCTGTGGTATTACGGAATGGATGAGGTATAAAGACTGAATACAAATAGCACACATCAATGAAATCTAGCTCTGATAACGTGCGATATATGAGATTTTGAACTTGTCACTTGTCCTTCACTCTTGTCAGGGGTATTCTTTGGCACCATTTCAGACAAGGTTTACATTGGTGAGTTTTCTATATCCTGTTGTTCCAGCAAGCTTGCAGTTTTTGAGATAGAACAATACCACAAAGCATTTATTATATGCATTTGTTGGCTTCCATGGTTTCCAATAAAACTAACAAAGGTCCAAGATTCTTTTCAAGATATACTCCTTTTTATCTGATAGTGATATTTCAGAATGAGCTCACATGGAATATTTCTATACCATCAATTATATTCTCAGTAACAGTATCACCTCTAGATAGTAGCATTCTTCCCTAGAGAAGTTGTCATTTGAAGGACACTATGTCACTGGTCATGAAATTTGGTACCTAATCAACTCAAGATAAGGTTTTTCTATTAACAGTTTGAAGAACTGGAAAGAAAATAAGGTTCAGTAATAGGACAGGCTGTACATATAGAGATTTCTCCTTCTGCCTGTTTGCCATTCTTACTTGTAATGTTATTACAGTCACATTTATTGCTCCCAAAATAAAAAATGAAACATAAAAAACAATCATTATGCCATATACCACATATGAAGCCAGGAAAAAAAGCCCATATCATAGTGAACTGAAACTACAGACAACATTTAGCTAAAACCAAGGTGAGAAAAATGAAAATGAAAAGCAATTTGCCTATAGTCTCAGAACAAGCCAGAAACAGAGAGAGAAGAACAGATTATGCTGTTGATTCACACTCAGTACAACTTAGAGGATAAAACTCATATTTGCAGTAATTGCATCTCTCTAACAACTGCAAATACGTTGCACAAAGTATCCCTCACTTCTAGGTGATTCTACTTAAACAGCACAGGGAATTTTTCAATATCCCCTATTCTCTTGGGAGTATTTCTGACCTCTGGAAGAAGATCCACATTCTCAACTGAGATAACTGTGCAACATCAACTCATTTTACAGTACTCATGTTCAGTGCTGGCTCAGTGTATGTAGCAGAGTAAAGACTGGAATTAATATGTCTAGTGACTACTTGGCTAGGTCCCTGTGCTCAATATCTACCTCTTCTGATGGACTGTGACATAGGCATTGATTCTGCTTTAAGATACAGATAAGAATGTTTAAATACTTCACAAGGATGCTATAATGATTAATTAACATACGGAACAGCCCACGATCCAAGATCAAGGGGTGATCAGATTCTCCCAGCTCTGTGCCAAAAGCAGGTTCTACTCCAAATCTGCCACATCCATTACATAGTTAAAATGTTTCATATTACTGCAAACATATGCTTTTTGATTCTCTTTAAGGCAGAAACTTTAGGATTCAAACACCATTCAAATTCACTGTACATTAGATACACTCTCTTTCACCACTCTACCTAGCAATAAGGTCACCTTGACAAAGGTTTAGAAGTAAAAATCTTTGTGGTCTGTGATCTTTCTGAGCCAGTTAATAGGAAGCCACCCACAAATTCTGTTGGCAGGAGTTTCGTGAAGATTATCTCAGCCAAGACTTCATCTTTGCATGATTTACATCCAGGGTTATAACTGTTCCAAAAAAAAATGATCTAGCCTTCAATAAAACTTTGGCAAGCATTGTGGTAGAAAATGAATTTTGGAAGGACCAACTTAATTTATTTTGATGAACTTTTCCTATGAGCAAAATCTCAGGCATTGTAAATCCCAGAGATTATGATAGTGTTATCCCCTCTAATGCCTCCTCTTAGTTTACATTTGATGAATGTCACCCAATTATTTGCTGTGAGCTCATCTGTCATGCTCTGTACAGAATTAGCTGGGTTTGTCTTTTTCCTTCTCCTTTGCTAATGACTGGCTGGTTAATCTGCTTTTCTGGATTTCTATTTTATGTGTTTAATTGACTTCTGGTCAGTGGAAATGATTCCTTTGGACAAACACGTTTGCCATTAAACACATTCGTCTTTCCTAACCCGTGTTCTTTCCTCCTCCTTCCCTCTTTCACAATCTACTAATTCTTCTTTAATACTTGCATGTTTTGTTACAAGATGAAAGGCTGGTCTCACATTAGTTGGTACCTAAGAGAAACATGAGAAGTTTCTCTTTAAGAGACATGAGTTCTGATATACCAGATCATCATCCACCCCAATCTGCAAAAGACAGTACATTAAACACAGAAGAAAACAGAAGTATGTTCACAAGGCTCCAGAACAGTAGAAAATCTGTCACAGGATCCATTCATCTCTATAATTTCTGAGACATACCTAGAAACATTGGTATGGTTCTTTTAAGAGCATATTTGGATTCTACCTAACAAAAAAACAAAATGAACAAACAAAAAACAAACAAAACAACAACAACAAAAAAAACCCCCACATTTATCATTTAAAAGAGTTGGGAAGGCAAGTGGAATGAGTTATAAAGAGGTTAAAGAACATAAAGACACCCAAAATGATGTCAGAAAAATGAATGCAGCACAGAGAGCTTCATTCTTATCTTCCTGGCTAACTGATGCTGGCACCCCCAACCTCCAGTATAAGACAAGTATTGCTGTAACCAGCATGGAACAACTAAATGTCCAAAACGACACTGGGCTCAGCAAGACTATATTTGCTCCTGCTGCTCAAAGAACTCACTGAAAGGATAAATGTATGTGCACCGATGTAGACACACACACACTACATGTCAGAGACACAGTCTTGTAAGGAAACATTTACAGCGTACAGCTAGCACAGCAGAAGACAACAGAGGACTCTTCTCTATACTTCATATGCTTGGGTAGTTTACAAGGAAAACAATCACTTGCCCTGCACAGTTGTTGTAACAGGACATCTATTCTATTTTTTTTTTTTTTTTGCATTGTTGATAATGTTCATATGAAAAGAGAATTGGTAATAGCACAGCTCAACCTACAATCATTAAACATGTTTAGACATTTGTAATTCCTGTAATTTACCTCCCACATCAACTATAGTAAATGGCAACTCAGTCGATTACAAAACCAAATTTTAAACTTCCTTGCTGACAGTAGGACTTCGGATGTTATTTCCAATAAATTTCTCACTCTTTGATGAAACAGCTACCTCAGCTTGTAGAGCTCTCTCCTTCCCAGTAACATAAAATAAGTTGGTAGAAATTAAAATATGAAAAATGATGTATCAAAACTGTAATGCAACCCTTGATCTGTGCTTTTCACCTCCACAGGATGCCCTAGCATCTCTTCTCACTGTTTTACTGTTAGTTACCTTTTCTCCTTGCAGGCATAAAATCTCCTAAGTCAATTTAAGGATTAAAGTATGGAACAGTTATGACAAGTAGGTTTGTTCCTACGCAAAGAATTTTGGTTGTTTCAGAGCCAGAGACAGCCACAGGAGATTCGGGAGATACAGAGAGATCAACACTTGAATGAGCCCCAGTTAACGCTCTTCTTTCTTGACTAGCCACCATGGCCAGGACTACTCATCTTCCAGATGTTTCTGCATGCTGAGCTTCCCCACTGCTGTACATAAGCCACACTGTGATAGGTACAGTCTAGCCTGAATTATCTCCCTGGTTTTCATTAGTGTCCTATGTTTTGTGCAGTCATCCAAGGCAACACACAATGACCTGAGTGTGAGGAGATAGAGTTCCATGCTGTAGAAATACTTCTGTAGTAATGCTTTTGTGGGCTAAGCACACTCAAGCTGCCTGGTAAATTTGGCAGGCTTTTAACACATGCCACACTTCAGAGTGTCAGACTCATGAGCAAATTGTTATTAAGACAAAGCAACATGAATTATATTGGCCCCATACCCATTCATTCATGCCCCTCTTCCCTCAGAGCGGTGATGGCACATGAAAAAATGAAACAGTCTTTAGTGAAAATACTGGAATAATTTTAAAAGCAACTCCTGCAGGAAACATACACAGCTGTACAAGCCAAGTACAAGCCACGTTAGAGCTGCAAACATACACTATCCACTCAGAAACCAACTTAAGAGAGGTGAATAATTGTACATATTCAATCTCCTGAGGGATTTCAGAGGAAACATGAGTCTGCCATGGTAATCCTTTACATCTCCAGCTGCAGACACTGCTGATAAATCATAAGATGTGAGGAGAGTAGAGAGTGATAAAAAGTACAGCTCAAAAAGCCACAGAATGAAAATATATTGAAGTAAATAAATAAATAAGGAAAGAAGAATGCTAATCTACTTTTTCAACAGATGTTTAGCTTCACGTTCCAAATCCAGTAACATTTGGCACAGCAAAGATGAAACAGTGCAAGAAATGGATGAAAAATACCCAGTAGTGAATAGGAAAGTAGCTAACTCCTCAGTGCCTATCTTACCTTAAGAAGAGCTTTTAACTAGCACCTGGCATGCACTTTCTTTCATCTGTATGGATTAATTTCCCCCCACTGGAGCGATGTTCAGCATTTTAAGTAGGGGCAAGAGAAGATCAGCTGTGGCAGGCATTATTCACCAGTAAAACAGGTGTAATCATGTTCATCATTTAAACATCTTCATCCTATTAGTTTCATAATAAGCTTTTAATGATTTCTTCAATAAAATACTCAAAGACCAAACCCTACAAGTTGGAGAGTGCTCCATTGTCCCGTCAAGCCATTCCCTCTGCCATCGATCGCAAAGATAAAAATCAATCAGAACTAAGCAGGCTGAAGTTAAAAATAAATTGCACCGATTGATTTCTGTTAAGACCTTTGGCTCCTAGTTAAAAAATTGAGGAAAGAAAGATATATTTGAACGTGGTGCATTTAGCTTCTATGAAAATAATGAGAAGGCTTCAGACCAGGAAATCAAAGTTTAATTTCTCCCCTTCTATCTCATTTCACTAAGAGGTTTCAAAAAAAATAAAAAAAAATAAAAAATAAAATTCTACCTAAGTTATTAAATTGACAGCTCAAGAACTGAAGTTGGGTATCCATATCAATTGGTACCATCTCAGCTGTGGCTGGTGATCAACACCTACTCACCTATTTGATTCAAAGCATGATCATTCAGCCCAGCCTTAAATACTTCATAAACCTGAAACATACACTCATGTCTTACTATCCAGTTTTTCTAAATAACCATAGCTATAAGCAGTAATAGTAATAAACTATTTATCTGAGCTAAGCTTAAAACAGAACCATAGAATTATTATGGTTGGAAAGACCACTGAGATTATGCACAGTCCAACCGCCAACCCACTAAATCTCATCACTCAGCGTAGCATTTATGCTTTTCTTTAACACCTCCAGGGATGGTGACTCCACCACCTCCTTGGGCAGCCTGTTCCAATGCATCGCCACTATTCCTTAGAAGTTTTTCATAGTATTCAACCTGAACCTCCCCTGGCACAACTTAAAGCCATTACCTCTCAACCTACGTCGTTTTCCTATGAGATACATGTAGCTTATACAATAATTATGAACTTCTTTTCCCCTATGAAATCTTAAAGAGAAATTTTCCCCTGCCTAAGATCTTAAGCTAGAAATAATCAATATTTTTCTTTCTCTTAAGACTGGGGGAAAAAAAAAAAAAAAAAAAGAAAAAAAAAGAAAAAAAAAGTACTCATAAAGATATCAATTTGGATTAAAATAGAATTTGATTTAGCTAAGATTTTTGGACATACACAGATGAGATGCCAAGCATTCAGAAAACATTATATCATTGATAGGTGCCATAAGAAGCTACCAGTAATTACGGGCAAATGCTGACATCTGTGTGTTCTAAGGAGACTTTCTGATGAGAATGAACACTGATTTGCTTCAACAGCTTTTGGCAGAAATGTTTGCTCCTGTGAGCCAGAGGAATTATTTGGATCTGTATTATGAGAGTTGCACTAAGCTGCATCACATAGGAACATCTGGGGAAATTCTGTGTTTGCTTGTTCTTACTCATCTGAGTGAGCAGACTGAGACACTGCTCTGCTGTACATTTCTCTGAATTAAGCAAAAAACTTCTAAGTACAGAATTATTTCAGAGGGTGAGTAAGAGCATTCTGACTTAAACTTTTCACATGGAATGCTTGCTGCATATGTAAGCTGTGAGTGACCACCATCCTCTGGTTCCTAAATGTTAATGCTGCCATCCCATCCCATTCAGGAGGGTTATTAATACCAACCAAGACACCTCTTCCATGCTACCTTACACTTCTGCCTTCATCGTATCACTCTCAAAAGAAAGGACAACCACCAGAGCAGCTTGGCCTTATGGAATGAAACCTTCATGTATCCCAGGACAACCGAAACCAGACGAATCAAGAGTCAAGAGACAGCTGTGGCACCTGGGGTTCCCAGAAGGCCAAATCGCAGATGAAATAGCATAAAAAGCTGCCAAGTAATCTTTCCAAGGGGCCAGGAGAGAGACAATAGCAGTGATTAATATGAGAATGCCTTGCAAGTATGTGGAGACCAGGCACAAAAGACCCTCTTATGAATTTCAGCGAGTACTTAAACACCTTGATAAATTATGCTATGGGAGTAGAGAAGGAAAGAGGCTCCCATGTTCTCATTCTATAAAGGCCTTGGAAAGTAATAATGTAGCGCCTCTCAGCATGCCTCTCTGGTTAATGGTGCAAGGAACTTCTCATCTAAGCTGGAAATGGAGCAGAGCCTGATGTACACAGGAGGCCCTTTTCAACCAGAGCTTGCAGATGCCATTCCTTGTTCTTACAAGGTGAGGCCACCAGCCTCTAGCCCTAAAGGCAGATTTGAGTGTCCATCTCTGTCCTGGATTCAGCTGGGACAGAGATGACTGTGGTATGATGCCACGTTTTGGCTTTAGAAGAAAAACAATGTTGATAACACACTGATGCTTTAATTGTTGCTGAGCAGTGAAGTATAGAATCAAGGATATTTCAGCTTTTCAATTTCTCATACTGTTTCACTAGTGAGAGGAGTTGGGGGGCACAAAGACCTCGGAGAGGACAGAACCAGGACAACTGACCTAAACTGGTACTCCATGCCATATGATATAATGTGAAAAACGTGTAAAACAGGAGATTTGGCTGGGGCAGGGGCAGCTGCTGCTAGGGGACTGGCTAGGCATCAGTTGGCGGGTGGTGAGCAATTGCTTTGTGCATCACTTGTTTTGTATATGTCATTATCACTACTGTTATTTCTCTTCTCCTTTTCTGTCTTAGTAAATAGTTTTTACCTCAACCTACAAGTTCTACCTTTTTTTCCAATTTTCTCCCCCATTCAAATAGGAGGTGGGTGAGCAAAACACCGTGTGGCATTTTGTTGCTTGCTGGATTAAACCATAACAATCTCCGAAGGGATTTGTTTGATCTTCCAGAGAAAGCTGGCAAATTCAGACCAGATATTAGATTCTTCTGAAACTCACAAGACTTTGCTGTGCCCGTAAGCTCTGTCACTGCCACGGAAGCACTGAAAGTCTGAGCTACACTTCAAATGGACTTCAGCTGAAGGTGGTACAGATTTCCTATACCAACCCAGAGAAAAATAAAGACATAAAAAACAGTCGTGATGGATATTGATTGCCCATCCGCACATCTCTGCACTGACCTAAAGCCAGTTCAAATCAAACAGGCCAAAGTTACCTTGAGGGTCTCTAAGTACTCACAGAGACAAAAACTTAAGGGAGAAATGGGGACAGTGTTAACTGGATGCAGAGCTGGACTGGCATGACCTCTGGGAGGAAAGCCACACACCGACAAGTTTACACAGGGAGAACACAAGAAGATTAATAGGGAGGAGAAACATGTTCTATGAGACTGACATCTACAGCTGAGGGGCGGGAGTTGGGGGAGATATTTTTCACATACCAAATCCTTCCTCAAGTCTCTTAAGATCTCTGGAGTATGCCCAAAACCTTATCTGTGCATTTTCTACCTCCATCAATTCTGATCTCATAAAAAATACTGCCTATCTCTGTAAACTTCATCTCACTCGCATCCTCAGGCCACCAGCACTGTAACATCAGTACTACCAGCAACCTTCATGCTACACATCCTGGAGTTTCATCTTTATTACTGTCCCTCACCTGACACCTAGGGATCTGTGGGAAAATACAGTCCTTAGTAAGGTCTGCACTGAATTGGGAAGTGTCCTCAGACTCCATTGGTAGTCAGACCTGTCCAGCCAGGACTCCATGCACCCACTGAATTATCACACTTGAGATAACTACGTTACCCTTACGTAACTGGGAGTGACTTGGCAATAATTAGCTCCCTCTGCCAGCTTTAGGTCTACCCACATACATGTTGCTTTCTGAAAAAAGAGTTTACAGCAAAGATGATTCCTAGCAATTGCAATGCCATTTTTAATACCTCCATTAATTCTCAGACCACCACAAATAGGCAACACTGTATTGACAGTTTTTCATCCCAGACTTTTCCACTCCCTGCAATAAGTGAGGATGTTTCTCATACTTTCTTGCATTTTCAGTGGAACTTTTTCATTTGTTGGCAAGGAAATTTACACAGAACATTTCTGCTCTTCCTTTTCATAGCTACTCTAAAAAGGTACGACATTGACATTATTTTCTTACTTAGAGAAAAATAAGTTTTTCCTCCAAACAACTCTTCTCACTCAAAATACAATTTTCTGCAAAATAATCCCCATTTTCATTAAAGCATATTGCATTCTAGTTTCTTTTCACCAACTTGAACATTTCCTTTAGAAACCCTGATACGTGACTTGGTTGAAAAATCTTTTCCCCAGAGCAATACTGATTATTTTTACCATAGAAATTCTACAAGCCATCAATAAACTAGGTACATACATAAAACGAAAGCCAATCCCTGACCCCTGAGTCCTGTAACATAGGCTCTGCATGTGAGAATACCATAGCAGTTCAGGTAATTGTCAGGAAGTCAACTCTTGCAGACAGTTTTCAGGTTGTCTCTGTGCCTGAGTTATGAAGTGATACAAATTCTGCAGCAACTATACGACAACACTTATAAGGAAAGGCATGGCACAATCATGGAGAAATTACTGGCTCCTCACTGATCTTGACCTTAATGGCAAAGTTGCAGCTAATATTTCCTTTACTTTCATGACATTAGCTCCTTTTTGGTACAGTAAATAAATTCACGCTTTATATCATATTCCAAGGTTTTCTCACAACTACACAATTCACACTGCAAGCTCTATGAATTTTAAGTACTACCTATGAAAAAAGGAGCTGATAGTGGCTCCGGCTGCACCAGAGCAATCCTGGGAACAGAATAAAATCTCAACACATAACAGAAGGCACAATTTTCTCTTAATGGATCAGCTTACACAGAATTACCCAATCTTGCATCCTTCAACAACTCTTGATCAATCCAATAGAAAGTCAGTCAGTAAGTTCAGAGTAATCGTTTACTGCTCTATTCATAAGGATTCTTCCTACTCTCTCCTCACAGATATTCCTTTGCTCCTTCTTCATTACTTTTTACATTTTTCATCATGTACTATGTTATTTACCTATGTTATATACTCAGTAACCAAGCCTGAGTTTTTTCAACCTCTCTTTAAAAGCAAGTTTCTTTCAAGCATTCTCATTTTCTTTCTTTGCACTGTGATTCTGGACAACCCTTGTAGAAATGCTGCACAACAACACTTCACATACAGGAATCATTTATTTTTAAGGGCTCTATAACATTTTCCATATTATTCCTTCCCTGTGCATTATGCACCATAATATTACACCTACTTTGGGTGTACAAGGTTCATGATACCCAGGAATCTACAGGCTTGCTTATCAATTTGATTAGAAGGGATATGCACTAGCGAATAACTGCATACAGATAATCTAAAAATTATATAAATAGCTGGGATATACCTTTCCTAATTTTAGCTGTTGAAAAGTTAGGGTCTTCTATAAGCTATAATTAGGCATTTTCTACCACTGATGAGAAAAGCACATTCAGAGAGAGATCTTTTGCATCCTGCAGTAAGTCTCTGGGAGAAAATGAATTGCTTCTGATGGTTTTCATCTGTCTATTCACTTTAGGGGAAAATAGACTACCAGTTTAGACTGAAAACGTTATACTTTCAAGATGAACATTACAAGAAATGTTCTACTCTCTACTTTACCACATTACTTCTGATTTGCTCCAGCACAGACAGGTTGAAACTCATATACCTATCGTTTATGCAGCTCTTAAGCCTCACCAGATTCTTAACTCTTAAACTGATATTTATTTATTCACCTGTCTAATATTTGAAATTCAGAAGAGCTGGCTCCCGTATTCCTGTTCAAGACTATCCAGATAGAATGACATGCATGAGACACTGTGCACAGCAAATCTAACACATGCCATAATAGGCAGCAATCTCACATGGTTTGCAAGACTAATACATTCAGGACACATCACTCCTACATATGACCAGGCAAACACTGCACAGCCCATCGACCACATGCTGAACACAATGGATTTAACACACCTTCAGCACAGCAAGGTGTGTGCAGCTGATCTGAAGTGTTAGTGGAGTACTCCACGAACTCAATCAGCATCCAGTTTCTACAGCCAGTACAGGCTGACAGATGGCTGGAAATCCCACAAGTGGGATGCAAAAAAGGAAGGAAAAGTGATAGAAAACCTGTGAAAGGGAAAGCCTTTTCCCCAAACCTGCAGAAATATTCAGTTTGTGCATTTAAAATTTTTAAGAAGTGTTGGTATATGATTTTCACTTTGAACATCCACTATGCTGAAATAAAACAGCGATAAAGACATTCAAGGCACTTGAAGTATTACATATATATACACATGCATGTTTGTATACAAACACGCTTATTTATTTTTTAAACTTGAAGCAATTAGCAGCTATTAGTGAGCCTGGAGGACTGTTTCCATCCTTGCTAACTTGAGGCAGAGGCATGCACACACCAGGCATATGTCCTTTTTGTGAGCCCAGGCTTCTGAACAGATCAGCCTTCTTTTAACACAGGTGAGAGCTACGGAATGAGAAACACCTGTGAGGCCTTGTGCTTGCCATAAAGGATTGGATGTTACGCAACACCCTCAGCCATAGGAATCAAATGCCAGATAAAAGCAATCTCAAAAACACTCCTTGGAGAGTACGTCCAATTGTAAAATATACCAATTGGAAAGACGTTGCCTCTAGTGAAATTGTGACTTGCTAACTTGCAGCAGCTACATTCCCAGTATATTCTAACAGTAATCAGTCTTTTCCAGGACAACTGGCTCCTCTGCACATAACGAGGAGGCAGCCAGTGCTATTCATATGCACGCAGTTTCCATACTGCAGTCTTCCCAGGTCATGCGGATGCAATCCTCCACCTAATCCCACCACAGAATTTATCAGCCTTCCCAGTAAACTCAGAATTTCACAATAAATGGAGCAGAACTTCCAATTTGGATGCATGCAATAAAAATGTTCCCTCAAGAATGAGAAACAGGAGCTTAGCTTAAGCCAGTCTTAGTCAAAAAGGAAGTATGCATCTTTCCTTTACCACCTGGCTCAAAGCTTCATCTCATTTCATTCACCCTATTCAGGAAGGGGGACAGCTGGTTACCATCAGCATGTGTATAATCCCTGTCTCCAGAGTTTTCTATATCCTAGAATTACTGCAACATAGAGTACAGTCTTCCCTTTCAGCACATCTTCAGGAATTACTCTTTCATATCATACGATTCATTCTCACAACTCCATAGGTAAGAAATAGGAAGAGATGGCCATATTCCATTCAGCCCACATTTTTTCAGAAAATCTCATAAACAGGTAGTTTCTCATTTAAGTTCTGTCACTTTCTCCTCATCTACAAAACCATCATCAACTGGCTGGCAAATTTACAGCCATCTTCTACTTTGAAGGTGCCCTGTAACATCTTTTTTCAATCTCTCTGCTGTTTACCTCCCACTGCAAATCTTTGTTCAATCCATTAGCATTACTTGTCTGTCAAATTAGCATAAACCTTTCCATTTGTTAAAATGATCACTCACTCCTCTCCTCTGCTCTTCTCTGTTCTTTTCAGTTCATCAATAGATTATTTGCATTTTCCAAGTAGACACAACAATAGCAAGTTAGAGTTTCTGTGACACACACAGACCCTCATGATTATTGATGAGTGAACTTTCAAAATATATGAGATTCAACATGAGACAAATGAGTAACAGAGACATCAATTGTTTTGCTTCATACTGCACAGCCAATCTACAGCAGGCAGGTACACACTCACTCCCTGCTCTTGTGATTTGTGATCACATGCACTTGTTCTAAAAATATGCCTCCTCTCTTGCACAGAACAAATATCTTGTGCAGGCAGAATTCATGTCATGTTCTTACCAAGTCAACGTACCTGGATGAAGATATATTCATCCTGAACAACAAGGGAGTTGATGTCAATGGAGCGTGAAAATGGCCCACTCCTTTTGGTCTCTGAGCACTCCTGGATCCGACAGGTCAAATAGTGGGTGTCTGTAATGGGAGAATACGTACACATGAGAAATGGCCATACAGGAGCCTGCTGTCTGAAAACATCATCAGCAGTTCAGAAGAAGGTCTCTAATGGGAAGTCTTAATCTCATCTCCAGCTCCCTAAACATTAGCATAAGATCTACTTACATCTTTTAAAACCATAGGTGTTCACTGGAATCAGGAATTTATCACAATTCTACACCCACTGTTCCCCTCCCCATTGTGCAGACATTCCCGAGGGAAGTAGAGTTCAAACTATAAATGGTGGATACAAATAATTAATGCAGCAGAAAACTGATGAATGCCTCTGTCTGGAGAGAAGACAGGAAGGGCCTCATGGTAATGGGATGCCCTGCCAGTCCTTGGCACTGCTTGAGAGAAGGAATAAGACTGGAAGTAGAATATGAAGGAAAAAAATACATAAGGCAGTCAAGGTGCTACAAGAAAGAGGCTTGTATAAGAAGGAAGTCATATAGCCAGATGCTCAGTGGTTAAGCAGAGACAGGACCACCTCCAACAATTTGGCAGGGGTTACAGGGGATTAAGCACTGTTTCACTCAAGCTAAGGGAAAAAAAAATGTGAAACAGAACAATCACAGCACAGCACTGTGTCTCTGGATGTATGTAATCTAAATATGTCATCTCTGCCTTTCAACTGTTCTTCTGAGAAGTGCAAATTAGGAAGAAAACGAAAATACAACTAAAATGATGGCTGCAGTGATAAAAGGGTCATATCTTTTACACTGCAGCACTTTTACAGACTTCTTAGCTTCAAGCACTTGTTGACTTTTCTACAAAGGGTGAGAACATACCATCCAGGAAGAAAACTGAGCTTATAATGGCTGAGGTGAGATTGATGCAGCGCTTTCAGTTCCCATGATGGCACCTATTAGTAAGGATCTTGCTGAACTGTGCCCAAAAAGATAAAAGAGAACTTCAAAAGAGGAGTAGCCTAGCAAAGCTGCTTACAGGATTCTCCATCCCATAAAACTTGTTATTGTCCTTTGTCTGTGTCTCTGGAAACAGCACAACGTGTTTAACTGAAAAGCAGCGGGGGGCACAACTGAGATTCTCTGACACTCCTAACTACCTTCTCAGATTCAAAAACAAAATTCTCCAAGTTTGGCAGTTTTGCCTTCCACTGCCAAGTCCCACCTACTGACTCTAGGAATGCAAAGCAAAAAACAAAGCAAGTCAAAGGTATTGACTCTAAAAAATGCCACAGTTATTAAACTCTAATCTAACTAAGGTTCATGCCTAGCTTCATGGACAGAAGGTCCATGGTTCAAGGCTGCAGACCTGTTAGAGGTACTGGGAATTCCAGATTAATAAAGGCTACACAGCTGATTCAAAGCAGTTGCATACATCTGTTGCTGAAATGAAAGGTAGCCCCACTGATGATGCTGAAGCAGCAGCAATTGCCAGTTCCAGCTCAGACTATCTAGGGATAATTAATGCATATGGCATACACTAGAATATTTCTGACCTAGAGACAGTGCCAAATAACTGGAGTATCAGAGGAGTTGTGCTTTCTTCCAACACAAAATTCCAGCAGCAGCAGGCAGAGAAGTCAGATTCTCAGATGGGATAAATTGAGGCTCTTCATCAACTGATGTGTACAGACTTGGTCTGGATTTGCTGTTTATGTCCTGCATGTGGAATCTAAGATATTGAAGCAGCTCCTCAGAAAACAAGAGGGTTCCCCGTATCTCCATTCAACCCAAAGAGCTCAGCAGCCCTGATTTGTTCTTTGAGGTAGCACTAAAATTAGGCAGAACAAGGAGGAAAGGTCAGGAGCTGTATTTTTAGAAGCTCATTCCCTCCAGTATGTTCTCCCACACAGTCGCCTGGATATTCTTATCCCTCTGAAAAAGGGGATAATTTGCTGCTACTGAGTGACAGAATGGGAGGAGGAATAAAAACCTGTCACAAATAAATGCAAATAAACCACAAGTGTTGACATGACAACTAGCTTCCTGCCTACTGAGAAATGTGTCATTTTGAGTGTGCTACACCAGCAATCAAATACACTCAAAGAATGGCACTTGATTAATATTCATGGGAAGCTGATGGTGGAAAAGGTGAGTCGTGCCCTACCCATTTTCTGCTTAGTCTCTTGTTTACTTATTTTCATGTATTTTACAACACAAAACCTGCAAAAGAAAACAAGAGCACAAAAAACTGTCTTCAAACCTGTCTGCCTTTTGGTTAAAAGCTAAGCTCAGTCTTGAGTTTCTTCCTGATGTCCCACAGAAAATGAAAAACAATTCCTTTAAAAGCACCTTAAAAATCAGGAAAAAATATGACAGAGTATAACAAATAGTAACTTCTGGGCAAGAAAGAAAAGTCATCCAGCATAACGGACGTCCAAGTGGACATTTTGCAAGGCCAAAGGATCAAACTAGAGAAAAATCCAAACCAACAGTTAACATAAGGATATAGCAAAACTCAGAAAATGCAAAGACAAAAATTTCAAGTCCAGGAAGACTGGTTTTCTTCAAGCGAACAGAAGCTGAGGAGCCAAATTCCTATGCAGTAATTTCAGAAGACCAACAACAAAAAAGAAAGGAACGTCCTACCATCAAAGCTCTTATGCCCCTCTTCTCTGAAGTGAGATCATTTTTCATCCCTGTTTTGGAGAGCCACAAGGAAAAAGTATGGCATGTGCTAAAGCTAGGCACTAACCTTGTATGTATGCGTTACAAAGTTGGCTTTGATTTGAGGATTATTCCCAGTTTGCATAATGTTACAGACAACGCCAGAACTAGAAACTTATTTTTTCCCACCTTTTCTTCCTTTTCAGTGCAAAAAGAGCTGAGATTTCCTAGCTGGCCTCAACAACTTCTTGTGCTTATAACCCAATATCCAGTTACTTTCTCAGCCCATCTGTGAATGAGGCAATATGGACATTGAGCAGCCCAGACATTTTGAGCAGCTCCAATCCCAACACCTCCGCACAACCCTTCCTTTAAACTTATCACACTTCAGATTAGGGAATGGCTTTTCAGAGGCACATCCATTTCCCAGTTAAGGAGCTCAAAACACTCCCTCATTGCAAATTATTACGGTCTCCCATCTTAAGAATTCGGAATGTTTTTATACTCTTTTTGGAAGTGATAAAGCAGAAGTAAATTCTTGAAATTTGCAGTGAAATGTGTAAGTTAAGACAGCCACAAAGTCTTTGCCCAGCAGCCATGACTGGGTAACTCCAGGGGGAAGCAGGCGCCAGTGAGGCTCTCTTGTGGGTGAAAACCAAGGATGTGATCCCTTAAGGGAGACACTGGAAGTCAAACCTGCCACTGTGCTGAAGGCCTGTAAGGGTAGATCTGTGAGCCAGGTTACTGTGACTTGCAGTGACACAGGGCAGCACAGACTCTTAGCAGGGCCTGCTCCTCCGGGCAGCATTAACAAGCCAACTGGAGCAGGCATGGCTAGCCAGCATGGCTAATGGGAAGAAGGGTAGCTGAAGGAAACAAGTTGTTCTGGCAGACTGTCTCAGATTAAAATTAATCTGACAGGGAAGCTTACCAAAGAAAGTGTGAAAAAATGGCTGGAAAAGATGATGCAGGAATGTAGACAGAACTGGAAATTACTCCCTAGGAATTAGTTACCATTGCCTTCTTTAATTTTTCAAGGGTTTGTTGTTGTTGTTGTTCTTTGTTTGTTTTTTCCCACATTAACTCTTTTCCCTTTAATTGAAATATTGTTTATTGCTTCTTACCTGTGAGCAGGGAAATTATCACAGTGACCATCAGGAAGTTTAAATGATCTTTCTCAGGAGCATCAGTGGGTGACTGTGTCCCTGTATCTGTAATGGTTCCCTTGCTTTCAGCCCTGTTCTTCCTGCTATTACACCCAGGCCAAAGGTACAGTACCCAAGGCTCCCACTCGTTCTTAAATTTTAGAAATGCAGGCCTACCTAGATTATTATTCAGCAACAACAGCTCTGTCAAGATGTCAAAAAAAGAAAGAAAAAAAAAAGTGAAAAATTTCATCTGCTGCAAAAGACAGAAACAGTTTGAGATCAGCCAGGCACTGGAATTCACAGCATCTTACAGATATTTACTGGGACACGGATGCTGGGGAAGATAATTTTCGAAGATGTTAACATTCCTAATGACCAGGCAGACAAAAGCCAAGGAGCAAGGCTGCACCTACGGGAAAGGTAAAACAGGACAGGACTTCCACCTCGCAGCTCCATGAGTTCAGTGACAGCCCTGACTCATCTATGGATGAATGGTATTCTACCATGTCCCACCACCCCTGTATTCTAAGCTCCAGTGTCTGAATCAGTATTAGATCAGGTCTTGAATCCCATGAGTAATTGCTGTTAGAGAAGGAAAAAAAGTTAAATTTGGGATTCTAATCATAAGTATCACACATCAAAAGGAAAAAAAAAAAAGGGAAAAAAGAAAGAGCAAAAGACAAAAGCCTTTGCATTTGAAGCATGCAGAAGAACTGCATACTTTTAAAATTGTCAGGGATAGGAATGGGAATTCTAGTTCCCATCTTGAGCTGAGCAATGGGAACAATCAAATCTATGTCTCTTAGCGCGTCAGATAAGTGACTGAACCACAGACCAACCTGAGAGGAATTAAAAAAAAAGCCTCCTCTTCCTTCTTCCAACCACTGAGAAAAACTTTAGTCACAAACTTTTTGATCAAGAGGAGATAATTGCAGGGACCCATTTTCCAGCAGTTGTAAGTACCTCAGCCACTTCACTGAGAGTGTGAAGTACCATTTTTGTTACAGAGCCAGCCAGGAGAAAAGCTCAGCCTGCAGTTTCTAAGCACACAGAGCTGCATCATTTCACACCAGGTGAGACCATAGCTCTAAGGCAGTCAATGTTTTCTAACACAAACTAATATTGTTTTAAGCCTTAAAAACTCTAATTAGAGCAACACAGTTCTTTTGTGCTATGCTTGGCTGGGAGAGAAGCCTTTTCGCTGCTGTCCCACAGCAGGACACACCAGCAGGGCCAGCACTGCCCACTGGGGCCCTCCTAAAGGGACAATACCTTGCTATGGGCCTATATTGCTGACACTACTGTTCAAGTCCAACTCTCAGGGAGACCCTCCATGCCATCAACTGCCAATTTCAAAATGCTGAATTTATACATTAAAACAAGAACAAACAGCACGCCCCAAGCAAACAAGGCCCGAAGGAAGAGAGCTGTCTGGGAACTGGGGAAGCATCTTTAAATGAAGCACGTTCAGCCTTGACGCATCCAGTATTCAAATAGCTGGCTGAGCTAGTTTAAACTTAGTTTGAAAACAGACTTCATCAGCATTTTGTTTACTTACTTGCTTACTTTTTCACTTGCTTTTTGCCACTTCTCCTAGCATCTCTACAACAACATATGCAGCAGCAAAAGCACTGAAGAAGCCTCCCTACCTTGCCCACCCACCTGCAAGCTTGTTTTGCTCTTTCCCCATACTCAACAAACAGCTGTCACCCCTAAGCTTTATTGCCTGGTTATTTATTCAGCTGCCATCACTAAATATCAGTGGGAGGCCCATGAATGATTTTGGAAGATCCACAGCCTCAGAGAAGTCACCCTGACAGACAGGGGCTTGTTTGCACAGCATCTAGCATATGCAGCATTCAACTAAAACAGAAAATCTGTAACCAACAAAACTGAAACCCTTTTCCCCCTAGAAATCTACAACCTCAGTCCTGTGCTGCTTTTCTACACTGACCCTGTAGCATAAAAGGGACAAATCCCATAGCTGGAGAGGTTTGAGCTGGAATAACACTGGCTCTGCTACAGGAGATGCATTTCCATGCTAAAATTTCCGCATGAAATGCCTAAAACGCTGTAAACAGTGGTGGAAAAATTCAACTTCAATACACATTTTATTTCCTGGAGCTTAGTTCCACAGGAATCCATGGCTATATTCATTTCAGTGAGGGGTTAAGATTTTGTTTTGTTTTGTTTTCCTGTTCATTACCTCAAATACAGGCAATTCTTCCAGGCATGTTTCCAATATGGAGGACCTGTTCATACATCCCACGCAAAACTAAAAAGTTCTTTCAAAATGAGTCAAAGGGTACCTGGGGAACAGGGACATCCCAGGTAGAGAAGTCTGGTTGTAAGCAATTTTTCAGACTCCTCAGTAAAACCGAGCTGTTGTGCTGGAAACACACAGAGGCTGTACTGCACAGCACTGGCAGCGCAGCTGTCTATGATTCATACGTGTATCACAAAAAATATATGATACTGAAAACAGCTAAATAGTGAACAGCACAGACTGCTCCTTAGCCCAACAGATTGTGCTTCCACCCGGGTTCCTCACAGACACACATCCTGCAGCCTCTGAATTCCCCCCAGGTTTGAAGGATAAGAATATGCCTCACATCAAACCCCATGATACAATTTTTTCTTATCAATTAAAATGTAAATGGAAAGACAAAATGAGCAAAGTGAATTTCAATTCCCACTCCTTTCTTGACTCAAAGTACAATTTTTCAACACCAACTGCAGGCACTCACGTCCATCAGCTGTCCGGGCTTCCATGTGTACAAGGTCTGGTTCTTTATCCAAACCCATCACAGACCTGGGATAAAGACAGAAAAAAGAGAAAAGAAGTAAAGAGGTGAGCTAAAAGGCTGTAATCAGATGGACCAGAAAATAGCAAAACCAGTTCAACTTTGTGATACCAGGCACGTAGACCCCTGCCTTCTGCCCTCTTTGTAGTCTCCTCTGTTTCTATGTAGCCCGCTCTCAGGAGCCAACTGCCAAACTTAACCTACCTTCCCAGAAGCTGGTGAATAAGACCACCTGTCCCTTGCCTACAGGAGCAAGACTACAGTAGCCATTCCTGTGGTGGCAAAGCTAGCTGGCACGAGATTCAGTAAAATGAAAGCTGTGTTTTCATACTGCAAGAAAGATGGAGACACAGCAGACAAACGCTTATAGACAGCAAATTAAAAAGGGGTTTTACTCAGCCGAATAGTGTGGTGAGATCTGTCCCTTGTTTGCTGGACAATCTTGCAACTGTTTATCTCAGTTTACCCATCTTCAAATCAGGTACACATGCATGGTGAAGTTCAGACAAGAAACTGCAAGACTGTATTCATTATTCACTCCACGTCATAGCCCCTGATAATCATGAAATAAAGCATGAGTTTCTCTAAACCTTAGGGGCTGAACACCTCAAGTCAAATCTTCAAGTGCATTTTTCTTTTACTCCCTAAATATGATTCGCAAGACACACTATAAAGACAGTTTTCCTCTTGGCAAAGGGAAAGTCAAGCCCAGAACAGAAATGTTATTCTTAGTGTTCTGGCTGATAAGAATCACTAGGAGATGAACATTTAGTCCTAGCAATGGCTGGCAGGGGAAAAAAAAAAATCCATAGATGTCCACGTGATTTATGGAGCTGCTTCTCCTGAGTTAACCAAAGGGTTAGATTAAAAAGGGACAACGACAAAAATCAGTTTCTAATTTGGTGGAAGCTGAATTTGATACAGTAGATTATAAATAATAGATTCCCTCTGAGCCAACCAACATTCACAATTCCCTAATGCTACGAAGCACTTCCATCACAATCTTTTGCTGCTTAATCCTTGGGGGGGCATCAACAGCTAAAACATTTCAAAAATAAAAAATAATAATAATTTAAAAAAAAAGGACATACAAAATACAGAAGCTCTGATGAATTTTTGTGGAGCTGAAAAAACAAAGCAATTAAAACAACAAACATACATACATCCCAGAATTTGGCTAAGATCAGCCAGTGCTGCAAATGCCAAAACAACTGCACTGTGACCCAGAGTGGAGGTAACTGAAAGTGGTTCATCTCATTAACCAGAGCTTCATGTTAACCATGAACCCACTCTCAGCACACTGTGAACTGTAGCAAAAACCAACAAAGCAAAAACAAAGCCACACAGGCAGAGTTTTCATCACTCCACTCCCAGTGAGAAATAGCCGGTTCCTTAATCGCTTCCATCAGTTTCAAGGTGATGCCACAAGGAAGAAAATGCTGTTCATTATCAGTAAGAATGTCAGAAAAGGCCAGAGTCCCTTTGACCACATAATTGTTGGGGTCAAATCTTCTGAAAGATTTGGGCACAGTTAAAAGTGGCAGTAGGACAGGTAAGACATTCCTTAAAATGTCAATGAAAAACATTACGGGATACAGCAAAATACATTACCAATGCACAGAAAGAGCACATCCTTGCAGTCCACAGCAAAATTCTTCTGCCTTTTTCCCTTAAGTAGCTATAAATGCTACAACCTCAGTTGTTCAGCATTCACAACTCTCATTTATGGCACGCCAAATGGGATGGAGGTAAATGCTCACCAGTGTATCTGCGCATCACAACTTTATCAAAGGGGCCAGTCATTTCAGCACTTTTTGATACAGGCTGAGAGCACATCAAGAATCAACCCAATAGCCCTTCCTAGCAGGCTTTCTTGTAAAACCACCCATCACTCTAGAGGCTACACTCTACAGTGTTTTTTCTGGAAGCCAGATGCCAGCCTTTTACACAGAACCATCGTCCATGTCACCAATGCCAAGCTGTCACCATTCCCCCTTGGCACCTGCTGGGTTCCTCCCACTCCTGGCCCAGAAAAAAAGCATCAGTATGAGGCCACCAGATTGCTATCCATTTTAAAAGTGACTGGAAGTAGGGGAACCTAAGCATTTCTGAATATAAGCCAAAATTCTTATTACCATTGTGTGTTTGTACACACAGACTCTGTGGATTCCCTCCACTTAAAATTCCTATTACGAAAGCACCAAGGGAGGATAGGAATCTCTTGAAGTATGTCAGTCTAGCTTGAATTTCCTTCCCAATGCCATCTACTTCTTTTTCCTTAATTAGTTTTGACAAGCCCAATGGTTCTTTTCAGAGCAACAACAAAGAGACCAGCATACAGCACCTCCCAGTATTTCTCTGCTCACTGAACACTGTACTTTGAGTGGGAAAGCTCACAAACCAATCTCTTGCTATCCAAAAGCAAAACAAGCTCCTGTTATCTGTAGGTAGATAACAAGCCTGTAAAGTAATGCTTCAGTTGTCCTTCCTTCTCCCAAACCAAGTAGTTCTCTTCTATTCAAAGCCTCTGACTACAAAACAAATCTACAATCAATGCTGTTTCTTTATGTCTGCTCCCACCCGCAATGACGATGGCTGTGCTTTGCAGTGCATCCGCCTCCAGAACACAGGTGTTTTCAGTAAACATCCTCAAGTCCTTTCTGTCTGGAGAAGCCTTACGTGAAGAATGCAAAAGAAGTTAGGTAATGGAAAAAGCAAGATGTGAATGTAGGTCCTAGAGCATACTTGCAAACATGCACACAGACTGTAAAGCTATTTCTCATCCCACGTGGTAACACTTCTGGTCTTGAGATCACACTGCAGCAACCACTCAGGTGTGGCAATACAAGAAGAAAACCAGACACCTTTACAGCTGTACATTTTCTCATGCCTTCTGTCTTTCAAGGACATTTGGAGAATGCACTGTGCAAAAAACTTAGCAACTTAAACATGATGAGGAGGATGTCAGCATTCTGTGACTTACAGTTTCCTTGCGTGTTCTGTACAATCAAGTGGAGCTCACAAAGCAGACTTCTTGGGAAGGAGTTTCATTGCTCTCTGACTGACAAACAGCTCTATTTTCGAGGGTTACAAAGGAAAGAGTATTTAACAACCCTCAAAAACCCTAACCATAGCTTGAAAACATTTTTCCTGCTACGTGGTCATACCTCAGGCTCTAGGCACAGCTCAGCTCTGTTTGGGATGTGCACAAGCTCCAAATGGCACAAACCAAACCAAGTTCCACAAAATATACCATGTATGCTTCTGCCCTGGATGGCCCTGTGCTGAAAAAATTAATTAATAAATAAATGGCAGTTGCACTGTGACAAACAATGCTAAATCAACATCCTCCACCATCTCTATTCATTTATCACCACTCAGATGAAAAAATGCTGAGAAAAGAGGATGCAGCCAGAAGTGACAGGAAAGGTCATTTTTTCCTGCTGACATGTTCCCTGACTGCTGCAAAGGCAGTTTTTGAAATGGGGAGCCTGCAGCTAATGTTGCAGCTGACACGGGATCATTGGCCAATTAAGAATTCAAACTACCTCTGAATCCCATTAGGAAGGACGCAGTGGTTACACGGTCTCTATCTTCTGCTGCTTTTCTTTTCTTGCTTTCACAGTAATTCTTCATTTTCACAAGATCTTTACTCCTTGCGTTTCAGGAGAATACTCTGCGATCTTGAAAGGTGAAGGACAGACAGGACCCTCACAAGATCTTTATCTCTATCTTTAGGGGAAAGCATTGTGCACGGATGCATATTTATTATGCTGTTCTGATAATATTTCATCTCTGACCTGGAGGGAGAGAAAGCAAGAAGGGCAAGGAAAACACAGTACTTTGCATTGTAAGTAGATATCCCTATAAGACACTGCATAGTTCAAAATTAAAAATGCAAAGAAAAGGAAAAAGAAATACACAGACTCTCAGACTGGGCTCCATGCCCTACAGAACGTCACAACTCACTAATACTACCAACTCCATTGCCTCTCCCTGGAACAAGCCACATTTTTCTACCCATTTTCCAGACATTGGGCATTAATGATGAAGAACAGCACTGAGATTTAACTGCTCTCATATCTCAGACCAAAAATGCTGAGCAATTCAGACTGCCTGCCATTGATCCCAGTTTCCTAAACCATAAGCAGAGAATAAGAGATACTCTGCTCCTCCATCTCCTGGACCCATTCATATGGGGGGGGTGGAAGGGAGTTATCGCTTGAACTCAGGAACATTAGAGTCAATTTATAATAAGGTCAAAAAGCAGATCATGGGGTTCAGGCTTTCAAACTTGGTCTGGAAACTGCTAGACTGAGCATGTGGCGCAGGAGCATGCATTGTTCTGAACCAGCCAAGACAGCATTCAGCAGCTCTGGCTTTGAAAACAAAACCAAAACTTTTAAAATGGACTGAAACTTCCCCAAGATGACAACTTGGAGAGACTTTTTTGGAGTCTGATATGTCAGATGAAAGGTACCTATGACCGCTCATATCCAGAGACAGAGGAAACAGATGGAGACTGCTTAGCAGGATGTTATGCATCAGGACTGGAAATAGGAAGGAACAAAGTACATTTATTGTCTAATAATATGTAAAGAGGGAAAAACACATCCTTTTGCTTTAGGCAACTTGCAGTCAAATAAGTGGATGCTGCCAATTAGCCTGCTGCAATTTTAATTGTATGATGCTCCAGAAGTGAGTAAACCCTTGTGGATGGTGCCAGGCAAGCAGCACTTGTGATCAGCTCACCCAAGCAACATAAAGGGCAGGAGGGAACAGAAACTGATGCAGACCATTCCTGTTCAGCCGATGTGGATCTTCTAACGTATAGTACCATTGGTGAATTATAAATGCTGTTTTAACATGGTTCAATCGATTGCCTTCTCCATTGTGTTGCCAAGGTATCAATAAGTGACATCAGATTTTCCTCAGCATCAATAACTGGGGCTGTCTTCAGATGATCAAGGAGATTTTGTCTGTTTCCCTGCTACTTATGGAGTCAAGCCTAGAACTAGATCCAGCAAGTACTGACTGTGCACAAGTAACAGCCAATGCACGCAAAAGCTACATACACTCAGGCTAACAACATGAAATAAACAAATATAGTTGGGGAAACTATACATACAGTTGAAGAAAGAATGCATTCATTAAACACATAAATACAGCTTAATCTCTGCGGCTGAACAGGGGAGACACTGCTGGATGGGGTAGGATGTGAAAAGGTTCTGAGGAGTTGTGGACAAAATACCTCCTTGCACAGCATATTTGAAATAAAGATTAGAAAAAGAACTTAGCAGGAAGATCTATAAGAAAATGTCTGATCCAGGTCCTTGGAGCTTCCTACATCTTTTCCAGTGCTAATTTCTGTGATGCTACATTGCTACAGTTCTGGACATTGGTAAAACTAATTGTTGTGAGCCTTAGCTTGCTATAAGGAAAAACCCAAACAAACAAAAACAAAACCACAAGTATTTTTTCTTAGCTAATTTCTTTTTAGCAGAGCCAATGTCCTAGTTCATCTTGAGGAGGTGTTCTGTCTGGTATATCAAAGGAAACAAACTTGTGCATTCACAATTTCTGCTTCTGTGTTCATACGTGCATACACACACCTGATGACCTGCATTCCACCCCTGCTACCTGCTGGACATCTAAACCAGTTTTCTGCCAACTCAAAATCGATTAGAGATCCTAAAACTAAGAAGTTGCTACAAGTTTCATGGACATAACAGTGCAGCAAGAGGAAAGAGATCTGAGTCAATCTGTTCATTGAGGAACAGGCTGATACTTAAACTCAACCCCCTTGCAGATCAGTAGAGAACCCACAGAAGACAGCAGACTTTGTGGCACACAAACCCTTTTTTCCTCTCCTCTCACAGCACAAAGAAGATGACTCTTTATTTCACAGAAATTAACAGAAACTCGAAAGAAATGTCACTGAACCTGAGAATGCTTTTAAAGGATATTAATCAACAGAACAAAGCCACTGCTGGATCACATTTTTCTTTATTCTGTATGCTAATACCAAAACCTAAGGAAGTGCAAATATTTCTCTCTAATTCTCATCTAGCTAATAGGTCTTAGCTCTTTTAAATCCCCTGGCATTTCTTACCTTGCCTATACTATGAATCCCAATAAACATAACTGAAGTTTGCGATACAATCATGAAAAAGTGTGTGGGCAGGAGGGTGAAGAACCTTACTCACAGCCCTGTCAAGGTTTCAAAGCTCCAGCAGCACCGGCAGAGCATATGCTGGAGGTGGCATCTTAATTTCCCAGCGGTGCCAGAAATAACTTCTCCTGGGGACTGAGGCTCATGTGGGGAGCCGACCTGTCAGCTATATCAAGGCAGCACTCGTAGCGGGTGTGCTCCCAGGTGTAGTCACAGTCCTGCTGCTGACTTACAAACTAAATAAGCTGCTCCCATGCAGCTTGCTGCTTCTCTGCTCTGACCCATCAGCATACACCTGAACCAGGGTATGTAAAAGCAGATATGGTGGAAGTAAAGCAGCAGCTGCTCACAGACTTACGATGTTGTCGTTGTGAAGATCTCAAAGCTTCAGCATACAGTATACCACCCGTCCTGCTCTAGGCGCACCTAATACAGACAGCAAGTCTCTGAGAAAAGTGTTTATAGAAAGTAGAGAGGGGATTTGCCTGTCATTAGTGGTCTGTAAAATTAATGGTAGGCAAGTTTGAAACACTTTCCAACAAAAAGGATGTGCTGATTTGATTCTGTTTTGCATGCAGAAGGATGGGACGCTTTTTGCAGAACCCCCCAGTATTTCAGATTTCAAGTCCTTTGAGGAGCCAAGAATAAAAATTGATTTTTGAAACATTAAAAAGGACACATTTTCAGCTTTGTCTTCATTCTCACCATCCTTTTTGTTTTGGAATAGATAAGGGGAAAAGAGCACAGAAAATAGCATAGGAAGGGGAAAATGAAAATACAGAAAATATCTTGTACAAAAGCCATTTCAGTGATCAAAGTCTAAGTGCAGGGGGATGTTGTAGTTTGCAGCTTTTGGGGGAAAAATATATATATATATATATGTATATATATATGTAATATATGTATATATTTATATACATATATATTGGGGGAATCACATTTTCTAGCCAGCTGTGCTTTGCACAAGTTTGTGAAACTCAAGCAGAGTTTTTGTTTCTGTTCTCAGACTGATCACTGATATTGAGAGACTTTCAGCTCTTTCCCTGCATTTGGTTTAAAATGAGGTTAGTGCCTACTACATTATGAAGTCCAGTTAATTAATGTTTGCTCAGTGCTTGGCTGTCTTCCTTTGAAAGTCATGCAGGTTGGGAATCACTATAGATTATTGCTTTGGTTCTACAGGAAACATGAATCAACCATGTTTACGTTCAATTTAGAAAAGCAAAACACATGTTCAGCAAAACCATCAGCCAGTCCTGCAGACAGGATTTTACTGTTTCCCTCCATGGAAGGGAATGCTTAGAAGACTCCTTGCTCTCAGTTTGTCTCCAATCAAAAGTATCCTAAATGCAATCTGCACAAGCAATGTTTTACACCAGAATAAGGATTCTCAGTTCACTGTGTGTTTAATACCCCTCATTTGTATGAACATTTTCTAATTGCAAATATGACATGCCTGAAATGCTAAGGCTCAGTGATTCTGCTATTAACAGAGTCCAAGGCAGAACACAGTGCTTCTGAAATGCTTCAGTGTGAGCACATCATTTAATAAATGAATGCAGCATTAGATGAATAAAAATAAAACTTAAACTGTCCAAAGAGGGGATGCCAGTATGAAACTTGGCACAAGCGGAATGTATATGATATGCTGATGAGTGCCATATGCCTATGGGCATTGTACGTTGTATTAATTAAGGAAGGATGAGTCTTTATATTCCCTGTTGCAGAATATTGCAAAGAATCACCACGGGATGACGTCTAACACTGCAGAAATAATTTTGTTGTTCAGTTTATGCATTTTGGATAAAGGCATTGTGAAAGAACAGATTTGCACAGCAAACCTTTTCTGACCATTGTTGTGCTGTCTTATTTCATTCTTTGACTTTTACAAATCAGCCAGGAAAGGCAGAGAAGAGGGAGAGGTGGGGCAGGAGGAGAAAGACAAAGGAGGAGAATAAAATACTCGTTCAGAACCAGCAAGCGTAACTGCATCAATGCATCTCCTTGCCCAAAAAATCACACTCAATTAGCTGCTGAGAGTGAGATACACATTTGTCCCAACATCAACAACAGGGGAAGACGAGACAAAAAAGCAGGAAGCAAAAGGCATTCTGGCAGCAGTCAGATGTGCAAAGACAGGCTCATTCTATAGAAACAGCGTGCCTATGTGGCTGTGATGGGTAGAAGAAAACATGACAGGAGGTCTGTAAACAATCCACTATCTCGTTACAAGTTAGGTTTGCATTTAAAATACAGGCATCCTCAGATACGGCACGGAGAGAAGAAGAATGAAAAGGGCAAGGCTACTTGCATGTCTGCCCATCAATGGTAGAATGACATCGTAGTAGGAGAGATCTGTGAAATCATGGAGCTTTTGTGGGCTCCTTTGCTTCAGGTTGGATCAATGCCCAGCATCCTGGCAGGTTGAGTACAAAATACACTCCCAGCTCTTCTGAACAGTAGAGTTCCACAGCATCACCATCCCCAAAGCATTCTCCCCTTTTCAAGTAAGAAAGCACTCTGCAAAGTGCTACAACAGGAGTACATGCTGCCTACATGACAAGAAGTGAAGATATATGGCCAAACTGTAGGTGGACAAAGAGCTTCTCTTTGTCAAGTTCTTAATCTGTTGTTATAGATGAGCAATAAGAGGAAAGAAAAGTACAAGGCCAAATGAAATTTAATACTCTGCTGTTTTCTGGCTTCAGGACAAATTCCAAAATGTCAACGCATTGCTCAAATCTAATGATTTGGAGAAAGAAAAAGAATTCTGGAGAAAAGACAGCAGATCTAGAAATGGCTTTAGGGAGACACTATTACAGATTATCCCTAGAATCAATATTATAATGGAACATGTCTCTTTTCCTCAATGATTTTCAATCAAAACCTGAAAACCAAAAATATCACAGAATCACTGTTTTTGCTCACAGTATTGTGAGCAAAAACTCAACAAAAACATTTTGCTCACAATATTGTGAGCAAAACCCAAGAATCTTTCCACACTCTTTGGCTAAAGACTTGGCAGGGTTTCTGGTTTGTTTTTCTTCTTCTTTTTTTCCAATAAAAAGCAAGATGTCATCCTGTGGGAGAAAACACAGATCTACTTCAATCAGCACTGAAGACTGCTGGTATTATTTATTATTTCCTCAAGTCTTTTCCAGTAGTCACAAGTTAGTACCTTTCTCTGAGACAGCCACGGCAATTCTGATGTTTCACTAAATATGAAGATGTATCTACAATCCGATTTTATTGCCTTCTGCCAATTGAGGACAATTACCCATAAGATAATTACAGAGCTACGATAACCACTGCTATCTGCTATTCCAATTAGCTTGCTACAAATATGCAAGTAAAACAGCCTCACTCACTGCCTTCTCATCCTTATTCTATATATGATCAGCAAGAGACAAGTTACTGGATCAACATTATTTAAAAGAACCTGTGGCGTAGCTAATAAGATACTCCTTCCCACTCTTACGTTCTGATGTAGCTTCATGCTTGTTACGCTGAACAATAGCAAAATTAAACTCATCTCATTCTACAGAGGAGGCTCGGGGGAATGCCAAGGAAAGAAAGGATGGGAGTTTCAATTTCTTCTCTTGCCGAGAACGAATTCAGCCTCATATAACTGCTGATGAGTTGTCGTTTTAAGAGGGTTTGTTAATTTCCAACAGGCAGAAGGCATAAAGAGGGACCTCCTTATCTTTAATGGATGTTATTGAGCAACACAAATGGCTCACAGTTAAACGAATGCAGAAGCATCTTGTCTGTTTTGCCATGATAAGACTGTTCTTCCTGCACAGCATGGGTTCAGCTCCTTCTGTTAAACAAAACAACTGTTTTTGTTCAACTTAATGGCAGGCAAACTTCCAACGGTTGAGAGGCTGAAGTCAGTTCAGAGAAATGAACTGGAATTTATCTGGGTCTCTTCTGATTCTTTTTGAGAAAATTACCTGAGGAACTTTGAGATATGACTGAAATTCAAGTTTTAAGCAAAAATGGCCTCTATGAGTGTGAAACACTTACTGAAAATAAGTTCTCCATTAGATCGCATCCTTCTCCAACCCAAAAATGCTTCCAGACCCAGCTGCTGCAAAGAGGCAGGAGCTGTAAGAACTCACACCAAAGTGTACCTCTGGAAATCCAAGTGGGACACCTGGGATGAGACCTGGGGCAGAGGGGAGGCTATGCCCAGGAAAGCTGCTCAGCTCTCTGCTGTCAGCAGATGTTTTGCTGCTGAATTAAATGCCTGAAAATTTATGTCCATAATCAAAGCGGGTAGAAAGATCATTCCAAATCTTCTCAGAACAGTGGTGGTTTTAAAAACAAACCCCACAGCTTTCTCTGTCAGTCATCTGAAAGCAGGAGCGGTCCCTCCCACAGTGAAAACCAGTCCATTTGCCCAAAAACAAGGAGATTAGCATGGTATGAGCCAAAGGCCAAAACCTAAGCCAAATTGCACATGAAAAATTAGGAGAATACTCCTCGCTAGCCAAAGAGCACAAAATATGATAATACCATCAGTCTGGCAGCCTAGCTTTCAATTTGCTTTGCCAAGCCATGACAGTATGGGAGATCCCCATATGCCTCAGGGAAATGCATTATTCAATATATTAATTAGAGGGAGCTGGCTTTCATCATTGCTTCCTACAAAGTATCAAACAGAATTACTCTGGGACTGTTACTGACAGGCTGAAATTAATTTGTGTTTGAGTTCATATGCATTAGGGAGAGGCAGAATAAAATCAGCCCATGCAAGCCATACTAGTCTGCATCACAACTTTTAGGCTTCCAATGCTGATCATGAGGTTCTCATCACATCTTATTTGGCGCCCTCTTACATCAGAAGGAAATAGATACTTCCACCACACACTGTCTGGAATGACATGGTACTGGGATCCAGCCCAGAGATCAGATTTAACTGGGAGAGGCACTCAACCAACTCCTCCTTAGACTTTTCTTGCACAGTGGATTCTCTGGTCTGCTCCAATCTTGGACAGTTAGTCCTGAGAGAGTGGGGGATTATAAATAGATTCGAGATTTACAATGGGGAAACAAGAGAAGATACTGGCCCCTGGGGACATGAAGAAACCTGATGGTTAAGAGACCAAATCATGACGCTTTTAGACAGCAGAAAGCCTGAACTGTAGAGCAAAGCGTGACACTTTATAGTAGGCGGCAAATTTAAAACCAGTGAACACAAATTTCAGCCTTTCCTTCTACAGTCTTAAAAAAATAAATAGGACACTGCCAGATGCTTTATATTAATGCAAAAAAAAAAAACCAAAAAACCATCAATTATACTAAAATTACAACAAGTCACAAATTTTAAAAGCCAAATAGTGTTCATGTAAGGACATCCACAATTGCATTCAAGGAGAAGGGTAGTCCCTCCTTTTCCAGTTTGTGCCATCTCTCTAAAGAAAATGGAGGTTAAGTATAAAAGCTCTTTCAAAAGCAACTTATTCACAAAATGTCTCTCTTAGAGATTATCACATCACCTTCGAAAAAGCTCACTCCGGCTGCATTCTGTCAGAGCCAGAATTCCAGAGGTGCTCCATAGGCTTCTAAGCCTGCTGTCACATGACTCTTATTTTGGTTCATTTGTTATGTAATTCATTGGATTTAAAAGTATTTAAAATTATTTCCCCTCATGATCACACACATTCCTTACAGCCAGTATGCTTTTCTCTTTCTTTCTTATTAGAACAGCTTTGAGCCCAGGGAGTCTGGCAGCATAGCAACCAGAAGATTTCATCCAAAAGTCAAATGTTCTCCAAGGAAAACAAGCAGCAAGGAGAGGAGCACCACCAAATAAATACGTAAATAAATAAAAATGAGGCAACGAATATCCTTTACAAGTTCTACCAAAGTATCAGCCACTGTGTAGAGCTACAATTCACAATGTAAGAGACTAATTGTACCAAATGGCTTTTGTTAGCTTAAGTCATTAGAACCAGTGGGGTACACGGGATCTCTGTAGAACAGTCCTGAGGGATTTTCCAAAAACAGAATCCAAAGGATTTTCATTTTCTTAGGGCCATTTAGGATTTTAGGCTCTCTTAACTCTCCATGAAACCTATCACAGGGTCTCTGGAAGAACACTTAGCAATCTATAGTAAAAGAAACAGGATACTAAGTTTTGGGGAAAATACATTCACAGAGAAAAGCAACTTATAAAACTTTCAAAGGTTTCCAAAACCTTGCTAGTCACTCCTTTAAGCTAACAATCACAGTGATGAAGAAGTACTTTGTGAGCATCCTGACCATTTAGTTTGGATATCAGGAACCAATATCTTCCTTGCATCACAAAAAATCAGGTGCGAAGGGGAGTTGGGAGCCCTCTATCCAGACGCTTTGTTTCAGACTTCACTATCTCCCTGCTTTATTTTTAAAAGCTCATGTATATACTGAAATAAGATTTTATTTCAAATTCAAAAATCACTTCAAAAAACATGCAAAAAGTCAACAACTCAAGGAGGATTCTTTCTGTTGGTGTTTGTTTTTGACAAATATTTTACACAGATTCCTAAAATATTGGTATTTGAAACTTAAACAAACAAAAAGCCACAACATGTTTCAACCAATAAAATGCATCCAACTCTTATATCCAAGTTTCTTTTCTATCTCTGCCACTCACATACTGCGTAATCAGAAGCCAGTCAGCTACAATCTAATATTTGGAAACACTGAATATCCATATTGCCAACTGCACTAACTGCAGCACAAAGAATGAAAAGAAAATCACTGTTCTCACAGTTTCCCCATTTGTTCATCTTTTGAATGAAGGTGAAAATAAAATTGCTCTTATTATCACCACAATGTTATGATCTTTAATTAAGTAACGTGTCCTTGCAAGAAATCTTCCAATATATGCCAAGACCTTTTAAGAAGGTCTCTCTCCTCAACCCTAATTATAGAGCTTGAGACTAGAATTTTAAAATTATCCTACCTAGTGAAGTTAGTGGTCACAATGGCTTGAATAGCACATTCTGGATTTATGTTAGCATCACCCTCCGGGATGAAAACCTTTCCCAGGTGTTCCCACCTACAGGACATGGCAAATGAGTCCTTTAACACAGGCAAATGAGTCATCAACCCACAGCAGCTTCCAGAAGTGATAGGTCCCTGTTCAGTCCTCAAAGCATGGTGTATGTGAAAAAGCACTCTGTGTGTGCCTCCATGAGGTTACAGGCAGTGTTAGCTGTGGCTGCTAAATTGGATTTATTTTATTCACAGCTCCAAGTCCAGTATCGTTTTAACTCCAAAAAAAAAAACACTAATGCAGGATTACTTCATAGTCAATTTGATGTCTACAAAACTGTACTTTCTCAACAATAAATTTGGCTGTAAAAACTTCTGAGATGTTTCCCAAGCACTACACAGTGACACCATCTGATAGTTAATGATTAGTTGGATTTACATGAGAGACAGGCACATATTTGACTAACCACTTAATTGCTGGCAAACAAGTGAAGTAAAGCTAACCTTAGCTGTATCCAGAGATCTGGAATGGCCCCTGAAACTGTCCATGTAGACCCAAATTGGCACTGAGATTAGGAAACATTAGTGCTCCAACAGAGTTGAGGAATAAAAACAAACCTCTGCCCATCCGCAGACCTGTAACCATTTGAAACACAGATACAACTTCCTTATCTCCTGCTACTTTGCTCTCAGATATCCACATCAGCCTCTGGCATATTCTTCACAAAATTCAAGCCACAAACACATAAAAATATACCATCTAACTTTATCACTGTTTCAATCCAAAGCACAATGAAAAGGACTGAAAACCTTGCCTTCAAACTTGCTGGCTTGTACCTTGACCAAGTATGGCAGAAAACTCACAGCTCCTAAACACGATCCAAGGTGAAGCACAATCCCCTTCCTTCTCCTCGTTTCTAATCCCCTGTGTTCAAAATAACTGGGGCTGGCACTCACAGGTACAAAACATCCAGAGGCTTCATTGACTAGCACAGAGAGTGGCAGAACAGGGTGACATCCACACAGGGTAGTGGTCACTGTGTCTGCTCAGCAAACATAGGCAGGTCCTCCAAAGACAGATGGGACAGCATACGATATTGACAGCCATTTATCTAATCAGCCAGAAAACACAGCTCACCTTGTGGAACTCTGCATTCTAAAGAATAACAGAATAAGACAATAAAATGACTTTATAAGCCACTGAAGTATCTTTTAAATCTCTAGTGTCATTGAGTATTTATGATTAATGCATGGATATGCAATGATGCAGCACTTGATACGACAGTATTTGAGTACTTCAGCCATTACAGCCAGCAAGGAAAAGATATGCTCTCTGATCTTGATCTTACCTAAGGGGTAAGAAGGCAAAGGCATCTTGAGTCACCCAACAGGACATGGAAAAGCCATGGTCCAGCTAAGTACTCAACAAGGCTTGGCAAACGCTCCGTTAATCAAGTTGTCTTGCCATCTGGTTAGTCCTACTGTCCTACCCAAAGGGAGAGACAGAGGCGGGAAAGCAACTTGAGAACTCAAAGGACTTGATTGTCCGTATCTGAACAGAGACAGAATTGGTCAGTACAGAACCAATGCATTTTACAGTCAGGGAAACTTCCCCAGAGTTCCTACAGTACAAAATATGGACTCCACCTTTTATAACATTCCACACGTCAGCACAGGTGTCTACATTACAGTGTGAGGAAAAAAAGCAGGGCCCAGAGGCAACTGAAGAAATAAGTATTAAAAAAAGAACACTGAGTATGCCCCTAACTGGAAGCAGCAGGAGTGCAAAGTTCTTTATCTTGAGTCTTTTCATTGTGTGATGAAACATTTGGGAATTTCTGTGTCACATTAGTGTAAGCTCCTATTTCCAGCCTTACAGAATCCTGAATTACTAAAATATCTGAGGCCAATGCACATGGGAACCAAATTTGGATTGTTCTAATCATATCAAGTAACGCATTCTGTTCAAGCTGTGCCACTGCCATCAGTGGGTGTAGCTAACAAATGAATCATTACTACAGAAGTAGAGAACTCAAATCTTAGTTTTTATAGCTACAAGTGGCCCAGATAAGAATCTCAGCATATGGACAAACTAAGATCTGGGTGCAGGAAGTGGTGGGAAATGTCCCACAAGCTGCAGTACATATGATACCCATATGGAATGAGAACACAGTGATCAGCACTGAAGTCTGAGACTAAGGAAAAAAAAGGCAAAAGTAAGAGCCAGGATTAAAAGCCACAGGCCAGTACTGCAGCTTAGGATTTTGCTTTTGACCAGCATGGAGCCATTGCAAGTGCAGGCTGACAGAGCAACAGCAAAACGCACAGGATGACTTGTGTGTCCACAACTACCAAAGAGCTCTTGCTCACTAGACTGAGTGAAAATTCACATTCCATCCCCAACAGTTCTGATACAATTGTAATTTCCTTCTGGACTTAAAGTCTCTCTATTTGAGCTCACAGTCTGACAGAAGAAAAACATGTTTTGAGGAAAAAAAACAGTAGACAGAAGATGCCTTAGACAAGACCAACTGCATTTACATCTGATGATTAACCCATTTGATGGAGGAGGTTCACATGAGGCCCTAATAATAAGTAAACACATAGCAGCACAAATAAGCAAATAACCACTGATTTTGGTATCTTCCCATCATTATTTCACCTTTCCTGGAAATTTAATTAACAGGTTTGACAATAAGTAGTTTACAGGCTGATGAAAGCCTCTGAGTAGTGGCTCTGAAACTTACAACTATGTCTCCTTTCTCCTTCTTTCACAACCTAATAAAAGAGCTAAAGTGCTCTTGCATTTCTTTTTTGGTACACTTACATGCCAGAGCTTGTAACTCATCACAGTTTGCAGCTTTAAAAAGAAAGGACAAAAGAAAAAAAAAAATCAGACAGCTAAGGGGAGTTATTATGTTCCAAAATTTCAACATTTCTGACCCCTGCACTACGAATTGGTTCAAATCTGTCTCACTCTGGGAAAAACCTAATTCACTCTCTTGGAAAGTGTATTGTCAGTGGGATTCTACTGTTTCTGAGTGGAATAAAGATTTCTAGATCTATGGCATATCAGCTTCAACAACAGAAGACTTTTATGTTTTCTAAGAGAAGGAGATAATTGAAACAGAGGCTTTTTTCAATGCAGTGATAAAAAAAAGAGCATTTAAACTACACTGTGAAGAGACTGCATGAAAAGTAAAGCAAATTGTAGAAAAATCTACATCTTTAGGATACAAGTGGACAAAGGTAATCCATTAACCATTATTATTAAGGAAAACAGCAACAACAAAACACACACACACAAAAACCCAACAACATCACAGCATCACCTTTAGAAAGAGATTCTTTTATTCACAGGTCAGGTCAGTCCTTGTGTGTTTTCTTCCAAGAAAGTCACTCCTCTAAGCTCAGCTGTGTTATTTGAAGGGTAGGGCACATCTATTCCATAGGACCTGCTATTCTATTCCACAGAAGTATACACCTGGGGAGGTTCTACACTCAGCTGTGTCAAGTGCCCCTAGGCATGAATGATGAAATCAAAAGATTTTTGATAGGTCACCTGTCACCAGAACCAGGAGAATATAACCACCTTTCCTTTACTACCAAAATGTCAACGGTGACATGGCCAGAAAAGAGCATAAGTCTTTGATATATTTTGCAGGTCTGTGAGACTTACGATCTTACAACTTCCTTTCCCACATGGTCAAACATCTCCTTTCACTGTCCAAAATCCAAAGGCACACTGGGGCAAATCAGGTATGGTATGAAAAAGCCATTTGTCAAATGTGGGAAAGCTGTTTAAAGGGACTAGCAGAAGGATCTAGACAAACCTGAGAGACTTTGAAAAACCTGAGAGACATTTTTCTCCATTGCAAGGTGTGGAAATACTGCAAATTCCATCTGTAGACATTTTGGCATGGATTCCAGGAGTTCTTAATGATGATCAAGAATGCAGATTTGACTTGAAAATATTTGCATTGTTCTTCGCAATAAGGAGTCAATACCTAAATCATCCAAGTCCTTTTAAATTACTGACTGTTCAAAATAAGGGCCTCTGGTTCCTTAATAATCACATCTTTTCAGCCTTAAGTACAAGGCACTTATTTAACTATTTACAGATTTTGTAAATCAGCACTTTTACATACTCACATACACTGCATTACCTAGCATGTAGTACAATATTAAGACTGATTTAAGCCCCAAATCCTAGATTCAACTACAGAAGAATACCACTGGTTTCTTTTCTCTCACCAAAGTCAATTATTGAGCCTTCAACTGGTGGAGAAGTTTGGAAAAGCAGCATGTGAAATAGAGGAGCCTGGAGATAGGAGCTAAGTATATTTCATCTTCTGCTTTTAAGATACTCTTCCAATTTTGGATACGAACAGTTGGGAAGAGGAAAGAAAGATAGTCACAAAGCAAATTTTTAGCAAACACTTTGCACGTCCTGAGCTCTCACTAGTCAGTAGAAAGAAACTGGTTCCTCAGAGGGTGATTCAAAGCAGAGTCTGAGTCATTCTTTCTCCCAATGGCTTGCATAAGGAGACTGGTCAGAGTGTCTGGCTCTGTGCAAAGATTGTGTTGCAGGTTAAAGGAGCTCTCACAAGAGTGGAAAAAGAGATGGTCCAGAGATCATGGATTTGCCACTGAAGTACTGAGGCAGTTTTTCTGTTAGTGTAAGCAGCTATACGAAAGAAGTAGGAGTTCTGCAATTACCAAAAGACTTGTATTAACCTCCAGAAGGCACCAGCTGATCCTGGGCAAGAAAGAGGTAAAAACATGGAGACATTCACCGATAGCTCTGCAAGATACATACTATGGAATGAGCATATCATGTTAATCACAACCAAAATCAAGAGCATATTTAGTGTTCTGGTAAAAAAAAAAAAACCCAGTCTCTTCAAATCAAATATGCTTCACCTCCCTATGATATGCTGAAAGCAAGCAAATTCAGAAGGCAAAACTCACCAGTAAAACCTGCTTGGAGTGACTCTCTCATGCATGAGCTGCCATTTTCTTCCAAAATCAGTAGAGCTGTACAGCTGAAAGACAGAGAGAGAGAGAGAAGTATAAACTTTGAGCAAGAAGAGAAGAGCTGCTGCTTCGTAAAGGATTAAAATCTGTTCAGATTAAAGAATAGGAAAGGATTCTCCCGCACAGTTATCTATCAACCTCACTGCCAGGGATGGCTAATAAGACAATCTCCTCCTCTCATATTTAACCTAAACTGCACTACTGAGACTAAAAACAGGTTGGCTCTTCCAAAACATTTTCAAACATTTTTGTGCTTCCTAATTCTGCTGTCAACATGTTCGCTTTGGCTGCCATTTGAGAAAGCTGGCAGTCCCCCAGCTTTTTCAGCCCAACAGGAAGCAGGTGATGGATGACATGTAAATTCCTATCATTGGTTCGAATGAAAGATAAATGAGATTAGTTAACATTCTTATGATGTGGTAGATAGTGACTCTATACTCAGCACCATGCTGTGATTTGTTTTTATGGTGAGGATTACATCCCTCTCCAGAGTAAGAAAGAATATGAAATTTCTCCTAATTTACAGCTTCCATGTACAGAACAGGCAAGGTCTACATTTTGAGGTAGGCTAGGAATCAATCTGCTCAAGTAGTTAAACATTCAGGATAGTGAAGTAGAAACTTCCTGAAAGCCAAATTTTCCATCTAATAATTGTTCTCTGTCTTTCTGGCTAGCAAAAGACATAGGTTCACTTCACATGTACTCTGCTTAACATTACAAACACCATCCTCCACAATTTATCATCCACAACTGATTCACTCATAATCAATTCACATGTAAGCTGTATACCTGCAACTTTGAGATTTTTTTTTTTCTTTTTAGAAATAAATTACTTTCAGAAATAGCTGCTCTGCTTTACAATCTCAGAGAAATAACAGTATTTTGAAGGAAACTTCAAATAAATTCCATTTGAAATAAATTCTCGTTTAATAGAATAAGGGTTGATTGCAGGCTAAGCAGGTAGATAACAGAGCCAAGAAACTCATATGTTTGTAACATTTAAACTTTAGGTTCTTAATAGCAAAATGATAACATCTGAGTTAAGGTTATGCATTTGATTTGCAGTAACTGAATTTACAAATAGGAGGCAGGACTATGTTCAGATTAGAAGGGCTCACGACCTCACGATGTGAACTACGGTTATGCTATGATGGATGACTTAGTATGTCTGGGGAGATAAACTACACGTGCTTGCACTGAACGTTGGAATTTCCTGAATGATCAGTATCTTTGACCACAAGGATCCAGCAGACACATCAGAGTAGGTCCCTAGAACAATTTACCAAAGGAGATAGGGAAGGACTGTTAAAGCAGTGTCTGTACCTTGAGGCAGCTAACTAATTCTTACTGTGTTTTCACATGACCATGTAGTCAAGCCTCTGCACTGCATAACTAGCAAAAGGAAACTCAAAAAGAGACCCCATCAAACATCTAATACAGCTAGTTCTGCAAAAACAAAATAATCAGATACTTGCTTTTTTTGCAAATGGAGAAAATTTCTGGCACTGACAGCTCAAGCTGCCAGTGAATAAAGCATATCGTGGAGCAGAGTAGAAGCAGGTGTCCTCCAATCTTCATGTCAGAATGAGCTCCACTTCTGTATGCTTCAGCCAACGTTGTTGGGCTTGTGGTAAGAAATATTAGGAAAGATTTTTCTGATCTCTGTTCTATGGGAGATCAGACTTCCTCTCTGGCTTTATTTCTTTGGCATTGTCACCAGATAAGATACAGCACTATATAACTGCTGTTATCTGCACCTCCTCTCCTTTTCTGCTCACCCATCACAGTGATTGTTAAAAAAAAAAAAAAAAAAAAGTGAGTAGAGAAACCTCCCAAAATAATAATCTTTAGACACAAAATAATTTTTTTTCCTTTTTTTTTTTTTTTATTTTTAATTAAAATAACCAGGAAAAGAAAATTCCTCATCTGAACCCAAGAATAGTCTTATGAATTCAACTTCAATATTAAGATAACTACCTTCTGAGCGAACATCCTGATTAACATTGTCCATATAGAGAAATTCCTTATAGAGAACTATTGAAAATCCACAGTCCAGAAGTAAAATTGGACGGTGCTACAACTCTCTCAGCACTAGCCTGGTACCTGCCAGTAATATTCCTTGTGTCATTTAACACGGTTTCACACATACAAGGACTTGTACACAGAGACTTAGTCACACCAATCACATGAAACAACTTCTCCTCCCTATCCTGACCGCATGTACAATTTGCAAACTGATCCATAATGCTTTACAAATCATAGCCTCAGTAACTCCTGTTCATAAGTAAGTGGGACCAGCAACCTTATTGTATTCCGCAACAGATTAACCATTCTCACCAGGAGCACAAAGGATTAGCAAACTATATCCATTTCCTCAGATTCTCTTTTATCTTTTGCCCCTAGCATTTCTTTTTCTTTCATAGCTCCTTAACAGCAGTAGCTATAGACAGCACGGTGGCAGGAGGCACAAACGCTTTCTAGCTACTCCTCTCTCCCACTGTGCCTCATTCAGGAAACATCGTTCTCTCTATCAAGCTAAAAACTGGAGACCAACTACTGAGTATTTTTTTCCCTTCTTTCTATTAAATCTCAGACTGACTGATGGTAGAGAGATTAAATTGAACTTGCAGCCTTTAGGTGATTTCAGACAGAGTAAGATAAGGAGGATACTTATTCATTGAACCTTCTAGTACCTGGCATGGCCCTTCTGTCCACCCACCACATCCACTCAGCCCCTAGGCACCCTACCTGCTTCATGGATCTCCTTTCTCATATTCCGTCTGTTTGCCTTGGAAAAAGTCTTTGACCAGATACCCTTAAAGAAGCAGACGCTCTCCTTCTATGTATTCTTGTACTATTAATTTGGATAACTTGTATTTATCTATTTATTTTAGGCATCCACTTTGAATTCTAACCAGATGACTGAGTGTTAAAGCCGTTTGCTGTATGACAACAAACTCCTGTAGGGTATATCCAGACCAGTTCACTTGCATAGTATTATATACAGACGCAAAAGTTAATACTGAATAAATACTCACTGAGTATTTAATACAATACTGAATAAAACTCACAATAAAGACCTTTCTGGTTTGCATCAAAATTTATCGTATATATACTTTCCATTCTTCTCCCTTAGTGGGAGAAAAGATACATTTTAGATGAGACAACAAATTTAGTGGCAAGTACAGCAGATTTCAATAGAGATTAATTTGACCTAAGGCTGAATACCAAGTGATGGAAGGAAATGAGGTTTGCATGGTGCCAAGATTTTCGTTTTTTAAAGCTCTGCCCTGGCTCCTCAGTGATAAATAATCTTTGGCATTTCCACCTCCCAGACTATTCCAACACATCAGCTCACAAGACAGATGGATTTCAGCGTACCATGAGTGTATACCCTTTTGCAACTATCTTGTATTATTTGACCTGCGCTGATTAATGGAAAATTAAGCCAATTACAGGTCATAATGTTTGGATGGGCTGATCTTCATTGAAACTTGGTTCTTTTACCATGGCACAGTTGAAGAGGGCCATGCAAAGGCCTCGACTAAGGAGAAATTCAGAAGCAGAACCCAAAGCAGAAGAACGGAGTCCTGGTCTATGGCAAGTGTGACAAAATTGAATTTTTAATGCGAAGACAAACTCACCATCCTACACCTACCGCAGAAGAACCTCAGTAACCACCACTACAGCACTTGGCCCAACCCAGCAACTGCTATTTGAATAAGCAGCTGCCAAGAGCAGACTCCTTCAAATTCCAGTAACACCTGCAGCATTTCGTTTAATAGAGACATTTTTTTTTTCCCTGAGATAAGCAGCAAGACCTTTAATAAGGGAGCTTTATCCCCGATGTCACATTCTAGGCCATAAACGCATACAACATGCCAGAAACAGTCAGAACAACTCAGCTGGAAAGATTTTTACATGCACACATGCACACAGTGTCGCATATGAAAATAGTCTCTAAGATCTAGTTCCCCAGTAGAAACTCTCAGAGTGGCACAAAACTTTTGCTTGCATGATCTTCTTTGAGGCTGGGATCATTAGTTTTGGGTGCTTTCTTTTCTAGGTAATAGTTAGAAAAAAGTAGATAATTTTGCTCAAGCCCGGCCTCTCCAAACAGAAGCAGTGTGAGAAACTGGCTGACTTAACTGCCACTTCAATAGAAGGAAAAAATGAGCAAAAAAATAAAAGCCTGCAAATAAATGGAGCAGATAAATCCCCTGAAAGTAGATGCTTTTCCAAAGCACAATTCCTAAACCAAGATACACTTCTAAAATGGCCAACTAATCCTCTTAGAAACCTTCATTTCTCTCCACAGACACTAAAAGTAGTCCACACTGACTAGTGGAGACAGAGGTACCCCCACTGCAGATTGCACATTAGGTTCCTTATGCCCACGTTGACTTGCCTGGTCCTCAATGTGAAAGCATGCAGAAGACTGAAGATTCAGTAGGAGGTAGGGAATGGCCAGCATACAATAGTCTGGGTACACTTACCACAATAAAAACACTGGCAATGTCACGTCTATTGCTTCTCAATCAACAGACTAAATAAATTCATAGAAATTTCATACTGGTATGCTTTCTTGCTCAGACACAGAAGGAGAATCAGGGCATCAGAAACATAAATAAAAAGTGAATATCCAAATAAAATCACTCTGTTGTTATGAAATCAGGAGTACTGACCTGAGCAAACATCTGGAAAGAATCTCCATAGTTCCATGCCTGCCAGCCAACCATGGAGTGCATTTGGAGCTTGCAGATAATGGTGCCAGATGGAGTGAGCAAGAACAGCTGGACTATATGTACTTACACGAACAATTCATTTACTATGCACAAAATGATGCTTCCTTCCTCAAAACAATACATCCAGCTGATGATGGCATGATACATTCATATATTCACCCTGAATCTAGCAGGGTGAAAGTCAGACTAGGGGTAATTACTGGGCAGCAGCTGACATGCGGTAACATGATGAAAGAGGAGGGGCAGACCAGACAGGCCAGCCATGTGCTTAGAAGAGCATGATCCCAAGCAGTAGCTTGGATTGCTTATGTGAAAAGATGGCTCTGAAACCAGAATAGCACAAAAGCAAGCTAACACCTTCTCCGCCAGAGCTGGTGGGAAATATCTGCAGAATGTGTGGAGCATTCCTGCCAAAAAATCAAACTGGGACAGATGAAGAATAAAATCAGGTCAACATTTCAGTAGGAAATTGGACTGTGTGCAAGTGATCTGCAAAAATTAACTCAGAAAACTAAGTCTGTTGCAGGGTCTTAAATTCTCTCACCAGAAGGAAAAAGATCACAATTACTGGCAAAGATTTAAAGGCTCAGAAATTGAGAAAAAATTGTTAACTACTCAGAAAATTGCAAGATTTGTTTTCTGTCTACACTGTGTTACAGATTAAATTACAAAAGGGGAAGAAGGGGCTATCATTAGTATGTCAGGAAGTTCATTTCTAGAAGGAAAATGAGCTTTCTGCAGGAAAAAAAGTCACAGTACTTTTCAGCCTTTATAGTATAGAACAGAGAAGCTCTGTCTAAAAGCAACCAAAGACTCACCATGTGGGGGAATGTACATAATAAACTCAAACTGCAGACTAAGGACTAGGTTCTTCAGGAGGAGAAACATTTTGAAATATCTTGGATCAATATTCTGTATAGGATAGATGGATGGTTCTCACTTCACCCACTGCAATGAAAGATCTTTTTTCACCACTAAAATTAGACATAGGAATTAACTAATATGGCTGCTCTTACTTGGCAAAAGTAAATGAATAAAGGGGTCTGTACTGACAGAGATAACTGCTCCCGCAAGTAAAAGGAGATGAGATATAATTACAGTTCTGTTACCTCTTATTTCTTTCATCTTTAAAATTATACCCATTTCTAGTCACCAATTGTAAGACTGCTCCTGAAGATCAAATCCATCTAGTAAACATGCTCTGTTGAATTCACCACTGACTCTCCAAGCTGCCAAAATATTATTTCTTTTTTGTTTCATTGTTTCACCATTTGAAAATGGTATCCTTTTCATTCAGCTCCAGCTGATTTTAAAGTGTGCCAGTGTCCCTGAGACAATCTCTATAACTTCTCATTCATGAGCTTTCATGAGGCACCTCCACAATATCAAGCAGAAACCATAATGAGACATGAATGCTTCTGTCGCATTCAAGCTGATGTCCAACTGAAGAATAATACCTGTTCCATAACACCTTGCTTTGATGGGGCTGCAGAGAAGATTTAAAAAGCTGGTAAGTTCTTCAGGACCTTCAGAGAAGGTAAATGAGAGCTTCTCATTCTCTTCTCTTGGCACAAGCTGTTCAGCAAAACATCCTTGTCAGCTCCACACTAAAAAAAATGCAATAAATATATCCTGCATCCCGAGCCAAAACATTCATGTAGCAGCTGGAGGAGCTGAGTTTAGGTGAAAGAAATCTACCAGCACCATATTTATGGACTTTGTTTACATAGAATTGTAAAAACTAGTAATTGTAATGAAAACAAATGGACCGGTTTATCTCTACACTCTGATTTCTTTTCCAGGTGATTAAGGGTTGCATGAAGACAACTCATTAGAGCCCAAGGCTTCACTCTAGCACAGAGCAATTAGACTTTGTTAGGCATGGATAAAGAATGCGTCCACGGAGTGCTGCATGCCCAAGACCCACCGGAGCTGCTCATTTTGCTATAGATGTTATACAGGAAAAGGCACAATGGAAACAGGCTCTTTTGATGAAAATGTGGTCTAGAGAGAAATTAAATTAGGTGCATTTGTATCATCTCTCTCATACAGGAAAAAAAAAAAAAGTATCAGAAGATGGGTAGTTTTCTTCACACTTTAAAATCTTTCACTGAAATATTTCATGTGCTGGCTGGCAAAAGTGGTTCTTAGGAAAAAAAAAAAAAAACACCTCAGACTACACCATTATAAAGAATTGGTCAGGGATCTTCTGTGCAAAGCCACAAAACTTTGGAAATCACAGAATCGCTCAGGTTGAAAAAGGCCTTAAAGCCTTGAAAAAGGCCATCATGTCCAACCGCAGTGTTCAACTTCACATTGTAATTGTACAGCTCAGTTCATACCTGGCTTATAAAACAACCAGGTCTTGCACCAGCATTACATTTTGTGGTTTTACAGTTAAATAAATAAGTGCTTTCATCTGATGGGTCCACCACAATAGTTGAATTTGCTTAAAGCAGATGCTCAAAGCAATACCTCCCTCTCTGCTTCTCCCCTTCACTTCCAAGATAAAGTGGAAGTGGATTATGGTGGTAGAAAAAAATGTCTCCTCAAAAACCTTCACACTGCAATTTCTCTTAAGCCTAATTGGTACTGAGTACACTCAGCCAAAAAAAAAAAAAAAAAAGCCATTTCTGCTGAGAGTACAGCATATCTTTCGCTTTTCCACTGCATGACTGGTTTGCAGTGGAACAAGCAGTCCAGATACAGCTTCAAGAGGAGTGATGACATAAATGTGTGTTACTAAAGACATTAAGGCACGTTTCAGTCCTGGGTGAAAAGAGCCTCTCTTTCCTCTCATTGCTCTCCCAGCCCCAAAAATGCTGGACTTGTCCAGAACCAAGATGAAAAGCATACTTTCAGATTTCTTCCTCTCTAACTGAAGAACTGGATGAAAAATCGTGTTCATTTTGGTCACTCAAAGTATATTTCAATCATTTATAAATAATTTAGTTTTAACAACGTGCAAAAGGTACTATAAATAGAAATGCCGTTTTGAATGAAAGCTCACTTTTTTGACTGCTTTACTATTCCTTAATTCCTGCCATTTCAAATACTCCAGAATTAATTCTACAGTCCAGGGGAGGGCTACGGTTGAGTAACTTGCTGCCAACAATCCCTTTGTGATTAAAGTTTAGTTAATAAACATTATTGAAAACTACAGGTATTAAAGGGGGAGGGGAACCCCAAAACTGATAAAAAACCCTACCAGAATATGAGAGCAGAGATAGACCTAGTAGGTGAAGCAGGCAAGGTGTGATGCATGGGGGACATGATTTCCCACATCAGTGATGCAGAGCGTGAGACTAGACAGTGAAGGGGCAGGGATGCAAGGGAGGGGAAGGACGATACTGAGACTGTGAGATCAGAATGGGATGGAGGTGACAGAGGGGCCACCTGCTGCCAGGGTCCACAAAGTGCCCTAGGTGATGTTTTTGCTAATATTTGTTCCACTGGCATCCAGAGGCAGAGAAAGGCCTGTTCCAGCTGCTGCTTCCTCCCTTTTTCCCTAGGATCAGCTCTTCAATAGTAACAAAACACTGAGTCAGCTCTCTGGCTGCTGACTTTTCTCCCTCTGAGCTGAGCTGGTCCCTTTGAAGCCCAGTTTATTCTAAGCTTAAAAACCATCAACAAGAAGATATCAGTCTGAGGTCTGTGTGAACCAGATCCACCAGCTGCTCCACCAGGGAGCTCTGTGCTCTTCCTATCCCAACTGGAAAATCTTATTTGCTCCAGGGGCATTCACACTGTACCTCTTTAGGAGCTCATTCAGTCCTTATGTTCCAAAAGTTTAACAATAAGGGGAACTGAATGGGAGCCACGTGTCTGATGGGAAGATTTTTCTTTTAAATGTGCTCTATTGCATGATATACACCTTTAATTAAGGCACAAGCATCTGGGTACATTCATTGCTATTACAGACCAATCTTTCATGTTTATTAAACATAATACTACAGCAGGGAAAGCAGTTGAGGCTCAGACATTAGCCTGAGCAAGACATAAAGCTACGATCACACACCTGACTCTTCCTTTCCTGCTTTCTTTGCAACCCTTGCAGCACTTTCTGTAGGGTAACCTCCATATTATGCAAAACAAGGTTTAATGAAAAGCTTTTGGTTTTTTTCCCCCAGGAGAGTGAGGTAGATTTCACACCACCAAAATACCTTCCAAATTCATAAGGTTTTGCTGAGTTATTTCTTTTAGTGGAAAAAAACCTATCATTTCTGGGTATTATGGAACAGGGTTTGAATGGATTTTTATTCTAAGATGTAATTGTTGTTCACATAAAAAAAAGTTCACATGGCTAGAAAGAAAGAAACATTAATCTGAGCTCAATCAAAATGTGCCATTTTGGCAAAATTAGAGCAATCCATTTTGCTTGGGGTTAAACTGTGCGTTATTTAACACACATCCTCATCCTGCCAGCCAATTCAGCTTCAGTTTTCCTTCCATTTGCATTTTCACAGGTCAGAGAGGCTACTCAGAGTGGGGCTCATCACCCCACAGTCACTGAGCTGAGGTGTACCTGACACGACCTAACTCACACGCACAAAAAAATGAGTTAAATAAAACCGTTCTCCTTGCTGAGGCTATCACCTCCTTGGCAGCAATCACACAGAACAGAAAATAATGTTCTCCTATTTGGAAGCTCTAGTTAATCCTGCTCTGATCCCGCCTTTCTCCGCTGCCAGAGACCACCGCAGCCTCTCTGCAAGCACACGTGATATCAAAGTTGTGAATCTCGAGGGGTTTACTCTGCTCAGAAACATTAGCACATCAGCCTGGATGTGCATTCACAACAGCTAAGCACTTTGCTCTCCTTGGCATGGGTTTCACTCTGTCTAAGGCAAAGTAGCACACACCAAGAAATGCATCACAAGTACACAGGTGTCAAACAACTTGGAGGGAAGTCAGACAAAGGTAATAAAAAGTGACCCAAGGAGACAGATTCCAAGAGTTGAATGCATAGAGTTTCTCCAGAGACTGTAAAAAGGAAGCACAGAATTGCCTATCCATATGTAAATGGCATAACACCAAGCAAATGGGAAACTCTAAAAGGATTTAAACTGGATGACTCACAAAAAGAGGTAAAATTAAGAAGTTAGTATGAAGAACAGGCTGGTATGAGTGAAAGGCAAAGACTGATATTACCAACCCTTAGAGAACATTCCTAGATAGAGTTCCAAGAATTGCAAATACTAATTTTTTTGTAATTTCCTTTCCAGTTTCCAGTCTTACTACTTCAAATAGCAATAAAGTCTGCAAAGGGACAAGAGAGACATAATAGAATCATAGAATCTAATAATAGAATCATAGAAATAATATCCCCTCTGCCTGTTAAAAGACCCATAAGCCAGGAAGGATGGCACAACTGGTATCACCCTGCAGCCCCTCCAGCTGCATTCTGCTGGTTGGGCCTCATAACACACATCTTCAGACACCCACAACACACTGTGCTATGCCTTTTGGTCATGGATATGCCCCAGATGCAATCCAAGAAGGTTTCTGGGAAACTACAATGAATGAATGGGCATTATCTAGGAGGTGTACAAATCCTGCCCTAGGACCTTACTTTTATGTAAAATTCTGGTCCCCGCACACATCTTGGCCTTGATCCCATGCAGCATAGCGAGCAGAGCAAAGCCCACTATAGCCAATGGGAGTCTGGTGCCCCTCAAAACTGAATACAAGTGCTGCCTGTAGGACAACTGTGTCTGTGAAATAACTTCTATGAGTAAAAAGGTTATAAAAGATAGAAAACATCAGCTTCTGATAGTGCTGAAGGTGCAAGTTTAGTCCAGCAACTACCATTTTCTACTCACACATCCCAGCTCTTGCACCAACTTCTACAATTCCTCTAGGCCATCTTTATTACCTCACACTTGTCATATCCCATCCTACAATAAATCAGGAGAAGTAAAATTTAAGATGAAAGCAAACTTGCTTCTATGAGTTTGAATAAATTACATAATAAAGAAACAGTTCCTCAGCTTCACCTTCCTTCTACTCAATCAGCTCTGGTCTCTGCCAGATGCTCTGCTGGCTTGGAAATGTTCTTAAGTGTTCTTAATGTAACACTCTTAAAATGTGGTAGAGAAATTCTTTTTTATACCCTGAACATCAAATGGTCTCATAGAAAACAACAGACAGTGCCCTCCCTGGGCTTCACAGTGCTTCAGTTCATCCTCATCCAAAAAAGCAGAGATGGATAAGTACCACCCATGCACAAGCATGAAGGGCAGCATACAGATGTTTACAGGAGGAACCCAAGTGAACAGCATCATCGCAAATGCCAACCACCATCAGGAACAATTTAGCTTGACAGCTGTAGCTGAAACTGTCACTGCATTGAGGCATCACTGCCAGAAAAATCACCAAATGAGAAACTTGCATGTTTCAGGGATCTCCTAGGGCTATTGGGCATACACCATTTACACTGTCATCTCTGATTCATCCATCATCCAGTTCCTGCAGTCAAACAGTGGAAAATTGTACCTTTGGAATAAGTGAATCTGCAATGGCAAATCATGCAACAAAAAGGACGTTCCTACCTAACCTCTCTCTGTACTTTATGTGGTGACCATACTTAAACTCAACTCCCTTTAATTCAAACTCTAGGTACCTTCAATCCACTTCACAGAGCAGGGGCATGAGGGGGCACGGAGAGCAAGCCTGATCCAAGCCAACAAGCGTAGTCTACAATGAGTTAATCAATATAAAGCAACATTAAATCCTGAAGGTAGCCAGACTTTTCAGTGACTGTACAGCATAATTCTTAGGATAAGGGAAAGCTGCAGAGGAAGAACAAAGCAGCCTTCTCCATGCTGTCAGTAGAGAAAACCACAGGTCATCTGGATAGGGAACAGCAGACTTGATTTTGCAGCAGGCCTCTTTCAGGTTTGTCACATCCGTGCCGCTGGGTATGCATGCATAGCTCTCGTGGACTTATGCTGAGATCTAAGGAAATCAACTGGCCTGCAGCAAGAGCTGTGTTTGTAAGAGGACAAAACTAGAGCCCTGATTTGACAGCAAAACTTTTGATGACACTGTTGTGCTCCTACTATATGGCAGGAAAGCCCCCTTGGGTACACTGTATTCTGCTAACGTATTATTTGTACGTGCTGTTTTCTCTTCAATGCTGCAAATATAAAGTGCTACCAAATTTAGATGGTTTATGATGACTGAATCTCTGGCAAAAAATGAGATGCCCAAGTTTGGAGGCTGTGGGAAGGATCAGGTTTTCTTCCTTTGCTGTAAAGAAACTGAAGAATTTTCTATAAAGCTTTGAGTTTTATTGTTTGTTTTGTTGGTGGTTTTTTTTCCACTTGTCTTTTTCTCAAAAATTTCATTCCTCATCTTGGTCCCCCAGCTCCTCCTTTTATCACACCCACTACACTCTGGACGTACCAAAATATTACTGCAACATGCCCTAACTTTCATTTTATAGCCACCCATGGTCCTATAAAAATCAATTGAACACAAACCCGAAGAATTTTATTATAGTGGAAGAACATCTTGTAAGTGCCACAAAACTGCTATGGGGCTTCTACTGCAGAAGTCCAAACTTGCACACAGATATGCACACCTGCTAATAAGCAATCCATTAGTCTTCTCCCAGACAACCTATATGGAAGACCAAGTTCATTGCAGACCAAAATGGAACTGCAGACAAGCAGTATTTGCAATGATGAATAAAGCACTCTTTTGAAAGAATAAACAGACCACAGCAGAATAATGCTGGAATCAGTTTATGGAAATCTTGGCCTTTTCTTGTTTATTTGTTTTTCTTTGGAGATAGAACGTCCAGTCTTCATAACTGTGAGGAAGCATTTGAAAAATATCATTTCTAACGTGTCCTTAGTCACAGAATCATCAGAAGAAATCTAAGAGAGAACAACCAGAATTACTCAAATATGTCCCAGATATTCTTTTTACCCAACTCATTACCAGTTCATGACTTCTAAGATCCTGGGATTAGTAACCCAGAGGTGCTAGACCAGAAAATCCATGGTCTACATTTTTACCACTGAGGCAATGAGCACAAAAAGCTGAAAACCACACTGCATTACCAATAGCAGCACGTGACTTTGAAACAACCCTGCTTACAGAGGGTCAAAAGACTTCAGGCCGTGCCCCTAGTAAGTTTATGCTCCAGAATAGCACTGGTTACATGCAGCTACTATCAGAAGGAAAAAATACCAGCTGAGGTAAATTTCCATATATCAAGCTTCAGCAATGGAAACAAATAGTCACCTTTGCATAAGCAACAGCTTAACACACAGGCAGATGAGCCCACCAGAGACTCTGTATCTCTCAGCAGGCAGATTTTTGGAAAGAAAAAACAAACAAACAAACAAAACCTGCACACTGGAAGGAGTAAACTACATTCATCTTATTTCCTCGAGGGAACAGAATACAATGCAAGTTTTCAGGCCAGATCTTCCAGACTTAAATCAGCATTTTCCTGTTAAAATCAATGGAGCCACATTCAATTTCAGCTGCTACATATGTGACTGCATGTGTCTTTTGTAAACCAGCTCAGGTGTGCTATTAGATCAGGTCATGGTCCATTTACCTGCTGAAACCAAACACTGGAGGCAGAGATGGTTTGGAGTGATTCACTAAGAGGAGAGAGACACAGAAACCTATTTGTGAAGAAAAATCTGAAACAGAACTGGGGCCACATACCAGCTTCTGCTATTTCAGAGATCTGCTTCACACAATAGCCACTAAATTATTTGAAATGAAATGTGTGAGCTTTTTAGTATACTGCTGTGCTACTACATAAACAAAGGGCCCTCTCTGCCCTGTGGTACATTTACAATTACAGCATCTGCTGGCATGAAATTCCCACACAGAGCTCTTATCCCAGCTGTGTTGGAAATTCCACCAGAGTATGAAGCCTGGGGAGAAATGAAGTTGCAAGAGGGACTCCTATAACTTTTCTACAGGGTCATCCATGCCAGTGGAAAGGAAAAAAACAGGATTTAGGAAGCCTGGGTGAATTGACAGCTCTGCTACTGGTTAGCTGGCTAAGCTTGCACACCTCACTACTTCTTCCTGTGCTTTATTATCCCTCTAAATTTTGCACTGCCTCACCTACTGTGCCTCTGTATTGGCAATGATAAGGCCCTGTCTCCTGAGCCATTCAGGCTTCCTTCTCCTGACAGTGGAAGGCAACATTACATACAGTGATAACACAGGCAACTCCTGGGTAAATCGGGTGATTCTTTCTGGTCATGGGATGAAGGGAGCTGCTAAGGACTGCGTGGTGCAATGCTCACCAGGGCATCTCAGGGTTTAGTAAATCCAGTTGCATTTCAGAGAAGAGTGGTGGAGAGGAAATGCCAGCTCCTGTCTGTAAACTTTTTGTCAGGTTTGTTTTGTTGTCTGTCAGATATGCACCTTCCAGCTGTATAAACAGATAGAAGGTAGTGGTACAGATAAGATACAGTAAGAGTCTTCTGTTAAATGGATGTGCCATGCCCAGCAGCAAAGCACTAGGCAGGTACTACCATCATAGCAATGGACTCCCAAAAGAAATAAAGTCAGAGATTTCTGTGTGCTCTATGGTGAACTTGTACGATCAGATGGCTAGGCTGGGCCCTGTGCAACCTTACCAGCTTTCAAATCAATTGCAACTTAAAGGTACTATAGCAGCTAGAAGCAACGTAATAGTGAGGACTTTGATTCTCAGTACTGCTAACTACAGCCAAGGTTCTGCATTGTGCTCAAGACTGTATAAATACTAATGGTTCCCACCATTGGACAGTTCACTTAACCATTTTCCCCAGTACTAACATTGTTTTTATGTTCTACAAACATGCCAAGGGTTCAGCAGCTGTTATTAAGAAGCTGAAACAGCTCTGAGTTAGAGACAGAAGTGAGAGCAAAGGAAAGCCTGCTATTCCTACTCCTGACTGTAAGTTCCTAGTCTGGCACATAGAAATGCAGCCTAACAGACTGCCCCGTTTCTTGGTCATTGATCATGTAGAAATTAACCATGTGCAGGTGCATGTATGGTGGGGAAGGACACCATCTTCTCCCCTCAGCATTATTCATCCAGCTAACCACCCAAGGGCACTGGTCTATCCTATCCCAGTCATCCATCTTGGATGACATTAAAAATGAAAGTATGGTCTTTATTAAGTGGCCCACTGCCATCCTAATGTGCAATACTTCTAAAATAGAGAGGTCTAGTATTGTCAAGGCAATGTGCAAATACTAATTAATGCCACCATTATCCAGACAGAAAGAATTGTCCCTGTTGGGCAGACTTCCCATAGTTCTCAGCCATCTGAATCACTGACTGTAATGGAGCTTCTGGGCCCCTGATCCTTCTGGGTAACACATGACCCTTCCTGTTTAACAAAACATAACAGCTTTTCAACTGTCACCTTCAAGAAAGCACACTTGGTTGGAGGGAATTAAATAGTGTCCCTCTGTATTCAATTCTACATGCCTCCAGTCATACTTTCAGTTGCTCCCGGACACATCTTCCCCCAGGCTATGGCTTTAATGTCCTGAACTGTTAAAGAAATATGAGAGCATAGCAAAATCCATGAGAGAAAAACTACTTAAAATGCCAACACTAAAAGCCCTTATGCCCATCTTACTTGTATGTCTTTGCAGGCTCTTTGAAATAGTGGAAGACTGTCTTTATAACCACTTTACACCCTAATTTGTAAAGGCCACCTCATTTACTGGCATTAATCCAGGAAAGCACTTATGCAAACTCCTAAATGTAGGTCCAAGCATTTGACTGCTCTGACATCAGGCAGGATTACCTTTTTTAATACTAAATTCTACATTTTATAGGTAGTGCTATTCAAAGTGAAATTTTGATGACAATTCACAGAAGTCTATGTTCATTCTCACAGGCACATTTCTATCACTTTATTTGCAGTATTTTCGGTACAATTAATCTTGTTGTTCCGGGGCCTGGAATAGTCAATAGCATTTCTAAACTCAAGCATTACATTGAGTCAATTCAGTGACAGAAAAGGATACCAGACTAAAGGTTCCCATGGTCAGCATCAGCAGACATTTAAGTGCAGTCAACAGTTGAACTGTGCTCTTTCTGCAGTTGGAAGTAATATCCCTAATTGTGCTCGCTGAATTTTAGAGGAGACTTATTGGTGTCACCAGACCAGGCAAAAACAGGAAAACAGGAAGAAATTAAAAGGGAAAAAATAAAGGTCAGGGAAACCAGGCTGAATTCATCTCATTCCATTGAAGCAATCTAGTAGGCAACCTATACCTACACAAATTAATCCCAGTATAGAGGAGCAAAAGACTAAGAATTCCATCATTACTTCCATGTCTTGTTTGCTTTCTCCTCCAAGGAAGGAGATCATTATATTCCATAGGCACAATAGAAGGAAATGGAAAACTCAATTTTTGTTGCTTTGTTCGTATTGGAATCATATCCCATGTAACCCAGACATCTGGATTGGTTTCATATCCCTTAATCTCAGATATCTATATGGCAAATATTTCCATCTCAGCAATATGGAGTTACTTCCTTAACAGTCAGTTGAATTCTAGCCAGTACAATTTGGCCTAAGGTACCATATACCACAATAGTCACCTACATTTGGTCCCAAAAATCAATAAACACCATCCAGTAGATCACCAACTATTACACACAGCCCTGACACCCAATTCAGGTGTACATTGCTACACTTTAGATCCCTACAGTAAGGTAAAAAATATATCATATCCTGATGTTCTTTATTCTTCTACCTACTCCATTACCTCGTATTTATTCCCATCTGCTGTATTTATAGCCACCCTTGCCACACTTAGGCTTCAGATAAAATCAATATACAGTTATGATTTAGCATTGTCCAGGAATAAAACACTGGATCCTTCTGTCTTATACAATAAACTGGGTTCCTTCAGCAGCAGAGCACATTTAAGCATCAAATGTGTCTCACTCCATTTATCTCTATATTTTCCTTTTCAAAGTAAAACCTGTTCATGAACTATCTATAACATAAATAAAAAGCAATAAGAAAGTCTGTTCTAGCTAAATCAAGTTTCATGAGCAGTTACTTTCTTTTTGCCACCACAAATCATCACAAGCCCAAAGTTCACTATTTCGCTAGGACAAAATTCATTGAGCATTTCTGAAGTGGAGCCAACGTTGCATAATTTAATTTCTCATCTCCTATTAAAACTGCCAGGCTTACCATAATCAGAGTGATAAATGAAGACTCATACATCTTCTTTCTGACATTAATGCCCATCAATGCTTCAAACGCAAACAATTGTAACATTTGACTTTATAAAAATTACCTGGTGCACCAACATCACTTAATTAAATCATTTAAAAACTACTTTTGTTACATTTAATGAATGATATATTATACTGCAACGAAACACGCAGCAATACAAATACTTCACAATGCTAACAATTAAGGCTCACTTCACTTACGGCAATTGACAACACAAGTGCTCCTCATTTCATTCAGTTTGTGCATTCCAAATGAACTGGTTAGCAAAAAGGGTGCTTCTTTGCTAATGAGTTTTGTAATCAAGGCATCTATTTTAATTTCAAATTGGCTAGATTGGGGGAAATTGCTGAACTAAATGGCTGGTTCTAATTAGGATTATAAAAATATTCATCATGCAGTAGAATTAGTGCGAGGTCTTGATTTCCCTAAATTTGCATATAGCTTTGGTTTAAGAGTGGGGAAAAAAACTCCTGATAAATTGTCTTCCTTCTAATGAATTGAACAAACACTATATCTGTTTTAGTCGTCCTTTCATTTAAAGGCACTGATACATATTCATGATTTGTAAATGAAGTTAAGTGATTTCAATTCTTCAGTTCATTACCATATTGAAGAAGAGACTTCTGCAAATTGCCTTTAAATATTCCCAATCTCAAGGGTTTCATGCCTTAAAAAAAAAAAAAAGAAAAAGAAAAAGAAAAGAAAAAAAAAAAAAAAAAAGAAAGAAAAAGAAAAAAACTTGACTAACATTTCAGTTTATCTGTTTGATGGAGTTCTGCCTGCCTGGGAGAGCTGCTGGCAGGTGTCTCGTCCAGCGAAGGACACACGATGCATTTGTAGAACCTGATGTTCTCAGAAGAGCATTCAAAAGGCAAAGAGATGAAAGGGCGTATTTGTGGTTAAGTCATGGGAACAGGACTCAATCTGGATTCAATCTCTGACTTTGTTATAACCCTCCGTAGTAGTTAGGCAATGAAACACTTTAATGACCTGTGCCTGAATACACTATAGATACTCTGGGGACAATGCTTTGTCTGTCAGCTTTATGTTTAATTGCAAGTTCTCTGGGGCAGGGATTGCTTTACTGTGAATGTGTATTACAATGGATCAGTCAGCACAGTAGGAATTTCTAAGAGCAGTACTGTAACACGACTTGTATTAACCATGTAACACTAAGTGTTACTTGACAGAAGAGCCACATACATTATTTCATTCCTCAGTAAGATAGGCCCGTAGGAGTAATTGTTATTATGGCAGCTTCCTCGATTCCTTTCCCCTTTGGGTGAAGAGAAGAATGTGGTAGGTGTGCCTCCAGCTTCACTCTGCAGGGTGCTCAAATGCCAATGTGATTGGTACAATATAAATTGGAAAGCTGAGTACTGTATCCAAAGGACTGGAACCACAGCCATCATGCTCTTCGGTTGTCAATGAGCCATGATGAGAAATTAGCCCCAGTGTGTTCTCTCACATCATATAGTGAAATGGTGATTCTAACGAGAGTTCATGCAAGAGCAGAGAGAGTTTATTTTCCTTGTTAAATATAATGTTCACATCTTGCTAAGAAAAACTGAGTTATATCCAAGAGAATCAGTCTCGAGCCATTGCTGATAAAAGGAGAGGTAGCTCACACCTCTGACAACCACAGTTACATCTGCCTTTCAGTGCAGGGATTGCTTCTGAGGACCCAGTGACAGTTGTGGGTGCCTGCTGATTTAAATCACAATGACATGTGGTACAGCCACCAACCCAGATTTCTTCATCAACTCCACGCCTCAGTTACCAAGGAAAGAAAACGTGTAGGGTTTGATTTGGAGTCGCATCTGATTTTGGACATGCAGCAGCACAGACAGCTCAATCTCAGTGTGCAACTGTTAGCCTAGAAACACACTTCAGCTTCAAGTGCAATATTCTCCCCTGAACACAACCCCAAGGTCTCCTGGAACAAGGAGTCAGGGCACCCTCTGGAAATAAAGCAGGATACGGCTCCCAAGCCTCTGTGCTAGTGAAGCTGAGCTGAGCAGATGGAGCGGGAGCTAAGCCCCAAACCCTGCAGTGCAGGCACCTCCTGAGGGACAGGGGCTGAGGATCCCCTGAAGGGACTGAGGGCTCTATTCATGTACCAGCTCAGTGATCTACTATAACAGGGAAAGAGGAGATGATAAGTTGTCTCATTCTCAGTGTGGGTATACGTATAAAAAAAATGTATATAATTCTTTATATGACTCCACAAAGCAGAATGCCTGGAATAAGGTGCCTAAATTTTGGGAAGTACGTGATTGCAGCCAAACCTTCCTCTCAGCAAGTTGCATTGGATTCTGGCAAAAACAAAGGGACAAACAAATGAAATCCCCTTAGCTGTCTCGTGTTTTATCTGGAGTCTGGGCTCAAACTTCAGGGGAGAATTTCACCTGGCAAGCAGGGAGGCACTGCCTTAGTGGCTCTAGGTCTGTGTGTCTGGGCAATTAGAACTCTTCCACATAGTGCCAGCATTATCTGTGATTCTTTTTGATAGATTCAGCACCACCTAATCAAGATAGTCAGAGCTCTAACGTGCACCACATCTAATTTTTTTAGATCATAACTTGCCAGATGTCAAATACTGAAGACGTCTCCCCAGCCATACTGATATTGTCTGCCAGGTGCAATTCGTTGATACAGCAGAGCGTTATCTTACCTGTGTTATTTATCATCTCATTCAAAGTGATATAAAGACACCCACTTTCTTTCATTCACTTCCTCCTGAAGATTAAACACTATGGAGCAATAAGTCATTGCTTGCCTAACTCCTTGTTTATCCAGTTCTCTCAAACAGGGAATTTCAGATGATGTGGCATTGAACTAGGCAGTCTCCCACCTATTCCCAATAGATTGTCAATCATGCTTCGGCATTTTGGTCTGAATGAGACAGAGAGAACCGTATCTCTTTGCAGTTTTCTTCTCTTAACAATACTGATTTGAAACATTTTAAATTTCTCTCTAAATCCCCAGAATTATTTCTCTCTCTTAAAAAAAAATAAATCCTTTAACACATATTTATGCATGAGGGCTGGGAAGGCCACTCTGAAAGAAGTGTCAGAGTCATTCTGAGTTCAATTTCCTGAAACTGGAAAATCCTCTGCCTGTTACCACCTCCGGACTCATTCCCCAGAAGGGGAATGTGTGAGGTTAGAAAGTTGATGTTATTGAGAATTAACTGATTCCTTGAATAGGTGAAACAAACTGCAAGGTATTTGAAATCTTAGTATTAGAAATATAAATTGCTTTTCATCAAGAGATGATACAAGCAGGACAACACAGCCTGGCCAAATCATTAAAAAGCAAGGTAAAGGAGTAACTAGATTCCACACAACATCAGGCAAACGTGTAACAACCCTTCAAAATGGTCACAAAGTTCTATATTATTCCACATATTCACTGGTATCTTACACTAGTGAATACACTTTCAAAACTGGCAGAAAACAGCAATTTGGAATGGACAGTACATCTGTTAGAGAAATGAATTCAAAATGTGTTGGGTTTCATCAACTAGAGAAATTGTCTAATATTGTCAAATATGCAAAGGTTAGCTAAAACTAGGGAGGTCTGCTTAGGACAAAGAACTGATTTAAAAAGAGGCTTGAATTATTTTGATAGAGCTGTAGGTGAGAAAACATAAGGAAAATTTTCTAGCAGGAAAGCCCAAAACATTGAGCAATTTTACTTCACACAAAAGCATTGTTTTCTATTTTAATACACAAAACAATTTTAAAACCTAATCTAAACAGTGACCCAACAGATTGTAGGGCACCAGCTGTAGATTTTTCATTATACTATGTAGAAAAAGTTACTAGGAAAAATGTTTTTTCAGATTGATTCTGTTGAATTTCTAAGTTGACCGGAGCTTCCTTACAACACCACATTACTTTAAATTGAAAGAAAATAAAAATAATATTAATTTGAAAGTTATCTCTAAGCTGGGAAGTGAAATGAAATTTGCAAACTTGTTTACACATTCAAGAGAGGATGGATTAGTTCCTCCCTTAGTGATTCCTAATGTTGGGAGTCAAATTGTTTTTGGTATGTTTTCAGATTTATTTGGTATGTTTTAATTCTGCCTCCAAAGCAATCATTACAAATAGACTTTAAAGGTCAAGCACACTTCTAAAGCTTAGAGGGGGGAGGATTCTGTAGGAGTGCCTACAACACTGAACTTAAAGCGATCCAATGACTTTCACTAGCATCTTCCTGATCACACTATCTGTGGATGAGCATTAGCTGCAGGTTCTGGGCTAATTATAAACTTCCTATTTCTTTATTCCCTGCATGTATTTAAATCAAAAGGTACCTATGGTTTTCTCAGCAAAGGGCTGCGCCTGGAAGTAAGAGGTATGCTTTAGAGCAGTTGTATTCACACCAGCTGGGTTCACAAAATAAGAAGACAAGCAGAACCTAGTCTGTTCCAGGCAGCAATCCAGTCTCCGTCAGGCAACTTCATGCTGCCTCACTTGATGCATCTTCCTGAACACTAAGGAAAAGTATCACGATTGGATCAGCATCATGCGTGCCCAGCAGGTCAAGGGATGTTATTCTCTCCCTCTACTCTGCCCTTGAGAGGCCATATCTGGAGTACTGTGTGCAGGTCTGTACTCTTCAGTTTAAGAAAGACAGGCAACTTCCAGAGGTAGTCCAGCAGAGGGCCACAAAGATGATGAGGGGCTTGGAGCATCTCCTTTATGAGGAAAGATTGAGATATGTGGGACTGTTCAGTCTGGAGAAGACAAGGCTGAAGGGGGATCTTACCAATGCTTATAAGTATCGATTGGGCAGGAGCCAAGTGGACAGGACCAGGCTCTTTTCAGTGGTGCCCAGCAAGAAGATAGGAGGCAATGGGCACAAACTAGAACATAGGAAGTTCCATACAAGCATGAGGAAAAACTTTTTTACTTTGAGGGTGACAGAGCACTGGAACAAAGTGCTCGGAGAGGTTTTAGAATCTCCTTCCCTGGAGATATTCAAAATCCATCTGGACACCTTCCTGTGTAGGGAACCTGCTTCAGCAAGAGATAGGACTAGATGATTTCCAGAGGTCCCTTCCAATCCCTACAACTCTGTGTGAATATAAATGAATACAAAGACAAACAAAAAGACTAAGTCTGAACATCACGTTGCTTCATCTCACTTTGACTACCTTCACCACCTTTGCGCTTTTACATTGTGGACAAATTTCTTCAGTTCCCAGGATAAAATACAAGCAACCTCAGGGACGTGCTAATTTGCACTTCATTTTCCTTCTCTCTCTTCTGAGTACATGAGAACAGCTGAGGTGAACTACACTCTCCAGATAAGAATTACTTTGAAGGAGCAAGACCAAAATGCTCTCAAGCCATTAGTGCAGTAATTAACACCTCAGAGGAAAGCATATGTATTTGAACACACATGCTTTGTATTTTGATTTATTTTTCCAGTGGCTAATATGGGGGGAGAAAAAAAACAAAAACATAGAGCACTGGAAATAGAAGCACAGTGTTAAAACCAAAGAACAGATGCTTCTCATTCACTACAGCTGGATCTTTTTGCAAACACATACTCAGCACGTCATATCTGGCTTCTCACATCCATGTGCGCCTCACCAGCTGTCTGTTTCTTTCAGCACTGTCTTTATACAAACAACAGTACCATTTAAAATCTTTACATCCAGTTTAAAAATGGCATCAAATCATTCCATGACATCAGACAAATAGACTGGTCATTCTAGTTTCCTTCAAAATCCCAGTTACACTGAACATCTGAATGCAGAAAACTATTTGACATTTGACTAACTCCTTCTTATAGTTAGCATTTGATAGTATGAAAGGAGTCTATTTACAATAGCTTTGTGCTTGCAAATGTCACTCAAGCATCATCAGTAGCCCAGCAGCAAACCACCTGGTGCCTGCCACAGCATTCTGTTTACAAGGGGATGGAAAGGTTACACTGGGAAGTATAGCACCAGTACATGATTTGATTGTACTCTCAAGCTTCAGTAAAGATTTGTAGTAAATCCTTTGTAGCTTTTCAAAGGAAGTACTACCAAATACAAGAGGCACAAAAATTCAGGAGTTTTGCCCTATACCAGGGGTATGAGATTGTCTATTAAAAAAGCCTCATAAATAGCTGTAAGAATTGAAGATCCCACCCAAAACATGAACACATACTTGACAGATTAATGCAAAAAACTTAAATGGTCTCCTCAGCACATTTTTACTTCTTTCCACAGGCTAAAAATAACAGAAACTGAAGTGAGAAAAGAAAAGAACTTGACAGGCTTTAAGCCTTCTAAAATTTGTAGCTTGATAATCTGGCCTATGCTGTAGCTTTGTGCTGAAGTGGGGACTACTGTTCCGGAAGTGGAGCCACATTTACAAGTCACACTGCACTCACATTGCTCAGCATCTTTCAAGACAGTTGAGTACCATATAAGAGCAGTCTAAGGTCGAAGAAGCAGACATAAGATTTGTCTCCCTAACAAAAGCACTGTAAAGTGACCTAAAAAGAGGCACAGCAGAATCCTTCATCTGTTGCTGCTCACTGATTTCCACATTAACCAACTTCAGCATGTAAGCAGAATAAGCATCCCTTCGTACACAACAGCCAGCTGTTTTGAGCTGCCTCAGAGTGCTCAATGCTTACAGACAGCTCAGCTATCACTAAGAGCTACAAATAAACACAGTTTTTAGAACAGCTCCATATCTCATGTCAAATGTGTGAAAGAAGAGAAGAATCTGACCATTACCACTACTAAAGTTTCCATACCCATCGTGATTGCCACACAATTCCTTTTAGCAAGCTGGTTTTGTCACTGGGTAAGTTTTGAACATATCTAAAACTGCAAGGTGAGTGCACCAAAGGACATTATAATCTCTTCACGATGTCTGGAAACGTGTGGTTCTAGACACTATTCCTTTAAGCGCCTGGCTCAAGTATCACTGAAACATGAAATCAATTGCTCACCTTTTGATCCAGACTGTAGGCCAGGATCCACTCCTCCTGCTTGGGATGAAAGAGCAGACTTTGGATATAGAAGTTCAGACGGTACTTCTGGTATGTAGCTCCTTCATCAGAGCTGATGAGAATGCTGCTCTCAATATCTGGATCACTGAGAAGCATAATCTAGAGAAGAAAATAGAAGGAATAATGTGTGAATGGAAAAGTAAAACTGAACGTCATTTGACAGCTCTAATTCTAATTCTCTAACTCATATTCAGAACATTGTTCAATGGTGTAAAGGGCCTACAGGATTTCCCAAAAAACTTGTGTTTTCTAAGTGTTTGGTTTCTATCCTGTTCAGTGATTCATTCACTGGTGATACTGTGCTTTCATTTTTTGTCCAAAAAAATCAGAAATCCAAAAATGAAAATGCCATGATGATATTACTTGGGCAGAGCAACTTCAGAGAGCCACATCTGGCTCTTCCTGGACTCTTTTTCTGTCTATTGCTTCCCTCCAGAAGTGTGGAAATCTCTCCCCAGAAGTAGACAGCAGGGAACTCCTGAGGTTTCAGGCTCGTTATTTGGCAGTTTGCAGAGCTACAGGTGAGAATATCACTTCATTGGAAATAGAATGCCTATGTGGATCATCTGCTGGCACCTGAAATTAGTCCACAGGTGCGTGTGCAAACACTGAAGCATGATCTTATACATCACATTTCCAATCCATACAGTAGGAGAAATCCATTCATTCATAACATATATAATTTTCCCCAAGTACAGGAAAGTGTATGACCTCAATTTCTACAAGGAGAAAAACACTTTTGTGCATTTGATTTTAATTAGAAAATTATTAGCAATATTTTAAAATGGGTTGATTCCACATTATCAGATGCCATGCTCTATGTAAATGTTATCAAGAAAAATGTCGTGGATACATTAACACCATCTTATTAACATCTGGAGAAAACAGCATCACATTAAAGCAAATGCCAACACCATAAAATAAAGGCAAACAGTGGGAAATAAATTAGAGCCATGCTAAACACAGCAGGTTATTGATACACTAGCTGAAACAAATAAAGAAACTGCTTTTCAACAGGAAAACAGATTCAGGAGCATCCATTTCTAGCTAGCTGTGAAATGATCAGCTAAATGCAATCCAACTCTTCTCATCCAACTTCAAGACTATGATTTGTAGATGCATGAATTTTGACAGCAATTATTTAATTACAGGAATTTAGTTAAAAGGAATGTTAAAATCCTTCTCTGTTAGATCCTTCAGCACCTCACATTGACAATTAGCAGCCTCACTAAGCAATCCCCACTTGCTCCCAGAGAAGAGAGAACTGTAACGTACTTTAGTGACAATTGCTTTCATCTACAGAATGGAAGAACGTAAGATTGCCAGCACAAGTAGTAAGAAGTTATTCCAGAGAGATTCTGCATTTGAGGAGAAGATAGTTTGGGAATAAAGATTTTTCCACCTGATATCACAAAAGGTTACAAAGTTAATAACGAAGATTAAAAGGTCACCATTAGCTGTCCCATGCTCCTTATCTGAGGACAGAACTCTGAACAGTTGCACAGACCTCGTGTAGTAGAGATGCAAAACATCCACTCTGCCCTTTCATACATGATCCTCAACACACAGTTGGGAAGTTCAAGAAATTGTTCAGATGAAGTGAAAAAAGCAAGTTTTCCACCAGATGGAACAAACAGTTTGACTTTGTTAACCCTGGAAGCATAATAGTGGTTGCAAGATCACGTAATAAAACCGCAAAGCTAAGAAAAATAACAGTCAACCTTACTGGAAGATTGAAGGGAAAGCTAGAATAGATTAACAGATCTTATTGCAAGTGCCATCACATTAGTCACAAACCATCCCTCAGTCAGTGCTTGATATCAACACTGCAAAAATACTCCTCCAATGTTTTTAAATGGAAAGACAACACATACAACAACTCTGCTAGCACTCATTCTTCCAGGCAAGGCTGATTCAACATAAAGCAGGACGTTCAAAGTGAGAAATAAAAGGCCACTGGTTGTGAAGCCAGGACTGGCTCACAGTTTTGCTCTGGTTGAAGCAAGAGAGTTGTGGCAAACAAGATTTGGCTTTATGTTACTACCACTTCTCTCTTCTCTGCTGGAAGTAGGGAGGGATGGGACAACTTTTGGAAGAGGAAATAGCAGATATTTGTCAAAGGCCCAAAACTGTCACTTCTTATTATGGAAACAAAGTGAAGGATCCACCCCATGTGAGATTTAGATTAATTGCTTTTCATTAAGAGCCAATAAACAAACTCTGGTCAGAATGAGCATTTCTGCCAGAACCCCGTGTTGCCATTTATAATTGCCATAAGGAACAGCAAAGGAGCACCAGAGAGTTGTCAAATGTAATTTATAGGTTTCTAAGAACTAATTATTTTCTATAGTATTAAATTAAATTGCAGCCTTTATTAAAAAGGAAATTACATTTCAACTTGCCACATTATAGAATATATACATACACACACATATTAAAAGTATTTTCATATATAAATAATAATATTAGCATTATCTTCAGTTGCTGTCTTCTCTAGTTTTAGCAGAGAGGAGATGGCAAGGCAGGAAGGGGTGAAGGGGAAGTCCTTGAAAACATATTTGAGATGAGAGGGTTTATACTACATAGAATTTCCTCTGCAGCCTATAGTTTGGCCTCCAAAACTCAGTAAGCAATGGCAAGCACCGCAGAAAAAACAAACCAGACTGAAAATCAGGCTGAACTTCAGGTAGTTCCATAGGACATGAAAGCCAAGGAAGAGAGCTGCCTGGCACGTGGTATGCCTCTGTTTAAAACAGGAGCTTAGAGGACATAAGTAGCTGTTCTGAATGAACTCCAGAACAACAGACACTGGTGGAGGAATTGCAAAAAAGTGATATTCTTCAGGTAAATTACCTTGCCTGAACAACAAAAACTACAATAAGATTTTCAGAACGTGGTCAGGAGAAACATCCAGCTTGGCATCCAGGAAGGGGATTTATCCCAGGAAATGAGCATGGGCTGCAGGCAGAAAGAACAAGGAAGGTGGAGGTGTCATACCTAGTACTTGCCATGTTACATTTGGTACTGAAATTACAGAAGGAGCGAAGAGCCACTGGCATTCACCAGAGAGCATGTAAGACTCTCAAAGGAGATGCGAACGAATTCCAAAGTGAACATGAAGTAAAGTGACACCACATCACAAATCCACTACATGGGAATGCCCATTAATGAACCTGATACAATAAAAACTGTATCTAAAAAAATTTGTAACTAGAAGTTCCCACTACTCTGATTAAAATTCCAGCTGCATCACTGGGTTAACACAAATGTCTTCCTCAGGCCTCGTTTCACACAGATGGTGTCATAGTCCTCTTCCTCTGCTCCAACCTCACCAAGCACAAAACAGATGTGACCTGGAACACTGAACCACATTATTAATGAGCTAGTACATTTCTCATGGGTACAACACTGCAATGATCCCAGACTACTGGCTTGGAGTTATAAGTAGCCGGAGCTCATATCTGTCTAAATCTGTCTGCTGTAGCTATGCCTAACACTTCCCTGTAGCATGGCACTCAGTTCTTCTCCCAACACCCTTCATTGCTCTGCCCTCAGTCTGAAGTCCTGCTCAGCACATCACCTCTATCCTTCTCCTATATGCCAAACACAAGAATAACCACCCCAACCCTTCATCATATTACATGCCATAGGCAAATATCTGCAGCAATAGTGTCACTGAGTTACATTAGCAGGAAGCCTCCCAGTAAGTGAACAAAGACGACAGGTTCAAGATAAATGACTTATGTTCCCAGAAATAAGTAGCAATCATTAAAACATTATGTACTGCCTCCTGATTTTCCTCTGCATTTTCAATGTGCTTTTGTGGCTCTTTTCGCAGTTCCTAGTCAAATTCTCATTTCCCTACTGAAAGTGCTATTATAAAAAGAAATAAACAGAACAGACAAAAAGAGAAAGAAAAAAAAAAAAGTCCACCTACAAACCACTCAAGTCTCCATAGCTACAAAAAAATCCCAGGTCCGTAGCAGTGCATTAGCTATTTGCTTTGGAGCACTGCATTGCCCTATTCTGCGACTCAGAAAGTAGTTCTGTTTTTGCAGTCTTGTTTACGACAGAAACTCCAGGTTTTCTGTTCATATTTCACATCCTCATTGTGATTTCTATATTGAATGTTTTAGCTTTTTATTGTTTTGTTTTGAAGAAATGCTTAGACGCTCAGCTCCTAAATACACAGAATCTTTCCAAAGCCAGGCAGAGGATTTTCTGTAGACATGGCTTTATCTACACCACCAGCACAAAAACACAACTATATTGAAGGTTTTTTTAATCTTTACTTTCCCATTTTGATTTATACCATATTAGCTTTGTGTTTAAAAAGCTGCAAAGCTTCACGAATTTATGCTGAAACATCAGTGCAAGAGGAGAATTGTTGTATTTTTGGACTTATGATGTCCATTACACTTTTTGAAATTAAGAAATAAATAAATCTGAAATTATATTTAAGGGTGCAAAGAAATTTTATTCCTACAGAACATCAGTTCATCGCACATATGCGGTGTGAACGATTTGGAAACTTCTTATGGGAAAACTAATGTAAAATGCTTCAGTAGTAACACTGAAGTCTGACCATATGAAAAGTGTCACTGGAAAATTTTTGTTGCCCATTCTCCTCTCATCCTTTCTACCTCCTACATTATTACTTCAATTTACTCGTGCTGCACGCTAAATTATGCCCACAGAGATATATATACACAACTATCTTTAGAACATAGCTACAAAGCATACCTGATGCCCTTCTATGCCAATGCCATGGAGAACAGGTGAAACTCACTGCAAACAAAATCTCATCCTTCTTTCCCCACCATGTTACCATTCAGTTGAAAAACTTCAGTTGAATTAAATTAGCTGAAATGTCTCCAAGACAAAAACGTACACAAGTCCCCGCTTCTTGCCAGAAAACGTGGCACACTTAAATAAGTGTTTTGCTAAAAAAAAAAAAAAAAGAACCTCCACTTTCCAAAACTAAGAGAAGCATATCAGGAAAAATGGGAGATGTCAGTGATAAAAATCCGCTCTCAAGAGAAGTCCTATTTAGTCAACATGCAAATAGAGCAAAGAAGAAAGCTTCCCTCAAGCTTTAGTGCAATATGCAGTACTGTTTGGAGGACAGCATGTGCATGGATGAGAAGGTTGCCAGCTCTCATACACCCAACCCATTTCTTAGTCACCAATAGCTATAAGAGGGACTGCAGTACTCTAGGAAGCCAAACAAGACAGCCATGAGAGGGGCGATAAGCTTTCACATCATTACTATCACTAAGTCCCAAGAAGAGTCTTTGCAACCCCTTGTGTTATATGCTAGAATTTTACTTCAAGCTCCTACTTGCTTCACATGGTGTAAAAACTTCTTCAGTTTTAAGGGAAACCTGTGGGCATCAGTCAAGCAGTAAAGATGCACTGAGCTTTCATGAGAGATAAATTGCCTGGACCTAACCCCTTTCAACTTCTTGTAACTTCACTTCTTATTACCTGAAATTTAACATTAATAACAGATTTAATTAATGAATATAGCACCAGATTACCATCTCTCAGAACCATAACACTGTAATCTTAAAGGATGAAGTGCACTGCACTCACTTTATAAGGGTTTATGAAGCATGTGTTATAAAAGTACCTCAACCATAAGGCTTTTATACCTTGGCATTCACTTCAATACAATCCCATAAAATTCAAGCAATCTTTAAGTGTTAAAGGTGACTTTCACTACTGTATTTATTATTGGATAATGAAAAATGAGTCAGACAACCATAGAAAATGAGCAATGAAATAGAGTTTCCTGAGACTTTTATGCCGGATCTGCATTACATGAACCATGACCAAATAACCAATAGCCCTCTTAAGACCAAAAGGCACTCGATGCTAGTTTCTCTCCAGAACTTCCTTTCCATAAGGATTTCTATGTAATCACAAACCAGTATCTACTCAGAAGAATTTCATTGCTCATCACTGAACTTTCCAGATGTCAGCAGCTGTTTGGGTGCATGTAACGCTTGAGAAAGATCTCATCCACAGTCCATCAGCTGCAGACTCCAGTAAGTTGGTTTGAGAAGATGGCACAGATCTCTGTCACTTAAGTTAGGGGGACCTCGTCTTAGAGTTCCCCACCTTAGCAACACTGAGAGAAAAAAAATGAGAGCAAATTCTGCAAATATCCTACAAAGAAGGTCCCATGCCTTCTTTGTAGGATATTTTCACTTTTACAGAAGGTACATGAAAGATGAGCACAATGACACAGAGAATAATAATCAATGAATATACATACATATACATATATATATAAACCTAAAAGAGCATGGTGGTCTTGCAATACTGCAACACAAAAGAGGGCACAATGTGGAGGCTTATTCATATTTATGAATAACCCTTTCTGAAATGTAATGTATAACTTTCCTGTTGTATCTTCGCTATATATCACAGAATCACAGAATTATCGAGGTTGGAAAAGACCTAGAAGATCATCCAGTCCAACCATTACCAATACTTCCCAGCTAAATCATACCCCTCAACGCAACATCCAAACGTTTCTTGAACACTCCCGTGGTCGGTGACTCCACCACCTCCCTGGGCAGTGCATTCCAATGCCTGACTACCCTTTCTGAGTAGTAATACTTCCTAATGTCCAGCCTGAACCTCCCCTGGCGCAGCTTCAAACCATTCCCTCTAGTTCTATCACTGATTACACGAGAGAAGAGGCCGACCCCCAGCTCACCACAACCTCCCTTCAGGAAGTTATAGAGAGCTATAAGGTCTCCCCTGAGCCTCCTCTTCTCCAGGCTGAACAATCCCAGCTCCCTCAACCGCTCCTCATAAGGCCTGTGCTCCAGACCCCTCACCAGCTTGGTTGCCCTCCTCTGAACACGTTCCAGGGCCTCGATGTCTTTCTTGCAGTGAGGGGCCCAAAACTGAACACAGTACTCGAGGTGCGGCTGCACCAATGCCGAGTACAGGGGGACAATTACCTCCCTGTTCCTGCTAGTAACACTGTTTTTGATGCAAGCCAGGATGCCGTTGGCCTTCTTGGCCACCTGGGCACACTGTCGGCTCATGTTCAGCCGAGCATCAATCAGTACCCCCAGGTCTGTTTCCTCAACACAGTCCTCCAGCCACTCCGCCCCAAGCCTATAGCGCTGCCTGGGGTTGTTATGGCCAAAGTGCAGGACCCGGCATTTGGTCCTGTTGAACCTCATCCCATTGGCTTCAACCCAGCTCACCAGTCTATCCAGATCCCTCTGCAGGGCCTCGCTACCCTCAGGCAAATCGACACTCCCTGCCAATTTGGTGTCATCCGCGAACTTACTGAGGGTGCACTCAATGCCCTCATCCAAGTCATCAATAAAGATGTTGAAGAGGACAGGCCCCAGCACCGACCCCTGGGGAACACCACTCATGACTGGTTTCCAACTGGATTTGACTCCATTTACCACCACTCTCTGGGCCCGGCCTTCCAGCCAGCTCCTTACCCAGCTGAGAGTGTACCCATCCAAGCCACGGGCTGCCAGCTTTTGCAGGAGAATAGCATGGGAGACAGTGTCAAAGGCTTTGCTGAAGTCTAAGTAGGCCACATATATGCATTTAGACAAACCATCTGCAGAAGTAAGAGTTAGCAAGTTTCATTGTAAGTTTCCCACATTATTCTGCCTAAGTATCAATAGCATTTTGTCAATCAGGAATTTGAGCATAAAGCTGCTGTTCAAACAGTACACCAGGATCAGATTCACTATTAACTTGAACAAGAATCCTGTGATCATCAGAAATAAAACTATGAATTATAACTACAGTCAACCTAGCTTAAGCTTTGATTTGACAGAATTTGGGACAGTAGTTCAAGAGAATTTAAGTCTAGTCCATGAGGACGAATAACGCACATGTCTGAATGTAACAGTAGTATCTCATACACTACATATGAAACAGGAATGTACAGTCCTAGCTTATGCTACACACAGCTTGGCTCAGTCAAGGAAGACTGTACACTTAAGCATTTCAGCAATCCTTTCATTTCCTTCTCACAAAGACTAAAAAAGAGAAATGCCAAAAATACTCTGGGGAAAGTCTGAGATAGAGCACTTTTGTGGTAAAAGAATAATTATCTATCATCCTCCTGTCTGCAGATCCACAGGAATTATATCATCCCAGAGCTTACATGATTAACTTTGAAGAAAAAATTAGTACAAACGCGTACACAAAATGAGGATCAGCATCACCTTACCTTCCCAAAAGAGGGACACAACAGCCTACAAAGTTTGTTTACAGTGAAGAACCCTGGTTAATATTTCCGACTTCCATTGTTTTTTATATCTAATTATATCTAGATTACAACTACAAGTAATTCAGGTTTGTACAAAAACTAAACAATCTCTTGGCATTGCAGCCATACCTGCCTTAAATTGCCAAATCAAAACAAAGCACTTGAACAGAATGCCAAACTCGTACACTCCAATCCCTATGGAAAGAAAACTTCATTTAATTACCATCTCCAGCAGCTGTGCAAGAGCACAGATGCACCTTGCAAGGATGCCCTGAGGATCAGGAGCAAATCAAGGTTAAATTGGATACAGAGCAAGAACCCCTGAAGGAAAACCACTCTACCATCCTCCTTGGCAGGTGTGAAAATGAAAATATATCACGACTCCAATGCTTAAGCCAAGTCAGAGTTGAGAACAGAACTCAGACACTAAAGACTGTTGTCCTAACCCGCCCAGTCCTAGGCTGGACCCAATTTGCATGCACAGGAGCAGGATAAGCCATCATAGTAGACCCAATAAAGCAGAATATCTCAAGTTTGTTTTACTGCTAACCAGGTCAGAACAACACGTCTTTCTGCTTTCCCTTGTATTTTTGGCACTGGACACATGTACTTTTCACTTTTAATTACAAGGCACAGCAAGCATTTGCTTGTTAAATTTCAGGTGCCAGTAGGGATGGAAACCATCCAAAAAGCATGTGTTTGACCTGGTGAAGAGTGACTGATTGGCAACAGCTATGAGCTTGGTTGTAAATCCTTTTCATTGTCACAGCAAGGCAGAGTTTACTCAAAGTTAGTTCATCTCATTATTCTCTTGTTATAGCTGCACATCCTTGGGCTCCCCACAGCTCATCAGAGCAAAGTCCTCTGACACAATAACCCCACCTTTCTGTTGCTATTTTAGTTTTACATGCTGTTCACAGAGAGCTCCTGTTCAGCTGTTTTGCCAAAGGCATTTCCATATCGCAGCATGTTTAAACACAGTGCCCCTCTGTGAACTGCCAAATGATTATAAGCATCACCACTTAAGGCCAGGTTTATACAGATTCAGTTTGGCCACTGCTTCCACATTTGGACCTAGATAAGAAGTCACCTGGCTGGTGACTCGAGGCAACAACCCAGTCCACTTTTCCCAGTGCTTCCGCTGGTAAAAGCGGACATTGTATCAGGAGGTAGATGTAAAGCTGCTGACCTATGTGTGCTTTGCTCTCAAGTCTGGTTTTCTTCATGCCGTAACTATATATGATGCCTTTTCACTCTTCTCAGTTCTGCACAGGAAACTGTTGGAACATCCAACACATTGCTTTGTGGTCACCAGCTTTTTCTAGTGGCACAGAACAGCTCTGATCCCAAACCATACGTGGAGAAAAAGCAGAAGTGGTATTCCCTGTTATAATTATATGCTATTTGAGTAAATGCATGGTTGTACTATTCTCCACAGAACTACAAAGTAATTTTCACCATTATGGTAACTTACTGTGTAAGCAGAAATAGTTACAGAAAATAATGTTATCAGTAGGGAGAGGCTGTGTACACCAGAACTGCTGGAAATGAGAATACCATTTATATAAAAACACTCCTCTGATTATAGGCCTCACTTGGGAAAACAGTTTCCATGTGGGAATAAGTTTACTCACAGTGGTTGCCCCATTACAGAAAACAAAGAGATATGCATGGATAGTTCGTCATGGGGTAAACTTTTGTAGTCCATATACAGCAGTCTGTTTCATTTGAGGACAGCAGAGTGTTTCCTGAATCTTTACAAAAGTAAAAACTGTGTTATCTATCTCCCTTGAAGCCATTAAACCTGAATGCGATTTTAAATGCATCATTGCTTTTCTACTGCTTACACATTTAATTTTTCTGCTTTATAGTCAGACTGCAGAGAGAACATAGACAACAGTCAGATTTATCAATGTTCACATCCAGATGCTAATTATCTATCTCAGTTTACTTACCTAGTGTCTATTAACTGTGCTATTCTAAATGCACTTACCTTCCTAACTTTCCCTCACTGTTTTAAGTCAAAGAGGTGTGAAAAGGTCTGTTTTCTGGATAGAAAGTTGATGGAAACAAAAATTAAGGCTTAAAATTACAAAACATGATGGCATCGCACTGCTCTGCACAGTAGCATTCAATTCTACCCTATTCACTGTGGTGCAAACTCTACCTGCTAACTCAGCCACCAGTTCCTAACATCAATGAAGACTCAGAACAAAGGAACAGGATTCATAACTGCCAGCTCACTGGCTTTCACATTTCTCATTGTATTTGCAAAAGTAACTCCCAATTATACAGTTCCAGCATGTTTATTCTGAAAGTCTTGGCTATAATTACACACTGAGAAAGTGAGGGACTGCCTCAGTGACTGAAAACTGTGGCCATTATGTCTTATTCCAACATTGTCACTGATACCTTGCAGTCTTGGGAAAATCATACACTTTGTGATTTTTTGTTTTCAACATCAAAGTTTGTGATCAATATCCTTTTCCACACACACACACAATCCCTGGTCATTGCAAGGCTAGTTCTTAGTAGCAGAAGAGGAGAGGTAGCTCGTAAAAGAAATACAGGTTTTATCTTCAGCACAACCTTAATACTTTGGTTTAGAAATGTACTGTCAAAGATCAGAAAATTGCCGAGCTGACTCCATCTTTCCATCCATTTCCAAGTCCCAAGTGCTGTGTTCATCATCTCTACTTTACTGGTATATCTCTGGACGTTAACACTTAAGACTTGCTGCTTTATTGCAATCACTTTTAAGGATCACATTGCCTGCCATTGTATGGCTCCGAAGAAGCCAAAAAAAGCCAGATAAGCCTTTTTGTTTGAAAAGGTAGTATTGGCTTTTGTTACAACAGAGAACTAAAAGGTTATGGAACCCACTGCAAAGCAGAACCAGTCTATCCTCAGACAGAAATGTGAGGCTTGACAAAGTGTTGATTTCACAGACTTACTGAAAAACCACAGCCTGATTTTCCTCCCACTGCCTCTGTGCTCCACTTGGGAAATCTCTGTCATTACTCCGAGTTCACCAACATCTGTCTGTGTTCAAAGACACAGGGCATTTGAGGATGAGTAGGGCCAAGGGCAATGAACCCTGGCTATTGCAAAAAGAAATCTCAAACATTTTGAGATGTGCTGCAAAGTTACTCTGAAATCTAGTGCAGCTAAGCTCCATGAAGAAAAACTGCTCCTAAAAACAGTCAAGCAAAAGCGTCCAGGATTCACTGCTTCTTGAGGCAGCACAGTTTTATAACAGAGCCAAGCAGAGATGAAGTTAGTTATTACCCTTACACTGTAAGAGGAAATGTGGATATCTGGGGAGCACAGATGTGGAAGGGGAGTAACATACAACAATGCCAAAGCTCTGGACACATTGCTTAACTTGCAGAGGCCACAGCACTGTGGAGCTCAGGCACCCCAGGTGAAAGCATGGTGCTGTGTACTGTGCGTGGCTAGCAGTAACAGTAAGATACACTCCTTGGGACATCCCATTTAACAAGCTTAACAAGCTTATTTTATGACAAGGTTACCTATCTGGTTGACCAAGGGAAGCCAGTAGATGCAATCTTTTTGAATTTTAGCAAACATTTTGATGCTGTTTCTCACAGTATACTTCTAGACAAAAAAAAGTCCAAAATATAGCTTGACAGATACAATGAGTAAACAATTGACTGATGGGTTGGGCTCAAAAGGTCATAGTAAATGGTATTATATCATACTGGCTGTCAGTCACTAGTGGAGCTCCCCTGGGCTCCATTTAATAGTCAGTTCTCTTCTACAAATGATCTTGATTCAGGACTTGATTGCATGCTAAGTTTGCAGAAGACGCTAAATTAGGAGATCTGACTCCCTCAAGGATGGAGAGGCCCTTGACAATTTAGAGGTTCGAGCAACCTATTGTATGCAATTTAACAACTGTTGGATTCTGCACCTAGGACAGAACCCTGGATATACCTGCAGACTGTGTGACAAGTGGCTGGAGTGCAAAATCACAGAAAGGGATCTGGGGTTCTGGTTAACAGCAAGCTGAATCTGTGTTGGCAGTGTGCTCTGGCAACCAAAAAGGCCAACCTGGGGTACTCTAAGGGTGCATCAATTCCAGCATTCCTGGCTGGTCAAGGGAAGGGATTGTTCCACTCTGCTCTGCATGGCTGCTTTCTCATTGAGTGCAGTTTAGGGCACACAATTATAAGAAGGACATAACTGATTAAAGAGTGTCTAGAGGAGGGCTACAAAGATAGCAGAGTGTCCAAAGAGCAATATGTACGAGGAGTGGCTGAAATCACTGGGTTCATTCAGCTTATAGGAGATTAAGGAATTACATCAGGGGAGGGGAAAGTGTTCTTCACTAAGAAGGTGTGAACAGGCGCTGAAACAGGCATTCCAGTGCAGAGGTCACAACACCAGGCTGATAGAGCTCAAGAAGCATTGGGCAATGCTCTCAGAATTACAGTTAGAATTTTGGGCGGCCCTGTGGAGCCAAGAGGTGGATTCAGTGACCCTCTTGGGTCTCTTCCAGCTCAGGATATTCTGTGATTTTATGATCCTGCAGACTCTGCTAATCTGCTCATTGACTCAATGAGAAGTACTGATTTTTTTTATTCTTTACTTTGGAAAAATTGAAATAAAAAGATATTTTACCACAGATTGTCAGGTTTTAAGGTTATGATTTTGAAGGGTTGGATCGGTTTGTTGTTTTGTTTATCTCAAAGAAAAATAACTGTCTCCCGGCGAACCAGATCTGATCAGTAACAATTGAGGTCACAATATTATTGTGTCTCACAAAGACCCACACGCCCCTTTTCCAAGGGCTTCTCTCCACCCATTCTACTATTTTTCTTTGTTTTTTAATAGCTGAGCATGCTGACTCATTATTATTGATTGATTATCCTGCTGTCTGTGAAGCACTATTCCCCTCCTCGTTAATTCAAAACTACCTCATTTTTCATACTTCATAAATTAATATATTATTGGAGCTGCAGCTGTAAAGGAGATGGCAGTGTTTCATAGAGAGGCAGGGAGGGTGGAGATAGAATGGAGGTCTCAAAAACCAGCCTCATGTCAGGATCTGCAGCTCAGCCTGCCCTGCTGAAGTGTTGGATACAGGCAACCCCTGTGTGATGCATCCTGACAGTCCCACTTTGTACCTGTAACTAAGGCAGGACCCTCAAACTCCTACAGGTCTGCTCTGCTTCACTTCACAAAAGCAAAGGCCACTCTAGGTGACAAAACTGCAGCTTTATTTTAGTGGGTATTATAACTTCTGATCTGTCCTTTAACGCTTGCTGGGTAAATTAGAACAAACTGCCTCTATTAAATACTGTCAGCCAACTCTGGAAAGTCCATATCTAAATGTGGATGTGACCTTTCCAGTTTTACCCCATCTTTACAACCATCCCTAAGGCTCTGCAGCAGCCTGACTCTAGCAATACGAGGTGAAGCAGGCAGAAAGCAGCAAGAGAGATCATCTGACTGCTAAGCAGCCAGACCAGGCAACCCTATCACAGATTTGCACCAGAATCCATCCTGCCAAGCTAAGCCTTACCTGATAACTGGCCCTTTCTTCTCCCTGACACATTAGCTTGGCTTTCTTCCATTCTTCTGTTTTCTCCCCCCACAGCCTGACTCACCAGCAATTCCAGTAGACAATGAGGTAAAGTAACACCCTCCTCAACCACTCTCAGGTGTTTTTCATTCATCATCTGAGGACAACGGGAAAGCAAATTGTACGTTTAAAGCTGTAGATAGCTACATTTACTGTCCACAAACTTTGGCAAAGAAACAGTACTCCTTCACTTGGTTCTTGCACATAAACAAACTCAGGAAAGCACGTACAGTAAAGTCAGGTCCAAAGCATTTGAGTTCTGTTTTGCTTTTCCATAAAATCTGTACCTGCTTTCATTCAAACAGTCAGTTTTTTCTATGATTTAAAAGTATCCCTCATAGCCAAAGCTCCAGTCAGCAGCTCAGCTGAGATTTCAAGATAACAGTTCCCATCCTTGGTAGATGAAAGATACAGCAGGTGTTTAAGTAAAATAAGAAAAAAGTAGCCAGACATCTCGTGTTGATGCAGTTACTTTTATCAGCTAGACTTGCAACATCTGTGAAGACTAAAATGATATTTATTTAACAAGATATTTTCCATAAAGCCAACTTAGGCCTCATTTTACTCCCTATCTTTATTAGTTGAATCTTATAGTGGGTTCCCATTTGCTTTCAATACCTAACTCGACACTATTCAAATGCATATTAAATGAGTTCAGATATCTATAAAAAATATGTGAATAAAAGTTATTGTAATTGATAAGCACAGAGCTGTGAAGTACAGATACATAAAGGTATACACAGGCAACTCTAATTATGGGGTTTCATAGTATACGAATTTTTCCTCTTCCTGAGCACCAAAATAATAACTTTCAATGTAGTATCATTAAGATATGTATGAACAGACACATACGCATCTCTCTTCTAATCCTTTCCCCTCTATTCCTATTTAAATAATGCTGTATATAACTATTTTGTGAATTATCTCAACTGTGTTTACTTTTAGAAACAGCTGACATTTTAACACACCTGTTTTTTTTTCAGAGAAATGACTGAAAAAGACCCAGTTTTCATGTTCATACTGAAGGAAAGTCTTTTTCAAGTACAACTATCAGACTGCCTCTATTTAAGGAAGAAAGAAACTTTCAACAAGAAATCTCATAAGCTTGGGTCTCTGTGATACCTGTGCTGACAAATGGTTGCATCCTAGACAACAGTTGCTAAAAGAACTCCATTTATCTCTGTGATTAATGTTAGGTCAGAGGAAGTAAAATTAAATTCTGCATGCAAACCAAGCAACTTCTTCTTTCTTGAAATACAGAAACCCACAGGTCAGGCCAGGTCCTAACAGGGTATGCAACATGCCAGGCCCCACAGTCCAGACTGCAGCAGAACAAGGCACTCTCTCTCACAGAATCCCCTTGGCTATTAGGGCTCTCAAGGAGGCACAAGAAAACAACAATAATACAGGTTTGGGGCTACTGAAAAAGACCCGCCCAGACACTTTCCTCTGCTATCTACTGGTTTAGCAGGGAGTTGGACTAGACGATTTCCAGAGGTCCCTTCCAATTCCTATGATTCTGTGACCCTGTATTTTAAGGGTACTCTACTAATGCTTGTATTTTGCTTTTATTTATCAATATTTTTCATTCTCCTATACTCACAAGAAAGAAAAACAAGAAAGAAACTACTCTCTGTTTGTATGCAGATTTTAATTCTGAACCACATATAAAACAGTAATATATTAAGTCTACTAGCATAGGGAAACTATATTTCTTACTTAGGAAAGGTCAGAGAAAGCTACAGAAAAAAAATGAGACTTCTCTGAATTCAAAAGAGACAGTAAAAATCCTTTTAAAAGGAAAAACTCTTGAAGTCCTCTTCTCCAAGTATTACAGCATCTGTAACTCAAATGAGCTCTTTTACAGTTTCAGGTCATGGTTCTGCAAACATTTACAAAAATTTTCTCTTCTCCTAGGTGACAAATTCAAGCTGAATTAATCAGACAAGTAGAGAGAAGCCCATGCACAAAAGCTCACAAGACTGAACCTCGTAGATAAAACACACCATGTCACACATCCTCTGACTCTGCCACAGAAATTATGTATGACCTTGAGGAAATCATCTTTGCTTCATCAATAAGTAAAGGGAAATAATATTACTTCATTCTCTATTTAAATCGTCGTAACTGGCAACTGATGGCAACTGCCCCTGATGTATATTTACCAGACAGAGTGTACTGCAATGTTAATGAGATCAGTCACATTTGTGCAGCCCACTGGTAAAATCAGAGAAAACTGAGTTCAGCTGGTCCAGATGCTGTGTTTCAGACCTACAGCTCTTCCTGCACAGCAGTGGGCAGCTTCTTACCACAAAGGCTCCTGGCTAGGTACCATGTGTTTTGAAGTGCTGAGAAGAACCCCCTTGACTGCTCAGTGGGTCTGGAGAAGGGTGCAGAAAAAGATAACTACTACTCAGTTTGCAGCTCAGGTACATAGCCCTGTTAATGGCAGCTGCAAAGCCAAGAGCTATTTAGTAACTGTATTTCACTGGACTGAGGAAAAGATTAGGGATAAAAGACTGTAGAAAACCTGTTCTATCACTCTTGCCCTGTGGCTCTAACTAAGAGCGTGTATGCGTCATAAATATGTCCTATAAGACCACACCAGCGAGTGCCAATTTGCAGTACATGTTGTTTATCACAATGTCAGAATAATAAGAGAAAGGGGTACCAAGAACTCTTTCATTTGCCATATGACTTCAGAGTACTCCAGAGTGCAGTCCCTCACCGATAGCTAGGGATGCAATCTTAGGGGAGAAAAAAAAAAATAACCCAAAAAAACCCAACAACAGCAAATGACTAATGGGAGCTGTGGCAAAGGATGGCAGCTCAGCTCAAGATGGCTTAGCAAGCACCAGGTGCATGCTGGAACCACTGCTTCATCAGCCTATCACACATTTGATGAGTAGAAAAAAAAATGCTGAGCAATTCCCCATGGGACCAAATGGGTTGAAAACTCAACACAAAACCAAAGTGACTTCAGATCATGGGTCTGCCCTGAGGTTCCATAAGAGCTCAGGAATTCCCTTAGGAGATATGTGAGGCCAGCACGGGGTTTGCTCTTAATTGCTCTCCAAGTGAGAAGGAAGAAACAAAAAGGAGGTCAACGTGACTCACGCTCATTTAGGATCTCCAGCTCAAGGGAGTGACAAGGCAATGTCACTCCCAACACACTATCTAGTTTCCAGTCAGGTAGGTACATTCCTCTGTGATTCCAATATAACAGTCACAATTTACTTCTTCCTTCATTAACCTAACCTGCAACGCAGCATTGCTCTCTTCCAGCTCATAAACAGTTGCCTCACTTCACCCCCAAGTAGCAGCACAGAAACAAACCAACCTAATTAGATTTAGCTTTTAGAGCTTTTAACTCTGCAAATATCTCTAAGCATTTCTCATTCTGATGGGCCAAGTCCAGAGGCACTAATAGGTATGAGAGGTGTCACACATCCTTGGCTTTTATAGTTTCACTCATTTGGCCCTTCCATTTCGACTGTATGACAACTGGGAAGCTGGCCTGTAAAACCATTTACTCAAGGCTCTTTAGCTGAGCACTGTGAATTAATTCCTTCTTTATGCTGCTTGCAACTACAGTTCAAATCCCGTAGCTAGAAGGTCTACCTATAAATAAAATCCCAAATGCTTCAGTTTTGCTATGGGGAAAGAACCAGGGAATCCTCATTTCAGTCACTGTAGCTGAGTGATATTTATATGCTGACTTTCTGCATAGACAGAAAGACTACAGACCTTTTAATTTTTCAAGCTATCGCCTACAACAGTGATGGTAAGAGCACAGGAGAAAAGCTAAAGATGACTGAATCCAATTGAATTGCAAAGCAAATTCAAAGAAAGGTATTTCTAAGACATCAGAACTGTCATCACAGATCATAAATGCAATCAGGACTTTACATTTATCCATGTCTCATCTCAGCAATGCTATATACAGGCAAGTACATTTTGGTTTGATTTTGTCAGTTAGAGTTGTCATTCTCTTCCTCTTTTTCCTGTTGTTTTTTTTTTTTTTTTAATGCTTTTTAACTCCATCCTCTCAACCTCCACAAGAATCCCAAGGGTAGAGATAAAATTTTCTTAGTGGAAACTGGGTTTTCAGCTAAAAACCTTCACCAATAATATTCACTTCACAGAACATTTCATAGGAAAAAAAAAAAAAAGATGCAAAAAAATCTGTAGATCAACAACAGTTCCTCAGGATTCAAAATGGCACCTTAGTGCCTGAAAAGAGCAGTGTTTCAGATGTGTGGCAATTCTGTTCTCATCTTCCTTCTTCACCCTTTGGAAGGAGTCTATGTCCACCTGTGATGCATCAATTTCAAAATCACAAGAAGAAAGCAAATGATCATGAGATAAAGTGATCTTACTCAACAGAAGAACCCAAGATGGAAAATAGGGTCTTGGAGCACTTCAACTCCAAGAGGTGCCATTTCAAAGTGTACATATATAGTTAAAGAACCTAAGGCTCAGCTGTGGAAATTATCCATTTTTCTAACAGAAAACTTTCAAAAATAATTTTAAAAGGACTGGAAGAAAAATTGAAATTAAAATTCAAGGGATTCTTATTAAAGAGTGTTTTCCCCCTCTAGTGCTTTGGAAGACAAATTCTGCTGTGAAAATCTGCCTCTAGTAAAATGTAACTAACGCCCAAACTACAGCATTAAATTAAAGGTCAGCAGAGAACTGAGATCTCTGCCCAGCCAACAGCAAGGAGCATTTTGTCATATCCCTTAAAGACAGACAAGAGGCTATGGGGTAAAAAAGCCAAAGCTGTGCATTTTGCAAGCCCCAGCTTTTCAGGGCACACAGCCACCTGACCTTCAAACCACAAGGAAAGTATACTGCCAAACATACATGTACATTTCCCCTTTCTGAAGTTCACTGCAGAATTACTGGGCTTGTTAAAATGTGCATGTCAGCTGGGCCAAAGCAGATGCTTTCTCATGCAGCCTCTCAGGCAAACAACCGGGGGGTGGATACACTGAAGGGAAAGATGCATCCTGGAATACACTCTGCCAATTAGAGCATCTTCACAGGTGTGGAAGTGTCACAAATACAGACAACATGACTTCTCACCAGGGCTCAAAGCAGCAACTCATAAGAAAGCCACAATCTTCAGGACTTCAGAGACTGCTAGGTCTGACAATCACCTGAAAATCAAGGTAATTTTTCTTCATCTATGGAAAATTCCTTTTCACTTCCCCAACAAGAAGAAGGAACAACCAAAGCAAGCATCTCCCAGAAGAGCAGGTACAAATCTTGCACTTTTGGTCACAAACATGTGCACACTGGACAGCTGCAAAGAGTTCTGAAACCCTGAGCTCCTTCATTCTCAGAAGGAAATTAACAGTACAAACAGTCTATAGGAGATTAAGTCATCGTGGCTCGGAGCAGGAAGCATTTCTGCTCTGGTGAAGCCAGTGGTTACAGATTCACAGTAGGCAGCAGCCCAGCCTGTCTTCTTATGTCAGTGGTCCCATTTGTAATGATGGGTCAGGTCAGATCACCAGGCTAGCTCTGATCACTACCAATGATACGCAAGAGGCAAACGGAATTGTAGCTGGGAAGTGTTCTCAACAGCTTAACTATTGGTTAGCCCTGAAATGGGCGGGCAGTTGGAATAGATGATCTCTGAAGGTCTCCTCCAATTGGAGTACTCTATAACTGTTTTCCAGGATAACTTCATGTGCCATCTGCCTTTTGTTATATTTAATTATAACTGCAAAACCTCATATTACACAATGGAAAAGTGCATTTTCCAAATATCTTCACGTGGTTTCTGGGAAATAACTTGCATGGACATCCCCATTCCAGATTCCAACCAGTCATCAAGAGCTGGGATCCAGAGCTGCCAGTGCCCAGCACCACACAGGGATGCAGTGAAAGCTCTTGGCTATGATGCTCTGTGCCCTAATTAATTCTGAGCCTGGGAAGGGTTGATATCTCCCAGCGGCAGCATGTAAAACCAAGGGACATCAACATACTGAGCCTGGCCTCTAAGTGCGAAAAGCCAGCAGAGCTAGGAAACGCCAACGAGAACTAAGGCCATCTCAATTTATCACTGTGATAGAACTACAGAGTGTGTTTCTTCACCTTTTCTCCCCATCTACTGCATCTTTCCTCTTCAGACACAAACGTATAATCTCTCCACTGTGATTTTTCCCACTGATAAACAACAGTGGCTGATATGCTTCACAGATGATCAAAGGGCAGGATGGAGAGGACCGTCTGCTTTCAGCCTGCTCCAGAATTTTGCAGTCTTCTGTGCCAGGAAAGATGTTTCAAAACATGACAGGACACCAAATATTGACAGAGGTAATATTCAACAACATCCTGAGGCTATCCAGTATGAGATGGGAGAAATACACAGGAGCACTCTAGAAGAAAGTTCCAAAATGAACATGAAATGAATAAATGAAAAAATATAAACTAAACTGAAACGAGATTTTAGTCTAGAAGAGAAAGGCCAAATACACACAAAGCTAACTGAGGATTTGTTTTTGCCATTGGTGTTACATAGTACACGCTCAGATACAGTCTTTCTGGGGGACAGAATAAAACCCACAGTGAATTAAATATTTTGAGGCCAGAAGAGCCATTAGGCCATCAAGTCTGATCTCCCTGTGCAATGTGTTCCAGAATTTGGCCAAATCATTCCTGCTTTAAGCTTGGTATTTCCTCCAGAAAGGAATCTACGTTGTAGGAAAAGCATAAATGCCTGGAGTATTATAATTCAAAATAAATCCTGAGGACTTTATGCCCTCCCACAGGGCTAAGGCAAGCATCAGATGTGGCTTTCTAGAAGGCAAGAGAAGGGGAATTATACCAGCTCTCAGCCCACAGGCACTAACTGTACCTCATTCACCTCCTCCACCCCACCTTTCAACTCTGGCCCCATTTGATCCCCCAGTACTGCAATAATAGTGATGCTGGTACTGAGAAATCAGTGTTCCACCATCATTTGGCAGCACAAGCAGTGAAATGCAGCAGGAGCTGCCAAAAATAATTACCACGTTCCCACCAAAAACTAAAAAAAAAAAAAAAAAAAAAAAAAGCTTTTAAAATTAAAGAAAAAGAAAGAAAAAAAAGCTGGTGTTTAAATCCTCTTTCCTCATACTTTAATTGAGCCCAGGGTTATGCCACAATTCAGGTAAATGATGTTTATATAACTGGCATTTGGCTGAATGCATAATTCCTATTTAACGGCTGAAGAGAGGCATTTTGGGGCTTCAAAGAAATCTGACAGGTAATTCCCACTGTTGTTCTGCAGGGTAGCTGAGAGGTAATTATCCTTCTCACTAGTAAATCAATTAGGAATGAATGTATAGAAAGCTCTCCCCCTCCTCCAAGTAACTGCTAATCCTCTAAGCGCTAATGAGCAGACACTGCTAGCAACCCATCAAAAATCGACAGGAGCTGCGAGGCACACAAGGTCCTATCAGTATCTGGAAGCTGACGCCTAACAAGAAAACATCTTGCGTGGAAAGGGTCCGCACAGTTCATTGTGTGCACGTCTGATGCTTTTGGTATCTTTTCCCCTACTGTTTATTGCCTCAAAGAGGTATTTTTGAGGCTCACAACAGATCACTGCATCGTGTGCAACTTGGCAGTACTGTGCTCTTAGGGGTGAAACACAAGGGATCTAGTTATTCTCTGCTGGGGTACCACTGCTTCTCAAACTGCTCTGCGATTCATTATCGATGGTTATTCTCAGGAGCTCAGTAAAAATGTGATGCTTACTCTTCAGGCCAGATACATTTGCAGGAGATTACAACCTAAGTGCATTTTCTGCAGCACACAACCTTATGAATCTGTGAGGGGTAGGTGCACAGTAAGCCTGATAATGAATTTGACAAATCCTGATACTCAAATCCATTGACATCTTCTCCAAGCGTTTTTCAGATTCTGAATCAATGCTTGGGATTGCTTTGCTGGTCAACAAAGTAGAGCCAGCTCCAGACTAGGACAAACCACCTGTTTAATCATGCACAGTAAATATATTTAGTAGAGGTAGAAAGAATGAAAACAAGCTGTTCCCGCAGCAACCACACTAAAGCTGGTTTTTCCTTACAGTTTGTCTCTACATTTCAAAAGATTTTTTGGAAGGGAGGAGAGGAGGGAAGACAGACAGACAAAAAAGAAGATGGAGAAAAAAGAGATCGCTAATCTGTAAAGCTCAATAGCTTGAAAAATTGCTGGAAGATAATCATATATCCTAGTACTGAGATTTATGAGGGAGACTACATCAGTGATGTAGATTTGTAACTGAGCATATTGCCTCCAATTTTGGGTGGGCAGAGTTGCTTTGGAAACAGAATGAAGAAGGATTAACTCTTCAGTGCCCACCGTGTTGGTTCTGGAAGAGGGTGCGAAGGCCAGGAGAGTTTATTAGGAAATATCTTCATTCCATTTTGCTCAAAACAAAGAAGTCAAATAAGTTTTCATTGTTTGCGCTGGAAAATATATAAGGTGCCCTCTGTCCACCGCCTTCTCCTACTCCTCTTTAAACTCAAAGGCATACATTTTCTCCTATAATAATCAGAGCTATGACTGCCTTAAGGTTGCACACACTGAAATAAGCATCAATCTTGAAACCTCTGTGGATTGACCAGTGATGGAAAAAACAATAGCAGTAATAATGATACTAGGAGCAGTAGAATACAAATTTGGAAATCTAACGAGGGAGACAAGAGCGAGGAAGTTTGGATGTGATGAGACAGAATATACCACACCCCATTCAAACAGCTTCAACTACTGCCAGCATTTGCTATGAGCTACAGCCCTCCCACGTTGATTTCTGGGTAGCTGAGTGCACCTTTGTCCCATTGCCTCCCTTGGATCCACACAGGCCATAATTTTGAACCAAGAAGGCACTGAGTAGCAACTCCTGGGCCAAGAAACAACTCTGAGCCAGCCAGAGCCCTAATTGCATCACATGGAAAGCATGAACAGGTGAGTAAAAGACATAACTTCATCTTCTCTTCTACATCTTCGAAACACATCTTAGGTCTCCCACCCACTTGTCTGAGCATACTCTCCTTTTGGCTCCTTGATGTGACATAACCAATCAAAATGTCAATTACATTTCTGCCTCCATCTTCGTCACAAAGCCAGAAAATACATAAACACTGAATGCAGGAAGAAATGCCCTTTACCTTGCTATTTCTACTAATAAAGAGACAGAGAAGGCAAACAGAAGTGTATTAGCTAAAGTCGGGGTGAGCAAGAAGCATTTGTGTGCATTTGGCTTCTTTAAAGGTGTAAAGTCAAAAGCAAATAAAAGCAACCCTTTTAACCCTTTAATTTATTCAGCAGGAGATTAAGGTCTCCATCCTCATTGTGAGCAAAACAGGCATAATTCTGCTGAAATCCAGGGAATTACACTAGTGTAACTTAGACAGCAAAATCTCAAGCTCCTATGAATTGCCAGTGGATTTCACTTTAGGATCATAATTCCTCTCAGAAGGAACAAAAAGTCATTATTTTGTTTCGATATCTACCAGCCTGATGACTCTCCCTTACCTTCCTCTTGTTAGTGGGACACACATAGAAGTAGCTCAGCACAGTCTTCAGGCCTACTTTGTCATTTAGCTTTTCGTAGGTAGTGCCATAGTCTGTTGACCTGGAGAAAAGAGGAGACAAAAAGAGTGTATGTGGTTATTATGGGAAGGAAAATGACTGTGTGAACAGATGCTTGGGGTTGTAGCGTGAACATTATTAACCTTAAAATAGAAGCTTTTGTGTTTCATTCAGGATTGCAAATGGAAAAGAAGAAACTTGGGTCCTTTGGGACAGGATCTGTCACTTCATCAGTTGATCTTACAGCACCTGCGGAACTGTGGTCTACCCACGAAGATTTCTGTGGACTCTGCTCTCACATGCTGGTGTGGAATTGTAAATGATACCTACATGAAGACTCTGATCTCAGCAGCATCCTTAGCACAAATTCCCTTTTCAGACAAATCCAGCAGAAGAATCCAAATTAAACTCATCAACAACAATTTTAAGTAGGCTGATTTTTGACTTTGAGATGGGGATACAAATGTGGCTCGGAATTGTAAGAGCTGAATTCATGTCTAGATGAAAACGAATCTAAACTGGCATCTTGAGTCCTTAGTCACCCCCATCCTACTTTGTGCCAGGAACTGAGTTTTTCTGGGTTGCAGAGACAGATTCGGGCCCTTACACTAGCAAACCCCACTCAGAAGAGCAGATGATCCGGGGGTGGCATTACTTGTTCGTGACTGGGGGGGGGGGGGGGGAAAGGAAAAAAAAAAAAAAAAAAAAAAAGAGTTGCTTCGTCACAGAGGGTTTTCTGTAGTTTCCTCCTCCTCATTTGCGGGCATGTTTGAAACCTCACTTTGCCCTGCTTGTTTCTTTTCTGCTTTCACACACTGCTTTTCCTAATAAACAAGATTTTTTCCCACCAGAACAAACTGACAACTATGTAGGCCAGGATCCTTGAACAGAGGTCAACACCAGGTGCTTTAGAAGGGTATAAATCTGCACAAACAGCCAACTTACCACACTCGAAATGTGCATAGAGCCCAGCTCCTGACCCTAAGCAGCTTCTATTGCATAGACAGAGCAAATACAAATCTCAGAGGGTGGACAAGAAAAGATTCACAGAAAACCTGCCTGGATATATCTATGATGTTATTAAGATCAGAATTCAGAGCCCCTGCCCTCCTTTCCCTACTCACCCTTTCTTTTTACTAAACAAGTTATTACAGAACATCCAGTACCTTTCCTAACAGCTACCTTCTGCTGGCCTCCAGCATTTGGTTCTGCCTGAGACCAGTCCCATACTTTTTGTCTGGCAGAGCAATGGCCTGTATTACCCTTCTGGCATCCATACGAACAGTGCCACAGTGCCCAGGAGCTCCACATTCCCACTCTAGTGGCTGCAGAACTGATCGTTGCCAGGACCCTCACCTGGCTCCATCATTCTCCTGGCTGCTGCTGCAGGCCAGAATGACGCCAAAATACTAAAATAGAGCTGCTACAATATTAATGCTTAATATTCTTTTATGCTAATGTATAGTATTGATATTCACTGGGTCCACAGAAATACCTTAAAGGCTATCACAATAACATACTGCATTTCTGTAGAAGTTGCCTACAGAAAGCATAGGAAACTTCTGTCTCACTAGATGTCAATACGACACAAATTACCTAGCAGATTTCCCCACTCCAGGAAAACTTCAAACTGAAGCAGCTTGATTAATAAAACAAAATAATCCAAGCGAATCAATTCCGCTACACAAGGCCTCCGATACACATTAATTCAACAGGTCAGGAGTCTTTAAGCAAAAGCAGGCCTAACGCAGTGTGTAACAGACAGAGAGCACATACTAAGTTTCTTTCATTGCACTTTTCCAACTGCTCTGAAGCTCCAAATAAGCCACATCTGTGGCCACACGTGTACAAGCCACCATTCAGAGAAAGAGATCACTGGTTTCAATCAGCATTCAAAGAGAATACAAATAATAAATTAATATTTTCACAGAGCTACTTTGGTTTTGTTCTCCCAGTCTTTTTCAGATCTCCCAAAATGCCTTGCACTTCTAAAGATGCAGGCTGGATGCCCTAATGACTCTTTCTCATTAAACCATTATCACTCATTGCATTTGCCCTTTGAAAGAATAGATAGAAAGGAAGTAGGATCATTATTTCATTAGCTTCTCTAAGGTTTTCTTTATTATCATGACAGTCACCACTGGCTTCATAGAAATGTCTCGAAGGATATCACAATTAATACACTGTATTTTCATAGCTCTTTCCCATCCTAAGAAGCTGAAGCTTTTGTTTTGTGTTAATCCATTCAAACTAACAAAGTCCCAAAGGGCCATACTGGGAAATATCATCTCCATTCTAGAGATGAAGGAACCGAAAGCTTGCATAGGTAATAGTGCATTTTTTCAAAGGCAGGCATCTACAAATAGCCTTTTCAGCTTCTTTAATCAACAGGTACAGAGCTCGATAAACAAACCTGCTGAATAGTTTGGGCTCTGACAGACAGACCTGAGCCAGCCAACTCCAATATCATAATAATTGTTCATCACAGGCATAGGGATGTGAAGCAGAGGCATGGAATCCTCCCCACAGATGGGTTCCATCTCAGAGTTCAGTCAGGCAGAGCAAAGGAGATTTTGTTTGTTTTCAGCCTCAGCTATTAAGTGATAAAGACAGGCTATAAAATACGTAATCAATCTCCTAGAAGCAAAAGAGCTACAAATGCTGGGACTAGATATCTGGGAGGGACAAGCCATCCTCCTGGAGCATGTGTGTGACTGACTGTCTCCTGTGAGGGGGCTTCTCTGTGCCTGTGACTCCCTGCTGTGTGTGAAGAAGGAACAGCCCTGGTATTGACTTCAGATTATCAGCGACCCTTTATGTAAGGTACAAAACCTTATGCATCCTCCTCCGGATCAGATTCCCAGCATGCACACACTGAAGCCCCACATTGAGAACGATGTGAATGCACAACCCCGCTTAAACAAGTAGGAGAACATGACAGCTCCATGCACCTCACACAGCACCAGGAGCATACACAGCCCAGATTAACATTTTCTCCCCACCACCTGTGCCTGCAAACTACCTGCCTGCAGTTGCCTTTCTCACTATGCCCCCTTCTTGTTTTCACCCATTGGCCAATTTTCTCCCAGTTTGACAGAGAAACAGAAACCCTAGAGTAATGAAGTGTCTACAAATTTCATGAAAAACAGCAGCCAGCAAAAAGAGAGCAAACTTATTCACACTCTGAAAGAAGCTGCAGAATGAAACCAAATCCCATGAGACACAAGAGCAGGCACAACTCTGAACATCTAGCTGCAGGAAAACATTCAAACACAGCTCACATATTAATGCACTACAAAGAATTCATCAGCACAACACAAGGAGGCAGGCTGCTGAGCTTCCATTGCTTTTGAAAATTTGTTTCTCTCTCTGTCTCGCCTGTCCTCTCCCTCAAGCTGCCCTCCCTGAGATAAAGGCCTTTCTCAAATCAAGGTCCAGGTGGTCCATCCCCTGAGGCAGCCCCTTTGGCCAGTTCCTTTAATGTCTACGAGTGGCTTAGAACTCAGACAAAAGCCAGGTTAGCACTAACTCCATTACCCTACTCTACACCACAGTAGCTGAAGGGTTTCAGAGTCCTAAATCAGGAATGAGACTGCCTACACAACAATTTTTAATACAGACAGGGCAGAGGGCAGCTCCTCGAAAAGCTACCAGCCACCTAGCAGCAAACATGGAGAAGCTTTTCCTGGAGACCGCAGGTTCATTTACTGTAAAACAAGGGTGGAAGAATGGGATGCTGGTCAAGCACAGTCCTTAGGAATGGGTACTCCCTGCTTGAGAGAGCAATGCTGCTATGTTCTGTCTCTGCCCTGCTGAAGCTTTTGAAATAAAATGAAATTATTTCTTTTCTCCCCTGTTTAAGGTTTTAGACTTGTTCCTGTCTTTTGGTGACAATGACCACTTACAGCTGAGCATTCTTCCCTCCCAAAGACTTTTTCATATTTAGATACAACAGAGACAAGCAATCTTTCTTCTCCTAGGGTTGCTTACGAGCCTACACAAAGTCAGAGTCGGGGCAATCAGAGACTTGGGCAGTCAAAGGCCCAGAACAGAAACACAAGGTTAACTCCTGAATAGACTTATTTTTTTCTTTACTTAGGTCAGAAAAATGGCTCTACCAGGTCAGCTCAAAGGATCACCTAACCCCATGGGCAGGATGCTATGAGCCCTATTACTTATACTGTCAAAATCAGCTGTGATGGAGCTAACCAACAGAACTCAGTCCTTTGCCCTTCCCTCTCTGCAGCTGACAAATCTGGATCTGGACACTGTACAATGAAAGTACCCACAGAAGCCCTGTGGGTTTATACTTGATTACTTCACAGACAAAATCCAAATATCAGTACTCTGTGAATCTTTCCTTCTGCAGAGCTTCTCCTTCACCCAAACATGATTACCGAGAGGCTGTAATAAATGTCATATTGCAATACAGTAGATCTACAAAAAGAAACTACTCCCTCTTTTTGTCTCCATCCCACTAAAGAAAACAAAGGACAGTAATAAACATCTGTGAAAAAGAACTCAAAAGCAAGAAGATGCTGCTCCCTGGTGTAGGTTCCATGCCTATAACAAACTGTTGATCACAGATTTCCTAAATTGAAGATGATGCCTTTGTGTGCAAAAGCCATCAGTGGGCTTTTAGTTCCATAAATCTGTCTAACTTCCCACAGGGAAACTTTTGGCACCTTCACTATCCTGCGGTAATAAACGCCCACAATGTACCCGCATGCATTATATTGAGATGATCTCCCTTGTTTTAACTTGATAACATAATTCAAAGTCGACTGGCACAGCTTAATGAGAATGAAACCATGGAACCACATCTGCCATTTGTGATTTCACCGATTCTTGTCACATTCCCTGCGGATTCAGCGGTCTGGAAACTCCCCATTTATTTAGCCACTCCTGGCAGAAATTATTTCTCTCTCTAATCGTCCTGTAACTATTCTTTCTAGTCCAATTACATCTTTTGCTTTGAAGTCCTCAGAGAGTAAGCTCTATGATTTTTTCTTGGTAAAAAGAAAAAAAAATAAAAACAACTACTCATATACATCAGCAAAAACAAAGAGTATTTAAAAACATCCTGAATAAAATCACTTTCCACCTTTATACTAAAGGTGACTTCCCTTATAGTTCTAGAACTCAGCAATTCTGGTCACTTTCACTTTCAAAAAGTGACTATCAGTTTCAAAACTACCTACAATACCACAGGTGTTACTGGGGAGAAAAGTTCAAGAAGATCATAGTTTTGGTGTTTTCTCTTGGAAATATATATTTTTTTTCCCTTTTAAATTTCATGTTATTTGATTATTCCTTCCTTGCTTTTTTTTAATCAATGACTATTTCTATCACCAAACTTCTGAATGACTTGAAGATGATCTTTGTTGATAAATTTCTGTTTATGATGTATGGTAGAGATTAGCAAGGCAAAATGTCTTCTGTGATACTTTAGTCATCCTGATTCACAGTTCTGAATGAAAATAAGATACTCCCAACTAGCAACAATGGCCTCCTCTTTTTTCCTCCAGATTCTTCCTTTTTTTCCCCCTACTGTTTTCCAACCCACACTTTAGCTCTCACTGAGAAATGTTTGCACCAAACACTTGTTCCTTTGTAGAAATGACTGCTCAGAATGGCATCAACCCAGTATTCAGAGATGCCATGAGTGTGGCATGCGGGCTCTTGTTCCTCAATGGTGAAAATGCATAGTAAGTGGTGTTGAGTATGTTGAAAAATGGTGTTCTGTAACTGAGAATTTGCTCTATCAAATAGTGTTAATGTGGTCATTGCATCTGTTGTAGCTTTTATGGAAATACACAGGAGGTATTACTTTCAGAGACACTGACATATAATGGAGGCACTATACTTCTACTGTGGGACACAGAGTTGTCTAAAGGCAGCTCTAAAGTTCCCACCATTTTGCTTCAGCTAAAAATGGCATTAATTTTTTTTTTTTTCCTGAAGTTGAGAAAACTAATCAAACTAATGGATCCTTATAACTCATGGCAGGCAAGAATCTGAACTATAACACCCAGGTCGTATGCTCTGCATTTAGCAAAACTCAGATCCTGATCAAAGCAAGCAGGCTGCAGGTATAGTGGTTCCTAAGCATTGCTTTATATTCTGCTGCAGAACAACCCACAATAAGGAAGCAGAAAAGCAACAAAGACTGGTGTCTCCTACTGTGATGCTAAAATAAGTACTTCCACAGTAACAATCCAAATCTTCTTTACCTCAGATGTTTGTCTGAACTTAATCTTTGCTACCTATGAGCTGGTTATTTAACCCTAGCTCCCAAGACTATCCACATGTATTGGGTTAACATGGAAAGGTTTTAGTAGCTGGGGTTTGCTAGGATGGTAAGTTAAGAGACAGCTCCAGCTGCTCCAAAAGTGACCAACCGCTGACCAGAGCTGAGTCACAAGCAACACTGGTTGTGCCTGTGGGAGAGCAGATCTAAGAAAGGGAAAAAAAAACCCTGCTGTTGAACAGCAGCTGGGAGCGAGAATCATCTGTTTGTCAAGTCTGGCCTGAGACAAGGACATCGCATCCTTGCAAACACTGCCCAGAAGGTTCAATTCTAGCTTCACAAAAGTCTCTTTTCTTGCCACTCTGATCACTTTAGGACTGTGAAACGTATGGAAACGCGTTACTGTTATACAGCTCTGAAGTACCTCATCATTACTCACTTCCCATTTGCTCTAAAAAATGTGACATATTTATCATGTTCTTCATTCCAATGTATTCTAATTTTCCAAAGAAGTGTCACTTCTGACATAACATAAGGTGTGTTAACTTTTTCAAACATTAAAAAATGTGAATCATTCAAAAACTGAAGTAGCTGAAAAGAGAGCAGCATGGAGGTGGTACGGTCCAGTGCCTCAGTCATAGACATTAGAAGTCAGACAACTTCCAAACAACTTATACAGTCAGCCTGCAACACTTTCCACTCCCTACCTCAGCTGACCCCACAAGGCTGACACCTCACTGCATCTCTCAGCACTGCACCCACACAGCCTGAACGGAACTACAGGATCCCATCTGACCTGAGGCAGGGCTTCCGAGTCCTCCAATTTTTCTCCCATTTAATTAACTTAGCTCCGTGGGACAAAATTGCCTCTTACTGTATCCAAAACAATAAGAAAGAAAAAGAAAAAAAATGTTCAAGAGATGCAACTACCCAAGGTAATAGTGGGCTGACAGACAATGCAAGAAGATCCTGCTGGTTGTAGGAACATGCTTACCTCCAGTCACAACACAAGTTAGAGTCTCTACTTACTACTGTTTTACAAGTAGTAAGACAGATTCTCAGCTAAAGTCATCACCACCCTAGTAAATTCAGGTTAATGGCAGATCTGCACTAATCTAGCATTGGCAGACCTATGCTAATTTACACAATAGAGGTCAGTATACCTGAGTTTCTAAAGAGGTACGTTTGTTGTTTGTATCAATGTTAATAAATGATAGTGATCCATATGGTAGATTCTCAACATGGAAACCTACCCAACTCAACTGCTTGTGAGTTTGGGGCAGCTCAGATCACACACACCTGAACATTCCTGTACTCTTGTACCTTAAGTCCCCACTGTTCAATATTTTCAAGCCACGGTTGGCTCAAACTTAATTTTGCCCCAGAAAAGCCTCCTTTTTCTGCCATCCTTCTTTCTCAGCACTCAGACGCTTATCTAACGCAAAACGCTTTGCCTTGGGAGAATAAAGCAGTTGAATTTTTTTTCAGACAGAAGATCAATAAAGTGGAAACAGCTTGAAAAGTCAATCTGCTCCAGCAGTCCCCCAGGAGATGGCTTGATGATTGTCATTTTAATGAAGGAATAGTAAACAGAGCACAAGGAAATGCACATCCCCTCCAAATTCACAAGGGGGGATACCTTAGGCTGAAAAGCAGGGAAAGAAGAGGAAGCACTCGAAGAGACCAGACATCTCTCCAGCTTGATAGGCCATATCAAACAGCAGTCAGGCTAGTAAGAGCTAACAAATTTCCTAAAACTGAGAATATAGCTCTAGTAATACACTGCAGAATGATATTTCCTCTAGGTATTAGATGAGAAATATTTTTGTTCAGGCCCTGAAGCACAAAGATTAATAGCCCTGATGCCGTTGCTCCTAAGTAGTGTGCTGGAAATATGTTTCTTACTCATACTGAAGTCATGACTTGTACCTAAATGGGTTTCTGGGGAGCTAAGCATCCTGCATATTATCAAGGCAAATGGAAAGGGAAACCTGACTGTGATGCAAGATGTTATTGTCCTTTTTTTCTAGACATGCCATGGAGTTTCTTTGTCTTTGCTTTTAGTCATCATTCAGCTACTTATGGAAAGGATCAAGCTCACAAACAGGTAGAATGCAGACTGTGAGGATCACTGAATTAAAAATAACGTTGTACTAAGTATATTGGAAGACTTGGAGATCTGCAAGTTTCTGACTTTGCCACAGATTTCCAACATGGTTGCAATTTTTCTTCCAGAGTAACATACAGTGACATGTTTTGCTGTGACAACTACATAGGTTGGATGACGGTAGTTCCCTCAAAGATTCACACAGATGTGGACATTTCAGCTATAAACTGAGATCAACACTTTGCTAGTCATGACAGGTGAACTGGAATTACTGTGTGAAGTCCTGGGCCCTGTGCCATGTCGGAGGTCAGAATACATCGACATAATTGCCTATTCTAGCTTTCAAGTCAATGACAAACTATGTTTGGGGCCTTTGGCCACGCTTTCTACTTGAACTTGTGCTGCAGTTCCACTCAGAATGTCTGTCTGTTTATGGACTGTTATGCACATTTCTGCTTCCATGGATCCATGCTTTCAAGTAAATCAGAGCAAAACTCCTTGCACAATACAAGGGGTTTTTAATTGCATTTTCTCTCTGCATAGCTCCTTCAAAACTCTTGGACAGCTTTAAAGCAGTGGCACTGAAGTTCTTTCAGTCATGTTACTTAGCACAGAATGGAAACTGCTTCTTTCCTTCATTCCACCTGATGCTCTATTTAACTAAATGCTTCAAAAGGCAATGAGAAAATGAATCATGACGCTACATTCCTGAAGGGCACTATTAAGACCCCAGGGATAATGTCAGAGTAAAGGGTCACCCATCTTTCAGCAGGTAGATTGCAGTAGCCTGTGATTAATTAGGAAGTAGTGGCAGCTCATCATTAGCCATTTCCTAATCCTTTTTAGTTGCCTTACCAGAAAGCACGTGGTTTATTTTAACATCAGCTTTAACATTCTAGGAATGAACCTTCCTGGAGGCTGAACAGTCCTAATCCTAATCAACTACCCATAGCGGGGGCAGTATGCAGTTTGTCTCTGCACATCTCTAAAGGTTTTATTCTGCAGACAGTTAAGAGAATAAAATACGGGTACTACGGAGGAAGGTACACACAGTGCCACAATTATTTTTAACCAAAACCTTTGTTACAACTGAGATATCTGTGCATGAGCGTGTTGAGCACAGGAAGATGTAAGCAAAGCAGTGCATCTCTGTGACTTGTTGCAAAGAGTCATGGCAGTGATGGGTGGCCATGAATCCAGGGTGGATGAAACTCCTTCCAGCACTTCATCCCTTCAGGAGATCTCTGGGAGTAGGTTCAGACAAGAAACCTACTGGATTCACACTGTCATCCGAAATCCGCGAACCTTTATCAGCACCACTGCCCTGAGTACACTCCTTGACTGTGCATGTTTTAGCATTAGAAACCAGCCATCACATCCACACCTGGAAGCTTCAATATATTACAGTATGCTCCTCAAAGCCTTCACTACATGCAGCCATATCACCCACTCTTACCTAAGTACCAGAGCGGACCTACATCATTTAGCTAGATGAAAATATAGATAGATAGGTGAGATCATCTTCCACTAAAGAATAAAGGCCAAGAGTCAACCAAACTTCCCCCAACCCATTCCTTCTCTTTCCTTCATACTTCTATTACCCCTCTGGTTTGTGTTTACATTAACCTTTGTCCGTGTAGTTGGGAAGTGCCTTTCCCCAGACTCCATACGCTTGCTTATTTATTTGTTCTTGACTCAGAGGTAAAGGATTGTTTCCATGTTAATGAGCTAAAATCATGGATCAATACAGTTCACACTGAGACTTAAGTGCTGCGATTACTGAAAGAGGGAACACAGAAAGAGATGCTTCATCATGTACAAGTGCATCTATTACACAGTTGCTAAGCTTTAAACAATGCATTTGTAACAATCAGACCAGCATGGTAAAATAACAGCTGTCTCTTCAAGACAATAGTAAATGCACTGGGGAGTGCTATCCGAAAGAGTTATTTCTTTGTCCATACTTTCCTACATAACTGATGCTGAAGATGGAGCAAGTAAATAATGATGAGTTTTTCCTACAAGTAATTATTTTGCAGAGATTACACTCTAATAGCTCTAGTACACAAAATATTTACAGGAATTAATCTCCCTTCCTCACGGATAAGGGCAAATGACAAACACAGGCTTCTTTGCCCACCCAACCTCCCCTCGCCCCCCTCCCCCCCCCCCCCCCCCCACCCAATCTTTTTATTTTTAAACCATATTCTGCCACCACTTATCAGGGTCCCTGCAGCAAAAATGGGAAAAAATGTTAAATGCACTGCTGGGAATGGGATCTCATCCTTAATGACATCATCAATAATTGCTGTCACCAGCTAATATCAGAGTTGCAACCTTACAGGGAAGATAAAGAGGCAGGGTTTTTCAGATTGTGCTTTCAAGACAGGCTCTAAATGTGATTTTGCTACATGCTCTTAAATGCTGCCCAGATAGCTCATAGGAAAGCAAAAACTAAAAGCAGATTGAAGCTATACAGTGAGTACTAAAGCTAGGGACATCCTGTGGATGTCCCAGAACAGTGCTGGACTCAGAAAACAGGAGGAAAACACAGTAAACGCTGTCCTACAGCAAAGCTTGCACCTTTGATGGCAGCTCCTTGGCATTAAGGGCATCCCCAGGCAGCTGCTTCTTCATGTAAACATATTCTAGTAATTCCCCAGCCATCAGGGCCCAGATGACCCTTATGATTTTTCTAAATTGAGGCTACATTGTAAACCACTGAAAAGTTACTTAGAAACTCAGACCTTGTCATCACAATCTAGACATCATTAAGAAAATGTGTACTACAAGATTCTTTTAAGAAGAGACTGAACGGTTCCTACTTATAGCCTGAGGCTGGAGACTTGAGATCAGTGCCTCTACAAATACCTGCAGCTTGGGAGCCTTGACACTACCTGCAATGAGCACAGACCCTCCCTCACACCAACAAGCTGTAGACCAGAACACTGCTTCCATTTCAAAAGATATACTGGAGGCCAGATACTGAAAATCTCCAGGTTTTTGTACAACAAACTAAGAACAGACCAGTTGTTTGAGTGCTTCTCTGTTCCTTCCCAGTGCAACCAAGCATGCTCTTCAGATGAGGAGTGGAGCAGACAGGCATACCCTGCCAGCCATGGTTTCAGCTGGAAAGTAGCAGCTCCCAAGCCCAGATGTTTGGGGTCACTATGTCTTCCCAGATGATTCAATTATTAATTCCCTGTCAGAATTAATATTTTAATCAACAGATAACAATAGAGAGATAAGAAGCATGCTGGGAAATCACCCTGAATTTCAGATTTTAGGGTCTCCACGTAATTAATATTCAACACATCACAAATTTGTTGCTCCAGACCCTGCACCTTCTCCTTTTACTGCTCACGTCTTTCCACGAAAACACAATGTTTTGGCTCATCTTTTAAAAAAAGTATGTGTATGACCTAAGAGGTAAAAGATCAACGTTCAATTGATGGCAAAGTCTAAACTACATGTCTCTTCAGTTACAAGCACTAAACACAAGAACACATTTTCATTGGTGAAAGTGCTCATCACTCTGGAACTATTTAGACCCCATCACATGACAGTTTGGTCCGTGTTCATGTCAGGATAGTCACTTCCAAGACTCTAAGCAAGAGCACATCGCAGAAACAAGGTGTAATGTGCCCCTTGCACATAGCTGGGAGATGTGACCCGCTCCCAGCTCTGCCCTAGGGCTCATCTCCACACTCCTTACGATCGTTGTGATCTCTGTTCACCAAAACCAAATAAACACGGTGAATAATGGAACAAGAAAGACTTCTGCTGTGCTGCAAGCAGTGGTTCTCTGCAGCCACTTCTCTGCAAAAACAAAGACACGCAATATTCGATGTGTCATGCAGCTCTCTCCACTGATGGTTCCAAGACCATCACATGACTGAACAATACCTTTTCCAATCTCATTGTCTCACTGAGCAAGACAGGCAGAGCAGATTCTATCATCTCAACAAGAAAGGGAATGGAAAAGTACAATACTTTCATCCATAATAATGATTGCTTTGCTTGTGCAAGCTAAACTTTTTGGACTGCATTACCCCTACGCCACAGCCATGCATATCCAATGCAAATTGAGAGCTGTATTTATACTATAGTAATAACTTGGAAGAACTTGTTTAATATTGGAAGACTTAGTGGAGCAGATGAATGGCTCTGACATGATATCCATGGGATAGAAATTCAATTAAAAACTGCAAGTGGCACGGAAGTAGTAGTTATTGTTCAAGATGTATCATGGGGCCTTTGTTGAAATACAGCTATTAGCTGTGCTGGTTGAGAAATTCTGTTTTCCTTTATGGCAATCTGTTAGCTTGTAGAAAATTAAATTAATAAAAACACAGAATTACTCTCACACTATAAGAACATAGCAAAGCCGAGGGCTAGTTATGTATTTTACAATTATGGATTAAGTGCATTATGCCAAGGAAATTAAAGAGATGCCAGAATTATAATAAAAATGAAAGATTGCTTGGTTCTAAAGGCTGACAGTGTGACTATCACATGTAGAACATGCTGGTTTGTCAGCCGTTATCTTCCCCATCACAGCTCTCCAGAATGTTAACAATTATTCCTAATGCTAGAGCTACAGACGTGTTCAGTCCATAGTGGATGTGCACTTGCATAGGAAAGCTACCTTATGTAAGCAGCATCTCAAATCCATCTTCTATCTTGGAAAATTAGTTTTACTTCCTGAGAATGGTGAAAAGGAGAATGAAAGAAGAATTATTTTCAGGTAGATGGAGGACAGAGCTCACTAGGAAAGAAATCCCCAAGCCCCACCAACTTTTGCCAAGTTCCAAAGACAGAAGAAACAGAAACAACTGGGATCTCACTGATTTTGAAATGCTGCATCATGATGAGACTATTTCAATTCTCTCCTCTACTCACAGGGTTTCCTGACCTCATTCCTATGAGTAGATAGTTATATTCACATTGTAAGACTCCAGATGGAACTAGGGATCTCATGCTAGTCATTTGGGTCTATCCAGCTTTAGAAAACTAGTTCAGGACACCTGAACTAGCTAGAGCAGATATGAGCACAGTGCATGGCGAAGTAGCAAACAGCATTAGGTACTCTGCAAGCTCTTCTGCCTCCAGGGCAGAATTAAGGGTTTGTTTTAGTAGATTGCTGTATGGTTTTTGTTGGTTGGTTGTTTTTTGTTATTGTTGTTGTTTGCTTGGTTGTTGTTGTTGCTGAGTTGAGGATTTTAGCAACCAGTCTCCAAACAGTGATTTCTGTTGCTTCCAAGAGCTGTATTTATTACCTATGCTGTGTAAACACAACACCCTCTGCTCTAGGGAATGACCTAGCAGAGGATGCCATGTTTCTCCAGTACAAGAACTCTAACAACTTAGTAAATGCTTTGCAGATCAGACAGAGAGGTTAGCGACAGCAAAGGGCACTCTGCCCCCTCTCCTTCCACATAGCTCAGCAGATGGACTATGCTGAATGGGCAAGGAGAAGCAGGTTACCACAGACAGGCTTTCAAAGGTGACAACTCTGCAGGTACGGAGATAGGTTGAGGACGTGGCAAAAGGCTGCACTGTGCTGAGTTGGAGAACTATTAAATTATCAGGGTAATATAAAGAGCACGCTGTTCTGCCAGTAGCCATAAAGTGGGCCACAAGCACCTGCACTTCTCTTTCCCCACCCCTCAAGAGTTATCATCTCTGGCTAGAAGCACTCACTAGGATCATGAAAATGTTTTGTTGTCAACTCCTCTGCTTCAGTTTCCCCACTGAAAAGATGAGCACACTGGATGACTTCCATTTTGTCTTTTTAAAAGGCATCTTCTGAGCATTTTTTGCACGAATAAAATACCTAGTGTGACCAACGTGATTAAATAAGTGTAGAAAAAAAAGAACAGCAAAACTTAGTTAATTTCTTGGGTTACATTCAAAAAATGTCCAATACAGGTTCTTAGCTGAAAAATCATAACTTTAACTTAAATAGAATGAAGAGATATTGACCACCTGCTGCCAAAGTATGCCAGAGCATTGCTCTCTTCATAGGCCAAAAATTGAAACCATCACATTTTCACTGCAGACAAGTAACAGCATAATCACCACTGTGGCTGTGAATCTCCAGCATCCTCCACTTTTGCTGCAGCCCCAGGCTAGCAAAAGCAGTAGATTCTGCACAAGCTGTCTGTTTGCAGCATTGCCTGCACTGCCTTTATACAGTGGGATGAACAAAAAAGCCAGCAGCCACGTTTGTTATTATCTGTGCTCACCAGCACCCTCACTCTGTCTGCCGTATCAGCTGGGCAGCATCCTAACAAAGGGAGAAGAGAAATCTTCCCCTTGTTCCTGCCACATGCTCACCTCACCTTCAATTCCCAAACATTGATAGAAAGGATTAAAGAGAGTGCTACTTAAAACAAAATGGATATAGGATTCAAAAACCAATTACCAAAGTATAATCTTGCTCAGATGAGTGTGCTAAGAATAATTACTATCCACAAGATGAATGTTTGCTGAAGATGCATTACAGAAGACTGTGTAATTAAATATCACAACAAATCCTAATTTATTTACCAAACAATTCACATTTAAAAGCTCACCTGAATGTGTTCGGGTAAAAGCTACTTGGGAATTTTTTTAGCAGTCAAAAGTTTGGGAAACAGCAAAAACAGGAAAATAAAAAATAACAGGAGAAATGATCAACTTATCACCACTAAAAAGGAGAGGAGAAAATAGAGTCCTGCTCCTGACATTATTTACCCTTTAAGCAACATCCCTTGATAGAACGGAAAGAATCTCTGATGTCAGCACGTGCCTGGTCCAAACAAAAGTTATTTCTAGGAAGGCGCAAACTGATGCAGAAAAAGAGAAGGCACCATGCCAGGTACAGATTTTTGAAAGGCTGTCTGTAGTGTCTGTGGGGTGGAGGAAGACAGCAAACGTAGCCTCTGTCACTGTACCCCAAAAGTTCTCTCACCTGCCCAGTTTCCCCTTATTTTCACTGAGGGAGAGTTTATATCAAAGATAGGTGTGACAGAGCCGTGATTAAATCAAGGATACAACCAGGTTCCAAGTGCCACAAGCCTTGCAGCCCAACTCCTGAAGCAAGAACACTAAGGTCTCCCCTTACCACACAACCCTCCAGCACTACTTATGCTCTCTCCACAGGACTCTCCACAGCTGCCCTTTGAGAGCTTTGAGGTTTTCACAGAAGCATGCTGCTGATTCTTGAGCACTATCACACTGCTGAGCAAGTGATTTAGAATCCAGAGAAGGACAGAGAAGGAATCCAGAGAAAATAAGATGCAGAACCCTACCTTCCTACTGAATGCATTCCCAGGCAACAACATATGTACTTCTGGAGAAACTCTAAGCCTCCAATAATAAGAACAACTCTTCTCTGTCTCGTTACTCTCTCATAAACACACATTCTGTCTCCAGCAGTCATTTTTCAGGTATTCACAAGATGCAAGTATGAAAGCTTAGAAGGGAGACAATATTACTGTTTATCAAATATTCCCATGCAAGAAATGTACTGTCCCAAAATGAGAATTTCCGAACTGCAATGTTCATTTTATTAACTGATTTATAAAAATGCAATCAACAGCTGAATAAAGATCTACTCTATTCTATAAATAAAGTTTTAATCTGCCTTCTTCCTTATCAAAAAAAATTATGCTTTAAAATGTATAGGCCAGGTGTATTTTAATGGATATTCTCTGCGCATACTAGAAATGGCTGTATACAAACTGAAAGATTTTCAAAGTGACCTACCTAATATAGATGCCCAATTAAACTTAATGAGAGTTGGTATTCTGCTTAAGTATACAACTTCAACAATCTCAAAATACCCTAAGATTTCTTGTACCTGGTTTTGCCCTGAAGCATTTTTCTTCTTTAAGTACATTTACCTTGCCTCCAGGTCATTCTCTCAGAGGCACCTTCCCTCCAGCCATCCAATCTCATGACAGAAGCTGTCCTATGTGGTCACTCCAGCCAACCACACAACTTGAACACTAAACTCTGAACACTAAATATGCAAAGAGCTCTTACTGTTGATAAACTGTGAAAGAATCATAGGCCATCCCTTCATACTTCAGAGAGTAGAAAAGCATGAAAACCTTGCAGACATTAACTGAAAGAATAACGCTTTACTGCCCCTAACTTGGACTTTGGAGAAGAAGTGTAGGGCTTTTTATAACAAATGCTTTTGATGAGCCCATGTTTAATGGAGGAGGAAAAAAAAAGTCATGGATAAAATTAGTCCATTAGAGACCTGTAACTTGCAGAATCACCAACATTCCTGAGTGCAGATTCTTCATCGAGAGATCCTGATGGGCAAAAAAAAAAGTAAACTTGAAACATCACACTCCTGCCAGATAAAACATCTAGATAGCACAAGTTTGGACCTACTCTGGCATTTCAGCCATGGAAATGTCTCCCAGGTAAGGTGACAGAAATGTCATTGCTCAAACAGAAAACCTATCAGGGCATACAGCGCCTATGCAGCAAAAGGAGAGCATAAGTATGCAAAGAAGGCCATTACCTGCAGAGTAATTTGTCATAGTGGCCTCTCATTTGAGCCCTCCCTTAGCAGACAGCAGCAGACACACAAGCCCCAGGCTCACTTGTATGCCACAGCAATCAGCTACATACGCCACACCATCATTTATGTTATTTCAAAATGAATGGAAGTGAGGGATATCTCACAATTTGCTGCATAAAAAGACTCTGGCAGAATAAAGCCATATTTGCAGAACGTAAACAGGGATTTCACAGTGCCAAGTCTTCATTTTTATCACATCAGATAGCTCTTCCTTTCTAAAGGGAACTCTGAGGAAGGATAACTAAAGGTTGTTAAGACTTGCTGCAGCTTTGAGTTTATGATGGCAAACCATCTTTTTTCCCCTCAACTACTTGCAACAAATGTTGCTAGGCAGAAAAAGCCAATATAAACATTTGTAAATGCTCTACTGAGAGGCAGAAGGGAAAGAGGTACGCCACGCTGAAAGGGCTAGATGAGATTTTCATTTTAAAACCATATAAACAACATAACAAGTATTTAATGGCAGTGAAACAGTGGCAGTTTTCTCTCTGTACTGCATAAGGATCTACTGCCCAATACAAATATAGTCCATGCCTTATTTTGTGCAGCATGCATCCTACCACTGCTCCTGAAAATGCACTGCAAAAGCAAATACACTTAAAACATCCTAGTCCAGGAAGGGAGATTAAAACATCCACGCAAAGGGCAGAGAGCTCTTTTAAACTAACAATATGAGAAAACACAAGCTGGTTGTTCTGGAATTGCAGAGCCATTTTTTCATGCCATAATGGTCAGACCTGCAAAGACCATACCTTTTAAAAAGTGTTTTAGTTCCCACTGTAGAAAAGATGCATGTTTTATCTGCACGCACACACTCTCCATCTCACCAAATAAAACCCACTAACAGGAATCTACTACTCACCATCTCCTACTTCAGTCCAGAACCAAGGAATAAAGCCAAGGCATGTGAACGTTTTTATCTTGTTTCCCTTGAACCATACATTCTCTTATAGGAGAAGCTATCAAAGAAGGGTCTGAGCTCTTCATCTAATTGTCACGAGCACTGCAGTGCTTTTAACCCTATGGCTGCCCTTATCCCTGCCAAGATAACCAGGAAATTCATGTAAACAAAGCCTCTTTTTGGATTGTTGATACAGCATCCTCAGACCTTCACCACAAATTAAGCATCTTTGTATTTATTACCTTTGCTCCTAGCTGGTGATAAAGTGATGGGGGCACTTTGCAGTGATAACAGTTTCCAAATGACAGAAAGCCTGATGAAGGCTGCACCCAGTCTGCGGATGCACCCACCTGATATAGAGACACGCGAGCACCAAAGTAGTAAAAACAAATGGATGCATCTACAATGACTGAAGCAAGTGGACCTTGGCTCCTCTGTTCACCCTTGGGGCTAGTTGCATCTGAGGTACCTGCAAAATACAGCTATTACTTCACAGCTTATCCAGATATCTGCTTCTAGATGAACTTACTTTTATTTGAGATTACCCAGAGTACAGCTCAGTATTTTCAGAAGACTATTTGCTTCAAGGAAAGCTCTAGTGTCAAAAGAATCCACTAAACCTTGTCTTAACATAGTATTATCTCAATCTGCATGTAATCCATCACTCACTACTTACACTTCATTATACAGAGTGACTTCAGGAAGCAAACAGTCTTCTCCAGTCCACCAGATCATATGAGGACTCTCTTTTTAGTGTGATTCCTCCCACCCTAGCACCACAAGCTAAAGAAATCTCTGTCAAGGTGGCCGGCGTTCATCACTTTCCCTGGTGTCATGTCTCTAAGTCTTCCATTGCCTAAATATACAAAGACAGCAGCATTTTGGTTTAAACGCTGATTCTGCCACAGCTCCGTGCCTCTTAAAGAAAGTAAAGCTAGAATCAGAAGCGTTTGAGATAATTCACATCCCAAAAAACACTTTTTTGCTCTTCCAACAGCCATTAAGACTTATGACAACAGTCATAAGACAGCTGACTTTTGCCCGCTATGACCTCCATCGCATAATTACTTGGGTAGAAGGTAAGAGAGGCCAGATCACAGTTTTTCATGCCATGAAAGAACCAGACTCATACAATCTATCAAAGTGTATCAAAATCTGCATTGCAATATTTTGCACGTTGATGGGATCTGAATTGGAGCTAAAACACTCCCGGGAACATGGCCTTCATCTCAAGTTAACATTTCTTACTGCACACCATTCAATTTCCATATCACCTTCACTATCCCATTTGAACACTGTTCTCATGGGAACATTTCAAGACAAGGTAGGATGGGTCACAGGATGAAAAAATGTACTGAAATCACTCAATTGAAAATCATTCAAACTCTCAGCTCCTTCCATAGTCAGCTTCTACTATGACGCTTGCATGATTTTCCTTACATGATGGTAGGCTCTCATATCACAGAAATAGAGTTAAGAGAGCCTTTACTAATCTTCCTCCCCAGCTCCCAAAGGTGAGTTTAACTAAAATGAGGTATTTACCCTGAAAAGCTGTCTATAACCTTTTAAAAAGTCTTCCAAAATGTAGACTTTCCATCTTCCAAAAGAATCCATGATCAGCTTCAAGGAAGATTTTCCTAATGTTCAAACTGTCTTCGCACTGCAGCAAATTACCCAGTAACTGGAGAACTGACTTTTAGGAGGGAGAGGGGAAATGCTCATGCATTTACAGGGCTGTTGTAAGAACCTTTTCGTTCCTTTAGCTGAACTAATGCGACCTGGCACCTCTTTACAAAAATTAGCTCCACTTACAAGACATTGCCACATTATTTAATGCACCCTTCATAGGTACAAGATGATATAATTTGCCAGCAGCACCTCATAGATATCTACCAGTTCTGAGACTTGCACATTTGCTCAAGTGTACCCCTTTGCCTCTAGAAGATCTCATACAGGTTATGCACTACTGGAGGAAGAAATCCCTGCCTGAGCTCTGTAGTACAGCATCTGCACCCAGAAGCCTCGGCACCAATCCAAGCAGCCTCTCTTACCAGCTTCTCCTGAGGCCCAGACTTCCACAAGTCCATTCCAGGAGCTGTTTTACAGGCTAACCATTTGATACAGAACGGAGTGCTTCCTTTCATTACTTTTACAGGGCCTGATGGTAAGTCTGGAAAAGTGTCTTGAAAGGCTCAGCCTTATTTGGAATTTGGATCCTACGTTAATAGCCTATGTCTAAATACATACTTCTTCTCTTAAGGTTGCACATTCACTGTGCAATCACCAACAGTTCACAAATTTTTGACAGCTCTTCTAAGTTTCCTTGAGAAGCATTTGCAGATTGAGTGAACCTTAGTCCTCCGTTTTGTATCATCAATCACAGTGAATAATTTTGCAATAATCTTTAAAAAACATTCACATAGTAGCAATTTATGAGCTTTTTCCCAATATATATACACTTCAGAACAACCCCTGTTTAAACTTCAGGAAGTATATATACAAAACATACCTACAACTCACAAACAACTAAAATGAAGACAAGGACTGAGACAGTCCTTTCCCAAACTAGAAGATTGTCTTGCTCATAGCCCAGATACCTGCGATATTCCACCAGGGCAAGCAATGCTCTGTAGAGTTTTACAAGCTTCATAGAAGGCAGATATGTTATGAGTCTGGGTGGCTTGCTCCTGCCCCCACTTCCTACTGCTTCTGGAGTCAGAGGCATGGGAAAGTAGTTTTTTTGCACTAGTCACATAGCTGGAGCCTTCTGACATGATGTTTTTTTGTGTGTGCACCTTCTCTCAAGAACCCTCGCAGATTTTCTCTAAGAGCAGAGGCAAAAGTTCAGGCATATAGAAAGGATTCAATGTATTTCTGACTTCAGGCAGCCTGGAAGTACATTCTCAGATTTCTGTTCTGCAGAATCACGAAGCATCTAGCCTTTAAGATTCTAAGCAGATTTTTTTCTGGATCATTTGCCCACAATGAAGAGTTCCAGACAAAAAGCAGCAAGAGAAAGATAGAGGTTAAAAACACACTCCAGAACAGTCACAACAATACATTTTTTCTTATCCTAAAGAGACAGAGGCCCCAGATCCAATTCCAAAGGGGAAATCAAGCACAACTCCGCATTCCTGGCCCTTTAACCTTCTCAATTTTCCTTACTCTCACAGAATCCTGAACTAACATTGCATTCCAATATGTTGTTGACAATATTCCCACTCTATCTAGACATAGGCAACACTGTGAACTTACACGTATTACAGACAGTATCTTGAACATTTTAAAGACAGAACTGTGATAGCAAAGCAATAAAGAGCAGAGAACAACACACCAACATTTATCTCCTCTCTATTCATTTTCCAAACAAGAGATCTGGAAAATCTTCATACACTGGACTACAGCCACCATCCTTACTTGTGTGGGCCACACATCACTGCACACCTTTCTGACCACTCACAAACAGATGGTTTTCATAAGAGATGCATGTGCTGCCCACCCTCAAGTTGGGATGAGCAACTATAATCCCATATTCATTCCACGCAGCAGTCATGCCTGCTCCCTCAGCACCTTAAGCCAGCACAAAAAGCAGAGGCTCCACACCTCTGAGTTTCTGAGAGAGGACAAGGCACACGTAACATTTAGATTCATGAGATTAAGACCATTTTATGCAACACTCCTAAAGGGAAATCCCATGTCTCACAATCTCGTTTGCAATTTCCTTAACTTTAGAAATATTCATCACATAAAGGAAGAGGAAAACAAGAGGAAAAAAAAAAAATACACGGCTGCAGTTTTTCAGGAAACTTCAAAGTCATCACATTAAAGTAAATTCAGTGAAACCACTAAACCCATTTGCCCCCAAATCAGCCTTCTCCCAGATCTCCCCCAGTATTTCAAATAGCTGGCAGAGTCAGCCAGCCCCTGAATTACAGCTACGCAATGAGATGATGTTCCCTTTCTTAAGTTTGATAGTGGTTCTGCACTACCTGGATGGGCATCTGTCCATCCCAATCAGGTACACAACTCTGGTCCCTCAAACCATACCTTCCCAGCAGCCTGACCACTGTACTGTAGTCAAATTCCCTTCTTGCTCTCACAAAGGCACCTTATGCAAACTTTAGAGAAGTACTTTCCGAGATCAATGATAATTGACTGATTAAGTATGCCTAGTGCTGCCAGAATGTGAGCTGATTGTGTAATAGTGCTAATTAGTAACTGCCAGAGCTCATTCCAATTATTAACCTTTATGAATGTCATTTTTAAAGATAAGAGTTTGCAACACAGCCTACTGCAGCATTTGTAATGATTTTTGTCACTCAGACAAGAGGAAACGGTGACCACTGACGCCGGGATAAAGGTAACACAAGAAGAAAGTCCTAGGAATAAAGGATTTTACTCTTGCTTTCTGGAAACTGTACAGAGACTTCACAACAGAAATGTGGAATGTCTGTACTGACCATGTTACACAGTGAGCCACAAGGCAAGATATGAACTTCTCACGTGGTGTGAATAACACTCCTCTGCCCCAACACAAGGTGGTGTTGGTACAAACCACCCTCTACTTCCTCACAGAGTCAGATGGTCCACCACAGACTCCTCTACCATGGGCTCTTCTCAAAAACTACAAAGTTGATCTTGGTTTGTTTCCTGAGCGTTGCACAAAATAGAAAACAGGCTCTTTGGGTACAAAGCTAAATGTGCCGTGTTAACTCTGCATTCCTCTTAGACGTCTCTTTCACTTTTATTGGTTACAGATAATAGAACCAATGGGATTTTAATCTTCCATGGGACATTTATTCTCTACTCTGCTAGAGGCACACTGAATGATGTACCACGGTCCACTGATTACTCTGTATTTTTAACTACTCCATGGCAATAAAAGATTATATCTGAAACTGTATGTTTTAACGGATGATCTTCCTGCCTTGGCTCTTAGCCATGCTTACAGCTACAAGTAACCCAAGGAAAGCACATGCCTTCTCATACGCTGGCTTTACAGAGAACTGTATCTGGGGCACATCAAGGTCTGCAGCTTGCCTGTGATCCCTGAAGTAATTGTCTGAGACTCATGGATGTATCATGGCTTACTGAAGTCATCAGGAAATTTATACATGCTCTGAAGCTGAGTCGTGTGACCACTGCATGGTTGTCCTGTTCCCACACCAGGCCCCGTGGCCTAAACTCTGTGTGCAGATAACTCTTCCTCATGCTGTTCTGACTTCTGCTCTGAATCTGCTGCTCTTTTCACTCCAGGGCCAACAGTCAATCACAAACAACAAGCAAGGTTCCTTCTTAGACCAAAGCACTGCTATTTCTAGCATTTCTGAGAAAGAGAAACAAGAGGTTAAACACTAAGTGCATTTCTCTTTCTATGGGACTAATTACTCATTGAGAACTTCAGACTTGAAGTCTTGACCCCACATTCTAGCCATGGATTGCTCTTCCCTTCTCCGTAGCTCTTCAGGTACCTTTTGAACTTTTCAGAACTTAAACTAACTTGTACCACCAGATTCTCCATTGGAAGTTATAGATAGTGCTAGTCTTGCCCTATTTGGACAACAGTGACTTAGCTCAGGCCACCTCCAGGCACATACTCAGGTATGTGAGTTCATGCCAAGACCCTGGGCTGCAAAGGGGCACAGCTGAGCTGCTCCAAAACAACTCTGCTGTCAAGCACCTCATCCCTGGCAGTGCGTACAAAGAGCCGCAAATATTCACATCATAAATGCACCAAATCTCACTCAGGAAAATGCACAGCACCCATCTCACCCCCATGCAAAACTACTACCTGATTTTGGGTAAGACTTGGCAGTAATGGCATTAACAACAGCCGAACCTCCCCCCTTCAACCAGTCTCTTATTATCATTTTCCTCACAGATCTCTGAGCTAGACTGCAAGATACGTACAAGAAAATTAAACACCCCTTTTACAGATCTCAAGATTTATGGTGCTATGTCCCTGAACTATTACAATGCAGCACCATATCTTCATCTTTGATCAGACCTGCAAGATGCTGAAACCAGCTCCTGCAGACAGCTTGTTGCTGGACTCGGGCACCTGAGCAATAAGTTCAGGGATAACAGGAAACAAGCAACTTCTAATATTTACAGAGGCAGTTATCTAAGATAACTAGTCCTAATAATCCATTTATAGAGTTGTCTCAAATCTTTTACAGTTTTTATTCTGAAGCAGAAATACTACATGTAAAAATGTACCAGCATCCTATGATCTAGCATTTTATAGGAGCTTTTTAAAGGAACTTTCAACTTTACTTCTTGGTCAGGCTGATACTGTTAAAAGGTCAACTAACAGATTGTTACAGATGAAGAAAATATGATAAATAGATAAATCAAAGGCTACCTTCCAGGCTGGGAAAATGCAGCCCTTTGTAAATATTGCTTGGAGAAGTGACTGTTTGATATTGTGTACTTATTAACTTCATTAGAATCCTAATGAGTGTAACATGGAGATAATGAGAGACAGACCAGATTAAAAGAAAGATGGAAATATTTCTTGAACCTTTTGTTTTTTTAAACAATGTTTCTCTATCCTTCAGTTTATTTATAGCCATTATAAAATGGCAGTGCATTAGGGGGAAAAAAAATAACATCATAAAACACCAATATAAACAGACACAACCCGTGTTAAAGCACTAAATTCTACCAGCCACTGTACAAAGCAGCAAAGATTTATATGACTTGGTTCAAAGCCTAATTGGAAGGAAAAGAAGAGTCAGGGGAGGAGAGAAAGGGGAAGAGAAAGGAAAAGCTCACTCATAGAGAAATAAATCATGTACACTGATGTACAGCTTGGGCTTAACATGGGGAACCGCATCCCCCAGCCACCATGAGGTGGCATCAACACAGAAAGGATACACTGTGAGTACCTGCTGGCTCCTGATCTAGCCCCGAGTGTCTGAAGAGCAAGGGGAAGCGTATCTATGACTCAGAAAGTTCCCTAAAGTCTTTGCATGTAATACAGTTCTTGACAGATTTTTGCTTCTAACAACCTGTCTAGACGCCACTTGAACCCACGTGAACTTTAGCTTCCAAAATATCCTCCAGCAAGGAGATCCATAGATCAAGTACATGTTCCCATAAGAATAAGTCTTCCACTTGTCCTGAAGCTCACTCTGATGCTCCTTTATTCTTCACACAGATACAGAATGCCTGAGATTGGAAGGGATGTCTAGAGCTCAGCTGGTCCAACCCCTCCCTGCTCAAGTAGTGCCACCTAGCAGGTTTCCCATCACCATGTCCAGACAGCTTTGGAATATCTCTAAGGATGGAGGCTCCATTATCCCTCTGGACAACCTCTGACAGTTGTCAGTCACCCCTAAACTAAGAAGTGTCTCCTGATGTTCAGACAGGACCTCTTGTGTTTTAGTTTGTGCTCACTGTCTCTTGTCCTGCCACTGGACACAAATGAAGAGAGACTCTTCCTCCATCTGTACTGTATGCTCCCATCATGCTTTTGCACATGAGATGAGATCCCCCTGATCCCCCTTCTCTTTTCCAGGATGAACAGCCCTAGGTTGCTCTGCCTTTCCTCAAGTAAGAGATGCTTCCTCCCTTACTTTACTAGAGATCCTCTCCACGCAACCTAATTTTATAAGATTTGTATTATTTTCCAGGCATCTCTTTTCAAGTTTTCCAACTCCTACCAGATCTGATCTAATATGAACATTCTTATATGATTTATTATGGAAGTCTTTGTTTTGTAATTATCTATTTGCTTATAAGTGAATTCAATGTGCAATTTTCATTAATAATGGCAAGCATCCACGTTAAATGTATCTGCCACTAATCTGTGCCAATGAAAATCCTCAACATGGTAAAAAGTGATCGTACAAAGACATTAGTAAGGCCCAAACAAATTCATCTTCAAGTGTGGCTTCCTGCAAAAAAAGTTTTGCAGTTGGCATCCAAATCTAATTAGAATGTAAGATGAGTTAACTCAACAAAAGGAGCTGCTCTCTAATGAGAGCAATGGAATTGCTGTTCCAAATGATAAAGAAGAGATGGAATAGCCAATTCCTGTTAACAGATGCAGCTCTGCTGATGCAGCAACAGTCACAACACCCACAGGATCTGCAGCAGCAGGTTCTTGGCTACAAAATCCCTCCTGATTGCTGCCTTGCTACTTTTCTAAACAAGTGGGCAAAGCGCTACAAGCGCATTTAACCTGTCAGAGACAAGATCCTGACAATATGACTGCATGGCAGCTGCATGAGAACACACTCAGCATAGTTTCCTCTGGCCTTCCCCACCAAAATTGGAGGACTAGGTGCCTAGGAAGATTACCTAAACCCAAAAATACATTTCTGACAAGACAGGACATCTCTATTCTTGAGGAAATCATAATCAGAGAATTTCACTAACAAAGACAGAAAGAATACATTAAATGCAGCACACGTAAACTGCAAAATCAGGGGCAACCATACGGTTCTAACACTTACCCACTCCCCAAACTCAAATTTCATTAAAACACACAGAGACCTTTAGACTTGTAGGAAAATTAATGTCAAAAGATATTTCTAGTGTTGATACATCTCCTATACCACCACCTAGCTTTTTGGAATTGAAAGATACGAGATGTGCACAGAATCTGACTGAAAGGGCTGTCTAGAAAATTAAGTTATGTCAAAGTCACCAGCTGGGTAATGGATGCAGAATTTACCCATGATGTGGAAGACTCAAATCCCTTGGTTACATGAGACAGCCACAGTAAGTCAAATAAAAAAATTTGTACTGGCCACTAACCTGTCACACAGAATGTTCTGGGAAATTACAAGAAACAGCAAAGAGAGCACGATTCCTCTCAACAGAATCTCCATCATCTCTCTTGATTTGGAGAGTCAAACCACTAATCCCCTAAAATGCCATAGCATAACATGTATTCAGTACTTAGGCTATTCCATCAGAAGCATGAATAGCTCTTGCTGAAGAACAGATAACGAAGAAGGGATAACGATTTTGCAATGCTGATCCAAAGGCTGCAGACTTGTCTGTTCCTTGAATGCCGTATCATAAAATAATTACTGTAAGCCAGAGGCTACAGCCACACTATCAGGTTTAATAGCCACCAGCAGAAATATCCTCCATTATTTCACTAAGTTCCCCTCTGAAATTCACTTATGCTTTTATTATTTCTGCCTCACAACATCCTGTAGCAATGAGTTACACAATTTAATTACTTGTGGAATAAAACAGCACTTCCTTTTATGCTCATTCAGAGCAAGGGCTTGAACTTGGATCTTCCATGTGTAAGATTAGTATCACTCTTCTCCCTGGAGAGATTCACAGCCTCTCCTCTTGGAGCTCTTTTGTGGAATATTAATAATTCAATAGTTTCAAAGGAGAGAGGAAAAGAGAGATGGCTACTTGGGGCTGTCACCTACAATGTAAGAAAGTGAAATCAAAACAAAGCCCACTTTTGCCCTCTTCTCCATTTTACCTGGAATTGTATTCACCCTAAGAACATTCCTTCAAAAAGTTTTGAATTTTGATTAAACCTTTTCCTCTTGACCCCTCTGTTTCTACCCAGAAAATAAAATGTAACCTCAAACTACCAAGCCTACTTATTAACAGGAACAGACTAATAACCCAGTAGTCTACAAGATCAAAACTAATACACAATCAAGTGACCTTTCTAGATCTATTTAACCATAAATGTTCCTCACACAAAGATATCTGCAACATTCACAATCACTGACCAGCACATATACTCCTGGAGGCCCATATTTGGAGGTTAATGAGTTCAGCAAAGCAGCCCTGCTTTGAAGCTGCAACAGAGAGGAAACAGTCTAGAAGGTTGCTGAAGTACATGGAAGATAACTTTCTGACACAGCTGGTAAGAGAGCCTACCAGGGAAGGAGCTTCAGTAGACCTGCTTACAAACCGGGCTGATGTGGTTAGATGCCATCTTGGGCACAGTGACTGTGAAATGACAGAGTTCTCAAAATTCAGCACTGGGACCAGTCCTCTTTAATATCTTTACTGATGATCCGGACAAGGGGATTGAGGGCACCCTCAGCAGGTTCGCAGATGACATCAAGCTGGGAGGAAGTGTTGATCTGCTTGAAGGTAACAAGGCCCTACAGAAGGATTGGGATGGGCTGGATTGATGGGGTGAGGTTCAACAAGACTGAGCTGCCAAGTCCTGCACTTCAGTCACACAACCCCATGCAACGCTACAGGCTTGGGGCAGTACCTGGAAAACTAAATAGTGGAAAAGGATCTGGGGGGGCTGAACATGAGCCATCAGTGTACCCAGGTGGCCAAGATGGTTGATGGTATCCTAGCTTGTATCAGAAATAGTGTAGACAGAAGGACCAGGGAGATGATTGTCCCTCTGCACTCAGCTCTGGTGATGTTGCACCTAAAGTACTATGTTCAGTTTTGGACCCCTCTCTACAAGACAGACACTGAGGCCCTAGAGCTTGTCCAGAGAAGCACAACAAAGCTGTGAAGGATCTGGAGCACAAGTCTTACGAGGAGCAGCTAAGGGAACTGGGGTTGTTTAGTCTGGAGAAAAGTGAACTCAGGAGATCTTTTCACTCTCTGCAACTCCTGTAGAGAGGTGGGGGTTGGTTCAGGTAAAAAGCAATAGGATGGAATGGCCTTAAAATGAACTAGAATAAGCTTAGGTTGGATACTAGGAAAATATTCTCTAAAAGAGTGGTAATGCATTGGAACAGTCTGCCCAGGGAAGCGGTACAGCCACTGTCCCTGGAGGTGTTCAAGAAAAATGTAGTTGTGACATTTGATCATCTTAAAGGTCTTTTCCAACCTTAATGATAGATTCTATTATAGTCTATGATTTGTGGATGAAAGACAGAAGATGTGTAGTACTCCATCAGCCACTCGCACACGTAATTGTGAACCTCCGTGCTATCATCACTGACTGACATGCAACACCCTTACCAAACTGAGATTCCAAAGCAGAAAGTCATCAAAACCAAAACTTACCTGTGTCTTCAGAGAATCAGAGATATTAATAAAACACTCTGAATATTACTAAAAGTTTTTAATTAACAGCCTTGCTAAAACACCATTACAATCTGCAGTTTTGTTTTTATTAATTCTCTCTGATTCAGCAGGAATTCCACCAAGGAATAGGGATGAGCAGATGCAGGGAGAAGCACATTAATAAATCATAAGTGTCATTAAAATTTGTAAACTAATATCTTCTGGGAAGTCTTGACAATTAGTCTCGGAGCTTTTTTGGCAAACAAAAGATTAACAAATCCAGAAGGTCCCATGCCTGATGAAATTACCACCCCCACAGAAAGGTCACTGATGGAGCAATTAAGAGAGACAACAAATGGGCCATCCAGAAGACTGGTTCATGGCAGATAAGCTCTGCGAAATAGGACAACTAAGGCATTTTAATAAACAAGGGTGGGACTTGCACCTGTACACCACCGAAAGACATGTAGAAAGGCTTTTAGACTCATGTGTTGGGCTACTGCTTTTTGCATGACCTTGCATTGTCCCATTAGCTCCCTACACATCTGAGACAATATTAACTTAATTACCTGCTAAAAAAAAAATAAAAATGGGGAAAGAGACAAATGACAGTTCCCTCCAGCAGTCAAAGAATGAAATAGCACAATCACCTCATTTCTTATTACCTATTACTGAGTATGCCTAACTCTAAAACATCTTACATTTCATACAATTAATTTTTATTAATGGTTCCCACACCAAATGTTTAAAACGGTCTTAGAACAGGTTTAACTGACTTTATCCACTTGTTGCAATGCCAGCATCTCTTTAAATTATGAACTACAAGGAACGTATGCTCTGAACAATACCTGGAATATTCAAGGAGGAAGAAACCTGCAGTTTCCTCCATTTTACTGTTTGAATTTTATTCTCCCCTTTCCTTTTTTTTTTTTTTTTATCCCATGGATGCATATATCCATACATGTAGCCTAAGACAATATCATATACGCATTTCCAGAAGTCCATACAAGTAAGAGATCTGTTTAAGTCTCCCAGATACCACAATTGGAAGGATAATGAATCACTAGAAGATCAATTCTGAAACAGGTCATAATTAGTTACTTCAAATGGCTTCAATTGTACAGTGGGATACAAAGGTGAATGGCTATCACTATCTAATGATCTGCAATTTGTAACCCTCTCATCACAGATACCCTCTAAAGGAGGGAACACAGGGAGGCTAAGCCACCCCTTCATCACTGTTAACAGTTATGAAAAGAGCACTGAAAATCCTTTACACACAGTCTTTCGTGAACGTTTAGTATCCCCACAGCATTCCTAAGGCAATACCCTTTACCCATTAATTTCTCTTCTGGCTGATACTCAACAACTCTTTCCAGCTGTCAAAGCTTTCTCTCTCCTCTTTCTGATGCTTGTTACAACACATATGCAGCTGGACAAACACAGATGTCACATGTCTCTGCCAAGCCTGATAAGTCAGCTTAAGCAATAGAACAAGACCTGTTTCTCCAAACTAAGCAAGCACTTAACCATGAGAGCAAAGAATAAATTTCCCACTTGGTTCAGGAATGCTGTGTCTCCTATTCTTCACAGGTAGTAACTGCATAGCTATTCGGGCCAAGGAATTTTCTTCATTGAACAGCCATGATACTCATGGGGCTGTTTAGTCTGTGGAAAATGGAAAAGGAGGCTGAGGGGAGACCTTATTGTTCTCTTCCAATATCAGCAAGAGTGAGGCTGGTTACTTCTCACTGGTGACAGAACAAGGGGAAATGGCCTCCAATTGTGCCAGGGTAAGTTTAGGTTGGATATCAGGAAAAACTTCTTTACAGAAAGGGTTGTTAAGCACTGGAATAGGCTCCCTAAGGAAGTGGTTGAGTCACCATCCCTGGATGTGTTTAAAAACCATTTGGATGTAGTGCTCAAGGACATGATTTAGCGGAGGGTTGTTAGTTAGGGTAGTTTGGTTAAGTCATGGTTGGACTCGATGATCTCTAAGGTCTTTTTCAACCTAAGTGATTCTATGATTTATTTAGCAGCAGCAAGCTCAGGAACGGACCAACACAAGCTACTGTGCACCTCCCCAGGTAGCTCAAGCATGGCTCCCATGCATGGCATAGCATCCAACAACTACCAAAAAGGCTGCACTGAGCCAAGGTAACCTGAATCACTCACTGCAGGCAAAATATAAGTCAGCAGGAGCACTAAAGAACTGAATTATCCAGGGATGCTGCTCTACTTCCACACTAATCTCAACTCAAGGTGCTGAGAGGCCTGTTGAACAACCCTTACTCACACTGCATCTCCTTCAGTTTCCTGTTCCAGTAAACAGCCTGAACCTAGCAGCTTGTAACCCCTGAAATGACAAGTGGCTCCTACAGTCTGAGAAAAGTAACCAACACAGAGCTAAGTAATTTATACGCATGCACAAAAAACAACTAAGTCACTAAACTTTTGGAGACCCTGTTGTTTTGAATCCAAGAGAGGTTACAGATGAGCTTGAATATCCAAGCCAGCTCATTCCCTCCATGCATAGATAGTTGATAGCAGATACGATGAAACCTTTCTTTCAATTAGCAGATTAATTCTTCACTTTGCTACTTTAGAAATCTCAAATAAGATGCAGCAATGTGTAGCATTATTACTCTGAAAACCACCTCTATTAATTTTATGCCTCAATACAGTGCTCCAGAAAGCAGCATATATCTGAGATGCATGTTATCAGCTTAATACTGAAAAACAATAGATATAATCAAATCTGACAATACTGCAGGGAGATGCCAGCTGGCCATGGTGGCTGTTTGGAGACTATTTCACTACAGAAAATGTCAGTGAAATCACACTGCCCCATTTCATGACGTGTGACACTCAGCAAGAGGTGGTGGCACAAGCTGGGAATTGCCTATCTCAGGTCTGCAGTCTAAATAACGCATCACCAGTGAGGAAGAATCCCTTTTAATGAAGTCCTCATCCATGACCTGGTTCAAGATAAGCTTCTTTGCAAAAGATGGCATGTAAATATCAGACATGTTCATTGAATCTCCCAAGCTCTCCCTCCATCCTCACCTCTCTTGTAGACAGGTAAACTTAGAGCAGGGAGATTAAACCCCAGCCCTTAAAGGCAAGCCAAGGCTTATCACACTATTTCATGCCTGCAGGGCAGCACTATCTGAAGCCAGCTCCACCTGTAATGCATGAAGCTAAGGCACAGAAAGCAGCGTGAACAGTGCCAGAGGTACACCGAAAGATGCTGATGGCCTCTGAAAACAGAGTGGGAGAGTAAAATGCAAGGATATAATAACAAATACCATATAAGCTTGTGGTAATTCAAATAGAATTGAATGAAAGAACAGTGCAAGATATGAGGCAGCTTGCAACCAAGTTGAGTAGTTTTATTTCTCTCAGCTCCAAGCTTGGAGTTGCAGCTGATCTGTTTTGCAGCTGTCTCTCATAAAAAGCTGGAAGTTTTTTTCTAACTCTACACAGCTCTAAGGCGACAGAACAATCCCTTCAGGCACAGCCACAAAAGTAAAAAGCAAACAAAAAAAACCCCACAAAGTGGGGATTTTTGCTGCCATGGAAACACAATTTGTTGGTTAATAAGCAAGAAAACAAAAATAAATATATGTAAAATATCTTTAGTAACATTTTAGAATCACAAGAAAGAGTCAGTTATGATTTCCAGTATTGGTTAATGCGTGCGCCAGCATTACGTGCTATCGGATGATTTAGCCTGGGACTACAGCCAGAGGATGGAAACTCCAGGGGACTCATCAAAGGTGGGTAAAATGGCAGCAGGGACTCAGAGCTGACACATGCAAGTGCTCATACTTCGGAAGAAAATCGGAACTACTCCCCACTGCCTAATTAGCTGATGTGCTGCATTCATGGCTATCACACTGAGCGTAAATAACTCCCTGGTAACTTGGGCTTCTCGTCCGTTGTATCACCCTGTTGTCTCTTTGCCTTCATCTGAGATTTAAAGTTCCCTTGGGACAAGACTGCCTTTTTAGCTACCACAAGCGAAACAATTAGAAGTTCTAATAATTAGAGCTCCTGGATACTAAGTAAGGTGACAACAAAAGAAAAATAACAAAAACAGAGAAAGTAACAAAAAAAAACAAACAAAAAAACAACACTTTTATTCCAGTTATCTTAAAAGAAAAACCGTTCATCCTACGTTGGCAAAAACAGATGAGAACACTTTAAATATTACAATAACTTTAAATACTTATACAGAATGTCACGTTTGTGTACCTCAGAACTGTACAGATTTCATAGGAGTCAGGATCAGCAGCAAGCAAGGAAATTTTCTTAAGACTCCCCCTTTGCTTGTAAAAAATTCTGAATTCTAGAAGTCCACAGAATAAGAAAAGGACCTCAATACGTTCCTGATTATTCATACTCATAAAACGAAAAGGAAACAACTGGATAGCAACAAGATTAACTAATGAAAGGACTTTATGCCTTGTGTCTAACCTACAGAGCACTCCATATATTACATCTGAGCACAGCATACATTTGAAAGCAAACCTCATCTATCACAGTCACAACACCTGGAAGCATTGTGAACATGCATTTGAAGAAATAAACAACTGCACGGACTTTTCTAGTCCTAATGAAATTTGTTTGAAATTTTCCACAGAAAAACAAGCTAAAAACTCAGCCTTCAACTTTTGGTTGTAAACGATGTCTTTTAGACACTGCATTTTGCATATCTAGCCCTTTCATTCCAATGGGTTTGACAGATACCTTCTGAGACCGCAGTTCCATGAAGGAGCCTGATTGCTACTCTTTTCAGACACAGTTCATATTTCATGACAGATGATTGTTGCATGATCATGTTCACTGTGGGAGCCGAAGTTGGGTGCAGGGATCCTGGCCGACAGAGGGTTTGGGAGCTGGAGGTTCTCCAATAGCACTTCAAATCAAAATCATTCTAGATTATAGATTAAGAGGGAGGACTGTTTTCCACTTATTAGTAATGAAGCATTCACTAAAAAGAAAATGCTACAGAAAACACAGTTCTATTTCTTAATACAACTTTTAAATAAAAGCAGACAGAATGGTAGCTGGATTCTCAAAAACTAGCAATGTAGATATTTTATTAGGAAATGAGAAGCAATGAAATGTTGCTATACCTTAAAAGCTTACCTAATTTTTACAACTATATATCCTGCTCTATGAAAAGACCTCTCAGTAAATTTTAATGTCTCACACTGTCACAGTACAATCACGATAAGGTAGCTTTATTTCATTGGAGGAAAAAAAAAAAAGAAATCTCCACTCTCTCAGTGAGAAAAACAAAACTACAAGCCACAGCTGACAGATACTCCTTGTTACCAAGAAGAGATGCAGGATTCACAATATGGAAAGATGTGTGCTTTTCCTTGAAACTGACTGCCTCAAGGCTGGCTGTTTCAGGAGCAACTGAGGCTTTTTCTGTGATATTTTGAGGCCTCAGAAATATGGATTTACTTACTAGAGCCACATCCGTGCTCCTGCATTCAAATGCTGACTATCATTTCCTCTGCCTAAATTCTTATCAGCCTGATAGTGGAGCAGTATCCAATATAACTTTTAATTCTTTCCTGCTCTGGCTCTCTTTTTTAATTACATTCAGGATGTTTTCATATCGATTTACTTGTCCTTATATTTAAATGCAGGGATTAGAAATTTCTCTTATATAGCATTTTCCATTAAAGAAGTATCTCACACTATAACCCAGGGGGAAAACAGAGCAAAAGCTTTTGATGCATGAAGCAGGCAGAGGCATGATGATATTTGAAGATTGCATTCCACTGTGCTCTATCTTTACATCCTTTGAAGCACTGCTGTGCAATTCTTTTCTTTCTGCCACAAAAGCCACTTCTTTCTTACGGCAGCAACTGTTTGCCAAGTGCTCAGAATAGGCATCACAGCACTGCTGTTCAGATGGACAGGGTACTTGGTTAGTAGAAAAAACAAGCAATAGTCCCAGAAAACAGGAAGAGAAAAAATAATTATGGAAATTTCACGACCTCCTGATGGAGACAACATATTTTATGATATGGGTTGATAGTGATAGGACAAGGGGGAATGGTTTAAACTAAGACAGGGGAGATTCAGGTTAGATATTAGGGGGAAGTTTTTTATATAGAGGACAGTGACGTACTGGAACAGGTTGCCCAAGGATGTTGTGGATGCCCCATCCCTGGAGGCATTCAAGGCCAGGCTGGATGTGGCTCTGGGCAGCCTGGTCTAATGGTTGGTGATCCTGCCCACGGCAGGGGGATTGAAACTGGATGATCTTTGAGGTCTTTTTCAACCCGGGCCATTCTATGATTCTATGATATTTGCATTCAATGGAGCCTACCCAGCACCTGAGGCTTAAAGATGCTTTTGAAGGAGTCTACAGAAAAGTAAATAAGAAAAGCAATTATATGGTCAGAAGACTAAAATTTGCTCCACAAAAACAAATCCTCCTTGTGCAATTTTCAGGTGCTCAGAAATTAAGAGAAAGCATTAAAAAGTATCTACTTAAATAATGCAAAGTTTCAGATACCTTAATGCAAAAATGGAACAGAATATCCTGAAAAGTCCTCTCAGTTTATTGCTTCCAGGTAGTATCTGCTTCTATTGCTACAATATCCTTTCCAGAGAAAGTTCAAGTTGTTTAAGAACCCACTCTTCCCTCTGAAGTGTTGTATGGTATCATCCTGAATTTTCCAGGTTTAGAGCCCAGGAACTCTTCTTGCTAGCTCTTACCTCAACCATTCGTCCCAGACCTTGGAAAAGAACATGGGAATTCTGACTTTCCACCTCTCTGAGTCTCTAGACTGCACAATAGTTTCTATTTCACCACAAATGTGAAACAGAAGTGTCCCAGAACCACCTGAATCCCATTCACAAGTCAGTGCATTTCCCAAGATGCTCAACTACCTTATTTCGGCCACTGGGAAAATTCCAGGAGGGATGCTTTTGTTACCTTTCTGCAGAGATCAGGTGCTGCTGTAAGATCAGTATTAGGACAGAATTTGTCTGTTCATTCCATTATTTAGGCAGAGCAGATTGCTAAGCAATTACGTTTAAAGTACAATCACAGCACCATTTGTACTTGTTAGGTAAAGAGGCAAAAGTTTTTTAAGGCTTAAATATCTTGAAAAGTACCAGAGTAAGTGGAAATTACTGTGTTCTCTCTTATTAGATGCATAGTTATTTATACCTTTGCAGATTACCACGGTACAGTGCAATTAGACTTTGGAATAACTGTGCAAACTGAGAGGTTTCAAGAGCTCTACTGAACAATTAACCCTTCAGTGTATTAATGGAGACAATCCCACAACATACTCCCAAAACAGGGGCTTTTAAATTCACTTGGAGGGAAGGACAGTAGACCACCTGGCCAGAAGCTGCTTGCTTATACCTGGAGCAATGATTATAACACAGCAACAGCTTTCACCAACCACAATTTCTAGAGGTTGAGTAACATCCATAATAGAAAAGGTAAATCTAACACAAAGTACCTGTGGTTTCCCCAACACCTCTGCCTCCTTCTCTACCGTTTCTTTTTTTCATTTGTTTGTTTTTACAGGGGTGTTCTGTGTGTTTGGTTTTTTTCTTTCTTTTAATTAATGCACACGCGCTCTGTCCAGCAGTGAGCTTTCCCAAGCCAGGACATTCCATCTCCTGCACACGATCAGAAACATGACAGGTGACAGGTATGTGACATTATCTGAGTTTACCCATAGTGCAGGAGATGCCAGTACCTCACTGTGATCTCCATAGTACTTTGGTGACTACTGCCCTCAAAGCCTCAGACATCACTGATTCACTGCTAAGATGATTGCCTTCGCTCACAAGGCTGAGGAATGTGGCTGAGATTAGCTAAGCTCATACCAGAAACTTGGTTTTAGATCATCTTGGACACTTGCTCCAGCAAGCATGGCGCCATCTACAGAGAATACTCTCATTACCAGCATGGTGGCAGAAGTTCTGAGAAATGAAAAAAAAACACCTGCAAGGACTGAATGAAACCAACCTCCACTGGGAATCAAGGAAATGCCTTACATAAGGAGGGTCTCACACATGCAGACCTCACTTTGTTAAATCAATTTTTTCCTCAATCACGTGTCCACTTTTAAAAAGCAACTTCACATTTACCCCATATTCCCTTCCCTCTTCTCCCCAGATAATCTCCAATCCCCCTTGCACACCCTCCAGTTTTACAAGAGGAACAGTACACATGCCCACACCACTACTGTGTTCTGCATGATCTGCTTACCTCCACAGCGAGCTCTCAGTAACACTTCCCAAGTTGAAGTCATAGAGCTTTGTCAGAATGAGTATCACCTAGAAGAGAAAGGGAAAAGAAAAAGGTTTCCTTTAGACTGTGTAACAATACATAAGGCATCTGAAATCACCCAAAGGAGAGCTTAGCATTTATCCATTAAAGTTGCAGTATTATGAGATCAAGTTTAAAAAAAAAGGAAAAATCATTCCCTTAATGCATCATGTAACCAGTAACATTTATTCTAATCCTAGAGACGTTTTGCATTTGAAATAAAACCTGACAACAGGAATTAACTGAACATTGTGAGTTGCCCTCTCTACATCTACGTTATTCAAGGTCAGGAATGGAATTGGGTGCACCCTTGCTAATCCAACAGTCCAATCAGAAATTACATTTGACGTTTTCCTTTTTCTCTCAAGATGCTGATGTGAACTACCTGGTCACCGCAGATAGTAATGGCAAGTTTGTTTATGAAGATCCCCATCCAGCAAAGCTGTCCATTTTGCCCAAAACTACCTTTGCTACAACAAGGACTTTTCTACCTCCCTTTTTCCAAAAGACCTGTCTACCTCCCTTTTCCTCCTCCCACAGCAGTGGGACTTGCCACTCCTTTTGTTTGGGTTTCCCAGCTGAAAGACTGCTGGGTGAAGACTGAGTGAGGAGTTTTAAAGCTCTGCAGAAAGGAAAAATACTGAAGGATTAATCAATATCACAAAGGCTGCAGCAGTCTGTTACCGTCAGCACAATACCGGGAAGAGACCTGTTCAAATTGTAAGGACCTTGGTACGTGACTATGCAGTCAGTGCCCAACTTAATGGCTTTCGAAAAGATGCTTTGAGCATCCATCTCTCTACTGGATTCACAGCCCCCTCCCCTGATTGCATTTTTCCTTTTATTTCCCCACGCAGAGTCCTTTAGGAGGGAGATAAAAGCCAAGCTGCTTCCAGCAGGGTGTGAAGGGAAACCTGCCAGGCAGATTTGAGTCAGCATATGCAAGTCCATGTCAGCCTAAACTGTTTCTGTGCAGTGGGGAAATAAGGACAATGCCTTTTTTTATTGCAACTTAAACCCTGAAAACACTTTCCCATACAAATAGAGAAGAATCATCTGCCAGTCACAGCCACTGAGGTACATACACACAGCATCCCCTTACACCAACTAACAGAAGCACTACAGCCTGCAACTAACCTGACGAGCGATGTTTTTTAGGATGCAGCCCCACAGAGATTCTCTTAAGAGGCCCTCGGAAGCCATGCCCCACAGCACAAGCACTGCCTTGCCAGAAGTGACTCCCTTCTTATTGCTCACGGCTCTAAAGGGGTTTCACAAAAGGTAGTTTCCCTCTTTTGACACCTAATCACTATCAAACCAGAAGGACTTCCAATGAAGCCGCAGATCCTGGATCCCTAAACTTCTTAAATGAAGCCTTTCTTCCCTATTCTGCTGAAGCTTGATCAGATAATTCTTCCTGAAGTTGCAATACCAAATGGAGGCAGCAAACATAATCCTCCAGTATCCTGTGTGCCCCTCCTATGCTCTGTACTTTTGAAGATGTCAGTGGTCTGCTGTAAACCCTGCAAACAGCAGGATAATGCCAGCTCTGCAGGAGGAGGTTGAATCCTACTCAGCTCCTGGGTATAAATCCAAAGTAAAGGCATGTTGTTTAGTAGGGCTTGTTGGAATTTCCACCCAGGATGCCTAACAAAAATCCAGCTCTGCCTGTTTTCAAGGTGTGGAGAACAAAAGCATAACCATCCATTTGCACTTTAATCTCACAGGGGGTACCAGGAAGCAGCAGGAGTTTCTTGAGGCCCTGGTAACACAGGGCAGCCACAGGCAGCACTCTGGTCACAGAACCACTCACCTTGTAGGCACCAAAAGCCTCTATCCCATCCCACTGGCTTTTGAGATAATATTGTTCAAATTCAATACATGTAATGCTCACAACAGTTTGGAAGCTTGAAAACCAGTGAAGATTGGAGAGGCTCGAATACAGTCTACAAACACTGCAAGGGCACATTCCCCATAGCCTCACAGCAGGAGACCGCAGGCACAAATGATGCTACTAGGGAGGTAGCTTACATGAGATTAGGGCACAAACCAGAGTCCAGTTATGTCTGGTTACTGACCTGTTTTCACAGGGTGCTTTGGACACAACCTTGCAAAGGAAACCAACCTCAAAGCATTTCAAGAGGCTGTTCTGAGACCTCCATGTCATGCTGGAGCCAACCATGCCACTAAGTGACTATCAGCAAAGTGGGTGCCCCATCCCTGCAGACACCCAAGGCCAGGCTGGAGGGGCTCCGAGCACCTGATGGAGCTGGAGGTGTTCCTGTTCATTGCAGGAGAGTTACACTAGGTGACCTTTAAGGGTCCCCTTCCCTCAAACATTCTATCATGGTGTGATTCTAAGGGTGAAGCAGGCAGCTCAAAGCAAGTACCCCATTTCCTAGCACATTTACGTACGTGAATATTTTAGCAGAAACAGAATGGAAGAAAAAGAAAATTATACGTTTTTTTCTGAAATCCAAAATTGAATTCTGACAGTTGAAAGAAAGAAGAAAAACCCTCACTGATTCAAGTCAAGACATCTGATTCCAATGTTCACTTTGTAAAGAAGCTCGGCCTGTTTTCGTCAATGCTAACAAATAACCATGTCTTTTCTGTGTCACAGCAATTTCATATTAAAATCTTGACAGTTTTCATTTTAAAAGCTGAATTCAAATGAAAATTGGAGTTTTCACATTTAACGTACTGCTTAAAAAAATACATATATATTTCGTTCTTCCCTTGAAGTGTGGGAAATCTAGAATTTCCACCCCACAGCCCAGGCTTCCACTTAAATTAAGATGAAAACATTTTGCTCTGGGGAAAAGAAATAAAAAAGTTTCAAGTGGTATTGATTCAGAAACAACAAAAACTTTCACTTAAGCAATTTTTTTAATAAAAGTGAAGAAAACACCTTTATAGTCCCAAATGAAACTGTCTGGTCTGTTCATGAAATCAACCCCCCAGAAATTAATTTCAAGTCAGCTGAATGCTGAACCACGTTTTTCTCCAGGCTCATACTGCTGGCTCCAGGGAGCATAGCTCAGATGGGAAGAGTCCCTCCTCCTCCCACAGGGCAGGCTGCAGTGCTTCCCTGGACACCCCAGAGACAGGTAGCCCTGGGGGCACCGAGCAGCTCAGCTGGCAGAAAAGGAAAACAGGAGGACCAGGCTGCAGGAAAGCTGGGAAATAGGTCAGGCTGAATTACAGCTCCCTCAAGGCAATACAAACCCTCTGGAAAATGCAATTTAAAGCTGAGCTTACACAAAACTAAATGACCTGAAAATTCAATAAACTGTTTCAGTTTTCAAGACAGAAGTGAAGATGGGAGAAAGATAATCAGAAAAATTATTCTTTTTCCTTTGGAAATAAATGACATCTGAGTCCTGCAATAACTTTCTTGTGCGCCGTGTTTTACACACACATCCCATATGCTTTTTTTTGTTTACTTATTCCCAGAAACTGCACTGTTGGCCAAATACCCTGCTATAACGTCTCTGTCTAATTGACAGGAGCTGGCATTTTTCTTATCCTCAGCGACTTATTCACTAATACAGCTTAAGATTCTCTAGTATTTTCAAATGCTGACATCCCACTGTAAAAGTGTACTAACCCACTGAATTTAGGTCTGATGTGATGCACCTCTTGTCTATACTACAGCCAGCAGGTCTTCAAGACTGCCCAATCCAGCAACCTCAAGTCCTGACACAATTTGACTGATGTGAAAGTAGAGAAAAATATAAACAGAAAGGGGTAGAGAAGTCTTTTTCCATGTTGAAAACAGGTCCCTGAAGGGGCTCCTATTGTTCAGAAAATTATTAGAAATCTCTGAGCCCATAAATCACAAGAGTGCTCCACAGCTCTCCAGAGTATTTGGTGGTATAGCAATCTTTTGTGCTGATAAAATTTTACTACAAAGGAAATTTACTTTAGTTCATTAAACCCGGCTGCAGATCTTGCCAATTCCAAGGTGGCAAAGTGCTTTGCACATACCCTACAGCAGATACGTTATTCTGTTACCCACAAATTAAAGTGAAAAGGCATTGCAGTTTCTTCAGCAGGTTGACAGTGAACTTCAGAACAAGCAAGAAATGCCAAGTCAATGACAGTCATGCTCCTCTATCAGGAGATATCCATATTGGAGAAGAGGAACAGCGGCCAGAGAAAACAGTGATCATTTCAGATAGATGTCTGAAAGGCTAGCACTGATCCATTTCATGAAATTCATCTCCCCTCTAAGTGATCCTGCTTTATCAGCACAGAGATTTACACAGCTCATCAGCAGCCCTGTCCACATATTTACAGAAAGTAATTAATAACCAGCAGAGGGATGAGCACCGGGCAGCACAAAGCAGAAGAAAAAAAAAAACACCAAAAAACTGTAGACAGATTTACACATGAAATATGAGAGCTCTCTGCTAGCTTGTGCAGGTATGCTGGGGGTCACAGACTCCATTTCCTGCCTACAGACTACTTCCATGATCTTTGAAACCTTTTCTGCCCCATGCACCAACCATAGGAAGCTTGCCCACAATTTTCAGCCACCTTTCCCCAAGCCAAAGAGCCCAATACATAAATTAAAAAGTGGAATAAGCACAGCTCCTGGGAACCAGTATCAGGTAACTGCTCACAGATGAAGGGAAATTGGCTTAAAATGCTTGAGGACTTGCACTGTGCTATGGAGGTCCCTAGCTGCTTGTTCCTTTCTTCTCTTTATTTATTAATTTTGACCCTTTAAAAGATGAGCTAACCAACAAGCTAATGGAATTACTCAGGGTGGTGAATTTGCTAAGTAAAATAATCTTTCTTCCATTCTCTGTATTTAAAGCCAACTCAGACAAAAGACACCAATATCTGCCTTTCTCTACACAAATGTAGGAACGTATCTGTGTTCAATATATGTTAGCGCTGATGTGTGGGGCGGTTTGAACTCAGCCAGCAGCTGAGCACCCAAGCAGACTGTCACTCATGTTCCACTCCAGTGGGATGAGGATGAGAATCAGAAGAACAAAAGGAAGAAAAGTTTCCATTTGAGAGAAGGATAGTTCAATAAGTGGGGGGAAGAAGAAAAAAGCAATCACTGACTGCCTCCCATAACCAGACCAACACCCAGAAAGACGTTCAGAAATGGCTACTTTGGAAAGACTACTCTCTGATTTTCATCACCGCACACAATACTAAATGGGATGAAATACCCCTTTTGACATCTTGGACCAGGTATCCTCATTGCATCCCTCCCCTAGGCCCAGGGAGGAGAGTTAAAAACAGAAAACCTTGACACTAAGCAATGACCATTCAGCAACAGCTAAAACTCTGTGTGAACACTGCTTTAGTCAAAAATTCAAGCTGCTATGTGAAAAATATATATATTAACTCCATCCCAGATTCAGCAAAAGCATTTTCCTACAACAAGGTCTAGCAGTTCTCAAAAACAATCACTGCATAATCCTGATCTCACCAGAATTCCCCCCAACACACAACCACCACATAGGTACATCATATGCGCACACGTTTGCCAGCCTCATTTAACCTGGAGGCCTAAGTGCTAAGTTGCTAATACCTGGGAGTACAAGAAGCATACAGCACCATTACAAAGCTCCCATGTGACGAACATAAATTTCACAGGTGTTAACAGATTCAGCAATCACCACAACTATGAGAAAAGGCAAGTAATGTCATCTTTGTTTTACTGATGAGGAAGCAGAGGTGGGGAGAAATTAAATGTTTCTCTACACAGAAACACCCAGGAAGAGAAATCCAAATCAATGTTTTGAGTTTGCTTCAATTCACTTTGCAAGTTCATTGGAAAAAAAAATCAAATTAAAGACTATCCCATTCTAAAGAAGGATCTCCATCCAGGAATTTTACATGGTTGAAATAATCCACCTCAACAGATTTAGTTAACTAACAAGCATCTCCTGAAAGACAAAGCTGCAATCTGAGCTCATACAAAGGAACAGCAATTAGTGAAAGACCGTCTACACCTTCAACACTGAACTTTTCCCCAGCCTGATGAATGCAGCTGAAGAAAACAACTCCAGATACGAAAACCTGCAAGTAACAGCACATCCTAAGACACAAGAGAAAAGCAACAAAGGTGCTAACAACAAATGCAGGCCAAATTCTGCTCACTGGAAATCAGAGCAACACTTCTGCATGAACAAAGTGATGTCATCTTAAGCAAAGGACATTTTAAAAAAAAAAGTCTCTAGAGAAGAGAGAAATGATCTGTGGGTGGCTCCAGGCAGTGCTGGCAAAAGAGCCCTTTGAAATTGAAAGAGACAAATCCCCAAGATCACACACAAAAGCAAAACATGTTCCAGTGAACCTATGATCTCCAAATGGCTGAGGCTGTCAAATTTGTCCTCAGAACAAGAACTAGTAACTAAAAGAATGATATTTTTCCTTAATCCCTCCCTCGCCTGTGCCGCTTTTCACTTTCCAGTACGAAAGGTGCCAGAGTACACTCTTTCTTCCCCCTGTCCTTCTCCCTTTCCATACAAAGCAGACAGCAGAATAAGCTGGAGCCAGACCTTGAGAACTCTTCCCGTGGATTTCACCAGGACACCAGCAACAAATCACATTACCTACACAAAAATGCACTCTGGATGAAAGCAGCAGTCTGAAATTCCCAGTTCCAGACCTTGGGGTAAATGAACAGAATCTGCAGAAAAGCAACACTACAGCATTTCATAGAAAGACAGGAATACACACCTCCTTCCTTCTGCATGATTCCCAGTGGCAGCAGGACAGGATCCAAGCACACTGGGTCCCTGCTTTGGCAATTCATTTGTGAGCACAGCCTGTCAGAGAAGAAGAACCTGTTGGCTACAACAGAGGCAGATGCCTCCCCAGTGCCATGCATTTCCCTATTGAGAAAGGATTCTGAATTGAACCTGGTAGGCTCTCATGCTTTTTGATTTAAGCATCAGGAAATTATTCAGATTTCCATCCCAAAGCACAGATGCCAGGGTTTAGTCAAATGAGAGGTATTTGTAGCCACTAGCAGTATAATGGTCTGCTGGTCAGCCACACTGTTCTTCCATCTCTCTAGCTCACGTTAAAACATGCACAGTATTCCCCATATAAATACATATAGGAAATGTATTACCCCCCAACCCCCAAGGAACATTAAAAACCCACACTGGTAAATCCTAAGTTTCAGCAAATACCTTCTGCCTACTACCTACTTGCACTTAGCGTGCACGCACAAAGTATAATCACTTCCTTAACATCTCCTTCCTAAAGAAATAAAAGAAAGGCCTCCAGCATGGTTTATCAGCCCTTAGAGAGAAGCTGGATTCTGTCCCAGAGGCTGCAGTGCAGCCCTAAACATAGCTACCAGGTCAGATCGTAAAGCATTTGTCCTCTTTGTAGGGGAAAAGTACTCCATAAAACCTAAGTATTGGTAGATTTATTAGCCCCCCAGGAGAGAGCCTCTGAGAAAGGCATGGTGAATTAGCTGCCTTTTTAAGGACAGCAATAAAACACAGGAGACATTTAAGAATTCCAGACTATCATGAATAAACACACCAACACTATTAGCAGCTTACAAGTAGCACCAGTTGTTGAAGGCAGATGGAAAAGCCCCCTCTGAATTACATGATCCACACCTCTGATGAGACACAGTTGTGCTCCACAAAAATCATTCCCAGATCCTCTGGATGGCCTTGCTGCACACAAACACACGTTCCCACCAGAAAAGACATCTAGATTGCTTAAAATAACAGAAGCTTGGGCTTTATCTCTGTGTAAGTCAGTTAGACATAAATACAATCTCTCCTGGCAGGAGGTGATATGATTTAAGGTCCCCCTATCATACATTATAAGAGCTGATAGCAAAGAACTCATAATTTATTTTTATTGATTCAGCAACCTATGCTGGATCATATCTCCCAATTCTTCCCCTTTGCTAAGAAACTTCCACTGAAGCCTTGGGAAATTTAATTTATCTCTTTTCACTTTCTTCTTCTTCCTTTTAAAGTTGCTGTGTGCACACCTCTACCTAAGTTCAAGAAGAAAATGAAAAAAGGCCCCAGTTACTTTGCCAGCTCCGTTCTCCTTCCAATTATCTTCCGATACCATCTGCGAGCCAGCAGATTTTGCGCAGCAATTTAACTCTGTGGAGTCACATACCTACTGAAGGGCAATTTAAAGCTTCTGACATGGGGATCTCGAAAGGAAGAATGACTTGAACTTCAAGTCTGGGCATATTACCTTCAGAGGACAGCTCACAATTAAAGAAAAAAAAAGTACTAAAAAGTTGACAGAAGTTAAGATAGAGCAGCCCTTTGAGACGTTATAAACTGCCAGGACAGGTAAAGGTTTTCCTTGAGGACTGAAGACTGACTGATTTCATAAAGAAAACTAAACTAGGTGAGGAATTTTGTCTGAGCCATTTCTAAAAGCTAAAGTGAAAAACAGCTCCCATAAAGATGATTTCTTTCCCCTAAATAATAATAATAATAATTCTCTTTGTTCTTTCATTTCAGGCTTCAGGCTCTACCCTAGGACTCCTACTCTATGCATATATAGAAAAATCACTGATTGTCCTTAGACTTCAATGAACCATTCTAACTGGTGTTGGATGGAACACAGGGAAGACTTTCTCTCTCTCCCTCAGAATAGTGACGATTTAACCTCTCGAAGCCCTTTCCAGACTATGACCCAAACATTTACTTCATTTACTTGTTTGTGTGGAAATGCTTCACTGCTAGATCAGGAGAATTAGCTACTATGCCAAAGAACAGAAAGTCACACCTGTTGTGCTCCCAAAAGGCAGAGCCTTGCCTTTGACATGACAGCAAGAGATGGACAAGTCACCAGGTCTGCAGTGTGGGCTGCTAACAGACCCAGCAGTCAAGAGAGACAACAGGTGTTGCAGCCTCCCTGCTCCATTTCTAGCTCTGATGCCAGCCTGCTTTGCTTGAGTTCCCTCACCTGCAGGGCGATGACAACATTACTGTTCAGAATTGAAGACTATTGTCTCAGAACATTACTCTGAGAAAATATCCTTCTTCCTCCAGGAGAACCAGTCCAAAAGTTGAAGTGTCACGGATGCTACCGCAAAGGGGAAGGACATACCTGTTGGCAAAAAAGCCCTCATTTCTGCTTTCAATGGCCAGTTAGAAGACCGTCCATGCCTACTGCAGGATCATTGTTAGCATCAAATCTTTAACTTTCGCATATTCCCTTGCTTGCAACAGACCACAGAAATATGGACTGCTGCCGTTTTCCAGATAAAAACTATGAGCATAGAAGAAATAATGGTGAAATGCACAGATTGTTCTGTCATGGCAAGTTCTGCATTTAGATTTTCCCATGTTTACCACCTGACCTTGAATGCATGCAGCATTGTTAGTACAAAAATGTTAATTGTAATTCTTTAAATAAGTCTAGGTAAAGCATTCATAAATGCAATTAAGAAGTAGTGAAAACAAGGTATGAGAATCATTAAAGAGGAAAAAAAAAAAAAGAAACAAAAATAAAAGTGATAGCTTAGAATACATGAGTGACTACCACAGCCGACGTGGGTCAGTCAAGGCTAACAAGGACATGGGATCAGAAAGCGCTGGAGGTAAAAGAAAAGCACAAGTCAAAGCTCTCCATAGACAAAAGGTCAGAAGCAACAGTTCGAGTGCTAACTAGCCAATTAACATATTTTATACATTATTACAGATTCAACAAAGATGAAACGATCTGATTATCTTATATATTAAGGTAATAAAAAAGCGTTCTGTCAAACTGACAGCACTCTTCTGACCTTGAACCTATGTTTATACTGCAGTTCTTCTCCGCAGATGCCCACAGCTACTTTGAAACTTACTAGCTCAGCTGCGATAAGGTCAAATTCTGCCTTAGCAACTCCTTTTTCTACTTGTATTTCTTTCAAATCAAGAGCAAAGATCAGTTCAGCCATCTTTATTACTTTATGTTTGATTTCATTGTAATTCTGAACTCAAATATCTGTCATGCACATACATTTCATGATCACTACAATACTTCAATCCCATACACCACAGCTACATTGTTTGGGTTGGGTTTTTTTTTTTTCCCCTTATTCATGGTGATGAATCATTAGGTAGATACACAAAAATATTTTCATCTGTTGCTGTGAAAGCACTCTCCCCTGCACGATTTCATTTCTTTGTTATTGTGCAGAGCAGATCCTCACTGAAGCCAAACCCCCCGGAGCTCTAGCACTATCTGCTCCAAAGGGCTCAATCAAGTAGACTTCCATGAAATCTGCTTCATGAGATTTTTCCAGAATCCAGGCTGGGGACAATTCTTCTGTGTACACCAACCACACTGAGCTAGCTGTTTGCAATGTCAGCAGCCCAAAGCACCACAGCGCCAAAGCTGTTTGCATTTTGCCTGATAAACCAAACAACTGTAGGAGCTGGTTGATGGACATTCACATTAGGCATGCGCTGTGGAACTTGGCTCTTGGACATTTCAGTATTTCAGACTGCAGCTACACCATCCATACCACCACAGCTTGTAAATAGTCTCACCTAGACATCAAGCAGCCTTCTAAGCAAGTTGAAAAGGGAATGTGAGCAAACAGTGCACGGCCTGGCTAACACAGGGAACACACCACAGTTGTTGCTTCATCGTGCTTGGTCATGGGAGGGTTTAAGCGGTGAATTCAAGGGCTTGATGGGTTGCCTCTTTCTCAGCAAACTAAAAGAGTGACCATCTGAGATGTCCTGCCAGGGGAACCTAACCTAGGGCTAAGGATTATACGGCATCAAAAGGATGGGATAACCCCACAGCACTGCCCTAGCCCAGGGGATACAACCCACACCAGAGAGGAAGAGCAATGACAGTGCACGTTTGAACCTGCAGTTCACTCAACTCACCCTCCACAGCAGCTATTTGCCAGTTCTCTGCCTGCCAAAAAAACAGAAATTTGGAAGAAAGGTATAGATAATACAGAGTGAACATTTTTCCCCAGCTGAGTATTTCCTAAAGAAAGTAAAACATACTGACATAAAACCTGACCCCAAAGGAAGGAAAAAAATGCACCTTTTTTTCCCCCCCCCAAAAAAAGTCCGTCATTTGAAGGACTGATACCAGCTTTGCAGTGGGGGAAAGAACAAAGAAGTATGTAAAGAACCTCAGTAAAAATCTTCTGGTGTCAGCCAGTGTTAAATTTGGGGGGTTTAAAAAATACATTCATCTGTTTCTGAGCTCTGAAAGATAGAAAGAAAAAAAAATATTTTTCCCACTTTAGAAATATCTTGTGCTAATGTCTACATGGGGAGATGTGGAACAGAGCAGTTAAAGCTGTCAAGGGCAATTTTTCTTGCAGACTTAAGTGTTCCATTACTTAAAAAAAAAAAAAAAAAAAAAAAGCTGAGAAAATAGAGGAACTTGAATTCAGATCTCCTTTAATTCAGATCTCCTTTAATGTAACATTATGGCTAAGAATTTCAAAGCCATAAAAGTTAGGAAGTTAAGAAGCACGGATTCTACACTATGCACATGGACTGTATAGAAGCAGCAGCAGCAAGACACCACTGCAGAAATCCAAAGCACCAGCAGCTTCTGCAGCTGTCTGGTGATTGGTGGGGGTTCAGGGGCAGTTGATCAGATAAAAATACCTACTTGCTCTTTATTACAACCTCACTGCAGCAGAGAACTTTCAGGAAGGTCTGAACTCATGAGATCATTCTCCCTTTCCTACACAATGGATCCAAGGATCCTGAAAAATCCTGTTCTGCTGGTCATCAGAGAAATTGAAGCACAGTCTTCATTTCAAGCCACTGCCTATATCCTTCTTCACAGAGAAAATAGGAATCATAGTCAAACTGAGACTTTGCTGATCATCATTTGAACTGGGAACACTACTAAGAAATTGGATATACGATACTGTTCCTATACAGTATCCTATATCTACACCTATCCTGGATATAGGACACTGTACTGAACCCTTTCAAGTCTCACATAGCAAACATTAGATTTAAGCAGAAGACTCATTTATTTGCCCTCGAAGAACCCCGAGAGTTGCCTTGTACCTTACATTGAAAAACCAAGAATCGCCCACAACCAAGGGTTCTAAACAGCAGTAACAGTCCCACTGACTATCCCAGCACTGCTACATGCTCAGCACAAGAAATTTCTCAAAGCTCATGGAAGTCCTTCTGCCCTTGGGGAACATAAGAGGAAATGGCTAAAATACAAAGAAACAATACAGACTGACCAAATGCAATGGCTGTTACAGGTCTGGTGAGATCTGACAGCTTCATTCTCCTCTTTGCTGTTTCAAGCGCCCTAGATTTCTGTGGGAATAATCTCTTCTCTCTGTAATCAGTCACACCACAACATCCTGCCTCCATAAACACCATAAAGTCCCAAGAGCAGAACTCTCTAGCATCATCCACACAATAAAACAAGATTGACACTTGCTGTGAAACGAAGACACGGATTGGAGAATGGCCAGGCACACCAGACACATCACTCTGTTTTATTAGAGCCTAGATTAGAAAGAATCAATAGTGTCCAGATGTCTACAGATGGCAGCAAGAACAGACGGGTGACAAAGTTTAACTGAAGGTGAAATTCAATTCTATTGATACACGATGTGTGAGCACAAAACCCTAAACAATGTACTAAGGAATAAATTTGCCAATTCCTCATCAGGTGAAGCAGGGTCATCTCCAGAAGTTATAGTGCAAGCTCTGTGTGCTCTGTTCCTTCAGTGAACCACACCCGGCTCCTAAAGCTCACGTGATGGCTGCAAACCCGTTGTTCAGAATAACTGAAATAATCACAACACCCAACAAGGCAAAGGACAAACAAGCTAGATCCAAAAGTGATGATCAAGCTTTTTAAGCAGCAGTGGTCAAGAACAAGTACTAAGGCCAACCTTCCCTTTGCTGTTTTATGAGTGCCCCTTTCATAAGGGTTATAATCACCAACTACTTCTTGTAAATCATTTTCCAAACCAGAAGCATTTCTCTGAGTCCCTTTACAGCAGGACCAACTGCTCCAAAGATCATCATCAGCATCCCCAGTTGTTGCAACAAAGGTACTCTCCACACCATCCTTTCAACAAGTAATTGATACGATTCTCTGCACCAACTATACCAGCACAAGACCAGTTCCAACAGCTCACACAAAAACCTAAAGACTCCAGCAATAACAGCAGCTCCCAATAAGAATATGTTGGTACGAGCATCAGGGGCTCAGCCTTGAACCAAACTGTCAGAGCAGCATACTGCAATCCACTGCACAGCTCAAGTCATCTCTCTTGGACTGCTGCAAGATCACATTTTTTCATAGAGCCCTGGCTCTTGGACACCAGTGATGATTCAAAACAAAAATTCAACAACACAATAACCAAACTGCCCTCAGTTCCCACTTCTCTGAATTCAGGGGATAAGTTGTAAAATACGCTCAGAACTCCATTTAAAGTCTGTGTTTTCTCCCTCACAGAGCAGTGCATACTTCCCAAAACATCTCATACTTTTTCCCCCCACACACACGTATAGAAAGCTGTTTTTAACTGTAAATACAGCTACATAACGTTTCTAAACTCCACTGCATTACTTTTTTTCTCCAAACATAAAAGAGGTGAGAAAATTGACACAGGATGTTTTGAATGCCTCAAATTAGCAATACTGAAGTCAGAATAGCAAAGAGCAGTCTTGAACCGTTATTGCTGATACTTGCAGGTGCCACGAGCCCTTCACATTCAAGAATATTGAATTCACATTCAAACATAAATGAGAAATAAAACCAACTTGATTCAAGCACTCTTACATCAAGAGAACAACGGGTAATTTTAGAGCAACAGCTTTAGCATTCACATCACACATTACATTCTTGATTAAACAAGAGATCCGCATAAACATAATAAACCTGTAATTTTATTGGTCAAGCACTATGGAAACAATTTAGAATACATGGGTTGCAATGTTAAGCAAACCGCAGCCCATGCGTAACACCCATAAATTATAGCAGTTCAGCAATAAGCTGACCGGTTGCTTCTCACGGCCTTTAATAACAATCATCCACATCTTCACAGTGCAGCAGAAATTAGAGATTCAAGAGACCTATTAGCTCATCCAGAAAATAGAGGATTGTTCCCTACGGGATAATTGCTAATTCTCTGTCCAGCGTAGATTTAAAGCTGTAAAGCAAGGTAGCCTCTTTAGTAAGATTACGGAGAGTGGCTGAGAATTCTGTTCCATAAAGCTTTTTTCTAAACATTAAACTTCAACATTTCCTGTCTTTAAAAAGGTTAAAGCAAATCCAGGGAGTGTGGTCTTCACTGAATTCCACTCTGCTCAATCTCTTTTTTTTTTTTTTTTTTCCTATAAATCATCAGCACATAGAGACTGACCCTAGGCTAACAGCTTTCATCAACAGTCCTCCTCATCACCCAGCTCATCCCTACCATAATGCCCTCAGCACTTAATCCTACTCTTACACTCAATACAAGATTCTTTGCTGTTCGCCTACCTGTTGCTATTATTGGTCACATTCTTCTTGTTTAATATAAACATTCATGGTGTGATTTTCTAAAACAAGCCCTGAATTCTACTGCCTTTGATATCCAGATCCCATTGCCAAACACTTGAGCAAGCACAGTTTCCATCAGTCACCTATGGACGCTGACTCCATGAACTTACTGCACTTAGGAAAGCAGGACTAGAAGGGACAGCATTTGGTCTACAGCAACTGACAGAACCTCATGTGTCCCCAAAATACTTCCCAACTCCACTGAACAATCTTCAGACTTTCACTTCAAAAGACAAACCAATAAAATCACCACACTGTAATGTACCACAATAAGACATGGAAAGTCAAGGGCACTGCCAGTGTCCTCCATCCTTGCAGTAACCAGGAATCTAACAAATGCCAAGATGAGTGTCTGAAGTGGACCACAGAGAGGAATAAACCATGTGAGATACACAGCAACTCTCCGCTTCTGAGCCGAAGGAAAAGACACTTACTAAACATCCCCTTACTGTAATGTTTTTCAAAGTCTATTTTCGAATGAGAATTGTGAAATATCTGGCTTGTATTAGCATTTTGTGGTAGAGATCACATCACCTAAAGAAATAATACGTACAGTGAACAAGAGCAGCACAGTTCTCTATTATAAAACTCCCCTATTCCATCTGAAAAGTGACGACATTACAGTGAAGAGCGATGTTTATGTATCTAATACAGTAATTTAAAATCCTTCAGAGGGAAGAAAATCACAAAGAAACAGCAAATGATTATTTCTGCCAGAAGAGGGGGGGAAATAAAAAGGAAAATAAAACTGTTTGAGGATGTAAGATAAAGTTCTTTTCAACCTGAAGGATTACCTTCCTTTTGGGAAAGACAAACCACCCATAATGACAGAGGAAAATCTTTAGAAATAGTAGCAGAAAGACATTAGAGGTGGCAATCATCATGTCAGACACACTACACTACAGGGAAAGGGAAGAACGACCAGATAATGAAATTACAGAGCATTGAAAATGTCAAAGAGCGACAGTGCACTACCATCATTCATGGGCTATATGAGGCATTAACATGCTGATATCCCATTCCAATGACAAAGATGGCAACAAGAACAGTAAATAGTCCAAAATGAATCTGTTGCTGAGACCAGGAATTTAATGAAACAGGGAGACTGGCAGAAAATGAATCTTACTTTCACTGTGAAGCTTTCAAATGGGAAGCTGCCAGCTCTGTTCAGAAATAGGAATAGCTCAGAGGTTCCTTATTTGACCTTCCTTATTTATGATCCCCCTTACTTATTGGGTCATTGCCACGAAAAGAGGTACCAAGTCTCACTAGCAAACACTAACCTTACTAGCAAGCAAGAACAGAAGCTGCACCAAGGGAACTTCCAGTGAAGTATATAGGGTGACATTTTCAGGGTAGACATCCTTCATGACAAAGGAGATCACCAGGGACCTAAGGAGTTTGAGTTCTCTGTTCTTGACTGTATACAGAACACATTTCTGAACAACTTTACCTAACCTCACAGCTGGACACAACTTCGAAGCTGAACTGTGCAGAAACTGGACTAGACAACCTGTAGAAGTCTGCCCTCAAACCCAAATGATTCTGTAATTTAACAGGTTCCGATGCCTTGTAATAGAAACTCCATTTATGCAATGCGAGTTGGAGTAAGTAAGAGAACCCTGGCTCTATGATGTAATCTCCTTTTTAACTTTAGGATAGCTGATAGCTATATGTGTAAATATATGTGTATACACACACGTATGTATGTGTATACACACACCCCTTTATCACCATTCTTCCTATAAAAAGGCAACTTGAGGTGGCTCAAAACATACAGTCTATTTATGCAAGGCCACTCTTGGAAACTAGTGGTCTGTAATAAAGCCTGGGACACCTGTGAATCAGATCTCAAACTGCTCCACATAGAGCCAACACATACCTTTACACACCTCCTCCAGAAGGAGCAGCAGCCCAGCAGAGTAAGGTAGCACACTCATTGGTATCATACAAAGCAGCCAAGGTTTTGCTAGGACCATTTCATTTGCAGTGTAAAGCTGGAGTAGGAATTCTGCACTGTAACCCAAAACTCCAAATTCTGAGGTTCTTCCTAGGTCTGGTACAGGCCTGCTTATTTTCAGCTCAGCCAAATAACCACTCCTGTTAAAACGGTGAGAGCAAGATGATTTCCAAAGGTACTGCAGTATTCAGCCAAGGTTTGATAAGATCACAGCAAAACAGTTGTTGATAAGGCTATCTAGCTTCCACACTGGTTTCTTACAGAGCCTAGATTTTCTGTTTCTAAATAGTATTTGAAAATCAAGTTCACCTAAAAAGCAAAATGAACAAAAATATCATTCACTTAATTTAATCTGGAAAACATAAAGAAAGTGGTTTCCTCATTCCGTCAAGCAGATGCAAATTTAATTTCAGATTGCTTGCAGGAAAAAAAGATCTAACAAAAAATCAAGCACAGGAAAAGAAACTCTCGGAAACACTACCTTTTATCATATGTGTCGTACAACCCTTCCTTCTCCCTGATGGCTTGTATCACATTTAATACTACTGTTTATAGAAGCTGCTAGAATTCAGTCTGCTAAAGGTGAACAATAAACAAGGCTTTGCAAAGTGCATATATGTTCAACAAGCACTGGTGTCTGGACAACAGACTCCCATTTCTACCAATTTCAGGAAGGACAGGTTGTCACCATAGTTCGTTGGCAGTTGTTCTACCAGAAAACTATCATAACCAGCCTCCGAATCTAAAGACTTTTCACCCACAAGCCCATCCTTCCTTCCCTGCTAGACAAGTGAGTTTTGTACCATGCCCAGAAAATGCAGTTGTTGCCCAAATGAGGTGTGAATAAGATCTATCACATCTGGTCACTCTTGAATATGACAACGATATTTGTTACAAGGGCATAATGTTGTTCTGCCTCTACCAAGCAGTATCTGTCGATCACAATATGTGAACAGAGGCAGCCTTGGAAGTAGGCAGATGGATGTTCCACTGTTGTAAGCTTCATGGTCATATAACCAATGCCTTATGGAACTCTATGGACAAATAGTACAGACCTTGGCAATGTCTCTGTGACTCAAAGCCCATCTGCCCCAGTAGCAGAACAAATGAATGATAGCAGACTTTGAACTGCTGCCTACACTCTTAATTCTTTAGGCGTCTCCTGGAAGCATCTGAGAGTGATGGAGAGTGCACTTCCGTGTCAAAACACATCAGAAATAGCAAGTTGCATCTTTGGAATTCAGAAGCACTTTCATATTCCACCTAACAGGTGGAACAGGACTCCATTGCACTTAAAGAGTCGCTTCTGAGCCCTGGGGAACACATGGATTAGTCTGTATCTTGCATTTCTAGAGCTAGTGAGTCAACTGTCCAACACAGACTCTATTACATGGGAAGAAGAAACTGCTGAGATGGATTTAAGTGTGTTTGCTTTGAAGTCAGATCACACCTTCTTTGCCACCCTGTACTCAAAGCCAGTAGGATGCTGTACGACTCAGGATTACTCCAGGGGTATCATATAAGGTTATCACCTACTTCCATCATCTAGAAGTGCAGAGTCTGAATGCTCCAAGAACACATGAAGACAAAACATTGACAATCTCAGTCTATTTCTAATAGTTATCATTACAAGGCAAATACAAAATCTTCCTTGTCATATATTCTCAATCATCTTCTAAATGAGGTGCAGCATGGGTCTCCTGCAAGTTAGTAGTACTGTCACGCGGCACGTAGCTGTTGGATGTCCAGCTCACCAGCAGCTGGCTGACTTCACAGGATGATAATAATGCAACCTGGACAACACAGAACAATAGCCTTAAGATAAGATGCAGCAGGGAGAGACAAAAGAAGTCACAGAGAAAGGCAGGATTTCATGGTAAACTATCACTGATCCAACTTAATTACATCTGGATGTCAGGAGTGAATCTTGGCAACAGGCTCCTGAACAAAACTGAGTCTGGCAGCTTAGAGAGTTACCTCCAACCAGCTACACTGTTACAATTAAGACACTTATTAATTCCAATTACCTTTTACTAGCCCCAACTGCATGACAATAAAATGAGTTAGCCTTTATCACTAAGCCTAGACTACAATATTGTTCTCCTAAAGTGGAAATACTAGCAAACGACCAGACATCTAGTAGTTACCTGCTCCGAACAGAAGTGCCACTGGGAGGGCAGGAAGCAGAATCCCATCTTACTCCGCCTCCGAGCTGTGGTCCACTAAGGTCAACTGAAGTCCTGCACTGCACTCCACCTACTGCTGGCTCAACAGTGCCCAGCTTTCTACCCCAATTGGAAGCTGCCTCCTGCCTCTGCAGCACCACAGTTCCTGTTGCCACCCTCACTACTGCAGAAGAGAAGTTTCCATTCCTGCCCTTGCTGTACAAAGCTTAATCCTATCCTCACTGCAGCTTGTCCTGCACAGCCTACTTGTGCTTGTTTTTCTTATCGTTCTTCCTGCACACTCAAGTTAAGATGTAATCACCACAGTTGCAGTGTTCTCCTTCAGAAATTATTTTGTCACAGGAAAAAGAGCAAAAATACAGTTACGTGCTCTAGCTACACTAGCTTAGAGGGATCCAACTATTTTTCAGGGTAAGACTGAAAGCTGGTATCCGAATGTACAGCAGGAGGTACATGCTTGAACATTTCCTTAAAGAAAACCCAGAAAAATGGTAGTAGGTTTTATCTGCTGGAATTATGCAACATTTCCACCTCAAAAGCCTACAGGTAGCTATGTTGGAGAAGGAGAAAAAGGAGAAAAAAAAAAGTGAAGTGTGAAGCCATTCCAAAAGCTTTCGTTATAAGCCTGAAGAAGAGGCCAACATAACACCTGTACACAAACTATGGCAAACCAAGATGCCATCAACATTACTGGAGGAATGCAACTGGAATTTAAACCCACTTCCACTACCGTAACTAGTGACAAACCTGAAGAATCGCTCAGGGTTGGAAACACAGAAAACTTAAGCTAATAACACCTGGAGAGACCACCCAATCAATCCCCATCCGCTGTGTTCTCTAAATCACTCCTAAGAGGTATTTGTCTAGTCTGTTCTTACCACAATATCCAAGGGATCTGTACCAGGTTTTATTCACTTTACCATTATAAACCTCATATATAAACTAATCTCATCTTACCTGCTGCATTAGAAGCATAATTTCTCACCCAATCCTTCACGGGTAAAATATCATCGCTTTTAACAACTGCTTCTTACATTTATGTTAATATCTCTCTTCAGTTTCCTCTTTATGCTAAGCAGCCACTGTTCATTCATGCTTTTCTTATAAGCCTGATTTCCTTGTGGTTCAGCATCTTCACTGTTTGCTCTCAGGTTCTTTCCTAACAATCTTCATCTTTATGTGAGCTTAGACTGCCTACACAGCTAACTCTGAGACCTTACTGAGTGTACATGGATTACTTCATGTATCTTGCAGGCTATAATCCTGCTCATTGGAGTGTGAAGGGATTTGCCTCCTGGAAACACTTTCCCCCCTGCAAGACCTGTCATCAGTGCACCGTGTTACAGCAGAGGCTGTCATGAATGAGAACAGGCTAGGGAAAAGGAAAGGCTGGAGAAAGGTTTTGTATATTTGTTGGTAGGTCAAAGTAGGTAAGATTATCAGGACTGATGTATAGGGGGAGAAATTTTCAGGAGCTCATAAGTTGCCTGACTGTGAGCAAGAATCCAATGCAGCCCAGCTCTGTAAGCTAAGGACAGAGAAGGAACAAATCTGCTGAGACTCCATGTCACAAGACAACCCTTTAAGGAAAAGGAAAATCAAGCACACTGCACAATGCAAAAGGGCCTGGGGCCACAAACTTCAAAGCTGGAAGCCCAGGGTAGCAGTCAGGCTACTAAATAGGGTCCTGTTACCGAGCACCTTCTAAAACAAGGAGGTTGGATTAGTGTCTGACTTGCTTTGGTTCAGATAAAAAATAAGTTACACGTTGAAATCTGTCCAGGACAAAAGGAAAAGGAAGAAGCAGAAAAGCTTTCAGATTCCCATGCAGGTAAGTGAGAGCTCAGTCTAGACTTCACTTCCTTACTCCTTCCTGCAGCTCAGCCCGTCCAGTGTTCAAGAAAATATTTCAGCATACGTATCCAGAGCTACACAGTTGTACAGCTGGCTCAGCAATGGGATGAAAGCCACCCCTGTCAACTTTGGCAGTTTTCAAGAATCACTGTCACCCTGTTCTCATACTGAAAGAGAAAAGAAGCAAGAAGGCAGGAAGTGACAGAAAAACACAGCAACTGGGTAGACAAAGCAACCCAGGATAAAACACCCATGCTACAGAAAGAGTAGAGAGAGAGCTGAAGAGTATGATCCTATATGCCAAGCACTGGTAAAGCCAAAGTAATGTTGTCAGTAGGAGAAAAGACAGTGCTTTCTGATATACAGCCCTAACAAATTCGTCTGGTGTAAATGCAATTTATGTGGGCTATAATGTAGTTAATCTATCCCCATAACGGAAGGCAACACTGTAACTCACCAGACAGGTTCTGGTTCCTACTGTCATTTGTGGTGATAAATTTAACGATATAGCACAAGCTTCTGTACATGATTTTTCAATTCTAGGTAGCTTAAGCTAGTTAGACACAAACTCGAACTTGACTGTCTCAATGGCAATCCAGAAGCAACACATAATTGAGCCACATTTTTAATTATTTTCTTTTTTTCTTTTTTTTTCTTTTTCTGCTATCACGACACAGCACTCCCCAGAAGTCAGACTGGCAGGACTGGAGACTGAGCCATTTAGTTGCCATCACAACTGACAAGCAACACAGAGCAAGTTACCTACACATTGTTCCCCTTCCAGAGCACATCCGCCCTGGCTGAGGAGGACACAATTCCAAAAGTCTAAGAGCATAAATCAGTTTTTCCATGACTGTTCAGAGGTGGCTGCTCTGGTGATATCAGCCATTTCTACCAATAGTGCAGGTAGGTTCTGGCACAAGAATGTCTACCTACTAGGAAAATACACTCCAACAAATTTCAGCTGGTCTAAGAAAGTCCTTTACCTCCTCCCACACAACAAGTGTTTGAGGTTCTTTGTTGTTGTTGTTATTTTTATTATCAAAAAGTCTGAAGTTGTTTGTGATTTTTTTTTCTTCCGCATGAACCCCCAGACCGCAGTGACCCAGAACATGCAAGCACGGAGAATATGAGATCTTTCAGCAATAAAGGTACACAAGAACACAACTTGTATGTATGCTATGCAAACATGAGGGGGTTTATTATTTGGGGGTTTTCTGGTTGGGTTGTGCGCCTGCGTTTTTATTCTTTTTTTGTATTGTTGTTTGTTTTTCTTTTTTTTATTTTAAATAATTCATTATATCAATAATATTTCTACTGTAGCTACACATCCATCTAGTAGAAAAGCCCAGGGTGTACACTGCTCAGTAACAGTAATTTCAGGGTTTTTGAATAGATTTACTTGCACATCTGCCAAATAAGGCTGTTAAGGGAAGAGGAAAAGCCATATTAGTAAATTTAAAGAAGAGCAGAAAGGAAAGTAATGTAAGAAAGGAATTCAAATGAATAGTTCCTAGTTATCTTTTCCCAGGCTTTATGGTGTATTCAAGCTTCAGTGCAGGCATTTCTTTTTTCTTGACAAAAGCTAGAAAAATGGAACCACATAAATCCATAATGTTAACAAGCTTGAAAATTGATATCATTACAGTATTCTCATTACCTATTGAAGAGTTTAATTCCATGGGATACTTCTGGAATGTTCTTTCTCTCCCTATGCTGCAGCTTTCCCAAAGGCACAAGATAGCATAGCTGACGGTTTCTCAAAAGCTCCTGCTTTACCAGCTATCAGAATTTTACCTCACACATAAGGCTATCACACATAAAAACATGCGGATAAACTACCATTTCCATCATGTGAATGTATGCATCTTCAAGCCAAAGAAAACAGGGATTTTTTGAGCAAAGGGCCACTGTAAGTAGAGGACCCGCAACAGTTACTAAATGCCTCATTTTTAATTTTTTTTTAATATTTTAAAATTCATTTTTAATAATAAAGCCTCATTCTGGCTTTGTACAGACAAACATGGAGAACAGATCTACTAACAGTTCAAGCTGCTCAAAACCCCGAGGTTCTGACTCCACATCTATGCACTAAATTCAGCATATATATGGCATCTGTTTGATGCCCAGGTTGGTAAGAAACAGAAGCTGTTTGCAGAACAGGCTGGTGGGCAGCAGGCAGCAATATTTGCAACAGCTGTGCCATAATGCCTACAAACATCTTATAACAGCAGGGTTATAGGAACTAGTTAAGTCCCTGATCATTAGCTGTCTTACTCCTTTTTCTTCTTCCCTATCTGACACTGCTTCTATTATACATAGGCTACGAGCCACTGGAAACAATAATCATCCTCTCAGTCCTTGTGCTGTCTCTCAATCATCCAGGCAAAAATATCCTATATATGACTTCTAAGGTGTACAAGAAGGAACCCTTAAAGGCCATCTAGCCCAACTCCCCTGCAATGAACATGGACACCTACAGCTCAGTCGGAGCTCCCAGAGCCTGGCCTAGCCTGACCTCGAGTGTGTTCAGGAATGGAGCATCTACTACCTCTCTGGGAAAAATGGAAAAACAAACTAAGAGGTATGCTGCATCGCCATGAAGACAGGTAGTGAGACGTCGGACATGTTTTTGCGATCATTTTATGCTGTTGGCAAATGCCAGGCAATGGAAGGTGCAGATGTTGCATGAGTTTGTAGCCACCTCCTTCACAGGCACCATCACTGTGGGTGGCAAAGGCAGTACAATTACCACTGGAGAGAAGATGAAGCCACGACCAAGCATTTTGTTCTGCTGAGTCAAGGATGAGACCAATTCCTTTACACATAATGGATTGGAAGGTCATGGATAACAGGTATGTCAGTCTTACTGTAAATATCCCGTTTCTTTTTGCCTTCAGAGGGAAAAAAAAAAAAAACATTTTCAAATAGCTACTTACAGTACTTGACCAGAATAACTCTTCTCCATTCCCGTACAAAAGGATAAACTCATGTTCCACCTTAATACATTAAGAGAGTTAATGTCCTGCCTAAAATGTTCGGCTGAGCCCAGGACATAGATGTCTCAGGTCACTAGTTTAACACATGCCTAGAACAAGGAAGGGACTGCCAGCAAGACTCATAGCCGCTAAGTTCATGGTTGTTTTTTTTCTGTGCTCTCCCACATAATCTGCAGACTCTTAGTTTATGCCTCCATTTCATTTTTTCTTACAGACTCAAATCTGTACTTTCTTTTTGGCAGTTAAAATAACCTGTCTAGGGGAAAAGCTTTAAAATTAACCGTCATAATTTGGTAAATAGGTTTTGAGTTACCCCGTCAAGAGATTTTCTCATAAGCCTGGAAATACCACAGGTTCTTGCATGCAACCTTGGCTCCTTAAGTCATGAGATTACGCAGAAAAATTCTTTCGCTTTTTGGATTTCAGTTGTTTCTCTAAATGAATGTGCCTACTCCTTACCAGTACAAAACCAAAACAGATGTGTAGAGCTTAAGACAGATACAAATTTAAAATATCAAACAAATAATTTATAAAATTTTGTGACTGAATGCCCGATGCCAATAATAATGGATTCATCCCATTCACCTCAATTTCCCCTCTCCCCTTCACAGCACTGTATCTTCCCACTGTTCTCTTAAAGCTGGAGGGAAACTGCAGCACAGTCCAGAGTCACACACCACCTCTCCCGTGCCCAGCCACATGGCCCACTGTGGCTGCCCAACTTCACCATTTGTTTGTCATTCCATCCTCTCTTACACTGAACATAAAGGACAACAAAGAAAGAAATACAGAAGTGTTGGGCATAGGGAACCACAAAAAGCTTCCCATTCCAGGTGCTGTTCACAAGTTGATCAAAGACTGCATAGTGGCAACAGCCTCAACTCCTCACTGTTTTGATCTAATGGAGACATGCCCAGAACAAAGATACCCAGCTCCAGATGGTCCAAGGCAGACACCACAACATGTTCTGCAACCACACTGGGTGGGAGCAGCAGCATGACAGTCCTCCTCACCAGTTCTCAAGAAAACAGATTTTCCAGTCCCACAAAACAGAAACAGCAAAACACAACCGTGTAAATCTATCTCATGCAGCCAGGCCTGAATTAGGCTTTTATCGTAGCCACAGCTAGCCCTGCTCCAATATACTTTAAACAGAGGTGGGGACAGGGACTTTGACAAGGCTGGTTCACCATCAAGTTGCCACACACACATATTATTTCACACCCCACAACAAGATAAACCACTGCTCTCTGACAAAAGCCCTGGAATTTTTCATGCATTATCCAATTAATTTAATTTACCTAATTAGTTGTGATTTAAGACCATAAGTGATCATCATCACTTATACTCACAGTGTGTTCTAAATAGCCTTCTTTTTTTCCCCCCTAAATGTTCTGTTTTCACTGTGCCAAAGATACATGCAAAGGCGGGAAAGAAATATCTAAAGACAACTTTTACGTTGTGCTGCACAGGGCTCACAACAGGATGAGTTTTCTACCAGACAAATTAACGGGGTGTTTTCACTGAAACCATCTCTTGTGAATCATTATGGGTGTTAACTGGTCAGCTGCAAACTCCACAGAGTTAACATCTCATTTAATGATCTAAGATGTTGAAGCCTCTGAAAATTATTCCTCCTGGCTGCCTGAACTCCTGGGGAGACAGCAAATACTTCAGTTCACATTCTGACATTTCCAGCATAACCACAAAGGCAAAGGATACATATATTTATGTGTGTGGGCAGGTGAATAAAAACGCATATAAAGTGATAAAGAGAGCACAAGCACACACTTAACACAAGTTGGGTGGCAAGTGATGCATGCGTAGGACCTTGGCTATGAAGCAAACACTGTAGCTGAGGTAATGCCTTTCTTGTCAGAATTTCTCCCCCAGAAGTATCACTCGGGCATGAACTTTTAGACGTGTTAGCCACAGGTACAATTGCCTGAACTCCAGACAGTGTGATATCAGCATCCCCAGCTTAATAACAAGAGTAGCTCTATCGCCAGTGTAGCTAATAATCTTAGTATTTGCTTTCCATAAGCAGGATATTTCATAAGCAGGACTGATTTCTCACCTAATCCTGGCTTGCTGCCATACTGAGAAATGTATTTTTGCCATTATTTTTTCCTCCCTCCTTTTGGTATTTTACTCCCCTTTGTATAACTTTCTTCTTAGGAAAGTCAGCTCTCTTCTTACACTCTTCTTTCAGAAAAGGTCACCATTTGGAGAACAGAAAGCTTCAAATAATGAATCAGGAGCTGACAGGTAGATTGAAACCCCAAAAGAAATGAATAGATCAGGCAGTGGAAATAGCATCAAACGCAGAGCTCATCAGCAAGTTCCTAACCTGCTCTAGTCACAATAGCCCAATCCCCCTAAGCAGAGGCAGCATTGCTCTAGCTGTTAACGCACTGTGTGCCATAAGGTGTTGTGGAGGAAGAAAAAATAAAAAAGAAAAAAAGGGAGAAAAATGCCCAGTTGTTTTTCAACCACATTATGAAGGATTACTTCAAAAATGCATCTCAGGTCCTGCAGGATATCCCAAAGGAAACCAGTTCTACCCGCAACTCTAGATGCCTTGGAGCCTTCAGTTTGCTTCCACCTTACCTCTGAAATTAACCTAGTGGCTGAACATAACCCTGTGCACTAAGGAACACCTGACACAGGAATACTATGGTCATCAGAAAGAACTCTAAGCAATTCTCAAGTTTAAGAAAGTCACAGTTAGTGTCTTGCAATGTGATGAACACATGCAACAAGCACTAAGGACGGACTGCTTGTTCCTAATTACGAGGAAGGGATACAACAGCAAGGATGGATGCTTCCCTGGAGCACACAAAGGTTCTACCTGCATGGAAGAGTGCACAAGATATCGGTTAGGTGCCTTTCCATTATTGCCAGCCGGTGTTGTAGACAATCAGCACCTTGAAAGCCAGATCTTTTAGCAAGCGTGACCATCTCATAAACAAAATCTTAAGTACAAACAAAGTAACACAGCCAAATCACACTACAAACCTACCTGGCATTAAAATGGTTTGGCACTAGGAGAAGAACATAGCCTCAATTACAGGTAATGGTAGGGAAGACGAAACGAGTGGTTCCCTTGAGCATACTCCTTTCTCTCTTCCCCTAGATATCAGATTGACCTTTGCAATTCAAGACACCGTGGTCATTAAAGTAATCAAGTGCATTTTATTACTTCCAGTCCTACTTGTAAGAAACTCAGCCTGAACTCCACACCTTAATGTCCAATTCTCCTTAATGTCACATATCTTACTAGATCTCTAAGCAATCTTCCTGCCAACCAACCCCCATCCTTTCTCCTGCAAGAAAACAGTAGCTTGAATGAGGTTAATACACCTGTCAAACTTTGCTGTGATGAACGATGTGTTAATGATGTGCATGGAGTTAAATAATTCACTATTCTAACAATAAGGTCACTCAGTTCTTGCACCATTTATTTTTGCTTTTCAATGAAGGAACTTCCTGTTCCCAAACATGATCTTGTCTAGGTCAAGAGTGTGTGCACCCAGGGAAGAGGCAGAAGACAATATGTTTTCCCAGCAAAAATTTCAAATGCTAAGTGCTGCATAAATGCAAAAATCTCCTCATAAAGAGACCAAGTTAGGCAGCTTGAACATCTTACTGTTAAGATGTTGACACTACAGGTATTTCATGCACACATGTAAATTCAGCAGCTGCTCTGGCAAACTTTTTGTCCTATATACAGTCACCCGTCGACTCATATCAACCAGTGTTACTCCAGCAAAATAAAAACAAAGACTTACAGCTAGCTACTACAGATCTGTGACAGCCAATATTCTAAAGTTTGCTGGCCTGAAGGAACAAGCAATTGGTAATCCGACATCTACCAACATAACTGCAAGTTCAAAATGACTGCAACTATGGAGGCAACATCTCTGTAAACCAAAACCAGGGTCTGGAGCAACAGACTGTCCACTTTGCCTGTGCTACAGGAAATGAAAGTGGAAATGAAATGCACAGCCAGAACAAACAACAGTCTCTCCTGACTTCATTCACAGTCTTTACTTCCAGCAAACAGGAGAGGGAATAACATTAGCTGAAACAGGAGCATTTTTTCCTTTGACATCTCAATGAATAAAACTCCCATACAGGACACAAACAGGGACTGCTTCTTCTTGCACAGGGCTGCGCTGCACCTCAGCACCCTAGATTAGGCAGCATTACCTGTCCTAGATCTTTGTCCACAACCACAAGGTAACATAGTTCAGTAGTTGCCTGTCACAACCATTTGTTCCACCATGTTGTTTCTTGCCTACCTGCAATACAACTTTACAACCAGCCCTGGAGACAACATTGCTGTAGCAGATTGACATCATGTTCAGAATAGACATCCAACACGTAGCAAGAAGGTTCCATGTGGAAACTGCCATCTTTGTTTAGGCAGAAAAGGGTCTAATTTCACTCTCCTCTAAGAAAGAATTGGTGTATTTCACACGTAGACACAAATAAGGCATCTGTCCTCTTTCCACCCCCCACCTTGGGAAAGGGGAAAGGGCTTATTAATACCAAAAAGCCAGAGCAAGAACTGGTCTGAGTCTGCATTGTTTGCTAGCATCAAGAGATATGAAAAATTTACATCCTTGGAAACTGGGTCACATATTGCTCTGCTACAATGAAAATTAGCTCATCAGTCCAAAAGACGTATAACACTCATGAAGTCTGAACTTGTTTTCTCCTGCTCCAAGGGAAAACTAAGGCCTCAATTCTCCTGTGATGAAGGCTATAAAGTCATCTCCGGCGTGGTTTTAATATATGGACTATTATAACAGAGGGCTTATGACCGTTTACTTATTTGCCTTCCAGAAATCACAGTAGAGCAAATCTGGTCCCCAGGGAAAAGTATGACTGATTCAACATGGCAGTGGGTCAGCAGCAGCAGGAAGACAGAAAGCACTGAAGATGACCCTGCATGACCCCTTGCAAAAACCTTAGACAGCCCACAGTAAGCATGTTTTGTTTTGTCTATAAAGTCAGCTTTATCCCATTTAATGGAACAAGAAATCCTGTCACAGAAGAGGATGCTAGCTACTCTAAAAGTCTCAGCATGGTCTTTAGATGCCTTTAATCTTCCAGTTCACAGAGGAGAACTAAGTTTCAAAGTCTCCAGGAAGTCTAAGATACCCAACAATGCTGTTAGACACCTGCCCCATCCTCAAAACTGGAAGCTTTACCAATCTAACCAAAAAGCAAAAACCCAATCTTCATTTTTCTCCTAGACCTTATGGGCTAGCTGTTTAACAACGGTAGTGCATAGCAGTCACTGTTTTCAACCCAGAGACAGCCAATTCTGCAGCTGGACTGGAAAAATTGTTATTCCTCACACCACATAAGGAACACAGACTCAGCCACATCAGAGAGACAGTCTCCAAAAGGGTCAAAGTAAGTTACTGTATGATAATAATTACTTCATCAATAATTAAATGATAATAATCACATCTGGGATGAGCCAAAAGACTACTTCAAACAGCATCAGTGCATTAGGCATAAGAAGGGATTATACAAAGCAGACAAAATACAGACCTTAGTTGACTTATCCCAGCCTCAACTTTTCTTTGGGTTCAGATGAAAAGCAACAATAAGCTTTTTGTTGTTGTTTTTGTTGTGTTTGTTTGTTTTAAGATGAGGAAGAAGCACTTCTGTAAGTCTACAACTCCACAGAAGAGAGCCTGGTACTTGAAGCTTTCAAGGTTACAGATCTTCATGACATACCCTTCTCAGATGTGGACTTGCCATAGACATTATATAGGCCATGCAGAGATTCTTCTCATCGTGCTACACAGAAGAGAAAGAAAAACAGCCTTTCCCCTCCCCTCCCCCCTCAAGAATGCTCTAATATGTCACTTTAAGGACTGATCTAAAAATCTACAGCCCTGGAATCATCAGGATATAGAGATCATCACCCACAAAATATTTAATGGCATCTGTCAATACAAGTGATTCTGCACAGCTTTGCCAATGGAGAGACAGTGGTAGAGTGCTGGCAGGCAAAACCTGAGACCATGTTGAAGTCTGTGGTGTTGAAAAAAAAAAAAAAAAGCTTGAAAATATTTTCTTAATATTGTTACTTTAAGCAACAATCAACTATTAAGATAAAACAGATGACAATGTAAGAAGCACTAAATGCTAATATCCCACAAATCTGATATGCTCCAGCTGATATGACATCCAAAGGCCAGAAAATGATAACCAGGTGTTGTCCCCTTTTAGAAAAGAGTTTATCAGCTCAAAACTAGACCTGCTTGTGCAGATAAATATTTGCTCAAGCTATATTCTGTTTACAGCTGTGTACAGTTTCACACATGCTTTCTCAGTGCCTAATACTTGAAGCTCTGTAGACAGTTCTATTCTGATTGAAGAACGAATGTTTGCCCTTGCTGTGAACATAGAGTATTTCTATGAGTGTTTATCATCACATCTGCGCTCCTTTTATATTCATACATTTGTTCTCAACTGTTCCAAGTATCCCGAAAGATATGATCTTTTCAGTTCCTCACTAGTAAGAAAAACTGCAGCATTTAGAGACCACAGGACAGAGACATAGGGGACTGGACTTGTCACCAGCTGCTCAGATCTGCAAATGTCAGGCCCCTTTCGAACACCTGCCCAAAGTCACATGGCAAGCTTCTGCCCAAACCAAGATTTAACTTAACATCTCCTATATCCCACTGGAAAACTGGATAGTGCTCAAGCACACTTGCCACATTCCTGATCATTTGGATTTCACCTCCCATATCTCTGTCTCTCTTCAGCATGCATCTGCCAGTCATTAAGCCCTTACCCTTCCCAGACACATGCACTGCAGCCAATACTACTGCCTCCTGTTGGTGCCAGCCCTCCTGGATCAAAGTGGGAGAAGCACTTCTGTGCCATGTCAGATCATATTTATTATTATTAACAGGGAAAAAGTTCTGCAGGTAGAGGCCACTTGGAACATAAGAGAACGTTCTTGAAATGAAATAGCAGGAGGTGAGCATTTCCCAGTTCTCTGCAAAACGTGACCAGAAAAAGGAATTTGTGTACTCCCTCAGGAACTTCCCCCCATTGCTAATCTGCAGCTCATACACTTTGTGCCATGGGAAAAATGAAGCTGCAAGCTCTCCACTAGCAAAGCAAGCTTCTACTACCAGCTGTAGCTCAGTTATCTAGCAGCAGTTTCTTCACTTAGTATTTCTGTAGTCTAAAGAATAACACTGCCTCTGAAAACACACAACAGCTCAGAAAAATTTAAGACCTGCTCTCAGCTTCCAGAGCTAGCTTTAATTGGTTCCAGTGAGCCATCCCTTGGAGAATCTTACGCAAGGAAAAATGTTTTTTGGTATTAGTAGTTCTATTCAATCTGCAACAGTTTGGCTGAGGAGACGTAGAATGATAGTTACAACAGGTTCTCAGAAGCTTTAACTGTCTTTCAATTTGCCACTGAATATTAAGTTTAAAGCCTCAAAGTATCTAGGATGCTTTACTGCTTCCAAGTGCTTAATTTGGCTCTAACCAAGTGTACAGACCTATGCTCTATAGCACAAGAGGGGCTAGAGGACAGTGCTTTAGAGCAATTGGCTCCCCTTATGTGATCAGTGCTGAGCAGCTCAATGCAAGGAGACAGACAGATGCTGTACTGCACCACTGCAGTTAATTACCCACATAGAAAGCACTTTTAAGTCCCAAACAGAACAAAGCCGATGCATTGTCAAATTTTTTGTAAGAACATTGCCGAACTCTGACCTCAAGAAGATCATACCACTTGAGGGAAACAAAAAAAACGGTGGATAACATCTCTATTCTAAAGGTGGATAATTAAACTGCAGAGAGAACAAGGGCTGTTGTAAAGAGACACTGATAAATGCAAGAAACTGAAATAGGCGTGACAACATCCCACAGGAATGAGTTCATTCTGAAATGGTTAGATCCACTGAAAAAAATTTTTCCTTTGCGCAACACCTCTGCTTTATGCTGAGCAACTTTCCCAGGGCCTATGACACTGATTTCATACAGTTCCAACTCCTCTGCAAGCACTTGGCAGACTCTGTAATTAAGCTGGCATCAGAGACCTACCTCTCCTTGAGGATTTGAGATCAGTGCTTTGCACTGTGACACAAAGGAAGTCCTGGCAAAGCCAGGATTTAAAGGAAAATCATCTTCATCTTCTCTTAATGAAATCAGTCCTGCAACCCAATAAAACATTGATCCTTCTTCTTTACCACCTGTATTGCAGTTCCTTCCCAAGTCACACCACTCAGACACTAGTTCCTGCTCTCTATAGCAATCCTTAGCAGCCAAGCACATCTTTCTGATATCTGGTATTAGCATTATACTCCTAAAGCACCCTGCAACCACACTGCACAGCCTACAGCAACCTCAGTCTGACTCTCTCTCTGGGCAGTTTGAAACTATATTCAAACTCATCCACCAACATGTGAGATCATAATTGAGTTGTCCTCCCAGTTCTCCTTCTCTTGAGGTAGAGATAAGCAGTTTTATAAAGCTTCAGTGCTCCAAGAGCTTGACAGACCACAGATGACTTTGCTATCCAATGAAACATGCTGCATTGATTCAATATGGTACAAGCTGTTGTCCATAGTGAAGTCTGACCAGTATGAAGGACCAACTGTTAACGGCCAAAACATGTTTTGTGCATACTAGGTTGAAAAACTGTGCTTTGTAGCAGATAATTTGCTCTATCAAATAGCATTACTGAATCTGTTGTAGCCTCTACGGAAATTAATAGACGGCATTACTTTCAGAACAATCTACATCATTAGGCTGAACCCGGTTTAACACATTGAATCAAAATGAAAAATTCTTAACCTTGATATCAGTACTTGAACACTAAATTCAAGGAGTTAAAACTGAGCAATTCTACAATCACACAAAGAAAGCCAAGCGCATGAGTAAATGCACTTGTCTGTGCCTGGTGGGTTTCTGTCACGTGCAGTCAGCCATTTTTGCTCACAAACAGCAGTACATATACAGAGAAGTGCAGTGTCCAGCTGCACGTGATTTTGGGAAAATCGGGTCAGAGTGAAGATACCAGCAGAAATGCAACCCTCTAACCCAGCCCCCACTTGGATGCCACTGTGTCACTCACAAGTGGAAGGTGACCCCATTAAATTAATGATAAATTCAGAACAAGCCTAGGCTTTAAAAAAAAAAAAAAAAAAAAAAGCTGGTTGATTTTATGGTCAATAACAACTGCAGAGGTAAAGATAATAGTAATCAAATTTCACACTCCAGAATGCACGTTAACTGCCTTATGGCCCAGAAAGATACCTGTACTGCCCCAGGATACCACTGAAGAACTAACAGAGAGGATATAACACAAAAAAATAACACCCATTTCTTGCTCAGCACCATAGGCAGAGTACCATGTTTAATGGGTAGAACAAACTCATGCAGCCAAATCTTTGCTACAACTTAACATGAAATTTTACTTCCCACTCTGTAACATGACTATGTTCTGCAGAAGGTCAAATTTTGTTTTCTTAGCCACTCTGCAACAAACTCATACAGAATTACCTAAGGGCACTTCAAACACGCTTTGATAATTTTTGTTTTAATTGGGCCAGCTATCTATTATCAACATTAACACTAAGAGAATTTTGAAAACTACAGCTAAAACACTGATTAGCTGCTGTTCAGGTCCTTAATTCCTTAGAAATAGCCAATAGTGCAAGCATTTCCTCTGCTCACAGCATCCCTGCTGTGCCCCAGTGCAACAGAAGAGACAGGCAAAGGGAAATTAAGCAATTAATTGGTTCTTAAAAAAAAAAAAAAAAAAAAAAAAAAAAGTAAATCATTTAGTACATAGGAAAATTAATAGCAGCAGCAAAAGACAGGCACAAGGGAAGTATCCTGAAGCTGTCTGTTGCCCTCTACAGTTCGCTAGGTTGGCTCCCTACACAACTCCCTCAAAATCTTTTGCCTTCACCCACCACCAGCCTTGAACTCCATAGCAGTTCATCCAGGACCATACAGGTTATCCTCCCACTCACCTGGAGAATAAATGCAGCCTTTTTTCCTAGGATCTTTTTGGTTAAGTCATTGGTCAACTGTGAACAAAGTGTCCTGCCTTGCACAAATGATAGAAATTGTTAGTTTGTGGAGTGCTTTCACGCTGGCACAAAAGAGCCAGGCGACTACTGGTAACTAACACAAGTATCACCAACTTCATGGGCATAAACATGAGATTCAGACAGCTCATACTACACTGGACAGATGTTGTGCATTATTAGCTTGTTTTCCCGTATGGGGGACACTATGTTGTCCTGGTATCATGTTAATTAGCAGCAACATATGCTATTGGGAAGCTCTGCTTCCAAACACAGAATGAGCAGAGCACAGGTGGCAACACAGCTATGAGGATGAGCACAGCTACACTCTTCCCTTGCTGTGCCCTCCTGCTTAAAGCAGTAACCAAGCTAAAGTGCTCAGTGACAATCCCTGTAAGTCAGGCTTCATGAAATCATCATTATGCATAGGGGCCACTGAAGCACTGACAGTGTACCTTGAAAGAACACACACACACCAGTGGAAGAATGTAAATGAGTGCTAGAGATGTTCACCTGACAGAGTATGAGGAAAACTGAGTACATACGAAAAGATCCACTCCCTGGTGCTGCTTTCCATAGTTTTTAGATAACAAAATCTGGCAGCTTGCCTCATTTTCAACCTTTTACTGATCTGTAAACATTCCAGTAAGAAAAGATCTTTCTGTCACGGTCTCCTTGTCTGTAATACAATGATCATGATGCCTACCAGCTCTTTTTTGGACACTCGTAGAGTTAAAAACCATAATGCAGGAGCCATCCTATAGTATTTTTACTGCTGATGGGGTAATAGAGATACTGGTAGTTATTTTAAGAAAATCTTGACATGAAAATGAGGACAATAATGAGTGACTCACAGCACTCTCCATTTTGGAGAAAAGTTTTCAGTTCCAGCTCAGTCAAACCTCAGACAAGTCACTAAATGTGAATCTGTTGGCAGTCAAAGGGGATACCATTCCTGACCCAACTGATATATTGAAAGGGTGAACACCTGCTGTGAAGTCCCCAAAAGGGCTGCATAGTCACCAAGTTAAAACAACACTCGGAGCAATATACTGCAGCCAGTGTGAGCAAAAGCACAGGGAGGGGAGATGATTGACAAGGCCTACATTTATGCCACAGTCTCTCAAGGTCAACGAGCTGCCCACACCATCCTCCTTTCACCATGACCGCTGAGGGACATTGGTGTCATGCAGTTCATTTCCCCACTAATAATGTGTGAAAACATTCGGAAAGGTGGGGAGGAGGAAAGAACACAGCAGTCAAACCAGCTGTCATGACTACAAAGGACAGCAGTGTGAGGCTGCTCTAACCTTACTAAAGCCCTCCTGATCCTGTTTCAGCAGTGGCATTAAAACAGCTGCACTCCCACCACTGTGTTGCCTCCTTCCCTCTCCCATTTTTACCACGCACACCCTGCAGTACCTGCAGAGGTTTCCATGTGTTCACAGATCAGACAAAGCACAAAATAATGTACAGCATTTCCAATTATGTAAAGAATATAGAAATTGAAACTTCCCTTAGAAGACATCAGAGGATGAATCTGAATCAAGATTGTTTCTGTTGCTTAATAACAATGACTAATCCATCTAGCCCCTCAGGAACACATTCAGTTGAATACATAAAGGGATGGAAGGAGAAGGAATCTAACATCATCCTCCATACAGTGTTTTCTGGACTTTCTTGAAGCAATGACCTTTCAGTGATAAGGAAATAGACATCAGCAACAGAAAATCTCTCAGCTACCAGCAGTGTTACTTGGCTCTTCGTGCACAAATGAAATTTGGACCAAGGATGAGGATTAGGGGAAAAAAAAAAAAAAAAAAAAAAAAAAAGTGGGTTTTGTTTCTGTGGGGAGGGCTGGTTTCTTGTACTAAAAGCATGTGCAAATGCCACTCCTTCTGAGGACAGGCTAGGAGCGTGCATTAGAGTCCAGCTTTCCTACCACCTTCTTGCTATAACAGCTCTCAAAAGCAACATGCTGAAGTTGAACTGCACTTCTACTCCAAGCTTACAAAAGCCCATTGAAAGTATTCTTTGTGCTGCTTAACCAGGACTCTTTATGTGCTTCTAGGAAAGCATGACACCAAGATATGACAGCAAGAGCCAGCTCACCTGCAAAGCACCACTCAGGTCAAAGGCAAGCTTCAACATGACCGGATAGGACACCACTCTAAGTGCTTCCTCCTGCAGTTCTTTATCTTCTGGCCCCCCTTGAACAAGACCACTCAAAAGAAAAAGCAGAAGCAACTCAGCCCAGCAGCTGCAGATGGAGTAAGTTCAGCACCTCATGCTCACCCTTTTAGCTAGAGTGACCTTCAATCTGACACACATCATTGCTGTGCTCCCTCTTGCACGCAGCATTGCATCTCAGGAGCACATACCCAGTGTATCCATTCCTGCTGCTTGCTACCAGCAACAGCTGGAACATGGCACAGTATTTAACCATGCTGCAGCACTCCCAAGTATCCTTATGAGTTGCATCCAATATTGTTCACAGCCAACACCTCTGAAGTTAATTTTTTTCCTCTCATATCCTTATCGTTTCTACTTATTAATGTTGGTATCAACATTTTACTTCTTAGATTGCAAACCAGAGAACAAAGCAGATAGGTTAAGTGATTGCCATCCTGTCAGAAAGTTACCTAGAAAATTGCTCATCATAGGAATACAGTGCTTGTTGTGAAAGCACAGTTTCTAACCAAGCTCTGATGCCAGCAGACGCAACATTTCATTTTTCTATTGTTGCTGGAATAAAGCTCCCCCTGAAATAATGGTACTACAGAGGTACCTGGATAGACTGGATCGATGGGCCAAGGTTAACTGTATGAGTTTCAATACGGCCAAGTGTCTGGTCCTGCATTTTGGTCACAACAACCTCCGGCAACCCTACAGGCTTGGGGAAGAGTGGCTGGAAGGCTGCCTGATGGAAAGGGAGCTTGGTGTACTGTTGGACAGTCGGCTGAATATGAGCCAGCAGTGTGCCCAGGTGGCCAAGAAGGCCAATGGCATCCTGGCTTGTATCAGGAATGGTGTGGTGAGCCGGAGTAGAGAAATAATCCTGCCCCTGCATTCAGCATCGGTGAGGCATCACCTCAAATGCTGTGTTCAGTTTTGGGCACCTCAGTACAGAAAGGACATTGAGGTGCTGGAGCAGGTCCAAAGAAGGGCAACAAGGCTTGTGAAGGGCTTGGAGGATATGCCCTATGAGGAGAGACTGAAGGAACTGGGGCTGTTTAGTTTGGGGAAAAGGAGGCTGAGGGGAGACCTTATTGCTCTCTTCCAGTATCTGAAAGGTGCTTAGAGTGAGAGCAGGGTTGGTCTCTTCTCACTGGTGACAGAACAAGGGGAAGTGGCCTGAAGTTGCGCCAGGGTAAGTTTAGGTTGGATATCAGGAATAACTTCTTTACAGAAAGGGTTGTTAAGCACTGGAATAGGCTCCCCAGGGAGGTGGTTAAGTCACCATCCCTGAATGTGTTGTAAAACCATTTGGAGGTGCTGCTCAGGGACATGATTTAGCGGGGGGCTGTTAGAGCTAGGGTAGTTTGATTAGGTTGTGGTTGGACTTCATGATCATCGAGGTCTTTTCCAACCCGAGTGACTCTATGATTCTATGGAAACCAAGCAGAACTCAATGGGTGGTATTTGTCTCCGCTAAGCTACACCACCTCTTCTCTAAACCACACCAAATTCCAGGCTCCAAAAAGCTAAAATAAATCCCAGCTTTATAAACAAAACTATAGAAGAACTAGTTTACACACACATTGACAAGAGTAACAGCAAGCTTCATTCAAGTGGGTTCAAAAGCTGTAAGGATTCAGGCCCCCCCAGGATCCGCATCCTGAAATCTCCCACTAGCAGCTGGAAGCCTCTCACAACATTAGTAGCCAAGAGCTTTTAAATTCCTTTACATTTAAATATATATATTTAATGCAATTAACACTCAATTCTTACTACAAAAATATTTTCTATTAAGTTACCATAGACCATTAAAATCTTTGCTTTTCGGAAGTGAAAACAAGCTAAAGCATTTCCCAACACCTCCATACCCCACTTACTTTTAAAATGGATTTTCCTGGTACTTTTCAGAGATAGAAGCTGAAACCACTTTCACAAAACATTTGTGTTTTGGCAAAAATGCATTTCTCCTCCTCTCCACCTCACACCAAAATACTTCATCCCAGTTTATCGTCTGAATGCAGTAGAACACAGATGCAATTGATTGCCATTTAGAAACAGCCTTCTTTTGACCCAAGTTACTCATTATGCTGCTGGTTTCTCTGATTCAGCTTCAACCTGCTACAAAGATTCCTTAGATTCATTCCTTTCTTCCGCTTTATCCTTTAACAATGCTCAAGAACTCTTTCTGAGGCCAGGATTCCTGAGCAGGCTACAGCAACAGCATTAGTTGCCGAGATTCACTCTCAGCAGAGCAGGCTGGCCTTTCCAGGCTGCCGAATTGCTGACACTTTGCAAATGTCACCTCTGGTGCTGCAGTACAGCATGGAACAGGCAGGAATGACAGAGCATTACTCAAGAGCACCTACACGAGAAGAAAAAATAAATAAAAAAAAAGAAATCAATCATTTGCAAAGACTAATAAGGGTGGTGGGATCATAGAATGCCAGAAATCCTAAGAGCCAAAATGCTGAAGAGTATCTGACAGCTTCTGTGAATCCTGCCTATGATCTTTTCCTTGACACATTCACCAGCAGGAGCCTAGCATCTGATGCCAATCACTCTCTGCTCTGTTTTCCTACACAGTAAAGTACACATGCTACACAACCAAATATAGGAAAGTTTGCCAAATACAGTACTGCCTTAATGATGCACTCTTCTTGTATTCATTCTATTCTCACTCTATCCTTAGTTTTATCACCAAATATTAAAATTTCCATGTTTTGTGGTCTCCTACTACGCAGCACAGCATGGAAACGTGTGGGTGGGTTATTGAATCCTCTAGAGAACATTAATAATGCCAGAAGAGAGAGTTAGTTTTTATGAGGTCAAGCAACAATAGGACAAAGAATCATGTTTTTAAAGTGAAAGGTTAGACTCAGATTAGATATAAAAAAAGAAACTCTTCACTATGAGAATGGTGAGGCACTAGCACAGACTGCCCAGGGGAGTTAGAAATGTCCCATCCCTAGAAGCATTCAAAGTCATTTTGACAGTGGCTTCTAGTGGAAGATGCCCCTGCCCATAGCTGGGGGATTAGAACTGGATGGTCCTTAAGGTCCCTTCCAACCAAAACCACAGTATGGTTCTATGAATATCACTTGAGAGCAAATATTGTGACATTCCAGCACAGCAGGATGAGGCTCGAGAGGAGAATGAGGATGATACATCAAAAGCAGCACCCCTCTAATGCAGGGGACAGTACATACCTGGACTCAGGGAGATCAAAAGGCAAACAGTGCTTCAAAGTTCTAGGCTCCAGCCAGCTCAAGAGCAGCTCTGCGCTGGACGCTGTTACTAGCAGTTGCCTGTCTCCAGCTCACAAGTCAAGTGCTGACAAATTTTCCAGTCGCCTGGAGATTAAGCAGCACCAGAGATCTGCAAGTCTCCACAGCTTTCTTGCAGATATCAGTAGCAGTGACAAAAAGCCAGACCAAAGTGCTCCTTGGCCTACTCACCCCACTAACAGTACCATGGCTATAGTGCCAGCTCCACATCAATTTACCACACCCCATGCTCTCTGTTATGGGGCTTACATATAGGGAGACTTGCAATAATGAGGAGACCTGGAGGCACAAAGTCTCTGTCAATAGCAGAAGCAGCAGGACACAGTACGTAGAGAGGCAAGAATCCACCAGCAGAGCAGCATGATCTCATGTGCTCGCTCTTCACATTTAACCAGTCAATTACTGTGAACTTGGAACAGCGGGATCTTGAATTAATGCCAGTCAAGGGCTGGAACAGAGAAGGGCCTGAAGGGAAAACAGCAGGAAGGTATACAGAGTCCTTTGTTCCAAGTTACCGGAAATCCCTCCAAAAGAGAAGCACAGGCCTCAGAGAGGGAATGGGCACATAGCATCTGTGAAGCAATCTGGGTGCTCCTCCTGATTACAGATCTATGGGTTTATACAGAGAGGTAGAGTTCCCCCTTTGGGTATAACCAGCTGTAAAAGCTCTATTGTTGCAGCATTCATTTTCTCCTGCAGTGGTCCTTCAAGAAACTAGGAAGGGAAGGAGGAATGAGGTTTTCCTTCAATACCTTATTTTGTCCTCTAGGAGGGGAGAAAGCACTGTAGAAGAGTGAGGTTAAAGAGCGATAAACTTAAAAGATTATGGAGAAGTTGTTCCCCAGAAAAATGGACTGAATCCTAGGTGCAAAAGTTAGTGTTTATGTTTTTCAAATGTAGATAAAATAAAACTTGTTTATCACTCCAAAAAAAGGTCAGCATTGCCTTTTACGCAAAGCTTCAGGTGCCATTTCTGTATGCTTCATGGACCCTGAACTCTAGCTCTGGAAGCTTTCAACCTTTTGTATGAGAGCAAAGACAAAACATGAATATTTCATGTGTTGCCTTCACTTACTTGTGAATTCTCTGGAAACTATTAAAGTACAAGCATAATAATGTCATCATTTACTTGTCATCTTCCACCTGCTCTTTGCAAAGAAAAGAGGAAATGAATATCTGGGCTCCCATTCAAAGTCAGTGCCAACTCCATGCCCTATGCCTTAAGAGAAAAACTGAAGGTTCTTCTGCAGAGAGATGGTCTAATAATGCAAATACCCTAGATCACCTTCTCAACATCCAGGGAAGTTTTCATAATTACCTCTCTCTTCTGGAGGAAAGATAACTTTATGCTGTAGGCAAGGAAAACTGTTTCATTCTTCATCTCTGTCTTTGCCAACAAGCATTTCCCATTTTCCAGCAGTACCATTCATTCCTAAACACCTTAAAATCAAGGCTCATACACAGAATTATCTACAAAAACTACATACACCTTCAACAGCTTAAATAACATCTTCCGGACAGAAATGCAGCAGCCAACTACTCACAAGAGCTGCAAGTGCAGACACTGTTTAACAGATAGGTGGAAACACTTAGAGGACTTAACCATTACCATTTTAAAAAGTACCCAAAACCTAGAAAAAGCATCCCACATTTTTTCTCCAGGAACATATGCATTACAGGACTTCCTGTGTGTGCCAAAGTCTTGCAATAGTATTATCAACAACTACCCCTCAATAACAAAATGCTCCATTTCCTTCATAGTACCTCTGAGAAGGCCATCGTACATCCTCACTGCTCTGTACAGGAGTGTCTTCCATTTTACCTTCAGTTTCTTCACTACAATTAACACCCAACTGTTTCCAAGCCAGCGCTGCCCTCTATGTGCAATAGCTCTTCTCCCTACCTAGAAATTTGTGACATTCATGTACTTGCAGAGAACAAGCACTTCCCATCTCTGGCTCCCTTCTCACCAACCTTCTGCCTAACCTTTACAAGCTTTTAGCCTCCTCTCACGAAAGATCTCTTTTCCCCCCAGTCATCTTAGAATTCCATCTCTGCCTATCCTGTTCCATTTTCAACATCATCTTTGAAGATAACTGACAAGAATCAAACATTTTCTAGATGAGATCTTCCCAATGCTTCTAAATTGACAGGGTTTAGTTTTGCATAAGGCACAAACGCGAACAGACTTGCTCAAGCACTCAACCCCAGCAATTTGCCTCCTTATCTGTGCTGAGCATTCATATGAGATTTGGGAGATGAAGATAATCATATAAGACTGGTAAGCAGACAGTGACAGTAACACAGGACTGGCCCAGGCACAGAACTTTTTGCATTAATCTGGCTAAGGCCAACTAAATACAGAAATAAATAATCAAAACTAAAAATAGCAAGGCAAGTCATCTCCTTCCTGAAACTCCAGCAATGCTGAACATCACAACACAACTTCAGTCCCCAGACAAGATTTTCTAAATGCAAAGATACCCAAACAGGAAGGGAATGGACCAGACCTTGACTGAAGCCATGTGTCTATGCTTCTGGGTTTCGCTGGGAAGCAAGTCTTGCCAAATTGAATGCTACAGAGTCAGTCAGGATTTATCACTGATCTCCAGGAGACATGGAACACCCTGTGTTCCTACAGAAGCACAGCCCCTTTCAAACATCGTTTCACCCCAACACACAGAGCACGCTTTGTGGCCTTCCCATCTCATTCACTTTGATTCCAACAAACTGTTCCTAACAAGAGGCAAAACTGGTTTTCTGAGTGCTGTCACAGCTTGACAACCCAACTTCAGGTGTTTCAGGAATAAACGAAAGACAGGCCCAACTAAGAGGATGTAATAAAGAACTAATGTAATTTGTAAGCACAGATGCCTCTCTCTGCAAGCCAGACAGCAGCATCAATATTCAGCAAGGAGAATTCAATAGACAGGAGACTCAGAGGCACTCCAGAGATTTGTCCCAAGATTCAGACTTCTCAGAGAGATGATTGCAGCAACTTTCCACCAGTTTAATACAAGGGAATTCAATTAAAAATAAAAATATGCCTTGTGCCCTGTCCCTTCCACCTAGCTTCCCTTTCCAGACACTCCCCAAAGTAAAAAAAATAAATAAAAAAGAGGAAGTCTTATTCTGAAAGAATAAATCCAAAATGTTTAAAATGCACACTTATTTGTGTATACATATATGCATGTATTACACACATAAACATGGCTAAGAATAAACATTTGAATTCTGCATCAGAGAAAAAAAGAAAAAAAATGGGGAAAAAAAAAAACCACAGCTATTAAAAAGGAGGGGTAGAAGCTCTTCTCCAAAGAAAACCAGCATTTGACAAGGGAGTTGCATAATTTGAGGTGCAGCATCACACAGGTGCCAAGTATTTCTCTGAGCATCTGGTACTTGTCACAAGGCATGGTACTGCATACTTCACTCTCCTGATGCCCCACCACCGTCTCTGTCTCAACATTCTATACTCTGAACCATGCATCACTATAAGATGACAGGGGATGCTCAGAGCACAGCTTCCTTCCAGGACAGCACACCAGCAATGTATCCCTACCAGCCAGGATATCTGCAATAAAGGGCAGCACATCTGAGTGACAATGCTGATGATGATAGATGAGCTGAGTAGAATCCATCATCTTGGTTCTGCAGAGCTTGTGGGTGCAAGCAGTACATTTTCACAGCATGTGACACAGACTGAAGGGCAAAGCTAGGAAAGTGTGTCTATTGATTATGAGAACGGTGTGGGCACTTCAGAATTCTGCTGTAGACAAGCCAAGCTAAATGTAGATATAGAGCAAATTTCAGTATATTCCAATGAAAAAGACATCTTGGAACCTGAACACTTGGATTTAAAACTTCTGCCTGCCATCACTGACCTTGAAGATATTAATTTACTTTCCTGTGAATTTATTATTCTTATCTATAAACTGTGCTCATTTTACTGCATGGGCCTCAGATCCTGCAAACAGAAAGGAAGGCCAAAATGCAGCTACGGAACTCAATTCGCTCTCTTCACATCACTTGTCCCCATTGCTCCATAACCAGGATGCGGCATTAGGACCAAATCTTCAGGTTGGTCCCAAATGGCAGTTCTCACATTCAGCCCTTGTCAGTCACCCCACTGTGCATGGGTCTCTTGTCATGACAAGCAGCAAAACATGCAAGAAACTCTTATAACCTAACTTGCCATTCCTTGAAAATGATACCATCTGGTCCTCTCCCAAGAAGTGGTGGGAAGAGAAGCACGCTCCCTCCAAACCATTTCTCTTAAGCAGCCTGATGCTTGGATTGGCCAAGGTATGTCAGGCAGTGCATCTAATTGGAATTAAGCCAGTTAACAAACAGTACTGCAGAGAGTTACCTCTGCACAAGTGCCTCATTACTACATAGAGCTTAACGAAGTTTCAAAAGACCTAAGCCCTCATTCCTATAAATTAGGAACTGGATTTGTTATCTGCCACCATGATTCAATTAGAAGGTGTTCTCTTCAGGTGCCTTCAAGTCTCACCACTGCATGCTAAAGACCGATCTATTGATTTGCATCTGCGCTGCTATTAAAAAGAAAGCACTGCTAGATCATCACCATGATCCTATCCCCACACTGTCCTCCACAATGTGGGCTGTTCGCTACAAGAAGCTTTAGTATCATGCTGCAGATCTCTTTTCCCCTTTTCTAAAGAAAGCAGATGTCTCCCAAATGAATTAAAATCAATACTGGCAGCCCCAAGGACCAGCAATGGTATCAGCTTCTCCAGTTGTGCCCTACCTGCATATCCAATACCAGACCTACAGAAGCAATTCATAATGGTTAAAGGGCTATTCAGCGCTAACCCTAAATTTTCCTTCCCTTCACTGAACAGGTTCATGATCTTAGAGATCTTTTCCAATCTTAATGACTCTATGTCAACTGTTAGTTCTGTGTCTCTTCCTCTTTTCCTTTTAAAGGCTCCTGACTACTGGGATGAAAATATTCAAACTGATGCATCGTTTGCTCAACCTGGCAGCTCTCACCATCTACCTACAATGATAACAGCACCTGTTTGCACTGTCATAGATTCCTTCCTGCTGCCCCCACTGCAAAGCCCCCTCCTCACCCTGCCTAGGGTTTATACTTCCATGGAATAATTAGCTTTTGCCAAAGCCCAGAATGCAAGCCTTCAGAACAGTGACGTGAACAGGTTGTTTAGGTTTTTGTTGTTGTTGCTTTTTAAATTATTGTTATTTTTTTAAAAGATGAGTCATTGCTATTCAGTCCTATTACAGAAGTTGCAGTGGTAGAAAAGATACAGGATCCGATTGTGCCATTTACATTTCTATAACTCTCACTCAGCTCTCATTACAAGAAAGAGCCCAGCAGTTAGCTAACAACATGGACTGATGCTTTCAATAACTGATGAAAATCCCCAAGCAAGTGAAGGTCTGCATTTTTCAGTTCTCTTCACAGCATAGCACATGCTTATTTAGATTGAATCAGGTATGATTTGTTCAATACACGATTTCAGATCACATTGTAGGCTTGTTTCCCTTTTGCCTATAGCCCATCATATTTAAGACATGGAGGACTTGATGCACTACAGTTTTCCAGGAGAGAGGGGTTTCCCTTCAACATTTTCTTACATTGCCTTTCATTCCACAGCAAGCTGTATTTTATTTATTATGTGTTCACCTCAGATGTAGGACAATGAAGTGGTTAATTTGCCCACAGAAATTATACAGGAAATCTGACAAAAAGATGAAGAAAATAATAAGAAAGAAAAGAAAATAAGAAAAAGAAAAAAAATCCCCGCTGTCTTTTGTGAAATAGGACAAAAAATTAGTAGGGAAAGAAACGTAATTCACAAACCTCTGGGGGGTATATTGCAAAGAGCAAGAAAGAAATTAAAAGCAATAAATAAATAGTTGACAATGTCCATTTAAAATATAAAAAGCAGCTTTACTATGTCCCATGTGAACATTAACTACTGCTATGTTATCTGGATGGCCATAAAAACAGTCAGCCTCTGTGAAACGAAATCTCACATTATTAGGCTTCCCTCCAGCCCTACAAAAAAGTCCATTTGTGAACTAGTTACATACCATGGCAGTAGAGGAATCTGACAGAAGCAGATCACAGACTTATATTTTCAGGTTCCCTACTGGTCAATTATGAATCATGCAACATGCTGTTAGTATTCTAAAGATTGAAACTAAAAGCCAAAAGCTACTCTTTAGCAGTAGAGCAAGTCACCAGGTAGACAAAACACACACCCCACTGTAAGTTGAACTACGTTGTTCTTTAGAGCACAGAGTGTTCCTGCTTCAGCCTTGTGCCTTGTATTTCAGACCATCGGTAACCTAGCAATGGGTGCTTTCTGGGGCTAGCACTTGCACCCTCTGGTATTTAACTCTCCCACCCAGACTGAAGGGCATCTTTTATTGCAAACCCTCAAGTTTTACTCCCTCCATCACAGATTTGCTGCATGACATTTGCACATGTGTTCAAGGCCATTACTTCCCACTCATTGGATAACCCCTTTTTTGGGATGCTCACTATGGGTGTAGAGCTGGTAGTTATCTGTGGGAATGTGCCAAACAGGCTAAAACTCAAGTAACAGCAGACCCTTCCCTGGCTTCTACATAGTACTTACAGGATATAGACAGTATGAGCCTGTTGTCACACTGAGGACAGCAGACTAGCCTAAGGAACTTCATGCCTTGGTCCAACCATTCAATACTTTGAAGCAGACAAACAGAGGCTTATTTCACAGCTAAATCAGTTGAGCCTTTGTCAGTCAAAACCTCTGGCACCAGAACACAGGTCTCAGTAGGCAAGATCCTGCCATTTACATGCATACACAGCACCAACTGCAGCTCGAGTCACCCTAAGGCAGCAAGCAGCAACGTGTACCAGCAACGACCTCCTCTGTTCCAGTAGGTTGTATGCAGGGACAATATATTAAGTCTACAAGAAGAAAGTCCCCAGAAGGCAAGCAGATTTACCGTTGCTCAAACATGAGTTGTAGGCAGTTTCTCCAGTAGGCAGAGAAAAATTGGTTCACAGGTCTTTAATTTCCCCAGGAAACTTGAACAGACCAAGCAAACCCCAGCATGAAGGAAGCAGTTCTGCTGGGATGCTGAAGGTAAGGGATCATAAACAAGCAGATGAAAAGGATTTGTGGACAGTTCTGTTTTTCAATAATATCATGCTGACATCAAATGGATTTCCCACTCATCAGCTTTTCACACATGAGCTCCTACTAACAGAGAGCTGGAAGGTTGGTCATCATGCACAAATACCTTCCAAAATTAGGACAGTGAAGTTCAGAAAGCCATGATGTTGACCAGACTACTTATACTGTTGTAGAAGCACATTCCCAACAATCTACCCCTTAGCATAAGCAAGGATCTCAGTGTGTGACTGAAACTAACACACATTCTCACGTGACATAGCCTTGATAAAACCATACGCTATCACTGGTTTGTGCTACAAATAAAACCTAACAAGATGCTGTAGATGCAGAGACCTGTGAAGTCCTCTTGCTTCCACAAAGGAAATCAGGATTGACAACCCTGAAAGTGTCTCTGCCTTTGAGATCTGAAGAGACAGGCTAGTTCAAATATGTGTTCTCAAAATCCGTCTTCTCCTTTTCCTCTCAACAGGCTGCAGAGAGCATTGTGGGAATTCCACCTAAAAGCAAACAGCAGGCTCTTGGGCTAATTAAACTGCAGGGTGCAATTCCAAAGACCTTTACCCAATAGACAGCCACTGGAGATTTCCTAGGGCTTCTCTCAAATTGCCCATTACTTTGCCATCATTCTATTAATGAAAACAAACAGAAATGCAGCAGAAAATACACACTTTTTTTTTTTTTTTTTTTTTAGAGCTGCCTTTCCATCACCCTTCATACAATTAGGCAGAAAAAAAATACGGGCACATATCTATCCATAGTCTTAGTTTATTTTTAAATTAGAGTTGCACAATGATCATTCCAGCTTTTTCTTCCCCCCATTCCCCTCCCCCTTTTTTGTGGAGGGGGGGGAGAGAGAAGAGGTTGTGGTAGTGAGCATAGCAAGGAGAGGCCCAGCCATTAAATTCAGGACATTGCTGCATCCTTTCAGACATTGCTGAGAAACTCCATGACTGCCTCCCAGCTGCCCAGTACATGAACAGGCACAGCACTTTACAGAGACAAACTCACATACCAAAAGTACCCTGACTGCAGCAGGCACAGTGTGCCAAAAAAGCCTCCATACAGCTTCACTATGACCTCTCTACACCAGCATCAACACAGCTTGCAGCTACCAGTTCCTCTTTCCAGAACTAGCTCCCTGCATACAAGACGCGTGCCCAGAAATACAGTCAACCTTTGTAGAAGCCAGAAGAATTTTACAGAGAAGAAGAAAGATCAAAGCTCTGTTAGTTAAATAACAGTAAACCACAGCTATACTGCAAATCCAACTTCTGCACAGCAGGCAAACAAGGCTCTCTAATCTCTCTTAATTTCTTCAGCTGTTCTTCCTCTCTGGAAGAAAGGCTGATCTACTTACAGGACTATGCTTACATAACCACAATGAAGTGGTAGTGAACATTATTGGTGTATTTATTATTAACCAGATGGACTAGAGCAACCTTCAGTTAGAAAGCACTTTTCTAGGATGAGGATGCATCAGCAGAACTGAATTTACATGGGCAGTAGAGGCTAATAGAGAGGAGGAAGAATATGGTGAGTCACCAGCAATAACTATATGGAAGCAAGTTTCTGCTAGACTTCTACATCAGGTTTTTACTTTTCCTTCCCCTAATCCCTTGGGTTAATCAAGACCAGACAGGCTACTGAGGGGATGGAGCACCCCCCTTTTGGATCTAGCAGAAGATGTTGTTTATATCCCAATCCAAGCAGACTGCCAGAAACAGAAAACAAGACAAGTAATCTTAGTCCTCCCCCAGTCTGCTGGTTTGGCCCTAGCTCTGTTCACACCAGTAGTGGGCTCACATATCCCTTTCTTGGACTATCAGCCACTGGTAAACATCAGTCCGAGAAGGAAAAAAGATCACCTCCACAGGATACTCCAGACAACACCTCTGGTAAGTACAGTTTAAGCTTCAGACTTTTCAGCTACAATCACATCACTGAGACTATGTATTATCATAGAACCACAGAATGACTGGATTGGAAGAGACCTCAAGGATCATCAAGTTCCAGACCCCCGACACACACAGGGTTGCCAGCCACTAGATCAAGTACTAGATCAGATTGCCAGGGCCCCATCCAACCTGGCCTTAAACACCTCCAGGGGCAGAATATCTACAACCTCTTCAGGCAATCTGTTCCAGCATTTCACTAGTCTCTCAGTAAAATAAATTGCCAGAACACACCCTAATTCTGCATAACACCAGAGCAGAGCCCCCTCCTTTGGGGTTTCTTTTTTTTTTATTTTTATTTTTAAACACAAGGTCCTGCCTGCACGGTACCCTTCCAACCATGTCACACTCCAGTCTGACATGCAGGGTCTATATGCACACGCAAGGTCTATAAAACCAGGGTTAAAGAGACTGCTCGCAGAGATGGTATCACAGAGCAGAAGAGAAGCTTCTGAACCAAAATTTTTCAGGCCCACATAAAAAGTTTTAATCAGGCAGAAAATAAGTAGTAAAGAAAAGTCACCTGAATGAGGAAGAGTGGAAAACCTCTGCTTATGAACCAGATTGGACACCCAGAAAAGTTTCTTTATTGTGAGCAAAGACAAACACTGGAACAAGCTTCCTAGAGGGAAGGTTGATGCCCCATCAAATGGCACTTAGATAATGCCCTCAATAACATGCTTTAGCTTTTGGTTAGCACTCAGACAATTGGACTGAAACTCTAACAGTTCCTTCCGACTGAACGACTCTATTGTATACTAGCCCTCATCAGGAAATAACACTCAAACGCATCTCTTCATGACTTCCCCCCTCTTATCAACAAGCAACGTTTTGATTGTCTCATTTTAAAGCTGAACTTTTAAAACAAGCTATAACAAAGCTTACGTGAGTCTAATCACTCCCTGATTCCTCTGGCATTCATTGTAATAGCACTAATTACAATAAACACATTTAAAATTAATGTGCATGTCATATGCATATATCAATTGCATTCTAATTTACTATTGATTAACATTCACAGGATGAACATGCATTCAATAATAAAGAGCTCAAACCACCTCTCCCAGCCAGACTGCTCCCACAGCCAAGCAAGTGAGATGGAAGAGAAAGCATCCAACCCACCAGCAGAAAATTACCATCCAAGATCTGACCCTAGGACGTGTGGTAATGACAGCTCTTCTGTCTACACTAAAGCATCCCTGATGACTGACATTTTTGAAACTGATCAAGCAAGCACATTCAAGTTGGATCTCTAAATGTTCAGGTAGGAGCAACCTATCCCACGCTCAGTTCATGCATCAGCTAAAGTAGACCTTTGCTGCTCTCTTTCAATCATAGAGAAGTTGAGAAAGGGGTAATTGAGAGAAGAGCTTGAACAGTTCTTGCAACTTTAAGACAATTTCTTGCCCAGTATGCTCCTTCTGCTCCTCTGACAGAGGACAAACATTACAGCAAAAATCTAAAACCAGAGCCACACAGAGCTATCCATAGACCAAAATCAGTTTTATATTAACATGCTAAGATACGAAGCACCACAGGGCTATATTTGCAGCTGACAGCATACACCACATCTTTCTGAGCACATCACCAGCGTAGACTGAGTGAAGTGCAGCTGAGGATGGCACATTTCTGCCCTCCCAGCACAACTCCCTGCTGAAGGATGGTGCAGAAGTTACCAGCTTCAGCTGACATGGGTGCTCTCATCTTCAGAGTTTAGCTGTAGCACACAAAAAGGATGAACATCAATCAGCATTAAAGGCTCAGATGTGAGGTAAGCAAGTGACCGCAGCAGTGTAACTTGACAACATCCAGTTCCATGTGCACACCTACAGTTAGATTTGCTTGGCAGCAAAGCAGAAGATTGAACAAGCTATTTCTGAAAAACGGTGTTGTTTTTTTTTTTTTACAGATCTTCACATATCCATACAAAACTTATTACAACAGGCTGCCAAAAGTTTAGCCCAATAGCATTCTCCTTTCTCCTCAGACAGCCTGAAAGATCTGGTCCTGATTCTGTTACAGCCTTTTTTGATGCAATCTTTCCCCAGATACTTCCAGTGAGCACATTTCAGTTTAGAAGATCATAGAACAAATTTCACGTGAGTTTTCACTGTTGTGCACAAACTGATCGAAACCATTCTAAGGCTCTAAACTTAATGTTTGGATATGTTCAGTCAGACATTGAACCAATTTTAATGGCCTACAAAGATAATTCAAATTAATCAGCATGTCAAATGCTTGTATGAAAGATCTCATGAGTCATCTATGGACAAAGAATGAGTCATAGGAGATACATAAGAGATAGTTCTGAAGAATGAATAAACCTGAGAAAATCCCAAATTGCCAATGAACTACATGCAAGTAGAAAAACATTTTTAATTTACCAAGTAAGTTAATTGCTATGAATTAGTCAGATGGCTCTAGCTACATCAACATATCTATCGTGGGCTGCTGTTGTATTCTAGGTCACAGGTAAGCAACTTAAATCTGTTAAAGGTGTCTCTGAATTTAATGACTTACGGCAATGTGAATCAGCAGCATATTCTGAAGATGCATCCCAGAGTAAAGCCTAGGGCCACAGAAATAAAGCTACACTGATTTTTCCTATGGAGGACATTTCCTGAGCACTCTTAACTCACAAATCCATTCCACTAAAATTTGGGGAGACCAGACACTAACCCACACCCTTACAGCAGAAAAATAACTGCTAATACCTCTTGGCCACTACCCACAAACTCACCAAAAACTAAAGAAAAGAGACAAAAAGAGCAAAGGCACTTGCCAGCCCAGAAAACACCTGCCATCTCTTCCCTTATTCCTGCAGATGCTGAAATACCCTAAGTCCATAGAGATCCCTCACAACACCAAAATAAAACCACCATGAGACTCATCCTTTAATCCACTAATAACCAGCCTTTAAGTTAGAAATGAGTACCAAACACAGCTAGTTGAATCCTCCCATGATTCACAAACAGGGAACACATTCAGCATTCAATATCCTACATCTGCTAAAGGGTAAAGCTAAATGGATCAGTTTTCACTGCATTGCTTGAAAGGCAAAACATTTAATCAGTCTGCAAAGGACTTCATAATTACCAACACACAGGAGGAAAGAGTTAATATATTTTTTGGACTAGGTGCTCATACTCTCCTACCTGATCACCACATTGCTCCAGAAGGACCAGGCCTCCATTCAGAGCCAAGCTGAAATATAAGTGTCCTGTCCCCCCCTGCTGCCCAAGCACAGTCTGGAAGAAGACCTTATTGAGGGTGGGAAACCTAGAAAACGCTAAACACATTTGGCTAAAAAGCCAAAGAAAAGCAAGGAAAACTCACTACCCCCACCACAGACACCAAAGGAGAAGCAGATCCTCAATCAGCAAGTGCTCATTTAAGTGCAGAGCAACATTTACTAAGTCAGAAGAGCCAATCTGCACTTAAACAGCTCAGAATCAAGCTGGAAGTAAAGCATAGCTGCTAAATTATTACCCTTAAACAAACTCCCAAGCTCTCTACTCCATTTCCTCACAGCGTGCTGAGTCACGACAGGCAGGGTAACAAAAACCACCTGTGGTGGCCAGAGCTCCAATAAATGACTTCCAAATTACTTGTAACTATTTTCTTGAGTGTGCAAAGCTTCAAATAAGAACATTCTTATATGCATAAATTCAAACAAGCATGAATTCAAATAAGCACACAATGCAGCAGTGCTGTTTCAGCTGGAAAGACCTGGATCCTCCCAGCCAACGCTGCAACTCAGATGAATAGAAACAGCAGGAAATGCTTGCTTTTTGACTTTTTCCCCCATTCTGATCAACTCTTGGCTAGTTGTGAGTTTACCTACTAATCTCTGAGAAAGAAGCAGTCTTGCTCCAAATTCTCTGAGAAGAATGTTACCTTTTGAGAGATATCATGAGACACGGCACAACTCCAGTCAGTGGGGAACACTGGGGCAGCTTCATCCAGAGATGCTTCCATTGGAAAAACATAAGTGGAACATCTATAGAGGTAAACATGGTAGATGAGCTTAAGCTAAAAGTAACACCTTGAAATATATCTAAACAGCACACTTGTCTGATCAGTATAGAAATAAACTAAGGTCTTAATTATGCAGCCACTTTGATGCAACATAAGCACAAGATATCGCTGGAAGCAACAGCCATTTCACATCCTCAGCTATTCATCCCCACTGAAGTCCTTGTACCCAGCCTGGTTAAGAGGGATGACAGATTCATCGGGAGGAAAACGTAACAGAAAACCACACAAAGAAGTTTGGGGGTTTTGAGTCCCCCAGCCAAGGGATCAACTCCCCAGCCAAGCTGACCCCACAGCAGCACTGTCCCAAGGGGAGCATGGGAACAGGGCTGCAGCAGAATCCAGAGCCACAGCCTCTGCTGGCAGCAAGTGGATGGCATCAGATTGAGAACCTCTGTAGCCACAGTCTTTACCGTTTCCACTTGAGAGGTGTTCCTGTAACAAAGCCTTTGATTAACATTCATTCCTGAAATCACCATACTGCAAGATAGCAAATGCTAATACTGCTGTGCCACTGCCATGCAGTCAACATCACTAAATTTTGCCCCAAATAGAAAAAATACCAAAAACAAATGAACAACAACAACGACACCACCACAAATGGGTAAACAATTGTGGGTAAACAATGAATTCAGATAACCTGAGTTTTGCTGAAGCTCAGTAAATAAGTGACTTCAACTCCCTGGCAAACAAAACGGAGTGACAACAGGACAACATTATTCATTCTGCTTTCAGGTCCCTCGCCAATTGCATTTGCCCAAATCTAAGATGTTTTATGCAATCTATTTTTAAAAAGGATATACATGTAACGTACCACTGAACAAGCTGTTGGAAGGTCTAAGGTTAGAGAAAGTTCAAATGATCAATAAATACAAGGGGTTAAAGCACAAAAAAAACCACTTAGAAACATTTCAGTACCGAAACATTAGAGCCTGTCAATAATTTTCCTTATAAACATCTAATAGCTTATGTCTCTGACCAAAGCAAGTATTTCTCTGACCTCTTGATCTAAGTAATTGTCCTTTTTCCAACCACAATAAAAAGTGAAGTGGTTTCTCCCTAGCTTAATAAAACAGCCTCTTATGAAGTATTATTAAGGAGAAGAAAAAAAAAACCCAAAAGATAGCAAAACAGCATTTTGAGCAAACTTTCACCTTCTCAAACTTTCTTTCCCAAAGTCACTTTGGCAGAACTGGTCAAAGAAGTTCAGAAAGAGATTGAGGAAGAAGCAAGTAACAAACGCATGGGAATAATGAAAAGTTGGTGAAACAAGCACGGGGAAAAAAAAAAAAACAAAAAAAAAAAACAACTCACCTGAATTTCCTATACCTGACTTTAAAAAGAAAACAATCACTGGACAGCAAAAGCAGTTAAAAAGAGCTCTACAGTCAAAGACTCATGAGGATTACAAAGCACAAGGCTTCTCCTATAAGTCATTGTGCACCTTGGAACGTGTCTTGAAAAAAAATCAAAGTCCCAAAATCATACGTAGCTGATACCTAATCATCAAAGTATACAACTTCCCAGAGCAGCAAGATGACAAAATTCATTTGTCTTCTTTCTTTTCAAAAGGGGAAGATGAGTAGGAAGTGACAAAACCTGCACCTGACTGCATGACAGGACAACAGCAATAAGCAAAAGAAATGAATACTCACAAGCCTTCAAGAAAACAATTCAGATTCCTGGCTGCTCCCATTCTAGGTCACTACACAGGGCCTCATACAAAGTTACCTCCAAAGACTAGAGCATCCATTCCCTCAAAGCTTTGGACACCAAGACTCCAGGTGCACTTACAAAGCTTCCTGGGAGAAGACAATTTCTGTAAGGCAGAAAAGCGATTTGTTTCCTTTATACCTTATCATCTTTTTCCAAGGCTTGTGGCGCACAGTGGGGAGAGTGTATAAAAGGCTGAGGTTGAAAGGAAAAGGGCAGGAAATAATCATCTTCTCTAGCTCATTTTCTGCTGTCACTCCATTAGACAGGGATGATTTAGGCCTGTAAGCCTATCTCTGCTCTAAAAAATATAACTCTGCTGGGTAAAAAGAGCCAGGTAATGGAAGACCATCAGTTCTAGCCTCCAAGTAGCATACAGCCAGGAACATGCGCACAGCAAGTCACTGCCGTGCCCTCAAGCACCTGCTTGGACAAAGAGCAGGAATCCAGCTGTTCCTTTAACTCTGCTTCCTCCAACCATCACCAAGGGGGAGAATCTGCAAAGTGCAAGGTACAGTTAAGTGCCAGTCAGTGGGGACTCATATCTTCCTTTTCACCTAATTGATAGCAGCTAATTGATCCAGCGCCATCTGTCTCTGGGGACAAGAATCTCCTACTTGCCTCCATGGTTCAACCCTTCCTCCACAGCTCACCCTGAAGACAAACCAGCCTCTACTTTTCTCTGTGTAGCAAAAGGTGTCCCCCAACAAGCTGTCATTTCTACACACACAAAACCAGCAAGATCATGCAGAAATTGCTAAGATCTCCCAGCAAACATTTTAATCCATTTTCCACGCAATGCAAAGCATATGCGTTATTCAACATGCAACCACAATAGAAAAAAAATAGCACCTAACTCAAGAGCACTGGAGCAAGCAAAGGGAGAATATATATATATATTCTATTATATTTCTATAATATAATATATATATCAGACATGCCTGAGCCCAAAAGGAGCCAGACAGTAGAATCACTGCAATCTCCAGCCATCTGTATCGGTCACATAGAATAATCATCTCATTGTTTTCTACAAATCACCAATTCCACAAAGCGCTGAGGTTAACAAGGCTCCTGCCGATACCAGCAGTTTCACATATAGGAATTCAATGCTCTGAGAATCAATGTCCATCAGTAATATCCAAGTACAGCAGAAAAAAAAAAAACAGGAGTGGCTTCTGTTCCTTCAACTCCTACCACCAGGAAATCTCTAACCCTAATTGCAAGCTGCAACTACAGCTGCTCAGAAGCTTGCAACAACCTCCTTCCAGGTACGCACCAACTCAACAGGCTTGGCAGAACCACATCCATCTCAGCGCACCTCTGCTGAAACATAAGCTTCCTCCCAGTCCTCAGTCAACTGCCAGGATAAACTGACTGTCATATGGCAGAGTGCAAAGTTTAGAATGGAGCTAAGTCCTTGAAGATTGAACTATTTGGGTTTCTGACAATCAAAGATCCAAGACAGCTCTGTTACGCACTTTGCAAAACCCCAGCACGTTAAAGGCTCATGAGATTCACATCTTCCAGCCCCTTAACCCTTGGAAGCCTGGGGAAGTAAGAATTTTTGCCAGTCCTCACAGAATTACATGGCAAGGCTTCCCCCTTTTTCCTGTGAAATTAACACCAACATTACCACAAAGTACAATCCAGGGATGTTCTGAAGTCCGTTAATTCACTAACAGTTGCACTCAAGGGGGGAAAGGAGTCCTTAACATTTTATTAATAAAAACTGCTTCCCTGCACCTACTTGTCCAGATAAACCAGTTCCCAAACTTAGGACTAAAGGAACACTCAACTCAGTCATCTTCACATAGCCACATCCAATTGACACAGTCATTCAGCTGATCAGTCAGGTTCCATGGGGGTAAGTTAGCATTGCTTGGAGACTATGGCTGTTTGGAAGACAGAAAGGAAAGTCTGCTAAGAATAACACCAAATTTAATTAGCGAACACAAGAACCTGTTCGACCTCACACTGAGGCAAGGCAAGGTTTTTCCAACAACAATCATTTATGTTGTTAAAGCTCTCTTAGCCATTAAAATCTGCTCACAAGACCACATCTTAAAAACCTTCTGCATTCAATAACCCAGTCCTTTACACAAAGATCAGAAAAACTTAACATTATAATGAATCAGCGAGAACCATTTTCTGGAGTAAAGGAATTCAGAACTATTTGACCAGTGTCGCTGGTCTCCCTTTTATGCTAAACATCTTCTCACAGCTCTTTGATCCCTGTGGGCACACTGGAATCAAAACTGTCATAGAGAACAAGATAATGGCAATAATAGTAGGCAGCCATCAATTTGCGGTAGCATTCATGTCACAAAACTCTTGTTACCAGCAAAGAGACAAAAAGAAAGCAGCATTCAGTACTATAGAGAAGTTGCCTGGTTTGAGGTATTGTCTTTCCTTTTTTTTTTTTTTTTTTTTTTTAATTGAATGAGAGTGCTATGTTGCTACAGCCACCAGTGTTCAGGAGAGTAATAGAACTTGGCTGATCAGAAACATCTCAGACAGACATTAAGGAACATTTTGAAAAAGAAAACAGCAAAAAAACAAAGAAATAACATTAGCACCTCCAGGAATCCAGAGTGTGAACAGGCCAGTTACAAGCAATTATGCTGCAGCAAAAAAAAATTGCTGCTTCTCAGATGACCACACTCCTAGCTTATTCCCAAAGGCTGAGCAAATTAGGTTGGCTGAATTTTGTGAGAACACATTTTGCTACCTCTTTGTAGGGGAGTAATGAACAACCAGTCAGCTGCCACCGTTCAGGGAACCTGTAGGTATCTTCAGATAACAACTGGCAATCAGTCCACCCTCATGATGCGGTCTTTAGAGTTTCTCAGTTTTACCTCAAAAAAAAAAAAAAAAAAAAAAAAAAAACACCTAAAAAAACCCACCTGGTTCTTAAGAGCAAAACAGGTTTTGCTTCTGAACAAAAGATATTGTTATGTATTTAGAGAAGGGAGAAATGCAGCAGGAAAAGAAACAAAACACAGAAGTACTTGCTAATTATTCCTTCTCCAGATAATTAACCCAGACGCATACTTGCGGGTTTGCATTTTCTTTTCAAAGACATAGAAATTGAGTATATGAATACCTTAGTATTATGTCAAGAGGTTTACAGCCTCCCTTGCTTCCATTGAATTATTGGAGGGGAAAAAAATCCCTGTTGCTGAGGAAAATAACCATAAAAAAAAATGCACACCACTTGGCTAAGAGAGTAAATGGATGGGAGCAAGAAAAAACACCCACAAAAATATCAAATTTGCATTACTTTAGGATGGGCTCTAATCCTAGGAAGGCGAATGGGTCACAGTAATATATGAGAAGTTCAGACTCCACAAAATTCATCACTCGATCACATCCAGCCTTCAGTACAGTACAACTGGGATGCAATGAGAGATGTGCAAGAGGCCAACATTCACATGTGGTTGCTATGGAGTTAAAGGCTTGAAGGTGATGCAAAGAATCAGCACAACTGTCTAGATGAAGGAACACAAAGTTTAAGTGCCTCAACACCTCCCTAGCCATCCAAATTCATGAACACCTATATCAAGAGAATCCCTTTCAATACCCAATCGATAGTCAGAGGAATTAAATCCTCTGAGACTCCAAGGTCTCTGGGATGCTTAGCTGGCCCAGAGCTGGCACTGTGGGTCTTAACACTTTGCCCCATGCTCACAGAACAGATTTAATTTTGAGTGCTAACAATGACAACAGTTAGCTTTCAGTTTGGGATTCAGCAATTTCTGAAAACTCCAAGCACCTACAGCACTCAGTGAGGCCTTGAAGATTTCAGCACTTTGCTAAGCACTTCATCAAAACCCAAATCCACCAACTGCCCTCTCTTTCTCCCGCAGATGCTTCCCAGTATTTGGGTAGTCCTGTCTGACCATAGCACCAGGACTGAACTTCCTGAGACATATGTTACCTTTAGCTCCTGAGCAGAGGGCGATGCTGGTAACTGCTGATTTCCGCCATTCCCCAGCAAATGATATCATAAGAACACAACCAAGTTTGGGTTACTTTGTTTTGTAGCTTTTGTTTTAAGTCATCTTACTTCCCCCTCCTCCTCCAGGTTCCATACATAAGAATTTCAGATTGGCAGGTGGGAAGCTGGCAGTATCTGCTTGGGATGAGATTTATCAGTTTGCAAAGCAATGAGTGAAGTGAGAAGGGAGTAGAGATGTGCCATGTAGACAGACAGCCGACTCTAACAAACAACAGCCAGCTGCTAAGGAGGGTAAATGAGGACGGAAGGGATTAGAGGGCAGGAGTGGGCACAGGTGAAGGTTCATACATCGCAGCATATCTCCACAAACTGTCCTTACAGCTCAGTATTCTGCCAGGTACCAGGGATAAAAAACAGTTGATAAAGATCCATTAAAAACTTTATGACAAATAGGGTCAGTCACCAAAGAATTTTAACACGTGAACAGCAGATGTTTCATCTGAAATGTTTTAAAATTTTAAAGTGTACTGAAATCCTAAGAATCCCAGGTACACCCCTTGCTCAATGCCACACACCTTCTGACTTCTGTCCAATAGCATCATCATGAAGTAGCCATCACACTTGATGTGAGCACACTAGACTCATTTAGCTAAGGACAGCAATGAGGCTGGCACAGGACATGCTACTCAGTTTGCTTCCAAGACTAGACAAGGAGCGACTTCTTGAAAAAGGATCTCCAGAAGTAAAGATTTTAGAGGTGGGAAAAGGTTCTGGCAGAGCAGACGGATGGGGACAACAAACATACTACAGAAGACTGAGCCAGACATTCTGGGAATGATGACTGAAGTTGTAAAGCATATTTCACAGACCAACCCACCAGTACTTTGAGGAGATCACCAAAGGCTGATGCATTTTTCAACTCCCTGCGGAGTTTCCCAGCATCACATGTGCATGTGTAGATAATCAACAAAGTTTCTATTTTTTCCTGCCTGCTTAAGGCAGACTTTCAGCATGCATCCTCCTACACTGCTATTTTTACCTACTTCTAATCAGTGTGTTCTCAAACATCTAGGCTCAGAGAAGAGCAGTTCAACTCCTTCAGAGCACAGCCCACAACATGCTGAGTAACACCTCAACAATAGCTCTTCTCCCAACACCCAGGGCATTGTGCCTCACAGAGTACTGGGGAGAGAGGAGACAAGCCTGGGGGATCTCATTCATAGGATGCTGACCTTGAACTCTTTGGGCAAAGATTATTAGCTCCATACAGGAGTCAAGCAACAGAAGCTCTCAGTGGGCATTAACCTGTGGGCAAAAACCCACAAATATATATATATATACCCAAAGGAATGAGATGCCTCAGTCCTTGTGGGCAGCCCCCATTCCCATCCTGCGGGTATCCCAGCTCTGCAGTAGGAACCTTCAATGTGCATCACTTTCCAGCCTGGATTAAGGAAGGTCTTGTTACAGCCACTGATTAACAAATATATCTAAATACAAGAAAAGCTAAGGAAGGAAAACAAACCAAACTTACCAAGGATTAACAGGCTAGAGATTTGGCTCACACGGTACAGATTTGCTGTGGTCCATAGGAGGAATATTCCAAAATCTGCCTCAAAAATACTCAAATGACTATGTTTTTTCAGGAGCCACTTGAAAACGGCAGGATTTCCAATCTCTCTCCAAGAGATCAGGACAGGAAAGCACAGACTTGAGAGCAGCGTTATCCCTCAGTCTCCTTCAGAGCCCTGGCTAGCATTGTAAACAGGCTGGTGGCAGAGTCTGGAGCCAGGTGTCCCCCAGCCTTCTCTCATTATCACCAGCTGTATCAGTCTGAGCTCAGATGCTTCACCCTGGGCCTTGGGAAAAAAAATCCCACTGCAGTTTGGCCAAGTTAGGTCACAGAGACTGAGAAATCAGCATGACAGCAAACAGTTTGCTTTTAAATTCAAGATCAGAGCTTGGCAAGATCCTGCAAAGCTTTCCAATCTCATGTTTCACCACTGTGCACCCTTGCTCTGAAAGCACATTAAATTCCTTCCCAATTTTTCAAGGCTAGACAGAACTTCGCTTGAAATAGTCATTGCTTCACCTGATTTTGCAAACCCTCTCTTCTCTTTCATCAGCATAAAAGAAATAATTTCAAAAGTACCAAGGGCCAAAGCATCTAGCTGATGCATTAGTAACAGAAAATTGGCTCCAGTGCTCCATACCCAACCACGCTGAAGCCTTTGAAGACAGCTGCAATACCTTAAGAGATGCTGCCAGCAAGGACCAGGTATCTGATTTGCCACATGTATCATACTTGAGGAAAGTGGCATCCGTGTCTGCGTATGAATGCTCTGAGCAAATCTCAGCTTCCTGTCAACACACACTATTCAAACCTCTGACATTTTAAAAGGTGACCCTGCGGATTGATTGCAAGCAGTTCAGTATAAACATTCAGCACATGATACTTGATATTTAAACTTCCTAGCTTAGATTATGGAAGTTGACAGATTTATTTCTGACTGCAGCAGACCGGTAAGTATTTTGTGCTTCCACTTAAAGTTTCAACACTTTCCCTATTTTTAAAAACACAATTTTTAAAAGTGCTCAAAATATTTAAAACACTTCTTCCAGCAGCGAGCAATCAAAACCCAAACCAATTTCCTAAGAAGAAGCCATGAAGTATTCCGCTATCAAATCCATTGACTAAAACTGAGACTTTCCAAGAAATTTTGTATTTTCTTGGAAAACCGATCACAGTGAGAAATACATCAATAGGAATTCTGTAATCACTCTCCCTCTCTAAAAGACTTGTAGCGTTGGTTCCAGTTCCAGTTTTAAAATGAGAATAGGTATGGCTTAACTATTTAAATAAAACTTCTCTCATTTAATATTTGCCATAAAACTATTAAACAGTAATGCGAACTTTTTCGTAGGACTAATATTTTTTTAATATTTTTCCAGTGATGCCACCTAAAAATGAAAAATACCAGAAGTACAGTCACTTTAGATTATATATTAATAAAACATTTTAATATCTTTTCATTGCACCTTCCTTCTTTTTTCTTCCTCTGTCTAGCTGTAGAAAGAATAAAGCAATTCGGGGAAGATACTTCAGCATGAATTTTTAATATGTAGTTTCCTAACAAAATACCCATTCTCCTTACTGCTATTTGCTTCTGCATGAACACCGACATCAGTGCAATGGAACATGCCCCAGATCAGTCCAGAAATTCATTCTGCTTTATTCAGCTTCTGCCTTGACCAAAATCCAGACCAACACTTGACTTTCCCCAGGGAAGGCTGAAATCTTCCAGTGCTTTCTTGGGAGCCAAAACAAAGACACGCCAGGCTGCATACTTCTAACTCTTTACAGATGGCATTAAAATAGAATTTACTTAAGTAACATCAGGATAACACCACTAAAGGACAATGCTTAACTTGCAGAACAACAGTGCAATTCCCACTCACCTTTTCATAGTTCCTCTCTGCACGTAGGGCTTGCTGGAGCTGTAACATCTGAAAGGAATTGCACACTCCCAGCATCTGACGCAAATCAGACCCAGCTGGCTGCATCTCATTTAGGGGCAATCAGTAATCCATGCCTGGAAGCAGACTATTTTCCCTGTGTCCATAACTTGGTAGTGCAGAACAGGGAAAGACAAGCAAGAATCACTTGATTCCATCGTGTTCTCAGTAACGTGCATATAAATACATATAACTAGACATCTGGAAATTCAGAAGAGATGGGTAATATCTGTGCAGAGACAATCAGCCCGTGAGAACATTTCACAGCCTAAGACTACAATGAAAGTGAAAGCTAAAGAAAGATGAGTCAACTCCCATTTATTTTTTCAGTAAGCAAAGCTTCATACCAAGCCTTGGGTGGTTGCAATTACATCATACCCTGTTGCAGTGATGAGCAAAATCTGTTTTATAGCAAGTGGAAGCAGGCTGCTAATGTCTGATGGCAAAACAGAAGCAGTAACCACCAGAAGCAAGCGTTACAGATAAGCAACAGAGAGGTGTTGCTACCAGGATGGATCTGCTACATGTAGATAGATGGATCAGGATGGTGTATTCACTCAACATTTCATCTGCTTATAGTCCAGAATTGTCACATACAACTTTCTACACCTGCAATCCACTTCACCTATTTATTACCATCAGTTCTCTCTGATAAACCCCTATACACAAGTGAAAGTTATTTTATTGCAAAGCTTTACCTCTGCACTGAAGTGGTCTTATTCACTCTGTGAAGCCAATGACAAATCCCAATATCCTCCCTATGTAGTCATTGTGGCACATGTTTGTTATCGTCAGAGAAACACCTTTGTGGTTAAACAGAAACTTCACGATTTCCCCCATGGTAAATTCGTTGTGAAAATAGTTCTCTCTTTGAGCTTCTCAGTGAACTCTAGTGCCTCAGTGCCAGCATAATCAATGGGAGCTTGGCACCTAACAAGTTTAGGAGACCACTGGCTCAGCATGAGGAAGCATTTAACCATGCTGACCTAAAGTCACAGGACCACACTCCTTCCTCAAGAATGAGAAAGCCTAGGGAATTATTGTGGCCAAGAGCATAATGCAAGCTAACCAAAGAGTGCTTGACATCCCTATGGCCAATGAGTCCTTATTTGGACTCCAGCTTCTGTAGCCCTCCTAAGACTCACATTTGTTGTCACTTGCCACCCTTCTTTCCAATTTTCCTAATTAGTTACAAGCAGAAGAGATATCTGCTTTTCCTCTTCACATATTTTCTTTGTGAGTTGAACACTTGAGGCAGACTGAAGTCAGCTCCAGCCTCACAGTGCTTGGTTCTCATGCAGGCTGTTCAAAGCCAACTGAATCATCAGCTGGCCCTGTGAAGCACCTGCATCTCCTGCCCCCTGCAGCGTGCTACAAATTTCACTCAAACCTCCCCGTAACTTGAGGGACTGCTCCTACCAGCAGCCAGGGAACCCAGCCAAGACCCCTTGATTTCCCTATACACTGCCCTGAGGCTGAACAGCTAATCAAGCTGTGCAAAGCCCTGGGGAAGCTAAGAGTTATCCCTTGTCTTTTCCCCCCCCTCATTGCTGGCTACCCACACGTATAGACATCACAAGAGAAACAGAGAAGGGGCCTAGATTAAAGAGGATGTGGGAATGGACAGGAGCCACTGGATGCCACAGCCTAGCAAAGGCAGCTTCAGGGGACCCTACTCTCCAAAATACATATATCTGTATACGTGTTGCTACACAGACTCTACTAGAGCTTTTACATTGCTTGATTATCTGGTACATGCACTCACTTGCTCATACTTCAGCATTAGTCACCCCAATCCAGGTGACTTCATACACGACCAAAGCTCTTTTTGCAACTTGTGGAGTCACCTTAGCTTTTCTGCTCTGAGATATCTGGCTAGGAGTTCATCCTCAAGCTTTGCACCCCATAAAGCACAGGATACTAACAATACTTTTCCCTTTCCTACTTGAATCTCCTTCTCAAAGAGTTTGTAATTTATTATCAAACAGGGTGTAGATGTGTATTATGCACATCTCCAGGTGCAGACTCATGAATTAAATCTTTCACAGTGCCTCAGGAGAGGCACAAATATTCATCAAAGACTTCCTTTAGACAGTTTCAGTTGGAAAATTAAATAAAATAGCAAAGATGCTGGGAGGAAGAAGAAAACAAGCAGGTTGCCAGTAATGAAGAAGCATACCTGCAATCTTCTCCCAGTTGCAAGAGGCTCCCCAGAGAGCAAGGGGGTAGCTGGACAAGTAGCTTAACTGGATACTTCCAGAGCAGTAGTTTTGGGCAGATTCAGGGAACCTTTGGTACATTCTCACATCCTTACTTCCCTTTACTGGCACTATCTGCCCTGTAAAAACCCAGGAGACTTCAGACAACTTCTACTCTAACTGAAAGGATTAGTAGAAAAACAATTTCTGAGATGAAGAGAGACCTTCACCTTCATAACATATTTGCTCCATCCTTAAAACCAAACAGATCAGGGCCTACATGCTGGTCCAGAGACCACTTGGCACATTAAGGTCTGTCTTTATCTGGCTAAATGTCCCTCCTCCCCAAGACAAGGCGATTTCATCCACACTGCCACAAACATTTTTGTGCCATCCTATCCCCTAATCCAGGCCCATATTTCTGGAAGAGTGTTCAATAACATGGAACACCACTGTACTGAGGGGATACCAACTGCAAAACCGGTGCCCACACACCCGGCCAAGCACAGGTCAATCGACATCCAGGAGCAATCTCAGCTCTGCTGAGGAAAGCAATAATTAAGTGGTACCCCTCCCAGGCTAGGAGGTGGGTCTCATGATCTGGATTTGCCATCATTCACAAGGCCACCACCACAAATTGACCCAAGCAGAGTCCGTGACTTGAAGCCAAATATTAGGCTGGTTAGAGTCTGTCCTAGGTGAAGGAAATCTGGTCCACAGAGATTCAAGTGCCCTGGACAGATTTCTTTGATAAGGACCACCAAGCAATGGATGAAGAAAATTAAAAAGCCAGTTGCAGTAAAGAAAACAGCAGCAAGACAAAGGTGTTTTGCTCAAGCAGCAGTAGTTTAAGTCAGCCCTCTGCCTGGCTTTCCCACAGATCCTTCCCTTTAAATGCAATATTTCCATTGCAAGGAATTTGTCTCTGACAAAGAGAAATAACCTTTCATCCCTTTTCTAGGTGTGCTTCAATACAGAGAGGAGTTGAGCTAAGCATGGCAAGACCCTATCATCCTGCCTGCTTCCATTTTGTCCCTCAAATTAACAAAAATAATTTGAAAAGCTATCAAAAAGAGCAAAATAATGCCACACGTCAATCTTCAGATAAAAATAAATTTGAAGTCTGACACATAGTTCTGCAGGCACAGCAGATATTAATAATTCAACAAAATATTGTAGTCATTACTATATTTTGCAATACCACAACAGCACACTTTAGCAGAATTCCTCTCCAAATCTCATTGTAACAGCCATCAATAAATAAAATGTAATTCACTACTCTAAATGTGTGGTTTAAGGGCTAAATATTTCATTTGAACTAATTCATTTCAAATAATCAGACTAGGACTCCCCTTGCAGCACCAGGACAAATCTCCAGTTCCATGTACTCCACATTAAGAAATGAAATTGTTTCAAAAAGCAAATCAGAAATTGAATTCAACTGGAATATGTTAGACTATGACCCCCCCCCCCCGTAGACTGATGGGACCACAACTACACAGGCCACAAGCATCACAGCTTTCTTACATTGCTTACATCACATAGGAAGATTACAATTGAAAAGATACAACAGAAAGGTTCAAATTTATTTTTCTGCCTGCCTTAAACAGTGGCCAACACCTCAGCAGGAAGACGAAATAGAGAAAGCATCTCAGCCCAAACCCCAACTGCTATTATTTGTAAACAACAGTGCTTCATCCAGTTTTTCCACCAGCCAGTCTCAGAAGGCTTTGCAGAGGGAGGTCAGTTCTCTCTCATGAATGGGGAAACTGAAGCACACCCAGAAACAGTTTGCCAGTGGTTAATACAAAAGATAACGGAGGAGCTCAAATTTCTCCACTTGCATAAGTAGAAATGAAAGCATTTGCCAAAATATTTTCTTGGATCCCAAAAATGGGACCAAGTCATCTAAACTTGATGAGTAACTCCTCTTCACTCTTGAACACAACACCTCCCAGCCCTGGAGTGGTGTGATTCCAACCAGAACTAAGAAGAGGAGGGAGATTCTGTTTTTGCCAACAGCTATTATTAGTGAAAAATGTTACCAAATGCATAATAAAAAACCAAAAACCACACCATAATCACTGCCAAGTGTAACTTTTACACTGGGACCACCTTCAGAACCACAGGTAAGGAAGGATCTGCTGTGCTGCCTCACAGACAGACATCAGCAAGTAATTCCTGTAATTAAGTAATGCAAGTCTTACTATGAGGGTCTTCAACAGGTGACATTAATGCCAGTTTTTAATCCACGGAGCTCACTGCTTCCATCCAACAAGCGGCTACCTTCTTTTCACCAACTGCGTACCGAAATACAGCATAATGCAGAAAATCAGAGTGGGTAGAGACAACTAGTATGACGTTTTACATTAAAACAGGAGTAAAAAGGCCAGCATATCTTAATATCTCCACTAAATTGTGCTGAATTTATTTCTATATGATTATGTTTCATTTAAAACATTTAAATGAAACTTTCCAATGCAAAAATACTTTCAACAATTACTTCAAAAAGAGGGTGGTTTTAATTTGCATAAGAATGCAAATCTATTCTTGGTCTGAGTCAGATTTGGGGAAGTCATCAGGATGGAGACAGGGGTTGGGGATTAAGCTCATGGTATTTGCCTTCTGTCAGCTACTCCATGCACATTCAAAAGTACCAAGCTGAGCAGCAAGTTATTGGCAAAGCTGAGTGCTATATAAGCTAGATTTCAAATGCTAGGTGTGCCAGACAATTGAATGCCAGAAACAGCCATGCTACTGAGCAATGTCAGATGTGACACTGGGAATAGATGGACTTTTGGTCTTGTCCAGCACATCTGATCTTATGTTCCTGGGCACGTATCCAAAGCCTATTAAACTTGACAGAAATGCAAAGAAACCTCTGACTTTTAATCTGATCTTGTATGACAAGGGACAGAAACATCTACAGATATTTAACCTGTCAAGGAGAAGAGTTAATGGGAACTCACTCTAATAAATAGACCACCTTCACTGTGCTGCCTATTTGTGCCGTAAAGTCACTTGACCTTAAGAGCTACTTCCACCTTACTGCACAGCACAATTCTTAAGAGTTTGTCTTGCTAGCTTGTTACAAACTGTCCACTCATTGGACTTCCATTCAGCAAGCTGGGTAGGACCACCTCAAAACAGCAGCCCCTTGTGAGCAGCAAACTGGGAACACACAGTCGCCTGAAAGACTTGCAAGAATGCCACGCACAGTAGGAATTGACATTATCTTAACACAGAACTACGGCCAGCACGCAAATGTTTAAAATCTATTTTCACATTTGGATTTCCATTAGAAGCAGCCCAAAAAATGCTGAGACTTAGCAAGATCAACTCAATAGTTCTCATCTTACAGCACCCAAATCCCTGGTAGCCAGAGAATATCCATGTTTGCATTGCAAATATATGCAACACAGGTGCATGTCAATGCACTCCAGATGATTTGCACATGAATATTCCACCAACTGATTTCCCACCAATGTAACACAGGGAGAGCGATATTAGTTCACCTTCTGGTAATACCTTGGTCTCCCTCCCTTGAGTTACAGATGGAGTCACGGCTCTCACAATCAAGCAACACATTTCCACTGTCCCAAGCTCAGAAGAATGGAAAACAAAACTCCAGAAGAATGAAAAATTAACGACAAGAAGCAGAAGACATGCACAGAGACCTGCTTGAGCAAAACAAAGGCTGCATACAAAAATGCATTAGAATCCTATTGGCACTAGCATAAATCAAGCTGTGTCAGTTCAACACCAGCATAAAATTGCCATGAGCATGAGCTGAACAGCATCTCTTGAATGTATTTACTGACATCCTTTCTCTCCCTTCAACTAATGGCAGGACAGACCATTTAACTAGTGGTCTACAAGCTTCAGCTTGCATGACAGCAATTTATACACCCTGGCAGGTGAGAGTGAACCATTCAACTATTTTGACCTAAGTAGGAGAACATCCTTCTGACAGCATTGCTCTGCCCAGCTCTTGTCTGAGACACCTCCAAACATCACTCAGCGTTGGCACATCTAACCTGAATTGACCACATCCCAGCACTAACACACTGACTCCACATAATCTCTCTCCTCTCTTCTCTCCCAGAGGGGGTTTTGACTTAGCCACAAAGCAGCACAGCATCAAAATACGACATAAGCTGCCAGTAGTAGTGCCTGCCTCACTCAGGAGATTTTCCCCCCACACCACTTTCGGTGCTAATTCCTTCTGTGAGGTTTGTTCTTCTTCCCTGCCCAGGGCAAAAGCTGCCATCGCAGAAGGATGCACAAGGAAAACGCATTCATACAAGTCAAGCACAAGGCTGACTCCAGAGGGAAAGCATTTAAATAAAGGATGAACCTGAAACAGCTACCAGCTCCCCTGTAGCCAGAACTGTCTGTCAGCACAAGTTCACCACAGGGACCATCATGCAGGAGCAAAACTTCTGGCTCCATTTTCAGGAACAAGCAAAGAAAACTGACCAGCACATCATTTGACCTTATTCTTCACTATTAGAGCTAGACCCACCTCCTTCTCTCTTCTGCAAGTTTTCACTATGACACTTTCTCCCTCATCCAATTTATTTTCCATTTCCAGTAGCATTACAGGAAGCCCAAATTAAAGCGTGCATGCACACAGCTAAAAGCCATCAGAATGTGCCCTCAGTGCAACTCAGAAAGGCAGGCTTTGTCACTTTGTAGCATGTCAGGTAGGAACAAGTTACAAAGATAATCTTTAATTAATTAAAAGCAAGCAAGGGTAGAATGGAGCTTGGAACAAAGAGATGCAGTACAAGCAAACTGGAAAATGCTACACTGCCAGCAGTGTTGCCTTTTGATTAAAGGAACAGTTTCCAAGCAGGCTGGCAAAAAACAAGAGAGAACAATATTAATTAAGTAAATTAAAGCCTCCTCAGTGCTGATACTGTAGCTGTGTTTTAGGTTGCCTTCAAAAAGAAGCAAGGCTTCAGCTTTGGATGCAACAGATCATGTCTGTCTGCTCACGTGTTAGCTAGGGAGGAATAATTTTTGGGATCTATTGATGAATTTGAACTGAATTCAACAAAGGGGAGAAAAAGTGTCACAGCACAGAATTCCTGTAAGTTCAATAAATATAAATCAGCTGAGTGGAGAAGCTGATCCCAAAATAGCATCTGGCCTGAACCATAAGGCACCCAGTGACTGTTCTCAGAGCTGGCAGAACTCAAGCTGATTGCTGTACAGACCACAGCTGCCTCAGCACACCTGTAACATTCAGCCAAGCACATGAAGGGGCAGCTGTTCTCTCATCCAATTGTGCAACTGTGAGAGGGGTCTCAACAGAGATGAAACACAGAGAGAAAACTTCTCGAAGAGAAACTGGTTAAAAATAATAGATTGCGAGCTTCTGATGCTTAATAAGATGATTGGGCATTTAGCTTTTTTTTTTTTTTTTCCCCCTGATGTTTTGGAGAGCAGGCAGCTACCACAGGCCAGGTAGGCAAACATTCACTGCAGTTACTGGAGCAGAGCACCAAAAACCCTCAGCAGAAACCATAAACCAGCAAAGTACCACAGCCAGATCTTCCCCTGCCATATTCTATATCCCACGCTTTTTAGAAGTTTTCTGTTTAAGGCTCAACTACCCAGACAAGACTGGCTGATGGCAGTAGAGCCACCAGCCCTGGTGTCTGTATCTATATAACACACGATCTGGACACTGTGATTGCACAGGGATTCCTCCTGATGTTGCTCCAATAGTTATGAAAGCACACTGGAACAAAGATTCTCTCTCTCTCAAGAACAGCATGGCTATCACATCTGTTTTCAGCCTCACAGGTGAGCCATTTTTCAGGCCAGATGGCAAATCTGGTTTTCAGAGACCTCCTGCCCAATACAGGCTTGCTTGCTTGCTTGCCCCCTCCCCTGCCATATGCCGTGAGCAAGGCTTCCTGTGCACAAGGTCACCGTGCTCCTTCACTCACACTCGTGTTTTACATCAGCCTTTAGATACCCAAATGGAAGCAGAAACCCTGTCTCATTGCAAACACAGAGCTCATGCTGGTTCAGATAGCAGTTCTGACCAGATGCAGGGTCCTAGCCACCTCTCTGCACCCCCACCCACGTTCCTACCATAGCATTAAGGGCTATCAGTGTTTAACAAGTTAGGAACAAAGTGAAAGATGCTATGGGCACCATAACAAGGACATTACGTACTGTTCCAGCTCTCCATCTTTCAAAAGAAGATTGGCACAGGAAAAATCCAGTCCAGGACCCATCCAAGGGCACAAGAATATTTAGTTTTAGGAATCCTACACCATAGGCTGGGGCAGCAACCTTTCCAGATGGTCTGGGAGATGTAATACAAGGATTAGAAAATACCCCTGAAAGGTAACAAGATCCTTGAGCCTTACATTCTAATATGTTATCTCATGGCAAAACACACAATCGAACAGGCTTACAGACCCACATATGCCCTGCGACTACCATCATCCCAAATCACAGAATCATTAAACAATTAAGGCCCCTCTTTAGGCTCTGTTTTTCCAGTGGAAGCCCAAATTCATGGCTCTCACAGCCTCAGCATATCACCTCTCTTCCAGCCTGAAGGTACTACAATGAAGTACCTCAGTCTGGGAAGCCATACTGGTAAAGGGGTTTGAACTGCAAATCATTTTCAGCCAGAAATTTGCAGTGCTTTAACTCGATCAATCTGTTAATGATTTTAGCTGAGTACATTCCACTTTGTTATTAATGAGAGTCCTGTTCTTTCCACTCTTAGCTGCTCTTCTCACCCATTTTTCCTTTCTTTCACACAAACTCTTCTAAACAAAAAAATGCACCCAGTATGTGTGCTGCATCACAGCTGAAGTAAAGCAAAACCTTTATCCTTAAGAAGCTATATCAGTAACGGATAGGAGTCAGAACTGTTGCCTTCTAGCTCTGGTTCTAACCAACAGCACAACCAGGAGCAGGTTCCTCCTACCTCCCATGCCTTGATTTCTCCAAATAAAATTAACAGCCAACACTACTTACTTTTCTTAGTAGCCTTTGAAACACACAGTTAAAGGAGATAGCATAAGATCTTTACCTATGCAGTCATCATCGCTATGCTGTAAGCACAGGATTGGTGAGGCTTGACCACAAAATATATGAAATCTAGAGCACAGAAATACACACACCCACCTCATAAAGAAAAAATTTTTCTCCATCTTCTGGCAGAAGCAGCACAGAACTATAGACAGGAGGCCCTCTTTACCTGCATGGAGGTTATTGATCACAGATGTGGGGGGATTTTCCAATCAGGCATAAACAGCAGGTAATGGCTAACAACCAATTAGAGCTCTCATTCTTTCCTCTCTGCACCCCTGAGGTCCTAAAGCATCTTTGATAAGAGCTAAATAATCATGTTTTATAAATTCCTTTCCACCCAACACCCTTTTGCAAATCTCCATCCATATCAAGCTTCATCAACAGCCCTACATTTCAGTTAGCACCTCTTTGCAGATGGGGGAGCCAAAGCATGGGGAAGTGTACAACCCCATTAGGTGCAATGGCAAGTACACAAATCATGAAGATGACCTGCGCATGCAGCCTGTTCTCCTCTGTGACTCTGAGGGAGCACATTTGAGCTTAGCCCACATCTCTCAGCCTGGAAAGCCAATAGGAACTCTGTACTCAAGTTCTCTGTTCCACTAACCTCACTGTACTCCTCCCCAAGATGATCACAGGGCACTCAGTGCCTTTCTGGAGCACATCAGCAGCATCACTGACCACTAAAAAACGTACCAGTATCACCCACACGTTACAGACTGGCATACTGTCTGTAAGAGCAGAAGAGCAGTTGCTGCTAGGATCCTAAGGCCTTTCATACATTCCTGGTGTAAATGATTTGCTGCGGCTCAATCCCAGCCCTCCCAACACCCAAAGATGTTTTAGTCCCAAAGACAGAAATAAGCACAACCTTTCTTCCTGAGGCGTTAATGTTATTTTGTCCCACAGTGCAGTGGCTGGAATGGATTCCAGCCCATTCTGCTCCTCCACACTCACAAAAGAAAAGGAGAGAAGCACTAAACACTCAGATTTGTGCAACATCCTCATGCTCATCAAATTATTATACAATCATTTGAGTTGCAAGAGACCTTTAAAGGCCATCTGGTCCAACTCCTCTGCAATGAACAGGGACACCTACAGCTAGATCAGCCTGACCTTGAGCATCTCCAGGGACGGGGCATCCACCACCTCACTGGGCAACATGTGCCAGTGCCTCACCACCCTTATAACAAAAAAAATTTTAAAAAAAAAACCTTCTTCCTTATATCCAATCTAATTCTCCCCTCTTCTAGTTTGAAACCATTTCTCCTTCTCCTATCGTGACAGACCCCAGTAAAGAATCTGTCCTCTTCTTTATTATAGTCCCCCTTCAGATACTGTTCCAACCCTTGGATCATCTTTGTGGCCCATCTCTGGATATGCTCCAACAGGTCTGTGTCTCTCCTGTACAGAGCACTCCACATCTGTACTTATAGTGGAGATTTACAGGAAAAGGCTGATCAGGATAAGCTGTAAATCAGGCATGGGAAAAGGGGCAATGAAAGCACCCAGCCCTCACCAACAGGCTCCACTACTACAGGAGAGGGAGCAGATCGGCAGCCATCCATGGGGGCTACTCACAGATACAAAATGGAGTACTGCATTGAGAAGGTTGTGTGGACTCACTGCTACTCACTGACACAGCAGAGGATAACACCACGCTTCTCCCAGCCCAGCAGCACCACTGGCACTTGCTGGGGGATTCCAGGGGCACTTGCAGGGTTCGGGGAGCCAAGCAGATGAGAGACCCTGGGCTCCCACCTCCAGGAAGAAGCCTAGCAACAATTAGAGACAACACAAAAGGGAGATGGTGTCATCTGCAAGGCAGGGAAGGATGCTTCACCACAGCTGAGTGCACACTAAGATTATTTTGCTGTCGCAGAGGGAACCCCGGACAGCAGGAGTTTCACAGAGTCAATGACTCCAAGCAGGTTTTCATATCAATATTTCAGCAGTGCCTGTCTTTCCAGTGCGGATTTCCCAGGCCCAGCTCCCCTCCCCACCTGCTGCAGTATTTTCCTTCCTTTAGCAAATGCCCACGCTCCCTCTAGTGCCCAGCTCTGCTTCTCACACAGCAGCAACCCAGCACCTACAGCCTGCACCCCAGGGGGCCCAAATCATGCAGGAGCTAATTAAAAGTGCTGCTATTTTGGGCACGGAGGCCATGTAGCGCTCTGCAGATCCACCTGGCCAGTATTTGTGTCGCATATCCAAATGCTAAGGGGAGAAAACAGCATGATGGACCCAGCATTAAAGACCCTGCATGAATAGGAGACAGCTTTGCCACTCATTCCAGTGGGAGAGCAATCAGCTCCCCTTCAAGACTGAGAGGGAGGAAAGAAAGAGTTCTGATTATTCGGCATCAACCTTTTCTGATTTTCATTGTGTGCTGGGACTCAGTTGGCCACGAGGGCTGGGACTGACCTTAACATTTCTACAGCAGTTTATTGATCAAATACGTTTGAGACATACAGCCATCCTCTTCAAACACCCGGCAAACTATTTGCTTCCCTCAGTCTCACAGTGCCCTAGAAATCCAGGAAAGGAAATACTGCCACACCCTTCCTTTTGCATAAGAAATGATGCTGCAATTTTTTCTGGATGTTAAGGGAAAGTACGGATTTGGGACCTATTTGCCTTGAGCTTCTGCAGAGAGTTTAAGCAAACCAAAAAATTTGTAGGCACAGTGTTCACATCAGCAAAGCAGTATTTTTCAGTAAAGGAGAAGGAAGCTCATCTTCCCACAACCCTGCAGCTGTAACCCAAGGAGCAATCTTACATCCGTTTACACTAAGGATCCAAGCAAATATGTTTTGCTGCTTTGGAGAACTTCTGCAGAACAGAATTCAATACTTCACAAACAATATGTCATTTAATTTATGCTCTTGATTAGAGGCAGGCCAGACTCCACACCTTCAAACACAGATTCTCACTCCTGAACAGACCCCAGTGAAGCTCAAGTCCTAAATCCATACCTGACGAGTCTTCTTGCCATTGCCCTGGAATCAATCCCAACCATGAGCTCAGGTTTAGCCTTCACTCTTGAAAAGAGATCATTGACTCAGGTAAGCACATACTGTTCTGCATTCCATCTGCAGAGATTCAGGGAGCTGAAGGAGCATGGCACTGTGGTATGACAAGTAAATTCTCTACAGTTTGCAACACCGGCTCCTAGCATCCCTTAGTACAACCAACATTAAAGATCTTTGCTACTTAAACTGTGTTTTACCCCTTAAACAACATTGCTTCCATACTTTTTTTCTAAAATCTCTGCCACAAGTTCAGCTATAAAATTGGAAACTCTCAGAAAGTTTCACATTCCTGTAGCTTTGCATTTAAGAAAAATATTTGCCTTATCACAACTCTTCTTTGGGAGAAGTTTCTCTGGCCTACCATTAGTTTTCTGTTCAAACTCATTTTCAAAATACTCTGTAGTCTAATTGGATGAATGTTTAAAGAAGTGAATAAAGGAATCACATAGCTGTGTCTGATTGCACTCAAATAACTGTGAAAGCTTAGCCACCAATGTTAGACTTTATCTCTGAGTCCAAGTATTGAAGCCTGAAAGGATACTGCTGTGAGAATACCAACAACTTGCTGCTCTGGGCAGGGAAATGGTTTGGGGAATTGGCAAGCTTCACAAGGCCCACAAGCAACAACATGGCCCAGCTAGGCATCAACCTGACTTGACAGTGAAACCAGCCTGGAAAGAAATAGCCCAAAGAATCCTTTTCAGATGCTCTTCTCCCTCTCTGTTGACTCAACACAACCATAAAGCAATTGCCCCATGAGGGTTTCATTTCTATTTCCCCATCTTCTCCACTGGAATATTAATTTAAATGGATTGGCAAAGTCCTATAGAATAGCTTTAGTGGCAAACTTCATTACTGGAGAAATGGAAATGAATCAAGACACTGTGACACAGCTGGTGTCCCTTCAGAGTCAACAAGACCACAACATTACCAAAAGACATTTGAGGAGAAAAACCAGTCTAGAATAGCAATAAAATATATACCAAATGCAGTGAAGTTAATATGATTGCTCTACCACTATCTCACAGTCTGGGAGTAAACATTTTAGACTGGAATCCAACTGGACTGTTCGAGCAGTTACCCATGGCTGACAACTGCAGCATTCCCTGCCTAAAGACTCGTTTTCTCCCCTTCATCCTTTCCAAGCACAGCAGTCCATTTGGAATTGCAAATGTTGCCCACCTTATTCTGCCCATTGTGCACTGCATTGTTAGGCATCTTAATGAAAAACTACCTGGCAGGCAGCAAGCCCATCAACCTCCCCAGCTTGTAATTCACCATGGGTGTGAGTAATGTCTCAGCATCAAACCACCAGTACATTAGCAGATCACACCAGAACACTGCCAACAGCATTCAGAAGAATCATTCCCGGAAGAGACAGGCTTCACTTGGACAATTTGCTTTACACTGCCAGCCCTCAGAACTAGTATGAGGTAAAGTAAAAGGATCTCTGGTAGCAGGAGAAAAAGAAACACAGAAGCCTGTTCAGGACAGGTCTATCACCATCAGATCATGTCTATCTGAGCCTTAAAAGCCATTCTGGTGACTTGCAGCACCACTTTCTTTGAGACTAAACCCTTCCTCAGTGTCCACTCAGACACATTTTGTGGCTGCTGTCGCACACTATATGCTCTCCTATCAATGAGATAAGCTTCATCTTTCTAATTCAACTTCAGGTAGCAGTTGGCTACTATAGTAGCCATTAGCCACCTTTTCATCAAACTCTTCTGCCTAAGACTTCTCACATTCCTAGTCTTGGAGTGAATCTCATGATTGTGCTAACTTGAGATGACAGCAGTAGGCTGGCATGATAAAACAAGGCCCTGTCCAGCCATTTGCCAGCTCTCATCCTACCTTCCCCCCAACTTCCAGAGCCTAGATCATACTATAAGCATCAGTGCAACTGCTACACGTTAGGCAGTTGCCTTAGGCAAATGCCCTCTCTTTGTTGTGGCATTCTAGCACATTTTCTCATCTTTTAGACTGAATTTTGGCCTGCAGTTGTTACTAGAAAGAAGGGAAACGCATACTGGGATGGGTGAAGCACACCATGGTCAAAAACTGAGGCCCCTCACTGGATAATGGACTGAAAACATATTCTAGAAGCTAAAAGAAAACTAAAAATGTGTATCTTTGCCTCTTACATTGAACAGACCAAAACACTGAACTTGCGGGGCTTCCATCAAAAAAGCACAGACAGAGTTAAATACTTCCTACAAGCAGTTACATTCATCAGAGTGATAAATCTGAAACCTAATGACAACTGGTGTCCCAGTGTACCATTTCACTAAGGATCACATCAACAGAGCAATCTGAGTGTTTCATCCACTGCTTCTCACTGAAATCTCTTGAAAAAAAACTATTGTCAAGAAACAAGATTTAAAGCTGTAACAACATTAAAAGTGATGCTGCTTATTTTTGTGGGTCCCTATCTTAGGTACATACGAGGGAAAAAGGAAAAACAGATAATCTGAGAAATCAGATTCTCTTCACAGGAAGGTTGGAGAGAGCATCTGGTGAGCAGGACGAGGAAAAATTTCATGCGATAACACAAGCACCTAGAGAGGGGAATAAAGTGAAGAGGATACAACTGCTCACTGAACGGCACATTGGTACTCTGTGTGCAGAGCGGAACAGTTTTTAAACAGAATGGCTTGCAGATCTTCTGAGAATAATGCTAGCTTGCACTAAAAATTCTCCTTTTTTCAGAAAGGCCGTAACAAGAAAACATGTTATCTGATCTACAGCAGGTCCTCAAGAGCTTCAGTGACTGCTCTCAACAAACGCTTCTATAGGACAGATTGATTCTTAAGTGTAAGTCACCGTTTTCTTATATCAGACCCAATGAATTAAACCAAGCGCAGCTCCTGAGATAACAGAGAACACAAACCTCATTTCTATGCTGAACATTATTTTTGCATTTTCCTAATAATTACCACCTGAAGATCTTCGGGTATTGTATAAAGCAAAATTCTGCTCCACAACACCACTTTGTGGAGGTAAGCAGTACTATCCTCATTTAACATGGAAGAGGAGATTCAGCTGGGTTAATTGTCTTTCCTAAGGTCACAGAGAAAGCTCGTGGGCAGGACAAAGCAGAGAGCCCAAAATCCCTGATCTCACCAGGCTTTTGCCTCTATTCTAATTCTGACCTCACTATCTGCGAAGGGAGAACACAAAAAGTTGGTTGCCTGGAAGGGATTTTTTTTTTTTTTTTTAATATGTTTAATATGTTAAATTGAGCTTTGAGCAAGAAGAGGCGGAGAGGAAAAAGAGGGGAAGCTGCTCTTAAAATAACAGTAAAATACTTGCAGGAGGTTCTAAATATTCTGGGTAACAGGACATACAGCAGCTACAAACATCTCCTTCTGTAGTGTCTGTACATATATACATCCCAGTAAAAAACAAACAAACAAACAACAACAACAAAAAAACCCTAATTTATTATAAGGATCATCCCCTCTTCTTTCCAAATCCATCCACTCTTAGGAAACCCCCATTGACACTGCTTGATTTGAAATGTACTGCTTCATGGCATGGCATTGATCACGTTTTTAATAAATCATAAGCCAAAAAGCCTCAGTTTTGAAGTCTGTTCAAGTAACAGGAAACTGGTAAAAGTAATCCATTTGCATCTTTACTGTTTCAGTAGCCTAAAAGCAGTAGCAAGCAGATGTCCTACGTGTTCTACTTGATCATCAAGCACAGTCATGAGACATGAGTTAATCTTCTGGCCATTCTCAAGCAAGCTTCGTTTTGCTTTATGTCTTCTATGAACTAGGAAAACATATGCTCCAGGGTGAGAGACTGGGAACAGGAGTGGCTGGAACAGAGGTCATACTAGTTTCCTGCATGACCTTGGGCAAATTGATTGACCTCCCCATGCCACAGCCAACCCAACAGTAAAACTAGGAAAAATCTGGGCTGCAGCAGAGAGTCAGACACCAGCATCAGCCTTCTCTGATAATAAATGAAAGGGCTCGGCTTCAAGCATTTAACTGTCCCTCTGGAGTCATATAATATACTGCTAAAAAAAATAAAATCCAATTAATCACTGAATGCAGTGTGTGCGCTCCGAAAGACAGGAGTGAAAAGTCTCCCAGTGCCAAACTCCACTCTAGAAAAAGAATCATGAGAAGTAACACTATTATTTCTTAATGTGCATCTTCTTCCTTCCCACAGACATCACGCTGGCAGCAAACACCAGTCATTTCCTTATGCTTTTGAGTCAGAAGCTTTCAGTGCGTGGTATCTTGAGATGCAAAATCTTAATGGAAAGTCGTGAACAATCAAAAAGTTTTCCTTTATCACTTATGCCTTCTCTGTCATCCGGAGTTAAAGAACAAATGAGGCTAGTAATTAAAATGGCATATTTCTATGAAAGAAGCAGAGGAAGGTGAGGGAATTTTCAGAAATCATTTTCTTGCACCCTAGAAAAAATAACCTTCCCCCCCGCCCCCCCCCCCAAAATGCTGATAGAATGAGTTTTTTCTACTACTTTAATCAGAAATACTCTCAACTATCAGTATCCAGGCTGGGAGGGGATTTTAGCTTCTTTTGCTCAACACCTTTGATTCAGCACTGAAATGAAACAAAAGAGAGGGCATGTAGGTTGTTTTCTTTATTACATGCCACGTTATATTAAAAATAAATAATCCCAGAGACAAGTGTAGTGCTAAAATATACCACGAGGCTGTTTTCTCTTGGATGTTTGCTTTCATCTTTAATGAGAGTGGAATTCATGTCTGGCAAACACGACTGCCTTTAAAAATTGGTTAAATCAAAGTAACATCTACATTGCTGTCAGCATTATTGCCTCAGAAATAATAAATAGAGAAAAACTTCCAGTCAAAAAACGTAAGGAGGTGGTTGAATGGCACATTATTAAGCTACGGCTGATGCAGAGATAGATAGGCAGATAGACAGATCATTTGCTTTTTAATGACTAATCAATCTCATGAGGGATATATCTGAATATCCAGCTGATCTGTTCTGTGCCTCTAATTGCTTTATGCACATTTCCAATAGCGGCAAAACAATAAAAGAGGCATTTTCAAGGCAGCAAGGAGCTCTAGTAATCAGAATAATGGGAATATTGTCACCAGGCATCAAGGTTTCCAGGAGCCCTTTAGATTGTGCCTGCTCACAGACTTTGCAGTGGAGTGAAAATAGCATTTGTGATACCAACTTAAAAGAAACTGTAAGTCCTGTCCCCATCCACCTGCCGGGAGTCGCAGCTGAGGGTGTGAGGAGGCCCTGCACTATCATGGCACCGCTGCGGGTTTGGGGATGCCCCCCCACAACCCCACAAACTTTCAGGGATGCGGCAGCTCCTCCTTCCTACCAACTTCAGGGAAAAGGCACGAGATGACATAGATTTTTCACAAACTTTCCCCTGTGCTCACACTGCCTGCCTCCTCTAGGAATCCCTCAGTATGCTGCAGAACTTTCCACCCCTTAATGAATTAATGGGATCTGTCTTGTTACCAGCATGCAGAGCTGTGAATGGGAGGCCTTCTCCATCACTGCTCCATCACTCGCCCCCCCCCCCCCCAGCACAGAGGCAGTGAAGCATACCAAGGTGTACACCGTGCAGGAAGAGACAGCGCGGGACCCCGGCTGTGTGGCACACGGGACAGGGGCAGAGCCGGGGGTCTTCCCGAGCAAGGAAGGGAGTGGGCTCCGGCACCTGGGGGCGCTCGGGCTGCCGTAACCCCGCAGAGCACAGCCATGCAGGGTGGGGGTGCCTCTTGCTTTTTTTCCCCAGCAAAACTTTTCTCCTTCGCATGGGGTGATGGCTACGCATCCCATTCCCACTGGCCCTGAGAACAAGACGCCCGCTGAGCTCCCTCTTCTCCCCGCACCCGAAGGGGCGAGCGCAGCCCCATCCTTCTCCTCCGATCCCACCCGAAGCGATGCGGCGGTACTCACGCTGCTGTTGTGCCCGGACCAGTGCACCATAGCTTGGTTGTGCGCAGCATCCCCGGTGAGCGCAAAGGTAGTGCTGCCCAGCCGGAGCTCCTCAGCCCCCCGTAACCGCGCCGCTCTCCCCTCCTCCGGCGGTCCGCGGGGCTGAGCCCTGGCGCCGCGCTGCCCCTCGGCCGCGGGCACCCCGCGACCGCCGCCCTCCGCCGGGCGCCCTTCGCTGCTCCTCCTGCTCCGCGGGGCCGCCGAATCCCGGCTCCCGGCCGCTCCGCCGCCCGCCCCAGCAGACAGGAGCTCCGCGCCCCGCGGTCCCGCGCGGCCCCCCGGCTCCCCGCCCGGCAGCGGCTCCGTCGTCACCGCCGCCCCGGCGGAACCCCGCGTTCGGCCGCCCGGCCAGCTCCGTAATCCCCGCGGCGTCGGCGGCGGTGGCTGTCGCTGTTCCTGCCTAAGGCGAGACGAGGAGGACGGCCAGGAGGGCGATGGAGATGAACAGGATCTGCAAGTTATTTCGGCGCCGGTGCAACACCAGGAGAGAAGTAAGAGCCATGTCCAGGCGAGGAAAACGGTGTGGCAGGTCGGAAAGCAGTTAGTCCCCTTCTCCATGCCTTTGCGGAGCGAGTCGGGGGGCTCCGATAGGGAGGGGGGCGAGGCGCTGCGTTTAGGGCTTTCTTTTTTTTTTTTTTTTTTAAGGAGAAAGGGGCCGGCTTCTAATTATAATTATTATTATTTGCAAAAGGTTCTTCTTTCTTTCGCCCTCCTTCTTTCTCTTCCCCCTTTCTCAGCCTCTGAGATGGTGACCAGAGGAAGAAGAAAAAAATAAAATTAAAAGAAAAAAATAAAAATAAAAGGAAAAGAAGGAAAAAAGAAAAAAAAAAATCCCTCTCTGCCGGTAGTTGGATGCTGTTCCGTACTGTTGATGGGGTTTTTTTTTATTTTTTTTTTTTCAAAAGTGCTTTTCAGTGAAACTGTTCACGTTCAAGGATTTGATCAAGTGAGAGGGTAACACCACACGGGGGGAGGAGCCCCGAGCCCTGCCAAGCGCCGCTGAAATCCAGCGCCGAGTCACAGCCGCGCCGCCGGGGGCCGGGAGCGGGGCCGGGGGCGGGAGCATCACCCAGCCCTGTCCTCCTGATTCGGTGCGTGTGCTGCTGCCGAGACAAAGCAGCCTTCTTCAGTGTTTTTCTCCGAACGTCTATTTACACGCGCGCGTATTTACAGCACCGTAGGCATTCCTCACCCTGTGTTTATCTCTGTACGTGGGCGGAGGCTGGGATGAGTAACTCCCGGCTCACTCTCGCCGTGGAGCAGCGCGCTCAGCCCCGCAGCAGCCCCGCTCCGTCGCCTGCTCCAGCACCGCGTACGCGGCCGTCCCGAGCGGCGCTCCCCGGCCGTGTGCGTGGGCACCGGCGCGGCAGGGAGAGCGGCGGCGCGCGTTTGGGGTTTGGGGTCACCAAGAAAGGGCCGTGTCTGCAGGCAGCTCACTGGAGCGTCGTCTCGGGACTGTGTCGGGAAAAGGAGGGAGGATGACGGATCTTCTCAGCTCGCGGCAGCGCGGCGCTGCCTCTCTCGGCGCAGCGTTTCTCCCAGCAGGACTCGTGCGTTCTGCTGGCGGAGCCGGAGGAGCCTCCGCAGCCTCAGCCCCCGGACGAGGTGTGAGTAATCGCACGGTGCGCTGGGGCAGGCTGCCTCCTCCCACGGTTGCCGAGCGTTCCCCGCCTCCGGGGGTCACCTCGTCAGAGCCACGCGTGTCCGTGCCGTGTCCCCGTGGAGCGGTTCACTGCAGCAGCGCGGCAGCACTTTGCCTTCAGATCAAACCCACGGTCGACCTCCTACCCCTCCTTGCCTTATCCTTTCAAAAAGTGTCGATAACTCGTGTTCTGTTCAGCCTTCCACTCACCGCATCAGCCATCTCCACCGCTCAACAGTTTTCCCCCTCCTAACATGGGTCCAGCCCGGCAGGGACTGAAGGGACAGAGCACGAATGGGTGATCACTGTGGCTGCCTTGGGGAGAGCCAGGGGGGTCCTTGCCAGCCAGTGCCCCACGTTAGCTGCACGCCTTGGGCTGGGGCTAGAAGAGGAGTGAGTGAAGAGGGCCCAGGGTGCTGGGTGGTTGGAAGAGCCTCAAATCCCAATGTGGAGAGGGAAAAGTGGGAGGCAGGGGTTTTGAAGCAAATCACCCACTCCCAATTCAGTGGATGTTATTTCTGGCTTGGAATGGGCTTTTCAAACTGCACTGCCAAAATGTTTAGGAGATGGCATTTTGTTTGTGTGGGAGCAGTGACGTGGGCCTGAGCCCATCCACGAACACCCGCACAGTTTGCACACGCCAGGGGCTGGAGCTGTGCTGCGTGGCCCCCAAGGCTGCACCCTGCCACTGTTGGTAAAGGAACAACATTGTACAGGGAGGGAAAGGATGGCAGCACTGTTTCCAGGTTGACTGCTGCAAGAACAGGGTCCCTGGGCACATAGCATCCACCCCCTGCATCCCAACCCTGGTTCTTGCTGTCGCTGTCCCCTGCAAAGGGATTGCACTGCCTAGCAAATGCCATCCTCCTACAGTGAGGCTGCTGCTGTGATACACAGCCATTGTCCCCAAGTTATGGTTAAAGTTTCTCCAGTCTCTCTGGGCACAGCAGCAGCTTGGCGCTGCTCCTGATCATCTCTGGATGGTGATCCAGAAGCACTGCCACCACAGAGCTGCCATGGGGATAGTAACAGCACTGCTTAAGCTACTCTGCAGCCCACTCAGTCATGTATATCTTTCCAGCTTTGTTGGACACTTTTTAAGATGCAGTTTTTGTTCATACCTGGATCAGTCACTCATTTGTGCAACAGCATCTCCATAATCCAAAGCTATCAATGCCAAAACAGGACTTATGGATGTATCTCCTTTCCCAAATACTACCAATGCAAGTAATTACTGTGTGTCCACCACATCACTCTGTCACCATAAGAGCCCAGCAATGCAGAACATAGCGCAGAATGCCATGGGCATTCGTGTGATGTGCTCACCAGCACTTACCTCAGGGCAGTGCTACTGCCACCCCAATAGCAGCTCTCTCCTACCGTGCACACTTCAGAGCAGCTGCTTGCAGCTAATATCACCCTCATCTCATACCCTGTCAGCAAGATTACCCCAGGCTCTCATATCTCAGGCAGATACCTGGGCAGGTGTTTCTAAAGAAGATGCTGAAACACCATCATCTGTTTATCACTGTTCGATAGTGAGGCATGGCTGACATCCCACTGATGATGTGGGACTGTCTATGAAAACGTACTCCCTCGAGAACCTTTGCTCCTGCCGCGAAGCAGCACTGCTCTCTAATCCTTTTCCTACTCTGGAAGACAAAGGTAACGTGAGCAACACCCCCATCTCCTGCACGATCTGCGAACTGCGTGCCCATCACCAGCACACAGAAAAGGGGATTTTCCAGTTTGTGCCAGAATATCAGGTTTGCTTCCAAGCCTGTCCTCTTGTATAGCAGGGTGTCAGGGAGGAGGCCACCTGACAACCCTCGATTTGCACAGTCTATCTCCAAGAACAGAAATGGATTTCTCCAACACAGTATCCATTACAGGCTGTTTTAATCCCTGCTCTAATCCATTACAATCTGCTTTAATCCCTACCCAGCTGCAAACATCCATTCAAAGAAGCAGGGGTCGGTGTTATATTCAGTTGGACTATGTTGGTTTTTAATTGATGTAAGGCAACCATATGCCATAACATCCGGCAACGCATTAGATTTCCAAGTAAGCAAGAAATTAAATGTTCTGGAAGGCAAATTGTGGCACAAATGTAAAGTAGCAGAACATGCCTAAAACCAACTGGGAGTTGGGTTCAATTAAGGAGAGAGAGACAATTGGGAAAGTTATGTTTGTTCGGAGGGGATAATTTGGATGGAAGAAGTTTAATGACACTATCTAAAGTTAGAAGGAAATAGAGCCTGGCTATTATTTCACACCAAACCCTTCTAAAGCAGCACTGATCATTTGGGGTTTCCACTGATTTTTTTTCCCCCTATGTTGCAACTTTCACTTGAAGAAAAAAAAAATAATAATGAAACCAAAGATTTAATTCCATCAACACATGTCCAATAACCTCAGCCTCAATACCTTCACTGCCGGCTATAGACCTACTCCCCAGCACCCCTTTCCCTTCTGGCTCACCCAGCACTGCCTATCACCATTCCATGCCCCTCTCCTCCTGCAGGACTGCATGCACGCTGTCACCATCACCCCACAAAAGTTCTGAATGGGAGCTGGAGCATTTCCTACTAGAACCAGAAAGAAAGGAGTGGGGAGAAGAGATCATGAGAGGAAAACTGAGAGATGGGAACAAAAAGTAATGTCCCAACTACACTGCGCTCTCTTCACTCTCCTAAATGTCTCCCGCACTACTCTAGCTCTCCCAAGGAAGGAAATCCCACATGTACTAAGAGAAAAATCAATGCTTGCTTCAGTTAACTTTAACCCATTTATTATGTGTGAATCCGGGTGCTGGAAAACAAAGCAGCTCTGTGATAATGCTCTCTTATCTACTAAGGAAAGGCCTGAATCCAACTAAGCAAAAATCATTAAAAGCTGAAGCATCCCTATATCCTCAGACTGAAGATCGCCTGCACACATTGCCTCCATCGTTTCATAGAATGGCTTAGTTTGGAGGGAACCTTAAAGATCATCAAGCTCCAATAGGCAGCGTTGTGAGCCACCAGATCAGGGCCCCATCCAACCTGGTCTTGGATGTCTCCAGGGGTGGGGCACCCACAACCTCTCTGGGCAGTCTGTTCTGCTGGTACACAACTACCCTCACTGGGGGACAGACTTTTCAGCCCATTAGGGTGTGCAGCAGGCAGTTTGCTTCCAAAGTACAGCAGGACCAAAGCAGGGAGCTTTTAGGACACCACATATATGTGAGACAGAAGTGCTCCTTCAGGAATGCTCAGACAGTTCCACTGTCTTCACCCACTGCCAGCACTGCTCAAAAGCTGCCTAACCTACAGAGCACAGACGAAGGACTCAGCAACCCACAGAGAAAGGCAGAGTTGTTCTGGACTCCGGGGAGGTTCTGCAGATTTTGAGTCACGTTCCTACTCAATGTTGGGTTCTGGTGTTGGTCCTAAAGCCAAGACAAGAAAATCCCATTCTGCTGATAATTTTCAGCATCTTCAGAAATGTCAACAAGCTGATCAAAGTGGGAAAAGTGCACAGATTTGCAGTATACATAAAGATCAGTTATGTACCATGTAAGTTCACCGTGCACTGTATACTACAGGTCACGTACATTCCTGTCTTGGAAACCTCACTCAGAAGTACAAGATCCTGTCTCCCAGATTTCAAATTACCCAAGACCACCAGTAAGATCCTACATTTTCAGAAGCATTCGCCAAGTTTTTGAAAGCATGCTCCTCAGTATCTCTTAGAAGGTATTAGGTCAGGACATTCAAACTTGCATTCTCTCTTTGTCTCCTGAATTCAAAGAGTCCCTCTGAAAAGCTGGGTCCAGCTGTGCCATGTATAAAGAAGAGAGGCATAATCGTAGCTTAGGATGTTATAATATCCGCAAACATGCTGTGAGAAGTAAGATATCTCCTCTGGAGAAAATCTGATTAAAAACAGGGAATGTAACTAATATTGACCTGGTCATTGATTCAGAAGGTGTAAATGACTCTAATCTCCCTTCCTCTCCCAAGGAGTGCCTCTCATTTACAGGTTCCATGCAGAAGAGCAATCCTCTCTTCTATTAGCAGCTTTGTGCACCTCTCATCAGCTTCTCATTTCTGGTTGTTAATGAAGCTTTGCGTCTGTGATTGTTTAGGGGTGGTTTTGCCTCCAAGAAGCACAGCACAAATGCTGCTTTGCCATGAAAAAAGAATCTTCGTGAACTTGAAACCTTCCCTCTGTTCTCCTCTTTCTCTAGGGAATAGTGGGACCTGGAAAGGTTCAGGTCTTCTCTTCAAGACACTCACAGCAGGAACTGTGGCTGCTGTGACTGCAGGTGCATGAGGCTTTTTCAAGAGGGTATTTAGCACAAATAAATCTTTGAAAGAAGAAAAGAAACCAGAATCAACCACACTCAAACCAAAGCAAAGTGCAGCATGCGAATAACAGCTAAAACAGTAGGATAAGAGTCGGTTAAAGGGAAACGGAGAGATGTGAAACCTGCCAGTGAAAGACAAACTGTGCTCTAGACTCAGGATGTCCCTCCCCACCCTGCATTGTGCTCGAAGTTCTGTTGCTAGAGCAGAGTTCCCTTTTAGAGGAGTCCAATGACTATCTTAAGATAACTGTTATGGTCCACAGAATACAACAGTGACAACCCAAGCACGCATTAAGGGATAATCCACCCATCAAGTCTCCATAAAGGCACAAAATTCACACAACACAAACCTCAGCTGAGGAATGGATCACTAACTGGAGACGATCATGTCCTCTCCAAGCATTTGCATGCAGCACAGTGCTGGCTCCCAGGGCAAGTAGGTAAAGTTGTCCTCTGCAATCCCAGCTATTTACTTCCTCACCTTTTTCAGGGAAGGAGCCCCTGCTAAGGACATTTACAGCTATGAAAACCAGGCCTGATCTAATAGATCACAAGCAGAAAGTTCTGCTTTTGAAGGTTTGAAGGTTTCACAACAGGATCACTCTATTGTTTCCACCAATACCATAGCACCTGTGGCAAGCACCAACACTGCTCAGGTGGGGAAAATTCAATCAAGGATTCCAGATGTCTTTCGGCAGGGTTTAGCAGCCTCAAACAAGTAGGGACAACAAACATCAGCCACATTCAGGTCCCCACAGGCTACTATGAAAAGAAACAGGAAGAACCCATAAATCTACCTGGAAGAAAACTTTGCAAGATAGACTTCAGCCAATCAGACACTGCACAAGGAGATGTTTTAGAAAACAGTACTACTGAAATAAGAAATTAGAGAAAAATGACACAACTGCCTTTTCCCACCCTGTAGAGCTCATACTAGAAGAATGTGTCTGGTCTGCTAGTGACACAGAAACTCTACAACTAAGACTTGGCTCTCACCCCAGATATTTTTCCACTTTATTTCCTCTTCCAGACAAATCTTTCCCTCTTTCTCTCCCATAGAAAGCTTGAGATAGACTTAGAAAGGGAAGGAGCTGTTTCTGTTTCTTCTTCTCAAGTTAAATCCTAAGAGTTTTGTGTGTGTACACGCACACAGCAGCAGAATTTTCTTTGCTACCTAGAGAGAAACAAGTCTGGCATAAACCCCAGCTTTGATGGTGGGACTTCACAGGAGGATGTTCACCCTGCCACAGTTTGGTGCTGTTTTTTCTCCCACAGAAAAAAAAATACCTTTTAAGATTTTTACCTATGGCTATTTTTCTCCCTCCCTCTTAAGAACCACCCCAAAAAAGAGAAAAGTTGAACTACATCACTGAGGAAAGACTTTATACTAATCAATATAAGCGGAAGGGTGTATAAGTAAAAGGAAAAGAAAGTCTCAATATAGGGGGAAAGCAACACAGATCTACAGCAACAAGCAGCTGGCGGTAGGCAGATGTTTCCTACCAAGACCTGGCAGTCCCCCAGATCTCCAGTGCACTGATTTAGCGACACCAGATCTCACACTTACTCCTAAAAGGAGCCAGGTTTAATGAAATCTCATGGAAAGAGGAGGTTGAAATATACTGAAAGGGCAAGCCTGAGGTGAGTGCATGCTTCCAGTGCCTGCAAGCCAGGAAGGACAAAACCAAGTGGCAGATTTTACAGCCTTTGCTAGAATGTCTTGGCTCCGTAATTTGCGCTCCATGAGAACTCACTGAAGTTTCACACAACCACAGGAAATTATCAAAAATAGTATTGGCCCCACACACTGTGTGATTGTAACCCACGCACTGTGTGATGCATGCTCAATACCAGGCAGGCAAATGCTGAGGATCACTACTGCATCCGCTTCCATGAAGCAAATGCCAATTGCTAAATTAATCATTTAAATTCTAGTGTTGCCAAGAGTTCCTACCAGGGTCCAGGAAAAGGCCTTCAAATGCAGCAGTGAGACAATCCCTACTCTGAAGTCTCAATTATGCCTCTTGCAGATAACTCACTAGTTCACTGCTTTCAGACAGAGGGTGAGTGAGAACCTCTAAAGAAAATGATCTTCACAAAATTAAAATGCTGCTTGGGCATATAAGGGAGGAGGAAGGACCTGTGTTCTGTGCAAACTCAAACCACGCAGCAGGTCAAAGGATGCTCAGGCAGAGAGGTAAAAACCTTTCCCTCCTTCCCTCAAATGCGCACCTGACCACAACATTTGTTGCTCCAGACACAGGATAAGCTTACTTTGTGGACCTCTAAGCAACTTCACAGCTGCCTTCTTTTGGTGGTGGTTTAAATCTGTTCCTCAGCTTTGCTGCAGACACACAGGTTCCAGTGCAGCCTCTCAGAGACTACTCTTGTCATGCTTCCATCTCTGAATCTGTCAAACCCTGGTGATTTTAGTTGTAGGCTACAGCTGAAGAGCAACCTCAAAGGGGTTAAAATTCAGGGACACAAATGAAAGTGCAATTAATAAGCCTGCTACATAAAAGATCCTCGTGCTTGTAATGCAATCGGCGAGGGTTGAACATTTTTCCTTGGGCTTACTCTACTCCATTACTGCAATAATGCATGGTAATGTAGTTAGCATTGATTTGCCGCAAGATACATGTACTACATCTGCAAGCTTACAGGGAAAAAGGAGGGAAGCTCTCTCCTTGAAAGGCTGGAATTACTTAATTATCTAAGGAAAAAGACATGCACAGTTAACAGCACGAGGAAGAGCAAGGACTGACTTCCCCTATTCCCAAAGAATACAGAATAGCACTTCTCTGCTATGTGACCTCCCTGCAAAACAAACTCTTGGTTTGTTATTATTAATTACCCTGGCTCCTATCACTGGAATTCAGAGGTGTTGATACTTCACATCACCCTCAGCTATGCTTGCTATTCATAAATCATACTGAGAGGAGTTGCCAAGGGAGGAGAGGAAATACTAAAGGAAACTCGTAAGCATCTCTAAACAGGCAGCTGCTGTTCAGAGCGGCTGCAGCCCTCTGCACAGAGTGAGATGTAAGCCAGTATCAGTGTTACGAGACAGCAGGAGACATATGCCAAAAGTAGGCAGGCAGGACAGGAAAATAATGCATTCAGACAGAAAAGGTAAAGGAAAGAAGATGGCCTGGGGAATTAACCACAGCAAGCAGGGCCTTTCATCTTCACATCCACAGGTCAGATGAGATGGTCTGATAAAAGCTGAAAGGCACTATTATGATTATTAATCTGAAAGGGGTTGACTGTAGCCCAAACAGAGATAGAGGTGAGAGTTCCAGTGGTCAAACCAGTGCTGATTTCCTCTCCAGAACCTACAGCAAGTCATTTAACACCTCTTTCCATTTTCCATCTGTAAATTGAAGCTGAAATTGCCTCGCTATTTTGAAGCTCTGAAGAGTGTTTTGGCCATCCCATCCCTCCTACTCCTTTATACAATTACATGTTTCTCAGAAAGCATTCACAGTCCTACTCTTCACAATATTCATGATATTGAAGTGCTTCAACTACTGCTTCTTTTTAGAACGGTGTTCTTAGTAAAGAAACATTACACAGACATCTGAGGAATTTATCTCAGCCCAGTTATTGGACAGATGGTGATACTTTCTGACCCACACCATTAATCTGCTACCTGGCTGGGAATAGTATGATAATGAATCAGATCTGGATGAAAAGAGGGTGAGAGCATCTGGATCCCACTTTATCCCGAGATGGAACATATTTTCCATTCACAGGTTTTTGCTGACTCTTTTAAAAAATCATTTCAAAGCTAGAAATAGCTGAGACTTCAAAGCAAGGTTTGTTGGAAAGGACCAGTTTATAGATCACTCAAGGTACCATGAGAAATAGAGGAGCTTCCTGGCTCCAACCCTTCATTTGGCCACACATTATTTGGCCACTTCAGTTTTATTATTTTGGGTAAATGAAAGGTTCTTCCCCTCTTTCTTCATTTCTGATGCAAAGAAACTAAAGATTTCAGAGGTTTTATTCTTTTTTTCAACCAAGGAGGGGAGATGTCTTCCATTTCCTCACATTTCACCTTTTAAACATTTCCTCTCCCTGGAAGCTTGATAGTGTGGCAAAGGAAACAATGGAAGTAAAAAAGAAACAGAAGAAGAAATTAGCTGGAAGTTCTTCATTCCAGTCTTTATCATAAATCTAAGAAAACAGAGACAAAATAGGGTTAAAGTATGATCTTCAAGCACCATTCATCTGAAAATCTGAAATACCGAGGCTTCTGGTCTCTGTGAAAATCAGAAGGAAGAGACAAAAATCACAAAGACTTTCACAGATGAAGCTTTTCTTTAAGTCTTTAAAATTTTCTTTAATGAATTTTTAAACTGAAGTTTTTGATTAAATCAAGCAGATTAGTATTAGTGAATTGCTATGCAAATTTTATAAATAGCAGGTTCAGCCTGACATTGGACTTTGGACAAGTGAATTTCTCATTAATACCATAACAGCCTTTTATGCCGCAGTTAACTTTCTCCAGCCCAGAAGAACAGAGTACCTCTTACTCCTCTTTCTAAACTTTCTCCTACACTGCAGTGCCCATACAGGAGACTCAGGAGTACTTTAAACTGGCAACTAAAGAATCTTCTCTGCCGAGGTCTCTCACTGAGATTCACCTTTATCACACAAGTAGACACAGGAGGGAGCTCACACACCCCCATTCACATTGAGGTTACATCTCTCCCTGCAGCAACCAGAGTGATTTACCATCTCAGCTTCTCCGTTAAGAGTTCCTTTAGGTCTTGGACTCAGATTTTCACACCTTCTAGAGTAGAGATCTCCCCTTCTAGAAAGCAGAGCATCTGATATGTGCTCCCCTCCACACCAGCAACAGAAAGTCTGTAGCATGTTGGATAAATGGAGGGTGAAATCTCTGCTCATCAGGTTTGGCAGTCCCAGATGAGGCTGCACACACCTGTAATTTAACATTGCTCTTAATACTGACAGTGGCTGAACTGTCTTCTGCCATTTAACTTTGCTGCTTCCTCCTCAAGCCAGACCTTGAAAATGTAGGATTTTCTCCTCATTGGCCTCTCCCATTCTGCCCAAACTGGATGTCCATGAGTGCAGCTAGAGACATCTCATGGGGAAAAGCGAGCAAGGCTTCCTTCATTCTAGAGGGGTTTTGTTTATTTGTGTTTTCTGTTTGTACATACATTTAGGCAAAGCTCTTGAAGGTAGTATCAACTGATCCTTTTGTTTCCTTTCTACAATAGGTTTTGCTCCCCTTATTTTGGCTCTTACCCACTGCCCTTCACAACTGTACTTGAACCTGGTACTTTAGCCCAAGCTTACGTTCCTCATTAAAAATGAAGCATAACTTATGAATCCGAGATACATCCAAGACAAATTCACTACAGGGAGAATCTGAGGGCTTAGTCATCTCCCTCTTTTGTCACTTGTTCCCACATCATACATACATGAGCTAGGAAGCCCTTGAGGCCATTTGCTGTACAATTAAATATAGCTTTTGACCAAACCTCCTTGTAAGAGATTTGAAGAAAGAAACCAAGAAACTGTAAGCAGACACTTAGATTGTTCACCCATTTGCCAGACTGTTGCAGTAGGCGACAGCGAGGATTCGGGATGTGACGTGGTAGGACCCCCTCTGCTTGGTGACGAAGGGTTAATATATGCATAAGGGGCGTAGACGAAGGAGCATAGGTATATAGGTAAATCGCACGACGCAATAAACGCCATTTTTCTGCTTGCCACATTGGTATGCAAGTGCAGTTCTCTGGCCCGGGTAGGTTTTACCCGATAGTTCAGCACAGGCGCAGAGCTAAAAGAACATGGGTTGCCAGGTGCACGGCAACACCAGACCATGGTCAAAAAAAGGCACATCATTGCATTAGAGCAGGTTATTTCTATAGAGAATCGATTAGGCACTGACTGTGTCAACTGTTGTTCTCATTTTTTTTCTATCGCATCAGAATTGTCAGGAACATTTTGGTGAAAAAGCCAGTTTTGATCTAGCTTCTACAGAAGGGGCTTCAGAGGATGTGATTCTTCACTGTATTTCTTTACAGCCCTCATACTATGAGACCCCACAGTCCTCAAAATATGAGCACCAGGGCAAAACCAATCCATAACAGCTGCAAGCACAAATTTGTATGCATAAGGAAATCCCAGCAGAAAGTGCATGTCGAAGAGGACGTCATTAGATGTAAAGAAGATTTCTCATCTTTAACTTCTTCCTTGCTTTCCTAATTTCTACTGCTCATAATTGATGTAGAGTGTGATTATTAGCAGTCCTTTTGCAAAGCAATGCTGGGATGCTGCAGCTTGTTGTCCTCTTTCCAGTCAAACCCATATAGAAGCTCCCAAGCTTGTGAATTACGTCACAGGCTTCTCTCTGTTTGCAATGTGAGACCAATTTTCATTTGAGGAAAAAAGCCTGGCTTCATTTAATTTTTCATTGCTTCATCTTCCTTGTTCCTACATGAACATTTTTTATCTAAAAGACCTTGGGTTTTTTTAATTTTCTTTTTTTTTTTTTCCTGCATTTAAATCTGTTCTTTACACCCCTAGAGAGAACAAACATTCTCCATTACCTTCTAAGCAGACCCAGCAGGGTATCAGAGAGTGCAGTTTTCTCAGCGCTGCTCCTCTGCCTCATTCATTACTGAATGAATACCTCCAGAATGAAAGTGTGAGTCAGCAACCCCAACTGCTCTGAATATACCCTGTCACAGAGGAGCCAACAAAATACAAGTGTGACATTCTTATCCCCTGGTTCCAGCAGATCCCAGAGGATTTTGCAAATGATATCACTCTTGAAGGCAAATGCAGGTCATACATTGATTTTCTGAATGATTTAAAGGATGTAAAGGATATATAAAGGATGATAGAACAGCTCAATTGGGCAAATGAGAAAGTATTCATAGCAAAGTTAACTAAAAAGCTCACGATTGTTGGTGCTGTTCTGCCTTCTGACACAGGTATGGTCAGGTTTTCTGAATGACTCTTTTCATTCATTTCACTCACTGCCCTGGAGGAGAGGTCTAAAATTTATTTCTGATGGGGACCGCACTTCATCTCCAAGGGAAGTTTATTTATATAGTCTCTTTTCCAAGTCTACAGTCTCAAAGAGAAGCCCTTAGACATGAAATTTGGCTTTCCATGTATTCTGCAACCCTTTTCATCTTGCTTGGATCATTAATCTATCCTTGCTGAGACTGAAAGACATAGATGCTTGCAGGGCTAACATTAATATCATTTTACATAACATCCAATTACCAGGATGTGTTCAGAGGAAGTATCATTAGCAGTTTATTTCCAATATCTCCCAATAGATGCAATTTAAAGCCTGAATCTTTACAGTATGCTTATTATTAAAAGGGTCCCCATCCTCGAAGGTGCTGAGGATCTTTTTTAAAGATGTGATTACCACTGCTTAAATCAACGACAATCAAGGCAACTTAAGTATCTCAGCAGTCTGAATAGTATTCTCTATATGTCATCTTCCTTCTGGTGTGAGCATAGAACCAAGTATTAAACGAAATCAGTACCACTTGTTGCAGCAACAAAGCCAAGTAGAAGGTCTGTGAAAAGCAACAGAGCATGATTTTGTTTCATACCTTCATCATAATTTACATCAGAGGCAGGTTTGTACAAGCAGGTATTTTTTGAACATTCAGCCCTCACTTAAATGCACAAAATGCAGTTGAGCAGAAAATCTGCCCCGCAGAAATCCTAAGGGTGATGGACTCCTAGTCAGAAACATCTTCCTGTGTGGGAATAGTCATGCAGCTTACTCTGCTTCATCTCCTGACATCAGCAATGCTTTACTCAGAACTCTGCAGAGAAAAATCCCTATCAGATAGAGGGAAGCATTCGTCCTTCCTCCATCAAAGCCCTGTGGATTCATCGTGTCTCCAGGCACACTCACAGAATCCACCTCATAGTCTCAGAAACATTTTTTCCTGGTACAAATGCACATAAAAGTGTATTTGTTTCAAGACCACAACCATATAGAAGCTCCAGCCCGAGTCTTGAGACACTCAATACTCAAATGCCCAGGAAGTAATGCAACAACCCTGTCTTTATAGCACTTACTAGCTTTGATGCAGTGCTGTAGAAGTGTAAACTTTCTCTGTCACATACTTCCCTACCCAGAGACCTACCTCTCCAGCCTCTTGACATCCCTTCTTCACAGAGGGAAACTGAAGCAAATCCCAAGGACAACACATTCACACATACAGAATACCTTGGATCTAGGTGTGCAAACCCATGACAAACCCAACAGGGACTGAAGCAGTCCATTTCCCTGGAGAATGCTCTCTGCATTTGCTCCTCCACACTTCAGATCTTTAGTGCAACTGTTCCATCATAAGGGCAGTTACCTTACAGCTACGGCAGTGCAACTGTATCTGGTGTTCTAGACTGGCTTCTTTCCTTCTTGTAGAAAAGAGATAATGCAGGGACGCCCAAGGATGGTCAAGAGTGAAAACAGTATTTTTACTAGTTACTCTGTTTTGCCATTTTACATTAGAGAAGGTACAGAGAGAAGCTATGTCTTAAACATACCATACGACAATTTATCTTGTTCTCCTTTCTTTGTCCTTATCCTCCACAAGATTTTCTTTTAAAACACAGCAAGAGATTGTATTCCCAGGTGTCATATACTTCTTTTCTCAGCCATTTTTGGTTTGTGTTTTTTTATTCATTAGAAAAGGAAATACAACTGAATGTTTTCAGCTGAACTACATTTCTTGCTTTGTTTTGCATTGTTTTTAGTGGGCAGGCTGTTCGTTAAAAAAAATGCATTTTGACAAAGGAGAATAGTCATTTCCATCTAGTTCTTGCTGTAAGAAAAGTGAAAGCTCTACATGGCTCAATGAGTCTGTAACTGTATCAGAGATTTAAAAGGTGCCAATTTAAGATCTAATCCCAAAGCCCTTGCATGAGTGGTCCAATTAAAAGGAGAACAAATTTAATCTTTGCCCTCACAGATTTATACCCTTTGTCAATATAAGCAAATGAGAATGAAAGAAGCTTGTAGCCAAACCCTGACCTAAGTTGCATCACTTCAAAGAAATTCTCCAGGCATTAGAGGATGAGCTTTTAATAAACATTGGCAACATGCAACTGAGGAAGGCAGATATGGATTCTACGTTGACCAAGGTGGTATCATTTTATGCACTCTAATTTATCTGAACAACACAAAACATTTCAAAGACAAAAGCTGGCATATCTCCCTCATAATGTGCTGATAGTAACTACTACTTCCAGATTCACCCCTTCACTAGTTGACAAGGTTTAATCAGAACACTTCTCTAGACAACTCTACCTGAGCATCACTGCTTGTAATTATCCCTGCATCTCAGTGATGTCTGTGTATAAGCATCAAGGCAATGATTGATCGATTCTCAATATTCCATCACTTATGATATTTCCAAGGTAAATAACTCCCTTCTCCATTGGGAAATAATATCTAGGCTAAATCAAATTGCAAAGTACTAAAAGAAAGCTAGCGGCTTCCATATTAATCTTAAACCATTTATGATAGATCAAGGCATTGAGTTTCCAGGTCTAAAGAGACTCGTGTGCTCTAAAGCAACTCTTTAATTGATAAGGCAGGAGATGAATGACCTGGTTTGTATTATAGAGAAAAAAGGACAAACACAATCTTGTTTTCAACCCGATTGGAGAGTGGAAGAATTCGTGACTCCTTCTTTGAGTATGAAAGGAAACCTATTCACTGCCTGAATACATTCCAATGCTTCTTGGGCATCTGGCTCAGAAAATCCTCTGCATAATGCATATTTGGAAAAGTAGAAGCAAGACATCAGTTTGTCTGGTTCTCCTGTATTCTAAAGCTTCTTTGATCCACTGCAAAGCTTCTTTAATATGGTTCTAAATTACATTTACATTATGACACCATGAATAGTGTACAGGAAAGTGGTCTACATGAAAATGAGACCAGCTAAGTGATTACCTCTTGTAAAAAATATGAGTATCGGTGAGAAGCAAAGACAGGAATGGGAGTGAAATTGTCTCTGAATTTTAGAAAAGTTACTGGTGTGTCAGGGGATAATGCTGACAATGTAAACCTAGCTTCCACATAACACAATTCTGACCTGAAGTCTGTCATGTTAGAGGGCAGATTGTATCCCTACCTCCACTCTAGTTTGTTGCTTACTGATAAATTACTGTACTTAGATAAGACCAGTAAATCTCAGAGAAATGAGCACAGAGTTATGCTTTAAATAGACCAGCAACTCCACAAGAGATTAAGATCCCATTGACCACCTACTCATTCCATGAGAATAAAAGTGAATTAAGCTTGGGATCAATCTGCCTGTTTGTCCTTACATTAATTCCAGACAACATACACTTTAGTTCCACAAATCAATTCATGCCTAAGTTTAGCATCACTCAGTTCAATGGATTGAAAAATCGAGCTCCTTCCCTTCCCAAACTCACTACCCATTAACCACTGTGAGTATTTCCTGATTTCCCTTTTTTTTTTTTTTTCCATTTCCTGATTGGTCTCAATCCTGTATCACAGAATGGCAAAGCTCCTTTTGAATTAGCCTCAGAAAACTGAGCTCTTGGCAACAGCCTAAATTCAGTTTCTTTGAGCAACGGTAAACATTTCCTCCAAGAGTGAAATTAGGTGTTTCAGATAACCCCACTTCAACTCTGTAACAGAATTTTTCTCTGCATTGCATTTTGCAGTCCTCTGCACTACAGATGCCACGTACGTTACAAATCATAGGCAGGCAAAAATTCTACAGCATTTCTTTGAACCCTTTCTTTCCCCTGCCAATACGTAAAGACAGCTGAACTGCACAAAGATGTTTATTCTCCCAGAAAGAGCAGCAGCGCTTTCTTTGACTAATGCTGGCTTGGCACATGAGCCCTGATTAACTCCTGTCATGTTAAGTCACATCGTTTGTAAACTGCCCCCATTTTCTTCCCTCAGCCCCTACACCAATCAACAAAAACAACAAAATCACAAATTCAAGGAAAATTGTAGGATCAGAAAAGGAAAAATTAAGGAGTTTGTTTCTGACTTTCTGGAAGGCACATGTTCTTCAGACACAAGATGACAAGGCTTTCAGAGTGTTTGCTGACCTGAAAAATATTTTATTTCCAGAAGTGTGAAGAAAATCCATCCTTTTAATTCATTCACGTTTTATTCCCCATATCATTAGGGACATAACCCTTTCTGTCTCCCCCATCAGATGACATTCCATATCAGAGTTAGGCTGAGGCCCCTGTCACACCCCATTAAGCATTAGTGGACTTTCCGCAGTCAGTTGAAGTATTTAAATACTCCCTAGAAAACATATTAATCAAACAGATCCATAGTTCTGTAAAATCAACGTTTTTAAATACACCATATTTAATAGGAAATGGACTGTCAAGTAGCTTCAACTTGCCAAATTGGCATAGCTCATTGAATGTCCTGGCTTATGAATATCGTGGAGAAGCACAGCCCCTTTTTATACATCTTTTTTTTTTTTTTTTTTTTTCCATATTTTTGTCTTTTTAAAAGAACTCAAAGCTGAAATCTAAGTATAGAAGCAACAAACAAAATTTAGTACAGAAGGTAACCTGAGCAGGCTCATAAAGCTCATGTCAGAGCAGAACACAACTGATTCACTTGTGTGAGAATATTAATATACATATTCATATGCCCCACAAAATTTATAGCTCCCATTTTAAAACAAAGGTGACAAATACTTGTGCAATTTAGAAAATGGTCCACTTTTCATGATCTTGCAAAGACACACACAGCATGCTGTGTTCCAATTACAAACTAAATAGCATGCATTCACTAACAAATGGGAAACAGAAAATGATTTGCTTTGAATGCTCTGCATCATGAAAGAGAATTTCAAGTGGCACAGTACGGAAAACATCTTCAGCATGCATTTAACCCACATAGATTAACGCTTGAGGCTTTGCACAATTAGCAACCAGCACAATATCATCAAATAACCCTGCCCCATGCCACAATTACCACACTTCCCAACCCCGCTATACAAATCATTCATTCATTCATTCATAATCCTCTCATTGCTCTGTGTTTTCTATTGCTAGAAGCTATTAGGAAAACTTACGAAAACGTATGTGTAATATGCAGTGCATGGGCTCACATCTGATGTGGCTGGCTGTGGCCAGATTAAAAGTCATGGTAGAAACATGCCTATAAGGCTTCAAGCTCAACATAGGATAGAATTGCAGAGCCTGCCTTCTCTTCTGTTTTGACTCTCACATGGAATCAGAGCAGTCCACAGCAAGAGGCACCAGACAAAGCCAGGCTCTGATGTCTGCCATACAGAGTAAAAGAGATCCACTTAAGGTGAATACCACAGGACAGACAATGTGGCCAGCATTTGTTTCTGAAACATCAAGTGCTGCTAGAATGCTGTTCCCTGATTCATTTCTGCCTTCTTTCTTATATCCAATTTAAATCTCCCCTCTTTTACTTTGAAACAATTTCCCCTTCACAACAGACTCTGCTAAAGAGCCTGTCCCCTTCTTTCTCACAGTTCCCCCTTTTAGATACTGAAAGGGTAAAATAAATTTGGTGAAATAAACAAATTATTGGTCCCACAGCTTGTGTTTCAAACACACAGTCAGGTGGGCCTACCAAGAAGGGAAGGGGCTTAGCTATAATAAAGAAGAAAAAAAAAACAAACCTGCAAAAAGGAAAATTTGCACAAAGGCATTTCTCCTAGAAGGATGAAAAGAAAACAGTACAGCTTTAAAAATCCCTGAAGAGCAAGGATGCCAGGAGACAAAAGGAAGGTGCTGGAATAACTCCACTGTCCTTTCTTGTCTTCATTTGAACAAGTACAGGGAGGGCCTGAGGCAGAGCTATGAGACAGGAGCACAGGCTGACCAGCACGAAGCCAAGGAGAGATTCCGCAGAGCTACACAGCTTGTACAGAGATGTGGAGACCTTACCACAGCAGCAGTTCAGTGCAGCCCTTAGGAGTGAGGGACATTGCTCACTGGACTGATGAATTTGAGCACAGATATAGGAGAATTTGGAGGTGCTACCTTGTTCCACGTCTCCTTTCATTGGCATCACTGGAGTATGGAGTTTGCCAAATGAGGTCAAGCTGCCAGGACTTCTAATCATTATTTTGCTCCTAAATAAAAACTAGTATCATCCACATCATAAAGAACTAAATTTCCTTCCATCCCTCCTAAGTGGAAGAATTGGATTGTTGCAGAGATGACAATCAAATAGTATTCAGTGACAAAGCCTTGCCAATTATATGTATCAAGGGTGAAAGTATGTATTCCTTTACAGCCCAGCCCTCTTCTGGGTTCTGAAAACAGAATTTCCAGCCCTGCTTTCACAGACATGGCAAATCTCAGAGTAAAACAGCTACTGCAACAAAACACAGACACACACACACACACACGGAAACAAAATCAAGCATATCAAAGGAGCAACATTAGTTCAAACCTGAGAAATCCTCATCCTTGACTAGTTTATAATCTGTTTTGCATTACAGCACAGTACAAGCTGCTGAGCTACAGGAACTCCTGAACATAAATGCCCAAAGTAACAAGGCTGTGGTGTGAAGGAACACAGTTCTACCATTCTCATACTCCGACAATCCTTGCTCTGTTCTGTGCAGAGAAAGAAATGGTCCACCCTGAGCAGACCACATCCTCCTGGTTAGATGAGCACCCAACATATCAAAGTGCCTTCCCCCCAATACATTCCCTCTATTTTTATTTAATTTAAAAGAACAGAAGAACAACAGCACACGAAAGCTCAATTGTGAGTGCATCCTGAACTCTCAACCACCTAGAAAAGCCCTTCCTTTATTCACTACTGTCAGGATTTTGGTTTTGTTTTGTTTTACTGCTGCCAGTTACACCTCAGTGCTCTAGGATCAGTCACAAAATTTTCCATTCTTTTAAGTAAGTCAAAAACAGTGCAGCAAAAGGAAGGGGTCATTCTCTTCGTGACTGGATAGACATACTTGATGTCAGCATCGGCTTTGGGAAACAGAAAACCAGGTTAAGAGGAAAGAAGGAGGATGCCCTTATAATACAAACACATTCACATCCACAGGATTTAGTACAACACAGAGCTGGCGAGATGTCATTAACCAGTCTACTGCAATAGCATTTAGGCAGCACAACCACATCTGGGACTTTGTGGTATTGGATGTGGTATAGATTGTCACTGCCAAAAACTATTGTCATGCTAAGCAGACAATACAAAGTGCAGGAGGAGCAATGAATAATTTGCAGCCACAAAACTAGATAATTTCAGCAGAGCTGGAGGGCAAAAAGACCTGTATGCTGTGCACATAGCAGGAGCAGTGGGTATGGGATGCAGTGCACACTACTTGGGGGCCTGGTTCCATGCATCCACGCTTAAAGAGCTGCACATTAGCATGACATGTGAACCAGCACAATAGCATTCAGGTGGGAATACACACCACGTATCACAAACTTAATCTTATCCTCTTTCCACTAGCCTACGTGTCTGACAGCACGCCATGCCCAACAAGAATTACACTGCTTTGTCAGACCACAAAAAGAGAGAAATTCTCAGCCACCCAAACACAAAACCTCACTCTAGTGGACTAGTTTCTGAGCCAGCTTCAACACTATCAAACGTCTGTGGTGGAAAGTGCAAACTTTGCAGGTTGACCCCTTTGATTGCGACCAATGGAGAACAACCAGAGCAATCAAGCAGATGAAGACACATACAGTGTAGAAGTAGGGGCTGTGAGGAGCTTTGCACACCCTTGGGAACTCCAGGGCTGCAGCTCCCATTGTCTTTGGTAGCAGGGAGGCAAATTCTAGCTGCAGCAGGGAAGGCGAGCTGGGCACACCATAGCGCCTGTTTCTCTAACAGCACTTTCAGAAACTGTGTAACTTTGGAGGAGTTACCCCTCCCTAGGAAAGAGAGAGGTGGAATAGAGCGGGAAGCACAGCAGCCTACTCACATGTCTTGCACCTCTACGAACTCCTGGCCTCCAGCTGCCTTCCTGTAGCTTGCTGTCAGACATCAGCAGAGGCTGGAGAGGTGGTGGATCTGTAAAGAAAGCAAGATGCTAGGACTAGGACTTCTATATATTTTCTCCACTCTGTGAGGACCAGCATTATAATATCCTGGTAGGTATGAAAGAGGAAAATGAATAATTAATTTATGCACGTAGTAATAGTACTTTGAATTAATTTCCCTATTAAATTAATTGATAAGCATATGTTGTGGATCAGTCCATAGGTAAGTGTATACAAAAGTCTGCAGCAGCTAGAGCCGCTCTCCAGCTCTGAAGCTCTCAATGCCAGCTGCCACAAAACCAGCCTGCTGCCAGTTTAAGCCACAGCAGTGATAGCAGAGAGGAGGATGTCCAAGGAGCACGCGCTTTCCCTTGCCTTGCCCTGGGAGCTGCTCAGATTTCAGGCTCTGCCTTGTCTTTCCACCTTCCACTGCAGGCTCAGTTGCTGGCTGCATTTCAGGATTCTTGGTAGCTCATGACGTGCAATTTAAAGAAGCAAGAGCTGACAGGCCACCTTGTTTTTTTTCTTTTTATTTCTGTGAAATTTTCATTAAACAAAAAACAAAAAACAACAACAACAAACAAAAATACAGAGCTGGTTTAGAAAAGAAATTATTTTCTTTTCAAAATTTTAAATAGAGTGCTTTTCGCTTCAGATTTGTAACTACTGGCTGTTTGTTTTTCCCGTAGAGAAGACTGAAAACTAAGATAACCATACTTAAAAATGGTAATAATTTTGTCACAAGTTTTCCTGACTGCTTCAATTTTTTCCCCACCTCTTGCAGTCTGTTCCTATTTACACAGAGAAAGGGAAGTGGGAAAGTTGTTCACTCCTCCCATCCCTCTCAGAAGCTTTAAAAAGCAAACAATTTTTCCAGAAGATATCAAGAATTTACTTATAAGCTTTTCCAAAATAAAAAAAATAAAAATATTTGATTCTAAAAAGAATAAATAAAAATACAAGTTTTCACAAGCTGATTTACAGAAAACAACTATTCAGCACAAAGTTTTCCATCACTAGCTGCCATGCAAGTCAGGATGCTGTGTGGACACAAACTTGTCTTAAAAGCATGACATTTCCCCTCAATTGTCTTTACTGCTCTGCTATGCAAAGCTTCAAGAAGTTTGGTGTTAAGTCAGTTTGACAACACACATGCACTTCCTCAAAAGATTTTGAACTTACAAGGCATAGTAGGGGCTACTCAGTATTACACTGCAATGTCAGTCTTCCTCAGAAATTGTCAGGAGAACTTTTCTTTTGCACTTTTGTTTACACTCTGAGAAACAACTCACTGCCTTGTTACTGGCTTCCCTGCAATAAAAGCCTTGTCTTTATGAACAAGTGATATAGAGCGAGGTGCTGGCAGACAATGGTGGGAAGATTATGTTTAATTCAACTGCTGTAGTATCGAGATGGAATTTTTATGTTTGCACAGAGCAAGATTTATGACTAAGATACCTTGTGATTGAAGATAACATGCAAAAATACAGCTAGATCTCTTGGGCGTTTTCCAGCTACCACAGTGGCTATAAGCAGAGGTCATCCGCTTCCAAGATCTTGTTCTTGCATATTTCAGATTCTGGATTGTCTCACGTTAATCAGTATTGTGGTTGTTTCTATGCTGAGATCAGACGCTTTCGTCATACCTTCTTCTCTGAATCTACACTTCCACTTCACATCTCTAGTAGCCTCTATTTCCTTTTATGCTGCCTTTTCTTCTTCAGATAGCCAATACATTCACACAGCTCCTGTCTCCTAAGGAGAACTCATACCCCAGGAAACATGGAAGGTCCTGACCCCTACTCAGATCCACAAGAGAGCGGTACTCTCTTTCTTTGACAACTAAGGCCTCAATCCATGTCTGAGGCCTACTTCTGTAGAATCATTAAGGTCAGAAAGACCAGTAAGATCTTTGAGTCCAACCATCTACCCATGCCTGTGACCACTCTAGATCATGTAACTAAGTGCAACACATACCCTCTTCTGGAAAACCTCCAGGGATGGAGACTCTACCACCTCCCTGGACAGCCTGTTCCAATGACTCACAACTCTTTCTGAGAATAAATTTTTCCTAATATCCAACCCGAACCTCCTGAACTTTGCTGAGCACACTTTATATATTCAGAGACAGTAAGCACTCTGTCTCTGGGTAGGCCTGCTTAGAGCAGACTGTGTACTCTAGCAGCCATAAACCCCACTGATCATGCTGGAAGTCATAGTGGGTGCTGACAGTGCCTCACAGCTACATAACATGTCAAATGCTCACGTGCATGGCAGGATGCAGTTAATCAGTTCTCATCCAGCAGCGGCTGTTGTGTATGCAAAGTAAACTCTGTACTGGATATATCAAGAGTCTATCACTAGTATTTGTTGTATGCTTCTGTTTCCCTAGTGTGAATTTTGCAATAAGCTGGCAACAGTTGTGATGAAAAAGGCCCAACTCAGTTTCGCCAGCACAAGGAACAAACATAGAAGAGTTACAATTTTGCTGCCACCTGTATCTTCACTGAAGGACTGGTGGGCAACATATGCTAGGTAAACAACCATGATGCTATCAACATGACAGTAAATACCAATTTTCATCAGTAAGCTTCAAAGTTCGTTTCAAAGGAAAACACATCTCAGCATTACTAGCTCCATCTTGTAGAAGGGAAGTGGGGGAGTGCGTAGTGCTTTACACAAGGTCACCCACCAGGCTAGTGGGAAACCTGGGCAAAAAATCCTAACTAGCTCAGGCATTCCCAGCCCCTGTCCAGTCATCAGGCTGCTAGGCTGCAGCCTTTCACATTCAGAGGAAGGCAGTGAAGGCAGAGTCGATTTGCAGACAAGATTTTGCACAGCACACCAGCGTACATGAGTCCAATGTTTCCTTTTTGCCCCTTCTTTTAGTTTCTCCTTGGTGAATACTGTCCATCAGGCAGCAACAGAACTGTAAAAGCCGCAAGTAGAGAGACGCCAGAAGGTATAATCTGGAATAAAATGGAAGTGAGCTAGGAAAAAACGCTGTCTTGGAGGGTCCCCAAGAATGAGCAGAAAATCTATGCAATTTGAAGGCTCAGGGAACAGATGCAATGAAAATTGTTCTTAAGAGCAGTCATATAGTGGAAAGAATCCCATCCTTAGGGGTGCTGTGGAGACACAGGTTCTCTCCAATAGCTGGATGAACTCTAAAAGGGCTGCACTAAGCACAGAGCACAGGAACATGTGGTAGGACTCCAACAAACACTGCACTTAGTATTAGCAATTGTTTACTTGTTTTGGGTTCTTTGTCCCACTAATAGGGTTCAATTCTGTGGGCTGCTAGTGGATCATCCTTAATTTTGAGGAACCTCATCCTACTCAGACTTGATTTGCAGCACTGGGAACAAAAACCACACACTATGAACCTCCTTCTGAAAGTAAATGGTATCATGAGCAGACCAAATGAGTGGCTGAAAGGCGGGTTCTCTGCTGAGCATCCCATCTCTCATGAACACTGAGCCAACATCCAAGGCTTTCACCTGCTGAGCTGCCAATGAAGTGCAAACTCCCAAGCTGCCTGGTCAGGACCAATTTCTCAGCTGGCTACTACTTATCATGAGTGGTGTGATCAATGCAGCCAGCTGGGAACTATTCCACAGGAAAGCCACTCTTAGCGAGTGACAAAAACATCGATAAATTAGGACGATGTGTATTCTACAGTTTAAAGGAGCTGAATTAGTGATGTTGGCAGCTCCTGACTTCTCTTTGAAGGTGTCTACAGTCAATTCTGTTGAGCTAAGCTGATGGGCACTTAGAAGATTACAGCTACCTGATTTCTGAATCTACTTGCAAGAGGAGGGAAGGAGAGAAGAGTTGAGTGTGGTGGCTACACTGCATAGTTCATCTCATAGCAAAAGTGGTGCTGATGCTCTATAAATTCACACCTTTTCTAAACCCCGTGTGACATTCTCAGGCTGAGGGGAAGAGGAAGGAAAGAGGAAACTGATGGCACTGCAGCCAATTTCTAGTCTTTCCTTCCTTAAATCAAAATCAAATAATATTCTGTGCTAGCTCAGAGGCCACGCAACCAGCTTTATCAGCCAGGGTAATACACAGTGGGACTGCACTGTCATCATTTGCTACCCAAGGACAATGTTTCAGCAGCTATGACAAGTTTTGAAGTGAAAGCATCCTATGAGAAAAAAGAAATTATATTCTGTGGCCACAATTCCCTACCTTAGGCTGCTGGAATTCCCTGTGCTGCTCTACATAGCATATTTTGTCTCTGTCCTCTCATGCTTACTTGAGAAACAAGACAGTTGTCATTGGATGTGGACCGTATGAGGCGCTGTAGAGACAACAGGCAATAAAGGCACCATTGCAATCTGAAACAAAAGACCAGGCATTACATGTACGATAGGGTGCAGGTACAACAGTAGTCGAGAATAAATGATGATTTGACTATTTCACATCAGTTTTCTCCTCAAATACTCCTTTGTTTAAATGGTCTAGCTACTCAGATTGTGAGGAAACAACAGAAACCATATTGTGTGTTTGCCCACTTTTTCAGTTCATAAGGAATTTGAGTTTGCTACAGCTCATCCCTAGGGGGATAATTCTTTACTCTGTATCTGTACTCTTTTCTGTGGAAAGCCCCAGTATAAGTCCTCTTAATTGGGCAAATGCAGCTTCATCATCCAATACGATCAAGTCAAACAGCCTTTCCCAACAAAGCCACTGGCACAGTGTTTGCAGGTTTGGACTAGCCCTGGAAAACAGACAGAGATTAATGTATCCATACATTATATCCAGGAGCATAAGTCAGCACAAAGTCCTTGACTTCAGCAAACCTCTCCCAGTTTATGTCAGCTGAGGATCCAGGTCAGTCTGCTACTGCGGCACAGAAGCAACCAAAGAGAACTCTTGCATGCACAAAATAATGAACTGGTGTTCCCTCCTTGGCTGGTCTCTCCAAGTCAGGTGAACAAAAGGACTGATAAGACACAGGGATGACTCTCACGTTTCACTCTCAAAGGAAGATGCAACAGAGAAACTTCCCCAACAGCCAGGCTGACAGTGAAAGCTCTCAAGAAACCAAGACTTAAAATGATCCTGCTTCAGTGCTGCTGGGAAGCCCGCAAGGAAACTCACTGCATTTTGCTGTATGCTCATCCTGTTGGACAGTTCATCTCTCTCCTCAAATATTTATCTCTTTCTTTACCTTCTTTAACACACAGAAGGTTTTTCTGGTTTAGAATTTTGCATGAATTTGTCTCCCCTGTCACTGGATCTCACATAAGATTTAGAAAATGAAATGAAAAACTCTGGTTTCTCAGGAAGTTTTTCCATGTTTAGAAGGATATCAAGAAAGGAAGAATTGAGTCGATAATGAACATGAGGTGAAGATTACAGTTATGGAGATAGGACCTCAAAACAGAATAAGTAGTCAAATTTGTATTTTCTTAAAGATGATGATTATGAAAACACAGTCAAAAAAAAGTTTGGAAATAAATACACGGGACAGGAAATTAGCAGTTCCGTGGAAAAGAAGTAAAATTCCATTTGTTCTGCTTGTGCCTGTAGAAAAGATGCAGATGTGGATCCACTGACCTCAACTCAAAGGTTTATAACTCATTTCTACTAACTGCTAGGAGATCTTAAAAATATTATCAGGTTTCTACAGGCCAGTTACTCTGAACTTTCACACATGTAGGATTTTACAATATTTTCTGAAGAAAAAGAAGAAAAGAAACTGAAAGCAGACTTCCCCAGCTAGATCTAAAATATTAGAACAACGATGTTTGGTAAGGATTTGGTAAAGAAATGGAGTAAATCTCATCTACCTGGACTCCAGTAGAGCAGCTGCGTTGCTAACAACTGGAAACTGTTAGCAGAAGAGAAGGGTCTAGGTGAGGAACTGCAACAACTAATGACATGGGAAATAACAAGCATGGAAATACAAAGATGGAGGAAAGTTACTAGTAGACTCCTGTAGGGACCAGTCTTGCTCTGTGTTTTCCCCTTATGAAATCACACCTAAAGAGTAACAGAAATTGACCAATGGCAAGAATGCAAGAATCATTATTGAGTACCCTGGAGAATCGCAGTCAAGCCAAGAAGTTAGACTAATAATAATAATGGTAGCTTTAAGCCAGAAGCTAAGCAAAGGAAAGGATAGAGAACGTATTCAGTGCTCTGCACATGATACCAGCAAGATGCAGGAATGGGGGAAAAATATCGTTGTGACACATGAGATCGCTTCTTCCCAGTAAGAAAAAGCGCTGTTAGACAACAAAAAGAACTCTCCCATGGGATTAAGTCACCTATACTCAGTAAGTCTGTTAAGACTCAGAAATGGTACAAAATAGGACTAAGAGTAAAATCAAGGAAGACAAAAAACCTATCCCATGAGCGAGACCTAGTTTAGCAATATAATAGAGAAAAGGTATATAATTGTTTTTCATAAAAATCTTAGGTGATTAACACTAAAGAAAGAACTAGCAGGCGATGACATTTCCACTGGGTAATAAAGAAAGATTTCTATCTGTCACATGAGTGGGATTATGGAACAACTTTTTGGTAATAGCAATCTCTAGATTGTTTTAAAGCAAGTTCACTCAGTGAAAGAATTAAATCATTTGACAGCACAGAGTTGGACTCCTTGACACAGGAGATTCATTCCAGGCTTTTGCTTTCGTGTTCCTGAACTCCTAAACAGCAGTGAATCCACATTTCCACCTGCTGACTTGAAATGTTTGTTCAATAATGACATTCTTTGAACATTTATCATTGTCATCTGTTCATTAAGCACTGAATACATGATTACAGCTCCACTAAAGAAAAAAAAAACATATTTAGGCACTTCTCATCTACACAGAGTGCCCTTTCATCCTTTTATATAAGTTCTTTTCTCCCAGAAGTAATCTCAAAACACTTAAATGCCATGCGCTGTTTTAATTTAAAAAAAAGATTTACCAATTATAGCATGCAGCTCCTCAGGGTGAAACATGTCAGCTGTTTTAACATTTCACAATAGAAATGTGTAACAGACAGGAGCATTCTCTACTGAACATGCAAAAGAGAATTTCTGCTAGACAGGCTGGGACAACACTTGGACTCTGTCCAGGAGTTCATGTTTGACACCAAGAAATGGTCCTGTAACATTTCTGAAGCACCAGGGAACTATGTTTTAGACTACATCCAAATAAGGCTCTCTACTGGCCCAGATGGCAGAATAGTGCATGAATCATCTTTAAAAAAAATCTGATAAATGAGCATTAGGATCTAGGGTCACTGTGAGGCAGGACAAGGATGTTTTTCCATGTTTACAGATAATCTGAAGTTCATTGCACCTATGTGACTCCTCCACAGCAGCACAGGATGTTTGTGACGATTCAAACTCCAGTTTATACAGCAGTTGTTCCTCCTCTAGGTGTTCATGCGGCTATCCACAGAAGTGAAGAATAAACATGAGGTTTATCCATGAGATAAACATCCTGCACTTATAAAGTTGCTCTATAAAAAAGCCCACTCTAACTGGGTTTTCAACAAAATCTATTTCACCATTTGTAGCACTTAAGTAGCCCGTCCTTTCAAAACAAGCTGTCTCCATGCATTAGTTTCCATGTAAGCATTAAGACTCATTCGTGTAAGTACCATTTACCACAATAGATTTCATTACAGTCCAAACTATATCAGCACAAATAACAATTAGATTTTGTACTGCAGAATAGATACAATGTTGCACTTTTATGACTTCACCCATCAGAAGAGCTCCAATTGCTTTGCAAACACTGATGCACCAGGGTGCATCCATCAATCAGATCTACTCCATGACATCAGTGACTGTGACTGAAATCTCACCACAGTATCATAAGGGGAGCAGCCTCGGTATAGAGCTGAAATACAATATCTACAAGAAATCTATAAAAGAACAGGAAGTAGAACTTAGATTATTTAAATCACATGCAAAAATTCTAACTACTGAACCAGACTTCCTTTCACTGCAAAAGAAAGATCATTCTCTGCTCAAGTGACACTTTACTACACTGCATATTGCTTTAACTAAAAGCTTCAGATTATTGGTAACATCAATGTTCCCCACCACCCTTTCACAGTCCAACTCCTCCTCTCCTCCTCTCCCCCTCTCCACCACTCCAAAGTCCCACTGCATTTGAAAATGTCATCGTTCATTTGGTGACACATCCCAGCCATGTGGGGTGGCAGCTGAGTCATCTTCCTTCTTTGAACGAGGTGTGATGGTGACAAGCACCTTACAACTGCACAATCCTTTTTTGGGCACGCTGAGTTGGAGGATGCTCACCCCATTCTATACAAAGGAATGGGTGGGAGGAACAAATCAGGGTGGAAGAGGAGAATAGAGGGGTTGGAGGTGGCCCTAGCAATCAAATTTCATCTTCAAGAACAGACAAAAACTAGAGGGCACGAAGGCAAAAAAAAAAAAAAAAAGAATGAGTCAGATCCATTTGAGTTGACATTCTGTTAATACCTACCGTAGACACTGAATTCTTGAAGCATTTGTCTCTTCATGGACTCTAGTGATATTACAATCTAGTCTTATATCTTTGATACCGACAGTGGCATAAAATGTTCCCCTTTGTCCCACTGATTCTATCTTTTCCAGCTCTAGAGGAGGAACTCTCCTGGAAGCTGGACAAGAAAATTATCCCCAACTGTGTCTTGTATGAGGGGAGAAGGGGAGAATAGGAAATTCAACAAAGCAGCCTAACTGTTTGAAGTAAAAGACTGGTACTTCAGAGCCTGTTTCCCAGACTGCTTACTACTCACAAACAGGTTTATGTCTCAGAATGTCCTCACTCTCGTATTAGAGAATGTTTTACAAAGCAGATAACTGTACAGAAACCAGGATCACTATTACTGCCTAAATAGTAATGCAAGACCATGGAAGAATCAGAATGTTTGGTCTATGCTGAACTTTCACTGGTAGAAACAAAGGTCTTCCAAACAGGTGAGAGCAGGTTATCCATGCACAATACTTACACATATGACGCATGTAAGATTCTGCTATGAAACCCTCAGTGCTACTGTGTATGAGGGAACCTAAACCCACGTTACATGCCCTGGTGAAGACCATCTGTTACTACAACTCACCTACAGCATTCCTGCCCCCACATGATGGTCCAGTGCAGCTGGAATAGAGAAAACCTGCCATGTGTTTCTACTCATCAGATCTTTTACAAAAGTCTTTCAATTATCTCATTGATCAATTGGCAGAAAAGTTCAGTGATGGAGCATTAAACCTACACTCTAGCAAACCTAGACCTGCAAGAGTGGTTTCAAGACACATGCAGCCAAAGCAGACCTGATTTTATGTACTCAGAAACAAGTACTCCCAGCCCAAGTGCATGGCACTTAGATCTTCACAGTATTAGAATACAATGCCACCTTCCCCACTGAGATGTGTGCTCTGCATTCACACTGCATCCATTCACTATTAGTACAAAGCGGTACAAACACGGCCCCTCGCCCATACATCTCAGGAGACTTTAAATGAGAGTTTTCCATTGCTGATATGTTCATTTGCTGAGAGGATAAGACAGAAGCTAATGAATCTCATCTTGAGAAGCAGAATTATATTTCCTACTCTGGCAGTAGCAGCCTGTGCTTTTGAGACCTGCAGGGTGCTGCAGCAAATTCACTTGAGAGCTAAGTCACAACAAAATTTAATGCATGTGCCCACACTGCACCTATAGGTGAGAGTGGGCCCGGTTTGTGTTGCACAGGGAGCAGATAATAGCAGAACACAATTATATCATTTCATGCATCTCTGAAAAGTATTTGTCAGCTGCCCACAGACTTACCACTTGGATAAAGGACTTCCCTCAAATACAGTGCTATACCTCTTGGTTATGAGATCTTCTATAGTAGGAGGAAAATATGAAGCCACATATTCCACCAAAACCCAGAAAATACTGTCTAGTTCCTCCACTGTCAATGTCAAGGGTAGATTCACATGTGAATGTTGGCCTCTGTAGGACAGCAGATGCACATCCACTTCCTAATCCTCTAATCAGTTCTTTATAGTGCTCAGGATTCCGATGGTTATATTTCCTAGGTTTGAAACGGTGTTCGTATGCAAAATATTGTCCAGACAGTACAATACCTGGTTAGTCAAATAAACAAACCTGGAACATGGACACTGTATGATAACCCTCTTGCAGACTTATTTGCAACTGTCTTCTCTGAATTAGAAGGATAATAGATCCAGATATTGTAATAATATACCAGAAATTGTATTTCCTGAAACATTCTGAAAAAACTTTCATTTTCTCTTTAGCCTGCACCAGGAAATATGTATTCCCACCATCAAGAAGTCCAGCAGGTTACTGCACCTTTTATCAATCCAAATCACAATTATCTAAAAAGAAAGAGTAACTACAAGCAATGCCAGAGAGTTGCGGAGAACCAAGGACAGGAGATGGTCTCTGTTTTGCTAGCATTTACCACATAACTATAGGCTAACTCACTATGTTATGATAACCTTAAGACCCTTATCAGATAAAATTAAAAATCAGTTTATTCTCCTCTTCTTTGCCACATATCAGCTCAGAATCAATTTTAAATTCTGTTAAAGTAAGCCCCGTACAGCAGCCTTTTATCATCACTGTCATGCAGCTTGTGTCAAACAATTCTTACTGCCAAGGCTGTACTAAATATCTGCAACGGGTCTGACTTCACAAGATTACATCCCTTGTGTAATCTTTGTCCAGTTCACTCCACAGAGGAGAAATATATACATGTATACAATGCACTGAATTTGCCTGTGAAGAGTACACTGAAGTGTGTTCTCCCTAGAGTAATTGTCTTGGCTGCACAAAAGCAGGAATCCTAGCTTAACAGTGGATTCTTTACATATAGACTAGTTACAAAAGAGAGCTGCTCCATCATTCACATATCACTTCCTCACCTTTGGCCAAAGTAACTGGAAAAGGATCGGTGAGAAGGATAAAATCTGAAAAATCAGACACATTCCCAGAAGGACCAGGAGTTGTATTTTACTTGCATTAAAAAGCATTGAGAAGTAACTGTGAGTCAATACAGACAGTGGAAAAAAAAAAAAAAATACAACTGGGCTGCCCCTTGCTCTCAGGAGCAGGCGAGAGCACTGCTAGAGCACTAAAAAGACATGCAGCCAAGCTAATGCCTCTTTCAAGCTTGCAATAGGCCACAGTGTAATTGTGAACACATTACACTGTGTGAGCTGCTGCAGTCTGACTAAAAGCAGTCACTTAATTCTGTGTGTATCAAGGGCGTTTGGCACTGCTGAAATCAGAGCAAAGTGAAATCTTTCACTTTCCTACCAGATGAAACAGTATCAGAGCAATGCAGTCCTGCAGCTTTGCACTGCATCTCCTGAGAATGCGAGGCTCTCCTGGAGCTTTGCAAGGATGAGCATAGCATTCCTCACGTAACTTGGATACTGACCTCCACATGTAATGAGAGCTGGTTTTCTAGCAACCCCGCTGCTTTCCTATGACTCTGAAAAAAGTGAGCCACTCTAGAGTGACCCATCTGCCTGAAGACAAAGAACATACAATGTTGTCTTCATCTCAGAGCCTTCATTCCATGGATGAAGCAGCTGAAGTGTGCTGCCACAATGCCTAGTGGAACTCACTGGCCTCTCCACAGACTAGGCCCCTACCTGTGTTGGGAGAAGGCAGCACTGTGATTTGTGGCACATTTGTATGGAAAAACATTACAGAAGAGTCACCAGACCCCCAGCAGTGCCTGCTAGGAGGCTGTATAGTTGTTATTATACAAAGTTGTAATGGATGGATACCCAGAGGTTATAGAGGAACAACTCACCCACGCTGAGGCTCACGGCTAGGATGGATGCTCGCCACAAGAAACTCCACACAGGAGCAATCTCCAAAAGAGATGCTGCCTTAGTGGTGGTCAGTCCTTAAATGGGATCTAGGAGAGGTGGAGTCAAGCTCCACCCCTTGTGAGAGCACAGCTGAATTACCTTCACCTGTGCTCCCACAGCTGGTTAATCAGAGGTTCAGGCTGTGATTAACAGTTTCCTATACAGAGGCCCAGATTCATTACATTTCAAAATTCTAACTCATGTCACCCACAGACCACGGAAATTTGTCTTCAGGGTTTGCAGTCCTGTAGGCAACTCTCTTTAAAAAGGCTTATTAATTTTCTGCTTGTTTTGTGTCTAACCAAATCTGGTACGTTTATTCTATAGTACTCCTCTGCACTCTCCCTCCCTCATCAAGCTAATTTTAAAATGAATTATTTTCAGCAACTGCTCCTCCCCATTTCTGTTTCACTGCTGTAAACAGAATTTTTGTTCGTGACATCAAGAGAAGCAAAATAGGGCTGCCTAAGATAGTTTTCTGGCTGATTACACAGTAGCGCAATAGTCATAAGCAACAGATAAGTAGCTTTGGCACATTGCAGTTTCGCTTCTTTGGGCTGTAGAACATAAATATGTTAATACCGCTGGCTTTGCTCTGCTCCTTGCCCCGCACTGCTCCACAGCAGGCTCAACTCTCAGTGGCAAACATGAATGCTCACCTGGTGAGCATGGTTTAGTGGGCAGGTATTGATGGTAGATGAACAGCTGAACTAGATGATCTTAGAGGTCTTTTCCAACCTTAACGATTCTATGGATGTGACACAGCCATTGTACATGGTCAGCTCAAAGTAGAGCACAGCCATTGGGGTCAGCTGAAATAGGGTGAACAGATAGGTGGATGCTGAGTATACCAGCTATGGGTTCCAGGTTACATCTGCAGCCTCCTTTAGCATACAGATCCTCATGCCAGCACTTTCTGCAGATAGCTGCAGGCTGCCCACAGATATGACAGAAAGTGGTGATAATCCACAACTGGCTTTCCTTGCTTTAAAATCTGAAAGTACAAAACTATGAAGGTGCATTTCCATCAATCAGCCAGCTGCTGATTGATTCAGAATTCAGAACAGAGCTGCTCAGGGGTCTCAAAGCAGAATTCCAGGACAGAACATAACCTGGCCCAGGTTACTGGGATTTTAAGACCAGGCTGTATTTCTTAGCTGTACTTCACATTCCAATAGTGTTTTCTGGCTGGAATTTGCTTTACTCCATCCTCAAACTAATCCCCTCAGTGATCTTTTTTCTTAAAAAAATAAATAAATAAAAGGAAGGACTCTCTGGTGCTCCCTTGTGTTCACATCCAGGTAGCAAGCAAGAAAGAAACTGGATGAAGTCAGTCAGGCCAAGAAGAAACTACTGAAAAGGACTTCAGGAAGGTGGCACTTAAGGAATAATTTCCTGAGCACAAAACATCTTCATTTACTGGCAGCACATAAGCCATAAATTTTACACATCTCAAATGGACTGGGACAATAATCCTGTGTGCAAGGAGAAAGGACAGATGGAAGGGTGAAGAGAAAAATGGAGAAGGATGGGAAGGCGAAAACAGGATTAGCGGAAGCAGGTCTTGCTTTGGACCATTTTTAGCAGGTTAGAGAATCTACAATACTTCATACAGCAATATTGCGTATGCGTACGTATAGATATGTATTTCTTTCCTGTGCAACAGTTTTGGAATTGTCACAAAATATAATGTTTGTCAATAAGTAATTGTTCTTCTGAAGAATCATTTACAGGTATGTGAATGAGTCATCTACTGAATTGCAGTGGCATATGGACCTCCATTTCCATTCTAGTTCATAAGATTTTCATGCAGTACTGCAATTTTGCTTGTATTCCTATGACTGCAGGCAAATATTTAAATATTTTACAGATAGAAACCCATTTTCAATGAATTTTTTAAGCCAAGATGTAATGTTTCCATTCCTATTTGCTTTGAAGAGTTTCATACAGTCAAATAATGCCCCAGCTGGGACTCTAACTTTGAAAACAGTGGCCTCTTCAAAGGATATGGATACAGACAAAATCTGTATTGAATCTATGTGATCACTTTTGAGATTCTGGTTACACCAGAAACATTTAATTACAAGAACGCTTTCATTCTGTATTTCTTTGCTAGCTCATTTCCAAGTTTACAGAATTTCCAGTATGCCCTCACACAAATCTGTGCAGTTCAGAGGTGCAGGCCATATCTGTATGAGAACTGGATCCTTGAAGATGTTCCTGAAAGGATGGAGTCAGCTGACAGACATTATGCTATCTTCTGTGTGGATTTTGCATCCATATCTTTTCCTTGATGAATCACTACAAAAATCAGAACAAAATGTTTCCTCAAAGACTTAACCTATAAGTAAGGAACTGGCAGGTAGTTTGAGAATGAAAAATATACTCTAGAGAATGGACTAAGTTGCATGCTCTTCAAACTGTATGGGACAACCAAGCAGGAGAACTGCTAAGCCAGGCCTTGCCCAAACAGTGTCTGAAATAAGAGAGATTGAGTCCTCATTAAAATAACATAGATGGGAAGAGAAAGATTAAAAAACAAATAGCTACTAGTTAACACAAGCTTAGCTCATTTTCCAGTCAAGCAAGTAAGGAATGGAAAAGCCCTCTGTGAAAAGTGTGTCTGAAGAAACAATTCTCAGAGAGTAAGACGTGAGAAGTCTCTTTCCACTTGAAAATCCCACGGAATGTTGTGAACATTTTCCTGTTTTTTGTTTTGTTTTCCCTTGTTATTCCTTTTACAACCCATAAGTTGATGATGTGCACAGCCTGGTCCATCCTGAGTGTCGGCTGCAAAGTAACTATAAACAGATTGATAAGATGATAAATAAAGTTCTTATAATGACATCTGTTGTCAAAGTACAAGCACTTCTTAAAAAATTAGCAAGGTCAGTCTGCAACAGATTGCAGCTCCCTTTCAGTGTATCCATTGAGCAATGGGAATAGTCTATACATACCATCCAAACCAGCTCTCCTGTCATCTGTGCAGTACCTTAGCTAGATTAATGGAATTCTCACCAAGAGAAAGAACAGCAATACAGGCATAAGAGATAATGGAGTCAATAGCTGAGGAGGTTTCAGAGTCACTGCTTTGACCATAAGCAATAGTTTAAGGGGAAGGTTCAATCATGTATATAACATACTTTCAATAACTTCTCACTTCCCAACATTTCCAGTAATACTGCTCACAAAAGCAGACTCATCTCTGTCTCCTCAGTCAGTCCAAGGATAGAAGAGTAAGTCTAATGGTCTAATTAGGACCCTCAGGAGCAAGGCAGCCAGAACAGTGCAGTTAAATTCTGCTCTGGCAAAGCAGAGGGTCTCCCAATTAATCAGCATTGAAAGCTAGCCTGTTTATTATCTCTCAAGTTATAGCCATGCTGCAACATGTTCTGCTTTTAGCAAAATGAACTGAATTGTAGTGCTTAATCCAAAGCAAACCAGTAAAAGCATATAAGCAAACTTGCTTTCACCTGTATCTCCTAGGACAACAGCCAGGGTTGACTGTCATGTCACTTCAGCAAGCAGTGCCTCTCAGGGATTCAGTCTAATTTACTGTATTATCTCTGCAGCAAGTGCATTGCAGCAATCCAAGGAAAAGCAGCTACTGTAAACCTCAATACCTTTACTCTAAATGCAGAGTCCAATACCAACATAGCTAGGAAAGAAAATAATCTCTGCAACTATGTCTTACTCCATATAGTAAAGGTTAATGGGTTAATGGTACTAACTCACCCACCTATACAATCTCTGGCATGCTCTTTACAGTCTGGAAATCCCCAAGGGAATGAAGAGTATTGAACTGTGCTCTCCAAGCAGGTATGTGCACAGAACCTGGCCATCCGTCACTGCCACCCACACTCTCACTTTGAATTAACCAGCCACTTTCTAACTAGTTTCACAAACCAGTGAAGGTTTCAGAGGTATAAACTCTCTCAAAATAGTTCCAACACATGTAGTAGCACAACGGAGAGAGCCCCAAATTAGTATCTCCTCCCAGGTTTTCCGGTAGATCATGGAAAATTCAGCCCTTCCTCTCCCTGATCTCAGTCACCTGGATGGAAAACTGTAGAAATAAGAGAGTCACAGCAACACAGGAAGGCAGCCTTTATTCCTTATGCTGCTCCTGGTACAGCCTCTTGAAGTTAAAACGCCTTCTGTAAGAGCGGTTACTAACGTGCAAGTTCAGCCAGGGATTTCACAAAGGGATGAGCACATACAAAATGACACATGAAATTCTTGTGTACCTGGTTTGAGAGCCCAGAAAATAGGTAGATATCACTCCACTTCTGCTTCCCAGGATGTTCACTGGCGTGAATTTACATACCGTTCTGTGAATGCGCCACCCCCCAAACAGAACAGCTGCAGCACAGTCAGGTTGACAACTTGCACAACAGTTACACTGGACGTCTGAACAAAATGGAGACAAAAGAGAAAGGTGCATTGAGCTCAGAACGACTTTAATTGTACACGTTTAAACCAGAGAGCAACATCTCACATCAAAGTTCCAAACGGCAGTCAGCTGATGTCAGCTCTATCATTGACATCTCAAGTATTTGGGGGCAATAACTTCCTTTCTGTCGATCTGTTTTTACTACCTATAAAATGGATGGAATCCATTAATGGGTTAATGGTACTAACTTCATAAAGGAATCAAAACTTGTTGACAAAACAAGCATGCAAATTCCTAGTTACAAGCTCATCAGTCAAGGACTTGAGAGACCAAGTTCACCTCCTTGCTGCAGTATGGGCTCCTTTTCAGCAGGTCACACGTGCTACATTTTCTGGCACAGCTACTGTCTAAAGTAGAAAGAACAATGAATGAATGAGACACTGCTGAATGAATGAAAAAGTAAAAAGAACAATGAATGAATGAGAAGCTTAAGTATTGCATCTGTCTCTTTCTACTGACTTGTAGTTAGGAGTTTTCCAGGATAATCCCTCTGTGTTACACAATGTTGACAACTCGTGTATGCTAATGATTGAAAGTAGCAGGAGAACAGAGAGAAAAATGACTGTGAGAAAACTAAAATTCATTAAGATCACACATTATTTGCTAATGTTTCATATAAAATTGTATGCTAATCACCGTTAGTTTTCAACTAATGCTTTCCAAACACTTTATAAAGGGTTAATCAATATAGTTATTTCTGTGATGAAAATTATAGCATAGACAGGAGTCCAATGATAGAACAGGGAACAGAAATGAGATTTTAGCTGGTATCTTTGCTGTTGGGCTTTAACCTGTGCCACAGACAGCATAAGCATATTATGAGCAGGAATAGTGTGTTACAGCTGGCTACACACAGCTCTGGAAAAGGTCCTAGTGACCCAATGGAGAGGAGGATAACATTTTAATAATCATTTAACTAAAATAAATTGTTTATGAATTGGCTGCAAATAGAAGCTTAACTTCACTAAAAATAATTGAAAGAAACTATCTTTCCCATTTAGGAGAACAGAGGCAGCTATAATAAATGCTATCAGCTAAAAAAATGTAAAATTTAAAATTGAAATCCAACAAAGATCATTTCTCGTCAATTAAAGTTGGGAGGAATTCATGACGTTTTATTTGCACATAACTTTAATGGTTTAATATATGTTAGATCACCTGGGAATTCTGCAAAAAAAAAAATTATTTTAAAAAATGCAGGAGATTATTTCTACAGCCTTCCAGGAGTAGCACAGCCTGTACTCACTTATAGAATGCTGTCTACCACAGATGTACCATATTAACCAGTCCAAACGTCATCCTCTATGAATGACTCTTCAAACTATTTGGGATATTTCTTCTAGGTGTGACTAAAACAGATATGAATCTCAGACAACAGAAAGAGTTCGTTTGTGCTGATTATGTATTTTCAGATCTCCAGAGAGCCAAACCAATTAAACTCACCAGGCCATGCATAAAACCCTGTGCCTTTGCTGCACATGCAGTAAACAGCACAAGAGAGGCCTAGGAAGCCAGCTTATTCTTTAACTGAAGGGTGTTTTACCCAGGTCTGTTTCACTTGGTGCTGTGGAGGACTAAGAGCAAGCAGAGCCCCAGCTGCAAAAACAGGCCCTAACTGAAGGATGCTGAAGCCTTCAGCTAAGAGAATATTTCAACCCTTAGAAAGTGATGGAAAGAGTTCACCACAGCAACATCTGAGGACTATTTTCACAGCAGCCCCAGAACAAAACGTTCATTTCTACAACATAAGCTGCCAGATTCTGTAGGCCAAGTACCAGCAAAGCCCACTGCAGCCAAAAGCAAAAGGGGTTCTTTATTGGCTGAACTAAAATCCTTTTGCTGGGGAGGAGACATGCAGAAACATGACTAGCACCCTTTATCGTTTATTAAATTCAGTCAGTTTCATGACCTATTTCTGTCATTCATACAGCCAAATGTAACCTTCCCCTCAATCGGTGTCAAACAAATGGGAGAAATATTAGTTCTCTGTACCCACACCACTTCTTTTTTTTTTAATCATAGATCTATTAAGCTAAAAGAAATACTGCACAACAAATACACAGCACATTCATCAACATTCCCCTCTCTCTTACATGCTTTTCATCACTGTCATTAAGGAAAAAAAGGAAATCCCTGCTGAAAAATTTATCCTGGAAGCATTTAGCACTGAAGGAAAAATAACCATGTCAGCTCACAACAGAATGCTCATCCAAAAAGTGAGAAACTTTCATGTTGTACCTTCCCTTCACACTGGAACTACCTGATGTAACAGCTTCCAAAAGCAGCAGGGAATTTGCTGCTTTAAATTGCTTTCCATGTGCTCCCATGGATTGTTCCTACACATGCTCAGCTGAGCAAAGGTGAAACCTGTCCCAAGGGAAGGTAGCTCTAGCCTTGAAATAGAGCAATTATGCTGCAGAGTGAACAAATAGTTGCCTTTAGCAGAAGATTGAGTGAAGCTTCCCAAGAGCACTACAGTCGCTGCATTTATCAGGTCTGTCATTTGAAGAAGGGACAATTTTGTTTTTAGGACATGACCTGCTCTCATGAAGCAGTTTGTGGCCTACCGTGTGAATTGGACGGGTTCTGAACATTCACCAGGCCAGAAACCTCCTTTGAGGACAGAGCAGGCTGGGTCTTCATGCAAGAAAGCAGACAGACCCAGTGGCACCCAAGCAGTTACTGCAGCTTAGCACTAAGTCCCTGTAGGATGCTGGAGGCCACACAAACGCCAAAATCCTGCTAGCAGGCAGGCAAAGGATCCCAGCCTCTCTGCTTCGAAGCTGTGGTTGCTGGCATTCAAATTCATAAGGGACCCTCCCCATGAAGTGGGATGTGCAGAACAAGGGAAACTCAGCCAAACAGCTCTGCCAAAATCAGATGGACGTCTGTGGCAAGTATCTACCTCATAAACTGAACAACCTCATTTCACCGTGATGTCTTCCAGCAACCATAACAGAATCACCCTTTCACAAAACAGAAAGGGAGGTAGGGATGAAGAGTTTAATATATCTCAATATATTTATTCCTTCCCTGAGCAAGCTGTCAGAAATCAATCAAGCAGTTGGCAATGGCTCTGTCTAATTTAATCTCAGGGCTCCTTCTCAGCTCATATGACAACAGGACTCTGTCCTGCATTCCGCTGGAGACCATGCATTATTCAGTGCATCCTGACAAAGAGCAGAGGCACCACAAAAGTGGCTGAGACAGTGTATTCTGAGCAGGGAGAAAAAGAACATTCTGGATATGCTACCTAAACAAAGCCTTAAGAACAACTTTATTTTCTACATGCCAAAGCCCAAATAAGCTTATACTCAGGACATTCTGGTTCACTGCTATCTTGTTCTGATCTATAGACACCCACATCACTTTCCAGCGGCAACTGGTTTGGTAGCTTTCTTTCTCTTGGGCGGTGCTAGAGAATCATGGAACATCCCTTTGTTTAGCGAGTGAAAGATGTGGAAGTACTGCCTCAGAAACTGTTTCCACTCATGAGGGGCTGTGCAAGTGAGCACCTACGCATGTGCAGAGAAATCGTATGCAACCACAATGGTGATAGTGAGAGGGAAATACAAAAGCCACAAAGTGGGACTCAGAGCCAAAGAACTGAGAGAGGGCTGAAGAAAGAGCAAAAAAAAAAAAAAAAAGGACAAAGTAGGGGCTAAAAGGAGGGTTTATGGACAGCCACTACAGATGAACGCAGATACATTAGGTAGGTCCTTGGCTGCCTAGGCATTTTCTTCACCTAACCTAAGTCATTATAAGGCCTCAGATAGGCTGGGGGAAAACAAATAAATAAATCAGGAACTCACACTTGCATAGACCAAACTGAAGTAAACATCTTATGAGCCCTACATGACTCAATAATAAAAAATAATTTTTGTGTTGAATTTGACAGAGGGTCACTAACTTAAACATGGATTTTTTTTCCTTTAAAGTGATTTTTTTAAATTATTGATCATGTTCAATTTATTGTCAGAGACGTTATTTCATTTTTAATGAGCATCACTCTGGTTTCATTTCATAAAATAAGACCAGAACAAAGGGGAAAGTAGAATTGAGTACAATAAATGGAGGCTAACCAGCAGGTCATCAAGGCCGAGATTTTCGAGGATACCCATTCAGAGATATTTAAGCCCTACTGAAATTTGGCATATCTAGCTTGATACATAAACTGCTCTGTGAGTCCTGTAGACTTAACTTTGCAAAGCCAGCCCCATCAAGTCATGCCAAGCTGACATGTCTGCTTGGTCTCCTCCAGCCAGCAGTATCAAAGCCCTTGCAGTGCTTAAAGCCAGGCAAGGTTCTGCTTTGGTTTGAATGGAAGCCTACCATTTCAGAGCAGAAACATCCAGGCTTCATCTCTCCCTCAACAGGAGCTTCTGATTCAATAATCTACAGAGCGAGGAAACACAGGAATCAAACAAAAGAGAGTGACCAACATTTGTTACAGAACCTTTAAATGTTCTGCTAATTCCAACTTAAAACTACGTTAATCCTTTACAAGGTCATGTTGTAGGCAATGCAAATCAAACTGAAGAGATTTGAAAGTTCCTCTGGAAGCAGGCTCAAATTCTAGCCAATTTCAGCCCCCTCTAGGACTAGAGGGAATGGTTTCAAGCTGTGGCAGGGGAGATTCAGGCTGGATATTAGGAAATATTACTTCTCAGAAAGGGTGGTCAGGCACTGGAATGGGCTGCCCAGGTACGTGGTGGAGTCACCGACCCTGGGGGTGTTCAAGGAACGATTGGATGTTGTATTGAGGGACACGGTTAATAGGAGCCATTAGTGATAGGTGAATGGTTGGACTAGATTATCTTGTAGGCCTTTTCCAACCTTGGTGATTCTATGATTCTAAATTTACAAGAGACAAAAGAAGGCACAGAACAAGTCAACACAGCAGCAGTATGGGTAAGTCACTGAGTGGCTCAGGCCTCAGCCCTTACTCTGAACAGCTTCTCCAGCTCACAGCTGGCAGAATGGGAAACAGTGAACAAACACTGAATTATCCTCCTTAGAATGTTAAGGTCAGACACCAGCCTTGATCCATACAGACGCAGTGCAGGAGCACAACTTTCTACTACCAGAAGCAAAGAAATAAGGGCTTTGAAAGTGACAAAAATAAACTGGCTATTAGAGAAGGAGAAATCACTGCACCTTTAAAAAGAAAGAAAAAAAAAAAAAGATATTGAGCTTTTTCTCCCCTCTTTTTTATTTCATCTGATATCTGGCCTTCGATGTCAACATATCAAGAAAAAATATTTTCATATATCATTCATTCTCTCCCTGCAACTGCATACATTAGAAGCATCTCATCAATTACTGAAGTATGTTTCTGTCACCACCGTGCTTTGCAAAAGTGGGAAGGGTAGGATGCTTTGGCGGACCTGTAAGTATCCGAGAAAAAGAACCCAGGATCTGTACACCAAAGACTGTCTTAAACAGCATCTATGTTTCACATGCACTGTTGAGTCCTTTAAATGTCAGAAGAAACACAGTTTTACTAAAAGAAAAACATGCCATGCACCACTAATTGAGTAAATCAATAAACAGAGAAAGCCACAAAGGAAATGAAATGTTTTTGACGCATACAAACAGTTGTTTTCAATGCGTGTTACTCTGCCCTTTACGCTTTAATTAAGGCAGCCTCAAAACCACAGGGTGAAAGATTTTTTCCCCTGTACCCTCCACACCACTCTGCTCTTAACTCCCTGCTGTCTGACCATTAATAGCAGTCAAAAGCCCATAGACACAAACTGAGCCCCCGCCATCTGCCAGAAAGGATTGAAGGACTGGATGGGTCCCCACTAAGCTCAGGTATTCCTGGAGTGCAGGATGCACTGTTGCCATAACAGAAGCTTGCTATTCACTGTACCTACAGAGTCCAATTGAAGCCTTTATTTTTCATTTACAAATTTCTGTATTTTCTTAGAGATTTTAAAATGCCTTTATCTCCAAAAAGGCCTTTCAAGATTACTCTAACATGTCTTTTTCGGCCAAATGACTTACAGACGCAGCAATTTATGCAGAAGTCTCTCTCCAGAACCTTTGTCTCAGCTGATGAATACCCATGAAATAGCCTGAGACAACTCACTTTGAAAACACTGTAAGGAGCTCCATAGAAGCACAGACTTTTGAAGCCACTGAGACATTTCTTTCCCAGAGCAGCTCTTGATACAGCACATTTCTGTCCTCTTTGTGTCTCTCAGGAGATCAGGCAGTAAAGGGCCATGCCTGTGAAATGCTGCGTTAGCAAGCAGCAGGCTGCATGTATGATGCATTATGTGAATGGCGACTGGCTCCTCAGTTCCCAGATGAGCTGTTTGCAGACATTCATATTCCCTAAGCAAGGCACTGGGTTAGATTAATCTAATATCTTGAAGCTCTCTGCCTGCTTTCCTCATGTGGCCTAATTTTCCTATTTATTTATTTACTTTAAGAGAACCTAGTGGGGACTGACAAAAAAAAAAAAAATCATTTCAGATTTCCAAGAACTTTCGTCCTCACCCCCTGATCTTTTGCTGATTGCCAGTTCTGATATCAACAAGCTGAGATTGCAGGGGAAAGCAGTTTTGAGGAGAAAGTAGTTTTATGAAAATTAATTATAGAAACTAGGGGCTAAGCCCAGAGAAGGCTTGCCTGACTGACCCTATAGCTACACAGATAAGAAACAAAATAGAACTACTAGAAACAAAATAGAGCTACTCCCAAAAGTAATGCCTCAAGTCATGTTGGTCCATAGTGCTAGAGGCAGATGTTGGTGGTATGGCAGTAGAGGTTGAACCTTCCCACAAATACTCCCATTACATTTTGTTGCTGGGCGACAGATGTCAGCAGAGGGGCAGCCTGACAAAATGGAATTTGATATGGAAGTGACTATGAAGCAGAAGTGTGTAATTGAATACCTTCATGTGGAAAAAATGGCACCCACTGACATTCATTAATGCTTGCTGAACATTTATGGAGACCAAGCTTGAAATCTGCTCCATATATCTACATCTATATATATATGTTTCAGAACTGTGCAAAGCTTTTATCCATGAAGAGATTCAGGAAGTGAATCAACAGTTTTCCCAATATAATCAAAGCTGCAAGAACAGATTAAGTTGCCATGAGAACTATGATGAGTTACTCCAGTTAATCTTTACGATATCTATGAACTTTCATGTCTGCCTGTATAATTAAAAATTAGTATTCAATATCTCCTTAGATCAGTCTAAAATTCAAGACTTAATAAATCAGTCAAATTAAAATTTAGGTTGTTGAAATTATGCCTAAGTTGAGTGATTTGCATCCGATCTTCTATAGCTATTGACTAATTAAGGTATCAATGGAAGAAGTTCCAGTTCTTAATATTAACCTTAAAATAGCTTGAGTGAACAGAAGTCACTGAGAAGATCCAAATAATTCAGTCTTCCCATCCCCCCAAGAAAACAGTATGAAACGAGAAGTAATCAAAGAACTACAGAATATGTAGCTAGCAGAATACTTTCTCTAATCTATTCCTATATTCTCAGGAATGACCGCTTTGATTTAAATCAGTACTATTAGATCTTTGTCTCAAACACGTTAAAAACCCCACCCTCAAACATTCTAGAAATATGTTTCCACAAAGCTCTTGGAACTGAAAAGTCAGATCAGAGTCCTTCAAGGAATGGACTCTCTTTTGAGATCTCCAGCATTTCATGTCTCCGAATGTCATGGTTTTGTAGTTTTTGCTATTGGTATTCCACATTGTAACATCATGTGGAACACAGAGAAGAACTACACATCCCAGAGGACCTCGTGGTCAAGGAGGAAAATACGTCACAGAAGCGACGCTCGCTCTCGCTCTCTCACTGCCTGGCAGCGGGTGTGGGTGTGCTTCCAAGCCGCGGCACCTTCAATTTCAAAGTAGGCTTCTTGGTTTTCAGAAACCTCTCTCTCTCTTATATCACTTGATTTATTAGCCTCAATTAGATTGTATTACAGTGTGTTATCTTGCATTCCAATATCATAGTTAGTAAAATAAGTTTTACTCCTTAGATCATTGCCGCTGCTCTGTTTGTTTCCTTGACCCCAGCTCCCATCTCCCCACCCCTTTCCCTTTTTCCCTTCCCATTTGTTGGGGGCCGGGGGGCCCACGGGCCTACTGCCCCCTCCGTCACGGACACAGATTGATCTAGATAACTCCGTAACACCGATGAAGACTAGTGTCTTGAAATAAGAGCATTCCTCACACCCAAGAGTCAGAATTCAGTGCATTCAGTTCATTACCTTAAGAGTCTCTCATTCCACCTTCCTTTTATTCTTATAGAACAGTTTCAGAGGTTCATAAAGATTCAAAAATTTGACCAATACTGGAACATTTGTATGAAAAGTGTAAATCATTCTTACCAGGACTAATATTTCTTATTTATTCAATGAGATTCACTCAGAAACTTCCCTTGCATTATCTCTAGCTTTCCCAGATAAACAGGGACAACAGACACTGAATATATGCTTAATTTATACAATATCCTAAATACAAGACAGTAGCAGACTGCTGATCCTCACTGCAGTGCTATAGAAAAGAAGCGGACATCATTTTGTACCTTCCCAGAAAACAGTGTTTAATTTGTGAATTTTCTCAGTGTACTATGGATTCTTTTCTATTCTTATACTCTGGGAGACAAATGTCTTCTTCTATACCATATACAAGAACGGAGGCAAAATTAATCTCACCACTTCTGAAGATCAAGTATTCTGTGTCCTAATTGGACACAGTTCAAAGAGTTACAAAAAGGTTTCACAGTAAAACCTTCTCCTGCTAACTCCTGTCTGGTCCCATAAATCCATCACTCAGATTTCCCCCTTGCTTTTATTTCACTTGATAACAAAAACAAGAAACAGGAAGATTTCAGACTAAAAATTTTAAGAATGAGTTTCTAACAAGACAGGTCTGCAACATTTCTGTAAGCCTCAAGAATTTAGGAGCTGGCAACCTGAGGACAAGGAGCAACTATGAACAGTGTCATTGTGTTTTGCATACTGAAGCATTCCAGACATCCTACTGAGAAGAAAATTAATTTCATTTCCCATTTGTTTCTACATTTTAAGGCTTGCCCCTGACTGAGTACACTGATCAAATCTTAAGGTAAGTTGTGTCAGAACTAGAGTAGGGCAGGAATTTCTGCATCAAGCCTCATATTTCATCAAGACGTTGTCAATTCATCAAAACAAACTTCTCTTTTCTGAAGAGACATTACTTGACAAGGCAGAAAATTTTAGTCAGTGTCCAGAGATGGATGTACATGGAACCTGAAATGCTCTATAACCTACCAGTGGAGGAATGAGTGGAAATTAAAGCTAATGTGTGGAAATCGAAGTTGCATCTGACTCAAGCCTATCCTCAGTCAAAGATTTCATAGAAATAAAAATAATGAATTCTTGGTGGGAATTCATTTCTCTTATTTGTGTAAATAAATAAACTAAAATAAAAATCATGTTTTAGAAAAATTGCTTGTCAACACTGTAAGCATTTTCAAAACTTGGAATGTTTTAAGAAATCCAGTGCTTTTCAGGTTGCATTTTAACATCTGGTTTTTCACTGGCTCTAGTTAACATTTCCATCTGCAAAATGTTGTAGAAATATTTGAGAGAAAAGCATATGAAATCATTTTTATGCACATACTTATTAAAGAGGCAAATTCTGAAGTCACTGCCAACACACATCAATTCTACTTCTTTTGAAGCATAAATTAATTTAATGTTAAAACACACATTTCCTGTTCTATGACCATGAATCAATTTGTGCATTCAAACTCCATAAATACGTATATAGTTGACTTGAAATGTTATATTCAAACTTAACTGTAAGCATCAAAAATAAAATTTTAAAAAGCTGCTTTAGGAAGGAACGTGTGAACTGATTTGGAAAACAGAATCATCACTTCCCACCCTTGTTAGCTGCCGTGATATATGGAATTAGATATTTTCCCAAAACAGAAAGAGGCTTCAGTAAAACTTATGCTTTATCTTTTCCCTGTTAACCATGGAGCATCTCTTCCAAATTGTTTTCAGCAGCAAGAGACATCTAAAGGCTGAGTAGCACACTGCAAGCAAACAATTGCATTATGCAGCCAATCCCTTGGGGAAAAAAAAGGAACATGCCACAGATTATCAGGCACAGGCTTACACCACCAGATTTGCTGAGGTTTGGAAACACAGTTAATCTGTTTCTGCTGGCATTCCTTTATTTGCAAATTCCTAAATTGTGAAGTTAATTGGAAGCAAGTCTGGGTTTGGTTCCTTGTGTCTGTTTGATTCCTACTTTTGCCAATTCTAGAAACACTGACAAATTTAGAGGAAAACTGTTTTTAGAGTAACTATGAAAGTAAGAGAGGCTCATGCAGACATTTAAGTTATGACACTTCTGAACAACTGTAAGCATCCATAGGAACAATCTTATATCACAGGAAATACGGACCTGAAATCCAGTCCTGCACATACCCCCAGGCTACTCACTTGAGCTCCCTGAGCAGAGGGATGGCCACAGAGCCTGGCATCAGTTCCCATTCCAGCTCTCTCAGATCATCTGTGTAGAAACACAGCCCCTACGAAATGGATGGAATTAAACCAGCATTAGTGTCCAAGCTACATGAATCTCACCTTCAGTTCATAAAGCAACCAATGCCAGAGCAAACAGTGAAAGGCTGTCTCCCAGTACAGATAATCAGAGAATAAACAATTTACATAGCAAGAAGGTGAAGAGCATCCTTTCACTCTTCAGGCTTTCACTGCTGGAAAATTATTCATTTGCAGTTTATCAGCTAATTATACATGTGCCATGGCATTTGAAGACATAGGAATGTACTTTATTTAATGGCTAGTAATTATACAGGCCTCCTCTGATCCCTGTGCTCTAGCAAGGCAGCTTTTTTGTTTTCATCCTTATGCTGACAGCTCTAGAGGTTAAAGATCCCTGGATGACTGGTTGTTATCTTGTTGCACACAGAAGACAGGCTTATGCTTCATGGGATGATCCAGAGCTCCCCAGTAGCTCTCCGTTAAGGCAACAAATTAGCTCGTTCAGAGCCAAATGCTGACCTCAGTTTGCTCAGAATGTAAACAAAAGCTGCTTTTGCATACAAGTTTACGTTAAGAATTACGAGGTGTACAAAAGGCAATACAAAAACCAATTCACTGTTAATTTATCCCTGGGAACGGCCCATACCTATGCCATGGATTCAAGTTCAATATCACTGCAACTTGGTGTAGTTCTCAGCCTGGGTACACAGCATCACCACAAAGGGCACAAAGCTCAAAATGCACCAGTGTGAGTGAGACATACAAAGTTGGCAAGATACACAAGATTCTTCTTAATTTGACAGAGATGATTGAATAGAACAGTTGGAGAATGAGACTTCAGTCAGAAATACTTCCAGAGATAGTAAATACTGACAATTCCTCACTTACAGCAGTGGAGATTGGGTTTTGAATTTGTTGCCACCAGTGTTCGCAAAGGAAACCTAAGCCTTGGGATTATGCTCAGATAATTGAGTGATGAGACTCAACTGCTGCCTGTATCATCATGGGAACATTCAGAAAAGATGAAACAAATCAGCAAAAGGAACAGAGGCATCACACAAATTAAGGTGCTTTAAATTCCCAAATCGACGTTGTTGTTCTGGAAGTTTTTCAAGCCCTGCCACTTGTTCCTCTAATCTAAGGCCACCTCATTTCTGAATGAGGGCATTCAAGTGAGTTTATACGGTTAATTTATTCCATTGGTTGATACCACATGCTTCCCCTGAGCTTATTTTTGTAGATGAGCTCTGTCCCAGTTACTTATTACTAAAGAACCTTTAAAGTTTCCAGCCTCAGAATACTAGAGAGAGGTATTTACATATTTCTTAAACAAGTGGAGACTTCAGAGACTGTGCTATCCAAATCAAACAGTTTTATCTCTAATCCCTCCTCAGAGTTATGCTACCAACACCTCTGAACATCTGCTCTGATTTTGGTTATGGATTAATTCTAGAGCAGAGTGGAAACAAACCTACCACTCATAGCCTACCTGGCAGCCAAACCACTGCCTATGCAGCCGTGCAGGATCTGCTGGGTGCATCAACCTGCACAAGTGGCAAAAGATATGCTAAGTTTTTTGTAAGTTAAGTGTTTCTTTTTGACTTGAGGCAAGCAACCGTTTAGAGACCTTCCTAAATCAGCAACACTGCAACAGCAAAGGTCACGAGTTTAGACTCACCATGTAAGAATTCCAGGAAAAACCACAATGATAGCTATTAAAAGCAATGGTCTTAAAAATAAATAGGTAATGTGGCAACTTTTTAGTTACTGACTTTTGAACTTACCAGAGTTCTTAATTTCAAGCTTCTCTGTGCATATGTGTTTGTTTGGTTTTTTTTCCAAACGAAACAAAAGCCAAAACAAATAACCACGCTATTTTGGGTACATTATGACTTACAATTAGACAATAAGAGACAGTAGCACAGGACCTACGAAAAAGGTTTCTTGTTTTAATTGTCCAAAATGAGCAAAACACCAGATTAAATGTTGAGCTATTAAGAAGCCAGTACAATAAACAGTACTGCAATAATGTGTTTATGGCTTTGCATTGTGATTAAGATTATGAAATATGCAGAATGTTTAAATACCTAGAATTTTATTATCATTGATTTTCTAACAGGGAAGGTCTGTAAATTCTATTATTTGGAGCAGAGAGTGGAAAAAACATTCTTCCCTCTCTTTCTTGTGAGCAACTTACAAATTGGAACAACTCTGGAGGGAAACCAGAAAGGAAACGAGTATAAAACTTTCAGACCTGAGTCCGAACTGCACTGTGAATCCCTTCTCGTAATTAGAAATATATATATATTTTTAAAGTTACCTGAATCACTAGAAAAGGGATTGCAGTATCATCATTCAGCCCTAGACACAGGTCAATAGCAGGATACGGGACCACATTTAAGCACCTAATCTCTCAGTACATCAATAAGGTGTACATGTGCCACTCACTGTCAGTGGTCCAGGTAACCACTTACTGTTATTAACAGAGACGCTGCAGATGTTTCTCTTCCAGTAACAAAAATTCCAGACATTACATGATCACTCATGTCCTGTTCATATGAATACTTAGCAAATACCTAATAGGGAAAAAGACAAATGAGACTCGTTGAAGTCTCTAGGTTTCCAGAGTTTTCTGACCAGGTAACTGTGGAAAAACAAGCAGGAACAGAGGCTTCAAACTGCACGGTAAGTGCATTCTTTGACACAACGTGTTAAGAATGTGAGGGGAAGACAGTGTTCAAAGCAAGGCTGTAATAGGTCAGCAATAGTTTACAAGCTTTTATATTGGTTCATAATAACAAAGGATGACTCAAACAGAAACAACTGGGTAAATCTTTTTGGGTAAATAGAAATATCACCTGTCTTGGAGGAGCTCAAAGTAATACAGCAAGACAGGTACTATGTTCTTTGTGACAGTGACAAGTCTTTGCTTTAAAAGGTCAATAGAAACGTAGGAAGTAGGGAGTCACTTTAGATATGACTCCAATAAGAATGAAAAGGTAGAACTGACCATGAGAAAACAGAAGAAAAGCAAGGCAACTAGGAGGACAATGGTCTTCAAAAATGGTAAAAGCAGACATCCACACGTGCAGAACCATGAGACATGGCCACCTGGGTAGTGAATCAACAGTTAAGAGGAACCCAAGAGATCCACTGAAAGTAACTGTACCAAAAGCAGAGTAACTGTCTATCCCAGTGCAGTGGAAAGATACTGATAGCTTAAAAACTATTTGGTTAACATTAGGAGCACTCTAAAGGCTGAGCAGTCCAAAACCATATATGAAATGAGAACAAGACAGACTGCTAAGAACACAGAGGACTAGCATAAGCATATAGGGATCTACAACAATGTAGAGGCAACAAAGCTCTATAAATACATTAAAAAAATAAGAGGAGAGCAAAGGGAAGCATAAACCTATCAGTTAATGGAGAAGAACGAATCTGATGATACTGTGAATGCAGCATTATCCCTGCTACAGCCTCCAGAAAAAAAAAAAAAAAGAAAAAAAGAAAAAAAAAAAAAAAAGAAGATCAGTTGTGACCCAATACTTAATGCAATTAACTCTAACAAAGAGAAGAGAAAGCTGGACAGAACAGGGAACAAGTCAAAGGCTGTTCAGAAGAGCTAGGGCTTGCTTGCCAGGGGATATAAAAGGCAGTAAATTCATGTGTGAATTTACCCATGATCCCACCAGCCAGAATTTGCCTTAAAAGCAATATATGTGTCTATATCCACAGAGAAAGTAGGCAAGGAACATTGTGCCGTTCCAGAAACCGGCTGGTGTCTGACCTCAACAAGAAGGAGCTGCTGAGAGATCCAGGACTTTGCTAGAGAGAACAGAAGGAATACATTCACATCAGCAAACTTCAAGGATGTTTTCTTTGTATTTTGCTCAAGTCTTTGTATCTTTGTTCAGTTGGAAGGTTTTCAAACAGCCCAGATTAGGGCCCCAGAGCTACCAGGTCTGTGCAAATGGACAATGCTGACTTTGCTGTCATATTCCATGGAGTCTGGCCCAGCAAAAAGTACAAGAAAAGGTTCCTGCAGTCAGAAATCTCCTTAGTGGTATGGAATGTGTTGTCCAAAGATTTCCCTTGCTTGGACATGATAAAGGCAACCTTTTCTGCTCCAAGACCTCATCATCCCTCTTGGCTGGACAGAATATGCCCCTGCCATCTTCTGTATGTCACAAACCAGATGCAGTATCTGCTCCCAGACTTCAAGTTTTAACTGTCCCCTATTAATAACACATTCTTTTCTGTGACATAAAGTGACTCCACAGCATTTTCTGGTAAGGGAAATTATAGCCTGGCATCTGTTCTTTTCACTGCCAGAATCAGATTGCTCATCTTATTATATCTTACAAAATTGCTTAAGACCTGCAAGGAGAAAATTGATTTTCAATATAGCTTTTTTGTTATTGTTTTAATAGACATACTTAAAATTGTGAAAAGCACTGTGAAAGTTCCAAACACACCACAGCTCCTTGGTTTTGATTTTTTCCTTCGCAGGTCCAGCTCTCATAAGGTCATTTGGGAAATCAAAACTGTGGAGATCCAAAACAGAACATCCAAGCATTGATGAACATAAGAAAAATCTTGATCAAGGAACTCTATACTGTGCTGTCCCTCTTCAGCTTAGCTAGGAACAACTCTACCACCTAACCCTGGGCAATGAGTCAGCAAAGCAGAGAACGTCCTTATAGCACAAGAAGGGGAAGCCATTTGGTAGCTATTCCTTTTCTTCTCCCAATGTGCGCATTTACAAATGGACTAGCCCTGGACATGAGGATTTCCATCTGAGCCAGCACAGTACCAGAGACACTAAAGAACAGTCCTCAGACTGTAAAACTTGGCACAACAGCACAGTTTCAGAAGCAGCAGCATCCTGACAGGTAGAATTGATACTGCTGTACGTTCTCACCCATGTTAAGGGGTTGTAAGACCACAGAGCCAGAAAAAGCTGTATATCTGCATTTAACTGTGCTCTCGACTAAACAGAAATTACATTAAATCAGTACAGAAGATCATTCCTGACCTTTATCTTGCTGTCATATCTCAGCAATGGAGGTGACAACCACCTGCTGGGTTATATATACACTTTTCCTAAGCATCACATTATGAATTAGCAATAGAAATAAAACTAAGCGTAAGGATCCACAGAAAAAAGCATTTCCTTGAAGGTAATGGGGCTTTTACAAGAAGCTCACAGATCAAGTGGTTATCTCTGTTTCCAGAAGTCCCTTGAATTTCTTTACAGGGAAGCCTAGCCATTGTGTCAGCCAACAGGCAGGCAGAAAATAAGTAGACATAACCAGACATCACTAATAAATATAAGTTACCCAAACAGTATAGCCTTTGACCATGGTTGAGAGCACCAAAATGCAACAGCCAAGAAAAAAGTGATCTGATTTCCAAATAAAACTCCCTCACCCCTCTTGGTCTTACAGCTGTGATTTAGACTCTTTACGTGTCCCCCTCCCTCCTCCTGCTCAGTTAGTTCATGCTGAGGCCTTAGCAGAACCCAAAAGGAAGATCCAGAAATCCAATACAAAATTCTAAAAGAAAATACTAACCACAAAATGGATATGTTCACATCACCAGGGAACGAATGGCAATAAACCTGCTTACAGAGACTTTGTTACCTCCTGACATCCCTCAGCTCAGCAAGTACGTTGAGCTTGGTGACACCCATGATTAATATTGTTGCATCCTAGTCATTGCACAGCAGCTGAGCACAGAGAGATTTCCTCCTCCTGCTCAAGCATCTCAGCAGCAGCACAGAGAACGCTTTCACCTTCAAAGGCAGGTGGGAGGAACAGCTAGAATAACCTCAGTAAAGCAGGTGGGTCAGGGCAAGAAGCACTTTAGCCCATGGAGAAGCAGTCTCTATTCAACAGGCACGATGTGCAGCTTAGCTAGTTAATGTTACTGTGCTGGTTCGATACATAAATCATGCATTAGCTCTTTTGTTCTCTGTCTGGAGGGCACACATAACTAAACAACATAGCGCAGAATTTGCTTTGGCTCAATAGCAGAGCTGCTATTCTAAGGGCATTAATTAAGTGGAAGTGGCCAAGGAAAACAGACGCAGCACAGTGGATACTTCCCTTTTGATTGCCAATGAATATCTGTTGAAAGCCTTTCTATTTTTTCTGTTTTAGCAGCTGGAGAAAGGACTGCATATGGACACAAAATAATTTGCTCAGAATCTTTCCAGATTTATTAAACAAGCTTTCTTCATACCTCACCAGGCCCCCTTTTGTCCACATCTCAACTTCCCTCTGTTACTTGAAGATGCAGTTGGGACAGCTGACCATTTAGGTGTACATACTCTTTTCCTCCAAGTGACTCTGGTCCAATTTTTATTTCTATTTTTTTCCTGGAAGATCTTGTTGCATTGTTTTTCTAGCCTTGTAGCATCTGATATTAGCAGATCACTCATTCACTTAGTTCATCTCCCTGTTACTGGACTCCACTGGCTAAACACCCCGCTATTGCTTCTACCAGAAATCTCCAGGCCCCACACTTGCTCAAGTCTTCACACATGAAATCACGTTGCTTCCCACACATGCATAAATGCTCAGCATTGCACTGAACAAGCCAGGGATGCAGTCTGCAGAAACCTCCTTTCAGCAGGCAGTTTGTGCTTTGCATGCCAGTTATGTAACATTTAGCCTCAACCATGAGACAGCAGATCGGTGATCCTACTCCACTGCATTTTCCAGGAATTTTACAGCTCTGAACAGAACATATGCACTGCAATAATAAACAAAATGTAAGGGGAGTTACGGAAGGTGTCACTTCAAGTGCCATTTGCCAAGGTTGTATTGGCCAAGTTAAAAGCAGCAACCTGTAACCTGCTAAGAAGCTCCAAGGGAACAGATACCTTTAAGAGAAAAGATACAGACTTTGAGAAGAGAAGCCACTGAAAATAAGATAAGACAAGGGCTGGGCCCACACACCCATAAAATATCTTGGGACCAATCCCAACCAGGCTGAGCATAAGTAAACCCCAAGGCTAGAAGGATTAATTATGCTCAACAGTCTGCAGGATCCAGGACTGAAGACAGAAAAGAAATCATGAAATCTGGAGACCACCTCTATCAAATGAAACAGCTTTCGCTGAACTGCCCTGGGAACCCCTTGATTTAAACCTGAATAAAACTGAAGTGATTGAGCTGGTTTTAAAAAGTCAAATTTCAATTGCAGGAGGGCAATCTGGAACCAGTCTCTGAGTCTGAATTAGGACAAATCATGCATATTTTATTTTCTCCTTCAAATGCAAATGCATGTCTAATGTATTTAAAGTTTCATCTATTGCCAGGCTGCTTTACCAGCAGATGTACAAAGGGAAAAGGATGACAAGAAAACTACAGCAAGACAGTTTTCTCAGCACTTGAGATTTTGGGTACAGCAGCACAGTACATGTGGCAATGATCCATACATTCTAAGTGGTACAGAAATAAGAGAAAGAGAAAGGAAAATAGTCAAGACAAAAAGTAAGAAAAAAGGATGCCCTTCATCATAACAGGGATGAAATGAGACAGAAGCAAGACTCAGCTGTATTTCTTCCTTGCTATGGTTAACTCCAACCACCCTGATGTGTTTTCACTGCAGGACAGGCTCTGGTTTCTTGAGCATCTTGAAGTTTCTTCAGACACATACAGCGCATTTTCCAGGCACCAAGAATACCAAAAGACAATCATCATGCCCTTCATCTTCCCCTGATCATGCCTTTTGCTCCTAGGTTGGGCATTTGGGAAACGAAGCACCTCAGGAAACTCAGATGGAAAATACAGGAGGATAGGAAAAGGATGATCACAGAGTTTGTTCGGCCTATTCAGGCAGCCCAAAGCCATAACATCTGGTGTCAGAAGAGTCCACACCAGAATTTGTGCTTCCAAAACCACGAAAGCATGCAGGAACAGTAGATAAGCATAATCCAGACAATAGATTTAGGAATGACCACAAAGCAGGGCTTCGTGGGAATAGCTTGCTTTGGGCCAGGCATCAGAAGTGTCTTGCCAGTCAGAGGCAAAAACAACTCAAGGCATTATGAGGAAAGTAGAAAGCAAGTTTCAGTTTTGGACCTTCAAAGCCGCACAGCTTCTAAAGCACCAAAGATTTTTGTGGCTAAGAGGTCTGGAGGAAGACCACATCCTCCAGAAGTAAACATTCCCACTAAGATTACACTCCCTTGCCCTAGTCTTCTTCCTAATAAAAGAAGCTGCTGTTCACAGAACAGTAAGCATGAGAGGTGGAAGGAAACCAAAGGACCAATTAGGTCATTAATCCATCAAGTTGACAGATTACTCCTTAGAGTATATTTCTTGCTGCTTCATCCAGTTTACTTTTTAAACAATCCCAGCAATGGAGAGTCTATCACTTCCCTTGAGGAAATTACCTACACCTTGTTAAAGATCTCTCACCAGGACAATTTCAATTCTTTCCAGCCTACAGCTTTCCCCTTTTCTTAATTTTATGCTATTGCTCTCAGCATCCTTTTGTGGCCTGCTTTGTAGGCCAGTCCCCAGCACGGATTCTACAAGTACACATGTGTCCTTCCTTGTCCTTTATCCATGTAAGCTATATTCAGCATTTTCGTGTTTCCAAATGCATCTTCATCTGGCCCTGTAGATTTGGAGAAAAGTAGTGGCTTTTTCCAGGGTGTCTTTTCTCTGAATTTCCCTCCCACCTGTCTACACTTTCTTGCCTTGCTGTACTTCAAAAGCTTGGACTGGCGCACTCATCTGTTGAAAGCAATAGGACAAAAAGATAGAGCAGATAACGGAATTGTATCATTTATACCACACTTCCCCTTAGGAAGACATTCAACATTGATATTCTGCTTCTCTTGTGAACCAAAGGGATGAGAGATTTCCTAGCTGTCCTGCCTGTAAGAGCTATCCTCATGCTGCACCTCCATGAGCCAGTTATTTGCCTGTTGCAAGGGTCAGGCTAGCCTCCTACATGGAGGGAAAAGGCAGCCATGAGCAAAGAAAAAACATCACAGAGCCCTTGAAAGAATGAGCACTGCTCGGAAGAATTTTCAAGTTATTATTTAAGCGGAAGGTCTAGTTATTTATTGACAGCATCTAATGGAGTTGATAACACAATAGATTGAAGCTTCTGTGCCTTTAATTACAGACAGAGGAATACCACAGACTGCACAGCACAGCTCTGGACATCCCCAGGCAGGGGCTCCAAAAGGAGCCAGTTTTTCTCAGGAGAATTGTCTGCTGACTTGCATGAGTAGAAACACTTTAAAAAAAAAAAAAAAACTACCACACTGCAAATGACTCCAGATTCACTGAACCCAGAAGCCTGTTCAGATTCATACCTGACGCAAATCTGGCCAGGAGAAGATAATCACATCCCAAGGCCCAGAATTTCCCAGCAATGCTCAGAAAGGGCCCATGTTGCTATGTCATGTACTAAAAGCAAGTTTGTTCAACCAGAGGGGAAAAGAAAACAGCTCTATTTCACGCAACTAGAGAGTCAGAAACTACTAAGACAGGAGGCCAGACGTGGTTCAGTCTCAGCTGGTGACAGGGTTTCTACAGAAGGTAAATAACAGCTGCCTCCTTTGCTCTTAGCGAAGCAGAGTTTGGCATCATGAGCAACAGAAATCTGCTCCTGTCTATACCATCTCTCTCTCTTCCTCCAACAGATGGAAGAAAACCCATTTAATGCACTTTTACACCACACCATCTTAATAGCTTTCAACGGCTTTGAGCTACAACCATACACCTTGAAGAGATGAGCTTTTTGCATGCATAATAAACTCAACTTTAAACTGATTATTGAAATATACAAGCTGTTAATGTAATGACTGCCAGCTGAAGCCACACTCTCTTCACTGCTTAATCTTCACTTACAATGTCAGAATTCATTTGTTCTTTCCCACTGCACTCCCTGTTCCCAGTTGTGCATTCCCAAATCCTCACACTCACTTCCCACCTCCAATGAGTGCACTGCTTACATGTTTCTAGAAATGGATCATTTAAGGGAGAACTTACTTGTTTCAAACAATAAACCAAAGCAAGCAAAGGAACAACTCAATTACTGCTTACTTGAGGACAAAACTAGAGCATCCTGGATACCTTTGTGCAGAATGTGAATTCCCTATTTAACTGCTCTTTACTTCCCCTTCTGGATTCCTAAGCAATAATAAGTTATCCGCACTCCACACCACCAGAGGCAATTGCATTTTAAAAGTAAGCTGTCCTAACAAAAGTTAAAGTAGAAAGAATAAGCATCCAGATGCAGCTAACAATACTGCACCCCAGCAAGGGGATGAAGTTCTTTCCCGCCTCATCATTGCCTGTGGTTTCAAGCAACACATAGGCTTACCTGAGCCATAAGCCCAGCATCCAAGGGAGAAATCCCCACATCTCTGCTTTGTCAGACAAGCCCTTCTTCCAGGTTGCCTACAGCTCTTTGCATCCTCAACCCAACCAGGAGGCAGTGGGAAAAGTTACTCAGCTCTCAGTCCAGCAGCATTCTCCCTCTGCATCATTTGTCCATTGCTCCTCCTCCTCTGTGGGTCTTTTTTCCTTTACATCTGTTTCCACCATCTCTTGAGGGCTGGGGAAGCCAGGGCAGACAGCTGAGGCCCTTCTACAGAAAAGGGCATTTGCTGCTCACTTGCCAGCTGAGGGATGATGTCTGGCCCCTGAGGAAGGCAGATATCATCCCCTCCATGTGGCATTTGCACAGAGCTTTGCAATGCAGCTATGTAAATGTAAGACAATTGGGGGATATCATTCAAGTCCTGTCAACCCATCCAAAGCCAAGAGGGTAATGTAGCTTACATCATCCAAGTAGCTAGCTCTGTGCAACAAGCATTTGGAGATAAAGCCCAGGTACTACATGCAGCAAGGTCAGGGTTACTCAGGGCTACAGCAAGCACAGTGTCATACTCTCACTGAAAAAAAACAAACAAAGCAAAATGGAATTCAAGCCAGTTGAATGGAACATCTGACACTGCCTTTGTCATTGTGATGGCAGTAAGTTTAGCCAACCAGTTGAACAGCCAGTGGGTCAGAAAAAGCCTAAGGCACAGAATGACAAGTCCAACAGAGGTCAAAAAGCACTACAGTGTGGCACCAGGGCCAGCAAATGCTGGAAGCACATGTGGGGCTGAGGATGCAGCTTGGCAATATGGACTTCTCTATTTTGCCTCCACTGAAACCATGAGAACATTAACACTGCAACTCTCACCCAAGACAAGCACAAGCTAAAAGCTGTTGCAATGGTGACTTAATCATCTCCCATGCACAATGTACAGCCATAAAAACTCCAAGTCCCAAACTCCAGCTATTGTATCTGCCTTTGCTATTGCCTGACAGATTAAAGAGCTTCTTTGACATATTTCCTCTTCTGCCATGTGATCCACTGGCCTAAGCTGTTTCCCTTTATTCATAAATACTGCAACAATACGCTGAGAGTCACAGGTAAGAAGTGTTGGCACTCCACAGGGCAATGCATGTGAAATACTCCAGTACTTTCGTCCAGGGCCTTCCATGCAGCTCCCTCCTTAATGAGTCCATCACCAGGTTTAATGACCTGCCAGAGCTTTAGAAGCACTCTGCCCTCCTTATCAATGATTCATGTGCAGCCTTAAAACTATGCACAGATTAAAGAGGCTGTGGCTCCCCTATCTTGCTTCAAACCAAAGCGGTTTTAAATATTTCATCTCACCACAGAGCTCTTCTGTACACATCCCAGAGGCTCTCTGCGGACCTCTCGCTGGGAGTTTGGCTCTACCTGACAGAGGCCTGCTGGCACCACAAGAAAGCTGTCACTGACAGACCTACCCATATCCTTTATTTACGTTCTTTAATGAGTGCTGCACGACCCCAGCTATCACGACTGAGGACAGGGATCAACGAGGTGGTTGGTGCCCTCTTGGGAACAAGGAAAAAGAAGCCCCAAGTGCAGGGATGGAGCTAAAAAGCACTTGACCTGCAGTTAGCGGGATGAGCAGCAGCCTTCCTCCTGCTACATGGGAGTCATGATCCCCTTTTCCTGCCAGCTTCAATGGGATTCAGAGGGAATCAAAAATGCAGAAATATCATTTTGGTCAAGGAAGGAGCACATCGCAGTTTCAGCTTTGCATCAGTGGCAGGATGCTGCTAAGTCACCTGAGCCACCACTTTACCATCTTCCAGAGGGGAATGCTGACAGCACATCTAATCATCAGAGGTATTTTGCAATTTACAGAGCCCTCTTACGTTATGAGCTACGAACATTACTAGGAACAACCATATTTACATGATACCATAGCCATGCATAGCGTACTCTTGCCCAGCATGCTGGGTTTTGTTATAGATCCAACTTCTCCACAGATGCTCTGGGCAGATGCCTACAGCTGTTTTGATTGGCAAAACAACTATGCAATTTTATGTTCTGAAAACAGCTCTGAAAATAGAAAGAGAAGGACAAATTCAGGGAAACAGACACACAGAGATAAATGCAGAGGCACAGAGATACAAAATTTCCTTTGTATCTGCTCAGCTACTCTGGATTTCTGCCCTCTTTTTGGTGCGTTTCTCACCTACAGGCTGTGGAAGAGGCAGGGAACACGCTGCAGCCACCTCAGTACCTGCTCGTATCTTTCCTTCCCTTTACAGAAGCATTATTTTGATTTCATTCCCTGTTGGAAGTGACAGCCAGCCTGCATTTTCCTAGTCTTTTCTAGAAGGAATTCAGTGGCAGTGGAAGGAGTCTGTACAAAGCATGGGGAATTAACCCCCATCCTATACCCTAGTTATACAGGGAATCCAATTCCATGCTGTAATCCACTCTGAAGAGTGGGGACACAACTTCAGTTTCAATGCCCACTGAACCTCAGGAGTGTTTGGAAATGAGACATTCATTACAAGGAAATAAACCAGAATCTCACACACTGTAGGATAGCATTGAACAATAGTGACTTGGATCCTGAATGCATGGGAGCCAGATCATATGGTCCAGTGCTGCTATCTGCTCATGCCATCCAGACACTTCAGTATCTCTGCTTTCAGCTAAAATGTAATGGGAACAGGTAAGATCTCAATAACCTTCTGTGTTTCACACACCTGAATATTAATGAGCAACTCAGTTCTAGGAACCTAAACTCTCCAATGCCCATCTCAAACTATCTCCCCTCATTTCTGCATCCTTAGCAGTTCTGCCTTTGCCAGGCTGATGGTCCATAGCTAACAGCCACCTTCAGATTCTGCATATCCATTGTCACCGACAGCACAGGAAGCATTCCTCGGCAGATCATCTGACACAAGGAAAGAATGACATTAGGAAATACTACTTGTCAGAAAGGGTGGTCAGGCACTGGAATGGACTGCCCAGGGAGGTGGTGGAGTCACCGACCCTGGGGGTGTTCAAGGAACGACTGGATGTTGTGTTGAGGGACATGGTTTAGTGGGAGCTATTGGTAATAAGTGAACGGTTGGACTGGATGATCCTGTAGGTCTTTTCCAACCTTGGTGATTCTATGATTCTATGAAAGATGAGCTCTGTGAGCCTGCAGAGGGCAGCTCTACCTGAGAGAGGAGGAGATCCCTTTGCTCATTGCAAAAGGAAACAAAAGTGAGCAATAAAGCACTGCAGAAAGTGAGCAGGTAAGTATCTGCATTTTATCTTCAGTTAATACTTTTTCAGCTTGGCTGATCTCTGAAATCTGATTTTGTGCTGTACTGCAAATCCATGCCTCCTGGGAAGCTTACATACCTCTTGCTGAGCATCAGCTCTCACTTCATTTGTCCATACAATCTCTACACAGTTGTCATTCTGACAACCAAGCAAGCTTAAAAACAATCTTTCCATAAAACACATCACTGTACTCAAATAACTGTTGCTCCCTGGCATCCTGTTCCATGAAATCCATCACCAAAACACTTTGCCTTCTTCGGTGAAAGGAGCTTTGTAGAGCAACAAAGCTTAAATTTACTGGGGCTCACCACCCCTCTCTGCTCACTCCAGTCTTTTCTGGGGTGAGAGCACCATGAATGCTTGGTTAAAGTCTCTGCGCCAGCTCTGGAAGGATTCACTGGATACCCTCACTGTAAGATGTGGTAAGAAAGAGGTCTTGGTTAAAGGTCTGAGAGATGACCAGCCAGACCTTTGGTGGATGCAAGAACCAAATGATGGAGATAATAAAATAGTGACTGCAATATCATCATTTCAATTCCTCTTTCTTGCTCATCTATTCATCAAGAAAACTCAAGAAAAGTGAAGTGATTAATGCAATTCAGCTGCTTTTCAAGCCTGCACCCAGAAAACATAGTATTTCCCCATCATCCTGTTAGCTCCTGCCAGCTTACTATGATTTGTGCAAGGTGAATGACCACCATTTCCATATAAACCTTGGCTATACATCCCTGCAATTTACCCACAGCAGCAAAGCATCACACCAAAGGAAATGATGCAGGTGCTAAGGCTGTTTCTAAACAGCCTTACATCTAGCTGGCTCCAGTACTGCTCAGCAACAGAGCCACCAAGACAGCCCTCTCCAGCAGCTCTCACTGGGAAAGGGGGCTGAAGTCTGGGTACCACACTAAACTACCAGTGACTGTATCAGCTATCTACCCTACTATTAAAAACTTCATGCACTAGGCTAGTTTGAATCATACAAAAATCTTGCTTGACAACTTACAGGGATCAAAGGAGCATCTCAATCCCTAACAAAAGCAGGCAGATCTTGAAGTTTTACTGGTGATGAGTTTCTTCCAGGTTATGTAAAATATTGCAGCAGTCTTAAGGTTGAGGGGGGGGAAGACAGGTGAGTGTAATTACTTTGGTTAATCACATTGAGGAGTTAAGGTTAGTGGAACCAAACCCAAGCTGGTGTGAATCATTGTAGCTCCACTGAAGGGAACACTTGCATTATTTACTCCAGATGAAAATCTGCTTCAGTAAGTTGAACAGAACAAGAAAAGGCTATAAACAGAGTCAGACTTATAAAATAGTAACACAATTTTCTGTCCTTAAAGTAAATCACTCTCTATACTGGATTTCAAATCCTTGGAACATGTTGCATCTCTGCCATGTCCTGGAAGCTCTGCTTTCTGAGCTGCTTTGCCAATGTACTGCAAGGCATTTTGCAGATGGGACAAGACTAGCAGCCAGAGGTTATCTCTAACATCAAGATGAGGTGTAGGGCAGAGGGAACAGATAAGCCTCTGAGCACATTAGCCCTTATCACATCATTCCACCTGCAAAAAGACTCAGACCATCCCAACCATCATTCCAGAGCCTAGCTGCTATAACGCGGCGGATGGAGAAGTACAAAATGAAGATGAGCACTTTGACTTTACAGTGCCCTGTAACGTCAGCAACTCACACTGACCTGAAATGGTCACTCACAACAACATGCAGCATCTCAGAGACAAGGTAACACAAAGCTTCCCTTCAGTTTCCATACCCTACAAGGACAGGCTTTGCACATTAAGGTACTAAATCAGCAAATTCTACTTCTCTCATGCTGCCAAAGGATTCTATTTCTCATGGTTTCCCTGCCACAGGAGTCTGATTCACACTGCTGAGCTGATTTGCATATTAATCCAATAACCCTTCGCAATTAAATGGAAAAGGGAAAATAAGAGAGAAAGATGAAGCCCTGTACAGATGTTGTCCTCACATATGGTCCTCCATATGGTTGTGTGTCACTGATGCTTCACTTTATAAGATCTCTCTTCAGACAAGTAACTCCAGCCCCTTCCATACCGCAATCAGGAGATTGATTAAGAAACAGGTAACACAGCAGGCCACTTTGTCATTGCTGATAAAAGTGCTGAACAGCCTCTACTAAATTACAGCTATCAATCTCCTATGCTGTACATGGGTACATTCATTATTTCTTCCATTCCCTACCGAGACAGATGCTTCCCATTTTCTTGACATAAGTTGTGTGGATCACTTGCCCATCTGGCTTCCCTACATTGTTACAAAGGTATCTCTCCCTCAGATGTCATCTTTCAATTTCTAATAGCCTCCACATGGAGACAATAATATTATTTAACATTCCTAAAAGACAGGTCTCTAATCCCCTGAAATTTGTTAATTGACCTTAACATTGTCATGTTGTTGGGATGTACTACTAGCCTAGATTTACAGGACTGGTACCAGTGACATGATATGCCATGCATCACAGTGATGACTAGTGACAAAGTAGACAAATGAGCAGGGATTTTAAATCCAGATTCCCTTGTTCCCATCACTGTGTAAAGACTCCTTATCTGGACCAGCTGATGCCAATGAATTTCCTCTTCTCTGTTCAGCCCCTGTCCCACACTAATGAAACTCTTTCACAGAGGCATGAGATGACAGATTGTCGTTAAGAAAATTCATGTAATAATGCTGTAGACTGCTTTGTGGAGACAATGGAACATTCAGCGTTAGCTTTTAATATAGTAAGAAAAGAGTAAATTCACCTTCTGCTGCTCCAGCGGATATAAACTCAAGTTTGCCACCATTTGAGTGAGGCATTCAAGCTAGAATACTGAGCAATCTTCTTGATGTGCCATGTGTTGAACCTGCGTGACTAGGGGTAACATCTCTAACTGGAGCCCTCTGACTAGCAGATAAAGAAAGGAGCTGCATCAGTGGATTTCCATTTCATATTCGCACCTGGCCCATAATCCTTGAGGGGAAGGCAACCATAGATGTAATATGAGAGCAATCCTACAAACAATCTCTCCTAAGCATCACTTTCTCCAGGCAGAGGAACGGACAGTTTGAAATAGCAGTTCATTTTTTTTGTGACTCACTTCCATGTCATTATACCAATAAGATTCTGTCTCTCCGGGGTGTTTTTCTCCAGTGATTAAAGCTGTGAGCCTTCGACCTTGTGCCTTATCAACACTACACAACACACGCTATAACCACCTAGAAACTTGCTGCCTTTCATCCCTTATTGCTTAATAAACTTGCCAGCAGACGTATTGCAACAGAATAATGAAGCTAAGCGATTGCACTCAGCTCAGTAAATCTAGGAGCAAAGCCCGTTAAAAATAAATAAAATTAGATTTAAAAAAAACTAATTGCAGAAACGTGGAGTGTTATGAAGAGACACTGTCAGTTCAGCCAAAGTTCACAAACCATTCACTCTTGCCATTCCCACCGCTGAGACAAACAGCAATGTGAGAAGGGATGAGGGTAGGAGGGTGCACAGAGCTAGCAGAAGAACAGAAGGAAATGTCAGGACAGATTCAAGCACAGTCTGCACACATCAGAGAGCTGCCACCGGAGTTGTGGGCAGCATCACCTTTGGCATGAGGTACTCGGAAACAGGTGCTTTGGCAGAGTGACACGGAGAAGGCAGCCCAGCACCTGGCTCCAATCACAAGCAGCTCCCCAAGTTTCAGATTCAGTAAAATTGCAGCCAGCTGAAATTAATAACCTGCAGTTTATGCTGCATTATCCCTGCTCCGAGGAAGAACATGAGCAAGACAATAGTAGGGCATGCAGTAAGCAACACATTTGTAGGAACATCCCATTGCTGTACGGCACAGTCATATGCTGGCTACTCAGGGCCAAATGTCTTGCCAAAGTGGATAAGGTGGGGAAATACTTTAGATCACAGGTAGGATGAACAGCTCTCCATTGCCTGTGTATGGAGCCTACAGTGATCACATTTCCACCTCTGGATGCCTTGTTTAGACGTTACAGACAGATCACACACAAACAACCCACAGTACCCATGACACTGCCTGTCACATACTGGTCAGGCTGAGACTGTTGAGAAAGCAAGACTCAAATCCACAGAATTCAACCTCCAGGAAAAAAAAAAAAAAAAAAAGGAAAAAAGAGCTATGCTTACTCCATATCTACTCTCTCCAGCATCAGGGAGCACATTAAAGCTCATGCTAGGTCCCCTTCTACCTGTACATATCCTTCTTTCCATCCTTCCTCTGACAATAGCACCATGCTGTAAAGCCCACTTAGTGCTTCTTTTCTGCATCTGCAAAGGGATGTCAGGGTGGAAAGCACTGACTTCACTACTCACAGAAAGGTCTTCCTGATCAGATGGCAAGTCAGGACACAGGAAAGGACAGATGCTACAAGGAGACCACTCCGTTGCTCGTACAGTACTCAGAACAGCCCCAGGAGTTGACCAACCCCAACAAAAGGATAAGCATTCTCCAAGTCCCATCACAACACCGGTGGTTTCCATCACCAGCACCCAGAAGTACTTTCACCACCTACACACCTGTATCCAAAGTTTGTGCTGTGTTTGGTTTCCCAGAAGAAATTCCTGCTGCAGGTGTAAGCTGCCGGTGGGCCTTTCCACCAAACCATGCAATACATCTCCCAGATAGACAGGGAACAAGGGGAGGGAGTTCCATCACTGCAGCACACTTCACAGTAAGCACTACAATTTATAGCACATAAATACTGTATATATACACTGCAGAGTTTCAGAGACAACATTATCATCTCAAAGGGTAAGTAGGAGGCGGGAGTAACAGCTTGTAACAACTGTAGCACAGACAGCTGCTTTCTTTGCTGTATCTAATGCTGCTTAGGGAGGTAAAATAGCTGTACCAGCAGTGCCTCTGTTAGCATACACCACAGCTCTGTGTGAGGCTTCTGCTGAATAATTATGTTAAAAAAAATGCAATCATGTAAACAATCTTGTAGAGGCTTTTAGGGAGAAATTTCAGACAAAAATCATTCATAACTCTGGGTGCATCCATTCCCCACAAAGCAGAGAAGCTGCCCTCACACTGGTCTCATGCACCGTGCTCAACTCAGACTGTCCAATTCAATTGCTATGGCCATGAACCTGCAGACAGGATTACTCTCCTGTAATGTTAGCTGTCACTGCCAATACCCACCTGAAAATTCAGTACTAGTCCTCTCTCCTGTTCCCTTTCCTCATCCTGATCATCAGATACATGGTCTCCCCCTCCCTTGTCCTTGTATCAGACCCTACACACAGCCCACCCAGATCACTAATTTGACAAAGATTTTTTTCTTCCCCTTGCCTTGGTGGCAAAGTTTTGGCCAAGTTGATCAATTTAATTAGTTGAATCGTCCAGTCAGGAGCTAACTTGCAAAACCAAGATCAAAGCTGGCTGCAGCTGCACCAAAGAATACACACAGAGGGAATGTAGAAACTATCAGGATCAGCAAGACATGGGATCAGTGCAGCTGCATTTCTGAACTGCATCTTCTGTTAATCATGGAGCATCTCATGCTAGATTGCCTTGATTAGATGAATAGCTGATTTCTCCCCTAAAGGATGCAAGAAATTATATTCTCACTGGCCTAGTTTGTTCTGGTTCCTGCATAGTTTGACTCTACTGACCAAAAACCAGCTTTTTATTATTTGTGCTTGGAGTTCACCCTGAGGAACTCTGGCAAGATGCAGCTATGGCATCTGTAATGGTAAGAAGCACAACAAAGGTCAAGGTGAACTTGTTAAAACAAGTGGAATCACTCAGTACTTGTGTTACCTTCACAGACTCATCAACCAGCTCAAGATTTTAGCAGACAAATAATAGATGCATGCAACATCTGACTAAGTTTTTGCAAATTATCTCCAGCCGGGACAGTCCATAGTACAGGGCTATTTCACATAGAGATAACAACTGGTTCTGAAAGCCTCTGAGATACCAGCCACCAGACACACAACATGGAGGTGAGGAGAGCAGATCATTATTTCCTCACCCTATTTTTGCACAGGTGTTTGCTGCTGGTCAGAGGACATCAGCACAGATCTCTGCTCTGACCCATCGGGAAGGTCCTTATGCTCTCTAGCCCAGACATACTACAGCCATGAGCCTTAATTCCTTCTTTCTGCTTGGAGTTGTCAAAAAAAAAAAGAAAAAAAGAAAAACAACAACTTTGCTTTTTCCTTTAAAGATATCAGATGGAAAGTCTTCCACACTGATGGTCTGACTGAGCAGCAACAGAAGAGAACTGCCACAGCTACAGTCTCAGTAGAGAACTTGAAGAAAACATCAGGACTTATGGATCCAAACTGAAACACTCATTCATATACCAACTGCAGATGAGTCAGCATCAGAAGAAAAAGAAATTGCCCCACCATACATAATACCAAATGGGATAGATAGAAAACACAGCAGCACCTCAGGACTTGAAGATGAGCACAATTTCTCCCATTAAAAGGCTGAAGGGATCTTCCAGCCATCAAAGCAAGCAGGGAGTTGCAATCCAGTGAACTTTCTCCTTGAGGGCAAAGTCTGATTATTCTTTTATAAGTGCAGGCTCCCTCCAGCAGTTTGGCTTACACATGATTTTTCTCCAGCCAGATGGCTGCAGGGCTGCAAAGGCCACATGTGCCTCTGGGCGTCTCTGCCTGCAGCAGCACTGAAGGATGCCACAGGAGCTGAAGGCAGAGCCCAGCCTGGGACATGCAGATGGCCTGTGCCAGCCTCCTGCCCACAGGTATGACAGGGTACAGCCACAGCACACTTGGAGATAGAGTTCAAGGTGGGAAAGGCAGCCATGTCCCTGGTCATAGGACCTTTTTTTTTTTTTTGTGGTAACTCCTATTGTGATGCATTTGGTCCGCAGAACAGCTCAACATGCACTCATGCTCCAGCAGCATGGCACTGCTAAAGATCCTTAGCACCAAATATCCCAAGAACAAAGCTCTTCCAGTGGCTTCTTGGTCAAAAAGCCCATGTTCTTGAGGGCAATACAAAAGCTACCAGAATGACATTACAATTCAGGGCCTTGAGTGATGCTCCTGACCAGGCTGAACAGCCTGCCCCTGAGTTGTATGTCAACAGACATGTCGGAGTTGCCCTGCGCAGCTGTGAGCTGAGTCCACAAAACACGATGCAAACTCCTGTATTTGCACTAGTACAAAAGTCCCCCTCCATCACCAGGTGAAAAGCTAACTTTTTGTCAGTCACATCCCTTAGAAAACATCTGGGAAAGCAGCAGAAATCCACTGCACTGCCTTCTAGATGTGGCTGTCCACATGGACTCATTTTCCAGACTTCCAGTACAAAGTGATGAAAGGCTCAGCCTCAGCCCCTAGCATTCCACTGGGCAGCTGAACAGTCTGAGCACATGGAAGAACACAAAGACCCCTGCTTGTCATGCTGAAGATACAACCAGCACAGCCCCCGTGAGACCTGCTTGACCCCCACCAAAACAACAGTACAACTAGTACAAGCTCAGTATGAACACATTTGCTGGTGTAAATCCTCCTGGTTCCCAGGAAATCAGTGTGTTTACAGCCTCAATTTAAGCTGCTATGAGCATCATCTCACTATAAACATATTCGTACTATTATCATTGTACTGCATGGGTCATTGCTATACAAATGTTTGCGTTGCCCCCATTCATCACCAGTCTGCCTCTGCCTCAGGGTGAACTTGCTTGAAACCTGGTATGCTCTCCTAGGATTGGAAATCTTAAAGGCACTGCATCTGTTTCGCACACTGAAAAGCTCTGCACCCTTATCCAAATTCCCCTTCTACCAAAGTCCTATGTGAAATCCAAAGCACGAGGGACTGTTGAATTCAGAAAGTCATTCTGGCACAAGACAAAATCTAGACCTTCTGAGCTATATCTTTGGACCAAGACCCAAGGCTAAATTTACCTTCCCTTCTGTCAGTTTATTGTGATTTTTTTTAGATTTATCACCAGCCTTTCCTCCTCCTTTTTCTTTTTCTTAATTAGACCATTGAAGCCTTGTTTTCAAGAATCACGTGGATCCCAGAAGAAGCTTTTAAGTCTCTGACATCAAATGGCAGGCAGTTTACTATAGTTAATTATGGTAATTTTAGCTTAGTAGTAGCTTCCCTCTGAAGAGTCAAGACTACTTAGAAAAAGCCCCAGCCTTAGGCATGAATTTCTAAGAACATATTTTTTGCCATTTATTATTTTACAAAGCTAAGTAGCAGCAGAAACTTGAAACCCAGAGGGGAAAGAAAAAAGAACTGACAAAAAGAATAAGCTTTCAGGGGTTTTATGGCATTGCATGATACACAATCAGACCATGTTTGCCTTTCATAGGCATCAGACACTGCTTCACTGAGCTGCACTACAGGGTCTGAGTCTTCCACAAGCAGACCCATTACCTACCACAGCCGTGCTCTGCAGCTGAGATTGATGTGAATTGCAGTGGGGGACTGATGGGCTTCCAACAGATCCCTCGTCAGGGAAGGAACAAAGGTCTCCTGAAAACACGAGGTGGGTTGTCACAGGCATCTGGCAGTCCCAAACAGCCAGCCCAACATCCCTGGATGCAGAATGTGGTGGGACTCACTGTATTCACCCCTGCTCACAGATCTACGCTATCCCACACATCTAGGGATCAGCAAGATCATGAAATAACAGTAATCTGCACCACAAGCACTCCCATATACTACCTAAAATCTCAACACAAGCTTGTAACTGAACCAAACTGAACACAGCTGAGGTACTTACAAGAACAACCAATTTCAAATCAGTCTATATCAAGAGGAGAGCTTCTTGCACAAGAGGTGCGTGCATCCGCCAAAACCGCCAGGCCAAGTGAGGAGGAGTTGAGACTTTCTCATTGTCTGAGCAAACCCTTCTGCCTGTACCTTGAATACTCAACCAGACATGAGTTAAATAAATTTGCTTTCCTCTTTCCCCTACCCCCACAAACCCTTTTCTGTTCCAAATCAAGGTTATTAACCAGGCTTTCTGTGTGGGTTTCTGTGGAGATATTTCCTTGTTTGGGGAGAAGTTCACCAGCCAGAAAGAAAATAAAAACAGGGAATCTTGACAGTTTGCTTCTGATTTCTACAGCTATGAGTTTGCCTGGATAATCCAGGGGCTTTAAAACACAAAGTCTCTCTCCTACAAAAGGTTTGAAAATACAGCTTTTATCAATTACTGAAATAGTAATCTTCCAGTCTACTTTCCACTGCAGAGTTTATTTCATCTTCAGGCTCCCCTTCCAGGCAATTTAGTGATTCACCTGGGACTCCAGAAAGCATTTGGAGCAGTTTAAGTCAAACTTTCAAATATTTATTGCAAGGTGGGTTTGAGGCAGGCACAAGAACGTAAGACAAGTTCAAAGCCTCCTGCATCCCCATCTCAGAGCCGCAGGAAAGGGAGGAGAAAGAAAATCCGTCTCATCTAATCTAATCAAAAGCAAATATCTCAGCAATTGCTATGGTCCTTTCCAGAAGTTCTCATTCTCTGGGTGATGTAGCTGTTTGTTTGCCAAGTGGTTTGAACAGCTTAATCATTGTTTAGTGTAAGAGAAAGTAATTGGTTTTTGAAGTTATACTATCTGGGACATTGCACAGCATTGAGAAAATCACCCACATTTTCCAGAACATCTTTTTAAATACAGTTTGCCTTTTTCAGAGAAGTAAATCTGGGTCTCTGCCTACTTTCAGACAATGAAGTTCTGGCTGTCAGCAAGCTTCTTTATCAGCAAATGTGACTTGTTTTAAGTTCAGATGGAGGTGGTGCTTTAAATCAAACTGATCCTGCTCACAAAAAAAAAAAACAATCACAACACTTAAATGACCCTGAAGGCCCTTTCCAGCTCTATTTTGTATTATTCAAGCATAGACATTGTTCTTGTTTCTCCTATAAACACCCCATCCTGAACACTGTGGTCACTCTAGAGAGCTGCCAAGCAGCACACAAGAATTTGAAGTTTGGTACCCACAGACCCACCAAAGCACTTCAGCACACACATGGTCACTAGAAACAGTCACTAGAAACTATGGGACAATGTGTCTGGGGCTCTAAGGAGAAAAGGAGCCTTGGAAAAGATGCCAAGGTGTATAAAACAAAAGAACTCCCTCTTCACAGGCTATCCAGCTCCAGTGCCATAGCCAAGACCTTTATTTTCAGTAATCTTGGGTCATTCCATTTCCTGACAGTGAGAGAGACCAGCCAGCCGCTCTAAGAAAACACAAGGACAATTCCAGTGACAATATTGTAGTAGGATCAGCTGAGGCAGAGGGAAAACACTTGTTTCTCCCCACTGGATTGTAAGGTCCATTTCACTGCCAGGAGCAATGGCCAAGGATGGCACATCTGTTATTCCCTGTGTCTCAGAGCCAGCTCTGCTTTTCTCATGTCAAGGCTGCCTCCTGTCAGACTCCTGACTGCAAGTTTTTGAACTCTTACCAGCTCCCCCCTCAAACTCACATGGAAAAACAATGATCAAAACTGCAAGAGAAGACTCATCCTCACTGCCCAGATAACACAGTGAATGAAGGAATAATAGGAAAACCTCCAAGAGCCTTGAAGTTCCCCTTGGAGAAGCCTACAGTGCTCAGCAATCCAGATACGCTCCCTTCTGCAACCTGGGACACAGTAGCTGATTCCTGCAGTCACACTTCAATTCTTCCTCTTAATGACTAGAAGATTAGAGAAGGTAAAAGCAACTGAATCATGCTAGCATCTAGCTCAGAGAGTGCTCTTTAGCCACAGATCAAGGCATCTTACACAGAATATAACTCAAAGAGTTACAACAAGGCCCAGGATTGTGCTAATAGCCAACAGAGAAGCTTCTAAGTGCTGTGCAGAGGGGCTTACGCTATAGGGCAGTATGCACTCTGGATGGGTTCAGCTCTATTTCTTAGTTCTCATTTTCCAAATTCAGCCACATGCACTCAAGAGCAGGTGCAGCATCAGATGGAAAGTCTTCCCCAATAATCACCCTCCTCACAGTCCAACCCATATCCACATAAATTTAACAACTTATGCATAAAAGATAACTGAATAAGCATTTGCCTTCTGGGCTGGCATCAAAAAGCACTGCTCTCTCATTAACCAGGCCTTTCCCTTAAGATAAAAGTTGCTATACTTACTGGTGGTAAATCAGTGACCTTGTTGGGTGTGTTTTCCTGTCCCCGTGCCTGACAGCTCTGCAAGCCCCTTGCAGTGGGCACCTAGAAGTCTGTGGTCCAGCTGAAGTCATAGGTCCACAGAGCAAGAGAGCCCTCTGCAGAAAACAGAAAAAGGGAGAAGGACTGAATGAAAAAAAGCAAACTACGCAACTTAGCGCTGTAATTTTGTTCAGGGGGGGACTCTCCCTGTCCCAGCCCTTGGAAGCAAACTGTAATACCTTTGCTTTTATGACCAGGCATGAGCAATTGTTCACATATCAGCCCTAAGGGTACTGTGGTCAACCTGCAGACCTACCTGCTGTCATTCCCTCCCTCTGCTTGTTAGAAACTTGAGTTCAGAAGTGTTTCCAGCTGCCAAGAAATCAATTGCAGTGGTTGGAGGAGACAGGGGGCAGGGCACAGGTGCTCTCTGCAGGCAGACACACTGATTAAAGAGGTTCCCACCCCAAGGCTGTGCAGCCACCTGCCAGCGCAGCAGCCCACAGTTCTCCTCAGTCCAGTTTGTGGAAGGGAAAAAAAAAAAAAAAAAAAAAGAAAATCAGCCTGAGGGTTGTCAAACATTCAACCCGTTTACTCAGCCTGCTGGGTTTTCCAAGAAGCAGGTCAGCAGGAGCTCAGCTGAGCCCCTATACCAGCAAGGCCAGGGGCAGCCACATCACTCCAAAGGGCACATGGGGGTGAGTGGCATTAGCCATCCAGAGCAGCATATTTAAAGGAAAGCATTTCCCTATCCATAAGGCATTATAGAGAGAACTCTTCAAGCTTGCTGGAGCATGGGCTGCAACAAAATCCAGACCTAAGCACATAGTCTCTCCCCCACACTTGCTTTCTGCTGCCAACACCAGACCTCCTCATAACCACAACCCTCTGCAGACCCTCACCACCAACTTGTTTTCCCAAATCTTGTCTGCCAGTTGTCCCCTGAGGACACTTTATGTAATCTGATGTCAGCATACCCAAGCTACCAATAACAGCTAAGGACAAAGGCAGGGACCTACCTAAGCCAAGGCTAAGGACCATGCCTGCCATGCTTTCCTCCCTACTCTGGTCATTGGTGGAGTTTTCCCCTTGGGAATGCCAGCTCTGCACAGTCTCTCTGGCCCCAGAAACACCTCCTGCAATGGCCAAGTGAGCAGAGCAGCCAGTGCCCGCTCTCCTGCAAGCTACCTACAATATCGCTGCTTCTGCCCAGCTTCTCAGCTGCCACAGCACCACCTGGCCACCAAACTGGGTTCATCTGCAAAAAGCTTGGCAGTAGTGATTCAGGGCATTTTCACTGCAGCCCTGGCCCCAAGCCTGCTGCAAGAGCAGCTCTACACCCAGCAAACCACTTGAACTCTCCATGTCTCATTTAACAACCTGCCAGATGATGCTAATGCCATCTCACTAGGCTGCACTGGCAATTAGTGTTTCTAATTCACTGGAGGATTTCTAGTTTGTTATATACACACATGCACCAAAATATTGGTATTTCTGTGCATGCCAGCCCCGTGAAAGGGCACAGCAGGAAGCCTTCAGCCCACAAGACAGTTTCCTGTGTCAATGCAGCAATGTGATGCTCCTGCATGACCAGAACTAACCAGCTACACCATGCAGCAGCATATTCCCTCTGGTGTTTGCATATAAATAATTATTGCAAAATGGGTTCTAACTAAAGAGGCTTTCCGCTTTGTTTGTTTTTGGCCAGAATTATTGCCTGTGAGGAGAAATCAGAAAGCTTTAGGCAGTTGTTATTGTTAAAAACACAGTTTGCAGAGAGGCAAAAGTCTCATCTGAATAACAAAGCCATTCCTGTTGATGTTGTCATTGTTTAAGAGCAGTTTAAGCCCTGGGGTAGGTAGAAAAGGGGAAATAAGAGGAATTTATCTGTCTAACATTTTAAAACAGATACCATCAATGATTAAAAAAAAAAAAAACATTTTGTGTTTGAGCACTAAGTAGAACATCATACGGTTTCTAGGAAAAAAAGTTCAGGTAAAAAGAGGATTTAACAAGTCATGAAAATATTGTAAAAAGTATATTTTAAAATAAATATAGCTAACATTTCATCCCTCTTTAAACACTCAAGCTTTGTAGCATACTTAGCCAAGCTTGCCATCATCACTGTTAGAACAGACCAGGAAACAAGAGGCCTTCAGCATTCTCCCTTTGAGTTCCCAGTGCAGAGCCTGAAGCACAAAGCATCCCCCCACCCCATATACCTCATCCTCCATGGCCCATTGAGTCTGTGGAGTGGGGCTGTGCCAGAGACATAGATCCCAAGAAGGAGGGACAGGAGAAGACAGAAAGCAGACAGGGCAGCAACTGCTGCACAGAGCAGTAGTGACACCAGTCCCATTTTCCATCACTGGCTCCACATAACATAACCACAGTTTTAACAGCCCACTGCTCACAACTGGGAACATAGTGGGCATCCAAAGGTCACGGGTGTCAGACCCGAGCAGCTTCTGTATTAAACCCATCCTTTACAGCTAAGCAACGGAGGGAGCAGAGCTGCCTGCATCACATGTTCATGCAGCCAGCCATGGAAGTCAGCAGTAAAGAGACAGAATCAAGAAATCCATGGATATGGTGGTATTTACCATATCCACGCATGCACAGAGGCCTTCAGGTTTAAGGAGTTTGTCACTCTTAGTAAAGCAGCACATCCCTTTTACACTCTGCTAAACTCTGCTTTTCTTCTTTAAGCCTAACCAAAGTAAGACTTATTGCAGATGCTTCCCAGGGTACATTCACAACATTTAAGTTACAAAAACCAATCATTTTTGACAGGTGTCTGACATATTTTGATTTAAAAATTGAAAAGGTTCATTCTTTATCCAGGAAAAGGAAAAACCGTATTTCTGGTAATTGCTTTGCAAGCAGTGACTTGTTATAAAAGGATCAGTGTTTTCCTCCAGAGAAACAACTAAAGATACTCCTAATTAACAGTGAGCTAATTACTACCAAGCCTCCTGCGCAACACAGTGACAAGTGAAATCACCCCTGCTTGCAACTGCTGGGGCTTCACTGAAGGCAAAAGTGGGAAGGAAGTGCATCACCCTCCCCTTGCCTGGGGACTGACTGCAGCCCCCACATTAACCCCCATAATGGGCCCCTTAGCCCTACTAAGACAGCTCCATCCCCTCTTTCTATGCACATCAGAGCTCTTTTCTCCCATTTGTCCAGAGTTCTGCCTGTCTTGGTTTGAGCCATTATGAGCGTGGGCCTGCCCAACAGTCCAAGCTCACCTGAGCCTTTAAGGAAAGGCTTTCCCAACCTTGGTGTGCACAAGATTTCCATAGCAGGGCCCCACTATTGATTCTCAGACACAATTACATGCTTTTTTCTTTTTCCTAAAAATGAACAGAAGATCCCAAAGAAACAAACAAGGAATAAGACCTTTTTGTTTCCATTTTCAGAAGTTGAAGCGTTGCAGAATTTCATTTAGTTTTCATCACCTCTTCTCTAAACTTTGTCATATTTCTTGCTGCTGGAAGAGAGGAAACCAGCTGGAGAAAACAGGGAAATGAACCTGAAAGATCTGAGAACTCAGAATGTTTGAATTGCAACATTTGCAATGCATTTTGTCATTTAAATACAATGAAGCTGGCTTTGACTTTGTTAAAAACAGCCCTCCATGCAGATTTTTTCAGACTGAAAGTCTTCACAAACAGGTTTTGCATACTCACACTGCCCGTGGGGTCAATCTGTCCCATCTGTCTGCACCCCTTTTCACTGAATCTACGACCTTTTTAACCTGGTGGCCAGTTTTGAAAGAAATCTGCTGCCTCTACCAGAGCTGAGGTGTTCGTGGGTTCTGATCCACAGCTGCAGATCCAAGCCCAAGGAACCGGGGCTAAGCTAAGTTCCTCAACATCCTCATGCTCATCAAATCATCATACAATTGTTTGAGTTGGAAGGGACCATTAAAGGCCTTCAGGTCCCACTCCCCTGCTCTGAACAGGGACACTGTCAGCTCCATTATGTGCTCAGAGTCCCATCCAGCCTGACCTTGGGTGCCTCACCACATGATACCAAGAGACTTCAGCAAACCCAGATAGCAGATGCATCACATTCTCCACCTCATTACCTGAGAGGATCCTCTGCATCAAATCCTCTTGTTTTTAAACAGCTTTGCTTCTTGCAATGGATTGGAAGCATAAAGCAATCAGGAAAAGTGAATGTTTTGCAGATCAGACGCTGCTCATCATAGAATGTTACAGCTCCTAAATTATTAACAGTAAAAAATGAGGTGTCCCAGAGCTGCTCATTTCTGGATGAGGGAGAGTAGGAGGGGGTAAGAAGAAAGGATTGTGCTATTACCGGTTATTTTTATCCAGCGTTTCTATGCTTCTGTCATTAGCTAATTGATGACACAGCCTGTTTAATATTATGTCTGCCTTCGGTATTTATAGCTCACCAATTACTGTGGTATCTAGGTGCTACTAACAAGCTGCTCTCAGATGAATTTGGATGCTCACAGCCAGATCTCTTGGTGCAAGTAAGCACGACTCCCTTGCAGCCAGCAGTGCGCTGTTTTATGCCAGCCTGGGACTTATCAGCAAGCATTTAATCACATGTGGTGATGCTGGGTCCCAGCTCAGCCCACACTGAGATGCAGTAACACTGAAAAAGGCACCATATGGCCCACTACAACAGCAACAATCCCCTCAATACCTGTGATGTTTTTCCAGCACTCGCCACCAGAGGACCCAAGGCCAGCTCTAAGGACACCCTTACAGTCACCACAGCCTCCTGCACGGTCACAAGCAACATGAGCTTAACTCTGAACCATTTGACCCAAGAACCTATTTCCTGGCTAGAGAGAGGGAAAAGGGCCCACTTCCAGGCAAGCAACCAGTCAGATGCCCCCCCAAACATCAGCAGTCTCTTTGTAGTGAGTTCTTTACTCCCAGCAGCCACAATGCCAGATGGCCAAAGTCTTCCCCTATCAGGGCAGACCCTCAGGCAGTACTGCTAAAACAGGTAAACTGCACTACCCATCAGAAGATCAGCTTCCACACACCAAAACCACCCTTCACTTTAACGGAGGGACACCAGACAAATCAATTAGACCCTGTCCAAAAACCTCCCATTCCTATTGTCTGTTACCAGGAAAATAAGCCTCAGTGCATGCAAGAGCTTCCCGCCACTACAGCTTCTATTTGATATAATAAATGTGCATTCCCGATGACACCATGCTCCCAAAGAGCAGATAGTTGAGGTGAGGGCCTCTCAGACTGACAGCCTTCAGCTGTTTCAACTGATCTCTCCAACAGGAGAACCTCAGGAGCATCCTCTGACAAAGGACTGTCACTCCAAAGGGCAATAGGCAGCACAAACAGGAGTGCTCAGCTAGAATAAAAGAGCAATTTCCTGCTAATTGTAAACAACCACGATGCCCATGTATTTCAGTTCTGCCTTTACTGAGTAAACCTGAGAAATAATGAAACCTGGAGAGAACATTTTAACTTTTATTGTGCTGGGTAAATGCTCTATAACATTAACAATTAAAAAACAAACAAACAAAAAAAAAAACATTGCTTCCTGAATAGCAAAATGCCAGGCCATTGGATTAGTCCTGCTCAGACCCCTTTTGTGATCGGGGTGTAATTGTCCACCAGCAAGGATCAATCTCTCAAAATTAGTGTGCGTTACCCGGCTCCAGACTGCCTGGAGCAGAAATGAACAGGGCTTAAAGCTGAAATGCACCAAAATCTGCTCGTGACCTCGAATCAAAGAGCAGGCTTTCTGGTGGCATTCTCCTTGCAGAAGCCTCCTGCCTTTCTTTGCATCCCTCCTTCACGAGATTATTTAGTTTGGCCTGAAAAGTACTTTCCCATTGGAAGTCTTATTGAAAGAAGCACACATATTTGCGGAGTTTGTTTCAAAATTGGGCATATTCCACTAAAGAGCATTTAGAACACTCCCAGACAGCTGTAACAGCATTCAATGTTTCTATTAAATCTTCTTCATTTATAGAAAACTGCCTGTCCTTCTAAGTGAGGAAGAGGCAGGGAAGTTTGTCTCCAGGATTGCATTCTTCACAGCAACTCCTTCAAGGGACACATAGCTTTAATTGTAAGAGGGGAGAGGAAGGCTGCAGAATCAATGGCAAAGATCAGGTGGGCTGGGGAAGAAAGCAGCCATGTTAGTCCATTTTGGCAGACAGTGCTCTCTGTAGCAACACCTCCATTGGGCTGCTCAGAAGGAATATTTACCACTGCAGTAGCTTCTGCTGGCATGTTCTAGTTCCCTGGTCTCTGCAAGCAGACAGGCACCTGGGGGGACTGTCCAGAAGCTTTCAAGTCCCTTACGAAGACAAGGGATAAACAAATCTCCAACAATTACAGGGAGGCGTTCTGCTTCCTTCAGAGACCTGCATAGTTGCAAAGGGAAACAGACAAGGCACCGCCTTCCCTCTGCTCTCCTGTTACAGAAACAACAAGCATCAGCAGAAAGTTTGTCACCAGAGATCAAAACAGTGGTTCAAACAGCTGAGTAGCCTCTCCCAGTCTCATTTTAGGAGGAAGAAACCAGAGTAAGAAAACAAGGCCTTGCAAAAGTCATGAAATCATCTGCATCAGCATCACAGACCTCATCTGTCAACACCTTCCCTACAATGCACATAAAAGAATGAAGTTTGGGCTGAACACAGTGCAAGTCAGCTCAGAGCACATTTGCTATGCAGCAACAGGGAGCAGCTCCTGAGCCATACAGGAGGAAAAAGCAGCTCCTGATCAGAGCAGAGCAGCTATTTTTCTTTCCCAGCACATTGCTTGCCTCAGCCATTCCTTTCTTGCAGAGCTTACAGGGCTCAGACTCCCTACGATTAGTCCCATCTTACCCACCCACCAGTACTGCAGTAGTACTGATCTGCTAAGGTTTAAGTGAGAACCTTGAGCCAAGCTGGATACTTGGAAGAGTTGGGCAGGGCTGTGCTAACTAGGACCTCAGCGCCACTAGGCACAGGATGGAGGAAAATCTGCCTGTGGACTGCTCTCCACTATTGGCCTCAGCAGACATGGGACAAATCACCCACCCCTCAAACCCTCATTCCCAGCATCCTCCTTCACTAGAATTCCCATTAGTGTAGGTCTGTGGAGATGCACGGACACCAGCAGCAAGCAGACAGCTCTGCCTGGAGTCCCCCTGCACCATGCCTTGCACAGATCAGATATAAGCCTGCTAGCAGCAGGCAGCACACAGAGGAGGTACAGCTCATGGAATGTGTGCCCAGCACAAGGAGGCCCAGACCTGCATTCTGTTAAACACCACAGACACAGCCCAAAAACAAGGATGTGGCTTCCGCTCTAAAAGGGAGCAATAATTCCGCCCTTCCCTCCTACACAGGGACAGCAGAAGCTGCTGACAGCCATGCTCCCCTGCTGCATAGCATGAAAGCAAGGAAGATATGTTATTGACTGAAAGCTGGTCAATGTTTATTATTAGCACAAATGGTAACTGCTGCAGGCCAGGTTTATCTCCCCGTGCATCAGACATAATGATGGTACAGCAGCTCCAAGCACCAAAGCTTCCATTGGGGTGGTGACATACCTGGCAGCAAGAACATCCCCCAAGCATGACCTGAGAAGAGACCTTTAGCCGAGCAGGGAAAGGGGGCACCAGCAGGAAGGCACTGCCACAGCAGCACCAGCACATCCGTCCTAAAAAAGGATACAAAACCACAGGGGCAGGAATGCACTTTGAGCTGGGTTTCAGGAAGCACTCCCACTCTCTGCAGGGCTCTCCTCATTGCTCTGGATCCAGATAATATAAACTCCACTAATGGATTAGGGAAGGAACACACTGAGCTCCCAGTGCTTAAACACATGAGAACTTGGCTCTGTGTAGGATGTGACCTTTTCGCCCCAGGAGCTAACAGGGATGCTTCATGAGCACACGGCACCCCTGAACCCACTGTGCTGCATGGGAGGAGAAGCAGCAGAGGACCCAGGGCTCTTCTGCACGTATTTTGTGGTTGCTGCTGTGCAGATCCCAAATACCCACCACTGCTCCTCCATGCTTCTGCAGCTCTGTCTCTTCACCTAAACACACCACACCTGGAGATAAGCCCTCCTTGCAACCCACTCCACCTGTTGCTGAGATAGCATTCAAGCAGTTCACCTATCTACTTCATACACAGTGCCAGGATGACCTTGGGCTGAGCACTCAAGTCAAAGCTGGAAGACCAGAGCCCTCCAAATCACTGCAAAACCTCACACAGGCTGCAGAGCACGAAAAGCCCCACCACCCTGTTCTGTACATGCTCTGCCCACACATCCATCACCACCATTATAGGCTTGTAAACATTTCACGTTTGCTGCAGTTCTCCAAAATAAGTCAGGCAGTACTATCAACATCTGCTCATAGGAAAGATTGTTTTATACTGTAAAGTAGTGCTTTAAAACTGCTTATGGCCACTGTATTAATAAAAATAAAACCTACCTATAGTTCCAAAACAGTAACGAGTTCGTCTTTAAAAACAAATTAGACATTACATGTGTAGCTCTAGTGGGAATGATTGCAAAAAATGTAACAAAATAAAATTAAGTATGGAAGGGAACATAGCCACAGCTTGGCGAGTCAGAGCAGCTTTCTCACCCTGCACAGCATTTCAAGGATCAACCTCCCAATTAGTACTCATCCCATAACATCTGCTTACATGTAGGGCAACTCCTGATTGAAGGATGGACAGAGGACTCCCTAGGAGGGGATCACAGTATTTGCATATCAGTAATAAAGACTAGTGGTGCATATTTGCCAGTTTGCTCTATCTGCAGGAGCCTCCAAACAGATGACTGCCTACTTCTCCTGCCCTACAACAGCACAGCAGGCCCAGAGGCATACTCCAGCACATAAAGCCCACTGCCTGGAGACCCTCTATAGGACAAGGGGCCTCCTGGCACAGAAAGGGTTCCTAGACACCACCACAAAGGGCTGCTTGGGTTGTAGGTACTTAATTTCCAGAGCGATCCTGCACATCACAGCCCTCAGCACTCTGCAGCAGGCCTGGTGCTCTCACACAGAGCACTGTTCCTCTCCCAGCTCAAAAAGCAGAGTCCTTGTGGCTTACTCAGACACTCTGGGCTGCTTTGGGCAGGGAAGGTGGTCCTGGGGGCTCTGTTACCACCAGACCTCTGCTCATTCTCTATCCTGATCACAATTTTCAGTCTCCACAAGCAACACCATTTATTGCCCCGCATGTTTGCACAGTGCATCATAAATGGGATAAGGCTTTGCAGCCTGAGTGCAGCAGAACGCACTGTTTATTGCACTCAACTTGTCATGCAGCTCTTCCCTCTTCACCTCTCTCACCCAGAAAAGAACAGGGGACAAAGAGAGAGACTTGGGCTTGTGCTGAAAGCTCCTCCAGGACCAGCAGCTTCTTGCCCCTGCCCACATCTATGGCAGTACTGATGCATAGTTCTGCCCCATCCTGCAGAGCCCTATACAACGTGACAGCACTACAGGAACACAAAGAGCAACTGCAATGCAGGGAGAGGATCAAGTTGCTATCACATCTATCATCATGAAGTCTCCAGGAGGCAGAATTCAGAGATTAGGGCTGAAAGAAGATGTTAAGATTATGCAAATCTTCCTCCTGGGTCTCCCAGGAACACCTGGCTTTGCATCCCAAATTCTTTGTGCTCCTCATTCATCCATATCTATCCCCTGCTCACCAAGCAAACCAAAAACGTCATTGCACTATTGAAAGCAGCCACATATCAAATGAGAAACACATTTGCTCTCTCACTCTCTCTGTTCCAGGAAGACTGACTGCACCTGTCCTCCTCATTTGTTATTTTAATTTCCCTGATTGACACCACTCAGATCTGGGGATTGTTCCCTCTCCACCGCACACTCCTTCCACCTACAAATGCACAGGGCCATAAGAAGCCTCCCCTGCAAAGCCACCCACAGACCTCTACCACGTGGTACTCCAGTGGGAGACCACACAGAAGAGCCATAAATCCACTGTAGTGATTTACACCCAGCCCTGAGAGCCAGCCAGCTGCTGCTCACACCACTGCTGAACTCAGCTGCAGTCCAGGAGCAGCTCGTGCTTCTGAGATCATCACATCTTTAACATCTGGCTTTCTTCCCTTTCTGTTTTGGGAACTAATTCTGTTACAAGGCTATCAAACTCACAAGCCCTGATATTCACTCACCCCCTCAGCCCTTCACACCATCCATGCTATTGTGCCCTGAATGGGGCCTTCAGTCTGTCCCCACTCTAAAAATCCCAAAGAAAATTACAGAGTAGTCGTATCCATCTGTCTCTGGAAATAGTCTTTGTGCTCCTGTTATTTGCCAGTGACACTCCAGCACCACAGTTACCACCATTTTCTCTCTGCCCACAATGCTGATGAGGGAGCAGCAGACTGTGCTGATGTTGAATCTGAACAAGTTACTTAAATACATTTGTAACCCTGGATCACAACGCACAGCATGAATCCAACCATCTATCATGTGCCCATTTGATGCAAATACTCACCATGCTACCAGGCAAAGCAATCACTAGAAAAATGCAGAGTGATTTGAGCTGCAGCTGCCTGCGAGCCTTTAACAAGGGGATTAGATGAAAAGATTCCAAAAAGGGATGAAGTGCCTTACCTAGACATGGCCTATGCTGCATTGGCTCCACAGAGAAAGCAGTGATGTGAAAAACCTCTGGGTAAGTTTACAGCTACGCTTGTAGCACCTGAGTCCAACCAGGGATGGCCTGAGGCTCTTTGTTACCAACCAGGTTTGATTTGTGAGCAAAAGAGGAAAAAGGCCCAAGGGCAGGATGCTCAGCATGGGGACCCAGCACAGGTTCTGACAATGAAGCACCTCCCACAGGGCTGGGAGGCCTTCGCCCAGTGCTGCTGGGCCACATGGTGGGCAGAGGTTGAGAGACGCTTGGATCCTGCACAGAGATCCCACCTTGAACACACAGGTGAGGAACCGCATCATGGCCCTGGCTGCTGCCACCAGCTGGGTAGAGGCTCCTCTCCTGAGCAGGGTCCTTACACATGGTCATTGCCTGCATCTGGGTGATGATAGAACTTTACCAGCCTCAGTGTCTGAAACCACACATACTCTGCAAAACCCACTGAACCAGAAGACCGTAGGATACATGGGTTTCCCCAGGCATCCCAAAAGGCAAGTAAAGCCCAGCAGAGTTTTCAGAGACATCAGTCCCAGTTGGGCATTAGAGAAGTCTCCAATCTGTGCGTGGAAACATCACCCTTTGGGCTGTTCCTACACTCAGCAGCAGCAGGGTGAACAACAGGGTGGCAGTGGAATGTTGTGGTCTTACACTGGAGCCATCCTCTGCACCTCCAGCAAGGAGCAGTCCTTCAACCTAACACCTCACAACCTCCTAACACCTCACAACCTCCTCCCTTCTTCAGCCCCAGGGTGAGCCCAGCACAAGAGGGAAGATTTCAGCCATAACCCAGAAGCCCACCATTACAGCGCGCCATCGCCTTTCTCTGTCTCAAAGGTGCTCAGGGGCCCCTTGTTCACATCAGAGACCCCATTCCAGTCTCTCATCCACCCTGCCCTCCACTTCTCGGCACCTTTAATCAAATTACACCAGGTGCTCAGGAAGCCTAAGGGCATCCCCTATGGAAAATGGGATGGAGATAGATAAACCAGAGCTGCCAGTGCATTAAGAGAGGGCAAAGAAAGCAAGATCTGAGCTGCAGAACTTGGTCAAGGCCCAGCAGAAATCTGCAAGCTGCCAGCAAATGAAAGAGGAAAAGAGATGTGCTGGGCAGCAGGAGGCTTAGGTAGTCTGCTGCCAGCTTGCACTAAAGTAGATAGCCTGAATTATAAGACACATCCCCTGAGAGCACAAGGTGAAGCACTTGATCAGACAAGTGATGCTGGCATGTAATTTCCCTTGATAGCACCCGATTTGAATTTTAGTGCTTGTGAAGGGTGCATGACTGACAGCTCTGCAACTGCAGCATCTGCTCCCATTCAGCAGGCACAGAGCACCTGGCCCCAGGCATAAGCATCTCTGCATCGGTGTTGCTGCTGGCCAGCACCATAGGGGGAGCCTGGGTGGGAGCCGGGCACATGGAGCTTTATGGGGACCATCAGCTGCCCCTTTGGAGACAGGCAGAAGTTGTACCGGAAGTATAAAGTCTGAGATCTCCCTGGAGTTACAAGTCACCACACCATTCCCAAGTGCAGACTGACATTTTACTCCACCAGTCTGCACCATGAAAGCAGAGTAGAAGTTGTGGAGATGAAGGGCATCGTATGTGTTACAGCACTGTCTCAGTGCCAGTAAAACAGGCTGTCAGAGGCTCCTTTAGCACTTGATCATGGCAGGATCCACCACAGGACCTACATAGCCAGACACACAAGAGCCTCCAGACTGCCATGATACGGAAGCATCTCACTTTTGAAGACATGACCCAGTCATACCTGCCCAGAGCCTTATCTTGTATTACTGACCACAGGACTGCAATTGGCCTGGGAATGGTTTGTCAGTTGGGAATGTACTGTCAGTATTCTGTGTCAAGGCAGTTAAGGGAAAATAAAAATCAGGCTCAGATCCAGTAAGCACACATCACATTAAAAGTAAAGAAGGAATTGCACCTGATTAGATGCAAATGGAAATACGCTCAATCCTCAGCTAATGTACTCAAGCAGAGATCTGTTGACTTGTGTAACTGAAGTTCACTTAATTGCTCACTTCTCGCAGTTAATACGGGTGGTTCTAACGCCTCTGCTGTGCTGCATACCAATCGAAACTCCCTTTCTGCAATAAGATCCACTCCTGAAGCAAACCAAAGCAGAGATTGCTTTAAGGAATTTGGAAGATAACTTCTGCAAGAAAAGCTTTCTGCTCAAACTGCTCCAAACGTAGGACTGATGCAAGCACCGGGATTTAATGAACAGCTCACAACTAAGCAAATAAAGCAGAGCAAAGCTATTAAGGAAGGCTGGTCTGAGACATTATAGATCATCCTCATCTTCTCCTACAGCATCTGAATCAGTGAAGGGCCTGGTAACTTCTATAAAAGATTTGTATGCACTCAATTAGATAAAACTCCAGTGATGAATTTTCTTAACCTGCCAGAAGGGAACACCTCTGAACAACAACACAGAAATTGCAGAGGGTGAGGCAGCTCAAACAGAAACTTGGAAATGAGAACATCTATTGCCTGGCCAGCCTCAGCATTCACCATTCAGTCACAACACTGCTCAACACTAAGAGGACTGCAGGGAGGCACAGGTGTGCAGGGCAGAACTAGCTGTCCTGAGGGATAGGACTGCCATCCACAGACACAGGCTGAGCAGTGGGCACAGGAGAAGCTCATGAGGTTCAACAAAGCCAAGTGCAAGGTCTTGCACCTGGGCCATGTCAACTCCCACTATCAGCACAAGCTGGGGGATGAAAGGATAGAGCACAGCCCTGCCAAAAAGGACCTAGGGGTGCTGGTGGATGATGGCACCTGGACACAAGCCAGCAATGAGCCCTCACAGCCAACTGTATCCTGGGCTACACCAAAAGCAGTGAGGCCAGCAGGGCAAGGAGGTGATCCTGCCCCTCTGCTCTGAGCTATGAGAGCTCACCTGGAGGTACTGCACCCAGGTGTGGAGTCCTCAGTACAGGTGGGACATAGACCTGGAAGAGCTGGGGCTGTTCAGCCTGAAGAGAAGGCTTCAGGGAGACCTGAGAGTGGCTATTCAGTATCTAAATAGGGACAGGAGAGGCTATAGAAGTGTATTTATTATATTTTACTATCATTTCATTTTTTAATGAAAATCTGCCCTCCCCCCCCCCCCAAAAGCACTCTGTACTCACAATAAGGTCTCAGGGTGCTCCTGGGAAGGTGAGATACAAGCAGATGTTGGTCAGTTTCTTTACATATATTTTCAGGGAGAAACTGGATGTAGGTTAATTGCCTACATTTCAGCATCAATACCGAATGCATCATTCTTTTTGTTTTTATCACCCCACAGTGTGGCTGAGTTATCTGTGCTTCACCACTACACAAACATACCGTTTCCTACAAGCTCACTCGGTTGAAATTAAAAGGGAGCAACAAAAGTTGCAAACACATACTTAACTTGAAGTGCATTCAAACCCCATGTAGAGATTCTCATTTCAGATTAAAATGGCTTTAAATTACCGCTACTTAGTCTTCTGCCAAGAAAAAGCTCTGAAAAAAGGTTCTTGCTGTGAAGAACTGGGAAGCTTAAATAGGCAAAACTGGCTGAAAGCTCCGTTGTTAACATCCACTTCATACCTGGGCGGATTAATGCCTGGCAGAAGGGAGAGAGGCTCCCGGCAGCAGGAAGGGGAGCTCAGCTCTGCCAAGATCCAGCTTGCAGAACTAAGAGCCTTAGCACATCCCACAGACCCTGCCCTGCTCCTTCACACCCACTCCTACAAGCCTAGGGGGCCGTCACATGGAATCATTAAGGCTGGAAAGGAGCTCTAAGATCATCCCGCCTGACCACTAACCCACCCCCATCGTGGTGCTAAACACGCCCCTCAGTGCCATATCTACCCGGCTCTTGAACATCCCCAGCGACGGTGACCCACTGCCTCCCAGCGGGGTTTAACATACTAAGCGGTGCGAGCAGCCATGCTGAGCTGCATGGGGCTGCTTAAAGCGTACCCGAGAAAAGAGCATCAGACTCCTGCATTTAGAAACAAACTAAAAACACGTCCTGCTCTGCTGGTGGGGACAGCACAGCAGTGAAACCACCTGCTAGGGAGATAATACACAACTGCTGAAGTGCCTAACTACAAATACAGATGATTTTTAGATCCCAATCTGAGCAAAGACGATCGGGATGGGCCAGTTCTCAGACAGCATCGCTAATACTTCAAAAATGGCAGATGCTGTTTTTGCTGCCTGACTCCTCTTTTTGATCCTCCTGTTAACTTCACCCTCTGATACCATCATAAAGGGCACAGGGCAGTCAAAGACTATACTCTCCCTGCTTTTCCTTGCAGCTTCTGGTTGCACATGAGCGTGAGCACACAAAGCACAAACCTGGGCACCAGCAGCCCACCTGCAGGCAATGCTAGGAGACATCCAGCCAAGCAGCCCCTCACCTCCAGCGAAGAAACCTTCCCCCATCACTCACCTCCACTTCCAGCACTTGGAATCCCTCTTTCTCATCCTGCAGCAGCTCGCTCTTCTAGGGCATTATAGAGCTAACCCTGAAGCTGTTCCTCTGTCCTGTTGCTAGGAGCAGTGTGAGGATGCTGGTGCTGTGAATGTTAAACAGCGGCCCTGGGCCCAGGTGGAGCTGATGAGGGCCATTAAGGCCAATCAGTGCCTCAAGGCTCGGCACCTGCTGCTCTGCTCACGGCAATTGCTCTTCTACCTTGTTGGTAGAAGCTCTTGTCTGCGGGTGCCAACTCCTCGCAACTTTTCCTCTGCCTTCCCACCACAGTACAAACTTTGCTTACTGAAAAAATGTCAGGACAGATCTGTGGCTCCAAGCCAGTGGAGAGAGATTTCTTCAACCTTAAGGGTTGTGGATCTCAGCCTGTTGTCTCCATCTTTTCACATGACTTCTTGCTCCTGTAAAAGCAAAGATATCCTTGCTGCTTCCACGCTTACATCTTGCATAGGCCGGAAGTCAATTAGTATTATTCTGCAACAAAACTTTGAGAACTGCTTCAGAACTGCTGCTCACAATGCAGAAGTGACCGAACAGATGATGCTCTCATTAATGCTCAGCCTTTCCCTGCTGTGCAAGCCAAATCCTCCAACGCTAAAAGCACCTCAGCATCAGCTGGATTCACTGACATGGAGAGATTTTTCAAGCTCCTTGACTTTTGTAGACTGGGAGGATTTGGTGTGCTTTAATCCATTCTCTTACATGAACTCAGAAATAGCTTTGACTCCCTTGCAGTATAAATGAAGCTGCATTTATTCTATTCCTGATTGTGCTGAAAGTTACTGGCAATAATTTGATATATTTATTTTTCTTGTCTGAGTCTTCCACAAACTATCGTGTTAATTTGGTTTCTCTGATAATAAGCAAATAATGTAATGAAACTGTAGGCGGGAGCCAATGGGTTCAAATCTGGATGTCTGCAGTAAAAGCCGCTGTACTTTGCAGGTGGAATTTTCTGCACTCAGCTCCCAGCCCTCCAGACTGGAAGAATGTGTTGCGTAAGAAAATTTGCTGTTCTTTTGCACTCCTCTGTGGGTTTTTGTTCTGTTTTTATTTTTTTTTTAATTTAGAAGATTAAGCACTTTTTAGACAAAAGCAAATTCACCTTTGCAAGCCATTAGGCAAATACTATCCCACCCATTTTAGATACTGGAAAACTCAGGTCAAGAATCATTGAGGGATGGAGCGTCTTACCATAAGAACAGTCCAAATGTATTCAATGCAAACTCCTGTGCAATACATTGGAGGATGGAAAAGAGCCTCTTTTATTGAAGTACTCATAAAAATACAAACAATTAGCGAGCATATTCCATCTGCTTGGCTCCTCTTCCTTTGCTCTGAACAATGTAGCATCTTGTTAAGCACAATAGCACCTCATATTATAAACCCTGATACCAAACAGAGGGAAGAGATGTGCACAGACTCCAATCACTGCTGGATAAGTTAGGCAGTATGCTGTACAGTTCAGAGCATGATAAGTTGCTTCTCTGCAGTGTGATGATATGCTGTGAGGGTAACAGTGCCTCTTATTTGTGTGAATTAGTAAATGTGACTTCACTGCTTCAGTACAAACGTCTTCCCAGTATCAGTAAGCAGAGCAGAGTCCAGCTGCAGGCTGGATACTCAGGCTCCTAACAAACACTGCTCTTAAAGCCTTCCTGGGATCCCATCAAACTGAAGCACCCATGTCAGTTATTCTCAATTATTCTAACTATAAGGACGTGTCAGGTACACGAAACACATGATTCAGACAGCATGACTGCCCTAAAATGATAACTTTAGCATAATGCACTCAGCAGAGAAAAAGCAATAATATCTATTTTGGGAACAAAAGAAAAATACAATGGATCTGATGACTAAGAGTTCTGGTCCCCAGTGTAAAAGCAAAGTAGATCCCTGTCGCATTTAACTTGATTCCTTTGAATTAAACACTTCCATTAAAAGTTTCCCACAGTAGCTTTAATATTTAATTATGTATTCCACCAAAGGAAAGAACAAAATCTTTGCAAAGGGTGTTTTTTTTTGTGCATGTGAAATATTTATCAGCATATCTCTTTGGACAAGTATTTTTATCCCCCAGGCTGAGAAAGAGCTTCCATGTACAAATCAGTTTGAAAACATTTTATTTTACAGCTTGAAAGTTTTCTATACTTCGGCACCTCATGCCGTGACTTTGTTATTTCACTTGTTAATGAATGGTAATTAAATCTCTTTTGGCTGAAAAGGTTGGAGGGCTCCTGCTGCATTACAAAAACAATTTCTGAAAGTTACAAAAATGCCCAAGCCTAGAAATTAAAGAGTAAAGTTTCCCATGTTTTGAGTCCAAGTTTGACTTACTGGGAAGGATTTACGTGGGAGAACAGCATGTCCCAGCCAGTGTGCAGTCTCCCCAGTTGAATAGGCATAATTATGTCACTTTGTGTCTATCAGAGTAAACAGAATCACATTCTTAATAATGCACATTGCAGCCGCAAGCCTCCTTGATCTTACTAACAGCAGCAGCAAACACTGAATAAACCAAATTATATACCACCTGCACAAAGAACTGCTACATGTGTACATCTAAGAACAGAGTTGTTAATTTTGCATTTGCACAGTAGGGCTTGGAACATCAGCTTATTAATTTTTCTTTTCTGTTTTCACTTTTCTTTCAGGTGTTTTGACTCAGACGACAAATGGAGTGAGTGCTTACAACAGAGGTAGATAAAGGGGAAATCGTTCCACGTATTAAGGCATTTTGTGGTGCTACTGCGCTAAATAAAGAGATTCGGTATTGAAGAGAGATCTGCATGGTCTCCACCACTCAGTTCTACAGTTTAGGTTTCTGCTGGCATCGCACATGCACATTTAGTCCTCTGTTTCTAAACCAGAAGTAGGTCAGTTCTAACACGAAATGCCTTTATTAATCCTGAAGGCAATACAGTGTTTTCAGAGCAAAAGTTGATAGGGAATTTCCTTCTAAATTCTCATTTGTCAAACAATCCAGCACAGGCAGAGTTTAGCAAGAGACTGAGAAAGCGATGAGTCCACTCCTAAGCTGTGACTTTGGGAATGGGTCTGTTGAGAGCAAAGCCCCCTCCAGTGAAGCGAGGAACGTCAGATCTGAGGTGTGGGAACTCAGATTCCTTTTCAGCCAAGGATCGCTCCTTCTCCCTTGAAACAGAAACAAAGAAAAGGAAAATGCATTTTTCATTCTGCTGCCCAATGATGTTTACAAACTAAAGAAATCATCATCCTCCAAAGTTTCTTTGATGCAACCATGTAGCAAGAGATCATTAAAAATCTGTTGATTAAAGCCTGTTTGGCTAAACTGCCATGACTGGGTGACTGTTTGGATCTAATTACAAGACTAGTGATGCTTTTTGGAATTATTTAAAACCAGAAACAAATGAGCTTAAGTGCCACTCCCCAAAATGGTCAGAGCACCTCATTAGAGCAAGTTGGCGCATAAGCTCCCAGATTTCTAATAATCAACCCATTCTAGCAAGTAGACATTTGTTTTAAAACAGCTACATTCATCAAAGGCACAATGTGGAGATGCTTTTACTTTGTTGAATTTTAATGAATAAATAGTGTTATCTGTTTTCGCGTCTTGAGAGAGTTCTAGTGATAATTACTCTGCCTGTGACATCTGCAGAAAAAATAGCATTGTGCTGTGGGTACACTGGCAGCCCCAGAAAGCTGCTCTGTCTGAGGATCCAGTTAGGCTTCAATTTGATGGCCTTAGGATGAGGGAACAAGGGTTACCTGGTTCCCTTCTAATGTGGTTTGTGAGGGAAGCATGGCAGAACAAACACGAAGGGCAGTATTTCAGACTCACGGTGATACACCTGGATGTTTCAGAAATAAGTCCTGAGATATTTAAAATTAACAAAGGAGAGCTTTATGATGAACTAGTTTATCACAACAGTAGCGGTCTCCAGGCTTCACAAAGAAGGTCAGTACCATTACTTCTATTTTACAGAGACAAAATCATGAGTGAAACCAGGCTTCTACATTAGAACCCATTAGCACCCATATTCAGTCCCCAGTAAAGGAAAAGAAAACACTTCCTGGAATTAATATTTTATCCTTAAATATTACTGGCTGCGTGGGGAGAGGAGGAAGTTCAGAGAAACCCTGTAGGAGGACTAGTTCTGCCTCTCTTTCCAAATTTAACTCATATGGAGGTGGGAGAATAGGCAAAAGATAGCTCAGATGAACTTAGCCATGAAAACTACTTGTACATATTTTTAGTTATACCAGTTTAGCTCTAATGGACATTCCTGCTGACAGCACTAAGAGCTAACATGCTACATTTAGATGGTTCATCCTATCTCACTATCGGGCTTCCAAATCTGGGGAGAGAAAATGATCCAGAGTCCGTGCTCGCCCTGGCTTCACGCTCCCATGGAGACAGCCAACAGATGTGCTCATCAATATGGAACACTCTGAGCAGCAGAACAGTGTAATATATTAATGCAGAATTAATGTGCAAGCAGCCACGTGCAAAACCTCCCAGCTACCACTGACATTCCTCAGCATGGTTATTTACATAGGTAAGACTGCAGGATCAGGTCTTTGGTGTGGATTTAAGCTTTGCATTTCCTCACCAGTCTTTACAAAGTTAAAACTAGAACCCTGGTGCTAAAAGCAACTAGAAAAAGTAATGAAGCAGAAAGCATACAAAAAGGAGGTTAAAATGGAGTTAGGAAAAGAAAGCCTAAGACATCTAAGAAAGATAACATTCAGAATCAGAGAAAAGGAAAAGAGGATTTCAGATTTAAGAAATCTGAAACTGATATTTTCAGCTTGAACATAAAGTGAAGATAAATTCCTATTGTCACTCACTATATTCCTTCAGCATCACATGGAAAGCTGCGTTAGTTCAATATCAAGACTTTAAATCACAAACCAGAAGTGTCATGTGGAAATCAATAAAAGCTTTAGATGATACCTTTGAGTGAGTTTATCTGAGAGTATTAATTCTCTTTCATACCGGTGTAATCAATAATGCTGCTAATGCTATTGTCCTGACAGGATCCTCTTTTTATTAGCAAAAGCAGACACATTTATTTCAGACACGGTGTTAACATTAGCCAGTGCGATAGAGATCAAGTCAGTGGTTTTCTGTCAGCTGGGATTTAGAGCAACCTGAGATACTAAGAATCAACTGGCTCTGACTCTTTGGTTAGCATCTACACACCAGGCTGTGCCTGTACGGAGCAGTCTGAGGCAGCAACAACGTGGAATGGCTGTACATCAGGGATGAAGGACTCCCTGGGGAAGCATCAGGCTGCAGAATAGGCTTTCTCCATTGCAGAAAGCAAAAGACACGTCATGCACAATTAGCAGTTTGAAGAAGGAAGGCAGCATAACAAGGTTGTTTCCTTTGCTGTCGGGCAACGCAAAAAGGAATCCAGAGATACAGAACCTGCAATTATCCATGGCTGATACATTCATTTATGCCTTTGGATGTACATAACCTTCAAAGCAGCTTGTGGCCCAGCAGTTTTCTTCTGGGGAACAAAACAATGAGGGGCAGAGAAGAGCACAGGCCCAGCACCCGGCTACCTTTCAGCAGCCACTACACAAGGGAAGTGTGAGTCCAGGCTGACAGCACAGTGCTGGTAGCTTCTGAGCTGGAGGTGGGAGGAATGAGACACAGTTGTCAAGCAGAAGCACCACCAAACAGCATGTGACTGTACTTCCAAAACACAGATGTCACAAAGACACGGTGCTCACAGGACAATAGCCGTACTCATCCACAAGAAAAACAACCTAACAAACTGCACTAATAGCAGATATCTTTGTCCTGAACCTATAAGCAGTGTAATGAGTCTGTCATTAATGGACCTACACCGCAAAATTCCATTTGCTGCATACAATTAACAAGTTCAGTCAACCTCACACAATGTTTTTGTTTTCTTTAATGCAGTTATGCCTCTAACAAATTGTTTTCTCAGTGGTCATAACAGAAATTAATTCTAGGTACAACATAACAACAAAACATTGGTGAATTTCTTCTCATCTAATGATCAGAAAGAAACAGGATGCCAGGGTCCAAAATGGAAACATTAAAACTATTGTGAAGAGGATACTTAGCTGCTGGAAATGGATTATCAGGCATTATGGTAGCCTCACATATTGATCCTAAAGCTCCAGGAAGGCCATTAGCACTGTACAATTGTTGTTAATTCCAAACACGAAGGTAACATTATGCAATTTGCAGATAGACTAAAGTCACTGTTTATCACTGCTAATTCAGTCATCAAAACTGTTTGCTGCCTGAAATATGATTGAGGAAGAAATAGATACTGCCAGCTTTGAATCATATTCAGCAATATAAAGTATTGTTGGCTATGACGTGTGAGGAAGGGACAAGCTGAGGAAAGGGATAGAAAGACAAAAGATGTACATAGAAAAAAAATGGTAACAGGTCATGTCATCTGATTGCAAAAATCTAAGAAACTTCTTTCAGAGTAGCTTATTTTTAAGAGGAAAACTCCCATAACTCAATTTTCAGAAGTGACTAATGGTTGTGCTCCAGCCTGGAGATTCATGATCAGAATGCCTCATCTCTCAGCCTCTGCAAATTAGGTCACTTTAATAGGCCTGGAAATGGGCAACTAAGATCCTAGTTGTTTTCTTTTGATTGGGAGGAGCAGACAAATGCTCGGTTATGGACTGAGACTGGCTGGAAGGTAACCTCAAGCTGCTGCTGGTTATGGAGAGACAACAACTGCTTACTAGAAAGTTGTTAGGCTCTCCGCTCAAAAGGGTAAGACATCTGACAAAGCCAGACTCTGAGCACTGCTCACTTTCCTCCATTTCCATCATTTCTGTCCACTTTTCCTTCCTTCTCATGTAGGAAGAAAACAAGAAGTGGATGGGGAGTGCTCTTCTCTGCAATCATTGGCAATGATATTTGCTGCCAAAAGGGGATAGTCATAGCTGACACATTTTGGTAGCAATAATGACACCACTCTTATGTAGTTGTCACCCAAAGAAAGGTTGTCCTCCATATACAATGCTGTTTCATTTAATTACAAGCAATGAAGTGCACTGAGGTCTCCATAATATTTGAAGATCTTTCATTAGATGAGAGGGACAGAAATCAATCCACGTCTTCTGCGCATCATCTAATTGGCATGGATAATTAAACTGGACTGCAGAATGCATCAGCAGTATCACTGCTGGATGTTCTTGATGTGACCACAGATCATGGTAAATCTAGACCAGACTAGTAATACAAGGTAATATGAAGTAGCGTAAAAGAAAACATCAGAAAAGTCGGGCAACAAAAGTCTATCACTTCACTCAAATTTGGACACATTCTGATCAAAAGGATAAAGCAGGGTCTTGAAAAAATGAAGGTTTATGCAAAACATTGTATAGACAAAACTCTTATTTTCCATACTTGGCCTGTTGCTCCTTGCGTTTCTGAGCCAGATATTTCTTTTTCACATTCAGAAGCTCGTTGGCAAGCCTTTCAATTTCATATTTGTATTCTTGGCTCTGTGATTCATACATATTCAGTTCTGAGGACAAAATCTAACAAACAAAAAGCAAAATGCAGAAATGGGAGATGTTAGTTTTACTTGCATGTACGTTAGTAATTTTACAAGCACTTTTGCTTTTCATATTTGACCACGTAACAAATCACCATTTTCCACCACATTTCACTTTCCTTCAGTTTTCAATGAGTCACCTCTGCCCACCTAAGGACAGTTTAGGAGATTAAGGATATGCGATTTTTAATATAAGTAATACATGTCTTTATAATATAAGTAATACATGTCTTTATAAGACATGTAAAATACGCCCCAGGCATTATGGGAATTGTATTAATACATATTAGCTTTTAACATTCTGGGACACAAATCTGGTTGAAAACTCAAAATGAAGGGCTTAAAAAATCACAGTGCAGGGCTTTATTTAATTATAATGCTTTTTCATTGAGAGAGATCCACTTTGTTGCATGAAGTAATTAAATCTGCACAATCAAAGTAGCACCAGACAGTGTAAACATGGATAAAATGCTGCTTCCATGTGAATCCGTAAACTTTATAGAAAATAAGAGCATGCATAGTGTGTGTTCCTTCTTTAAGAAGGAGAATAACTTGACCTGGCACCACAAAATGATATGCACACCAGTACATTACAGCATACTGTGCTTGCACAGTTGCAATTGACTGCATTAAGGACAAATGGGAACCGTACGGAAAACTTCAAATCACATTCAGTTTAGCTAAACTTTGGCTTCTGTTTTACATTTTCTACATTGTTTTTCTTCTCCATGGAAAGCCAAGATTTGCATAACAGCCTCTTTGTTTCCTAAGGGCCCATCTGCTCCTGTATTTTTTCTTCTTATGGTTAGTACAGACATGATTATGATGCAGTGAAGAGGAGATGATGACTTCAACAGAGAAAGGAGCTGTAGGAGCAGACAAACTCCTGGGGAGACTGATCTTTCATGCAGGAAAGAACAAGGGAAGATCAGCTCATTCTTTCAAAGAATCGCTTCTTAATACCATAATTTCAAACTCAAGTTTTCCTCAAGATTCCTTCTCAAATAAGAAATCTTCCCTTCTAGTGACAAAGGGTTAAGGTTACTCCAGTCATCACTATAAAATGTGCAAGTCTAACATATGTGTATGCATTTTAAGAGAAATTAGAACAGTTTGAGACATAATTTTCAATATATTCCCACTAGTTTGTTAAAAGAAAATGAAATGCTTTTGATTCGCTTATTAAAGATCTCAACGTTTTAAGAAAAAGGAAAGAATAATCCTAACAGAAAACCGGTGGTGTCCCACAATGTGCACAAAAAGCATTTACAGCATTATGCTGTGCACACATATCTAATTGTAATGAAATAAACAAATGTAATGGGACAAAAATATTCTACAGCTACTGTTGAGGTGCAGAATTAACTTTATTTTCCTAACCAAATACACTACTGCATGCAGATTGAACACTGAAAATCTTCCCGAAGTCTAGGTCTCAAGGAACAGCAGTGAAGCTGTTGATCAAACCTGGCAGCCTCTCATCCAGAGTCAGAGAGCATCCCTTACTTTCAGCTGTTTGGTCTTCTCTCGGAGAGTGTGCCGGTAGAGCTGTAACTGTTCTGCAGCTTCAGGTCCTGGCTGCCGGGCCAGGACATGCTTCAATTCCACGTATAGTTTCTCCTTTTCCTAAGAAAAAGATAGAAGGAAGAGCTGTTATAAAACTACTAAAGCTGCAGCACAACCTGCAATGAAACACCAGAGAAAAATGCAACTATATCAGGAAGATATTTGCAGAAACAAATTTGCCTGTGTGTCAGTCTTTCCTCACCAGACATAAGGTATTTAAAGTTGTTGTGATAGCAGTGGGAGAGCTCATTAAGAAAAACATCCAGTTAGCTCAAACGATGAATGAAATACTCTTACGCACTGTCATCAGTGAGCATACTTTACCACAGAGAACGTATAACCATCCCTGGAAAAGTATTCAGGGGTGGGAAATTAATTACAAGTAACTGCGCCTATTCCAATTTCTTCTTATGAGCCACATCACCTTACATTATGGATCATAACTTCACCCAACAGGAAGTGATAAAGCTATAGAAATGTCAGGCAAGGACTGTACAAAAACAAAGCATCTTATCCCAGACAAAATTCTTCAAATACACATACACACATACATAAAACACTCCATCTTAACTGAGTGGGCCATGGAACAGGAAAGGAAAGGATGAATAGGAACAACTCTGACTCGCACAACTACCACCAAGTAATTTTTCTTTATCATGTGCCTTCTCTGCTTTCCTGATGGAAAAGAATACTTTTCCATCGTTTCCGTGCTGGAACGAGACGCAACCATGCCTGAATGGAAGCAACACCACAGACATACTTAAACCTGCATGCGCTGAACATTTCAAATTCTGTGTGTCCAGTATTTGAAAGCATAAGGTGCTCAGAGTTTTCAGATCTTTGCACTTTTTGAAAACTATGCACTGTAATGGACCCAGAAATGGAAGCATCTTAAATACTGAATTACTTTTGCAACCATCATCCTTAAATTTTGAATATGTCTGAGGAAGAGCTCCTTACAAATGAAGTTGTTCACCGCCCATCTCTAGAAAAATCAAAAGCTCCAGAGACTCAGAATGGAGTTTGCATAGTAGCAAAAATTAAAATAAGAATTCACTCTCAGTAGAGAGTTATTTTGTCGCTACAAGTGGCTGTCACTACTGTCTTTTCTTCCTGTGAATGCAAGGTTCTACTGCAAGTTAAAAACAGCAGCAAAAGAAAAATCTTCCTTGTCAAAACGTGGCTGGTCAGTATTAACATCCCACCCCTGAATGTATCACAGATTTGTATTTCGGAACAGTGCAACGGTAATTTGGATAAATATGAAGCAATTGATGGATTGAAGGTCTTATGTGCAATTGTTTTCCAATTTATTTCTCTCCTAACCCTCTACAAGGGCCAACCAAGCTCTTCAAACATTGTGCAATGGTGTGTATAATAACCCCATTTAGAGACAAAGCGTGCAATTCTATTATAAGGAGAATCTATCTTATGCAACAGAGACTCGTTAGCTTTCCAATGTATATTGTCTCCATAAGCCAACAGAAGCAGAACCAGCTGTCTTCTAATGCACATCCTGTCCTTTCTTGCTAAGCACTGTCCATCTCTTTTACATCTAGTCAATTAATTTGTCACTGTGTTAAAAGCACCGTAAGTCAGCAGAACATAGGGAGAAAATCCTGAGTGGTTCTTTATTCATCAGCAAGTTTTGCATCCACAGGTTGGCATTTCTATATTTGCTGACATTTTAGCCCAGAATGAAAACCCAAACCAATTAATTTTAATTAATTTTCAAACAGCAACCACCAGAGTAAATCTCACTTAATACAAGGTATGTGCAATACTGCCACCAAAAATGCACTCCTTAAAGTGGGTACTTCTATCCCCACACATAAGAAATCAGGAATGCCCGAATGAAGAAAAGAAAGGAAAGGAAAGGAAAGGAAAGGAAAGGAAAGGAAAGGAAAGGAAAGGAAAGGAGAGGAAAGGAGAGGAAAGGAGAGGAAAGGAGAGGAAAGGAGAGGAAAGGAGAGGAAAGGAGAGGAAAGGAGAGGAAAGGAGAGGAAAGGAGAGGAAAGGAGAGGAAAGGAGAGGAAAGGAGAGGAAAGGAGAGGAAAGGAGAGGAAAGGAGAGGAAAGGAGAGGAAAGGAGAGGAAAGGAGAGGAAAGGAGAGGAAAGGAGAGGAAAGGAGAGGAAAGGAGAGGAAAGGAGAGGAAAGGAGAGGAAAGGAGAGGAAAGGAGAGGAAAGGAGAGGAAAGGAGAGGAAAGGAGAGGAAAGGAGAGGAAAGGAGAGGAAAGGAGAGGAAAGGAGAGGAAAGGAAAGGAAAGGAAAGGAAAGGAAAGGAAAGGAAAGGAAAGGAAAGGAAAGGAAAGGAAAGGAAAGGAAAGGAAAGGAAAGGAAAGGAAAGGAAAAGAGAAAAGAAAAGAGAAAGGAAAAGAGAAAAGAAAAGAGAAAAGATAAGAAAAGAAAAGAAAAGAAAAGAAAAGAAAAGAAAAGAAAAGAAAAGAAAAGAAAAGAAAAGAAAAGAAAAGAAAAGAAAAGACAAAAGAATTGAAAATTGTTGTTTCTGTAACACTGCAGCTATGCTGGAAAGACACAATCTGTGCAACGTGTATCACATGCAAATAGCTGCAAGGTTGTCTGATACGTAAGAGTGATGTACTCAAAGAAGCTTTCAGTCATAGCGTACAAACTGATACTCCTGAAGATGGATCTGTGCTAGTTTTTGGAAGCAAATAAAATGTATGTGCTTTCCTTAAAATGTCACAGAGGTCCCAGCGTGGCAGGATAGAAAGGAGGTATCCTGACACTGACAAGAAGATCTTAAGTCAGCACTGAAGATCATTGGGATGGCAGTAACTCAAAAACAAGAAGGTAGGCAGACATCTTTGATGCCTACTGGAAGCCAGTTAACACTATTTCGTCTGAAGGAGAAGACTCCATTTACTTCTGTTGGTGGCAATTCAAATGAAGTTGGAGCTACAACACAGGTAGGATGCGTTTCTTCGTATTGTTCCAAACAGCCTCCCCTCTTGCTCCCTTCTGTCTTCAGACTGCAACCACAACATACATCATGCAAGTTACATGTTCTCAAGGTCACGATTTAAGGTCATGAGGCAGTGAAGGAAGATCCACCAGACCTTTCTACAGGTGCAGACTCATGCTGTTACTCCTTCATTGGAAAGAACAATGCATGTTTCTTCAAACCAAGCCTAGGCCAGTACCTAAGCTTTTTCTGTCATCCTTCCAATGGCAATATTCCCACTGACCTCAGCAGGTGCTTGAGCATACAACTGAGCCCTTAATTTCAACCAGCTTCACTGGTTTATGACAAACTGCACCAAATCAATGGTGTGAGATGAAGGTACATTCATTGTGTGATGTAGGACATGCTGAGAGACTCAGATTAAGTGTTACAGTCAAATTTCAGGCACTCCAAAGAGAATTTCAGCACATCAGCGAATGCCTGCTGAATAAGTTGCGCAAATAAAACTCCACATTATTTTTAGAACAGCCCTCCCTATCTTAGATTTGTTTTCCAGGGGAGCTCAGAGCAGCCCGCAAGATCTGCCTTCAGGCTAGGCCACAACTATATATTTCTGCATCTCTCAGTCTCTAGCACGGCAACTCTTCAGGGGAGGCAGCCAAGTTGCTCTCCCCTAAATTTAACTAGTTGCTAAGTCATCCAGAATCCAGAGTTCTCTTGGCCTGATTTCTCCATGGAGAGTTGAGGAAAAAGTTTTCTTCTGCAGAGGACTGGCTGGTGCTTGGGAGATTTCAGTTGATCCTTCAGGACTCTGTGGTCACAAATTAGCTCAGACTGCAGCAAGAAGAATCACCTTTGCAACTGAAATCCTACTTCAAAAGCAGCCATTTCTGCTGACCTGCACAGCCCAGTGTACTTGCTGTTCCCTGCCAGAGGGACTGCTAGTCCCATTAGACATATTCCCAACACAACACTAAGGCTTTCACTGCCCTGACAAGCAGTGGCGATCAGTCATCAATGCTAGGTTAGACCAATGCACCAGACTCATTTTATGTCATTTTCTCCCTCACCAAGACTGTAAGAAACTTGCGATACCAGCCTTCGTGTTAGTTTGCCCAGGGTATCATTCTGAGCAAAGGACGATGGATGACCATGCATTTAATGAAGACGTATTCACAGCAGAAATAGGCCACAAAGCCACAGCTTTCTCATTTTTACCAGCTTGTCTCCCCAAGCAGATAATTCAACAAATTCTTCTGGCATGCTGTATACCAACAGTCCTCTCCACTGTTCATCAAGAGCCTTCTATCACACAAAAACTCAAAGTCTCAAATCCTTTCTGTCATAGTGAGTTTCTTCCACATAGTGAGCGTTAGCTCCCATCTCTAGTAACTGAAGTTCAACAACCTTCAGCCAAAAAAAAAAAAGAAGCAGCAAGACAAAGATCAAGATGCAAAGCAAAAATGTTCAATGTCATATACGGTGGCAAACCCTCAAATATTTGATCTACCTAAAAATCCTCATCTTTATTAATAAGGCGGAAAAAGTAACACAGTAACTCTGCAAGCACACTGCAGCTCTTCACAGCTTTGCTGAGGAAAACAAGTCAGTCAATATGCCATGGGGGGGTTTCTTGTTTATTGGCATTATATCCAAAATACCAGAGCTATGCTGAGCTCCAGAGCCATTTTCTTTATGATGCCATGAAGCAGCAGAGGGCCCTTAAGGGGTTGTGATCCCTATTTGTAAGTGTTAAACAGAACACCAGACTCTGGATTAAATACACACACCTACCTATAGTTATCTTTATAAGCTGCGTGCTTATTTGTGTATATGCATATAGTGCTACTACAGTAGCTGTTGGCTCAGGACATCTACAATTAAGAGCTTTATGAGGCATGGAAAAATTAGCATATGGTAACCTTCACAAATTTTGTAACAACAAAAGAAAGTTGCCTCCAGCAATGTGAGAAATGTGCAGTATAAACTTTCTTAATAAACACTTTTCAAAAGCTCCTTTTCTTTCTTGTCTGTTCCACATCCATCAGCAAACACGTTTGCAAGCGCAGTTTCACCATCTAGGCTGTCCTTTAACTGTCCAACATGAGGTTTTATCGAGTAAATTAATTCAGGCTTGGAAGAGGACACTGAAGTCCTTTCACAGTGCAGCAATGCTAATACTGTATGAGGTGCTTGGGGGGCTCTCATTAAAATGCCGCCACAGACTTGAAGGAAAGGCCAAGATCATTTCCCCGTCTTTGGTGAAATTTGCACCACTCTAGATGGAGTTAAATTAAACCTGTCTGAGCTGACTTATCCCTCCAGTTGATAATAATGCTTCTCAGGAGCAAATTTGTTTCCTTTGGCACAGACTGCACCAAAGTGACTGGCATTTTCAAAACAACTTAATGAGAGAGAAAAAAAATACCTTGGAGCATCTTTTAAGGTCTTCACCCTTGACTCTTTTTTTTTTCCTTTCTTTTTTTTCTTTTTTTTTAAACAATAAAAGCTGGATACTACATTATTACCATCTTCCAGGAAGAACACAGTACAAACATTTCCAGCTAAAGAGCAATTGCAACTTATTATTATTTTTCTTGTAGTGGTGCTATTGCATCCCTCTCAGGAAGCGTGTGGGAAACAGATTTATTTTTTTTCCAAAGGACAAACAAATATGTTATATATACTCCTCTCCTTTCAAGACTTCTGAACTCAGACACACAAGAATAATAAGCTACAAGAAGGAGAAAATGGCATGGATACCTCTTGCAGAAATAATAGCAGCAATTCTCTTTCCACTATTGACCCTACACTAGAGTTTATAAAATCATTAATCAGAGTAGCTCATTTAAACTCAGTGTCTATCCTTAACGCTGCAGAAGATGATCAAATAATTATCTGCTCTTCTTCTTTATGCGTGCGCAGTATCAAGCATGCATTTATACACACATAAAAGGAGAGTGATGTGGTGAGCTGTTCCTTGTAGCTGAGGATTACTGATGACACTGCATGGATTGATGCGAATTTTCCAGCTACTTCCACAGTGCCTGCAGCCTGCCAGTTAGGCTGAAGAGAGCTCTAAACAAACCTTTGTTCCACGGTCTTGCTGTGGCTTGTCTCAAAGTGTCCTGGGGGAGATTCAGAGGTTGATACAGATCCTATTAACGAGGAATCTAAACCATCTAAGTGAATATGACTACAAGGCAAACAGTAGGAAATACTGAACTGGCTAATAATTATTATATACAGAGCGAAAATATTTATCATCTTCAAATGTAACGGTCTAACTTGAACTTCCGTATTTTCACATCACTGTGACAATGTGTATTTTAACAACTCAATAGCCACTTTGATCTTAAAAATAACAGGTGTCTCAAATGACTTCTCAAATAGCCCTGATAAAGGCTTATGCTGCTAATGATCTGCTGCTCCTACAGGTGGGTAGCTGGGTACAGGTGTTCCTTACAGTTGGGGTGGGGATTCCCAGCAGATGCAGCTTCTGCTCACACTTCTGACTCATCTTAAAAAAAAAAAAAAAAAATGACCCCAAATGGTGATCAAGGAAACTACTAAACTGCTTCTACAAATACCTCTCTGTAATTTAGGCACCTACATGCCATTAATCACCTGCTTGACTTAGATCCTTAGGCTTCTCTGAATGATGAGAGCACTCAGCTTCAAGTCCTTTGGTGTTCTAGAATCACTGCCTCCAAACAGCTGTCTCAAAGTCAAGCCACCACTTAAACCTACAAATACCTGTCTAACAAGGCAGCAAAGCCTGCATACATCTTTCTGACAGTACAGCAGCACTTTCCTGCATATGCCAAGTACCTCAGGGAAGAAAAATTGGTCTCCTGTTACACTTTGGAATCTATTAAGAGATAACAGTACATCTAAGAAATACACACGGCAATTCTGAAATCATGAAATGCTTTAATATACGGCTCCCTTCAGTCTCACTGTAATTAGAACTGACCACTGGAATACTCTGAAGAAGTTTTTTTTTCCAGCTCTTCTTTCTCATTTCATAAAATTCAGAAAAACAGGACTAAAGGAGAGAGAAAAAGAGCGTGCGTGTAAGGACAGCTGCTGTGCCCAAGTATGCCATACTCTGTTAAAGATTACAACTATACATACTAAGATGGGCATGGGAAGGCTCAGAGTCCAGAGGAAGTGGAGCAGCTGGCTGAGCAAAGCACCATACCTGGCAGACTCTCCATGTGCAAGGTTCACACCTTCAATACATTTGGAAGCTTGTGTCTGGCTCTCTCATGTGAACGATGGAGAAAAGTTTTTTACATATCCATGTCCTCATCTCTCTAATGCTAAGCTACCTCCTTAAAAAAAACAAAAACACATCTCTTGTCCCCCTCTACTCAGCTCTTGTGAGGCCCCATATGGAGTACTGTATCCAGGCCTGGAGCCACCAGTACAAGAAAGACTTGGAACAAGCGCAGAGAAGGGCCACTAAGATGATCAGAGGGCTGGAGCACCTCTCCTATGAAGTGAAGTTGTTTAGCTTAGAGAAGAGAAGGCTCCGGGGAGACCTTACTGTGGCCTTCCAATACTTGAAGGAAGCATTTAAGCAGCAGGGCAAATGGCTGTTTACAAGAGTGGATAGCGATAGGACAAGGGGAATGGTTTTAAACTAAGACAGGAGAGGTTTAGGTTAGATAGTAGGAGGAAGTTTTTCCACACAGAGGGAGGTAACGCACTGGAACAGGTTGCCCAAGGAGGTTGTGGATGCCCCATCCCTGGAGGTATTCAAGGCCAGGCTGGATGTGGCTCTGGGCAGCCTGCACATAGCAGGGGGGTTGAAACTAAGATGATCACTGTAGTCCTTTTCAACCCAGGCCATTCCATGATTCTATGATTCCAACTGCCCCCTAACTGTCACAAAACAGCCTTAAGCACTGCTGCATCTTTCAGCACATTTTCCAATCAACATTCACACTCCCATATGAATGAAAATAAGTGGTCTGAAATAAATTAATAACATAGTCTGTCCTTGTGGAATGTTTAAAAAAAAACAAAAAAAAACAAAACTAAATATAACACAAAATAATAATCCTTAATGGAACAGGATGCCCATATCCTGCTGCTTAGGCAGGAGCAGGATACACTTGCCTCAGTGGAAGAATGTCCACAAACTGTACTTCCGAAAAATACAGACTCATAACTGGCTCTAGGTCACAATATATAATTTGGGCTTGTGGATGTATCGCTGCACTGCTGCTGAACTTCTCCAGTATTTTAATTTCTTTGGCAGCTTTGGGACGGCTAACAGTCAGTATTGGATTGCTAACAGCACTGCTAGCTTTGTGCATAGCAATGTATTCAGTCAGCACAGCAAGTCATTTACTTTCCCTTAACAAGATAACCAGTTGATTAATACACTTTACCCTGAGGTGCACAGCAGATTTATTCCCTTTCCGGATACATGCTGAATACAGGAATGAGGAGTAAACAAGTTCGGTTTCAGTTGTTTGTCATTTACTGGAACAATTCCTGAGCTTTTTATTCAAGAGTTATTTTGGAGAACTATTACTGAAGCTAATGGTAATTTTGTCTGAGTCAGAACTTTAGAATTGGTCATTTTACAAAATATTTTTAGTTTATCGGCACAGCATGTCCATGCTCAGGATTTCTAGGTCCAAGCTAAATACAAAGCATTTGAAGAAAACACTGTGGTGATTACGGTTTTTATTTTTCTGATGCAGATTACAGATAACACTGATGTGTGGTTTATTTTGCCTTCTCTTTTCAGTCTCTGAATGCTGGTCAATCTTTAATGCACTTAAGCTGCAGTAGTACTTCCAGATAGGCAGCAATCCTCTTACCCTACAAAAGGATCTGGACTCACAGTGCTGCCACAAATTGCCAAAATTTACTAAAACTCCTGGAAAATACACAGAAATGAATCTCAGACTCCTGGGAGCATCATGCCAGGTATGCCAATCCATCTGCTCCTTGCTTGTCAGAAACACCAAATCTGGACTACAGAAGCAGGTTAAAAGTCAGGGGAAAAGCACAACCATAAACCACAGTATACTTCAAAACAGTAATTTCTCCCATGCATGCTAAAATTCATGTACTCAGTGTATGAATATTAAAACACAGGAAACAAATATATACTTGACATTCATCTATCAAGGATGGTATTTCTGTAATTAAACCAATCTTGCATGGTGTGGAAGAATGGCATTTTATGACCCACTACAGTTCTCTTCCAAGTTCAAACACAAGGAAATACATCATTTATTTCATTTAATACATCACCACCAGTAGAGCAGCTAAAAATGGCACAGATTCCCAGAATTTAGTATTTTGACCTGTTTCCTTCTTATTTCTTAAATAAATTTGCAACTAATTTTTGTCCAAAACCTTTTATCATGGGAAATCTGTGTTGTTTATGAGAGCAATTGAGTTTCACAAAGATTCAGAATGAATTAAACCTGTCCACTAAGATGATTCTTCACCCAAACTGTTTTTTGAGTATTAAGTAATCTGCTTTGCTTCCCACTTGCCAGTGTCAGATACATCTGCCCTATTCTTTTTACTGGAAAACAGTATTCTTACTGTAAAGAGCAGCTGATTATCTTTACCTGATGCCATTAAACTGGTTATCACCTTTTCTGCCTCATGTTTGAATGCCCTCTTTAAACAACAGATCCTGAACAAAACAGGCTATTTTAATGGGAGGACTTTATTCTCTTCCATTTGAACTGCAATGTATGTGGGAGGAGGAAAAGAATATAGATGTCAGTATGTTTTTAGAGCAGTTTATCATGCTGTAAGTTTCTATAGCATAGAACACCTTCTAATTCTAGATGAACTGAGATTAGAAGGGCTAAAATAAACCCTAATTTACCAAGGATTATATTCAAAATATGTAAAAATAGACTCACTTCTGAGGAAAGCTAGCATAAGAGCTGGATACCTACTTAATTCTTAAAGCTCACACAAAATTTTCATGATATTCAGACCCTCAACAGATCTTCACACAAGTGAGCCTGTCACTATCTCGTTTATGAAATGCGATTACTTGCTACATCATTACAGAATTGCATGTGAACTCAGGTACACTGCACAGAGAAATAACACAACGGTCCTACAATTTGCTCAGTGTGAATCGTTCCACACTGCTCACAGAACCCTGCTGGATACACAGTCAGCATCTAGGACAAATGAGAATGTTAATAAATAAATTAGTAATAATAAGAAGAAAAAGAATATCAGTGGCAAAGTAAAAGGCACCAGACAAATTCTAATTGTACGGAGGCACAGGATCACTGAAAGATACTCTAATTGTTCTGGTTAACATCAACATTTCCCCTTACAGGCAGAGTGAAAAACCAAAATCAAAGACCGAGCTGAACAATGAACATCTTAAGCACAACAAAAGGAAAACAAAAGGATGGCAAAAGGAGGAAATAACTTGAAAATTAGTCCTGAAGAATGACAGGGTATGAAGCGTCTCCATGTGTCACCTCATACTGCCTTTGAGACTTCAGTTCAAAGCAAATTCAAGGCACTGGGTTGAAATTAATTTGAAGGCACTAACTCAGTAGACTGCTGTGCACCAAAATACTGCACTAATAATTAGATATTTGTAATTCTCACTGGTTAGAACTAGGCTACTGACAGAGTTCATGGGAAAACTTGTTTTTAGTTTGAAGGAAGATTCTCTTCAGAGTCCAGTTTCCAAATCAATCCCTTTGATGCACCAGTGACTAATTCCAACTTGTCCGTACACAGCACCGTGGAAATATATATTTTTTCTTACTTCAATTCATACTCATCTGAAAACTCAAGAGTATATCTTGGGCCAGAGTCCATGCAGTATTTCTCGATTCTACATATCAGTATAAATCCCTTGAAATTCCTGCCCCTAACCAAAACTGGAGTCAAAATCGAAAGCTACACTCAACAGGGTACTACTATACTCGTTCTCCTCAGGATACATAACAACCCCCTTTTTTTTTTTTTTTCCATAAGGAAAGGACATTTTTTAAATGTCAGGAGCCATTTGATCAATGGCTAAACGTTTTGCCAGCTTAGCTTTCTCAGTTAGCAGTGTGATTTCTTTGTGCTGATGCGGCTATGCCACAGCCACTATGTGGCTAAGCAATTAGATGCAATTGCAACTGGCAAGACAATCTTCTGCTATTCAAGAGTTGGTACAAGCTGAATAAGAAAAAAAAATGTCAGGTTCTTTTTTTTTTTCCCTGCCAGTAGGAATGGTACCTTGAAGCAAAGAAAGGGTCAATATACTTCAATATACTGACTGCTTTAATTGAGGGATGAGGGAACTGCTAGCTTCAGCCTTAAGACAGGGCATTAATCCAGTGCTTCCAGACAAATTCAAATCCTCCAGAAAAGAAAGAAAAGAGCCAAGCCCCAGTGAAGTACAAAAAGTCAAGAAGAAATTTTCCCTTTTCATTTTTGGATGGAAAAATCCCTTCAAAAAGCTGACTTTTATATAAATGATAAAAGAAAAGTAAAACAAGATAGTATTTTGGTAGTGGATTTTGCAGCTCACCTGTAAGTTTCAGGGCATACAAAGCACTCTCTCAAACTACCTCCACTAAAATCTCTCTAAGGGTAAGATGACAGAGAAACAATAACGAGTAGGTCAAAAGAGACTCTTTGGGATTCTACAGTTATTAGTTTCCTGAAGTGAATTGCAGTTATTTTTAAGAAAATAGACAATTCTGCCAAAAAATACTCAACTCAGACAATCTACGCCAGATGTAACATACAAGTAAGCTGTGCTCTCAAATTTAAGTAGAATCTTTACTCAGCAACGGAAAATGTATAAATACCAGTTTTGAGGGCGTGAAGTAAATCTCAACCATTTTGAAGACATACAGATAATATCTAAAATAAAACTGAACATTCAGAATACCAAAATAAAGGCAGAAACAATGGAGGTGAATCTCACTTTCCCTAGCAGGCTGTCCAATGAGAAACTCTCTTACTCAACATTTGAGCACTCTTTTTTGCATGGCATGCTGTATAACGTGAGCTTTATGAAGCACTAGGAGATCAGTGAAGAATCTAACTGCAGCACGCTTCACAAAACTGCCAGGCTGAGGAAAGTAATGGTTTTCAAGAGGATGGGGCTTTTGTGACGAAGAAATGACACAGGATTGAAAAAAACAATATTTTATATAATAAATGGGCAGAAGTTTTGTATAACAAAGATAAGAAAGCAAATCCTAGAGCTCCTCCTTTAGCTGGAATAAAACTTCTCTGACTTCAGCAGGTACCAGCCTGCATAAACCCACGGCAGCTTTATGAGACTATAGTAGCAGCTCTGAGAAAAGATGGTTATGTATCTGTTCAGACAGCATAGCAACAAGCACCTCAAACTGGATACAACAGGTCTACTACCAAGTTAGCACAAAAGAAATAAAACATCTGCCTATTTTGAGTGTTTAGCTAGCTATTGTTACTACTGAATTGAGTCATGTCTCTAATGTATTCATTCACACACCACTATTAGCATAGAAATGATTTTATTCCATTTTTAGTTGAGGTGAGGTGTGCAAAAGCTCAGTAACCTGCCCAAGGTCACAGAGAAAATCTCGTTTGCTCTCCCTTCCCTGTATCTTTCAATACCTGAAATGAAACTGCTAATTTATACCCAAGACAGTAATGCCCTCTCTGCACCTCCTACTCTCTGTCTCTCTGTCAGTGGTACCATCAGTTCTTTGGAGGGTTTGGCTAAAATCTTGGCTCAGTACAAGGGCATGTGGGTGTTTTCTAACTCTAATATGAGTCAGATATATGAGCTAATCACGCCTTTTGCCCTCATGCTCTTTGAAACTATGATCTCAAGATGCTAATGGCCTGGAAGCATCACATCCTACCCATTCAGTCCTTGACTTGAAAAATAGAGATACTCAAGAACTTAAAATAATATTGATTATATGTGCATGCATGTATACGCACACATCTAGGAAAACAATACACACATATAGAACAACAATACTCTCAGTACTACAGGCTTAGGTAGTAAGATATTGTATTTATCACTATAAAATGTACAGCTATATATATATAGCCATATATATGCTTTCCCCCTTGCCTCCTCCCTCCACAAATAAGATTGTTTGCGCGCTTCTCTTTCACATTTATGACCAATCTTCTGAGGTGATTGACAACCAAGGTAGCCGACATATATTGTGAAATCTTCCCACTGTTATCCATTCTGAGACGTGCAGCTGAATAAAATTCCACTCAGTCAGACATGAAATCAAATTAGAAGAGTTCACGCTGAAGAGAAAGAACTAAATTTAAAACAAATAAAGCAGTGCATAATTCACTTGCAGTGGGATAAGTTCCTACAACCAAGTTAATCCTAGTCATAACCAGGTAATATGGATATATTATGTGTTTACATCACTGTTCATTATGCAGTTGTGCTTCAGTCACGTGGGGGATCTGGGGACATCCCCCACATGCAAAGTGAGCAAGTTTGTATATTCTTTTTTTTCTATTCAGACCTCGTCAACAGAGTCCTTCTGTTAATAATAATCACGTTATGGCTACACAATGCATTTTCTTCAAACCACGTGTGTTCAGAAAGACCTTCACCCAAGGCTGGAATTCCATGTTTAACACACATTTCTTCACAAAGCACTGCAGTATTATTCAACAGTTTAGAAAAGAATAATAAAAAAAAGCTGTATCTTTTAACTGCAAAATTCAGGTGGAAGGTAATGACTCAAACATGGAAGCCAGCTAACCCTGAAGTAACATTTCCTATGTTTGGAAAGAAAGTCGTTGGACTTTTATTGACCATAAGTATTTAAGACCTTGGTTTTGGATCTGATTTTTAAGACAGCATTTTTCACCAGCACAGCAGCTCACAGGTGTGATAATACCCTGAGTACGATATGGGGTATAAGGAGAAAGTATAGACACTGACTGCTTTGCATCTACTCTTCAAAGTCTCAGGATGTCCACTTCTATTTGCTGATAGGTTAGAAGCTAATTAATTTAGAAATTTCTTAAATATGGAAAATATTTCAACATCATATTTAAGTATTCAACTCTTGACAAGTCATTGCACAAAAACATTCATCATGTTGCATATTCAATATTTCTCAGTAAAAGTCTGATGATAGGTTACGAAAGATTTTTAATGAGATTTTCAAGTCAAGCTGCATTCTACCTGGACAAGAGAACTGTCTGTTATCCAAATTTTCTGACTGAAATGTAGGAAATCATTCTTTTAATCACATAGCACAGATAGTAAGGCCTTACTTTAGAGCTGCATCATTTTTAGAGATTCTAGCATGCGAGAAAGATTGAACTAAAAAGGATATCATCAAATACACAGTGGGAACAGGTTAGATAAGCAGATGCTTTTCTATATGATTCCATATAATGCAATTCTTCCTTAGCAAAATTTCCATTCTTATGTCCATGTTCCCCTGCATAAACCTGCTTTTATTTACAAAGGAACAGTCAGAAGATGAAAGTATATTGCATACAACACAAATGGAATTATTTTTTCTTATACAGGCAATATGGCTCTGCATGAGGATGCAGCAAGGTGAATAGCCTACAAATCAAACTGCGGGTTGCTGACACTGAGCTCAATCACTCTCAGACCTATGTTATTTCTAGATTCCAAAGGTGTTTTTAACATTCAATATCCAATCCACACAGCTTTTTCCACACCGTTTTATTACTACGCTTTGATGTAAGTGAATATAAGCTATGTCATATGCACACACAGAAATCAAAGACAGAGATGCTCGCAAGTTTTACTTATAAAAAATATCCTATTTGCCACACACCTAAAAAAACTATTACATATTGCAAGAGATTGAGAATATTTTAAAGCAGATACACATAATGGCTATGCCCTTGTACAGGACGAAATGTGGATGAGGACAACTCTGAGAGAGAAGTATGATTTATGCAAGCAAAGACAACCTCATAAGTTTGTACCCCTAAGCTCCTACAGTCTCCGACTCTGAATACAGGTGTGGATGAGCTAACTAGGAAGAGCACAAGTCTTCAGTAGTTCCCCCATCCCTGAATGTGGGCAGACCGAACTATGCTGACTACCTGGAAAGAAAATCTACTCCACTCTGAAGCACAGATTTGGCCCACAACCATTACAGCTCCAGTGCAAAGGGATGTCTGTGGCTGTTAGACCATGTTATCTGTATACAGGATAACAAGCTCAGAGAACAATAAAATGACTTGTCCAATGTTATTCAGCCACTTAGCAGAAGCAGCTCAAACAGTAGACTCAATTTAAGACCCTTATACCACTAATGACCTACGCAGTTGGACACACTGCCCTTACAGAACATCAGCTGGGCAATGTCCTCCACCTCATTACCTCTCCTCACCCACCCCCTACTATGAAAGAACTTTTTTCAGTCTTTGTGTTTGACTAAAAAACACTGTGGCAAACCAGAAAAACAATACACAGAAATACTGACAGTAAAGCCCTAATCATAATGTAGAGCATGGTATTTTTGGCCTTTCTTTTTTACCATCAGTCTCACTGAAGGAGATCTTCATTTCAGCATTCTTGTACAGGAAGATGATGCATGAATTAAGACACAAAGGATCTCAATAACGCTTCTATATATGATACTTAAGTACCTAAGTCCAACTCTGATGTAAATCTAGGAAAATAATTTAAAAAGTGTTATTGTAGGAGGGACTGCTACATAGAAAGATGGTGTCAATGGCTACTGTAGTAACTTAGGCTCAAATACCTATTTCAAAGATTTTCTTGGGCAGGTAACTCAGTATTTCCATACCACAGCTCTTCACTTTTAACTAAGGATTATAGTTAAATAGAAGCACACTAGGGATAAGGCAAGATAAGCAACAGAGTCTATATAAAAATCACACAGATTGAATTGGGTTTGCGTATGGGTACAGCACAGCAAATTTGAAGCTGTATTTACTACATTTGTTTAAGCTAACAAACAAAAGGACATCTGGATGTGACTCTTCAGGACATGGTGCACTTAGTAAAGTGGGGGGTTGGATGGATTTAATGATCTAAAGAGTCTTTCCTGATTTTAACAATTCTGTGATTTCATGATTCTAATTCACATAAACTCTGTTGGATTCTTTCTGCCAAAAGCCAACCTAAGCACAAATGGAATCAAACAGATTTTCCTTCCTATCCTGGTTGTAACAGACATGGCTGAAATGAAAAAAAGCCGTGCCAGAAATATAATACTAACTTGAAGACTAATCTAAAATATGAATATACTAAAGCAAACCTTTAATTTTATTTTCTGGAGTTATCCAGGTATCAGATGCTATTTGTTCTCTTTCAGTGAGTCAGTGCTGCCATCTAAAGCTATCTAAGGTGCATGAAAAAGAAATTCAAGGATGCAACTAGGAAACATTCTGGAAACACATCTGAGCTGACAAAGAATGCATGGTAAGTCAAACATATTAACAAGATACAACAGTCTACTAATGCTGCAGTACCTGTAGGAGCAGTTCTTTTTCTATCACTTCACCTGTCTTGCTGATAAGCTGCTTCTGTAGCCTCTGTATTTTCTGGATCAGTTCATAGGTACTTGGGTCACTGGCCTAGACAAAAGCAAAGTAGTCTCAAAAATTGTGTTACAACTTGTATTTCTTGCTTGCAACTTAAAAACACAATATCTAGGTGTCAAAAAAGTAACAAACACAAAATTAGAGGCAGAGAGGAAGGAGGAACTGTATTAGTTGTTTCCTAGGGCAAGTATTCAAGCAGTTCTGAATCTGAAATCTCTGCCTCTTGAAGAACAGTCAGAGTTCGCTCATGTTTAGCACTAGTAAACTTCAGAAGAATACTATCAAAACATCTAGTAGGAGTCTTTCAGAATGTAACCCCCAAACCAACAGACCAGCAGAACCACGCAACAAGGAAGAAAAAGGCAGTTAGTACCATCATTTTAGCAGAAACTGAAATTCTCTTAATATACAGAGAGCAGTACAAGCACTTCCCACTGTGTTAAAAACCTCAAACAGCAATAAGTGATATTTTAGGAGAGTTCAGGAGAGTTCTTTTCTCTTGAACAAAAGAAAAAAAATTGTAATATAGTTTTTGAGACAGGTTGAAAAGCTCAGATAAACTATTTATTGGGGTATACTGTCAAATTATTATTAGGCTATAAAATGTCCACATTTGTGGAATATCATTCTTCAATGAGACTGAACACAGCAAATACCTCAGAAGAGACCTACTCTCTGCTTATTTGCTTGAATGCATGAGAACCTTGATATCTCATGGCCCTTTACCCTTTATCAGATTTTACCTAAATCAACTTATCAATTCAAGTGTAACTGAGACATACTAACACAGATACGCATACAGTACTCACAGTGCATCATTTATTGAGAAACCAGTCTAAAAAGTAACTTAGGCCCCATGAACCACTCAGACTGTGACTGTTCCATAGCACTGCCCAAAAATGGTGCCAATCTGAGACAACAGTAGTGATGTGAGGGTGTTTGTTCATTAGGAATTGAACCAAAACCCTATCAGGATTATTTCATATGAATTTGGCCATCTGGTGGTTTTTCTGTGTTTCAAATACAAACCACTGACCTAGAATGGAAAGAAATCATTTCCCATTATCAGCCCTCATAAATCCATTCTCCCAACACAGGATGTTTCCATTGGCCTGGCTTGCCTTTGTTATACGGCACTACTAGAGACTGTGTCTAGATGTCTTTGAGGACAGCATCCTTCATTTATCTCCCTCCCTTAAGAAAAGCTAATCACCACTGTTCAAACTTTAAGCTCAGCATGGAAAGGACAGAAATTAACAACTATGCTAGTAAGCATATTCAACTACTTCTGGAGGGACTAACATGTTAACACTCATTGTTAGAGCAGCTAAGCTACTCAGGCTGGCATCACATTGGAGATCCATGCAAGAAAGAAATCTCAGCTGGCTCTCACTTTCTTTGAAAATACGCAGCGATGCCAACTGATGCTCATGTATTTGGTCTATGCTTGACAGATTTATTATTTTTCCACTTCATTTGGTAGGTTCAAGTAGCGTGAAAATCTAGATTTGCTGTTCATGTAACAGCAGACCTTGCATTACCCAGAATGACAACCTTTGGAAGCCCACCAATGCTTATGTGTACTTTTTCTTTTTTCACAGATTTGGTGAAAAACATGACAGGTGACTTCAGGTCTGTCTGTTTTCCAGTCCACAAGCCCTATCAGCCTTACTAATTCTTTCTTCCCATTTAAATCTAATTGGTAAGAGCGGGATTATACCTTTCCCCATCACGCTCTTTCACTTTGTCCATGTTAGGGAACCACCTTCTTCTAAATCCACCTTATGCATTCTTACTCGCTTTAGCATTCTACCGGCTCTTGACAATTCCCTCTGCAATTTTTCATTGAGAAAATGACACAAAAATAACACTGATTGCATTGTGCAAGGAAGCCATTCAGCAGTTAACTATTCCTTTGGTACTATGGAAATTTCAGTCTGCCTGCCCTTCCACATAATTTGCATAACAGTAAAGTAAATAGGCTTTGTGCTGTGTCACTGATTTGGAAATATGGGCTTTAGGCATTCAATACTGAGACATCACCTCCAGTTTTCTCCATCTGTGAACATTCAAGGGATTCTCCAGTTCTTCTTCCAAAACTTTGCATCGAGTCTGTTCTCTTAATAGCTCCTTCCTCATGTGATGAACTTCCTGTCTTAAGATCAGAACAAAAAGCATGAAAAAGAAACAAAAGAACTCCACAGTGAAACCAAACCAAGGCATTAATACGAACATGAAGAAACCATTCTTCCACGTTATTCCACATTACAACAATGGCAAAGTGACTCTCAAAATTAACAGTTGACTAAGAACACTATATAGGAATTCCTATAGAATAACACAGGTAGACTTCTTCATTCACTTCAGTAAGAATGAATCAAAAATGGGACTATTCATCAGTTCTCAGGAAACCTTGTTCACAACTCAATCTTTTCTGTGTACATTAAAGACCAGTTAATTCATCTGCAGTAACCTACAAATCAGAGTTACAGAATTGCCTCTGTATTGAATCTGACAGTTCGTATTTGGAGAAAGGTTTTAAAACAACATGGCTCACACAATCCTGTAAAGAAAACACATTGTAAGACCTAATTATGAAGAACACTGTTCTTTGGAGAACCCAACTTTGATTTCTTTTACTTCCTCTCCTCAAGGGACTCCAGACACTATTTGTTGCTGAATTTAAAATTCATTGAGTGGTGCTTTGAAAACTAAGATTCATATGCTGGGGTCAAAGAGTGAAGAAGGAGGGAACAAAAAGTCACATTCTGCAAGGATCCAACCCTTATCATTTTGGTGGGTGGATCCTGTAAGTACTTGAAGAGGAAAAGGAAGTGGAGAATCACCATATGCCTACTCCACTGAATGTTTCCCTGCCAACCTCAACACTGAACTTAGCTCATTAGACAAAAAAGGTCTTTTTTTTTTTTTTTAAACTGTGAGGTTGGACAAGGTTATGGAAAAGGAAAAAATGAACATCTCCAGTTGGCAAATCAAGAAAGCTAATTAGCAGCACAGCTGATAAATGGACTCTTTCAACAGACAGTTTTCATGATAGTTTTGGACTTCATTAAAGTATGTGATTGCTGCTGTAGTTAGCAAGAATTGATCCACCCATCATGGCATGTATAGCACTATACCTCAATGCCTTTGCTGAGTTTCAATGCAGCAACAGGCTTTCAGTTGAATGCATTTGGGTAAAGAATTCAAATCCTATTCCAGTCTGCAGTCAGTCAATGAAAACTGCAGTTGCTAGCGTTTTGTGCCCAGCTCTTTTTTTTTTTTTTAATCTTACACCAAATCAAGCTGGCATAGTTTCATTGGAGTCAACGGACTGACCACAGACTGAAGTAAATTTGCTCCAGTGAAGGCCATGGAATTATACTCATAGTGGAATTATACTCATATAGTTAACCTAAATGTCTCACTCAAAAGTGTGACATCTACATAGAACAGTACAATGGTTCTCTGCTGACAACATACCTGCTGCTTCTTACAAACCAAGTCTGATTCTACAGAAAATCACAATAGCTTCATGTCAGCAAAGAATATACCTTAAGCTTGGGAGGGTGAAAAAAAAAAGAAGGCAAGCATTATGCCAGAGTAGGAGGAAATAAATCAGACCCGGGCTATTAAAATTCCGTTTTAAAGAAACACAGCCTTCAATGAAAATTTAACTAAATCTCTCTCTCAGAGCAAGTCTACATATAAATCTGGAAGTAAAAAGCTCTGAAAATGAGTAGGAGTTTGTTATAAATATGTCAATTGCTCCCCATCCTCTGCAGTCTGCCTAATAAAAAGCAGTTCCACTAATTTGGGCCCTAGGTACCACTGAGTAGCTCACTGAACTATGAACATCATCTTTGCTGCTTTCTGTCAAGTTTATTCTGCAGGCAGTAACTCAAAGTACAAGGTGAAATTTGGAAACGACTTCAGCTTAGGACGAGATGTTTTTTTCCCCCCTCTTTTACCTATCTTATATTTTAATTTTCACAGATTGCTCCTTTGTGAACTTAATCCAGCGTGTATAAGGTCAAAACAAACAATCCCCTTCTCCAAGGTATGTCTGTCGATACAAATCTTTATCGCACATGAAAATAATTCTGTTTCAAATACAGAATCACATATGCAGTCACTACAAAAACGTATTCAATCAGATTTTCTACCTGAGCTCCTCTACGTTAGCCACAGTTTTACCAAGTATTCCCTTCTCTCGACGAAGTTTTCTGATCTCCATCTTGAGAAGCCGGATGTCTTCTATTCTCTGCCTGTACTGAGTCTCACCCTTGTTTAAGATGGATTGCTGGATTTTGATCTTTTCATAGAGAAGAGCCACCTCATCATTACGTCGAACAAGCTGGGACCCAAGGACATCTCTCTCATTGATAACCTAAGAATGCAGGTCAAAGCAATAATCTCAGTTACAGCTCCTCAGCACAACTTCAAAGCATCATTATTACATTTTCATCAATGAAAAATTGCATGCATTAAGAAGTTTCACTGTTATTAACGAAAAAAACAATAGCAATGGCCTAGCAGCTTCTCCTATTAGAGTTCAGTCTCCTGAATAATGTGTAAACTACATCATTCCACTCACTTCAGCATCTTAAAATGTTTATTTCAATAGCACTATGAAGCTTTAGAAGTACCACTTAAACAATAGCCGAGGACCTTGATCTTAAAAATGCACTGAACTGAGGGAACAGGACGCAGTGTGTTGGAAATGCCAAATCTGAGATTCCTACCCGGTCGTATTCCTTCTTCTGCTTCAGCCTCTCAGCATCAGCCTCAGCAATAATTTTTAGGAGTTTTCTTTCTTCTGCCTCCTGATTTTCTATAAAGTTCTTGGTCTCCAGAGCTTGTTTTTTCATCTTAAGCAGTTCAGCCTGGTGGAGTCATAACATAGGTAAACTGTGCTTAGTAACAACTTCCCATTGCATTCCTTACTTGTAATCCCAGGTGTATATAATCTCATACATTCATTTCATTTCCTAACAGGTGCATATTTTGTTAGTTTTTGAGAATAAATCACTAAGGCAAGCAAGATGAAGACTCAAATAAATCTTGCAAACAGTATTTTAATGTTGTTATAAACAACAGAAATTCTGAAGGATTTTTATCCTAGTTATGGATCAAGTCATAATTCAGAGCAGTTTCATTTAGTTTTGTTGTGGTTTTTTTTAAGGTCATATTTGGAGAGTTCTTTCAATTGAGTAGTTATTTTGTTGAAAAAATCTAGCAGATGTAAGTTCAAAGCAAGGCTGGGTTGTGAGAAAGAATAGCTCATCTCACTAGAAAGGGCAATGATCTACACTATACAAATTGTTATCTAGTCAGGATACGCTTCAGACTGGAATAAAAGAATACGTGGAGAACAAGACAGCTAAGCACAAAAGAGCGAAATTAAAGAGCATTAGCATTTTTAGTGGAAGTGTAGAAGACTGGAAAAAGAAGGACTGCCCTTAAGCAAAATTTAAGCAATGCATTGTCACAGTGATCACACACCACTAACACAAATCTTGGAAATTATCCAGTAATTCTATGCTACTGTCATGAACTCTGTAATTCAAGACATCAGTAGAGGAAAAAAAAATACTGAGATCTTCTTGGATTATTAGAAATCTTTTGCAGTAATGGGCAATTAGCTACAGACAAAATGAAGCTAGGTGACTACAGTTTGTTTTCACAGATGTGAAAGCTTTCAAGCCTTGACTAGAAGACACTTTCACAACTCTGACCCTTATAAAGGGTAACATTCATGCAGCCTTTTCAGAAACAGCACCTTTGAATGCTGAAAGAATGAGGCTGTGATGAAGGCTGCACCTAAAACTATCGATTTAAAACAGAAAAAACAGTTCCATCATCATAATAAGATAACATGTTCAATTCTTATTTTCTTTAATAAAATTCTCATGTTCCTGTAAGTGCAACTTTCATCTCTCTCTTACTCAATGTTGGATGTTTATTAGAATCCATCAGCTGAACAAAAATGCAAGCCACTTCATATTGAAATGCGATCGAGACTGTGCAAAAGCTGTCTACAGATGTAAAACCGCTCATGCATTACACGCTGCTGGATAATATTTTTTTTAATATATCAAAATACTATGTTCTCCTTATGTCACAAAAATTATGAGCTGTAAATAAGGAGTGGCAGATGTTGGCAGCAAACATTTATGTGAACAAATCTTGCTGAAACGTACAAAGTTAAAGTAGATTTCAACAACCTTGTACAGTGAAGAACATAAATACTTTAAGCCACACACGTGCCCCACGAACTAACAGTGCTTTCTCCGAGGCTAAATACATTGAAGATCACAGTATCAGGATCTACGTACAGAGAAAAAGAAATGAATATACACAGTAAGACCAGAAAAAGTGTCAGGATTGAAGCTGTTCTAAACGAGCATCTCATTTAAGTTTGGTTCAGAGAGTCTGCAAAAAAACTGAAGGATAGTCAGCAAGAAGGAAAAATTTATATGGAACATTTATATGCCAACATCTCAAGCTGAACTTAAACCAAATTCCTGTTTAGGTTCTGAAGTACTGCAGTAAGTGAAGAGGGTTTTTTTGTATTTGCTGTAAAGATGGGAGAAAAAGACAGATTTTTAGAAGATGTAAAATGGACTGGACAGAGAACGCTGAAATAATACTAACAGTAAATCAAAAGTTTCACATTCAGATTTCTAGAAAATGCTGAAAAAATACAAGGACAGAAGCTCTTGACAGCATCTCAAGCCTGGACAGCCATACTTCTTGCAGCTTTCAGATACATATTTTCAAACAAATAACTGAAAATAAAAGATGGCATTGTACTGGCTATAATGGAGTTTGGATCAGGTGTCCCATGATTCATTTGCTATAATCACACATCTTTAAGACCTTTCTGATAGCCGAGCTAAGCATAAGTCCAATGTTTCTATAATCTCATTCCTATGAATCTCACTCCTCCATGCTTTAGCGCATTCTTTAAACTGATTTTCTGGGAACAGCTTGCTTCCTTCACATCAGTGCAAGCAGGACAAATTGAAGCTGCCTTGCTACACAAATAATTGGGTACTTTTGTGCCAGTGTCAGTCAGCCTCCTCTTTGAATCCTCCTCTGCTTTAGTATTCAGCAGAGGCACTCAGGTAGAAGCCCACAAAGCCCTAAAGCTATTCACTAATGTGATGTCAGTCCATGGACCCACTTGCTGGTGAATAATTGAGGGGGTAAACCATGTAGCAATCATATGTTTTGTCAAATGAATGGCAGACAATTCCGAGGTGATGAGACAGAATCGGCGACTAGTTAAGGAAGAAAGCTGCACATGGAAAATGAGACTCTACTTGACTCCTCCATCACTGATACAGCAACTCTGAGGCAGATCAGATATAAAAAAAAAACAAATTCATCACCGTTTTAAGAAACTTTATTGACATCTTGTCTCAACTGCAGCATTGCTGAGAGGGGCTGAAAACCTAAGAAGACATTGAGGCACAGCAATAAGCTATCAAAAGAATACATTGTGGAAATAACAGAGGTTTTGGAGGGGGTGTTTGATGTAGTTTTGTTTTTTTTCCTCATACCCAGTCAAGAAAAAAAGTAAGTTGCTTTGGACACAAACTCCTTCCATCCTTTGAGAGAGCAACACAGATTTAATAGTACATCTAAAAACAGGATGCAGTCAGGCTGAGAAGAAGGAATAGAGCTTCAAGCTCTGATTTCAAGATCAGGATTGTGAAGAATAATCTAATTGGGTTTGCACTTAAAAACAACAGAGATAGAGAAGTCTAAAGAAAGGAAATCTTGAATTACAAAGGTCTATGTTATAAAAGTTCAGAACAAACAGGTTAACCCCCAAATCCATGCTTATGCAATGCAACTTAGTAGTAAAAACACTGAGTTACCAAGAGATTTAAAGCTTCAAGACACTATAGGACCTTTCTAACTATAATCACAAAGATGAAATTTGTCAGATACGTGGAAGACTTGCATAACAGATAGACCTGATAATCATTTCAACTGGGCTTCAGTTTCTATAAAATACAGCAAAACAACTCCCACAGACCAGGAAAACAATGAAATCTCTAAAATCATGGGAGCTGACCTTTGTAATAAGATGTACGTGTAAGGACTCTTACTTTCAATGATTCCTTCTCCCTCTCTAGTTGCTGATGTTCTAGATGCGCTTTCGCAAGAGCTTCTTCTTTCTTCGTGATCTCTTCTTTCAGCTGATCCCCCTGATGTGTCACAGTTTTCAGTCTCTTCTTCAATTCTGTTATCTCATCCTAATAGGACAGAAAGCAATCGCAAGAAGAACCAAAAGAGGGTAAGTCTTTGTGAAGGAGTTCAGGCCATTTTGATACTGGAAAATGAAACTACAGTACTTGAGAGATGTGCTGTACATACCACAAGACATTACTTTTTAATACAACAGAACAAAACAGTTTCATTAAATGATATCTTTTAGTTTATGCTAGTATGACATTGCTAGAAAAAGGTCTCCATGGATAACAACAACTGTCATTTATAATGAGTATAAGCCATTTCATTTGAAGTTCTAGACACAAAATAAAAACTAGCAGTCAATCCAAATTAATAACAAGATTTTGATTCTATCCATTTGTTTCCATGCTTCTAGCACTGCCTTTTTCAATAAGGTTGTAAACTGCTGGGCAAATGTTTGGGGAGAAGTCTTTATGAAAATGAATATAGCTATGAATAAGATACAAATATGTCCATGAGTATAGCTTATCCCCATTTTGCTTTTTTATTAGCTTACAGAAACACACGTAGAAAAAGTGTGCTCAGAGACAAAAAATTCCCTGCTGTGAGAATATTTGGCATAAATTTTAGGTTCAAAACACAGAGCAATATGCCCCGCTAGCACTGCAGAGAGATGAGGCCACCCTGACCACTCAGAAACACAAAGGTGCCTGTCCATGTGATGCTAAGGAACCGTTTCATCGACTGACTGCAGTGATGGCACATGTTGTGACATGAATTCAAAGCTAGTAAATTCAATGCATAGACAGACATGCTCTTCTGAATCTAGCAGAAATAGCCTTATGAGCTGTTAGACCTCTGCTGGAAGCTCACACCTCACAGAGAAGACAGAGTAACACTTCACGTGAATACATTCTGTTTCAGTACAAAACCATATCAAGTGTAGAGCTCTTTCAGCACTGTACGCCATATGCATGGATTTACTGGACAAATGAGCAACATTTTCTTTCATGATGCATTTGACGTAGTCAAGTAAGATCTTAAGTCATGACACTCTGCAAATGATAGTGAGAAAGTACTGATTACCAGTCTGACTGGCCTTAAAAAAAAAAAAAAACAGACAAACATGGACTCCACACTTATTTGGTGGTCCTGACAGACAATTAAATGAGCTGGAAGTAAATGTAATATGCCAGTAGGCTCACCTACCTGCACGTTCAGTCAGTCCTGCAAATGTCATGTTAAATTGATAGATTTAAAATTTGTTTTAGATTTGTTAATTTGATAGATTTAAAATGTACTGCCCGGATATATACCCAAATACAGTCCTACTTCTGTATTTGATGAAGAACAGTAAGACAACAATTTTTTTTTTTATTTTATTTTTTTACAAACAGGTTTCCTAATCAACTTGTGTAAACAAATGAGCTCCCAACAACAAAAGAAACCTCAGAGGTGGATGCAAAAGATATTTGTATCATACTGAACACCTGCCAGCATAGAGATTGTTAGTAAGGTGGGGACCTTTCTGTATTAAGCAATCCCAAAATACCTTTATCTAAACATGTTTGTGCAAATTTGTTTTACTTCACAAAAAGACTTGCTGAAAAGTTATGGTAAGCTAAGTAAGTTGAAGTATAAATAATGGCCTCTAATCTTGAAACTTGAACAGCATTATTTATGCCATCATGTAACATTCAAATCCTGAAGAAACTGATGAGTTCATTGCTTCTTCTTATAACTGAACAGTTCTTCCTATGAGAATTTATACTGTATATTTTAAAAAAATTAATCAGCATTGAATTGCATTTAGTTTTTACTATTATTTTTCCTAAGGGATTGTTTGGGAGGAGGAAGAACTGCAGCACCACTTCTAGAACGTATTCTAATGACAAGAGAGGCAGTAGTGGACAAGCAAAGCATTTCACTCACTTGATAAAGTAGTTTATTCCTAATCAAATAAGTCATCAAATAGGATAGGAATTTGGACATTTTGTTCCCATCTGCTTCTCAAGCAAAACACCTAGCTATCCATATCAGAGCATAAATTGTAATCTACTATGATTTTGTTATAAAAACATTATTCTGAAATAACCAATACTGTAAACTACAGCTATCCAAGGTCCCAGTCCCTGTCAACTACAAGAGGACTTGTATAGTATCGTAGATCTTTATATCAGAATAACGAAGTGTATTTTTAGGTGATCCGTTCTCTTCCTCTAGTACCGTTTGCGAGATCCCCAAGGCAAAGTTATGAATGGAAGGATTCATTATCTGAGGAAAATGACACCCATTGAAAGGAACAAGGTGGAAGCATTTAGTTCTGCCATAAAAGTCTCCTTCATCTGAGAAAGCATTCCCTCTGCTTTCTAAATCACAATTCACACTACTGCTTACATGCATACAGGGCTAAGAAGGCAATCTTATTCCCATTAAACTCTATTTCTCATGCAGACCGTACAACTTCTAAAGGGATAGGATTGAGTGGATTCAAGAAGGAAAGGAAGAAGTTTCTTTTCTGATAGTGTTATATAAATCCATAGTCCCATTACGTTGTGATTTTGTGCACAGTTTGAAGTTAGAGTATTGCCATACAACAACTCTGAATTCCTATTGCCTGCCCAAATCCATACTGTCCAGGAAAACATGCAGGAACCTAAAACATTCATCCCCCCAGAGGAATTCAGAAATCTTTTCTGCAATTAAGCCAGTGAGCTTTGCTTTTAACAAAATAAAAGTAGATCTGAAAAAAAAAAAAAAAAAAAACCACACACCACACAATATAAGCAGAGATGGAAACACAAGAGAAAAGTATTCTACCTTTGCTTCAATCAGATTTTTACTGTACAGGTTCCTCTCTGTTCTCACAGTTTCACAGCGGTTTTGTTGCTGTTTTAATTTAATCTCAGACTCTTCTATTTTCCTCTCATAGTCACAGATCTTCACTTCCCGTATTTCAACATCTTTCAGGTGCTGGAGGACCTGAATCAGAAGGAAGGAAATAATGTGATTAAATCATCATCATAAGATTACTGGGATGGGGCTGAGTTTGTGAGTTTAATCAAGGGCGACAACTCCAGACCTCCTTGATAAGAAGCTGAAGCTACAGCTAAAATCACTTCTGTCCAAGTATAAGTTTAACCTTTCCAGATTGCTTATGTGGGGGAACATTTTATTTCCATCTGATACCTAGTGTGGTTATTTTCATGACTAAAACTTACAGATATGCACATATTTAATTTAAAAACAATCTACTGGAAGTATTGCCACTGAGCTGGCTCAACAAAATCAACATAAGCAGCTTTCATTAAGAATAGCCTTAGGTTACTTATGAAGCAAAGCTAGACTTTGAACATGGTTTTGGATGTCGTTTGTATGATAAAATAGATAGAAACACAACATTTTCAAAGAAGCCTTGCATTTACTCCTGTGAAATCCAGTTAACTTCCAAAATCTCAACTTTAAAAAAAAAAAACATATCTGATCACAAACTGTGGATCCGAAACTTGATCTAAATAAGTAATCACAATTACTTTTTTCCATTAAGGAGAATAAGTAACGATTCACTAAAGAGAACAGAGTAGCATAGACTGTAGATTGTAGAGAAGTGATCACATGAAGTATCAATGAATGAAAATACAAAGGATGATAGACACCTTCATTAAACAGTTACCAACATAACAATACATAAGAATTACTACAGTGAAAGAGCAAAAATCCACATAATTGCTAATCATTATGATGGGCTTCCTAATGTATACTTTTTAGGGTTTTTTTTCAGATCAAGAAACTTCCTCTTGCCGTACTAATACAAAAACCAAGGAGTACAAACAAGTGTTAGTCAAATAGAATCCAATGCTTTCAATGATAGAAAGAGATGAAAAAAATAAACTAAGGAGCACATGTCAGGAACATCATTTTTTGGGTTCCCTGCCTGAGGGAGAAAGGAATGCTGCACTTAAAAGCCAGGAAAAAGATCAAAGCATTAAGCAAAAAGCTGAGGAATCTTATGGACAAAGTCCAGGAAAGAAGTCCACTTACAACAGCATTTCATAGCCAGTTCTCCAGACTGGTTTTGAAAGCAGCTGAGCTCTGATTTACATTTGATGCAGAAGCATATAAAAATGTTTACATCAGATAGTCAATAACTGCTAAGTTTGCAGTTGTCCCTTGCTTAGCAGTAAAGTCTTGTGAGGTCTAACTACAGGGCAGGAGCTTAATTAATTGATTATTCTATCACAATCTACTCTGAAGATAGGGGATTGCTAAATATAGAAAATTTTATTATGGCACAGGAATACAATTCTAGCACATCTGAAGCTGACTGCAGAGGATCCTAGGAACTGCTTACAGTGCAATACAAAAACATAGTCTCTGTTTATAACCCACTCTTGCCTTTTCCCTTTCTGTTAAAGCAACCTGCCAATAGTAATAGCAGGGAGTAGAAATCAATAAGGCATGCATTCAGTTAGCACCACAGCAATCATACGCTGGAGCAAGATTTTAAAGTAGGTCACTCCATCTATGAACCTTTTGCTTGATTTTGATGCAATCTAAGTGCAATAAGCTCATGGGCTAAGTTTTTCAACGTGGTGCTCATAGTCAGGATGTTGACTCTGCTTTTTCAGGAGTATCTAAACAATTCCCCCTTCTAAAATCAGTAAAGATACATGCAATGTCTACCAATAGAGCAGAGCCCTGTGCGAGGCTGAGTATCCTCAGCTACGACTCAGCTGATTGCACACTACACCTCTCAGATTTGGTAATGAGAAACCAAAGCTAAGCAGAAAGAATTCAAAATTGACAGTTTTCTTCTGTACCTTCTCACTTCTTACTTGCTTACTTCATTCATTTGGCGTTGGTTACCTGTTCAGCTCAGTGAACCTACTCAAGAACTCAGCTCTGATGCCATATTTATTTGCTTACCTTTGTTTAGCAACTCTGAGAAGTCCTTCCTGTGTCTTAATGATATGCCTATGCTTCAGATGAACTTAAAGAGTTACTTCACTACTTGCTTTCTAACAGCCACCAGAAAACCGAGATTTCATAATCTAAGTATTTCAAGCCAAAACAAATATTCTACTAAGGAACCCAAGCTACACAACAAAGAGGAAATAAACAGACTTCTTTTTATTTGTACTGGTTAACAGAGAAGTAACACTACTCAGTAAGTAACACTGGCTTAAAACGGTACAAATGAACAGTCAGCCAGGCCAATAATTAGAAGGGCAAGACTAATCTGAATTCCCACCATTGAAATATTTCACTGCTGTGGATGTAACTTCATTCATCAGTTACTCCCTAGTAAATCATGATTTTGAAAGAGCAGCTCTGCAACTACAAATCCAGTCCTACTGTAAATAACAAAGCAATTTCTAGAGAGAAATGGCATGGCTCTGTCAGCCTCTGTAGGATTTCCAAAAAAAAATCTTTGGACTTAGATGGGTTTGTATCTTTACAAGCTCTTCCACAATTCAGAAGGAGTACAGCAGGATCTTTTAGAGACCTCTTGGTGGTAAAATATAAAAGAGTGTTGACCACCAGTGAAATGGTTCCTGTATTATATATGTTTTGCGTAAATTGAGAAAATGTGGCATCTAAATACATCAAACACTGAACCTAAATATTACCTATGAAATATAGTAATCATGATCCTCCCTCCTCTTACTACCCTTGTATTTTATCCTGCCTTATCCTTTTCATATAGGGAACCTCTGCAGAGACAAGACCATCATCTCACAAACTCCCATTGTCAGACCTACTCCTGCTGCTCCTCACCTGCAAGTTGAATCAGGAATTGCCCCTTTATTGAACCAGAGAAGCATAAAAACCCTTTGAAAACTTGAAGTCACAATACAGGCATCATTATACAAACAACTGAAGTGTCATAACCCATTTACTCTGCCTTGTAAGCGGCAGAAAATTTGCACCCAAAGCAACAGGAAAAAAAACCAAACATTTTTCAATTTAACCTTCAAAATACTGTGAGTAATCTTAATCAAAAGTGAAAGCAAAAGCCTTGTAGTTCTGAATGTTATGAATTACTCCCTTGCCATAGTTTACAACATTCTTAATTCATATCTATTCTGTTAGAAACACACTATGAGGAAAAGATGCAAAATGTAGCTCTGCAATGAAGACATATCTCACTTCCACAGAATATCATTCCTAGGTAATGACAAAAGGTAACCCAGAGAAGGGAGCATGTACTGTTCAAAAAACAGTTTTAAAGTCCCTGGTCACATTTAACTGGAAAGGACAGTTTTAAAGTGAAAAGATAACTTGTGAGTTGAAATACCTTGAAAGCTAATCCCAGTAAATCTATGATCTTCTTGGAAGGCCCTTCGGTGTGATCTTCAGCAGCTAATGGAATATGTCACAACCATGTTCCTGAGTATACTTTCAGGAATAAAGCCATACAGAATAATAGGTACAATACAGCATAAATTTTATGCAGTGTTCCTCTGCAGTTGGTACTGGAAAATCCATTTTGTAGATCAGATGTTTTATGCATACTGGCATTAATCCTACCAAACGCTGAGTCTCTTACAAGGATGTTATGCACAGTCATCTCTCACTTGCCTCAACAGAATTTGAGGATGTCAATAGTATCAAAATAAGGTAATTTGCAGATAAAGCAGAACAATCAAAGAGTAATTTCCAACTGCAAGCAAGAGTCGCGGTTGTGGAATTGAGATTTGAGAAGCTACAGGCTCTGGTTCAAACTCCCACCCTACTTTCACTTCCCAGACGACCGATGAACAGGAGAACTACATGGCTGTACCCCAAGCTTCTCATAGAATAAGCAGTCACTTCTGAGGTTCCCCCACAGAGACCTGAAACACAGTAGTGGGCAACACACACTTCAAAGAAGAGATCTCCGTAAACTGCCTGAAGACCATTTATCAGAGATTCCTCCCATTGGAATATGGGGAAACAAATGCATGATCTTTACAGATTCGAGAATTAAAAAAGCAAAGAACAACTTGCACAAAAAGCTGTTCAACCTTCTGTTTGAGATCACTGGCTTCACTGATGAAACAATCTCTCTCCTTCTCCAACTGGTAAATAATCTTCCTTTGTTTCTGAGCTTCATTCTTATAATTTTGAATTTCTTCTTCTAAGTTTTTCTTGGACTGTTCATGGAGCTTCACCAAATCTATCTGCTTCTGAACAGCATTGGTGGCCTTGTTCAAGTTCTGCAGGAGAAACCACAAAATAATGATTCTTGAGCTGAAAAAAGCAACACTGACACCACTTTGGCAAAAAAAAAAAAACAAACACACCATTATCTAAGTGGATTGTGAACTTCCTAATGCTATTATCTCGTATCTAATTTGCTCAGTTGAAATACTTGAGCCTCAAATCTGATTTTAAAAAGAAAAGGCAATCTCTCATAGAGCTGCCAAGTAGTACTTATTCTGATTTGAAGTTAAAACACTAATATCTGCATTACAGAAAAAAAAAATTGGATAGGATTGTTTACAAGCAGTATAATTAATGACTGAAAAAACCTTGCCAACTTCAAGGCATTTAGATTGTAAAGCATGCCAATAACCAATAGAATAACTTCCTTCTCATTTACTAAATAGCAACTTCAAATTCACCAAGCGTGGCTTGAAATTGTACACAGAGATTAAATAGAAAACCCGCAGATAACATTAAAACAAAACTTAAAAAAAAAAAAACAAAAACAAAAACCAGCCTTCCAGTCCTCCTTTGGAATTTCTTTCCCAAATTCAAAACAAGTATTTACTATCTGTGAAATCTGTGCTAGAGTTGAGGCACAAGGTGGTGAATCATATCAAGAAAAGCACCTCAGCCAAAATAATCTTTTAGCATTGAACTTAGTAGATTGCACTTCAGGAATGACAATAACATGAGATGCTATCTTGCAGTACAAAAACTTGGGCCGATGGAAAATGATCAGTAAGAGAAATTGACTGAAAAAGCAAAGATTAGTATTAGCATAGTCTGCCAAGCTGCTACATGGTGCACCAACATCTTGGTTTGTTCTTTTGCTACCACAGAATTAATTTGCCTAGATTAATATTAACTTCGATATGCTACAGAGTGTAAAAGCACAGATGTAATCAACTTTTCAGACATTAAACAATGGTTTTCAAGATGAAAACATCACTTTTTTTTGTTTAACTCCATGATGGTTTATATGTTAAAGCTTAGAAATATTTTGTGTGCTTATGGGTATTGGTGCTACTTCGGTGCACACTATAGAAGATGTACAAGCACCTGCTTACGGATCTGACTGTTTGACTCATTTATCCTATAGTATTCATGTCTCTCCATGAGAGTTTAAACTATAGACATTACACTCTCAAGTAATGAAATTTGTTTATCAGTAATACAAATGCAAGCTCACCTGGCTTAGCGTATCCCTTTCTCTCAAAAGATCATCTATAGCTTTCTTGTCAATCTCTGCTTGCTTTTTGGCAGCCTCCAACTCTAGAGAAAAAGAGGAAAGAGTATAAAAAAGGATTCAAACTGAACAGCTGTAAACACACAGAACTTACTGGACTTAGTAAAAACCCTTAGCATTACATAAACAGTTCAATTACCCATGACCCTATTTTACAACACTTAGGTATCAGGTAAGGATGTTAATACATATTTTGGTATTTAGAAGAACTCAGGTACAATAATTAATGTGGTACAAGGACTCGTTGTATTTGGTTGTTCAAACCAAGAAACCACAAAGAAGTTAGATTTTAAGAACTTATGGAGCGCACTAAAAATTAGATGCTTTTAACAAATTTCAAAGTGAGCATCCAAAAATTGAAGCACTTTGAAAAACAGGAACTTTTAGGGTCATTCTAATCCATTTAAGTAAAATCCAGTTCTCCTATGAAGCAGTGAGATTCTATTGGCTTCAGTGGAGTTAAAACTACTTGCCATGGATTAAGATTAACATGGTACACATACTAATAAAAATCCATGTATATTAACTATTGGGCACATGTTTTCATTTCATTTTAAAATTAATTACAAACTGTTACACTAACACTACAGCTCAGGAAATGTAGTACACTGGATTGCTAAGGTATGTCCAATGTGTAAGAGGACATCAGCACCATCAGTAACCATTCTCAAGCATCCTGGTATGGTTCTGATCATTTAAAAGTCTCTCTCTCTAGTACTGAGCATGGCCTCGAGCTGTATAAACAAAATGCTTGTGGGAAAGCTTTCCCACCCTTGCAGAGATGCATAGAAGACAGACGTGATTTTGCATAAACACAGACACATAGAAGCATTAACATCTCATATATGCCATTTCTTCAGGACACAAGCTGGAAGCAAGGGAGAGCAGGAAGACGTATCCAAGATTACATCAACTTGAACCAGATCAATTTTCTTGCTAAGGACTTGTTTTTTCCCCATAAAAAGAAAAAAGGGAGGCATCGTTGTCCCAAATGTTTTTGGTGAAGTAATATTACGAAGTTGTCAAAACATCTTCAATATTTTTTTCTGAAAATCACTTGGAAAATGTGTTTATGTTTATTTCAAAACATTTTACTTTGAAATTTAGTTGCACTTTAAAGACATCTTTTACTATACCCAAGGAATTTTCTTCCGAAATTTCCATTTGAAAGATCTTTCTCAAAATATTGCACATCTACTAGCAAATAAAAGCTACTACCTGTACAGCTTTTGTACATCTGCCAACCAACTGAAGCCCCAAATATACCAGAACTAAATTTACCTGCTGCTCACAAACTTTTTTTTCCATGCTGTAACTACTCAGCAGAATCAGAGAATTTAAGAAAAATATTGTCTTATCCATGTCTGTTTTCAGTAATCTCTGAGCTCATTCTTCTCCCACTGGTCAGAGCAGTAGCAATAAACATACATCAGGGGGCAACAATCTTTATGACATGGCACAAATTTACACACCACAAAGTTCAGTTAAATCTTCTGTATCTGCAACACATACATGCTGCAATGTGCAAAATCTGAAAAGGTTTTATAAAAATAACATTCCAACTGTCATTTATACAGTTTCATACCGAGAACTAAAAGAGGGTGATCCTGCAAAGATGCACCTTGAATGAACAAACTGTGAATCAGAGGACAAATCCATTCATCAGAATAAGACACCTACCTCTCTCTAGACTAGATATTTGACTTTTTAGGGTCTCTCTCTCATGTCCTGCAGCAACTTTCTTTTCTTCTGCAGCACGTAGCTTACTCTGAAGAACAGCTCTTACTTTGTTCATCTTCAAAATGTCAAGGTGCATTTGAGTCAGTTCATCATCTCTTGCCTATAGAAAGCAACAAAGAGGGAAAAGGAGAGCATCCACAGAAAGAAATCTCTCTGTACTTGGTACATACTTGTTCCATGAAATTCAGTGTCCCAGCAAGCAAAGGTGTAAGTGTTGTGGGTCACCTAGAACTAATTAACTAATTGAACAATATAAAAAAAACAGTTTAAAGATAAGGGAAGGAAAACGATCATCAGATCTCATGCTTTAAGGCTGAAGATAATCCACAAGAAAATCCCCAGACACAAACCTCAAGCAGTACTACACAATCTTGCAGATTAAATATGGGCAGCTCTGATATCCCTTGAAGTATTAGAGGCAGAGATTGTGAAGAGTAAGATCTCTAGTGTGGTTCAATGATATGGCAGGTATTTGATATCCCCATTCTTTCTATAATCCGTGGCTTTTAGAGAAAAACAAAATGTAGAGTCTACCTCATTTGCTGTACAATCAGAAGAGAAAATAATCAAAACACTGCTGCATGAAAATTAAGGAGCGAGTTACCAGGAATGAAAACCAATTACCACAACAGAAATTTGTCTGTTTTCTTTTAATAATTAAATATCACTTCTCCATACAATTTCACTGTTAGTTTTTATGGACGGACTGTGTTCCATACAGAACCTCAGATATTCGTTACGTAAGATGATGAATCCTGGTCAGTGTCTCCTGGCAAGATATGAATCTTCTCAGTTCTTCCAGACAATCAGAATTATGAATTCTTTCACAGTTCAGATTGCCCAACACCATATTAGAGGCACTCAGTGTTCATACGTTCAGTATTTTAACCCAATGATGATACAAAATGTAAGGTATGGTAGACAAAGTAAAAACATGTAATGCTTAGACATTACCCTATCCCATAAATGGGGATAGCCCAACATAGCCCAAAAATCATATGCAGGAATCATCTAATCTTTCCTATATTGAAACTCATCTGCTTCTGAGTGGTATAAAACAACTTTTTGACAACATAAAGTTCCAGGTAGCATGACTACAGTCAGAGAGATACACAAGGACTGCTCTCAAAGTAATGCCTCCTATTTTACTATGTTGGCCCATGACATCAGAAGCGGATGTTAGTTGTATGGCAATAGCAGCTGAACCTTCCCACCAATATTCCATTGCATTTTGTTGCCATGTGACAGATGGCAGCAGAAGAGCGGTCTGAAAAAAAAAAACGGGTCTAACATGGAAGTGCAGATGAAGCAAAGGTGTGTCAATGAATTCCACCACGTGGAAAAAAATGGGACCCGGTGACGTTCATTAATGCTTGCTGAAGGTTTAAGGAGATGAAACAGTGGATGCAAGCACAGTGAAGTAGTGGGTGGTGCATTTCAGTAGTGGTGACAGTGAGTCATCTCCACTGGTGCAGATATTTACAAGAGAGGCACGTAAGCTTTCGTTCATCACTGGCAAAAATGCACAGCTAATGGTGATGACTATGCTGAAAAATAGCATTTTGTAGCTGAGAAATTGCTCTATCAAATAGTGTTACTGTGATCTTTCTATCTGTTGTAGTTCCCATGGAAATAAATAGGAGACATTACTTTCTGAGCAAGCTACATATCTGATAGGATGCATATATCTTCTGGTACTTACTTTCAGTTCTGCTGTCTTTTTGTGAAGATCCTGCACTACTCCTTGAAACATCACACTGTGCTGCTCACTCTCTTGCACAAGCTTATTATTTCTCATCTGAAATTGCTCAAGTTCCTTACCAGTTCTTTCATTCAACATCTGTTAGATTAAGGAACAATCCTATTAGTTCTTTTTAATCTGATTACAATGTCTACATATATATGAAGACAGAACATTCCATCTCCCCAGGAGATAAAAGCTGCTGCAGATTGTTGTCTGCTTAAAACCCACTCTTCATTGCTGATGAAACTACTAATATGGAATATGAGAAATGTTCATATTGACTAGGGGAAATGATAATTTCTAATGAATAACACAGCCAGTGTCATTTTTTCTGGAAGCTTAGCAGGTCTTTCTCAGGTGGAAGATAAATATTTTAATTCATATTAGGCATTTGGCAAGCATCATGCAACACAATCACTTGCTACATATAATTACTGAAAATCATTATGAGATTCAAATGACTTCAATCAGTAGAGGGCAAGGGAGCTCTGTCTCTTAGTGAGCAAATTCTACATTAATATGCCAATAGCATTTATCTGGGTACATGATTTGCTGAAACCAGGACCCAACCATTTTCTTCTCTAATTTGTCTTCAGTCAAAAGCTCAGAACAGCAGTTTCATGGTTTGTATGGGGTACGCATACATCAGTATTGGATCCACCAGTGTTCTTTTTTGCTTGATGAGACTTCCTCGAACAATCATTACTCCATAAGTGAGGAAAGAATGACCATCATATTTCACACTTCAAGTATTAACATGCAATAAACCGATGAAGTCAATACATACTATTCTCTTAAAAGTAAGAGGAGTAGAATATCACTCTTCCACATGCATGTGAAAGAAAAGATAACGTGAAAACAGCTTCTTATGTTATGAATGTCAGGATTACACTGTTTCTGAGTATTTTTTGTTCAGGCTTGGGCACAGCTGGGGTGAAGCCTACGGCTGCTATACCAAACCAACTTCACCATCATTCAAGCAATAATGTTAAATTATAAATTTGAGTGGAGAAAGAGCAGGCATCACAGCCAATTACAATTCAGTCGATAAAAAAAACCTTATTGTGTGGCAATAGTCGAGTCACCTCCTCTTACAGATTCCTAATCTAACTCTAGAGTAGCCTATGTTTGAACAGGTTTTTTAGTGAAGGACAATGCAGTGATTCCACAGACAATTTCAAGCCATGACAGGCAATCAAAACAGTGCAGCATCCTGGTTAATTAGCCTAGGTACAGCATTTTATGGGAACTACCAGTTAGTTTCCAGGACAATTTGGACAATTCAATGCTCCTAAAATAAGCACCCAGAAAGCTCAAAAGAAGCTACAGAAAGGAAGGCAAAGAATACCACAAAACCAGCAATTGCAGACATCCTGATTAAAAACAGTATGTCTTGGCAGATCATGAAGCTGCCCTTATAAACTACTCAGTGATACTTGCACAGTCACAAAATAATTTAGATTGGAAAAAGATCGAGATCATCAAGTCCAACCACCAACCTGACACACCAAGTTCACTTCTAAACTATGTCCCTTATTGCTGCTTTCACATATCTCTTAAATACTGCTAGTCAGGGGACTCCACTGCCTCCCTGGACAGCCTGTTCCACTTGACCAGATTCTCCATGGATAAATTATTCCTAATGTCCATTCTAAACCTTTCCTAGCAAAACCTGAATCTGTTTCTCTGCACCCTACCACTTGTCACCTGAAGAAAAGATGACAAACTCCTTAGTGCAGTCTCCTCTATAACAGTCGTAGAGTGATGAGGTCTCCCCTCAGCCTCCTTATCTCCGGACTAAACAACCCTATTTTCCTCAGCTGCTTCTCACAGCACTTGTTTTCTCACTATTTCATCAGCTTTATTGCTCTTGTCTCTGCACACACGTCTTGAGCAACTCACTATCACTCTTGTAAGGAGGAGAAATTCAGACAAACAAGCAAGCGTATTCAGAGAAATAATCATGTTCTCCTTATACTCTTAGTAAAATGCTTAGCAAAAAAAGGTATGTTGAAAAAAAAAAATTCACACACTTCTACCCTCACCAATTCAAGGACCCACAGGGAAGAAAAAGCTATAAAAGCCATAAATTTACTAGATACACACAACTCCCAAGAAAGTTTCCCTTGAGGTAGGACCGTTATACAGAGATGAGATCTCTCCTGCCATTTACTGAAATTGCTTCTCTGAGAGTTTCTCTAAGTCAGGGGAAATGGACTGAAAACCTGAAAATTCAAACACTTCCAGAACACTATGTCAGTATGTTTCCAGATAAAGTTTTTGGAAACAGAAAGGGGAATATCAATCAAAAAGGTTTACGAACACAATTCTCTGCCCTTTGACAGAAACACTTCCACAAGCTTGAGAGGTAGGTGAAAATTATTGTGACAGAGAAGAAAAAAGGGATCAGACTTAAAATGGCTTTACCCATGCCACTACACTCAATCAGTGGCAAAACTGGCAATATGTGCAAGAAGTCCAACTTGGCAATCTCTTGTTACTATCTTCAGTTCATCCACGCTTCACAGACTTTGTCTCATTCACAATCAGCTTTTCAGGATGAGATGATCTCTAATTATATCATCGTGCTTCATTACTGATTTCTGTGAAGAATTTTATCTGAAATCTATCATCTGTCTTCAAGTATTGATTAGCTTTTAAAATTACATAAAATATTTAATAAAATTTACTGATTTAAAATAATCTCCCTCCATCTCCGTTCACAAAAATCAAATTTCCTCTGTTTTGAAATCTGACTCCAACTTCCAGACCAGATGAAAAGCATGCCAATACCCTACCTTCTGCTCTTTTAGATTTTGTTCCATTTTCAGTTGTTCTTCTTTGTTCTTTTGTATACGTTGCTGTAAATTCTTGATCTCAGCCTGCTTATTAACTATTTCAGCTTGAAGATTTTTCAGCTCCTTGTCCATTTTTTCTTTCTTCCGAGCTTCTCGTGATACCTCATTGTTACGCATTTGGATTTCTTGCTGAAGCTGTAATAATAAAGAAAACAAAAATTTAAGTTCCACTGCCTTTTATTTAGGAATAGAAGGCCTCTCACCAGTCATGCTTAAAGTTAAGAACAACGGCTTCTATTCTACTGCATCCACTACTACACAGAACATTCTGCTACACAGATCTGAGAAGTAACTATGTTATCTAATGGCCAGACTAAAAATCCTGTATTTGGTAACCTATTTATTGATCATGATAATTTGTTAAGCACTGGTCAGTTCATCCATGAAGGAGGGTCTGACAGAGTTCAGACACACAGAGCATTCTTCTGGAGATGCAGTGGTACAAATGTATTTTCTGTTACAAGTTATTTGTAAAGCAGTACTTTTTGAAGGCAGGGTTAAAGCCAACTTGGACTTCATGTTATATTGCAAGGATTTTTATTTTTTTCCTACCTCACCAGCAGAAACACTTATACTGATAGAAAAAAAGATAGAGGTGTCCAAGCAGTTATTTACAATTGTTCTCAATATTTCTGCTCTCAGAATTCCTCAGCAGAAACTTCGAAAGAAATTTTCTCTCACATTTGATTGATGTGTGTATGGAACACAGGTTCATCAACACTTTCCTATTTGTGATTAATAAAACCTGCAAGCTAAATGCTGCTTGCTTGTCTTCTTTATTCTTTAAGTGTTCTTCTCTCCTACCTTGCTCCAGTCCCTATCTACATTTTTCTTGGCATTTATTCTTCATTATTGTATTTTTGTATGTTGATGCAACAGTTTTCCAGTGGGTATCCTATTGAGCCTGTTTTCTGTATCTCTAGCTGCTACATGCATTTAAAGAAAGTTATAAATACTGCTCAATAAAGAGGCCTGTCTACTCAGATGTTCTGAAAAATAAAAAGCCTAACTTAAAGAGCAGACAGAAAAGCAGAGGTAGAATGTGACTGCTCTGTTCAGACACCAGTGAAGCGAACAACTATTTAAGCTCAAACACAAAGATTTACAGTGCAGAAAAGAAAGAAACAAACAAACCAAAGAAGAATCACCAGTATGAAGAATAAATATGACACTGGCAGAGGAACTCTGGCTCAAGTCAGGTTACTGGGGAGTTGTGGAAGTAGCTAGCACGTGACAATACATTTTTCCAAGGACACAGCCAAGAAACAGAGAAAAACAGAAAAAAATCACAACATATTCTTCTCTGAGCATTCCTGAAAAGGTTCTAGACGTGGAAGAATAGGCAGTAGTATATTAGTCAATGGCGACCAATTGCAGAAGTGGAGAATCGTTTAGGACAGAGCCTAAAATCATCACCTGGTGAGCTGTACAGACCTGCATAATAGCTTCATCTGCCTCATTCTTCGCCCTCTCTGCATCCTGCTGCTGCTCTGTGGCTTGAGTTAGACTTTGACGTAACTCCACAACCTCTGACAAGAGTTGGTCTCGCTCCTTTGTTATCTCTTCTTTGTATTTTATCAAATCACTGATACTGGAAGTAAGGAAACAATAGTTAAGCAGTGGCAGAGGCTCTTTCTGCTCTTCCTTCTACACCAGAACAAGATCTTCAGTGAGAAAGAGTAGCTTAAAAGTTTGTTTCATTTTAAACTTTTCTCAGATTAATACTCCTTTGGTCTACCAAATTATAGGCTTTACCTACTGCAATCATTTAAGAGTTGCCATCATCACTAGTCCAATAAATCCCTCTCTTGTTTTAGCCCATCCTCACATTTAGAAGAAAACATTTGGAAACATCCAAAAATGAGCATGTCCCATACATATCCAGAACATGTAATACAAAAACCTTTACACAGTGTGAATATGGCAATTCAGAATTAGCTGATTCAGCCACCAGCAATCTCAACAGAAAGTACACAGATCCTAAAGGTTGATATTCTCTATCTCACCTTTGAGTTTGTAGTTAATGTTAAAGCATAAGAACAACCTGACGACCTGACTATAAAGAGAGCTTTTGGAGGGCATTTAAAAATCAACAGGTCCTCAGGATCAGAATTATTCGTATGTTGTAGCAGCTAGAGGCTCCACCTGAGACTAAGTCACTCCATGCTTAGTGGCTGCATTGTTCAACAGTTCAACTGAAAAAAAATTAGACGTATGAATATATACAGCCAGTGATAACGCCTTGTAACAAAACTAGGAACAGAAGTCTCCTGCTTTGTTTTCTTATCTATTGAGCCCTGCTGCCATTGTATGTTAAATTCTTGACAGAATCCCACTCTGAAAGACACAGTATACTGAAATGCTCATCTGATAAAACACTGGGACCATTACTGAGAAAGTGCACACTGCTGCTGTTTGTTTCCTTCGCTTAATTCAATGCTAAATGAACTCACTAACAGTCTGACTCTGTACTTGTTCACTGCATAATCACATGAACAAATAGATACGCACTCATAAGAAAAGTAAAAATGAAGAAAAGATCTCTGTCTCTGAATTCCAGTGACCTTCTACTGTATAAGTGGCTAAACAAGGTGTAGAATAATAGAACATCAAATCAGGCACTTGCTGTTTTGGGGGAACATTTACTTGTACTCCTGACTGGAAGACAGTCCAGATCCCTGCTCCACTGAATTAGCTAGGCGTGCTATTTCCTCTTGTAGTGAATGAATTGTTTCTTTTGCTTTCTGTTCCTTTTCATAGGCTGTGTCCACCATTTTCCAGGCTTTTTCAATCTCCTTGGAAAAAAAACAAACAAACAGAAAACATTTACTAAAATTGGGTTAAAAGGGAACAACAAATTAAAAATTAATTGCCTTGCATTTTGGTTAATTAAGAAACTAGATTTTCATGTCTTTTCATGCTCAGACTTACAACCGTTTCCTTCAACAGTTGTCTTTCCACTGGAATGAGGGCATTTTCAGCCATTCAGACAATGTCAGTTCACACCACAAAAGCTCTTAACACATAGATTGGAATATTATCAAATCTCACTGTTGGAGGTTTTGGTCCTGTAAGTCCCACTACTGTCTAAACACTTACTGAAAACCCAGTGCCTACCAAATCCCCTTGCACTCCAATGGCTCACTTAAGTCTCTAAAAATCTCACTAGCTGTTAAGACAGCGAACAACCAGATTAGTATTTCCCAGAGGGGGAGAAAGAGAGGTTACTCTGGGCCTTCTTTCTTCTTCATTCCCTTGCATCTGTGAGGACCTTTTGGCTTTAACTACATATTTAGACAAGCCACAATTCTCATGCCAAACTTCAACACGTGGAATTATTTGAATGCCAAACTCACAATCCCATGATTTGATATCCACAAACAGGTACAGAAAATTAAGCAAACTCATTTGCTAACTTCCTCTGCTAAATCCTCTTTTTCCCCCTTGAAAAAGATCCTTAAGAATCACATAGCAGGCTAATTCCTTGCCAGGTTCGAACCTGAGTAGTTCTGGAATTCTGTGCTAAAAATCTTAGTGAATCAGAAAGTATACAGTCGTATTAATGGAAGAAATATTCCCAATGAAAATAGTACTTTTAAACCTAGAAGTTCCTGAACTGCAAATCGCAGCATGCTGTCCAGTCTCTCATGCTCACCTGGCAGCTGGCACAGTGTTTGACTTCATAGACTTTAATGGGCGGAGATTGCAAGTGTGGCTCTGCAACTTTACATTAACTTTAGGACCAGGAAACAACATCCCTTTCAATTTCTACTTGTATCATAAGAAAATGAAGCAGTGAAAAAAAAAAAATACCTCCACAATTAATAATATCAGATAACTGCCCAGAGAAGTTGTGGTTGCCCCATCTCCGGAGGTGTTCAGGACCAGGCTTGAGGGGCTCCTGCTCAGCCTGATCTAATGGCTGGCAACCCTGCCCACGGCAATGGGACTTTGAGGCCCCCTCCAACCCAAACCATTCTATGACAACTTGATGATTAATATTTTATATATATATATATATACATACACATACATACACACTTTTTTTTTTTAACAGCAATTCCTTATTTAAATTAACATCCCTGGTTCTACAAATAAACCTATTTAACATTAAGTTAGAAATAATGACAAGCTACATTACAGTATACAGTTAATGTATGTATTGAGCTCTTTCAAAATGAATAAACACAGTGCTAAGCTGTTTATGGCCTCAATTAAAAACTTTAAGTCAACGAAGCAGCAGAAATAGCAGAGCACCAGAGTCTGCTGAAAACCAAATACAGAATATAACATCTGTAGCCTCTTCAAGCTAGAGGGAGAATTCGTTTTCATGTTAGCTATTCAATTAATTCAGCATATCCGAAGTCGAGAAACCAGAAAAACCAGATGGAACTTAAAGATCAGAAATGTTTGTCCTATAGCTTTTCTTTCTTTCCAGGCTAATAATAAAGAGTTAAATGGTGGGTTTTACTTGTTCTGAAATTCTGAAGATTATTATCAACAAACCATGTTTTCATTACTTACTAAATTACTTAGTTCAAAATCTAGTTTGAAAAATGCTTTTCAGTTACGTATCAAGCATATTTATAACAGTTTTAAAAACTGAAGTCAACTTTCGTTTTACACATTTAGAGTTCTAATTTCCATTTAAATGCAGCAATGATCTCACATAAACTATTAGATATAATCTAATGGGTGATAAATTTTTCACTAATTATCCTCTTACAATAAAAATATTAAATTATGAAATTTAAATAAATGCATGCTAGGCTAAAATAATGGTATAAAGACTTTGCATAGCATCTTGCCTGGCAAAAAAAAAAAACAACAACATAAAATATAGCTGCAGATATAGATTCAGATGTGGCAACCAGGAAGAGACAACCAGTATTTCTCCAGAAGCGTGCAAATGGAAAATAAGATTAAAACTGATTGCTTAAATCAAAGCTTCCTGCTGGCTGATTTAACTGTGATTAAAATTGGGTAATTAAATCATTACGATTGGAGTTTTGGGGGACAGAACCAGTGAATAATATCAATAAGCCCTTTGAGAGGTCTTAGTGGCTTGAGTGAGTCCTTAGGTTCATAACTGCACTTAGTTTTGGTGAGAGTCCACAAAAGGGATCACCTGAGGTCAGTGAAAGCCATTCAGACAGGCTGTGATTCCAGGAATCACGGCTTATTTTACTTTGAATAAAGAATAAATAATATCTCTTCCTCTGAACTCAATAGTAGAGAAGAAGAAACATCCAAAAATGAGCATGTCCCATATGTATCCAGAACATGTAATACAAAAACCTTTACAGAGTGTGAATATAGCAATTCAGAATTAGGAGGAAATGTTTGCATTTAGAATAAGTACTCTGGAAAATGTGAAGCAGAATTCATAAAGTGTGACTGTTTTATTTTGCTTTCCTTAAATAGACCCAAAGATCCCAACAGTGATCTGAGAATTGATGAAATGCTTTTTTAGTACACTGGGTTGATTCCCTTGAAAACTGAAAACTTGGTAACTCACAGCAGGGTAGTACAAGCTCCTATAATCTCCCATTCTGGTGTTCTTACAGTGCAGCCCTATAGATCAGTTTCCCTAACAGTGAAAGAGAGAATTGTACTTCCCTAGGGTTCAGCCTGGCCCTTATCTTCTCTGACACGACAATAAAGAGCAGACTATTATGTCCAGTTTATTAAAACTACAAAACAAAGCACTAAGCTGCCAACAGACAGTAACAGCTATTGATTATTATTGACCTGGGCCCTACCAGCAATTGATTTGTGCAGTTAACCCCTGCCCCAAAACAAATCCTATGGATTACAACCAGGCTCCACATGGAGAAAAATTCTGCCTCTGCAGCTCAGTTGAAACCTTTATTTGTATATGAATTAACAACCCACAAAAGCAAACCTATAAACCTCTTAGCCTGATGACCCATCAAGTCACCAAGATTGAGGGCCTTAATTTGAAGCAGCTATACCATTCTTACAGGAACAGCCCCACTGGGATTCTCTTATCACTTGTAAATAATGAAACACTGGAACAGATTATTTGTCTAACTCAGTGCTGCAGAACATCATATTTGCTATTTGAGCGCTTGAACCTTCCTCAACACCTGCATTAAGCACCTATGGAATACTTTTTTGAGTGTTAGTAAAACTGTAGTAAGATACTACAGCTGTAATGGAACTTCTCTTCATATTTCATGTTATTCTTTTTGAAGGATAATGCCAGTCAAATCCCACAAAATAATGTGAATATCTTAAATCGCATCCAAATAATTCTTTAAGAATTTAAGATAAAGTTTTGTTCTCACATGTAAACTGGAAAGTATCAGTGCTGTTTACATGGTCCAGAGCACGCAACTGGAATTTAAATGTCACATGCTGTGTTTTGCACATTGTTTCTAATATGACCAGCCTTTTCGCTACAAAATCACTTAGCTGCTCCAATAGTAAGTGATATTGTTAAGGCATAACTTGGCTTAGCTTCAAATCAGCTGCTGACATTATTAAGGCTCTCGTTTCTTCCCTATTCTTCCACCCTTCCGTTTTATGACATTATCACAACGATGTTGCCTCAGCTTGGGAACATCTTGAAGGACTGCCTTTGCTTCTGTTCACATTCCAAGTGTAGCCACATAACAGAAAGTGGTAAGGACCATTGCAATTCCTGACTGCCACCTACCAGATTTTGATTAGCAGCAGTGAAAATAAGTAAGATTTTATGAGGACTTCTCCCTTCCTGAGGGCGTTCTGAGCAGTGCCACAGGCGAGCAAGCTGCAGCCACAGGATGACAGCACTGCTAGTTGTATTTATGATGAGTGTTTATTTTCTTCGTAATTCTATGGATGAGAAAATTTATGTTAAATAACTTCTATTTCTATAGTGCTAATGAAATACGTCCTATTGTTACAGTGAATTTATTTTACTGAAGCAAAATAAGTTTATAAAGAATTTTAATCACTATTTTGAAGCATTTAACGGCAACTGCAGCCTCTCCTACTCTTAGGAAATAACACTTTATTGCAAGGCATGTAGGTGTCTCAACTAAGTGTTACGTTAATGCCAATCTAAGTACCACAATCTAAGCTTTTAAACAACCAGGAGGGGAAAAAGCTCAAAATACTGTTGTCTGATCATTTGGCAGAATTAGGTTCATGGTAGTCAAACCTCAGTAGAAGGCTAAAAACATTGATTATCCTTTAGCAAGTCAAGCACTTTGACTGCATTCAAATCAATAATAACAAAGAACACATTAGAGTAAATTGGTGAAGCGACACTGAAATGCTATATAGGATTCCTTGTCAGAAAGACCACGAAACAGCTACAATCCATATTTCTGCGTGTAAGTGGATTTTGCATATTCTGGCAAAAATTAACATCCAAGCAGCACTTTGAAAATAACAATGATTCAAGTTTCAAACACTGTGCAAGCTGGAAACGTAGATATGCTTTTTTACAGATATGGAAGTACTTGTACTATTGAGTAATAGGAAGCCAATGAGGTCAACTTAGTTCTGGACCTATGCAAATAAATACAGATTTTGACTGAGATGAGTAAAAATACCAGGATAAGGAAACAAGGCAATCAGTAGCAAAGCAGGTTGAGGAACTGGAGAAGTTAGCTCTACCCTCGCTCCCCCATTTAGATCTCTGTACAAAAAAAAAAGTGTTCCTGTAGACAGGTTTATTACCAAGCTTTTCATTAACAACTTCATGCCATACTTAATTCTACTCAAAACTTTACCGTCTTCATTGATGATATAGTTCCCCGATCGTCCTTAGAGAGCTTTGTGAGAGCAGCTACTTTAGAGGAATTGACCACAAGTTCAGCATTCAGCTGCCTGCATTTTTCCATGAGTCGCTTCTCATTTTCATGAGACTTCTTCAAAACAGCATAGAGCTTCTCATACTCTGTTCGAAATTTTTCCAGAGTGTTATCTCCCTTAAGTAGATTGATGACTTCTTGGAAGTCTTTCTCCAGTGCTTCAAAAGCACTTTCTTCTAGATACAGCTTTGCAGACTTTTCCTGAATGAAATGAGATAATCAATTAATGAGACGAACCGAACATACAGCTTCTGACCTCAAAATATAAAGAAGCAATATAATGAGTGTGTAATATCTAAGAAATCCAGTCAAAAGTTTCTGTAATCACAGTTCTCTTGCTGCCATGTAATAGGCACTTCTCAGTCTGTTCTTCGAACAGATCTCCCTTAATTGTACTGAAGTAACTTGTGCTTTTACACTCACAGCTCCTGTAATTGAGTACCATAGATATACTAAAAATAGGTCTAGAAATTACCATTGTGACTGTGTTTAAATAAGCCACTGGCTATTCAGGTAAGCCAGCTTTTTAGCCTTGATTCTTCCCATTTCCCTACACTGTTCAGTATGATTAGTTTATTCTTTTTAAGCAAACAGTGCCAGCTACGATCACATTAGAAAGCACTGGTAACAGTGATGCAAGCAAATCCATCCCCTGCTAGAAGTGCTTCTGTTAAACTTTTCCAAGGGGAAATTTCAAATGCAACTCTGTTATGAAGCCAAATATTGCCAGCTCGATTTACATATGCCAAATCCCACCAATATTTTTTAGCTGTCTGGAAAAATAACTTCCTTTACAGCCTTCACATGAAAACAGCCACACCGAGCAGAGGCGGAACGGCCACTCCTTGGAAGTTAGCTGGATTTGCTAAGCAGCGAGCTGAACCAGCCCGCAGGACACTGCCCTGTCACAGGGGCATTGCTGCCGTTACTCAAGCTTGGTCACAGCCAGCCGGAGCACCTCCACGCTGTGATCTGAGGGCAAGGTTTATCTTTAAAATTGCACCTCGGAGGCAGGCTCGGGGCTCTCCTGCCAGAATGCCCATCCAGACAGTAAGCCGAGCATTTTCAAAAAACAGAAAGGTAAATAAATCCGAGAGCAAATACTTTTTCATTTGGCTTGGGAAGTACACAAGTCCATACCGCCTGGAAAAGCTTAAATTAAAAGGAGATAATGCAGCTGGGGCTGCTCCGCGCTACAGCGCTTACGCCCAGCCCAAAGCCAGGCGGGGGGCTCACCTCCTCCATGGTGCCGCCGGGGCCGGGCTCGGAGCGCCCTGCCCGGGGCTGGTGCCGCTGCCGGGCCGTCTCCTAGCAACGGCGGCGGGCGGGCCGTCATGGCCGCTGGGGGAGGTGTTGTGGCCGGGGGTGGGATTCTGCCCCGCCATCCTCGCAGAGGTTCGGTAGAGAGACGTTACGCAGGGTCTATGGGCGCGCAGGCCGTGATCCTCTCCCACTCAGCACTACCCAAGCGCCATACCCTTGTTCCCTCCAGGACATCAGTGATTTGGTACAAAAGCAGGGTACATGACAAGGGAACTCCAGACAGTGGCTCTGTGCCTTAAGAGCTGCAGGAAAGTACAGGCTGCTGCTGTTCGCTCCGCTACCAGCAAGCCCTTGAACTCATCATTTTCCCTCAACGAGGTCACAAATTCTTCCATCTGATAGCTTTTAGGACAAGGAACATCATGTTCCATGCGCACGTCCCCAGCAGAATGGATGCTGCGTACGACCTTTAAGTTCCACATCAAGCTAATAGCAACAGCAGAAAATTCTGCCTGGCTTAATGAAGCCTGAATTGCACCACTTCATTTTACTGATTGCATGGCAAAACGCGTAATTTCAAAGGGAGGCTTTGAAATGGTCTGATGCAACCATTAGGGCTGGAGAATAATGCACATTTTATGATGTATTCTGTGTATGTATCACTTAATTACAAAACATTCTATTCGCTGAAAGAGTTCCAGTCATATCAAAGCACAATTCCCATAATAAATTAATAAAGTACCTCCTTCTAGGTTTCGCAATCTTCTTTTTCTTCATTTTCCTTTGTGGCGATGCTTCCTACATACAAAAGCACCAGGAAGACTACAGTGATAATTCCTTGATTCCAGGATTTGAAGAAATAGCAGAAGACTTCTGTTGTTGTTGTTGTTGCTTTATTAGAAAATTCTGCTGAAGGAAGAGTTAAAGAGTTCATACAATATAAAAGTGTACAAGCTGGATATTTATGATACCTTTTCTCATTGTGGGATAAAAACAAAAAACAAGAATGGAAACTTACGAACTAACACATTCACCTTTCCATTTTAGGTTATGTTTGCACTTGTGGGTAACAGCATCCAAAAGTTACAGCCGAATACTGAGGTATCCTCCTGGCCTTGTGTTTTGCAAAGCCATGGTGAGACTTGCTGATGGTAACTTTATGGGCTGGTCTTCATGACAAGTGCCCCTTGAGTTAAATCCATTCTGATTTGACGAGTTCATCCCCACAGTGGCTGCACTTCTAGCGGCTCTGCAGACGTAATAGGGCGATCGCACCAGGAGTCTGTGATAGTTTGCACTGAAGCCTGTTTTTAATAAGACAACCACCATGAGTTAAAACATTCAACACACTTACATGCAGACAGAGGACAAATCTGGGACAAAACCTCAGTATTCACTAAGAATTAATTCTGCAAAAAAAAAAAAAAAAGCCTGCAAAACACATCAACAGGTTCATGATCAAGGAACTGGACAGACATTTGAGGATATCTGCGTTTGTGACCATAGCTTCCTATAGCTTAGGACCAGCTGCTCAGCATCCCCCATGCTTTATATTTCTTGGTAAAACGTAAATAACCACAGCTACCATCCTGCAAGGGTGCTGTGACTGTCACAGCTATGAATGACGTACTCGTGTAATACAGTAAAGCTCTAGACAGGACGAAACTCTTCAAGAGGGATGACTTTTTAACTCTTCCTTAAAGAATAAGCCAATGTTCTCAGCTCTATGAAAACCTTTGTGCTAGCAAGACCTAAAAAAATTCCTCCGTCACAGGAGAAATAATCCCCTACTATACTACAATATTTTATTTAATATAGTACAGTACTACTCCAGCATAATAAATTGTAGTTTCATTAGCAGCATAGACAAGATGGACCCAGGAAACTTCAGCTCATTCAAAGGGTCATTATGTAGTTCCTTGAATACCTGACTCCATTCAGAAGACATCAGTATCTGCTGATAAAAAAAAAAAAAAGCAGATTCACCTGTTTCACCAGCCTCATAGAAGAGTCCACATCAGCAGCAAATATGTGTTTCTGTGGGAACAGAAAGGGTTACTAATGGTTTAAATACTTGCTTACTGATTTATTTGAGGCCACAACCCCCAGGCAGTTAATTTAATGCATGTTTTAAACTATAGTGGCGTGAAAATGATAAGCCATCACTTACTGAATGGAAGAATTTATGGTCTGCTGCAGAGATATAAATAACTAGAGTAAAATCTCATCATAACATCATCCAGGAGGATGTAAGCAATTTGGGGCAGGGGCCAGGACACCACACTTCTGGACAGTGCAAGACGAACCTTTGCAACAGATTATTATAACCTTGGATGCAAAGTAATAATAAAGGAAAATCCGACAGTAGGGTAGGAAACCCGTTTCCTTTTGCACCATCCTGTAGTAAGACAAACAGTCACTGGGTGGCACTGCACCACCACAGTGCTCTGCGGAACTGCCCCCTAACAGCAGCTATCTTCAGGCCGGACATGTTCTGTTTCAGAAACGTGTTCCGGATAATAATTATCACACGGAGACATGATGGTGAGGTGAACGGGTATGAAAAGTTTGGACCTCATCCATGAATAAACCTTTGTTCATTTTACCCAGATAATACAATCAGTGGGAGTTCAACAGTAAAGAAAGCAAAGTTTGTCTAACCATTTGCTTAGAGTAAAATACTTCAAATATTCGTTTTACATATATTAAAAACACTATCTATATAGTTTCTTTGCATGCAAGTATTGTGATTTCTCTGGCAATATGAAAATGAATTGCAATCTCATGGTTTCCAGCAGCAGTGATACTGCAGATGCTGTCAGTGGGCTGACGGTCTGTCTGGGATGTACCCTAAAATCCATTTTGCCTTCTCTGAGTTAAATTAGTTTGGCAATATTAACAGGGATAAGAACGTACAAAAATGTGCTGTGATTTCTCCAGTCACAGAGAGATGCTAAGAAGTTCTTGATTACTTAATTATCCAGCTGATTTTTTGCTTTACTCTTTCTGAAATCCTCTCTTGTTATTTCTAAATTAAATGATAGTTCTGTAGTGTGAACACTTGTTCTGATAAATTGGATTGAGGCTCTCTACTTTGCTCATAAAGATCATGCAGCAAATCACAAATAGCAGCAACCCTTGATCGTGTTTGGCACTGAAGTTGAGCCAACGATCTCAAGAGACAGAAACATACCATATCTCATTACCATTTCCCTAAAAAGTTAAATCATGGAAATGCTTTGATTAATAGAAACACCCCTAATAAAGAGTTCAGTTAGTTCTGAGACAAGCTGAAGCTGACAAGTGCACTGTGTATAATGTGCAATTACATGCTCCACATTGAAAAAATAAAATGGATTAAAACAATGGAAAGCAACAGAAATTAGGTCAGTAATCCTGAAACTCGCCCTTCCCCAGCATCACCTGAAACTGCAGAACAGTTCCCTGCCCCAGGTTTTCCTCACAGTTCTACAACAAGGATTATGATGGTCTGTCACTCCTATTACTTATCCTCTGCCCTTCTCAGAGCCAAACCCAGGAGATCTCCCAGAGGAAAGCAGAGTGCTGCCTTGGTTCATGATCATGAATGTTTGTGTTCATTTAAAAAAGAGTTTGAAATATATCTAGATTCATAATGTGCTTATTAGCAGAATCAGCTCCTGCCACTATGCTTTCCAACAGCCTTTCTGTTCCAGCAGCAGAATTCACACCCTTATCTTCGAGTCCTGTACCCCTCACTCATATTTTATTATTCAATCTTTTAATTCTCAATCACCAAATCTTCCCCTAACTGAAAACTTCTCAGGCACCTCTCACCACTTGACACCTGAGTCCTCTGGGAGGAAGAGGCTATTAAAAACCCTCCTTTCATAATACTTAAGAAAGACTACAGGAGTTGCAGAGATTTAAGGTGTTTATAAGGTCACGTGTAAGATGAGGACACCATCTGACAAGCTGTGAGAGGGTGATCCCCACCTCCCTGTGCATTTCCTTGCACAGTAGCTGGGAGCTGCGAAACATTCACAGGTAGAAGGGAATTCCCTGGTCCTTTCTCCCCTTGGGCTGCTCCTGCTCTGCTAGGGCACACCAAGCTGTGCCTTCAAGAAATGCTATGCCTCCTAGAATCCCATCCTGATGCAGTCTCCTGCAAGCTTACAGTCATGTGCAGTATAAAAGATATGGCCATAGCAGGCATCATTCAAGCACAAATCTCTCTCCTACTTCACCTGTAAAAATGCATGCTCCCTGCAGGCAGCTCAGTGTCCTCTGCTCCTTGTGAAGGTGACAGCTGGATGCTGTACTAAAGCCTGTTCCACCATTTCCATGCCCACAGCTCTCTGTCATATCCCTATTCTCTCTTGGCAGACCTTACAAGAACTTCATTTTTTATTTACTTCTTGCAACAGTTTGAAGAAATGGCATTTGTTTTCTAACAGATTAGAAATACTAATGGAAAGAAAACTGAGGAATTATATTGTTTTAATATGTGCAAAAGCCAGGGGAGAAGTTATCTAGAGTTTAACACTCAACCCAAACCTTACTCTTGTTCTACTCCTGCTGATAGGATCTTAGAGCCTGCTGCAGAAATAGCATTATTACACCTAATTTCTGCTGCAGTAGCATCCATGTGACACAGCCACAGGCTACATCCCAGTGTGCTGCAGCACTGCTACTCCACAGCTCACAGCTTCAGGTCCTGCCCAACATCTGAATAACGCTAGCAGAGCTTGGCTCATTATCAAATAAATTACTACCTTCAGCAAGATAATGATCTTCAGTCCTCTGCAGTGCAACAATATTCAAACAATGAATCACATACTGAAGTCGTCAGGAGATGCGATCCCACCTTTCCAGTCTCTTCCAAACTGCTGAGTTGTATTTAAAAAAAATAAGTCCAATTAGTACATCTTGGTTTGACTTCTCCATTTATGTGCCTAACATTACCATAATGTTACACCACCTTAGAAACAGAAAGGGGATCCTGAATGTGATGACAAACACGTAATATCATCCGTTGAGATACACAATGTTATAATGTGATGGAAAACACAGCAACGACAGCAGAAAAGCAAAGTCCTAGGCTACAGCAAGTAAGGATGCGCTCCATACAACAGCCATAAACAAAAGAAAAAAAAGAAAAAAAAGCTGCTTACCCAAGGAAGGCCTCAGGTACACAGGGACCTCCAGCAAAATATCCTCCCCCCCACTGCCAGCCCTTAAGTGAGGTCTGGGAAGGGTCGGATCCTGGCTCCACCCCTTACAGTCAGTCGGGGGCATTGCTTGCACCTGCTGCTTGCACCTGCACTCCCCTGGGTTGGCCGTGCCCTCCCACCAGCACCCAATCAGTGTTTCAAGCTGTGACAGCATTTCTGCTACAAGATGTAAGCCTTCCTTTTTAAAAAGTGTTCAAATCTTTCCTCTGGTGCATTGCTCATCTGTTGTATCCCAGCAAAATTTAGATGAATGTAAATCACAGCCCTCTAACCTGTAGTGAATTGTATTGTTCAATGTGTATTATGCATGTATACATGTGTGCTCACGTGTGGTCAGAATTGGTAATTACTACCTTATCAGGCTTTCTGCAGGTGGTATTTAATAGATGTTTTCCTTTGGTTAAGGTGATGGATATTTGCAATCTTGGTGCAGGATCTGCTTTTTCTCTTGCTGCTGCTGCTGCATAGTTCCCAGGGGAAACAAATGCTGCACTGAGACAGGCCAAGTCCTGCAGCAAAAGTGGGGAAATGCTACACTGCTCCTGTGAGAGATGATTTTCTTACACTATAGCATAACGGGAAAGGAATGTGCTAACAACCCTGAATGAATTTGATTCAGGCACTGAGGAAACCATACCCAAATTTACAAACACAAACCCTTTGAATAACATTAGAACTGTTCGTTAATCCTGCAAGGACTTTGGGAAACTCAAAGAAGAAGCCAACATAACAGCCAGTTACAACTTACAAAGCAGCTGCCTTCCCTGCAAAGCTGTGCCATGCATTTGATACTGTGGAGGCAACAGTGACTCCCACTGCAGCCCTTTTGCCAACTGAGCTTAGAAAATCAAGGCAGCAGCACAGAACAGGCAACATCCATCCCAGTGTAAGAGTCACTGCAACGCTGTGGGAAGAGGAAGGGCACGGTAAAGTTCCCACAACTCAGACAGGCATTACTAAGCTGTTGCTCAAACCTGTTTCCCTTGGGCTGTGATAGGAATTGAGCAAACTTGCCAGGTCCGTAAGGAGCCATTTAAGCACAGCAGTGCTTTAGTGGGGTAGCGCTGGAAACCACCTTTTTTAAAATCCGTGACGGTGGCCTTTCTCCGTTACTGGCTCAGTGAAGCGGGCTGTGCCCCAGCTCCCCACCCCTCCAGGGTAGCACCTCGGGCAGACAGATGCACGATGTCCTACTTGTACTAGCTCTGAGCCGTGCCAACAGCACAGCGGCCCCGGGATCCCCTCGTTCCGTTCCGTCAGAGCCGGTAGGAAACGAGGTCGCTGCTCCGCACGCTCGGCGCAACCACCAGGAGGTCACAATTCATCCGAGAAGCAAAATGAGCGCATTTCCTTTCTGTCCCCGGTGCCCTCTGCACAAAACCATCTGGGAAGCTGATTTGGGAGCCGGCGGGGAGCTCAGGGAGCAAACTGCGGCGTGTGGGAAGACGGCGCGGCTCCTAGGGCTGGTGGGGCTGCCTTGAAGGAGGGGAAGGAGGGAGAAAAAAAAAAGAAAAAGAAAAAAAAGAGAGGGAAAGAGAAAGAAAACCGGCTCTGGAAAGGCTGGGCGGGTCCCCCTGAACCGCAGCGCACCTCAGCGAGCGGGGAACGGCAGCGGGACACGGCGGGGGCTGCCCGGCACGGGTCGGCGCGCTGCGGTGAGTGTGCGGGGCTGGAGGCAGCGGGCCCGGCGCTATCGAGCTGGAGGGGAAGCGAAGGAAACGGTGCTGCTCCGCACAGGAAGGGCGTCTTGCCCGTGTTGTTTTGGGGAGAAAAGCTGTTGAAAGAGGAGTGGCGTGTTGGTGGGGTTTCTCCCGCGTCTCTTTGTGGGGTAAGTCGCTTGCTGAAAGTGCTCTCGGTGCTCGCCCTGCGGGCATCAGGAAGCATCAGGTCCCCGGGGCAGGTTTTCCCCGGGACGCAATGTATCCGCCCGGCTCCCCGGGCAGGAGCAGCGGCCGGCGGCTCTGGGGCTGGCTGCAGCAGGGCAGAGCTGTGGAAGAGAGACCCCACGGCCACCTCTGCCTGGTGGCACCAACAGAAGTGGGACCTCATGCCGTGGTGGTCTCTGGAGTGATCAGTAGGTGCAAGATGCAACACTGCACTTTGTGGTCGGTGCGACATGGCTTGAGAGTGGTTCATTGTGTTAGAAAACTTTTCTGCCTTTCCTCTGAGATACCATATCCCTCTCTGATGGGCACAGAGAGATGGAGCGATGTTTTGTCTGAGTTGCTGTTCCTGCGCACAGGTATTTCTTTTGAAGATGGTCGGTTGGTATTTGTACCTCTATGGGAGCAGGTCAGAACTGGGGTACTTGAGGTCCCGGGTGGTAAAACTGACTCAAAGAGCCATAGCTTTTGTAGCCTCTACATCTTCAGCTTGCAGTGAAGGGAGCAACTTGCCACAGGATGAAAGGTAATGAGTTTAAGTTGCACCAGGTATGGTTCAGGTTGGATATTATGAAAATTTTCTTCTCAGAGGGTGTTGAGGCATTGGCACAGACTGCCCAGGGAGTCACCATCCCTAGAAGTTCTCAAAAAACAGAGATGTGGCACTGAGGGACACGGTGGGTGTCCCTCAATGAATGGTGAATTCAATGGTCTTTGAGATCTTTTCCAACCTTGATGATTCTGTGATGCTATGGAGCAGTTCTCTTAGGAGCTGCCATGTTAAAATCTTCAGAAAAGTAGGGTGTGTTACTACTGGAGTCTGTTACATGGCCAAGCAAGGTGAGCACCAGTATCATCTTTAAGAGAGTATTTCTATTAACGTGGTTTTAATGAGGGCTATAGGCCTAAACCGTACCCAGCACATCTCCTTCGGGCACAGCTCTTTGGTGTGAACTGCCAAGCAAGGACTGGGCAGGGAGTGTTGGGACAGGATTAGAAAAGCATGGCTGCTTTTGCGAGGCTTTGAGTTTGCTTTGGTGGAGATGATAATGTTCTTTTACAGCTCTGACTGAAGTTACTCAGTTTACCTTCATAGACATCTAGTTTTAAAACATAGCACTCCCAGTTCTCTTTAATACATTTGAAAGGGTTTTTTTTTTTTCAGTCCTTGGGGAAAAGCAGAGAATGAAAATTAGGCATGGAAACTGGAAAGCCTTGTTTTTAGCACAATAGATGCTTCATACTGCTCCCATGTGAGTAAAATATGTTAAAGTGTGATTGCCGCAGTAGTAGTAAGAGGTCCAAGAGCCAATGTCAGTAGTGATGAAGCTCTGAGAACTCAGCTCCGTGCTGTGTTTGCTGCATGACTGGGGTGTGCACATACCAGCATTTGGTGTTTGCACCAGCAGCGTGCACAAGGGAAGCTGGGTACCTGTGCCTGCCCAGGGAGCCGTCCTTGTTTATGTAGAGCTCAACAGCAACCCCTCCCTGCCTAACTGTCTTCCTCTTTTTGTTGCGTGGAACATTACAATATATGAAGAAAAAACTGTTTTTTCCCCTTCCGTACAAGTCAGACTGAAGAAGTCTGGTCAGAAGCCGAGGAGTTTGCTCTTCCTGAGTGATTACTGCAGGCCAAGTGACAGCCAGTAACTCCGAACTCTGTGTCATGCTCCCATTTCATGCAGTGTTGGTTCTCTCCATGACAGTAAGGGCTCCTGTGTGCCTCTGCAGTCTCTGAGGTATGTCTGTGCTTGCAACCCTCCTTACGTGGCAGTGAGTAGCAGAGAGAGGAAATCTGACCCATGGAAACTGATGTTCAACGTGCTGATCTAATTCATTTCTGAGTTTGTTTTTTATGCAAAAACTATGGTTTTCATAAGGGCAGTTTTAGTCAGGCTTCTGGTAGCAATAGGCTACTGGTTGAATGTTGGTTCAGTATCTTGGGGCTTGCCTGCAAAGAAGTTCATATTGTGGTGTACTTTTTTCCCCCAATAGTTAAGTCAGTTCCCTGAGTACAGTGAGTATATCAGCAAAAAGGGTGGTTTAGTTTTCTTGCTTTATTGCTCCCTCCTTACACAACTGCATCCTTTCTTAAACAAGAAACATTCAAGTTAAATTCAGCCCCTGTCAACAGGATGAACATTCTGAAAAGTTTTGTTCTGGGAAGCATTGATAAATTCTGTGAACTCCATAAGGAGCCTGCTCAAGTCTCCCCGCTGTCCGGTGTTGTCTTATCCTGCACTCCCTGCTCCACAAAATTGCAATTACAATCCATAGCAATAGTGCAATGGAGAAAAGAACTTGGGGGGGGGAAAGCTTAGATCCCCTTTAAAGTAGGCTGTTGGGTGGGCCAGCTCCTTCTCTCCCAAGTGCTATTATAATCCACTTATGCTGTGAAAAAGCAGCTTTGCTGCCAGAGCATGTACTTTCCGTCCTGACACATAATTGCTGGGTGGGGGAGGGAGGTAGAGGCTGGCTGTGCAGCTGTAGGCAGGGAGGGAGCTTGGCTAGGAGTGCCATGTGCCCAGCCACGAAATCCAGGTTTAGCAAGGATGCTCAGCTGTGTAAGCAAAGCCTTCTGCCCATTCACCCCTCAGCATGAGGAAGAAGAAAGGAGGCAGGTAGCCAAAGATCTGAGTAGGCTGAGGGATGGAGAGCCAGTCCAGGAGTGCAGTTGCAGCAGGGTTCTTTTTTTAGCTTGTTTTGGTTTCCACACGTGTGGGTCATGCAAGGCTGGCTGAGCTAGTCTTGAACATGAGTCTTGGAGCTGGGCTCTTCTGGCCCCTTAGCATCATTTTCCTTCCCTTCTTCCTGTCCAGCAGCACTGCACTCCTCAGCTTTTTCCCTCCTAGCAGAATTTCTTGCTGTATCCAGCTGGCTTTGAGCCACTGCAGGACCAGGCTTTGCAGGCCCTGAGGGCTAACAAACAGCCACTGCAATATTACAGCGTGGATCCTGCCCTTCTGGGGTTGGATTGCCTGGCTCCTCTCTCAGCAGCCTCAGTAGTGTTGTGATGCAGAGGCACAGGAAGTCAGGGCTGAGCCTGTTTGTCCAATTTGGCCTCGGAGTTCAAAGATGGAAATGGAGAAGTGAGACTGCAGATGATCTGCTCAGAGCAGGTACGTGGGAGGAGGGAGAGTTGACTGACCCTGACCCAAGAGCTACCAAATGAAGCAATTCAGGACAGCAAGGGAGCATCAGCTCAACACTAACCACCAAGGACCCAACTCCAAAGCTCAGTCTACGGACAAGCTGCTGCTTTCATGAAGTTGGGATCAGAGGTTTGAAGTGGCTGTGATGGCAGCTGGGCAGGAGGGAGGTGCTGCCTGTGCACAGCTGGGTGACCTCTGCGTCTTGCGCCAATCAACCACTTCTGCTCGAGGACTTCACTTTGTTTCCTGTTGCATCTAAAATTTCATAGATTCTCTCTCCTCCCAAAATGTGGTAGTTTATCTTGTGGTTCTGCACCTCGTATCTTCCTGCACGCTCTCAGACTGTTTCCTGCATCTTCTCCTTCATTTTCTGTTACTCACATTAGCTCTCTGAACCCAGCTCCCCTGGCAAGTATTTCTACCTCACAAGCTGCTTAAAGCAGCTGGAGGACTTTTCTGAGACAAACCAATCCCAGACAGAGCTGTCCCAGCCCTTACATTTATGCAGTTGCTAATTCGACCCTAATCCATTTTAAAGGAGAGAGCTGGAGGGTGAGGATGGAGTCGGAGGAGGGAGGTTCTTGTCTGCCCATGTGTCTGCAAGCTGTCAGACCCGCAGTGCCATTCTCACCCTTTCTCATGGGAGGAGTTTTAACTCTTTCCTGATTGCTTCAAAGCTGATTATTTCAGATCTTGAGCTTCTCTAATCATTTTACTGGGTAAGGAGGGGGGAGTTAATAACTATTTTTTAATCAATCCTTAATTTAGTTAACTGTGTGATGTACCCATCTTCTGTCTGAACTTCCTCATTCATTCTCTTTGTATTTTGCAGACTTCCTGGCTGTGCTTCAGCAGTGAGTGACTGAACAGAGTCTTCTCTGCATTGTGGTGATCGTAGTAATGTGAGTTTTAACGAGCACCTGCAAAATCGTGTAGCAGGTAAGTGCTCCAGGGGTCATTCTTCTTTCCAGCATTCACATAATTTGGGAGAGTCTCTTGATGGGCTCTTGCTAGGAGATCTTGCAGGAGAAATGCTGTAAGGGGAGTGGTGTGGTTCATCATTTAGTAACCTGTGTGCTGTTCCCAGCAGTAAAGGTCAGACAAAGACTACCTGATGTAGCAGTACTGAGAAGGTTTCATTGGTAAATGGCTTCAGTTTGGAAGTTCAGTGTTAGGAAGCTCTCAATTCTGGCATTCAGTGTGAAATTCCTCTTATCTGGCTGTTTGGTACTGTAGGTGTCTAGTCAGAGAGGGGAAGGCGGGCAGGGACTAAGAGGTACAAGCTTTGCTGACAGCTGCTACTACTATGCAGGAGAACTTGACAAAGGTACTTTACCTATACAGGGAGAACTGTAGATCCCCCCCTCTTGCAAGTGTCAGAGCTGGGGGAAAAGGCCTGGAAGTGCCTCCTGATGATCAGGGGTGACAGACATCAAAGACAGCTGTATTGAAGTAAAACAGCAGCTTTTACAAGGCAGCAATGCACAGTTCTACTGGTGCAGATTATGCTTGTATGAAAATCCCTGAGAAACCCGCAGAAAGCAGAACTGCCCTGTGAAACCCAGAAGTCTGGTGGTACCACACTGCAAGTGTGACTTGAGATAGAGTGATGGGAAGGGAGGCAGCAGAGCTGGTGACAGAGGCAGCCACCAGAGCAGCAGTCCTGGCTGCCACAGTGTCCTGCTGCGGCCCTGAGTACCTGTTGCTTCACGTACTCCATGTGATTTAATTCCTTTTCTTATTTATTCTGGAGCTGTGTCTGTGTTGGGTGGTGTTTGTTCCCTTTTTCCCATCTCAGTTCAGACAGCTGCTCTGCTCTAGCAAAGCTCATCTCGCAGTGTTCCCTGGCTAGCTTCTTGAACCAGCCTGGATCAAAGCTGTGAGAGCTGGCTCATTGCCACTGCCTGTGTGTAAATGAGTTTTTTTCTCTTTTTCTTTTCCCTCCACCACATTTCATTATTATTCCTCTTCCTAAGGCAGGTTTTTCTGGCTGATCCAGCATGTTATTTATATCAGCGATATGTGCTCCAGGGCAGAGATGCTTTTTCAGCATTTACATGGCAAATATTTGATGCACCCCACTGCCATGCATGTGGCTTGGAAAAACCAAGCATGGTGTTGGCAAGGATGAAAGCCACTGAGGCCAACTGTTGCAGAATTTAAGCCCTGTTAGACACGGTCTCTGATTCATATGGTTACTTCAGTTGCCTGGCAAAAGAAAATGTACTGTTCCTTCATTTTCAAAACCAGAGGGAAGAGCATACAGAGAAGGTGTTGGAGCCCAAGTAGGAAAGTGATATATTAGTTCTAAGGAGTCAGTTGAGCCACCTGTGTGACTATTGGCTGCACCTTTCTCTGGGTTCACACGGGGGGGTGGTGGGTGCAGTCAACTGAAAAGACACAGTCTGCTGCCAAAAACAAATGAGAACAATGAAACTCAACTTCAGAGCGCCTTGCTTTCAGTTCTTCTGAATTGCAGAGGATTTGGTGGTGCTCAGGGAGAACATGATGGTGAGTTGGAACAAAAGGTTCCCACACTGTCTTCAGGAAGAGAAGTAACTCCATAAGACAAGATAGCATCTATATGTGCCAGAACCCATGCAGGGCTTACACCTTTCTTTGGAGAATGTGCACACAGTGATAAGGAGAAATTCCTACAGGTAGAGGTAGTTAAGCCCTAGTCTAGACTGTCTTGTGACGCAGAGATGAAGATTTGCTGGAAGCTTTTCAGAGCAAGAAGCAGACTTGCCAAAAACCATCCAAGCAGTGTAGGTGATGAGTGTAGGCAGGAGAGACTGTATTGGTTTTTCAGAATTCTTTTATCTCTATTTTTGTATCCCTAATCTCTTGGAGAATGTTGATAAATACTGGAGATGGAGCTAAGGAGATTCTCTCAAGCATAAATTGAGACACTTAATCTGCATGATGCAGACATATGTTTGTGTTTATATCTGGATTCAAAATACTTAGCTCCTAAATCATTTGCCCCCAAATGTTCAGGTACCTGACTGCCGCTGGTTTCAGATGAGAGTTAGAAATTTGACTGTCTCTGGAGATTTAGCAACAAAATACCTCAGGACTGTTGAAAATGTGAGAAAGAGCACTTGGATTTTCTGTAGTACAGCCACTCTTAAGCTGCAGATGGCAAGCCACTGGTGATAATTGGAGAAGACCTTTTATCTTCTCCCAGGCTAGGAGGGGCAAGGATTGAGATAGGTCTCTGTATTTTGGGTAGTTGTAATCAATCAGCCAATCCTGCCTTACCGTGACACACCATAATAAGTTACTTGGCAATTCAGGTAACTTAAGGCCATAGAGCTCTGCTACAGTCCTACCTGGATAGCTAGCTCTGCTCAAATTAAGCATCAAGGCCACACTCCTTTGCAGCCAAATACAAAAGCCAATATGAAGGTGCTTGTTGAGCCAAAGCTGCTTGATGCTGTTGGAATGAGCACAGGTTATAATCTCAGGTTCTGAAGGAGTTACGAGAGGAAATGTCAACTGAAAAGGACGTATCTGCGTTGTAAGTCATTCCCAGCACGTGTTCTTAGTTCAGCCCTGTCTTTGCTGTTAGTCCTAGATGCTTTCAGTCTCCCATGCAGGGCTGGAAGCTCTTCGCTCCAAAGCTAAGCTCTGCTGCAGCAGAGGGGATTTTTGTGCTCATGATAAGAGGCCCTGCAGCTATGACTCACAGTTCCCATTACGTTACAAGTCAGCCTTTAAGTGTGCAGAGAGCCTGCCCCTTGGCTTTCAAACAAAGTCTTCCTTTGTTGTGCTTATGTTATAAAGGAAGCAAGCATCTGTGTTCACCCCACACATCCCAAATGAAAACCACGTGGCTTCACGGCCCTCACATGTGTGTTTGGTACTTTTGCTAACAGCACTGCATGTTACATCACTCTTACCCCATTAAATCTTTCCAGAGTTTTTCTTCCCAGCAGTCTCTTTACAAACTGTTCAGGGAAGGAAAAAGCTAAAAGGTCTTTTGTTGGTGAGTAGAGGGGGCTGAGCAAAAAGCATGTGAAAATTATTACATACAGTTGCATGTAGCAATAGTCTAGTCTCTGAGTCACTCCCTTGGGTGGAAATGGCTCTGAGGTAGTGGAAACATGGTACAAAGGTGGGATGATTTGTTTTCTTATAAGGGTTTATTTTTCTCTTCTGTTTTGGTTTTTTTGTTTTGTTTTGGTTTTTTTTATTGATTCAAACTGTTTTTGGAAAGCAGGGATAGCCAGCAGTACTCTGCAGCCAACATAGTTGTGTGTATACGTGTCTCTTGGCAGTTTTTAGGTTTATGACTAGCAAGCCAAGAATGGGCTTATTGATTCCCAGAGTAGTTGTGCTGTTTCTGCTGTTCATTTCTAGAACCACTGTGTAATGAAGTTAGAGGGCCTGATTCTTCCTGCAGATGCTGGCATGAAATGCAGACTGCTTCTTCTTAGACTGGGGGGTTATCCTAGAGAAAGCGGAGGAAGCAGTTGTGAGAGTAGCAAGTTTCCTAGTGAGAACAGAGGAGGCCTTGCAGTAAAAGCACTCTTTATTCCTCTCTTCTCCTTCCACACTCCTCCCATCCCTGCAGAGGCTTTCATGGTCTGGTGTTTCTGCTTCATTTAAGGAACAATATTGTATTTTATTAAAAAGCTGGGATTTCAGGCGATTGAATAAAGCATTGTTTTTCATTTCTGTGGTGATGTACTTGCTACAATAGTCAGCTTTAAAATATCGTCCCTACCCAACTGTTTGAATACAAACAGCTGTAACTAGTTATCAAAACAATAGTCCAGTATCACAAAGACCATCAATCTCATCTAGCATTTCCGAGCCCTATTTAAGCCCTATTTATTCTCGGGCCTGTTGATCTGATGTGACTGTTGCTTTGTCACTGAGTCAGGATTATGATGGAGATCTCAGATCAAGTGAATTCCCAGCCTACAACGACAATTTATTTTTGCTGGTTCTGGTTCAGCCTCTCAAAGCGGAGGTGTCTGGCAATTCAAGGCATGTGCTTTCTACTGACTGTAACGTATAGATGCTCAATGTTACATGACTGAAATGGGGCCTTATAGTGTCACATGTAAAACAATCATTCTGCAAGTTACATCTGAGCTGTGCCTATATACATGTGCACATTTCTTAAATGTGCTGGAGTGGTGTATCCCTGCTGGGAAACCAGCTTTCTAGTAATGTTTCCCCCAACTCTTTGCATACTGAAGCATCCATATCATTGAATGTTTAATACGCAGTTAAATCAGGTATATAGGGATGCAGGCAATATGTTTGCCATAGGATAAGAAGAGTCAAAGTAGCTGCTGCCTGTTTTAATGACGCTGCCTAAGTTTTCTTCACCTTATTGGGAATTAACTGGAAGGAAAAAAGGCAGGTTTAAAGAAATATCTTGGCAATTGATCCCTTTTTGTGTTCATACCAGCTTTCAATGAGGTGACTGTCCCCTATGAACCAATGAGCCATGGCTGCCCACACATGCAAGGTCGTGTGACCGAGAGTGCAACAGCCAGAGCAAGTCCCATTGTGAGCACGATGGAGGCCATACAGTGTGTGTGCAGTGACATTGCTCCTTACATTGTGGTTGACATTACTGGGCTTTTGGTAGAGCAGTGGAGGGGTCATTGTCATTTGTGTCCATCTGTGCTGATGAAAAAGATTGTGCATGGGAGTGACCTGGCTCCCATCACTGTTTGAGTGGGGAGGAAGCTGGTGAGGCTGGTAAGCCAAGTTGTTTTTTTTTTTTTTTTATGTCTTAGTGCATGGCTTTTCTCCTCCTAAAAAACACCAAAGTTTAGTCTACTCCAATTGTTCTCCTCTCAGTTAACAGACAAAATTTACTCAGCTTAAAAAGCCAAGCTGTTCCTGGCCAGGATCCTACCACAAGCAGGCAGTGCGTGGGTGGGAGCCACATACACGCTTCCTACCTTTCCCCTCATGCATCTCTTACAGCAAGCAGTGTGTTGTAGTTTGTGAAAACCCTTCCTGGCCATAGCAGGGGGAGCTGAGGCAGTGCACAGGCAGCCCTCATACTGCTTGCTGTTGAGAGCTGAGCTGGCCTGCAGAGTCAAATAGCAAAAGGATATAGAGGCAGGGTGCTGAGAAGCATACTCCTCATGCTATCAGTTTTATCTCCTGATCTCTGTGGGCATTCCCTCTTGTGTCCAGCTAGAGTCATGCTCTTTGTTTGTATACAGGAATGACATGGTGCTGCTCAAATGCTGACTTAGAAATACCCAGATGAAGCCCCACTCATAGATGAAACTGAAAAATCTAGCAAGTACCATATCTCTTCAGGTTTTGGAAAAGAGTACTAGAAGGCAAATAACTCTGTATGTGCCAGAAACAGAACTCTTTGTACTATCCAGGTTTTAGGGGCAGGGGCAGAGGAGTCGTAGGATATTATGGCAACATCAACATCTTGCAAATGCATCTGAATGCAGAGGAAGCTGAAGCTGGATGGAAGAGCTTCTAATATTAAGTGCTTCTGCAAGAAGAAAAGAAATAGTTTATTCTACTTTTACTTACAGTTTTCTCTGGAAAGTTAGAGATTCAAACTGCAGTAAGGAGGAGTTTATGAGACATGAGAAAAAGCTTCCTGATGGCAAAGATAATGAATGACTAGAAGACATTCAAGAGGCTCCTCAGCCTCCCCAGGGCAAGTTGGGCTCTCCGCTGCTTAAAGTGGTGCTAGCAAAGCCACTGTTTGCTTGGAGCTTTGTAGGTCCTTCCTGTGCAGCCCATAATGTGTCAACTGGTCCTGAGGCAAGTACAGGCCACACAGTAGTGTCTGCCTCCAGAGCAATGTCAGTGCCACTCACGTGCTTATCCACTTCAAATCTCCCCATCTTTGGGAAGGGAGGGATCCCTAGTCCTGTACACAGGATGAGCATCAGCATTTCCTTGGAAATAACTGATCTGGTGACCTCACAGGAAAATATTGCTTCCGAATGTCCACAGCAGACCTGTTGGGCAGGATGTCCGACTGGAGCTGTGCAACTGACCCCGTTGGCACCACAGCAGGCCTGGGACAGGATGTTCACGGATGTTGAGAAGGCTGATGTTCTCAATCAAGCAGCAAAACAATGGTTATTGGGCAAGTTGCCTTGTCCAGCTGCTGTCCTGTGGCCTCGCAGCTAACCTGGTGTGGGGCTTCCTAAACATATTTGGGAAGGCAGTCACATTGTTATACATATCTTGTGCAGTCCTGAGCAGACCAGCTGGCTAGGTCTGCTGTTAGATGTGGTTATGGTCTCACCATCCAGACCTCCGCACCTCATGCGTTGGTGTATTCAGTCCTTTCCACAGGTTGCTTTAGTAGAGAGGCAAAGACAAAACCTGTCCCTGGTAGTCCGCACTCAACCATCTGTGACAGTAACTCATTTCATGAATGTTGTGCACACCGCTCATAAGCTTAATCTATAGAGGGTGAAACAACAGCGCAAGTTTGTGCTGCTCAAACTGTGTATTGCTTTTTGTGGCTGCTGTTTTTTTGTGTCTGGGCTGCATGTGCTGCAGGTGACTGCATGCTCGAGAGAAGGGAAGGCAGGAGCCTTTGCCAGTGCTCCGTCTGGAGTTGGACTGTACTGGCTGCTGTCAAAGCAATGTGTAGAAGCTCACAATGGAGTGGAAAGTGGAGTATCTCCATTGCTGTACACGTCTGGGGACGTTTTCTCATTGCAGAAGTGGGGTCTGGGCAAACAGAAACCAGCTGAAGATTCCTGTCTGAACCCCTAGGCTCTTGCTATCTGTGCCAGGAGCTATCCCCACATGAAAACTAGACATGATTAATACCTATGCAGCCAGGTAGGAAATGTAGACTGGTGTGATTTGCCCTTGGTCACCTTCAGGCTTTGCTTCAGTGTGTTGGCTTCTTTGTGTTTGCCTCAGCTGCAGGGCCACTCCAATGCCCCCCAAGGGTCCACTGCCTTGCCAACCAAACTTGGCTGACTCCAGTGGACCTGGAAACTCTTGTTTCAAGATAAAATACTTAGGCGTGATGCCTCCCAGGAGCAACTCTGCTGGCAGTGTCCATCCCATCAGGTAACCTTCAGGCCCCAACAAATGCAGTGCTGGCATAGGAGGTCTCACTTGATTCTAGTCTGAAATTCATCACCAGAATGGCACTCAGCTTCTGCCCACCCCAGGAAATGCTTCTTCAGTAAAAATGGTCTCAAGAACTAGGCAGGTTTGACTGAAGTCCTGTCAATACCAATTCCTCAGTTCCTGAAAAAGCACAGGTCAAAGCTGAAGAGCACCATGTTGAAATGAAAGCAGACAGATGATGAGTGCAGCTGCCTCAAGGGCTGGGGAAAGAGACTAAAACTTAAATTACTGCTACCTCTCCTGAACTTGGAGGAGGACTTTTAGGGGGAAGTTTGTCATCAGACTACAAGGGTATTGATGTACGCTCTGTTATTAAACGTGTACAAATAAAATCACACCCTGAATTATTTTGTTGTTGTTGTTATTCTTAGCACAAAACAGGCAAAATTTGAGCAACAAATTCTCTGCAGCTAATGGCAAAGACCACTCTAATACATGTACTATTGTATTGCCCTCTCTAGAAGTACCTTTGCCTTCTTCCATGAATATCGATTCAGCACATGTCTATCCCTGAAGCTTTATCTGTAAGCTGGAAGAAAAACTGCCCTCACTATCTGTCCTGAGTCAGCAAAGGTCTTTTGATTGCTCTGTAAATATTGATAGGGAGATGGTAGAAAAACAGCAGTGTCGGGGTGTGAGGTTGACTAATTAAAGTGCATCTTTCCAAGTTTTTGTCAGGAACAATAATACTGACATGCATCTCTACAATTCCCATTTCTCTTTCAATTTATATGCTTCTTACAGTTCAGAGCTTGAAGTCCTCAAGTAGCAAGTCCTTGAAGTAAGAGGAAACTTAATTTCTCTCTGCTGCTGCCAAGTATATACCTGCAGAGTCAGCAGTGTTTGCAAACTGGAGAAGAGTATAGTGCGTCACAAAGGGCTTTCAGCAAACTTAATTCTGGAATATTTTTTATACTAAAGATGTTCATTTTTGTCTTGACTAGGTCTTCATACACAACCATTTTCAGGCCAAAAGGCAACTTGTTTTCTTTTGCAGCAGGGAGGGAATTGTGGAGCTCCCAGAAGCTCAGCAATGAGGGAACATGGTTGGGGAGGCCTGAAACCTTCAAGTTTGGCATTTGTTTCTTTCCAGCAAGAAAGTGCAAGTGTAGGTTGGTGGCTGTTCTGCCTGTTTCTCTCTGGTCAAAACATGCAGCAGAGTCCTTTGTAGACATCAAGGACCTTGTAAAATATTCTGTTTGCTTCCCTGAAAACCCTGGTTTCGAAAACTTGTCACCTTTTGAAGAAAAAAGCTCCTATCCAGGTGTAGTTACTATCACTTTTTCAAATAGCTGCTTTTCTTGCTGCCAACCAAAGTGAAACACAATGTGTAGCCACCTATTCACTGCCTTTTGTGTCAGGCAAATTGCAGGAAGTAATCGAGTATGTCATAAGTGATGTCTCAGTGTATTTCAGTGCATTACTGAACCACATTCAGTACCCTGACTTAGGTTTTTCTAATTTAAGAATCAAAGCTTCAACTTGCTCCTATCATCTGCCTTATGGCTGAACACCAGTCAGAGCATGTTTTGCTTCCCATGATTCAAAATTTAAGGGGAAAATATATCAGTATGGGAAGCTTTTGGGGAAAGAAAGGAACCATTAATGACAGAGAAATATTCTCCATGTCTTCAGAGAAGATGGCAGTGTTGTCTTTTCCCTTCCCTCTCAGGCCTCCCTGCATCATTCAGGACCTGTTGTGGGGCTGGTTGTGATGCTGTAGCAAAGAGGCTACCTTCAGGCTTGAAAGGATGAGGTGTGACTTGCCCAGGAGCAGAGCAGGGAGAGCCACACTCCTGGGGAAGACTTTGAACATACATACAACCTGCTGTTGGATGGTGTTGATGGTTGTTTTTAATGACAACAGAACTATCAGCTGCTTGTATCTCCCTGAGTCCTTATTCCCATCTGGGGCAGGGATGGTACCTGCCCCCTCACTTCTCAGGCCTGTTCAGAGATGTCATTAACCTTAGCATCCACTAAGCACCCGTCACTGAAGCAGTGAGTGCCACAAAAATGCCCGGAAGAAAACCAATCACTCTGGGGTTGGAGGTGGGTTTGGAGGGACCTTTGGAACTCTGGGACTATGGCAAAAGGAAGTGCAGCAGGTTGCGAGATGTAAGCCTGTTGCCGAGTATGGACAATGACTGTATTTTGAATGGAAAAAGAATGGTGTGCCTAGAAAATTGGAAAAGGTTGAAGACTGCTTTGGGAACTTGCCTTCTTAAAACCTCATGAATAGTTTTATTTTGTTTTTCATGCATGAAATATCGCTAAATTTGATGTGTAGATGAAACAATGGTGTTTCTTTTTCTTAGTCTCCAGCTTGGAAACGTTTGGACTCCCTCCCTCTTCCCCACACAAAACTGTCTCAGCTAGAGCAGGCATAAATATTTTTATCAAGCTTAAATTGCTTGGACTGAATTTGAAAGCAAGTGAAGAGAGCAGCTTTTGTTACATGGGGAAGACTGGACTGCCCTAGCAGGCAGTGCTACTGGTTTCACCTGTATAAATTAGTCTTCCCACGTTAGCCAGAAAAGCTGTCTCTGATGAGATGTGGGAATGCTCTGCCTGTGCCACCCTTGGAGCTGACCAGGGCAGGTTCCACTGACCTTGGCCACTGAGCATCATTAACCTTCAGCCCGAACTGGACTTCATGTTAGCCTTCATTTTCCAGTGTAAACTGCTACAGCAGTAAAAGGGCAGTTTTGATCAGAACGTCCTCAGTTTTAAGGCTGAAAACAGATGTCTCTTGCAAATTCACGCTAACCTGAAGATGTTCTCATTTCCAGTTTTCACCCTGATTTGCCTCCAGATGTTGATGCCTGTGCAGCTTGCTGGGGAATGAAGTCATGTACATGCTTCCTCTTCTAGTCCTGCAAAATCAGCAGGGATATCCTAGACTTTTCAGTGCAATCCTAAATGAAATCAGTTGAGCTGGCCAGCACTGGGCTGCAGAACTGCTAGCCTGGTTCCATCTGCTTTGGAGTAAGTAAGTAGTCTCTAGAAGCAGTGTGGCCATGTCCAGTTGGGCATGAGAGAGTTTTGAAGGGCAAGAACATGAAAAGGAAGCTGGTTTCTTTCAGCTGCGTGCACTCGAGAAGTATTATAGTAACATAAAACATCTAAACAGGGTTGGGGCAAGGCAAGGGAGCAATATTGTCCAGGTCAAGACTGCTGCAATGGCCCCTTGCTTCTGGACATGTTATTTTTAGGCTTGGAAAGCTCACACAGCCTGCAAGAGCGTAGCACTAAGGAAAGGATCTCACCAGGGCTTCCTGCCCTGCCCCGACAAACTGATAAAGCCTTTTGCAATGCAGGGTGAGCCCAGTTTATTTTTAAAATGTGGCCAGGCATGGAGCTCACAGAATAACTGGAACATCCAGCTTGGGCATCAATTCAGCTTTAATTCATTGCCTGATGTTTTGAAGAGTTAATATAAATGTAAAAGGGACAAGACAGGCCAGCAAACCATCTTCAGTGCAAAGTCTGTGTAAGGGTATGCATCTGTGTATGTACAGAGGATCTAAAAAAAGGGTTGTTAGTAAATGTCACATTGGGAGGGGCACTTCGCATTATCCTGAGCACCGTGTGAATTTTCTTTCTGCTTGGACAATGCTACTCAGTCCTGTTCCTTTGCCTTGTTATTTGAGTCCCAGCCCTCTTATAAGCAAAGATAATCACAGAATCACAGAATCACAGAATTATCGAGGTTGGAAAAGACCTAGAAGATCATCCAGTCCAACCATTACCAATACTTCCCAGCTAAATCATACCCCTCAACGCAACATCCAAACGTTTCTTGAACACTCCCATGGTCGGTGATTCCACCACCTCCCTGGGCAGTGCATTCCAATGCCTGACTACCCTTTCCGAGTAGTAATACTTCCTAATGTCCAGCCTGAACCTCCCCTGGCGCAGCTTGAAACCATTCCCTCTAGTTCTATCACTGATTACACGAGAGAAGAGGCCGACCCCCAGCTCACCACAACCTCCCTTCAGGAAGTTATAGAGAGCTATAAGGTCTCCCCTGAGCCTCCTCTTCTCCAGGCTGAACAATCCCAGCTCCCTCAACCGTTCCTCATAAGGAACATGCCAAAGGATACAGTTCCTATGCACAGTGACTGCTCACAGTAAGGGCACTGAGGTTTCTGCCACTCAGACCTGAAGTTTGTTATGCACTAACAATAACAAAGCCCACTGGAATAGAGCTGAGCTTACTGCATGCTCTATGAAGACATGAATGAGACTGTCAGAGATGTTCTCCTCCTTGCCGAGGGTCTGGGACAGCAGGATTAATAGTGATTAATAGTAAGCACCAAAAGTAAACATCCTGATGCTTTTGAAACCACCGGGTTAAAGGAAATCCTTTCCAGTTTAAAAATGTTTTTCCAGGTACCACAGTCATGAGGCGTTTTGGGGGCTGGGAGGATTAGCCACAGGCTGATCCTGATTCTGTCTGTAGAACCTGCTTGGAAGCACAAAACCATGCTGGCTTGTTCCCACCCAGGTGCACACAGCCAGCACTGGTAGTGAAGATTGCTCTGACTCAGCTGTCTGTGTGAGTCCCCAGATGTGATTCACATGGAAGGTAGCCAGAATAGCCTGCCTATGCCATTGCCACATCTGCCTTACTTCAACTCTAGCCTTACGGTGAGGGCAAGTAGTAATCATCTCCAGCCCTGTTTTTTCCGTGTCTGGGGAGGTCCTGCCACAGTACCCCAGCAGATTTGCAGTGGGTTGACGGTAGCGAGTGGCTTCATCATTGGGTTTTTCAAAGCTGATGTAATGAGAAGGATCCTTTCATCTTTACCATCCACAGATAAAGCTTGATAAAGTCTCTTTGAGAAGCTTAGTTTCTAACCTGTAGAAACAGGAGTGGGCTTAGGAACTCAAGCAGTTTGTATAGAGTTAGAAAGGATGCTGCATCTTTAATTCAAGTGGGGATTTTAAAATTTTTCTTCCTGAGAGAATATACTCTGAATCGTGGGTCATTCTGCCTTTTTTCTCTTTCAGTGAAGGAACTGCCATGCCCGTGGGAATCTTCCGAGTGTGCCTAGTGGTGATTACAGCTATTGTCAACCACCCACTCCTCTTCCCTAAAGAGAATGGCACTGTCCTCGAGAATACAGAAGAAATCATCCAGAAGATGAAGGAGCGGGAGGAGATCCTTCGACTAGAGAAGTTGCGCTTGGAACAGGAAATTGAAGGTCAGGAAGCTGCACAGAAGGTTCTGGAAAAAGCAGCAAAAGTAGTGGAGGACGTCAAAGAGGAAAAGGTCCAATGGGATATGTGGACTGCTCTTTCCATGGTCATCTTCCTACTGATCGAGCTCTGGAGGCAGGATTTCCAGGAGGGGAATTGGCAGGACACGGGAGCAGACGAGGATGACATGGCTGTCCTGGGGAAAGCATTTAAAGGGGTGGCCTTCCCTGACAAGGCCATCTTAGCCAGCTTCTATGAGAAGCGCATCCTGGGTACCACTGGAGACATGGCCAGGATGCGGGAGATGGTGGAAGGCTTTGCAGATGACCTGCTGGAGGCCTTGAGGAGTGTTTGTAACCGGGATGCTGACATGGAAGTGGAGGACTGCATGGGTGTGGGGAGCATGTATGAGAATTGGAGAGTGCGTAAACCTTTTGTCTGCGATCTGATAGTGCCTTTTGCACCCCCAGAGCCATATTGTTTCCGGTCCCAGATATGGTGCTCTGGCGACTCTTTTCCCCCAGATGAGCAAGGTTACGGCACTATCAAGGTATGCAGGGCAGACGAGGATGAGACAGGTTGCATCTGTGACAAGACTAAACTAGGAGAAGATATGCTGTGCCTCCTCCATAGCCAAGGGAACACTACCAGACTCAGCAGTGAAATGGAAGACCTCCTGTGCTTCAAAAATACGCAATATCTCGATGCTGACCAAGTCATGAAGTGGTTCCAGATTGCAGTCACCAAGGCCTGGAACAAAATTTCCCACAAGTATGAATTTGACCTGTCTTTTAGCCTCTTGGACTCCCCGGGAGCCCTGAAGATAAAGTTTAGATCGGGGAAATCAATTGCCTTCAACCTCACCCCTGTGGTGCAGTACGAGAACTCCGATGTTTACTTCATCTCTCATTTCCCTCGGAACTGCCTAGCAGCAGACCTCCCATCCAGCACTCACTGGTTTCTTACCTTTGCAGTGTATGAGAGGAGGTTCATCCAGATGATCTCCAAAATGCTGCCTGCCAATGCCTGCCATGTCAGCTGCCTTCAGATCCTCTCCTTCCTCCACGGGAAGCAGTGCAGCCTCACAGGTCCAAGTGGGCTCACCAACTACCACCTGAAGACAGTATTACTGCATCTGCTGCAGACACGTCCAAGTCAGGACTGGGTCCCAGAGAAATTGGAGGCCCGTCTGCAGGACATGCTGAAATTCCTGGAGAAATGTTTGCATGAAAAGAAGCTCTACCACTTCTTCATTGGCAATGGGAAGGTACCAGCAGAGCTGGGCTTCCCCATCATATTCCAGAGGGCTGAGCCCCTCAACCTTTTCCGTCCCTTTGTTCTACACAGGGATGTTTACAGAAAGACAATTGACACATTCCATGAGATGCTCAGGAACACATCTGCACTGATAAATGAGTATATGGTGCACATTCCCCATGTACACACCAATGGGATCCAAAAGGAATCTGTTTAACCAAAGCCAGCAGGAAAACACTTGTTCCTCTAAGCACAAATCCAGAGTGCAGCTTTCCGAAGCCTTACAGAGGCAACTGACTTTGCCAGCGCAGCTTGTTGTCTGCAGCTGAAGCATGTCTTTGTCATGGTTTCTGCAGTAAGAAAGAAGGGATGGGGGGAGAATAGAGAGAAACTGGGAGAGATGGTATAAAAGTAAGTTTCTGCTCCACAGTTGGGCTGGTGGGGTTTTATGCAGCTAAGAATATATTTTTCTATTGTGCCTCAGTCATGCTACAGTGGTGATGAGCAATGAACATGACTAATTTATTCTGGTGCCTTTAAAGGGGTGGTGGTCTGCTTGCAGACAGGACAGCAGGAGCTCTGAGACCTATGGGAGGTGCAACATGAGCCTCAGCTGGGAAGGAGAGTCACTGAGATCATGCACAATTCTAGACTGGATGGAGATCTTTAAATCCAGAACAGCTCTTTAATTGAAAGGGAACAGTGGGTTTTAAAAGTGCGTTTTGATAGGACTTGCAGCACTAATTTAAACAGTCCTGTCCATCAAAACCACTCTTGTGCTCCAAGCATTTTTTTCCTTGGGAAGAATATAACAGAGCAGCCAGCAGGATCAGTGTCTTGAGACCATTTCATTTGTATTTTCCATTTTCTTCATAGTAGCACAATGAGTGGATTTTACTCTTGGCCATTTTCCATGGATGAATGGCCAAGAACCTTATTTACATCATATAAGAGAGAAATGCTGTTATTGGGTTCTGGCTTTTTGGTTTATTTGTTTGCTTTCCTTATCTCCAGGCAGCAAGTCTGAAAACTAGCAAAGAGAGAAATGATTGCTTCAGGGTTTGCTTTTATTTAAGAGGAAACTCCTCAAAATTATTCTGTAATAAGCCCAGTCACAGGAGCCTGATACCAGAAGGAAACTCGCTATCCAGATGAGGGAGCATAGCCTTCTCAGCATGGTTTTAGTGAGGCCAAGACACAAGATGGCTCTGAATTAGGAGGAGAATTGCAGGAGGTGCACATGCGGCAGAGCACGGCACTGCTGTCTCTACCTCTCTTATGGTGTGTCATTCCTTTCTGCTGCCAGGTACCCAAGTAAAAGCTACCTGTCTGACTTATTATCAGGTCTCCTCCATCCATCTCAGGGCTGCTGCTTTGATGATGTTTACTCTTGGTAACCACAGGTAGCAAACTATAAATTTTTGTATCCTCCCTTCCTTTTTCTGTTTACAAACCATTCCTCCACATCCTTCTTGTCTGCTTATGTCTGTCCCCCCACCACTGAGGGACATTTTCTGTACCAAAGCAAAGCAAACTGCAACACCCATTTCCACAGCTGGTTCACAAGAAAGCACTGGTGGGGACAGGAAGTTCTTGGCTCAAATTGCAGTTTTCCTTGGCTTTTATCATCACAGCTATGGGATACTCAAGTAATATTTCTGAGTAGAAAAAGGAGTAGGAAGCAAAAGGGGAGAGAAGAGGCTGGTTGCTACTGCCAGCAGGAAAGTCTCAGATTGTCAGTGCCTGGGAGACTGCCAGGGCTGGCAGAGCAACAGGACAGGACTAATTGCTAACACTGAGTGCTGTAGGCCACTGGCTTTCATCAGTTAAGTAGGTCTTTGCTAGTGGGAAAGAGAGCAGGAGCAATTGCAGGGGACGTGGCAAACAGGTAGTGACAGGCAGAGGTGTGTGGCCAGGGGAGCGGGTGGGGGGGTGAATACTGGAGCCTTGAGGCTCCTTTAGAAGCCACAGAAGTTGTTTGCAAACCCAAGCAATTTGCTGCTTCTGCCTGCTAGGTTAACTGTGCAGTGCCAGTAGCAGATCCAGCTTTGCATGGGATGCCTGCAGGGAGGTCGTGCTCAAGTAGTTGTGGTCTGAGTTGCTTCTAAAATTGTCCCTAGCCGAGTGAGAGAGAAATGAGTATTTCTATGTCATTTCCTGCCAGGCATCTATATTTAGCCTATCCAAAGAACAGAAACAAATTTGTGACCTTGGTCTCTGAGGAAATGACACACAGGGTTGAAAAATAAATTTTATGTAAGGTTGAGCAGGGGAAGGTTGAGTAGAAAAGTCTATTTAACAGGATAATCTAACTTCTCTCTTAAAATGGAGGAACAAAGCTGTGTAACACCAGCTCTACAGGCATGCAAACAGGCCAAATCTGGCCTTTGCACACCACAGAGCACTGCTGCTTAGACTCAAACTGATAAGTGCACTGAATCTTTTGTCCTTCATTTTCTGCATGTGTGTGCATGTTTGCTTTTAAACTCACTCGCCCTGAAATGTTCCCATGGGGTTTGCTTGAACTCAGGCTGGAGCCGAACCGAGGTATTTATGGATTTGACTCCCCTGGAAGCAAATCGCTGGGCACAATTTGCCTATGCATATGCAATATGCTCATTTTGCCCTGAGCATCTTTTACAAGATTCGGTCTGTGCATTCAGGCTACAAGGAAATAAGCTATGCTACAGTAAGCCTCAGGGCGGAGGTCTTCACCAGCCATATATCAATATATATACTAGAGGTAGATACTTGTTCCAGCTGGGGTGATGTGGGCAAACAATATTTCTCTTGCGAAGGCCTGTGCTGTGCCACGATGTGAAGAACATAATTTCCTGGGCTGCCTCATTTCTCGTGTATTAAGTCTATTGCACACCAGGTACAAGGCCTTTCAGTAAAAGGCCAAACTCAGATTTCATTAAAGAGGTTTAATGTTAGACAGTTCAACTCCATCTGCTGTCAGCCACCAAAGTGTCCTAAGATCTTTTAGTGGCACCCACATTTAGTACTGCCTTGACTGACATCTTGCTGGGCATCCATAGGAAGCAGCTTTAAAGGGAGAGGGTGGAGGTGAGGTTTTGTGATTTTAAGTAACTTTCTTTTAAAACAGTGTACAACACAAGTAATGAATGCACATCACTAGCAACACCCTGATCTCCTTGAGTAAAAGGAAGAGTAAACTGCCCTTCCCAGACCTCTTTCTTGTGTCTCAGTGCTGTTCTTGCTATTTGCTGACCAGAAGAATTATGCAACTGAATTCCTATTGCCTCTACTGGTTTCCAACCACTCCCTCCACCCTCAACTTGTGGTTTTAATACTTTATTATAGGTTTGTCAAAGCAATGGAATTAGTAGCGGCTTGATAACAACCACTGGTGTACAACATAGCCTCAGGAGCCATTCACCTTTAGGAAATATCTTGGTTTAAGTTACTGTTGTTGAGGCAAATGTCCTCTAAGGGGAGCTGTTAGTTCACTCTTTATTACGTGCCAACCACAGAATATGACTTTCTCGCTCTCTGGTTTGCTCTGTATACAGGTCTTACAGGGCTATAAAGACGGATTTCAGGAAAGGAATCCAAAACTTATCCGTCATTCAAGTAAAGGATTTGGTGTTTGTTCACCATATGTTTTTAATGCAAAGCCTTTGCCATATTTTCTCAGTGGTGAAGAAATGAGAATTTACTCACTTTTAACAGCTTAGCTGCTGGTCACTGAGTTCTTCTCATAGGATCCTATGTGACAAATGGTTTTATTTATTTCCTGTCTTTTTTGTAGGATTTTTGTTCTGGGGCGTAGTTTATAAGTAAAACTGTAGTATGAATAGCCATCTTGGCAATGCAGATGAGATGGGTAATAATATCTTAACTTTCCACCTAAATTCTTCCTTGTTTCGTGATGCTGTATTCAAACCGCTGCTTTTATAGCAGGACACTGTTGAATTTGTGTAGATCTTCTCTTGCAGCTTTATTTATAATAAAGGAAGTCTTGTACAAATTCTAAGGAAGTGTGGCCTGTTTTATTTCTAGTTTCCCAAAACATGTTTCTGAGATAGCAGATGGAGTTGGGATACGCCTGGTGCAATCCTAGCACAGTAAGCCCAGTAGCAAGACTCCCTGTGATGCTCTAATTGCCAACAGAAATTGTTCCAGAATAACATGCAGCATGAACAGGAAGCCAGGGATATTGGCAGTAAACATCCCCTTACTGGCTGAACCAAAAATCTCATGAATTTCCAGTTCAGCTAGAAGAATCTTCTTTGCCCACTCATTTTGCAGGTATTCACAGTCAAGTTCCAACAATGACCCACCACCACTTAGCCAATCTCTATCACTTTGAAAAGCTCACTCTGACAAGCCCAGCAAGATTTTCTTCATTGTGCTGTTGATTTCTTGGAGCATTTTTTCCCTTATTTATTGCCTACGTGTTGCTACATGACAGAAAGAATAACATCAATTTTAAGCTTTTATTTTCAGAATGACAAATTGCCCATATCTGGTCCATGTCATACATGTTACTACTGTATGATTTGCAGTGAAGTAGGCAAAGGCAGTGACAGAGCCACTAGATATACTTGCCTCCTCTTCTATTAGTAAAATAGTTTTCCTCTAGTCTTTGATATGGATTGATTCTTTCTTTCTTTAGGGATTCAAATTCTCGTGTTTTCTTAAATCCAGGCTTTATTTAAACCTTTAATCCAGTATGTATTGGATTTCATTAGAAGTCTAGCAGTCTGGAATCAAGCCATATTGTTAGTGGATAGATTTCAGTCCAGAAAGGTGCTTTCAACACATCTGTAGGCAATATACATAGAGATGGGCAAAATCTCCTGAGGTAACAATAGCCCTGGAGCTCAAGCCTTAAACATTTGGAGACATTTATGACTGGAGATGTATCTTTGTATCTAGTGCACTCAAACATGACTATATGTTAATGCTCAGTTGGTATGCAAAGTCACTGTCCCAGAAAGTCCTTCACTTCCTCATCAGAAGAGATAGCAAATATGACGCAGAGCAATTACGCATGCAGCAGTGGGAGGGGATCACTGATATACAGTTTCCAGGGCCACCGCTCAGGTCTTTCAGTGCATACTGATGAGACTGAGTGAACCAAGAGGTTTGATCTTAGTTCAAGCAGGTGTGCTTGTAAGCCAAGCTTAAACTGATCTGCCTCTCTCCTTCAACTTTCAGTTTCTTTTGAAACTAGAATTCCCAAGAGAAACATCACCAACAGAGGATGCTTTTTGACTTACTTAGATTTAGAAAGCAGCACCCTTAATTTCCCTTACAGGTATCTATAATCTCAGCTTTTATTACCACTTTACAATAATCCCCAAGAAGAACAGTGAGTTTGTAGTGATGTACTTTGACATTTTTTTCAGCAACTTGAGACTAAGTAGTTGAATACGGGGATATTACACAAAGCTGATCATCTCTCTCCCATTAGAAAAACTCCAACTAGTTCTTGGCTTCTGATCCTGTCAGGCCTACGTTGCAGGGTGAGAACAAGATTAAAATAATTAATGCATAGCAGAGTGAACCTGCTGCAAATAGGTTCCCTGCTAACTTAGTTTAGTAAATGATCAGACCTCAAAGACCTGAACATTTTTTTTCTTCAGAAACATTCAATCCTTATCTGCTCAAATGTCTTAGGTAGCAGAAGTTGATTCAGTAATTATGGCACAGGTTTTAGATCTTGAGAACTCCTCTTTTCCAGTGAGTGTATAACTAACATTTGCCTCCTTTTCTCTTATCATCCAATATGACTTCTCTTTTGGTCATTAAAATCCTCCCACAAAGTTTGCTTGTATCACGTAAAGATTACTGGTTTACATCTGAGCCATAAACTCAGAAGGCACAGTAAATGCCTACCGTACTGTGTCAAGGCCTCCAATCTGACCCCATAAAGTTGCTGCGATGCTGGACATTAACAGCTACTCAATCTGAAAACCTCAAAACAGTATTTTAAATGCTGGTAAGTTATAAATACATCAAATACAAGAACGTGACAATATCAGGTACATTGTTGGCTGCGAGACATTTCATTTTAATGAACATTTTTAAATGCAGTTCAGAGACAGCCAGGACCATAAAAGCTAGGGGAATAACTGCCTTTAGTAGGGCACTGAATCTAACTGAAAAGAGACCATATCCAAAGTGTAATGAGAAAAAAAAAGATCAGCAATTTCTGTCTTGAAGGTGGTTACGACAGCTTCACTGATCTGCTCTGAGGCAGAAGCGTAGGAAGTACAGAGCTAAAATGTTTAAGTACTGCCCTAAATGTTTAGGCATTTGAGAGCATGTAAAATGTCTGCCTCTTGCAGTGTTTTAAAAAATTCTGTACAGAATTCTGTACTAAAATCCTGATGAAGTTTTTGAGAGTTGTAGATCCACTGCAGGAAAAGGAGTTGATTTTAGATACAAAACAATCTTCAAATCTACCAGTAGTACTCTAGTCACTTACAGGCTTGGTCCAACCACATTTAAGGAGTCAAAACTAAATTGGTCTGTATTCCGCTCCGTCGCAGAAATACCATAAAACTTAAAACGTCATTGGATTTCCAATCTAACGTTCAGGATAAATCACAATGCAATACAGGCACCAACAGGTACAGCTGGGCTGAGCTGATCTCAGTAAACCACACTGTTAACTGCCCGCCTCATCTGTCACTTTACCTCCCAAGGCATATCAAGGCAGGAATTCCTTGTATTGCTCCTAGCTTTCAGTCTTGCTGTCTAGGCCTGTGCTGGGAACCAAACAGCACACAAATCCACAGAGAGACGGTACTTAACTTGCTAACATCATCCAGATCTCCTCCCTGTCATCTTGCACCAGGCAGGGCAGGGTAGCCTTGGGACAATTCTTGTGCCTGTAAGCACAAGTGATCCATAACAACCTTATCTGGCCCCCATTGCACAGGCACTCCCATGGGGCAGAGGTATTCTGCACTGTCATCGTAATATCCCTGGTGATTCAATTCACCTTTAGGGCCATGGGTGTCTTATTACATCATATCAGTAATGCAAAGCTCCAGTAAAGCAAAGCTACTGCATGCAAAGATAATGAAAACTAAGGTGTGTCCACATGCACACCCCGCAATGACTTTCTCCTGCCAGAACCACACCTGGAAAAGCTTTGAAGGGAAAGTTTTGATCCAGAGCATGGACGCACTAGCACAACACAACCAAGATATATAAAACAAAGAGGAACTGAGAGGCATCAAGCCTGTGAGCTTGATATAACCAGAGCTATTTCCTTATAAGGAAATTATAAGGATTAATCTCCCTGCTTTAGCAATTACTAGTAGAGGAGACAGACTATACTTTCGAACCTCAACAGACATGGAAAAGGTCTGTGATGCATGTGCAGGAAACAACAGTCACATTACAACTTGTGAATAGGCCCAGATTGTACTCTTGCAGAGAGCTTCCTTCTAATAATGAAGTGACAGTAGGAATGGCACAAAAGCATCATTTGAGAAAATAGTACCATACAGAGAGGACCGCACGAAGGACAGTACTGAGCCATAATATCACACTGTTGGTTTTCATCAGTTCCTCAGGTGGTCTCAGGCAGCTTTTTAATCCTTTTTCCCCAGCTGTCTTATGCCTTTGCTGGTGGGACCACGTAAGCGAGTTGTGTAAATGGTTTGCAGTTCACAGGAAGCACTGTATCCTCTCTATTCAGCTTGAAGCTGTTCAGAGATGCTCTTCTGGGCTCCATTTTCCCTGAAGAGATGGCTTTTTCCATCAGTGTTGCCAAGAAACTGGTGGTTCTAAGAAACAAACCTGTAGCGTCCTGTCTCAGACTGTGGTCTACGCATCATGAGATGGCTGTGAACAGTGCAGTAAATGTTCTGTACATCAGTCCCTTAATACAAGCTGCTTTTTAACATTCTCCTCAACTCAGATACAACAGTACTGCTCACTGCTAAGTAGCATCCACCTTCCACCAGAGGCACAGCTAAATCTCACTGACAAATTTTTTAATCCTTTTTTTTTTTTTTTTTTTTTTTTTTTTTTAAGCAAATCAGCAGAATTTGCTTTAGGAGAAAAAAAATCCAAGCAACATCACACGGCATTAATTATTTACTCAGCTAAATAAACTAATGCCACCACTGCTGGCTTTGGACCAGCAGCAGAACACACAGTTTCTAATATATTGTAGGAACTGGGAATGATTTAACGAAGTGGCATCTGTTCTCATGACTGTAAAGAGACTGAATTTTCATCAGCCCTTCCCAAGTGAAACCACTGTCCAAGGAACAGAGTGATGAAAAAAAAAAAAATAGAAATTAAAAACAAAACCAAAAACAAACTAATAATAAAGAAGGGAGAGAGTATGAGAAACAGGCAGTTCTCAAATCTTAACAACACAGGAACATTACAAATGCCATGACAGTGGAAAATCAGGGAGAGCAGGTCCAGAAGATGTACTAATGTGCCAACACATGCCTAGCACATGCTCTCACACACGGCCAAGCACTTCCGATGAGCATGACAGCTACTGAATGAGGCATGACAAGAAACTGTGATTTCCTTTTCTCTTAACTTTTCTTTCCTTTTTTTTTTTTCTTTGCCTATTCATGAACTTTTTCTTTTAAACTTGTGCTGAGAGCAATTATATTTGGTGGCACAACAAGGAATGATTAAAAAAAAAAAATCACCATTGTTTTGAAAAACAAAAATACCACCACCAACCTTCAAGAGCAAACTCTGAAGTAGAAGATGAGTAAACACAGTATTTGCTATACAAACTGATCCAAAGAATATCTGAAGGGGAAATCTAATCGAAGGGAAGAGCTATCAATCTCCTTTATCTTTGTTCATTGGCTTCATCTTCTTCCTCTGTTGACCAAAACTGACAATATACATTTTCTTCTTGGAATGTTTAAAATAATAAGTTGTAACCTTCACACCCACACACAGTGAAAGGAGAGAGCCAGTCCATTTCACATAACCTTTTACTTTCCTTTGCAGACTATGCCCAATTCATTACTACATCAAAAACACTTTGCCTGAGGTCTGCATTTCCTGATGTGCTGTAATGGGTTCGGGACCCCAGCTGTCTGCCAGGAGATTTAGAGCACTGATATTTAATAGTAAATTATAAGGTAGAATAATTCATTTTACATTTTCTTGCTGAAGTAGCATATTTATAATGGTATACTCTAAAGCCACTAAACAAAGATGAGGAGAACACATCATTACTGTTTGCACAATACAGTCTCCTGGTTACTGTGGCCTACCCTTAGCCACTTACATTTATAGATGCCAGGCTCTGTTCTTAACCCATTGGTGGATCTCACTTAAGTCATATCTTCCACTATCTCCCAGTAATACACTGGAGCAAACTGCAGTATATTCCCAGAATGTTTATGGAAGCCAATTTTCAGCACACTTTACTAACTTCACTAACTAAAGCTTTGACAAGCTTTAAATAACAGCAGAGCAACTAACAATACCTTATTGTTAGTAATTCTTCAAAATTTGCTGCTGAAATCCCACCATACCATTTTGGGGAAAATGGCTTCAAGCTCAAACCCTGCTATCATCTGATTAAACAGCCTACAGACCCATGGTCTGACACCTCACAGCTTTATGATTCCTCCAGATTCTCTAATGACAGTCAACTGTACACACAGCATGAGATCAGGAATAGGACACTTTTAAAGCACATCAGCATTCTGGAAGGAAACAGCAGACTAACTTGTTTTCCTCCAAGTAATGCCAGATGTGCCTAAAAGCCACAGATAAAACCGAGTACAAAACCTGCATAGTGAATTAAAACTAGTAAGAGCATTAACAATCCCCTCCAATTGCTGCAAATTCACATGCTCTATAGGCTGGTAGGAAGCACGTTTATTTGAGGAGCTCCCGCTAGTTGTTCTTCAAATCCATCTTTTGTTTCTGCTTTTCTACTTGAGTTACACAAGCATGCGCCTCCTCAGAGTTACTATGTGGGTGTAAGGCATGATATAAAAAAAAAAAAACAACAAAAAACACAACAGAGTGGCCTGGGTTGAAAAGGACCTTAAGATCATCTTAATTTCAACCCCCCTGCTATGGGCAGGGTTGCCAACCACCAGACCCAGCTGCCCAGAGCCACATCCAGGCTGGCCTTGAATGCCTCCAGGGATGGGGCATCCACAATCTCCTTGGGCAACCTGTTCCAGTGCTTCACCACCCTCTGTGTGAAAAACTTCCTCCTAATATCTAACCTAAACCAGCCTCCACCCAGACATACAACTGTTCATCACAACTCTTTAGCTGCAACCAGCCAGTTCTTAATCCAATGAACAGTCCATTCTCTCCAATTTAGAGAGAAGGATATGGTGAGGAACCATGTCAAAGGCTTTGCAGAAGTCCAGGAATATGAGATCAGCCACCCTTCCCTGGTCCATCCATGCCATCACTGCATCATAGAAAGACACCAGATAGGCAAGATCTGCCCTAGGTGAAGCAATTCTGGCTGTCTCAGATCACTTCTTCATCTCACACATGCTTTAGCATGGTAACCATGAGGATGTGCTCCACAATCTTCCCAGGCACAGAGGTGAGGCTCGAAGGGCCTGTAGTTCCCCAGGTCACCCTTTCTTAAAAATGGGAGTAACGTTTTCCTTTTTCCAGTCACTGGGGATTTCACCCGACAGCATATGATGAAGAGTGGCTCTGCATCCATGTCAGCCATCTCCCTCAGAACTCAGCATATCATCTGGCCCCATATACTTATACACATCCAGTTTCACTCCCCCTCCCCTCCTTCCCCACCTATCCCTTCTGAAGAGCCTGTAGCCCTCAATCACAGCACTCCAGTCATAAGATTCATTCCACCATGTTTCCATGATAGCACTAAGGTCATAGTTTTCCAGTTGCACCACAGTTTTTAACTCCTCCTGTTTGTTTTTTTTTGACAGTGCCTCACTTCCCTCTGCAGAACCTGTCCAATGACAGAAATGCTTATAAAGAGGAAGAAATAACTGTGCTTAAAGGAAACATCTGCTTTTATTTTCAAGACATCAGCATTACAACTTTTATCCAAGTAAGAGAGCCAGCTCAAGGACCACCCAAAAGAAATACCTGCAAATAGGCTACAGATGACAGGTCACCTCTGAGTAAAGCCACTGTTTTCCTTCACACAAAATACATGGTCAGCAATGGCTTTCTGCCTCCTCCTCTTAACAAGAAAGAGGTTTCACCGTCTTTCCAGCATAGATTCACCCAAACATTAAGAAACACAACCAGAAAAGACCCCACATCAAATTACAGTAGATCCTCAAAGCTCACACTGAAGAGAGGCACTGATACTTCAGCAAGCTATATGCTCATTGACATCTCACAGCCCATAATCACACGCCTCTGGACTGTTCTTGAAATAGAGCTGGAGGAAACTTCTGAGTGTCTGTGTGTCAGTGATCGTATCTTTGACAGCTGGGTCCTTCCTCATGGCCTCCATCCACCGTTGGAGCTTTGGAGTATGAGTCAAAACACTAAGGGAAAAGGAAAGAGTCTGAATAACACAAACAGGAAATCAGGAGGGCATCAAGGAAGGAAAACAGCTTTAGTTCTGTTTTACTACTTGTTCTACTTTCTCTCTCACAGCGCAACATTCAGCTCAGAGCAAGTGGCAAATATGTAACAGATCACAGAAGACAGACTGACATTTGGAAAGCAAGACAATTCTTACAGAGCTTGTTCACTCTGACAAGTTGACAAAGAACAATTATCATGCAAGATATCAGTAAGTTTCTGCTTGTGTTATTCCTTCTACAAAAGAGACCCTATTCATATCTCTAATCTGCTCTGAGTCTCTGAGTTGAGGACAGAGGCTTGCACACCTCTGCCTCCCTCCTGAGCACTTCAGTGGCAATTTTTTAAACAAACACTCCCTCACAACTCACAAGCTTCTATCCTCTCTCTAGAAGACTGAGATAAGCTGTGTGTGTAGCTTCTACTAGTCTGCCACCCAGCAGCTCAAAATGCAGACAGAGTCTACTCAGGAAACAAAATTCAGCCAACAAAATCCACAAATCCACTTGAACACAATTAAGTACATGGCAAACTGAAAGCTTAACAGTGCAAACTTTTTTTTTTTGTTCTCTCCTGGTATGCTGACTTAAGGGTATTCTGCATTCCAATCTCCAAATCCCACATTTAGTTAATGTACAATTTCTCTAGGTAGCTCATAACTCTTATTCAGAAAGCATCTTAACAGACAGTGGTCCAGATACTTGACCATTCAAGTACTTCGGTAGCTTTAGGCCTTTGGTCCTGTATAGCTTGTAACACTTCCCCTTCCAATAAAGCATCACACAGAAAACAAAGCAGAGCAGCAGCCCAATGTCCTCATCTTACAATAGTTTGAATTCATTTGCAGGATTCCTTGCATCTTCCTCATTCTTCAAGAACAATTCAGTCACCAAGATGTACCGAACTGATCCATACTCATTGTCCTGGTTCCAGCTGGGATAGAATAAGGTTTCTTCCTAGCTGGTATGGTGCTGTACTTCAGATTTAGAGTGAGAATAATGATGACAACATACTGATATTTCAGTTGTTGCTTCACAGTGCTAACACTAAGGACTTTCCAGCTTCTCATACTGTTCTGCCAGCAGACACTGGGGGTAGGACACATGCAGGAGAGCTGACCCAGACCTAAGGTGGTCAAAGGGATATTCTTCACCATATGACAGTAGGCTGAGCAATAAAACAGGAGAATTGGCCGGGGGGGGGGGCCACTGCCACTCAGGGACTGGCTGGGCACTGGTTGGTGGGCAGCAAGCAATTGTTTTGTGCATCACTTGCTCTGTTTATTCTTTCGCTGTTGTTTCTCTTTCCCTTTTTTATTTCTTGTTAAACTGTCTTTATCTCAGTACATGAATTCTTGCACTTCTCAATTTTCTTCCCCATCCCACTGAGCAAGCAAATGTCTGCATGGTGTTTAGCTGTCTACCACATTAAAACAACACTCATTTTTCCATTTTATCACCCATGTCCTCACACAAGCTGACTCTTTGGCCCTGTGCTAAACCAGCTATAAAACAGTTCTCCACTGAGGCCAGTTGCATATGTTAACCCAAAACCATGGTAAATGTAAGTATGTATCAAACATTTATGTATTTAAAAAAAAAAAAATCTATTACAAACGGGACATATCTTCTACTATAGCAAGGCAGGATGCAGTTTATTCTTCACAGAAAAAAAAAACCCCTCCTTTCTCAGCCCATGATTTCTGAAGAGGAGATAATCCATTTCAAGCCTAAGGTTTTAGATTAACAAATTCAAACCTAGGCCTCCATGACTCTAACCTCTTCCAAAAAATGTCATTTTCTTCTATCTTGTAGGAATGGAAATAAAGTCCTGTATTTTGACCACTACTTCCAGATCTGTCAAAATTTTTTTAGGAAAACGGCTCTGGTGAAAGGAAGCATTCTCCCATAAGATTCCTAATCTGGTTTAGGATGTCTACCCTGCCCCAAAACTGTGAGGAAGCTCAGTTTCTTTAGCCAACCTTAAAAGCAGCCCTTTGCCACAGCCTATATTCAAATATACAAGAAGTATACAGCAGCACTTCAGTAACATGCTAGAAGCCAGTCAAGGTACTCACTCCTCCAGCTGGAATGCCTCCAGGCGTTCAAACCAGGGCCAGATCATGTAGTCAATTAGGGAGGTGGAGTCCCCACCATAAAACACAGTGTTGCGCTGAGAGAGAATCTGTAAGGGACAAGAGATAACAATTATCCTCAGAAAGAATATCTCCACATCAGGAAAGTGAAGTAACAAAAAGCCTGCCGCGAGGTGGAATGCAAGCATCCTGCAGGAATATGACAAGAAATAATGCATGTACAACACGTTTCCCTTATGCATGCAATATATGGGGAGTCAGAACTGATAAGTAATGCAACTGTGATATCAAATTTAACTACTTCATACACTGTCAGTCCACTTCTTCTCCAGAGCTAGTTCAAAAACTACCACAAATATTAATCATTAGGGATCTATAGCTTCCGCACAAACAAAAAGGAATTTATCTCACAGATTTTGTTATTTAGTAATTTCTGACTGGTAAAAAAGCAACAGTGGCTGAGATGAATCAAATACGCACATTTCTAGAAGAACAAAACCAGGTAAATACAACATCCAGCTAAAGTAGAAGACAGTTTTAGCAGGGACTCTTCACCCATGGCACTTCAGTCCAGATGGTGTCAGGAAAATATTCCTAACACTGTATCCGGAACTGGATTTGATTTCAGGCACAGGAGGAACAGGAAATACAACATTCACATGCAACAGAAAGAGATCTCCACAGCTCAGCACATAAAGCAGCAAGACCACAAAAAAGCACATTTGAAGCACATTCTCCTTGTTATACTTACAGCTCCTGATATGTTTCAAGTGCCATAGTGATCCAAGCTTAACACTTTGAGGACTTTCCAGAGCCAAACTTGCTCTTCAGGAGACTAGATCCTGTTTTTAGGGGCTTTGGCATTTTTAAGATGAAACTCCTATGGCATTTACAATCTGCCCCTTGATCCCCGTGATCACACCCCATGCTTGTGTCAGGCAGAACGCAACCTGACAGTTGCACAGTTCCAGAGATAGAAACATAGCTCCCTCTATTGGGTAGCCAGCAGACACAATGCAACAACGTTTAAAAACATGCCTTCTTGACTACTACTCTAACAGCACTGCTTAGTAGTAATTATAAACACTGGTGTGTTATCAACATTGTTTTTTGTCCTAGAACCAAAACATAGCATCATATCAGGCACTCTGAAGAAAAGAATCCATTCCAGATGAAACTAGGACAACATATTACAGTGGACTGAGCAATGTTTGCAAACCTCTGCCCCTTCCTGCCATCCTCAGTCAACCTACAGCTGAAAAATTCATCAGGGTACACTAAAATAGAGACACCAAAGGAGTAACAAGTATTTCACAGAATTAATAAAGTAGGAGGAAGCTTAATTCCTTACTAACGTTCTATGGATTTGTATTTCAGGGCAGGGAAATACACTTTGTTTCTCCCAAGAACTGAAGTATCATCCGCACTACTCAAACATCAGCCTGATCAGACAGATGAGAATACCTGAAAGCAATTTTATTCTGGCTGCTTAAGGGAGCAGGAAACAGAATGCATAGGAAAGTATTGGAAAGCTTTCACAAGCTTTGCACCAGAAGCGATGTACTGAAGCATCAGTTCTTGCTCAAGCCAAACAAGCATCAGCTGTGACTGTTAAAAAACATACAAGGAATGGATCTGTGATAAAGACAAGTCCAGCAGCTCTTCAGGCTATCCAAGAACCACTACTGACACTAAATAAGGATTGTGAGGTTCCTAACAAAAAAAAAAAAAAAAGCCACCTGACACTTCCTGGAGCTCAGCTGAAGTAACATTACACCACAGTAGCAGAACACAGCCCAGGGCTGGATTTCTGCAAAGAACGGATTATACTCCAGTGGTGCTGTTGTTCATCCCAGGCAAGGGGAATAAATTGAAAGACTGTTCATTGCTACAGCTATCACATGAATGATAAGAGGTCTGCTCCAAATGCCAAAGCATGAGAGGGGAAAAACAAAAAAGGAAACAACCACACCAAAAACCAGAGGAGTAGGTGAGAATCACATAACTGCCAGGCTGCTTGCTGTCATGAAATGCTCTTACCTCATCAAGCTTGCCAAACTTTTCAGCCAATTCTGCTTTCAGTGCTGTGAGATCTTCTCCTCCCTTGAGGGCCTTGGAAATTACAGCTGTTATCTGCAGAAAGGAAAAAGTTTTCAAAATGCCTCTCACAATAATGCAAGCAAGTCACTTGGAGCTTAAGATGTTGAGATATTTTGAGAAAGCTAAAATCCATTAATAAAATTCTTTTATACTTCAGAAAAGGGAAAGAAAGGCTTAAAAGAAGATCAAATGCTAGTAATGGATTCTAGTCTTGTAGTGAGAGAACAATGAAAAGAGGAGCATGTTTCCAGTTTGCCTGCATCCAGTGAAGTGGCATGGTGCAAAGCGACACTGTTTTCCTGGGTACACCTTCCTGAAAACCAAATGCGCTTTATCAACATTAAGGGTTCTTTTAAGAGAAAAATATGTAGTCCAAAATACGCAGGCATCTACAGACCTACGCATTTCCTAATTTAGTAGCTGCCAGAGAAATCAGCACACAGTACAGAATGCTGCCCAGTGGTCAAACTTACCTATAATCTTCAAAGTTGTATACATTTTTCTAAGATCTTGTCATTCATACAGCTAACATTCACAGCACATTCCTTGCTAGATGCTCTACCTGTAGTCCTTTTCCCATTACACCTTTTTAGAAAGGCCTGATGTAAACAAATTTCCCCTCCCCTTGGCCTTTTGTATTTCTCCTTCATTCACATCTTTCTCTTTGCATCTTCCATTGCTCTCCTTCTCCTGCTTCATACCCAAGCTGACTTCTTTTGTTTTATAGACCCTTCAAAGTACATGCTTGTACAGTCCACATACAGAACATTGGAAGCTTGCTTCTAGTCAGCCACAATGCCAGCCTCCACTCCATAGTGAAAGCCAAAACCAGCCTCCTTGTACCAGTCCAGCAATCTCCTGGCCTTGGTTGCAGGCTCTTTCAGTCAGACACTTCTGCATTTTACACAGCTCTAGTACTTCCTACAGAGAGACTCATTAACATACAGTAACCGTCACTGCCCAGATATCAAGCATTCAGCTAGCTTGGCCTACTAATGTTTCCTCTATCGTAGGATGCTCAAAATCCTGCCTCATACATGCACACCTTAACCAGCTTAGCTGCCTTCCTAAATCCATGCCTTTACATTAATTCCAGATGCAATTCAAATGCACAGTGATTTATATGAGCTAACAGTAAGAAACTCCAAATTTCTCTGGTTATTCAAATGGCTTCCCTACGCACAGGAGCTCTCCTCTCAAGTGAGGAAAGCAGCATTGGCAATACAGCTGCAGATTTTGAAGCTCTAGTAAATTAAGAAGCACAATCCCACTCTGATCACACAGTACCTTTGAGAAACGTTCCAGAAGCATCTTCTGTAAGGCTCGCTCATATGGGTCTGAAGGCATCAGCTTCCTTCCTGGAAACGCTTCATCCAAATACTCACAAGTGATTGGGGACTCATAGATTAGCTGGCCTTTGCTGGTCTCTAGAATGGGAACCAGCCCATAAGGGTTCTTCTCAAAGATCCAGTCCGGTTTGTTCTTCAGATTGATGTTCACTACTTCATGCCTAAAAGAAGTAAAGAAACAAGACCCAAAGAGGTTCATCTCCATTGCAGTCTACTCCACATACAATCATAACACCTCAACAGTTACAGTACTTGAGAAGCTGAATCCTCATTCTCCTGCTCCCCCTCGCCTTCCCTGAAATTCTTTCTAGGATTAACCATTTGACACTTAGAAATACTGCCAGGAAGCACCCCTCTTCACAGAGAAAAATAGCACTGACTTACAGAGACTTGTTTATTAAGCTAGTAAAACACAAAAGCAGCCCATGAGCAGCAGCCCTGCCAGTCATGCTAATAACAAAGGTCAACCTTGGCACACAGCACATGCTTATCACATGATAACTCAGGGACATTCAAAGAGGAACTTGGCTGCAAGTAAGCCATAGCTGAATTAAGATCCACTTTAATCTGACTTTACATCAAAGACCAAATCATGACAGCATTCAGACTACTCACCTTTGATTCCTATTGCCTTACACAGGAAATACACGCAGGACAAAAGCCAAATAGATACCAATTTTTTTTCTTCTTTAAAGTACTGGAAATTTGTCTATTATCAAAGTATAAGTTACTTTCAAGCAGGACCCCAGAAAATTCCCAGTAAACCCAAAGATCTACTAAACACAGCTAAATACTTAAAGCAAACAGATGTCTACTAAAAGGTACTCACCACATCCAGGCAGCAATAAAAACCCTGCCAGACCATTAAACTAGAACAAGCTTCTCAGCCCTCGCCCAAAGACACTAAAGACAGAGAGAATTAAACTGATCTATAAGTTCCAGTGCTTCCTATTTGGAAGAAGAAAGATAAACAACAACAACCCATGCAACATGTTGGTTTCAGAGCAGAAATGTGAGGAAAAAGCATTCACTATGCTAAAACTGACAGCCAACCCAGTACTGGTTAGCTACTGGCCTGGGACTTTGTGGGAATAAGAAGAGCTCTGTGAGCCTGAAGCTCTAAACTAAGCGAAGCACTAATTCCCATTTAAAAACTCTTAAATGTTCTGCAGAGGACTTGAGAGTACTGATGGATGAAAAGCTGGACACAAGCCAGCAGTGCGCACTTGCAGCCCACAAGGCCTCCTGTATCCTGGACCATATCAAAAGAGGAATGGCAGCAGGGCAAGGGAGGTGACTGTTCCCCTCTACTCTGCCCTCACGAGGCCCTATCTGGAGTACTGTGCCCAGGCCTCAGGCCCCCAGCACAAGAAGGCCATACAGCAGGTCCAGAGGAGGACCACAGAGATGATTAGAGGGCTGGAGCACCCCTCCTATGAAGAAAGGCTGTGAAAGTTGGGCTTGTTTAGCCTGGAAAAGAAAAAGATCCATGGAGACCACACTGCAGCCTTCCAGTACTTGAGTGGAGATAATAAGCAAGAGGGAGATTGACCATTTACTATTTATAGCGATAGGAAAAGAGGGAATGGCTTTAAAACAGACAAGGGGAGATTTAGGCTAGATGTTAGGAAGAAATTCTTTACTCAGAGGGTGGTGAGGCACTGGCATTGCTGCCTGGAGAGCAGTGGGTGCCCCATCCCTGGTGATGTTCAAGACCAAGTTGCATGGGATCCTGGGCCCTGACCTGGTAGTTGGTAACCCTGTCCACAGAAGGGGGATAGAACTGGATAGGTTTGAGGTCCTTTCCAACCTAAGCCATTCCATGATTCTATGGCAAAATGACATGGCTATCTTGAAAAAGAAACTACAAAAGTGGTGACATCTATGAATTTATTACAAAAGAGGAATAAGACAGCCTCATAGGAACATGAGGCTTTTCCTGTTAAAAAGGTCACTTGCTTACTGCTACACATTGTTAAGTGGCAGCAGAAATACACACTGACTATTCCTATCTCTTCGCATCTCTGCTGCAGCTTACATGGAAAACAAACAGCATACTGTCAGGCTCCAGTCACACTTATTCAGAACAGGGTCAAGTGATATGACTGCAAAGTGAGGATGACTACTGTAGAAAGAAGTAAATAAACACAGGGTTCCTGTGGCTTTATTCCCCCCCCTCTTGATTTCCTTTAGGCCTGTGGATAACTCACTTCGCACACAACCTGCTTATCACCCGTCAGGAAAAGCCTTCCCCACCCCCAAATAAATACACCAATAAACCAAGCTTTATAGCAAAACCACGCACAGACTCCACTTTCCATTTGGTTACTGCGGGGATGTTTAACAAAGAGCCGCCGAAAGCCAGGTATGAAGGAGAGCATGAACCCTCCCCAAGGAGGGACCGCCCCAACGAAACAGCCTCACCTGACGCCCTTAGCACGGAGAACGAGACGCGTCCTCTGGGCGAAGGGGCAGAAGCGCATGCTGTACAGCCGGATCAACCCCTCGGGCACCGGCCCGGGCGCCGTGCTGCCTGAAGAGAGAACGGAGGCGACCGTTACAGCTGTGATCCGCACCGCGCGAGCCGCCCACCCAGCTGGTGCTTACCCTTGCCCAGGCTACGAGAATGATCGCCCGCCATACCGCCGTACCGTGCTGCACTACGACACGCGGCACTTAGCGGCACTTAGCGGCACTTAACGCCGCTGCCGCCGCCGGCCCCGCCCCGGGGCGGCCTTTGGGTGGGCGGGAACCGCGGCCGCGTAGAGGCGCGAGGACTCAGGGCTTTTGTGTACTAGGGTCGCTTTCCACTGACTGTCTTTCACGCAGTATCCAAGCTGACCGATGGGCCCCGAAGTAAAACACCTCCACTCCAAGGGCTCCCCAGAGCTGTGCCTTCTGTGAAAATGGCATTTCATAGGCACCAGCCCCAGCTGAGAGGAGGGACAGCCTCTGCCGCCCTGTTGATGGGCAAATCTGTCACAAACCCGTCAGGGCTGGCAGAGAATGTGGAACTCATTCCTGGGACTCATCAGAGGGTTCATGTTCCCACGGTGGGGAAGTGGGGCCTTTTAGTTGGTCTTTGGGTGACTTTTAGTTTGGTCCTGTCACAAAGAGCAGCATTTCTGATGCAATCCTTTCTGCTGGCAAACACTGCCATGGCCACCAAGAAAGCAGCCACACACCTGACAGCACTACCTGCTGGAAAAGAAGAAAGTGATTTTTTGTTGAGTCACTGCTGTTTGGTTATATAACTAATAAGTAATGCAACAGTGGAAGGGTGTGGTAATCTGCACAAGCCTTCCATGCCCCAGGCAAACAGACGCCCTTTATCAACAAGATAATTTCTCCCACCAAAGAACCGTGCGAGGGGTCACAACCTGCCATTAGTATGGGTTCAGCAATATTGTGGGTCATTAAAAAAAAAAAAAAAAAAAAAAAAAAAAGTTGGAATTTCTAATAGTGATTAAGGACTCAGTCAGTCTGCTAAACTGTAACCCAGAGAAAGGAAGGTAGAAACCCAAACGTTGCAAGGTCTGCCTGCTGCAATAGGCAGATACCGTGGAGCCAGAACTGCAGGATGGCAGAAGAAAGCTTCCTCCTGCTATCTTGGTTCTATATGGCATAGATCTCCTGTGGAGACAGGAGGCACGGTGCAGGCCTGTGATGCAGCTTCAGTGCTGTGTGTGTGCATGCTGCTATAGCACAGAGAAGTAATAACAAAAGTAAGACGCTGTAACATCCTCTTAGGAAAGGGAAACGTGAGATTTTAGTGTTACCTGCTTTAAAAATACATGGAGATTCCTACTGTGTTTCTGCGCTATAAGCTGTAAATGTGCAGATAAATGTAACTGTCATTTCTCCTCTTCCCAGCTGAAGTTTGCTCCTCAGCTTCCATCAACGCTCCAGCATCACTATCTCAGCAACCCAAGAGCTACCCAGGGTGAGGTACCACAATGCAGGACAAGTGAAGTCATGGGCAAACAGGTACACCTCATCGTAAGAAAGGCAGCACACCATTAGAACAAGAGTATCAATGGCACGTCTGGGGCAGGGGTGGCCAGGACAGGGGACTTGCAGCCTTCTCCCCAAGGCTGACTCAGATAGATCTGCAGCCATGATTACCCAGGTTAAGAAACTCAGGGCAGGCAGAATTACCCACGGGTCAGCAAAAGAGATAATAGATAATTGCCCAGATCAAAGGTAGCCCCTCATACAGAATTACCCTCGGGTCAGGAAGAGGAGCTGGTCGTGTTCCAGAGAGATCTTTTAATTACATGATAACTGCGATCACAAAGAGGAGAACAGCACACCCGTAGGCGCGAACTACATTCCTGTAAGCGCGCTGGCCCTTTAAATCCTCCCTACTCATACTCTCGCGCGCGCTCGTTGGTTGGTTGGTTCCTGCAGGCGCTCGAGCCAATCAGCTGTCTGCTTTCATCTTGGTGCTATGCTCCGTCTCCGCTAATAGCAGCAGCCGTTCTTGTTCCTAGGAGACGGTGTAACCAGATGGCGGCTGCCGGTGAGGAGCGGCCCCTGGGCGGCCCGCAGCTCGGCGCTGAGGCCCTGGGGAACCGTGGCTGCTCCTCGCCCGAGGAGACCACCCTGGAAGTGAGGTGGGGGCCGGCTGGGACAGCCCACGCCCCTCGCGTCCCATAGCCGAGTTTGTCGGCTCGGTAGAGTGCGTCGTGTCTTCTCGCCTGGTCCCGGTCCATCACGCGTTAGATTAGCCCTGTGTGGTTGTCGGATAGGAGTGCGTGTCTAGCCCAGATCAGTGGTTCAGGCCGTGACTCAACAGTTACTACGCATTAAGATTGAAGCTCTACTTATGAGTTAACTATGGTAGTCTCATCCTTACTATGGAGTTTGATTGAACATCTAAAACACCTATGCTAGATAAGGAAGTTTAAGCATCTCTCATCCCCATTACATGGGGAAGGAAAAAAAAAAAAAAAAACCAAAAAAAACCTGCCTAAACAACCTAGATTGCTATGAAAAACTCATCCAAGTTTAAAATGCTGAGAGGACTGAGGACTAAGAAGGACAGAAGCATTAAGAGCTATGGCAGGAGACAACAGTGTGATGTAGTAGGTACAGAGCAACCATGGAAATTTCAGAGGTTGATGTCCCTGTGAGTTTAGGTCTTCAGAGACAGATGAGCACTTCTCCTTTTTCTTTGGAATAATTTTCTATCCTGCTGGTCCCTTTGTCATTACACCTCCTGTATTGCCATTCCACCATACTGATCTTTTTGATTGTTATACTTAAACATTCTGTACTTGCAGAGTAAAATAGTATCAGCTGAAGCATGACATTCCTATTTGGAGAAAATCCCTTGTGCAGAGTGGTTTTATTTGGAAGAGCTGTGGTCGAGGCTTTCTGCTATGTGAAAAATACCATTATGAAATGAAAACGTTATGCAAAACTTAAAGTAAATGAACCCTTTTTCATGTGAAGCAAAGACAATTTCCATAGAATAGAAACATTTGATGTTTTTTTATGCATTCTAAGTTAGTGTTATGAGTATGCATATCAAATTTGAAAGAAAGTCCTGAAAATCATTTTGTTGTGGGAGGTGGGAATGCAATGTTCTGTGTCTTAAAAAAATACAGAACTCTGATAAAACTTGTTTTGAATGAGGTTCTATTTTCAAATAACTAGTATTTTTCAGTGGCAGATTTCCAAGTAACTGTGATCCATCTACGTTTTAGCAGCCAGCAAAGTTTGTCACTGAAGTAAACAGAAGCAAACAGAAGTAGAAAATACTTCATTTTTCAATACTCTGAACTAGTGCAGGAGAAAAGCACAATGCTGATCCCGTGATCATGTTCATAAAGGTCTGTTTGTGCCATGGTCATACATGTAGTGTTTGTGTAAAAGGGGCTGGAAAAACACTCACCAGCTGATATATCTGTACTTTGTTGCCATGGCATTCAGTTTGTTAACAAGGATAAAAAGTCAGTGTGCTCCCTTCATTTATTCTTCTTGTATCTAGCAGAAGAAGCCAAGAGTACAAACTGCTGAGAAAATATCATCACAGAATTTCTTGCTGGTTATATATACCTTAGGAGTAGTCATTAAAGAATGTCTTTACTAGGAGACGCCCGAGGCTGTAGTAAAACCTGGTGGTTGATCTCCTGTACTCTAATCTTAAGGCTGAATTCTGCTCTGGAAGGAGTATAAAAATGCTGCTTGCAGTTGCAAGGGGCAAAGAGATCTTTCAGCCTAATGCTATCATCTGGAAGAGGATAAAAGATGGAGAAAAATTAGAAGGGATGGTACTACAGCGGTGCTGTATACAGAGGATGGTGGTATGCTGGATAAATGTTGCGTGTTTCTACCAGGCTAAGATGTGGCTCAGTGAGGCATAGAGCGAAATGCAGGTCCCCCTGATAAGGGGATGCTGGTGTTGATTATCCATGTACTTTCTCAAAGGTAGAAGCCTCTGCAGATAGTGAAGAATTTGCTGGCACTAGTTTCATAAGGTGACTACACTTGAGTAATTTACTTCAGTCCCTGTATAGCACAAGCCCGTTTTACGTTCCCTTTCCACAGTTTTTTTGATAAATGTGTGTATGTAACTGTTTTAACGCTTACTTGCTCTTTCTTAAGTTGGGTTCAGGGATTCTCAAACAAGAACTTTGGCTTTATCAACAATCAAACTGTCTGCTACCCCTGTGGCAATTACATCCTCTTCTTGGACATTAAAACAAAGAAGACGACAGCACTGCAGTGTCAGACTGGCCAGGTGGGAGCCTTTGCGGTGAACCCCAAGTGTGGAGTGCTGGCCTTTTCAGATCGGAAGCTGAATCCCGTCATATATATCTACAGTTTTCCAGAGCTGAATAAACTGACAGAGTTAAAAGGTAGTGGTGTGGTACCTGTCACCATTTCATTAAGACAAAACTTTAAGCAGCCTGTTTCTGAAGGTTTTTTGTTTCTGTAAGGCTTGAGAAAATGTGACAGGAAACTTTCTAATGACAAGAAGTGCAGAAAGCAATGTAAGAAATTTTCTGCTGTGCTGTTTTTCACAAGACTCAAGCTAGGGAGGAATCTGACAATATAAAATTGAACTGTTATAAGGAGGAAACAAATTGAATGAATTTAAATTAATTACAGGAAAGAATAGTCTGAATAACAAAAAGAAATCATATTGCACTAGGCTCCCAGGCAGGCTGCTGAGGTGGTCTGATATGGAGACATCTGAGCTATTAGTTATGGTTCTTGTGGTTCAAGTCTGGGGTCTGTGGTCTAATGTATCTTTCTGCCTATTCCATGTTGTTGCCCTCCTTAGTTAATTTGCTTATCACCTCCATGGTTCAGTTTCCCTGCTGTTTAATTGAGGATCGTAATGCTTCCTCAACTCATGTAGATGAATGAGATTAACTGCAAAGGATTTCCAGGTAATTGGGGGAAAAAGCATTTTACAATTCAAAGTATTAGTGAAACAAATGGAAAAAATCCCCAACAGTGATATTTTCTGAATACTTTTAGAATCTATTCAAAACAATCTTGTGTAAGCAAAGGAATCACAGCAATAAAGAATGTCTTTGGAGAGGTGAACTGGATACAAAAGAACTGACAGGAGAATTTCAACTCTTATAGTATTCATTGAAGTAATTAGAGTTTATGTTCTTTACTTTTATATTTTAGGTCACATTCAGTTGGACTACACCTTACTTGCATTTAGTTTCTTGGGCCCATATCTAGCCAGTTACTCTTCATTTCCCGACTTTATTCTTTCAGTATGGTAAGAATAATATAACTATCTAATACTATTTGCATTTAATAATATTTTTGTATTTTGTATGTGTGCTCTCAGCATAAATTAAAGTAACAAATTTGAAAGATAAACTTTCATCTCTCTCTTTTTTTTCTCTGATGATCTTTGTTTGCAAACTTCTGCCACGTTTGCTGTTTTTTCCTAGTACTAGTTGTTTGTGGTCAGAATGACTGTTGCTTTGCCACAGCAGTCTTCTAGCTTCTTTAAAATGTTGTATTTTTGAGTACTTATGAAGTCTGTAGCACCAGTTAATTATCCGTTCTTCCATGGGAGCTGAGTACCGTGCTGCTTGTGAAAGAAAGCTGCCAGTTAAAAACAGAAAAAGAATTCTAAAGCTGATTTCTACTTTTTTTTTTTTTTGTCTCATTCAGTGTTTTTCTTAATTACTTGTAATTACCTAGTTCTGTCTTATAGTTGGGCTCAGTGATTACACTACCATGCATCACTGGGTTAGATCATTATTCTTATTGTTGCCATGAAAAGAAATATGGTGTGGTTGAGATATAGAAAATGCTTGTTTTTGTAATTGTTCTGTAAACAGTTGCCTCCATGGCCAGCAAGCTTCCAGCTACCGTTCAGTCTGAGCATGTTTTCAAACAAATGGGGAGAGTAGAGTAGGAGGAAGTCAATTAAACACGAGTAAGAAGTACTCTGTATAATATCAATGCAATGTTTCTACAATGCCTTTTTATTTCTTGTACAGCAACTAGAGAAAAAACAGAAATTCCTGTAACTTCAGAATGTTAGTTAATTGTCATGGCTACTATTACTGATGCCTCCTCCTCATCCCTTACAAGCAATAATGTTTGCTGTGAACTCTGTTCATACAGTGTACATCTGGAAAGGGGTCTGTTTATATCACAGTAGAAACCAAGAGAGAGACTCTGCCCTGAAGAGTCTGTATGCTAGTCACCCACAGAAATAGTATGTGTGGATCTGTGTATTCATTGCATGCGTGTAAACAAAAATCCACTATCTTGAAAGACTATTCTAGATTAACCTTAAAATGGAAACATCTAGAAATGTTCAAATGCTTTAAAATAGGGCATTTTCCAAGACCAATGTCAACACTTTTGAATGAGTGCAAATTTAACTCTCAGCATCCAATTGTCATGAGAGAATCATCCTCGGTGCCAGTCAGAAAAAAATTAATAACAAAATAGAATGGCTTTGAAATCTTAAACTTAGAATTTATAATAACTTGAACAGAGTTGTGTGAATTTACTATGTGATTGAGACCTTCCATTTTGCAGTTAGATTGTGTTGTGCATTCATCACAGATATTTGTACAGATGAAAGAAATCACTGTTTAGCATCATTAATGTGATTGCAATGTGGTGATTACACAGCTCATGTGTTTTAAGCATACAGTTTGTAATAAGTACAAGGTATGCTTTGAAAGGTAACTCAGCCTATAAACAGGGAAAGCTTGTGGATAACTAAAAGCAGCCTTTTGTGTGTGATTTTATCTCTATATCTTTATTCTTTTCTGTTTGAAGGAGAGGTTCCATGCCGGATTCTTTTTCAGATACATGTACTATGCTTTTTTGGATCTTAATAACTTATCTGCTCTAAGAACGTTGGCACTATCTGCTAGATATGAGATTAAAGCATATTGACATCTTTGGAGAGAGCTCTCCCATTTCTGTTACAGTCAAAGTTGCAGCTTTTAGGTTTCTGTAGAGTTAATGAGTTAGTGCTGATGTGTGGAAACTGATTTTTTTCATGTATTATCAATTTTAATGATTGTCTTTGCATCCTAATCAGTATCTAAGAGTAAATTTCTTACAGACCAAAACAAGAGGATTATACTAAATCCATTTACAGCAATATGTGCGTTTTTGTTTTCTTCATCTCAGTGGTAATTGCAAATACAAAAGCCATAAATGTTATTTAGATTAACAGTCAGATATGTTGCCTGAGATAATAAACAGTTTAATGATTTTCTTCAAATTACGTTAATCAGTTCTTGGACAGCACCTAAAAATGCAAATAACATTGAGAACCAATCTGGATAATTGAGGAATATACAAATTAGAGCATGAGACTATAAAGTAGGCTACAGCAGACAAAAGGAAAGTCAGTGGAAAGAGTATCCCCAGGGTAGCATCAGCTAACGTGTAACATCCCACAAATTATGCAGTTTTCTTCTCTGGTTGGTTAATGCAGCTGTAGCTGCTGTGCAGCATTCACGATACAGTTAGGATGCAACCTAAGTAATTGTTAGATAATCAAGGGATGACTGAGTTTCCTAATTATAAAAATTGTAATACCTTCCAACTGCAAGCATTATAATAATTACTTTACGGATTAGAAAAGCAAGACTGAGCCGGTCTGGTGCCGAAGAGTTTCTTGTCCATTCTGTTAGTGACACAAGTAGGAAGAAAATACACGTCTCCTGTTTCTTGCTCTTTTCACAAAAGGAAATGCTTGGTAATGTTTCTGCAATGTATTCATAATCAGTTTACTATTCAATCTCTTTGTAGCAGTACTAATTTTATATGTGGCTAATTAACCACATCATTTTAATTCTCAGGAGAACCTGGCTTATTTGTCAGCATTGTTGGTTGTTTTTTTTTTTTCAGTGACGATGTATTTGTTTGCCTACCTTGGTCTTGAATGTCAGTCAGAATCACATCCATATATTTATCTTGAATGTTTTTGATTTCTTTAATAAATTTGATTTTCTTTTACTCTCCTTAATGAAGGAACTGGCAAGAAAATATCCTCCTGTGCAGTGAGTCTCAGCCAGGGGTAACAGCAACCTCCATGAGTTTTAATCCTATGAACTGGCAACAGCTATGTTTTGTTACTGAGAGCTCAGTTACTATCTGGTGTATTGAAAGGAGTCACGACGAGCATTATCTTATACAAAAGTAAGTGAAATGCCTTTCAAGTTAAAAGAAAAATTTGGAAGTGTATTTTAATGATTAAGACTAGCAACCTGTATCTGTTTGCAATGAACTTCATCCAGTTTACCTTGCCTAGCAATTATAATCAGTAATTGTTAAAGCACAACCAATATGAATCTGTCCAAACAATCAGATGAACTGAATATATGATTTCATAGTACTCACGTGTCCCAGTTGCGCACACAATTGAAAATTATATTAATCAGCATTTTTGGTAGCTGTCTCAATGAAGAGCTGCCCTATTGCATTATTATAGTGCCTAGATTGTTCTCCCGTTCCTGTAAGTGCTAATGTTGAGTACTGAGTGGGAATGTGTATTGCTTTTGTGGCTATGGAACTGCCAAATGTGGATCAAGTTACTTCCTAGTAAGCACAGTTAAGCAATATGTAGCTGTAATCACAGATTTTAACAAAAGCAGCATTTGTTTTCTGTGTGATTTCCAGCTTGTGTGGCCAACTTACAGAGGGGGCGGCTCTGTCAATGCAGTTCACTGAGTACAGCAGATCTAGATGTATTCTAAAATCTTCTTTGAGGCTGGTATGAGAACAGATGGACTAATATGCATTGTTCAAGATGGAAACCTCAAAGCATAACACACATACCTTTGCAGTGGCAGCTATTCCACAATTCACAGCAGCGTATTTAATCTCATTAACTATGACTGTAACCAATATGTTACCACTGACATGGTTATACTAGTAAAAGTATAGAAAAGGCTTTAATTTGAGATCTCAGAACAATTTTTTAATGCCCATGAAAATACCTGCTCATTTTTCTATTCTTTCTATTCCACTGAGTAGAGGTTAAGTTTCCACTGAGAACTATTTATTTTGCATAACACTTTTACCAAATCATAAATGAACATAGTTTGTAAGCTACAGAATCCTTACTTCCTGCTCATATGCCGATTATCAGAATGTAACAGGGAAATACTGCTATTACTTTTTTCATCATAACTAAACTTTCAGCAAGTAAACATTAAGCTTGAATCCTCATAGTTTGTGCAAGTTAGGTGTGTAACATTGTTAATCTGACTTCAAACAGCGAGAATGGATAGTTATTTGTCTAAGGCAGTAGGAAAAGACGGTTAGAGTGTGGCAATCCAGTTCTGCTAGTTAGGAGCCGCTTTTGTAGCAAAATTACTTTTCCCTTATAGTGAAACAATATGTTTCATGTAGAACTATTCTGTACAGCAGTTTTCCATTACTGTTGCTGAAGTAAAGATTGGTGTCTCTTTTTAAAAAATGTGCTTCCCAGTGTTGTGTCAACATACACTGTTTGTAATATTTCTCCTCAGACAGCGTCTCTTGCTTTTTTTACAGCCCCGTGAAACTCCCTGATGGGCGAGGTTCTCTGAATCATCATAAGGATTTGTTTTTCCCATATTCCTGTGGTGAAGATCCCTACCATGACCCTGTTATGCCAGTTTCAGCCATTGCTGGACTAGTAGGAGATGAAGCAGAAACGTTCGTGGTAGCTACTCATTTTATCCATTTATTATTCCAAGTCATTATATTTTTTATGCATTTAGATATTAATAAATTAATAATTGTAATATCTGTTTAAATGGGTACAACCCAGTAAATAGATTTGTCGTTTCAATTATGTTTTTAAAATGCATTTTGACAGGAGATTTACAAGGCATGCTACTATTGCACAGTACAGTAAAATACAGACATTTCTGACACATGTCCTGATGTAGTCATATATCTGTGCAGTGAAGGTACTGTTCTCTATCCCAGGAGCATTAACAGCATGTCAGCATTTAACCTTTCCTAAGCTAAGAGAGCTGTTGAAACCTTAAAAACTTATTCCTATGCTAAACTGATTATAACCTTCAGGTATCTTTACTTCCCTTTGGGGTTTGTTCTCTTCCTGACTCTGAAAGTGTCCCAAGCTGTGAAAATACTGAAGGCTTTATTCCAAACAGCAGCCTCTGCTTTTGAAATACATTCCCATTCTATTGATGGTGCTGGATCTGTCCATTTGCTCTGTTTGTATTTGATCATTTACTTGCTAGCCTCCCTAGAGACATGAAATGCTTCAAGAGTTGTCAATCTGTTTGAAGTTTACTTTTACCTGACCATTAAGTAGAAGCGGCTGGCACTGTGAAAACATTTAATTTGCAAATCTGGGATTCCTTTTTAAGATTAAGAGCATCATTCTCTGTTTGATGGCTTGTGCTATATATATGATACTGGAACTACTGTACATTAGATGATGCTGCATTGTATTGTCTTTTTGCTGGACAAATCTGAGTTCTGTGTTATCAGATCAATATACTACAGGTTTATGCAATAAGCCTTTATTATAAAGCAGAATTAAAAAAAAATAAATTAAAAATGGGAACTTATTTTTCCTTACCTCATCCTCTTTTACATGGCATTTGCAGAGGTTTTTAGCTGTGACTACAGATGTCCTTGGTTTCCAGGCAGACTACAAATGTCCTCTACTGGTTCTGATAACACATGAGCTACTTATATTTCAAAACACTTAGAACATGGAAAATAAAGATGAAATATGTTCATAAGCATCGTTGCCTTTTTATTCTACTTTACTGCTTTGTATAATACGTACAGCTCCTGAACTGCAAAAAAGCACCTAGTTCTTTAGCCTGTAGTGTGAGTTATGAGAGGGAAAAAGAAACAATATATTGGGCTTGTAAGGATTAAAGGAATTTTTTTGTCCTTGTATGCATACTATTCCATTCATCAAGATTAAATACTCCTCCGTGGAACGCTGTAGATACAGTTCTAAGATTTCAGCAGAATCATGTGAAGAATTAAGACCTTCTTGTGGTTTCCATCACCATTCGCATCCCTGTTATTTCCAGCTCTGTTTTGGAATTTATCACAGTCACTGATGAACTTTTATTTCCCTAGAACTGAGCATTCTCTGTACAGTCATAATTCCAGCTTTCTGCAAGAATTTCCTGCCTAGCATTTCAAATGTAGAAGACTTGTGCCATATTTATGGTCTGTTCCTTGCAAGTTCTTGTGCTTGAGCTTGCAGATCTATGTTGTGAGCTTTCTCACATGGAAGAAAGTGTGCTTTCAAACACATTAGGTACCTTTATGGGGTCTTTGCATTCCCAACTGCCTCCAGAAAAATCTGTATTTCTTTTCACTGGCTTCAGTGTTATTATCTTCTCCTTAAATATATAAATATTTGTGAAGTGTGAGTAGTTAGATCTAATTCTACTAGTTTTTGACCAAGATTTCCTTTTCTTTCAAATTAGGTGGTATATAGTTTGGTATTTGTTTACTGTCCAAACACCCTAGGTAGATAGGTATTTTTTGTTATGAAATATTAACAAAGTTATAAACATACAATATTTTGGAATGATTTTTCAGAAATATGAACTTGTTCTTTTTGTTGTGGTATGTTGTTTCCTGGGTACTAAATTGTGTAGAAGTAGCACCAGGAGACAGACTCAAAAACACTTTTTCAATTTCTGCTATGTTTTCTCCTGGCTCCAGGCTATGCTAGCTGAGTTGTCTTTTTTTTTTATTTACAGGAATGTTATTTGGTGATGTTGTACAACACTAATTCTCCCCTCTATATACACTTGTGTGCATATGCTTCAACTCTAACCTAGCAGGAGTACTGAGCTGCTACTAGATCTTGTAACCCAACCCCGCTGGGTGGAATTGTGTACTTATGTCTTGTAGCTTAATGCACCCACTCCCAACATGGAGAGTGTGCTTTTGGCAAAGCAAATCCTGCTTGATTTGGTCTGAATACTGTTGATGTAGAAGGTATTGTATCAAAATACAGTTTCATCAAGGTCCTTATGTTGCAAAGTAGTGAATACAGCAACATTCAGTGAGACTGAAACTACTGACTTTGCTGAGTTCTTCAGATATCTGCAGACTACAGTTTCTGTATTGGACTTATCAGTAGTTACAGCACCTCAACTTTCTACAGTTTCTTACTCTTTATAAATTGATAGGCCCCTGCTGCAGTTACATGAAAATGGGTACTGTAACTGATGATTTGTATACTGTTACAAATGTCCACCAACACTTATCTGATTCTGGCCTAAAATCTGCATCTCAGCATTTGTTCATAGCTTGGAATTACCGTCCTCACTGTTGTTGTGTTTAATCTTTTTTTAATTGATAAGAGAAAGCATGCTACTCCTGGATGTGGTTGATGAGGTGCTTTCAATTTAGTGTAGTGAGAACAGTATCATAGCTTGATGAGCCTCTCCCATTTTCCACAGAATTCAACAGAAGAATTTTTCTTTTTGACTAAATCCAAGTTAGCTGCAGTCAGTGTTTTTCATATTGATATAAGCATCAAAAGTGGAAAACCATTTATTTACACTAATAAGTAGAGGCATTACTCTCAACTGATAGTCCATAGTTGCTTGGAGGCAGTAGTGCGCTCCTAGGGAGTGTGTGACAGCCATGTAAGAAAAGCAAGTATGCTGCATGCACACTTGTTTGTGTCTTTGTTAGGGGTCCATGCTCTGGAACAAGGTATTGAGGCTAAGTGTATACCAGAGTGTAACCACAGTGGGGCAGCAGAGTGAAAGGAATTGAAACATTCAAGGTATTTCAATCCTTTTTTCTTCCATTATACTGTTTTAGTTGTGTTTTGGTATTTTTTACAGTTATGAGCTGAGTTTTATGAATTTACTTTGCAATGACCAGTCCACTTGAATCCATTTCATCCCCAGTAACAATGTTATTCCATTGTTTTATTATAATTCCTTTTGTGACAAGGATCCATCTTGGTTTTGTTTTTTTGTTTTTTTTTTTCTGAAGACCTGCTAATCTTAAAAGAGACAGAAGTTCAATAAAAGTCTGCATTATTATTATGCACCACTGTACTACTGCACGTTTGAAGGATCAATCTCATTTTGAATTTACATAATCTCACCTTTAGATTAACATATTTTACCTAGTTTATGTAAAGGCAGTCATGACAGCAGGTATAAGGGAACATTGCAGAAGTTGTCTTTGCAGTGGAAGCTTCTGATTCATGGTAGTTTAGTTACATCTTGCCAAAGATTTGTGCTGTTCGAGCCATGTAAAATCAGGGAAAATGTCTATATTAAATGTTTCTCTGGGTGATTTATAGTCCCATCCTGCTGTAGATTTATTAGTTTCTCCTATTTTATTATTCAAAATGCTTTGTAGGCATAAATAAAGAGTGAGTTGCCTGTCCAGAATTATATAGGAAGTCTTTGGCATATTTTACTAATGAAATCTAGATAACTATGAATCTCTGTCTTGTGCTTTCATCACAAGTGCATCCATCTTTCTCTTCTGATAGAGCCTTCAGTGAGACAGCATGAGAATTTACCAAATTATGGACTCTTCTTTTATTTTATCAATCACACTTATGTGTGATCCATCAACACTATTGTGTTCCTCTTCTCCACTTCTGCTCTTTGAATCTTTTCTTCTTAATGTTCTCACAAGGTGCATTTTTGTTCTTTAGTGAATTTGCTTCAGTCTGGTTCTTTCTATCATGGTATTTATACAACTCCTAACTCCTGTTGCTATTGTATCTGAACAGGTCACAGCCTTTAATAATATTTGGTGGGGAGGTTCTGTTGTTCCCATTTTATGGATGACAGATTTATGAGTTTTGTTTTAGAGAAATGAAATTCCAGGTATATGGTAGTCTGTGGCAAGGATATTTCTAGATCTAATTTGTACATGATGCAAAGATTAACAGAGCTGTTTTTTCAGACTAATTTGGTTACAAGATAAGCTATTAAAACAAAGAGCATTCTAATTCTACTAAGAATGCAATATCACAGAACGAAGAAGAAAAAAACCCGACAAGATATGCCTGCAAAATCAGACTCTTCTGTAATGTAGTTTGGAAGACATTTGTCAGGGTGGGATCATAATAGGTAACTTTAAATTTGGACTCCTAGTGCTATTCTGGTGGGGGGAAAAAACTAACAACAATCCAGGAGCTGACTGTGTTGATTTTTTTCACAATTTTATCATTTAAAGTCTGGGGGATTACTCAGTTGTAGTAGGTCAATATCTTTGTTAGAGTAGTGGATAAACTGGAGGGGATTTCTGAGCCAGAAGGCAAAAGTGCTGGATAATAAATTAAAAAATATATATATAAAAGTTATCACTTGTAATGAAAATATAATTTGTCATTTACAACAAGCTTCTAGAGAGGGAAGTGTGTTTTAAAATTCTGCTGCCAGACACTGGTTTTTCTGGAAGATGTTTGTGTTTCGCATGTTTCTAGGCTGAGTAGAAGGATGACTGAATAAAATGAAGTCAGACTCTGAGATAATTTCTTGGCCTTGAAATGTACCTAACTATACAAATATTTGCCGATTGTTAATTGAACTTGTTTATTTTTGTGCTGAAGCCTAGAACTGATATTAAGCCTTCATTGCATCCTACTGCCCACTGCTGGACTGCAACCTCTGGCATTTACCTGGGCTGTAAAGAAGGTTATATTTTGGCAATTGATACTACGAAATACAGTGCTTCAATTATTCAACAAAAACCTCTACCTGGTAAGAAATAACTGTTGTGTGTTTTATTCATGCAGGGAGGAAGACAGATAGGACTGTGAAGAGTTTTTTGCTTTATTCTGTTGTGTAATCTACAGAAGTTGTATAGCTGTATTGTAGAGCCATGTGAAAACCATTATTCTTTTATTAATAAAGTAAACATTTCAGAATTTCTGTTGAACTTCTAAGTCTTCAGCACCCGTTGATTGGCAGTCATTTTTTGCATCTCTAAATACATTAAAACCATTTGATAAAATGAACAGTAATTCCAATAACCTATACCTTATTAACAGCTTTATCAGATGAACTTTATACTACTAATATAGCAACTATACGCAGTCCTTTTATAGCTTGTTAAGTACAATAATTTATTTGGTCTTGCATGGCATATTTTGGGTTCAGTCCATTTGGTGTGTTAGATAATGTTAGAACATGTCTTTGAAGACTCATGCTTGGCATGATGTTGATTAATAACACAACTGAATTTAATACAGAGCTTCTTAATACTTTAAGGTCAGTAGTTACGTAAACAAATTTCTAATGAAAAGAAGGCTGTAAATACAGCTAGGCTATTGTAGAATGTATGAACCACAGAGAGTGAGCCGAAGATGCCTCTGGCTTAAAAGAAAGCAAGTCACTTTTAAATTATTCTGGAATGCTTGACATGTCTTGGATTGATTACAACTTGCGAAGGTAATTTGTCTCCCTAATGCATATTCCCTTTTTTTTTTCATGGGGACCTTTGGCATGCCGGTGAGTGAACTTTGCTGGCAACAGCAGCCCATCCCATACTTTTTTTTCTAGGAACCCCGAAGTCTCACCCCAACTCCCCGCCATATGCTGTCCATTTATACAGCTCATACAGAGGACTTCCAAAATGGAGAACAGTTAGATGTGACCAGTATAAGCAGTTCTGGCAATGGCATCCTATACACTATTGTCCTTTGCAGGGATGGGAGATGTCAGTCCTACTGTGCATGTGTAGTTCAGTGGTTCAGTCAGATGGTAAAAGGAGTAGTAGAATGTGCTTCTTCTCAGACTAAAAGTGGGCAATCTGGCGTTGCACGCCAACATTGAACTTTTTCTCTAATCAGCATTGACTTAGAATTAGTAGGCAGACTGACAATAATTTTGATTTCTTCTTTTGCCATTTAAAGCATTATTTCTTAAAGTGTGGCAAGCATCCCTGACTTTTCCAGAGTACTGTGTCTCTGTTCGGTAAAGAAATGCTGCTCTTAAAAAAATAACAATAATTAAAAAAAAAAAAAAATCCAGCATTATTTTTCCCCTTTAGAAATTATCAGTTGTAAAACAAGTCAAGAGTGGGAAATCATCAACAAGAAAGGATGAGGTGTGCCTGGATATTTTTCTGCCCATTCAGTAGAAAGCAACAAGAATATTTGCCATCTGGGCTTTTATTTGGCCTCTACGTTCTTCTTTGTGTTCTGTCCTAAAACTCTAACAAATGTCTGTAAGCATATTGTATTGAAGCTTCTACATAACTTAAAACATTTGAATTTAATGTTTCTATTTACCAGAATACTTAAGTGCATGTCCAACTTTAGGCACTTCTTTTTACAGCTGTCAACTGAACGACAGAAAGATGGGTCAACACTTGAGCTGGATGCTTTTAGTGGTCTTCTCCAAAGTTAATGATTCTTTCCGTGTATCAAAGATTGTGCCTGCTCAGTTGTACAAATGGCAGAAAGGATTAATATTGGGAAAGAACACACATTTTTATTTCAGTATACCGAACCCAGCTTTTTGTTCAGTAGACTGGAATGCAATATTGACATATAAGCAAGGTTAATGATATAAATTGTTTTCTTTTGTGCAGAACACATGCTTAAAGTATCAGCCATGTTGGACTACATTCGTAGAGAAGTACAGAGAAAGAAAGGTATTTCTACATTCCTTTTAAGCTAGTAGATTTTTAGGCAGCAGCAGTAGTGGCTTGGAGTAGTAGTATGTGAGTGTAATTGGAAGTTTCTGCACAGATGAGCTCAGATCGCTCTGGCCTCTACAGATTGATGGCAATCATTTTTATGTGTATCTGATGAATAACTAATTGGCTTTCTGCTAATAGCCAAATGAATAGCCTCAGGAAAGACAGTGGCAGTGAAATAATTTCTCTTCGTTCTAATTTACATTGGAATAAGTGAAGTTAGAGTAATTTCCCTATTGCTTAATTTTAGTAACTGTAAGAACTTGTAATTTAGTTGAGTTAGGATTTAGGGGGTTGTTTCAAAAAAAAAATTTATGTTGTAGAGGAAGTTCAGCACAAGGCCACAAAGATTAGTGCAGAGTTTGAATGCATGATATAGAAAGACGGGCAGAAAGAATTATGTTCATCATGAAGGAAAAGGGGGATTTTGCTATTGTTTCAGCTACCCATTGAAAGGTAGCAGAAAATATGGAACTAGATAGGTAAAGAATATAGTTGATGCCAGCAACATTTCTGGGTAGATAATAGGAAAAAAATAATCAAACTGAGGGTGGTCAGATATTTGGACAGGTTGCCCAACGAAACCATAGAATTTCTTAGTAATATTCAGACACCAGCTGGGTATTACTCTGAACAACATGCTCCAGCTTTGAAGTTGTGTCTCAGTTTGGGTTGACCCTGTACTGAATGGGAAGAAGGGTGGATCAGAGGACTTGTAGGGTGTGTTCCAGCCTAAATGACCATATGATTCTCTTATTGACAAACTTAGTATATTCATCTTTGTAGCTATTCTGCAGCATTTACAGAATTACATGATTTCTCCAGTCAGTTCCTAGTTCATCAGGCCCCAGTAGTATTGTCACTTCAAATTATGTATAGCAACCTTCTCCTTGATTGTCATAGCAAGAAGTTCAAGAATTATATACACAATAATCTCAAATAATCAATTCTTCTAGATTTAGTGCTGAGAAACATTGTTGCAATAAGTTAAACTATATTTTGTGTTGCTCTTCTGCTCTCAGGTGGCAAACCGAAGGCGCTGCAAAGAACAGTTGTATTTACCATGGCATTTTGTAATGAGGGACTGTACACAGCTGGAATAGTAAGGCATCCTTCGTGGTCTTTACTTATTAATATGATGTCAAAATCAAAGAATATTTGTATTGAATACATTTGCAGAGTTTTCTTCAAAGACAAGATAGAAAAAAAAAGCGGAGGGTTGCAGAGCTGTAACAATTCTCTCTGGCAGTGTGTTCCTTTTTAAGACTTGAGACAAGAAATCAGAAGGGGGCAGGGTAGGAGGAGATTCCACTTTTGTAGTCAAAAAAGTGACAAAAGAGGATAACCTCTTTTTTAAACAAAAAACAGCACTCTAGGGGAACAGAAAAGAAATATGGACATAAAACAGGAAAGTAAAGAAAATGGCCAGGAGAATTGTCCATTTTTGGACAACGTGATCATATTCACATTCATTATAAAAACAATTGCTGTGTCAATTTGTATTCCAGAAAATTTTTTCTGAAACACCTTTATATATAAGTGAATAAGAGTTTACTGTGAAATAAAGTAGCTCTCACGGGTCTTTCAGGTGAAAACCAAACTAAGCCTGTGCCTAGGTGCCCTGGTGAATCTACTTCACATTTTAACCCAAACTCATGATGTCATTGTTCATTACTGCTTAGGAGTAAAACAGTTCTTATACTGTCTCAAAAAAAAAAAAACCCAGCAATATGAAATCTTAAGTATTAACTGATCAGTCCATTCTTCCCAGATGTGAACTCTAACTAAGACTTGTATTAAGGATCACCTCAGTGGATTTGTTATTCAAAGTAAGAATCCTCTGAGTAGAGACGTACTGAAGGCAAACCAGATTGTTAGAGATGATGCACGGTTAAAAACTTTTAGTTTTTAGTAGTTCTTGCTGTGAAGTTTGCCACTTAGAAGTAATGTGGATTTGTACTTTTCTGCACAGGAGGGTATTTTATACTTTTATCACATCAGTGGTCTCCAGTATGAGATGAAAATCTGCACTGACATCTCAGAACCCATATCCACCCTCCTATTCTCTCCTGATTACACGATACTTCTGATCATAACTGATCAGGTATAGTATTTGAGATAATTGAAGAATGTATGAGATGTTCCTGTGTTGCTATACGTATGTGTTGGTACTGCTAATGTGATTGTGTGTATCTGTGAAACTTCCATAATGCTGTTCCACAAGTAAAACAATTTATACCAGCAGTAAACTTAGTCTGTGCAGTGTTTCTAACAAAAGATTGGAAGGATTTTAATGAAGCATAGAACAACTGTCTTCTACAGATGGTGGATTATAAAGTACAGTTGATTTTGCAGTAAGACAGAATAGGATGTTTTAAATCATTTTATTAAAGAAATTTTGAAAAGAAAAATATATAGAAAATCTGACTAGCTGGGTAACTACCAAATGATCTTCAGCAAGTGTAGGTTAACACAATCTGTAAAACTCAGCTGAATTCTACTGGGCACTTTTAAACTAAATTTAGAAACGAATAAAAACCTCTAAAGAATTAAGCTCAGGAAAATGGGCATTTTTGCTGAAGTGTTTGAAAGCTTCTAATGAAATGTTTCATAGCCCTGTGATGGATTAGTACTTTTTATTTGTCAGGGGACAATCTATGCTTACAAACCTGCCCACACTGGAGAAGCTGTCAAACTCTTGAATGCATTCAGCAGTTATTTGCTGGCTGCTGATTTTCTTACTCCGGGGGACAAGTACTGTGTGGTAAGAAAAGGCTTTTTTTTTTTTTTTTTTTTTTGTATCTAACAGTGAGGTTTTTTTGGAAACTAATATATTGCTTAGGCATAAAACCAACAGCTTATGGAGTCTGGGACTGTCTTGATTTTTGCTTCAGTGGTATAAATACCTATAAAAAGAAGTAAAGGGGGTCCACTCAGGTATGGCCTATAAAAAAGTCAGAACTTTCCTTTGAGTGTAGGGTGGATAGAGATTGCTAGAATGTCGTACTGTTTCTGCTGTTGATTTGTGTGACTCACAATTTGTCTTGAATATGTATATTCACTTTCTGCATGAAAGTGAATTCAGCTTAGAGAAAGGATTTTGGAACAAGGAGTTTCCTACTGATCTTTTCAGCCCTCAGCACAAATTGGAAATAGAAACTGTTGCCTGTCCTGGGTTCAGAGACAAAGAGGACCTTACTAATTGATCTGTCCATTCTGAAATTCTTGCTTTCATGCTGTCTTTGGCTCCTGTAAGACATATATTTTAGTCAGTAAGTCTGATTTGTCCCCGGGCCATGAATTTTTCACGTTGGCAGTGTAGGAACATTGGAGACTTCAGTTTGTTGAATCTGTTTCATTGCTAGTACAGGAATGATACATTTTATTTGCCTCAGAATAAGTAAAGTGAGGATTGATTGGCCTCTAGCAATACTTTACTGTGAAATTATAAAATTGTCTGTTTACAAGCAGATCAAGCACAATTATGTTATACATTTTTTTTTTTTTTTTCACATGAGAAAGTGAAGACCTCTCCTTTGGGACTTTCCTATGCAAAGCAAATTCCAAGTGTTTTTCTTACTGCTGACCGAAGGTTGCGAGTGCTGATATAGATCCAGTTTGCCCTGCATTAGCTTATTCTGCTTAAAGATCATTCCTATAGTTGCAGCAATTCACAAAAAATATCAAACGTTTTCTTTGCTCTTGCAGAAGCTGTACTTACACTAAAAGCCAGATAATTCCAATTGAAACTAGGAACTCTATCTGCTGCACTGAGACATTAGCTAAGTTTATATCCTATAGAAAATCATGAGCTACTTCCAGATAATGTGGTTATTCCACCCTCCTCTGATTATCTTTTTGTCTCCTCAAGTCTGTAACAATTTCAGGTGAAATACAAGTTTGGCTTCTGGAAAATGGGACTTGCCTCAGCATGCTAAACCTGGATATTGAGGTACACACTAACTAGAGGCTTATGTTCTAAGAAATACTTAAAAGTTTCATTTTAATATTTTTGTTTTATAGCAAAATATTGCTCAAAATCAGATCAACCAATTTTGAGAAAAGCTAAATAGAATCTTTCAATAACAAATAAGAGATTTTAGAAAGATTATGTTTCAGACTATTTCCTTGAACAAATTTAACTTGGGCAGAAAGCAGAGAAGGCATTTCAGTCTGCTGTGCTAGTGTTCTGTCTGTAAGAACTCGTTTGTAAATAATTTGTATGGTATTGCCTTACTAAATTCGTATTTTTAATGTGTGTCAGAATTGACAGGAAATGTTTCAAGTGCATAAAAACTAAATGTCTGGACTGATCTAACTAATAAGTTTTAGGAAATGGGTTGATTTCAAGCTGTTAATGTTTTGTCCTGACTTAAGATGTATTCAAGTACTGAAAAATCCTATGGATTTTTTTTGTGTGTGTGTGTGTGTGTGGAATAGATAGTTATATTTTGATAAGTAGATATAGAGCACGAGGAAAAGTGCTTATGATGTCTATTAAAATCCCACTTTATGATAATAATAAAGAGTTAAAAGTAGATCACATTGATTTTATTCTCCGAATTTTAGAGACTAGTAAATACTAAAAGAAGTTGCATACTAACTTATAGCATAATGTCATACACAATGATATGGAGCTGTTAAGTATCTCTTCTTTCTCAATTAGGCAACTGCTATGGCTTGCTGTCCCTCTTCAAACAGTGTTGCTGTAGGAACAGAAGGGGGTCAAATCTATTTTATTGACATTACGAACGTTGAAGCTCCACGGGTTGTTCACAGAATTTTTCTTTCCAAATTTCCAGTGCTGTCTTTGCAGTAAGTATGCAGTAACAGGGGCAGGAATAGTGTCAAATTTGTGCTTGAATAATGCAGTTAGTTGAACAAAAATTTTGAATTTTTTGTTCTAAAAATGTCCAAGTAAAGTATTCTAACAGTTTCAATATTTGTTTCAACACCACTTTTTTCTGTTTTTTTCTGAACTACCTACAAGAGTACTAATACCAGGAGTTAGATGATAAAAATATAATAAGATTGTATTTTTAAGAAAAGCTAAGGGAGCACTAAATATGTTGATGCATGAGGTCCTTCCTGACAGATCACTATATGGAATAATTGTGTGCAATGTCATGTGTCTGGGCTTAGAGGGTGATTTCTCAAGGAATAAAAATACAAGGTCTTGTGATGTTAACTTTAAGCCTTTGAGTCATCCCTTCTTACATCTTAGTTCCTTTTGTTACAGTTATTAATAATTCACTTGCTCACAGTTTTTGAATTTACCAATCCTCCTATGAGTATCTCTTGTGGCCCAATAGTCTTACTTTTTGTTGCTGTTTTTCAAAACATCTGAGAGTGTTTTTAAAGATAGAATGAAAAAGACAAAATGGATTTGAACTGCTGAACATGAATATAAATCTGCCCATTGTTTAGAGAGTCAGATGGAATTTCTTTTCATGCTTACCTAATGTAAAACACTAGAAATAGGTACAGAAAGCAACTTTCTAAAAGTGAAATCAACGTAAATACATGTTTAATCAAAATAATATGAATATGTGTCCAGTGGCTTTATTTGAAATCATTGAACTTCAAAGGAAGTTGTTTGAATAGACTGCCTTGGAGTATTCTGAGCTTTAGATCAAACACCTGCTCAATTAGAAAGTGCACTCATAGCACTGGGATTCATATCAGGCTCTGACTCTGTAAACCTAGAAGCTGAAATTTCAGTTGCATTTATGCCCTCAAGGAAGTCAGCAGCTATGAGGATGGAATTGTGAACAAAATTTTACCCCTTTATTGACTGTATTGAAATGGTTTTGGTATATAACATTCAAAACTGGATTTATACTTGGATTTTTGTTTTCCTTAGTTATGATCAGAGTGGCCAGTTCCTCATCATTAGAGCTACAGAAGGATATATCTTTATTGTAGATGCTCGGCCTTCAAAATTATTCCAGGTTCTTGGATATGTAGGTAATACATGTAACAACATTTATTACATCATTTTTTCACAATTTGTTGTGTTTTAATTATACTTGCATGTCAGATTAAGCCACCCTCCTTCATTCTGCTTATCAGAGTACTAAACATAAAAATATTTTTCCTATCCATTTCCAGAACTAGTTATATGATTACATCCTGATCAATCTTTTAAGATCTCTATGGCTGATGGTGTGAGGAGTTGCACTAATTATCTATAGATCACGATATCTGAGTGCAATCTCCTGTTACAAATGCCCACTACTAACCTCTTTAACATTGGGATTGCTGGTATTGTCACGTTTGGTGGTTGAAAATGAAGAGTTAAAGATGGTGGAATTTTAACTCACAACAAAAATTGCTCTGAAATTTGTAAATCTATTTATGTAGTCTCTCAATTCCAGTGACATACTTACAACTCACATCTGTGCATATAGATTGTCATCTTAATTTAAGCATGAAGGACATAATTCTGTGATTCTGTGACATTATTTTATGAATTTAGCAGCTTTGACTTCCAGGATAACACTTGGAAAGTTTGTATGTTAAGCTCTATTTAGAATTACGTCTCCTTAGATCTGAACGTGCCTGATATTGTTCTTATTTTCTGGATGATTTCTTAGAACCAGACACTTCTTTGCTTTATCTGGTTGCTATCAGCAAATTACGTTGAACTTGCTGAAATTCAGGCTAGATGTAAACTGAGGTTTAAGTGTTCAGTGTAACCACAGCACTTAACTGCTCATCAGCACTTCTGAAATCAAGTTGTGACTTGTCTGACATTTTAATGCAAATTCAAAACAGTCTAGTTGTGCAGAACTACATTCTGAGAACGGATCTCCATTTTGTTTCACGTAATATCTTAGTAAAAATAATGTTACCATTTTCTCTTAATTTGATGGTGTGTCAGTGTTGGCAGGTGAGGTGCTGAGTCTTTCAGTAGTTTCTGACTTCAAGAACAACTTAGTTGAAGTGATGGTGCTTCTTAGTGTAGCAGAGATCCAAGGAACAAGGCTGGAAATTTTTTGCCTGTCATCAGCACTCATGGAAGGTATGAATTGAAATGTATACTTTGTGATGCTTTTCCAAGACCAGAATGTATTATTGCCATTTGTTACACAAAATACTAGCAGTCTGCCTTCTCTCTGATCTCTTCCTTCATCTATCGGTACATTCTTCTGCACCACCATTTCTCCTATGGCTGCCTGGAGACTTAAAGTCAGCTGAATTGTTTCGGCAGAAATACTGTGATATTTTGAGCAAAATGCAAGGAAGGAAGAAGTATTTCACATGTAGAATCACAAAGCAACCACCTTATTACTACTACTATTGCTACTGTTATTATTATTACTACCATGTGAGAAATGCACTCAGTCAACCACAAAGAGGCCTTGTTGGCATTACCTAAGTGCAGACTAATGTATCAGACGTTCAAAGTGGAATCAATCCCACCAGCCTCTTCATAAAATTGTAAAAGACATATAATAGTTTGTTAAGAACAGGTTAAAGGTTGATATTTCTCTAAATAAATAAATAAATAAATAAAAATCTGTTCTTCTTATAACTTTTTTACATAGAAGCACCAGGCAGAAATTCCACTGTATTTATAAAGTATTAACTTGTATCCCATTAAGGAATGTTACAGAGAAACATTCCATGAAAAGCTCTGCACAGTGATGAAAAGGGAAGAAACAAAGGGAATTAAGAATGGTGCACTTCAATTCATCTGCTGATAATCCAGGCCTGTGTATCTGCAGTGTGCATTGTGCATATTGAAATATTAAAGTTAGATATCTATATAGGGGATAAATGAAGCAGGCAGTAATACAGGGAATAAAGTGAAGGGAACCTGTTAGTGTTTCATTAAATGGGGTATCCCACACTACATTTTCAAATGGTTATGCTTGGTTTTATATGTGTAATTCTCAACTGTATAATGACTCAGTAATTTTTCTGTACACATCTATTGTATTAGAACACTTTTGAACGAGTCTTTTTTTTAAATGCAAATAGACACAAAATGGACTCAACTGCTGTAAGTGATCAAAGAACTTGTAATTATGTCTGAGTTCCTGAGAATCTACATTTCTTGCATCAGTCTTAATGTCAAATGTCTCTTGAAAGCTCAAATTAAATAACCAAATAGAATAAAATGCTGTTTTGAAAGCAATGATGTTAGCCTCTGTGCAAACTAATCTGCGCTGCTCGTGTAGTACCTAAGAAACTTGTTAAATCAAACAAATTATTATGTCACTGTGGCTGAACTTTGATAGTACTTATTCAGAACTAATAGAACTCTCTTGGTACATCATTGCAGTGTGCTTTATTTGCACAGTTAGTGTTTGAAGCTACAAATCTGAACTCACAGTCTCCTTGGAAATAGTTCATACTTACTCTTTGCTGAGACTGTTTGGTTTGCATTAGTGGTGGTGATGTCTCTTCCTCTTTATTTCTTTTATGAATCTTTTAGGTATTGATAAGTATGTTAATGATCAAGGAATGCTAAATTCTAGTGCCATTAAAAAGGAGCAATATGATCTGCAGTACCCTTTGAGTTCAGCAGTCAGACTGAAGGATAACACTGTGTATGGCTGCTGTACCTGTGCACCTTTCATCTGTAAATACAATCTCTCTAAACAGGTAAATCCCCCAAAATTGTCTTATTTGGAGTCATGATGAAGTGCCAGCTAAGAAAGGTTGTATATAAAGCGAATATGGCAGGATATTAGCTAAAAAACTTCCTCTCTACACTTAAAGCATGTACTCCATCCTTAAATGTCAATTTTCAGTATACTACTCAGAAGACTGGCATAACAAAGATTTTTGTTTTATGAAAGAAAAACCTGTATTCCTGTATGTAAAACTCATGCAGCTTGCAGGAGTGTGATAAACAACCCACAAAGCTATTGTTAGTCTCCTCAAAATGGCATGGATATTTCAATTATTTCAGCTGCTGCTAACATTGTTTGGTTGACAGAGCATTTTGGAAGATTCATCAGTATTTTTATCAGAAAAGATGATTCCTAGCAATCAGTTTGGATCAGGATTCATCTGTTTGTCACCTAACAGCCGATGGCTGGCATCAGCAGCAAAGGATGGTGTTTTGTTCATCTATGATACTTCTACTATGGTAGGTGGGCACCTAGGCACAGGCTTAGTTTGGTTTTCACCTGAAAGACCTGTGAGAGCTACTTTATTTCACAGTAAACTCTTATTCACTTATATATAAAGGTGTTTCAGAAAAATTTTTCTGGAATACAAATTGACACAGCAATTGTTTTTATAATGAATGTGAATATGATCACGTATACTACTTATTTTCTTCTCCAATAAGTTTTTGGGTTTAAACATGAGTTTACTGATTTTCTTTATCTCCTATGAAATGCATATTATGAACTCATAAACTCTAGTATTTTATATACTTCATATTGACATTTCAGATATGCTTATATCTAAAAATAAAGCAGTATAATTTACAGACATAATCCATTAGAAAGTTATATTTGCTGAACTGTTTCTGTGACTTTTCTAGGAAGTACTTGGTCAAAACTACTGTCACTCATACGAAGGAAGGGGAATCAGATCCGTGGTATTTTCACTAGATGGCAAATTCATCCTCGTTAATGGTGAAAATGATGGTGCCCTGGTGTGTCTGAAATGGAAGTATGTATAAAGTGGCAGAATAATATCAATGGTGTAAATTCTGGGATCTGGGCAGACTAATTTTTGCATCTACTTGAGATTCTAGACTTCCTTTCAATTAGTCTCAAAATAAAGAGAAGAACTGGACTGAGTTGTTGGGTACAAAAGTCAGTCCTTTCCACTGTAGAGGTGGTCTCCCCAGCTCATGACACTGTGGAGAATGTCTTGTAATTTGAGTGCGGTGGCAGTACAAAATATGAGTATCCTCTGTTAAATGTACATATTACAGATAGTGGGCTTCTTGTCACTTTCAAATGGGCCATCTGAAAATTTCTAATTCTGTAGAAACTTCATTTAATTATAGAAGACCAACAACATTGAATCATAAGTAAAAACACTGTATTGGTGTGTTTAAGAAAACTGAATAGACATGTTACAGAGAATATTTTAAAATTCCTCAATTTTCATAATAGTAACATTCCACCAAAAATACAACAATTTCTTTACTATTTACTAGGAGGATAAAGGAAACTGAAGTTGAAGAAGCTGATTTTCACTGGCAATCTCTTCTTACTATACTGACCAAGTCTATTTTGGATGAAAATGCTGTTTTAAGATGTATGGCAGAATGGCAGCTTGAGTCAGAATCCAGATCGGAATCACTTCCCGAAGAGAAATCTGAGGTGTTTTCTTAATTTTGGTGGGAATAAAACATAGGGTCATTATCCTAAAATTTTATATAAGTACTGTCTTAAAAAAAAGAAAAAAGAAAAAAAACAACTAATCTTTTTATGTTGGTAGAAGAATACCTGTGGCAGGTTGGCTACTGTTAATTATTAATTTATGGAACAGTATTACCAAGGAAATTGGAGTTTATGGGAAGAAAACTTTCATATCTTTGCTTTTACTTGTTATTTTTTCTCCTCATGTGAAGGTATGTCATTCACAGTGTAATATTACTGCTATACATTGTGAATTGTTTGTTGTATGTTTTTCTGTTGAAATGAAGCAGGGCAGTGATTAGAGTTTAATACAGTCATTCCATTACAGTCAAAAGCATTTGCATAATAGTGTAGGTTTGCAAGATCAAATCTAGGTAATGATTAGGAAATAAACATATTGACGCCCTCTGGAATTCAGTGGTGGTGGTGTTGCTTCTAATGTGAGTGAATTATTAATTTTTATTTCTTGTTCTCTTTCCTTCCATCTAAGTACTTGGGATGTATTTTTGTATCTTTGTTTCCAGAAGTCACCACTTGAACCTTCCAGTGCAGCAGTGACAGAAGATGGAAACTTTACAAGTTTGCATTCAGACAGTACTAGTGAAATGACCTGGTTAGGTCAGAAAATAGAGAAGGTATTTTCATACCAAAGTTTTTAAGAGCCAGTAGCCATTTTAAGTGCTGAATTATATGCTGTAAATGAATGTAGTTTCTAAAAATTTAATGGTATTTTTAAGGCATTTTAAGGCAGGCACCCAGAAAAACAGGAGCTCTACAGACCGAAGAACCGTTCTACACATGGAGCAAACTTGATAACCAGAAAATTTGTCTCCCTTTAGATACTTATGAAGACATTTATTTCCAAATGTGTCAAAATGTTGCATAGGAGATCAGTGTCAGAAACCAGGAAGGTGTTCTCTTCTTCTCAGGGGCCATAATAACAAATTCTTCATCACTATTAAACTAATAGTCAACAATATGACATTAATTGCTAAAAAACGCTGGGATTTATTTCAGGTTAAGGGTGAGGTAAGGATGTTATGTAACCAAAGTAAGAATGCACGAAGTATCAGTTTGTAGAGAGGAGATTTAATGCTTTGAGAGACTGTATTAAGTATAGATTTTTTTTTTGTTTATTCAGAAATATGAATTTATGGATTCTAGCAGGTTCATTACGATATGAGCCAGAGTGGTGCATTTTATCCGGCTTTTGGAGCTGAATGATAGCAAAATAATTGCCTTACACAAAGTGTCATTAATTTCTGTATCTCAGAAATGACCTTCCAAATTTTGATACAGTTTCACAAGTGGTTGACATCAATCCACCTGGCACTGGAAGCAGAATCTTCTCCATCCCACTCCCGGGTGTGCATTCTTGTTTCTTCTTAGATGTCACCACTCATGTTTTGGTTTCTGCATCATAATTTTTTATGACAAATCCATATGGCCGTGCATCTGCAAAACTTCCACACGTATATTAATATTTTCTAGGTTCAGGTGACAAGAAGCAAAGTTTAATGGCCATAGATTGGTGTAAGATGCTTGTTAATGATTTAGGAGTTTTGCATTTGACCTTTTAGAGGATGGGCTCCATCCAATGTAAAAATCATACTTCACTTTCGTGCAAGCAGTAACCATCATCTTACATAAAGCTGAAAAATTATTCTAGAAAGCCAATTCCAGAGTTGGAGAGCAATTGTGTAATTTTTTCCTGAGAGATGAGTCGGGATCACTGTAGCAGCAAACAAAATTTCTCTGCTTTGAAAACAGGTAGCAGGTGTTAATTTACTTCTGTTTTTTTATATCCCACTGAAAGTGCTTAGTGATAATGAAAAATCTAAGGAATATATCACACCTAACAAGTTCTGGGAGTAGGCTTTACTTAGTTAAGCGTGCCTGTAAGCATTTCACTTGTGATTACTTCCTTCTTATTTATTTTTAACTCTATTGCTATGCAACCAGTTTACAGTGTAACCTGGTTGTACAGTTTTTCTCTTGAGCAATTCTATGAGTCATCCTCTGAATTAGCATTATGTCTGTTCCAGTTATTTCCCTCTGGCTTTTTCTTTTCTGTACAGATAATGTTCCTTTAGATTATTTCAGTGTTTTCTTTTTCCTTTTCTTGTGTCTTTTTTGTCTTTCAACGATATATTTGTATGTTAGGTCATTAGAGAAGAGACTGAGAGGTTTGCCAACCAGAAAAAAGAGCTTCAAATGGGAATTAAAAAGCTGCGTAAAACTGTGAGTTTCTTAAAAGGATGATGACTCCCTTACCAGTTTGTTGTTGATTTTTGTTTTTTAATTTTTATTTTTTAAGACCACTTATTTTATGGCTCCCAGCTCCAGTGCTCTGTTAGGTTCCAGACATTTTGATTATCTCCAAGAATGGAGTCTCTGTGAGCTCTCTCAGCAACCCATTGCAGTACTCCATCACCTACACAGGAGAAAAAAAAAAAAAAAAAGCTAGAACCTCGTGTTTCAGTTAGTGCCCATTGCCTCTTGTCCTGTCAATAGATACCACTGAAAAGAGCCTATATTTATATTTATTATGTATTTATATATATTGATAAGATCCATTCCTCCCACAAGTTTCCTGAGTCTACTTTTCTCTAATAGTGATTGATGACTATGTTGATAAGGAGTGTTATGTGAGAATTTGCTCTATCAGATAGTGTTATTGTGCTCTTTGCATCTGTTGTAGTTTCCACAGAAATAAATAGGAGGCATTACTTTAACTAAAATAATTTTCTCTGATAGTAAGTTTTGCAATTAAATATAGCATCTCGTCTATTCACATTCAATTAATTTTTGTTTCTTATGCTTATTTTATACGTAAGATTCAGAAAATGATGCATGAAAACGAACAGGTGCCAGACATTGAGAAACTGGGACAGCAGGAGTTCAACCTGGATATGGAAGAGCAGGAAAGAGCACAGGCAGAGGCTGAACAAGAAGTGGCCAGGGTATGATAGAAGGGTGGGGACAGGGTGCAGTGGTGGAATGTTTTAAAACCAGTAGTGAAACTTAAAAAGAATAATTGAAGAGCAAAGAGAATAGTCTTAAAATTGCTGTTCACTGCTTAGAAGCAGGGGGAAAAAAAAGCATTTTAAATCACTTATTGAAGTAGGTAAAGCTTTTTATCCAGACACTGCTAATTAGAATATGATCTATGTCAGTAATTGTAATTCTGACACTGTGTCCTTGGGAACGTTGCTTAAGTTCTTAAAATTATTCCTGTCAGCAATACGAGTTTTTGGAAAAGGTAGCTGTGACAGTCCAATATAATAAAATATTAGTAATTCTTTTGATTTGTTATGTTTATTTCAGTAACTTGATACAAATCACCTGTTTTGCACCACATCTTGTTATTCTATGATCTTTATCTTGAAAGGTAAGGGAGAAGATTGAAATGGAGATTTTAGCTAACTGCTACTTGCAGGATGTCATCAAACATGAGTGCTGGGATTCCATGTGCGTAAAAGGACAGGCAGTTAAGGTAACGTCTGGTTTCCACCTAATTATCTGCAGTAGATTATTCATTCCTTTAGGTGAGAGACAAACTAAATAGCTGTATAACACCTGTCTGGTTTACATGTAGTGTGGGAAAGAGCTTACTTCTTCCTAGGGCATGTGCACATTTTTCGTTATCACTTGCTCTGAGCCTAGCTAGTTGGATCTTCCAGGGTGGATAAGAGTGCCAATGAGCAAATAAGTAACTCTTTAATTCCTTGATCTCAGAGAATATTCTTATATAGTTTTGCTAAAGGTTTAGTAAACATTATTTTTCTCTGTATAGTTGGTATGATTTCTACTACATGGAAGATAACAGCAAAATCTAACACTGATTTTGTCTCTTTTGAGCAGAGGGACATTAATTTAATTACACTGAATTATCAAAACAATGGTGAAAGACCAAGTCATTTTACAAAAATCTAATTCTGGTTTAATTCCCTGAGTAAAGAGGCTGTATCTATAAGTTATTAAAAGGAGGTAAGAAAAAAAATTAAATTTAAGTCAAACATTTTCACTACCGAAGAGGCAAGTGATTTTTGTCTTTTTTCACTAGAATGTCTGTATTATTTTATTCCAGATTTTAAGAAGTCATTGCAACTGTTTAGCATTCCTGTATTGAACAAATTAATTAACGGGTACTTTATTAAGACCTTTTTACTTTGCTTTTTCGTTGTCTTGTTTTTGTTTTTATTTTGAACAGTGTTTCCATATAGCTCGTGAAGTGAAGAATTACCCCCTGAAGAAACGCGATGAAGAAGAGCTGAGAACGTTGGAGAAAGTTCTGCACTTAAGGAAGATTGAAGCAGCTAATCTTAAGGTTACAGTCTCTTTATATAATCACAGAATTGCAGGGACCTCTGGAGATCTAGTCCGACCTCCCTGCTAAAGCAGGTTCCCTAGAATAGACTACCCAGGAAAATGTCTAGGTGTGTTTTGGATATTTCCTTAGAAGACTACACAACCTCTCTGGGCAGCATTTCAGATCAGGATGTTCTGAAAAGATGTTTCAATTCTTCTTTACAGGGATACATTTCTAAGCTTGATTTTCTTGCTGTAAAAATTGTCCAAATAAAAATAAAAATATATGGAAAGATGAAATGTGTTTTGACTCAGAACAAACATATCCATATTACAGAATTGTAGAGTAGCTGAGTTTGGAAGAGCCCTCTGGCAGTCATCTGATCCAACCCTCCTGCTCCAAGCGATTTGCTCCTGGTCATGTCCATTCAAGTTTGGAATATCTCCAAGCATGGTTTTCCATAACCTTCATGGGCAACCTGTTCCCATGTTTGACAACCCTTACTCTAGAAATGTTTTCTTGTATTTAAATTAGGTTTACTATATTTTGATATGCAACCATTTTCTCTTAACCTGTCAGTGGACACCACTGAGAGAAGTCCAGCTCTGTTGTCTTAGGTCCCCACCGTCAGGTTTTAATACTCATCAGTAAGATTCCCCCTGAATTTTCTTCTGGGGGCTTAACAATCCCAGTGCTTTCAGCTTCTCCTCATATGTTAAGTACTTCAAATTCTTAATTGTATAAGTGTCTCTTCGCTGATTTTGCTCCTGTACATCTACAGTATTCTAGGTATGGTCATTATGACTTATTTTGATTTCTGGGCAAGGCTTAATTGCTGAATATGACCTCTAGAACATTTTTATTCAAGTACCACAGGATTGTGTGCAAAATAATACAGTTTTATTTTTGTAATATTCAGGTTCAGAAAAAAGTTCTTGAGACCAAGTCTGAGACTGTATTATTTAAAGAAGAAGAGAAGACAGGAGAAGTCACGGCTGGTGATACTGCATCCTGCTGCCTGGTTGGAAGTCTGAGTTCTCAGTATGGTGCAGACACATCTATACTTTACCACCAATTGGACTTGCACTCCAGGGAGCAGAAAGTCAATCAGATAGTATTACTGAAGGTGACTACTTATTAAATTTGTGTTACTGCAGTGACGCTGTGTAATATCTGTTGGTTCACTTAGAGGTCACAGCCACTGTTAGATTCTGGGCATAATTGTACTGCACAACGGAGTGTTGCATAGATCTCTGATCATGGAAGCTGGTAATTGCATATGGTGTAGGAGAAGCTCATCACAGGTTCATAGGATGGCTTAGGTTGGAATGGACATTAAAGCCCATCTATTTCCAATACTCCTGCCATGGGCAGAGTTGCCACCTGCTGTATCACAGTGCTCAGGGCTCTGTACAATCTGGCCTTGAATGCTTTTAGGGATGTGGCATCCACAGCTTACCTGTGCAACTTCTTCCTGTGCCTTACCATCCCTGAGTAAAATCTGAGATTGCCCCAACCCAAGTGCAACACCTTGCACTTGGCTTCCATGGGCTCACTTTTCAAGCCTCTGGATGGCATTCCTTCCTTCTATTGTGTCAACTTATCTTAGTGTTATCAACAAGCTTGCTGGGGATATGCTCAATCCCACTGTCTATGTCATTGATAAAGAAGATGAAGGCCACCATGGACTTGTCAGCTTAAGTCTGGAAGAAAAACATTTGTACAAAACTGGTAATCCAATTTGAGGGTCTTTGCATTTGTTCACTATTATAAGAGTATGTACAGACAAAACTAGCTTGCATGTCTCAGCGTGCTCTCTGAAAATGTGCCCTCTTTGCCTATCACCTGCTGCTGAACTAAAGATAGGGTGGATACTTAGAACATTTTATTTCTTTTCAAACTTACCATGCCTTCGTTAGGAGCATTTAATGTTTCTGTTATTTATTATTCACTAACATGAGACTCTTACTACTTATACCCTAGCCTCAGTGTATTTAGTAATAAGCATGATAAAAAATTGGCTTCTAGTGATGATGATGTACAGAGGTAGAAATAGTTAAACTAGCATTAAGCACTGCCTCTTTAGAGCTCTTTGAGGCTGTTAATGCTAGCAGAGCTTAGTGATTATGTGTTATAATATATGAAATCTGGTAGATATACTGATGTTTAAAGTAGCTGGAGGAGAAATACATGGAACGCTCATCTTTTAAATATAAGCTGGGATTTAACAAGATCATTGTATTGTATGGCTTTAAGGATGAATATCGTATCTCTAATTGTAGAAACACTTCGGTGAGCTTGGTGAGTGATGGCTGGCTGGCTAGGTATTGCACAGAACCTTTTTTTCTCCTAGCAACATTGTACCTTATCTGCCATCCTGCCTTATTACATCTTAACTTATTACTGTATTAGCAATCAATTATATTATCCTGGACACAAATATTTTTTGTGATACAAATTGTAGACATCTAAGCAACTCAAAATATAAAGCTTGATGTTAGAACTGAAATTCTTCTCATGTTTCAGTTTAGTAAATTGATGCAGTAGGAGAGACACGTGATTTTCTCTTTCTTTTATATTGTACTTTGCTTTGCTGAGATGAATTGTGTAGGGTAAAGGAAGGATCTGTCCATTAAGCATATATGCTTTTAAAAATCATTTACTTACAGATGTCAGACAGAAAATCACATTAAAGTATATCAGAATTACTACAGTACTTAAAAATCAGGAAAGCTTCTTCATTCTGCTCCCTTCACCCGTGTTTTAGTCTTTAGAATTGTGCAGGTTTTTACTTTTTCTTTGAAGGACCTTCCTTCAGACAAAGACTGCAAAAAATAGCAAGAAGGCAGCCTAATTTTTTTATTTTGTTTTGGCAATGCTGTTTCTTTCAGAATCTTTGTTAAACGGCAAACATGTAGTAGAGAAGGTATAAAAAATTCTAGGAAAAAAACAAGAAAAAATGGTAATTTGCCCACTTAATAAAACTTGAACTGTGCCCTTATAACAGGGAAGGATTAACAAGTTACCCTGTCACACATGCAGATACACACATCTATGATTCTGAAGTAGTATTAAATATGGAAGGACAGGACCTGTGCAGCATTACTGTTTTGAACTAACATAACTGTTTTGGGTTTTGTGTTGTTTTTTTTTTTTTTTTTTTGGTATTTCAGGACATCATTTACAAAGTGAAAACTGCTTTTAATAAGGAATTTGACATAGTTGCTCAACAAAAGGAACAGGAGATAGCACGAATTAAAGAAAGAAATGTAAGGATCCGAGAAATCTTGGCACAGCTTGACCTCCAAGTGGAAGTGTGGGAGCCAGGTCTTACAGGTGATGAGAAACCAGAGCAGGTGCTCACTGTTGAGGATTCAGAGGTATCTGAAAAATGAAACTTTCACCTTTACCCACACAAATACAGTTCTCTGATTCTTTTTATTTCTACCCATCAATTGTACTGAAAAGCATTAAAACAGAACTGTATCTGTGTACTGAAAATCACACCTCTGTCTCTTTCCCTTCCCTTCCCTTCCCTTCCCTTCCCTTCCCTTCCCTTCCCTTCCCTTCCCTTCCCTTCCCTTCCCTTCCCTTCCCTTCCCTTCCCTTCCCTTCCCTTACCTTCCCTTACCTTCCCTTACCTTACCTTTCCTTCCCTTTATTTTCATTTCCTAACTTTTTAAAGTAGAAAACCCCTAATAAGTCACTCCGAAATGAACAAAATACTGAATTAAGTTTTTAATCAGTCATCAATGATGGTAGAATTTATCCCTGTTCTTGGTCATAGGATTTGAACCAGTCTGGCAGGAATAACTTATATAGGTGAGAGGTTCTCTGATTTTTCTTCAGTCTCTGAGCTAAGCATCTAGGCACTTCAGCACAGTTAGTGATGTACTTCTATATGAAATTAATAATATATAAATAATAAATAAATGCTCAAAACATGACTGACATCAGCTAAAATGATGTAGTTCATATTTTAGTGTTTTTGAATATAGCTTTTGGAGCTGTTCTGGAGAACAGTTTTGTTCCTGGTGTATAGTATCATAAAGCAGGACTTAAAAATATATATATTTAAAAAATATTATACCGTCTTTCCAAATGTTCTTAGTCTATGTCTGATAATGTTCAAAGAAAATGGTTAGAACTCTGATAAAGACATGATTTCCTACTTTCAGATTAAAGTTGAAAAATACTTGACTCCACAAGAGAGAGAGAAAGCAGAAATACTGACCAGACTTGAAATGGAAAGACACCTTGCTTCTCTGGTACTTAAATTAGCATCCTTTGTACTGAACAGGCCATTGTCACTCATTTGTCTTATTTAATACTGCACTGGAATATACCAGCAATGTAGTACAGGACAATAAATGTAAAAATGCTAAGTAATAATGAAGTGTGCCTTTTCTGTCTTATTTTCATTTGCTCTCAGATTACACAAACCAGCTGGGTGAAGAAAAGATTTGGTGCTATGCTCCCAGTTGTTAAAAATTTGCTTAGTAGTAATGTAAAACACCATATTGGGAGACTTGGGACTAGAAACATCTCTAAATGTATGCTGCTGTTTAGTTGAGAGCTTTGGGCTTAGTAAAGTATGGCTGAGATTCTCTGATCATAATGCTTTCCTCTGGCTTTAAAATACATCTGTGAAAAGCCTAAGATGGTTCCATCCCCCAGGGAGATGGACACTAAGACAGTGGCGTTACAACTTGCTTCATCCTAGCCTGCCAACTGGGCAGGAGTAGTCTACGCATATGTACTATATCTAAAGCTGCCAAAATTGCAGTTTTAGTAAGTTATTCGGTATATTATCAGGAGAAATTCTGAGGCTTTTAGTGTATTTCACACACACCTTCAAAGAGCATTAATAGTGACTCATTTGAATCCAAGTGGTGTTGTAGAGGTGAACTGCACTATTACAGTTCTCAAAACTTGCAACTAATACACTTATTGTGCATTCTTTAAGTATATATATATTTCATTTTTCCCAGGACAATGAAAGACAGCGTGCTCTTAATGACATGATGGGTGGAGTGCTAGAAGTCAAGCAGGAAGATATCTTGAAAATTGTAAGCTATGTTTCCGCCATATCAATTAGACAGCTTGTCTGTTTTGAAGTAAATGTGAATTTGGACTAGCAAATATTTCCAATCTGAGTAATAGAAGAAGTTCAGAGAATTATAGAATTTTGTTATTGTGTTATGTGTAGATAAATTCCAGAAGAGGTCTTACAGTAGGCTCAAGTATACATGACTCTACTGCCTGCATTTGGTCATCAACACCTGTTCCTATCACAGTGGAACACTATAAGAATGTAATCTAGTATTGTCACTGTAGCAACTGTCTTTTAGGGGGATGAGTCTATTACCCACGGCTGTGATCTTACCATGTTCCATTTAACTCAGCAAGGAAAGTTATTAGATTAGTAAAGGAAGGAAAGATTGTGAAGGAGTGTCACAGAAAATGTAAAGGGCAGACTTGTGCTCTCTTCCTAGGATTGATCTCTTTCACAAAAGCAGAACTGTTCTTAGAGGTGGAGTTAGAATTGGGAATCTGTACTGAAAACATATATCTTGTACTGACAAATAGTTTATTTATTTGAGTACACCATACTTGTATTGTACAAGATCCACTAGAAAATTCCTGTAAGTAACTAGTAAAGAACAGGATCATGTATATGCAGTATAAGTGACACACCGGAGAAACAGAACATTCATGTTACTCAGACTTACTGCTTGAACCGTAGCTACCAATACTACCTTTTGTTAAAGTTGATGTGTATTCTTCTTTCCTAGTGTGCTGATGGAGACTTAATAGTGCTTTTGAAGCATAGTTTTCTTTAATGCTTTCAGGATATTCCTCCACCTTCTTTTATATCCAAGCCTGAAGATGAATGGAATGATCAAGAAAAGAAAATATACAGAGAATATGAGGAAAAAGTCAAAGAGCTGAATGAAGAAAAAGAAAAGTATAGAAGGGTAAATTAAAATGAGGAAATGAGTGGTTTTGCTAATGAACAAAGTTTCTGATTTTTGTCAGGATCTATTTCTAAAGTGATACTCATAAATAGAACAAATGAAGAACAAGTGAATAATAAAGATCATGTGATGTATTATGTAAGTCATAGCTTAGATTGTAAAAAAAAAAAAGGCAGTCTGTACTCCTAATAACTTGTATGCACCAAAACTAGTGATATTTGACAAAAGGTACTTTTCATTTCCCCAAAATGTTTTCTTCAGGTCGCATTCCTGGAGTTGGTGATGCCATACACAAATAATAATGTCATTTATCCTTTGAAGTGGTATTTGGCAAAAAACCAAAACCTAAAACTGTGTAGCCTGGTAGTAATCTCCTTTCAAGATGGAAACGAATAGCTTCATTCCCCGGGACAGCTCTCATTATTGTTAGGGTAGATTTAAATAAATTTTATCACAGTCATCAAAATGCTTCTTCACAAATGTAGCTGTTGTTTTGATCAGATAAAATATGGAATCTTAGCTTTTTTTAAATGGCTGTTCAGAATCATTAAGAGGAGTACAAACTTGTATTTCAATTTAAAAAAGAAGTAATAACTTACACACCTTAGTTGCAATGGAAGTGAGGGAAAATATCTTTTTAACTCTTTTAAAAATGAAACAATTTTAAAAAATGGCCATACTTTACAGGTAAATTAAAAAAATATATATTGCAGCTCAATACTCTGATTCTATTAATTTCAGATAGGGCTATTCTGTTTATTGTTTATGCATTAGTGATATCAGGTGGCTCTGGAGCAATATAGAGCTATAAAAACTTCAAGGTTTTCTTTTCTTCCCTTATGTTGGAGAGATACTGTTCTATCTTATGCATTCTCCAGTATACTGTATTAGAGTTTGTTTGCTCTTACAGCTGAAACATTTGTTCTTCTTCTGTCCTTCTTTTCCCCAGGCACTGAAAAATGAATTGGAGGAACTTGAAGCTTCCATCCAGGAAACAACACAAACCTTTGATAAGACTGTGTGCAAACTCTTTGAAAAGAAAGTGAATTTAGAGAAGGTCATCTATCAGGTATGGCAGATAACATTATTTTTTCATCTTTACCTCTGTGCTGCAGAAATGTTAATAATTTTTATTACAATCTTTCACAGGAGGAACTCAAAATTGTCAATCTCGTTTATTCTTTACTGTTGGATGAGGAGTTGGACAGTAGAGAAGCTGGACTTCATCATTTCCTGGTAAAGAAGCAGAAAGAGAAAGTAAGTTATTGTTTGGAATGCTTAGGGAAAATGTGTAATTGCAGTGCAATTTCTTCTGCAGACTGTTCTTTCCAAATCACAATTTTGCTATTAATGATTTTGTGACAATTTATGGAGCAGCTGACATTTTCTTAAGATGTACATAAGATGTAGATTATAGGGATATATGGTTTTGAGTAGCTAGCTGTCTTGGTAGCTGGCATTCTTTGCTAAAACTCCATACGTTGAAAAGGGCATTGTGCTATTTGTTTGTTATACACAGTATCTTGTAGTATCCAGTATCAAGCTGATGGGACCAGTAATGATGCTATTTACATTAGAAAAATATGCACAAAGAATGCTTACAGGAATCACATTTTTTGCTGTCTTGGCTAATGTGATCCAGAGCCACGTGACTTGTATTTGCCAGTTCAAAGCATAGGTAGAGGTAGCATGAGTATCTGACCATTGAAGCAGAACGTACTGAGTGTATAAAGTGGTTATAGATTTATCACTGAATTTAATCTCCTGAAGAGTTTGCCAGTCCTTGCCAAACCATATACCAGTCAACAAAAAGACTGGGAGCACAAGTAGTAGATCTGGATTTCAATACCAGAAGTGCTCACTGCCCACACTACTGCTTTTGTCTGATAGTTGTGATTTCCACGTCCTGCCAGTACCCATCTGACTCATGAGATCTAAGCAGTAGTCTGAAGGTTGGTTCTGTCTCTTGGGATAACGTTATCCCATTTGCCCACTTCATGAAGGTGTTCCTGAGTCCACAGTGCCTCCCCATGTCAAACTTCTAACTCATCCTGTATGGATCTCTTTGGCTGGAGCTGCAGGCAGCTGTTTTTATGCCAGCTACAGGGACTGTTTCCAAAGTAAACATCTAGCCCCCAGCCATTGTATAAGATGACTTGGTTTTAAAATTATCTGAAGCAAAGCATATACCAGGTTACATTTTTCAAAATACATTTTGCATTTTAAGTTTTTCTAAATACTGCCATTGCCATGTCTTTTAGTTTATGCAAACTGTCAAATACAACAAAGCAAAGTACAAATGTTTAACAGCCTTGATTAAACAGGTAAGCATTCAAACAGGGCAATTGCATTCCAGAATGAAGAACCTTCCACTGGACAGTGTAAGAATTTTTGACAGATCTTAGCTGTGATGACATGAAAGAAAAATAAAATATCTGTACAAGTAAAAACGAATATCATCATTAGTATTTATATTCAAAATATAAAAGGAAGACTTAGAATACACAATTTTCTTATTTGTGGAATGTCTGAATTTAATACCTGCTCACCTTTAAGCTGTATCCACAAATAATCCTCCGAGGAAGGCATTATATTGCTCTTAAAAATGGCTCTTAAGTCTTTCTCTGGAAATGAGAAGGTGTCAGTTTCATCAGTGCTTCTGCTGGCTGATTTTCATTCTTGAAATCCTCTGCTTTTCCTGCAGGTCAAGATTGCAAGAACAGTGGAGACTACAGAAAGGAAAATAGAGTTTTACACAGAACAATATGATAATGTAATAGCTGAAGATAAGGTGAGACTCCAGATAAACACAGGCAGATTCAGGAATAAAATAGTTATTGCTGTGTCTCAGTAACGAGAAGAACATGCTATATTTTAAGCATGGGATGAGTTCCATTTTCTAAGCATGTTTTTCCAGATGAAATCTAGACCATTTCTGAAAGTTTTATATGCTTATATTCTCCATTGCTATTTAATTTCAGTCATTAACAAAGTAAACAAAGATAGGAGCAAGTTGCTGCTTTTTAAAAAACCACATTGTGATGACGAGGAAGCTTTCTGTTTCCCTCCTAGAATCTGGAATATGGTTTTAGGAAGGAGTTTGCTGATGTTCCTGCTAGTCTTCTTCATGAACTTTTGGAACTTTACAAACGTCGGCCAAGGTAAGATCACTCTGATTAAAATTGTTTAAATACTATCATTTCCCATGTTGCAATAATAAGATTTGGATTATTGAAATAATTAGCAATTATTTTGATAATCAGTAGATTGCTTGCTTTTTGTTAGATGGTTAACAATATTTGATTTCCTATCATACTAACAGTTGTTATTTTTGAATACTTACATTTCCTGGTTTACGCCGCAAAATAAATTTTAAATGCAATCTAAATAATCATCAGTTCTCATAAACATTATTTTGTGCAAGATGTAGTTTTACCTTCTTTTCTTTGCAAGAGATTGAGAGTATGAAATGTTCATAGTTGTATGTAAGCTTCTTTCAAGTAAGAATAAAAGTAAATACTGTATGGACTGTGTATGTACACTAGGGCTGTAATGACAGAAATATACCTGGGCACTGCAAACCGTCCTAGAATTCGTTCAGTCTCAGCTGAAGATTACAAAGATGCACTCACCCGTTTAATGAAAGCCATGGATGAACTGGATAATCCCGAGCACATGCCTAATGGCTTAGACCCATCCATATGGGAAAAATTCTGTTTAGCTAGACGGAATAAATTGGAGAGTGAGCAGCTGGTATGTAAATGCTTTATTTTGCCACTATACTTCTTGAAATACATGCTACTTAAAATTTCCGTGGAGCTCAAAAATAACATTAGGCTGGTGATTAAGTGAATAGGCAGCATAAATAAGGTGCATCTAATTGGGTAGGTTATGTCTGGCCACCTTCTGTTCAGAGTAACGGAAATGTCCATAAGATAAACGAGCTCTAGTTCTTCTTCAGAGCAAATATTACCATATTAACATGAGAGGATTTGATAGAGATATTTGTGACCTTGGTATGATTTCATTTAAAAAAAAAAAAAAATATATATATTTCTTTTCTCCATATTAGAAAAAAAACAAAACTATGAAGGTATTTCATTTTCATAATCTTTTGGAGTCTTTCTCTTCCATTAGCGTGCCACATCTGCACCAATGCATAACCACTTCTATAGCACCAGGAGCAATTCTTATTAGAGAGTGTTCTGGAAAGCTCTAGTGGAATATTTGCTTAGCTTAAAAGCATGAAGGTGGGAATCTGAAATCTCCAGAGCCAGATTCAGCTGACTAAGACAGAATAAATTATTTTCTGATCAGAATGCGAGAACTTTGAGAGGCAGCATATTTATACATACATGTGTCTTCTTCAGATCTTATCTGCTCTCTTCTTGCTTATTCTGAGAAACGTATGAAGTTGGAAAATTTTAGGATGTCATGATGTTGCTTGTTCAGGTGAAATGGATGGCCCTAATTCTGACAGAAATTGAGGTCTTTCTCCAAAGAAGAAAGGATGACAATGAGAAGATGAGCTCAAAAATAGAAAGCATTTTCCAGGAACTCACTTGGTAATTTTGTTTCTTTTCTATATTCAGCTACATTTTAATATTCCAGCATCACAGTCGCATGCAGAATTACACAGCTGTGTTCTTTTATCTGGAATTCACATAAAAGAGCTAAGATATTTGAGAGGCGTGGTGGGATTGCAGCATGTGTAAGCAGGCTGAAGCCAGTCTTAACTTAGCATTTTAAATAATGATGTCAGTAAGGATGGCAGCGTGGTCTTCAGTGCAAACTCACTACCCCAAAAGCTGTATCATACAGTGATTACCAAAAAGCCTTTAAATTGACCTAGCTGGTCTAGTTAATTTTTCCCCATGTAGGTCCAGAGAAGCCACAGTGATCACTCCTGTTTGCAGTTTGGTCCTCAGTCACATGACACCTGATTTTGATTAAGATTATTGTTCAGTAAGGGCATTTTCTCTCAGAACATGTGCTAGAGTGTGTTAAACTGAATCTAGGTGTGGACAACTTTATATATGGAAATAAGTTGCCAACTCTGAAGTAATTTGGGGAGTGAATAAAAGACAAGGTGTCAAAGAGTGAGCCCCACTTGAGCATAGCTTTTATCACTCATAAACATTTTGAAAATCGTGTGAGGATTTATCTATTCAAGATGAAATCACTAAGCATTACTTTTGTTTTCTGCCATTTTAGGCTGCGGGAGGAGAAGATAAAACTTCAACAGAACTTGACTTTCCAGTTTTTGCTAAAACAAGGACAGGTAGAATTGGAAAGTACTGAGATCCCAGATTATGCTGACGCCATTTTCATTAAAAAAAGCGTTATTGAAGAGCTGAATTGCAATATCATGGTAATTTATGTGGGAGGAAATTTAAGTTTCTTAAATAAACATACTGTCTTTCTGAGACTGTTTTTTCTGTAGTTTCAATGCAGTAAGGTCAATTGTAAACTAAAAGATGGTGAGGTGAGAATTTTGTAATGTCTCTTATGATATATAGATTGCAATATGGACTGCTTTCTTTATGTTTGATCATTACAATTCAGATGAATGATATGACAACAGTTTTTAGACATAACATCACTTACGTGCTGTAAATAGAAAATATTAATATTAAGGGCACAAGTCCTAAAATTCCCTCAAGGCAAGCATATCGTCATGTTGAACATTAGGTTACAGTAAGATTGAAAAAAAAAATACAACTTCTAATGTAAGGTGAAAGTGATACTTACACCTGAAACAGTTTTTCATACTCAGTAATGTTTTTCTTAGGCATTCTACCTGTAAGTTTTTTTTACTGCTCCTGCACAAAAAAAATCAGTAATAACCACAGAATACCTCAAGTGTGTATTTTGTAGAGGTGAAATGCCTTAATGTTCTTGTAAAATATAAGAAGATGGAGTGTGATGTTATTTGTAATTTTCTTCGTTTCCTTCTGTGATCCAAGGCTGTGACATGGGACACAAAAGGGAATAAAATTCCACAAAAGATAGCCATCTAGAGCGTCTGGAATTCCTGTATACTATGGCATATTTTTCTTACTAATCTAGTAACTTTGGAACCTTGCCCTTCTTGTTGCAAATAATTATTCTGTAATCCATAAAATCTGTTTTTTTCAGGATCAAGTAGAAAAAAAAATCGCTAGCATGGTGGAATGCAAAGAATTCTCTAAGGGGATATTTCAGCTGGAATGGGAGCACAAGAAAATGAGTATGCAAATAGAAGATCTGAATCAGAAGGCTCAGGATATTGTAGCATTACCTATTACAAAAGATCGCCAGCTAGTGAGTTATTTCTCCAATTTACATTTTGACCACAGTGAATTTTGTTGCACAAAACTTTTATCTGTTAATTCGGTGGTACTCTAGAAGGATGAATGTAGTATCTACAGAAACGTGTCTACTGCCTACTTTTGTCCGCCTCCTGTGCGTAGGCTACCTCATAAATAAAAGTATAGCTTGTTGTTTGCTGCTGTTTAAAAAAAAAAAAAAGGATCACAACAATTTGTTTAGTCCTTGTTTGCATTAAATTATATTAGCTTTTTAACAGCTGTGTGGTCTAGTATTCCTGCAGCATCAAAGACTATTTTAAAATGTCCATTTATGATGACTAGTAAGGTTGTCCACTGTAGAAAAGTACGTTGGGTTTTTCTGGTTTTTCTGCCTTTTGTTTTTAAATTTCACATAGTATGATTACCTTTACAGAAATGTGAAATTTGAGAACAAGCAGGCTTGACAAGCTGGTTTATTTGTTTTTAATGCTCAGTTCCTAACCATGCTGAACTACGATAGCCACATTGCCCACCGCATCGCAGTGATGGAGCAGACTCTTGGTGTCATGGATAAGGTAAATCCCCAAAGTGAACCTTTCAGAGACATATCCTAACTGTTCTGCTTTAGTAAAAGGTGTTTTTAAGGGATAATGGAAACTGATGTAGCCATACCAACTCTTCAGCTAACTCAAGGACTGTTGAAGAGTAGCCACAACCATACACATAGATGAATATACGAGGGCTGACGAATACATGAAAATAATGCCTCCTATCTTATTATGTTGGTCCGTGATGTCAGAAGTGGATGTTGGTGGAATGGCTGTAAAGGCTGAACCTTCCTACTAGTATTCCGCTATGTGTTGTTGCCATGTGACAGATGGCAGCAGAGGGGCAGTCTGACAGATTGGCACCTGTCAGGGAAGTGTGCATGAAGCAAAGGTGCGTCATTGAATTCCTTCATGTGGGAAAAATGGCACCCACTGACTTTCATCGATGTATGCTCGCTGAATGTTGATGGAGACCAAATAGTGGATGCGAGCACAGCGAGGTGGTGAGTGGTGTGTTTCAGTGGTGGCAGCAGCAACAGTGGGTCACCTCTGCTGGTGCAGATTTTTATGAGCATGGCATGCAGGCTCTTGTTCATCACTGGTGAAAATGCACAACTAATGGAGGTGAATATGCTGAAGAAGTGTGTTTGGTAGCTGAGAATTTTCTCTATCAAATCTTGTTATGCTCTCTGCATCTGTTGAATTTCCATGGAAATAGGAGGCATTGCTTTTGGAGCAACCAATGTGCATAGCTATATATGTTTATTCATCTGACTTTCAATAGTTTCAACTTGCCCTGAGCCATCCTAGCAGCACTGTAGCAAATAGCCAGCTAGAAAACTCTGAACTCTTTGGAAGCAGTTTGACATAAACCTACTTTGTTCCTGGAATTAAATGTCTTCCTCCTTGAAAATCTGAATGCAGACCTGCTTATCACTTCTTACAAACTGCTGTCCATTGAAGTCACTATGCTATTTCTAACGAAGTCTGTTTCAAATCTTCACTGCTTAATGTTTCTGTTACGAACAGAGCAAGTCTGTTCATAATATCACTGCCTTCCTGTATTCAAAATAAGAGACACCATAACCAGATTTGCTTGCTTCCTTATCTATTTTAACATTTAAATTATGGTTATCCTTTTTTTTAAGGGATTTTGCTGGATTTTCTGCAGTTTACTGTAAATGACATCAGCTGCCATTGTCTCTAAGTTCCTCTTCAATCTTCAGTATTTAATTTATCCCTTTGCTCCTCTTTTGACAGCTTCAGCACAACAGCCCTACCTTCCACAGCACCTGGAAGCTGAAGAGAAGTTTCAATGCACTGGTTTTATTAACTTCCTTTCCCCACTTTGCCTGTTCTGTATTTAGTCTTTCTCTCTCCTTGACCCATGCATTTTTCTTCCTTGTCTGCTACTTCTATTTGAACACCATAAAGCATACTGAAATAACAGCGTGTCAAAGTAAAGCTAGAATGTGCTACTGGTCAGATCCAAATACATGGAAATAAATGGAGCCAATATGCAGTGTTGAAGATTATAGGTTTCCATCAAAAGTTTGAACAGCTTTCATATAATCTCACCTATTTGTTTTATTCATTTGGAAATGCACAGCTGCACAAGAAGAATATGAAGAAACATCAGAAGAGAATTAAAGAGTTGGAGAAGTGCATCAGTTCAAAGGAGCAAGCAAACTATGAGCTGAGCCTCGAGCTGAAGGAAATGCTCGTGTCTGTTTCAGAAAGGAGGCATCTCTCTCAGGCAGCTGGTGAGTCACAGTAATGCACTTTAAGTCACAAACAAAGAACATTCAGAAAGTAACTCCAGCATTAGATAGTCCTGTTCTCCATCAGCATCCGCTAAAGGGTAAGGAATGTTTATTTATTACTTCATGTGCATAATTAGCAGTACCTTTTCTACCATGACAATTTTGTTTACGTAAGAACATTCCTACAGGTTGGTACTCTTGTAACCAAAGTTGATCTAATTATTGAAAGTCAAAATATTATAGCCATTAATATCTTCATTATACAACAGACCTTTGTTTGTCAGACTGTACAACACACTTCTTTGCACACTCAAGGGAACAGAGGAACAAGAGGCTAAGAAGGATATCCCTTGTTAGGAAAGCCGTATAGTTCTTTCCACTAGTCAAATCGTTAGTTTCACAGCATCGGGTATTTGTTAAAAAATAAAGGAAGTGCACCCAGTACCTTTTAAGCATTTTCTGCTTTAAGCAATACTATAAAGACCCTTAAATCCAACTGTGAGCCTTTTTGAAAAATGTGTGCTTATTTTATGCAGAAACTGGAATGAACCCAGACTGAGTCCAATATATTTATAGACTATGCATCCATTCTGTGTACAGGCTGACTCATATATTGTTTTATGCAGACATGCAGACTATTTCTGAAAGGACTGCAAAGCGGCGTTACCAGGAGATTTTGAAGCAGAAACATCTACGAGGTCTCATAGATGAACAGGAACAACACCTTGAAATTCTTCAAGCAAAAGCTGAAAGATTAAGATCAAAAACATTCCCTATTCTTTAAAAATCCCAATCCTGGTAGCTGAATTTGGACATCTACCTTTTCTCTCTGAATTTGTCTTTCAGCAAATGTTTTCTTCTGTTAACGTCTTCAGCTCCTTCTAAAATAACATCACATTGAAAGATACCTGTTTGTTTCATGCATTGTTTTGTGATGTATTTCTGCTCTTATGATTATATAAACCATGTAGCTTATTACAGGAAATAAATGAAAGATTAACTTGTAGAATGATAGAAATACACCTGTTCTATTTCCTTAGCATGCGGTTGTAGGATATTGTGAAATACCAAAAAAAAGCAGTAAATTTGCATCTGCAGATCTAGATCTGCAGCTCCCTGTTCCATGCTTCGTGTCAGATGTTTCTCTACCTTTCGTGAACTCCCATAAAATCTAAAATTATTCCTCCGTGAGAATATTCATAGCTTTGATATCTTTGTTCAGCAAAAACCTATACCTGTAGTGAAAAGTGCTTCTGTTGTGACTGCCTTACAAACACTTTTGCTTTATCACCTCAGAGGTTTTTAAAGGATTCTAATTACATCCCCATTCTTCCTGCAAGCTTTTTTGCTTCTTGCTGAAACTTCCTTAGAAGTAACAGAATTCCAGACTTGCCAAAGGTCTTAGGAAAAAGAACTGCCCCCAAAAGAAAGTCTCATCATCATGTTTCAATAAGATGAAGAGGCAGAAGAAATAATATATTAATATCCAAGATGTGATCAGTAATAAATGTTGTTGGCAGTGCCACTCAGTATTCCTAGAAGTATACTGTGGCTGCAAACTTCACTTTAACCTTGTTAGGGATCATTAAATTGAAGTATTTCATCTGTGACTTTCTTTCCCCTTCCCTTGGGCTTTGTACAAAATCACATCCTTATTAATGAGTAATTGCCACATATAAACAAAACAGTTAAGCTACAACAAATAAGGAATATGGTTGTATTAAAAAAAAATACATTTACAGCAGGAAGCACGGTAGATCAAGTAGAGATCTATATACTGTTACAGTGGATAAAAGGAAAATAAAAGCAGACAAATCACCACAATACATGCATAGAAGTGAGAAAGTAAGCAATTTTGAGTTGAAATAATAAGAGTAAAACATTTTGAAAAAACAACGTTTATTGGAGAATAAATGAAATGCTGAAGTTTTATTTAGTGTTACTGCAGAAAGGTACACGATGCTGTAATTGAAGAACCTCAGAGAACGCCTCAGCTCTTAAATGAGCTAGTACAGCAGACAGACAGCAGTTGCAATTTTCTTGCTCTCCTTTCTATTACCAAAACCTGTGGGAGTTCCCCTAAAAATGACTGTCTGGACAAGGATCAGTGCCATTATGGCATATTTCCCTTAGCAACAATTAAAGCTATTAAGAACATCTAATAGCAGTTCCATTAAGTTATCTTTACCTGACTTGCAAAATGCTGTCATTAACTGACAGGCAGCAGGATCAAATTTAGAAAATGAGCAAAGAACTGAACCCTTCTCCCCATCTGACCAACAACAGAAATGATAATTGATTTGAACTTGCACTCTGTCTTAAAACCACAGTGACTAACCAAACAACTGTCTGCCTTCTACCTGTTAAAGTATTACTTGATTTCATTTTATTTTAAGTAACTCACTGACTTGCTCTCTAGCCAGTTTTCCAGAACAGTCCACATAAGTTCAGTTTTTACTATAAAGTAAATGGTTTTTACAGTGCCTACCATATCTAAATACACAGTTTCACAAGCTCTCGTGAGAAAACCTCTTACCAAAACAAAGTCCATTGTCTGATCAACGCTTCTTAGTTTATCAGTGCATTCAGTCTTTTTTTCTTATGCATGTGTGTAACTGAAAGCTTTGCACCAGTAGATTATGTGTCTACAAAATCTTCTTCTGTTCTGCTGTAGTGCAATAAGTGATCTTCCAATCCATAAGTATCTATCAGCTGACTGAGACTCACTTTCTTGCCATCTGCAGAAAAGGCTGACTGCAGCTCATACAGCATCAGCTGGGTACTGCTTCTCCATTTCACTATCAAAGCCTGCAGTTCAGACAGGTTGTTCTGGAATTGGGATTAAAAAAAGAAAAACAGCAACATTTCTGCAAATGAAAAATGATTTTCAGTACCCTGCAGAACTATTTTTATTAAATGCTTTAAACTGAACTAATATGCAAACACCATTCAATTCCACTTCAAAGAATGATGTAGAAGTGCTTTTCTAGAGGTTGTCCTTACCTTAGATCGGTACATCTTGACCAGTTTGAGCCTTCGAAGTAGTTCTTCCTTCTCTTTCACTTGTTTCATCAGCATTACTTTTTCTTCTAGGGACTGCTGCTGACTAAGATCAACCCTTACCACATTCTCTGCTGATTCACAGAGACTGTTTTCCTGTAATGGACTTTTGAAATAAGTATTTACGCTGCAGTTTCTTTCCAGGCATTCAGAACCATCTTGTAATGTGGAACAATCCATGCTTATCTTTGGCAGACACCCACTGTCAGCATGTGCACAGTCTTTTTCTTCAGTGTCTACCTTGAGCTGCTTTGCCACTGTAAAATTAGCATTAAATGAACGTCTTGTTTTCCTTAATCGTTCCCTTAGAGTTGCACTCATTGGCTAAAGAAAATGAAGAACAAAAAAAAGAAACAACCAACACTTGTCTTTGATCAAATTTCAAAGAACTTTTTATCCATGCATAGTATGTCATAAGCAAAGACAACTGTAAGACAGACTTCTGAATTGCCACTACCTTTTGCAAACTTAAAAGTTAACTTCTTCCTTTCAGGTGGAAAGGAAAATCCACGGAAAAATCCTAAAGCACAGGAGAGGATAAGTTAAGGGACATTTGCAACCCAGCCTAATCCAGCATACCTGCAGTTTTTAATGATACACACTATGGCAAGTTTGAGTGCACCACTATAGCGCGTGGTAGGAGAAACACCAAAGCACAGTGTACTGTTTTCAGATGCAAGCTGAAGTCACAGGAGGTCACTTTACATACATGGGAACCAAGAAAACTAGGACTTGTAAGTTTTTATACCTGTTTTCCTGAACTAGTCCTCTGTGGAGCTGCTGTCCCAGAAGCCTTTGGTGTTTGGCATAAAGATGTCAATTTATCACACGCTGTTTCCTCCATCTCAAGGCAGATAGCAGTTCCTGTTGAAAAATAATGAATTGGATGCTGCTATTCTCACCTGACCATAGCGAGGCACATGGCTGCAGAAATGAGTAAAAAGCTCTAGTAAGAAATACTAGGGTTTACTTTCTAATGGTTACAAATTGTTACAGGGGTGCAAGAGAACTTATGAACCACTTGGACTTAGTATGCCTGTGAATCAAAGGCTAGATCCAGCAACATCAAACTCATCAAAAAGCCCTTACTCCAAAGAAACTGTATTTTCTTAACCTCAGTGATCCCTGCTGCATGCCTGACTCAGAAGTACAACCTTTACAAAGCCAGGTTGTTAAGAAACAGTCCTTTCACTGAAATGCACCCTGAGCAGTGATAAAGGATTGCTGGGAGCCATAAGATTTTTGTTGTCCATCTGTATGATCAACCTTTTCCATTAAAAATAGTAACTGGGTACCCAGATGCATGAAAAAATTTACTGCCTTGTTTAATCCTTCTGGGGATGCTGCCACACAGCTGGAAATTTAGAGTAAAAGCACACATTCCCCACATGCTCAGAATAGCACCTCAATGGAAAGGGCACAGCTCTCAGCACGAGCCAACTGCGCATTGATTTGGCAGTGTGACCTCGCACAGCACTCATGAGATACCTGCTAATGACCAAGCTGCAGCTGGGAAACTGTCAGCTACAGCCTCAGCTTACCTAAAAACTGCAAATAGGAACATCAAAACAGAAGCCCCTTTAAAACCCTGCAAGCAATCGTGCCCCTCAGTACCGCGTTTAGCACACCAGGCCGGCCCCTGGCGCTGCATGCCTGCCCTCCCGCTTACAGCCCCCGGCGGAACCGCGCTCGGCAGCTTTCCCCTAGAGACCTTCCACCCCTTAAAAAGGCAGGAGGAAGGCCGGAGCGCAGCGGCCTGAAGAAAAGAACAACCTGCAGGAACCACCCATCGACGCACCCCTACGGCAAGCAAAACGATACACACAACCCCTCAGCGGCCCGCCGGCTGCGCTTCAATTTCCCGCTTCCGGGCCAGTGGGCGGGGCGCGAGGGGGCATTGCGCCTGCGCGCAGGGAAAGGCGTAGTGAGCTTGTGGTGCGGGCGGATGCGCTAAGATCGTGTTTGTGATCAGGCGTGCGGATGCAGGCAAGGCTTGATGCTCTTGTCGTGGAGGAGCTCGGCGGGGCTGGACTTGTGGAATATCCAGTGCAGGATATCTGTGCGGATCCCGTACACGCTTCTGCTTCAGCTGGGCTAGCTTGCTGCGTCTTCTAGACCAGTATCGGCACGTTGCCTTCTGGCCGAGGCCTTGCTCGAGGCTGGCCGCCATCTTGCTGCACATACTTCTTCCTCAGGGAGAGGGGCCCCGACCTCAACAGCCTCAACATGGCATGCTCCACACCGCAGGTTGTCGGCTGAGGTCCAGTCTGGCATTTCAGCACTGCCAAGGGAGCCATGGCTCTGCCTTCAACAAAGCACCTTCTACATCAGATGCTGTCTCCTCATGGAAGGGGAAAAGCTGCATGTTTCCCCACAGACTTTAATTAATTTCCCAATACTGATCTATATAAGATTTGTTTGTTTATTTATTTATTTAGTATAGCTGTGCTAGGACTGAGAAAATGATCAAAAATGGCCATAATGGTGATTATGTACCACCTGTTGTATCAGTCCTTCCTGCTGCATTGGCCACAACTGAGCACATGGAGCAGGCACACCTGCACAGCCTTTGTAGATCGTGTCCCTAATTTCTGTAGCGGAACAACAGGAATTTGTTGCCTGATTGTTCCATACAGCCATAGAGGAGGATGCTGGACTTCCAACTATGTGGAGACGATACAGTATTGCACTGAGGTGAGTAAGCTCAGTGAAGGTAATGTTAGCAGTTTGACCCTGGGTATGCTTACTTATTTTTAGATAGAATTTCACAGTGACAGTAGAGCCTTTTTCTCTCATAACATCAACAGTAAAGATATCAAAGCATTCACAACCCTTTTGTAAGTTGGTCTGGGAGACTGGAATACCATTAGATTATTTGATTGTTTGTGTGTGAAAGAAGTGTTTAGCCACATGAAGTATTAGCAAATACATATTTGCCAAATGTTTGGCGTTAGGTTATGTTTTTAAACCATATGATCAGTTGTAACTGCAGCAAAAATGCAGTGTAATATCTCCCCTTTTGCTTGAGGCAGTTGTGAGGCATTTTTAAACCCTGGTGTGACCTGGTGCTTTTGATGGCCTATTACAGCTAAATTCATGTCATATGTTTATATTTTAAAGTATGTTAAAAAAAAAAAACAAAATTTTCAAGTAAAACAGTGAAATTGCTTAAGGAGCTTCTACTGCAAATGAATCAGTTCAGATGGATTTCACATGCACTGGAGCTTTGAGACAACACGTCTCCAACTTCACAACATGTTTCCTTCTGTCTCAGGGATGGTCCCAGTTTTAAATTACTCATGCTCTGTTGTACAGACATGCTAGCAGTTGAGTTGCACAAGAACAACAGAAAGCTTAAGATTTTAGATCATTTGCCAGCTGAGATTCCAGTAAGATTTTACAAGAACATAATGCATGAAAAAGTCATCCTGTGCATTATCAGTGTTGCCTTATTAGAGCAACGCCCGTGTGCCCCACCCCAGGTGAGGATTCCAGTGAGACTGAGACTATGGGTATAGAAGGATGGCTCCACATGTACGGTTCGTGTGTTTAACTTAATGCACAGAGGAGAGAAAAGGAAATTTTATTCTTAGTGTTCACTGATGGGTAATCACTCCAGGAGGAGGTTCTGCTTCAAGTTAGTGTTAAGTGTTCAGCTGTGTGTACCGAGTTTTTCTAGGGATTTACTTTGTGCTTACATGTGTGAGCAGTCCTGCAATAGCACGTGACTGGTTGAGGGTCAGGCAGGAGGCCTGTGACTGTGCTGGGAGCTGGAGTTGTCTCAGTCACTGTCCAGAACTTTCATTGCAGAAACGCCGTAGTGTTTGATATTGTGTTATCCACACCTTAACAATGGCAAACAGAAGTCAGACCAACATCTTCCTCTCAAAAACCGCACATCTGTTTTTCCCTCAAGGAAAAAGAGATTATCCGTGTGTTACTCATACTGGCCTGTCTGTGGCACACTGTGGAGCATTTTGCAACAGTTCAGTTAAGCTCACCAATATGTGCATACAGTTAAGCATTATAATAGCTATTGTTTGATTACTTTTTATTCATTTTGTGGTCAGAATGGTTTGAGTTATGCAAAATTAAAGAAAAAAATATAGGAAATTGAATACCGGGTAATAAAATTAGTGAGATGTGTTTGCTGAGTGTACTGCTTCCCTTCAGAAACACTTGTTTCCATGAAGGACCTCTGTGAAAGCTTCTTAGTTTTCTTTTATTTGGTTTTCCAGTGAAGAGGCTTTCTTGATTGGGCTTTTTCAGTTTACACCAGTTGAATGGCAGACGACTCACCAGCACAAGTTAAGGATGTTCTCTTTTTAAGGTCTCTTTCATTAGCCTTAAATTTCTAGAGAAGCAGTAGGGCTTAAACATCAGTGCTGACATGACAAGAACATGTTATGGTCCCCTATGGCATTATCTGTTGTAGCACATCCAAAGTGGGGAGTAACAGTAAAGGATACCGACTGTGGGGTTGACCTTTACAGATTCTTCTCTTCCAGGGCACCAGGAATGTTTACAGAGTGCCAGAACTTCCATTTAACAGCTTGTTGTGCACAAGAGCTGTGCCTTTTTTCCTAAGCATTGCCCATGAGTAATTGAGATATTAGTCAACATACAAAGTCTTGAGGCACTTATGCATTGTTCCCTTTTCTTATCTTTTGAAATCTATTGATCTTGCTTAAAGCCAAATGATGTATCCTGACGCATGAAGTACTCTGCACTGTCTGCATGTTTTCTCTTGCCTGAGGCAGCAGGGTGGAGTGTTTTTGAGCATCCAACCACCAACTGCTGCAGACATTTCTCAGTTCCTACCCACTTCAGCATAGGCCTTGGGCTGTATTTTTACTGGCTTCAATTCATTCCTCAAAAATGTTCTGACTTGTTTATAGCTGTGTAAATATTTTAAAGGAATGGCTGCGTAGATTCCCAGAGTAAAACCAGTTTAGACTACAACAGAATTTGACCTTGATTCTGATTCTTTGATTGACCTTGATATAGATTCTGCACTCGTAATGGTGCAAATGTCCAGTAGTTACACTGAAGTCCCTAGAATGACATCAGCATAAAGCTAGAGCAAGAGTAGAGTTGTGTTGCCTTTTCTGCTGTGCATCTTGAGGCTTGCTTGGACAACCCCTTATTTTTTTCCTTCAATTTTCAAGCTACCTGTCTTGAAAAGAAAAACTGAATTAATTTATTGCAGCTGAGTGGTACTGCAGTTTGCCAGTACAAATGATAATAATGTAAGAGCCAGCTGAGTTGGCCTTCCTAGTTCTTGCTGCTGCATGTGAGAATAACCAAGTGGGTGAGGCACAGAGCTAATAAAAGGGAACAACATAAGAATGCCTTTTATTTTTGTGTCTGCATGTGGGATTTTCTCTGACATAGTCATGCCAAAAATTACAGTGTTTGAAGTCTTTATGAGACTCACAGGCAGTGAAAGGAAACAATAAACAGACCTTCAGTCTTTTTGTCTTTGGTGGAGAACTGAATGATCATTATTTTAAGAAAATTTAAGCCTTTTAAATCTAAACCCATGCCCAGACTAGTACCTGGTACAGCCTTTTGTCATGTGTGATGGTCTAACCATATTTTCGTGTTAAAGGTATTAGGTGTTGTTTTTCTTAAGGAACATGCATCTCTCTGCCCTGTAATGCTCACTACTCAAGGTAGTTGTTAAATTGGGCTTGCTTGCATCCTGGTGTAAAAAGTCTGTTTCAGCTTTTAGAATGAGATTGGAGGGAATAAGTTCTTGGAGAAATTGTGGGTGAAATCTGGCTTGGTCTTGGTGTCTTAGTGTCCCATGTCTTCAAGTAACAGAGGTTCTTGGAGCTTCTTCAGCTGTTACTGGGGAAAAGTAGATGCCGTGGTGTTTGTCAGAACACGGTCTCTGAGAGAGACAGACATCACTCAGTTGAGCATAGTCATTGGGAGCTTGGCTGAGGCATAGTAAAGCCAAAATTTGGAAGCTGGTAATGTCTCTCTTTTTCAACTGCCTGGCATTGCGGTAGTTACACTAACTGGGTGTATTTGCTTGACCTGGGCTGTAGTGGAGTTTGAAGAGTTGCTTCATTTTCTCGCATCCTTGTACATAAGTTCATTTCATGCTGTTTCCTGTGAACCGATAACATTTATCTGTGCTACTGACTGGTGAAGCTAGAAGCGTGGACATGGCTTGATTGCAAGTGTAGATGGAGATCATTTGATGTCTGTTACCTGTAGACTGCAGGACTATGGATGGGTAACATGCACTACCCGGTGGGTACCTTGCTGGGGTGCAAATCAAATGCTGCAGCGAGCAGATAAGCACATGTGGAGATGCACACCTTATGTTCTTCCTGGACTCCTTAGGGTCTCCCTGTGGCTCTGAACATAGACATCAGTGATTCTTGTCCGTTACCACTTCATCAATTTCCCTCATTACGGTTTGTTTTAGAAAAGTATCCATAATACTGAGCCACGCCTCCTTCCCGCCTAAACTGCTGTGTCAGCATGCAGGATTTGAGAATACACTTCCTCCATGTTATTAAGAAACAAAATAACTCATTTACCTGAGGCTAGAGAAACCCTAATGAAGTCAAAACTTGGAGGTGTTTTCCTAAGGATGAAGTATGAATGTGGTGTACAGAGAATTTTCCATCTTTGGATATTGGTGACAGTAAAGTGCCATTTACTTAGCTGAGGTTTCAGAGTGGCAATGCTGTCAAATACTTAACTATGCTCATATTGCAGACCAGGCTCAGAATTTAAAATACTTGTGGGAGAGCTGGTTGAAAGGGTTTTCTTTTCTGTTTTCCTGTTCATACAGTTAATAACTTACATGATAATTGAAGTGTTATTATTGTTGTAATTGAAGGGGTTTGGCTGTATATTATTTGTGCAAACAAAATCCCTTCTGAGCGCAGATAAATTAGGAAAAAAAATCATCAGTAATTATGAAAAGGTAAGCAACACACTTTGCAGTATAAAGATTGAGGCAATTTCTTTGAAAGTCAAAAGAGTTAAGGCACTTACAGACAGTGAGAACTAAATTAACCCTTGTTTATCAGTCATTCTTTCAAAATGCTGAGCTGTGAGGAAGCAACAAGAATGCTTGTGTCCCATTCTGTTCAGCATGAAATGCGGGTGCTGAGACTTCTTGGCTTTCCTGTTTCTTGAGTAAAACACGTTTATGTCAGCTATGGCTCATCTCAAATTGATTATTTCAGTGTTTATGAGCTAACTGTAATGTTTTTGTTATTTACAAAGTAATTTCGGTGCAAATTTCCTTTTTGTGTTTATGTCTGAAATAACTGTGTGTTGAACTCCTTTCTCCAAGTAGGTTTACAGAAGGAGCTTTTCTAGAGAGTTATAGAAATTATACTAATTTCATTCTACGTGAAAGGATTGGATTTAGTCCTTGTGACATTTGAAGTCATGGCGAAACCTCCTAGTGACTTGAAATGTAGCTGTAGGTGTCCCTGTTCATTGCAGGGGAGTTGGGCTAGCTGACCTTTAAAGATCCCATCCAACTCAGACCATTCTGTGATTCTGTGAAGTGGAGCAGAACTGGCCTCATGTTGGATGTCTGCAGAAGTAAGTGGGTTTTTGCAAGGCCGTTCGTTGTCCTTGTGGAAGTTAGCAGAAGTGTGTCAGGTGGGGTCAGCTAACAGTACTGCTTCATGTGGTGTTGAGATACTTCAACTGACTGATTGTATCAGCATAATGTGAAAGAGTGCAGCCAGTCCCCTCAGCGCATTTGGGTGGAGAACATTTGTCCAGGAGTGCTGAAATGATAGTAAGAATAGAAAGAAAATTCTTTGGTGAGCCTGATTAGAAACTGCTATCCACTTTATCTGGGGACATTTTCATATCAGTAGACCACACAGCTTTGAAGTCCTGGCATCAGTGACATTCATCACACGTGTCAGTAGTCATGGAAGAAGCTCTCTTTGTCAGCCTCTTTGATGGCAGTCATGCCATTCCTGCAACTGGAAATCACCTTTTACAGCTGAAAGGAGAGTTACTTTGGTTTTAATGTTTTCAAGCTTAGTGCATTTTTCATTGAGTTATAATTACAAATATTGTATTGGATAACATATGCCTGAATATGGTATTTCGTCATTTCATCAAATACTCAGTGGTAACTCAGCACATGGGTATGCATTGACAGGTTTTCTCTTGAAAGACTCTTCTGGAGTGAGATCAACAGATAGATCACAGATAGATCATCCTGGAGCATTACCTAACGTGTACCCTGCCTCTTGAGCCTGTGAAACTGGGCATGACTAATCTTCCTTAAGTGCTTGATACAGAAATGTTCTGGGATTAATTCACGTGCAGACAAATATACAACAAACAGTTCTCTTGTATTTGATCATATGCTTGTTTATTAATAAGCTGTTTATAAGTTGGGAGCTGTACATCCTCATATTACACTGTACACTTCTTTGCTCCTAGGTGCTTGTCTTTTTTTACTAGTTTGTTCAGCTCTCTGGGCACAGCACATTTGTTTTAGGAAAAGCAGAAGGATTCAGCTGATGCTGAAAATAGCCACCGTAAACTAAAGAATGGAAGTAGGAATGTGTCATTCTGGTAGTCCCCATAAACTCCAATCCCATCTGTAGTTCATTAACCTCCCCCATGTGAGCTGACTACTTTTGACTCTGGCATTTGCTCAATCTCTGTTTCCATTGCATTTCTTCCCACTTGATCTGTTTTTCTACAGCTTCATTTTAATGTTTTATGTACATGTATTGGCTTGTTGATTTCTTTGTTTTGTTTGATTGCATATTTCTGGCATGCGTTTGCTGTTACAGATGTTCTCTCTTCCACATTTTCTTTACTGTGATTGAGGGATATCAAACCTTCTATTCATGAGTTTGGGCATATATGTATGTATCAGTGTCTCAGTAAGCATTAGGTATTGGATACAACTGTTTGTTGGCAAAATAATTTGCTTCTGGAAATACTAAGAGAATCAGTTTCCAATGCACAATTTTCATGCCTGTGCTGTTTAAGTAAATACTTAAACTAAAAGTTAAACTTTGCCTGTTGGTCGGGTATATGAGCTTTGCTGCTCATACACGCTGGTTGTCGTTTACCAGCAAAACGTGGTAGTTTTTACTTGCAGTTACAAGTTAAAAGACATCTGCAAAACTGCCAGATTGTTATTATCAAAACATCAATTAACTGAAGTGTCATGCAATTAAACTAGACCAGCATGCATTAAACAGCCTTGGGCAGTGCTGGGAATGAAGTCCCCAGTTCAGCAAGATATTTAAATATGCATTTTACTTTAAGCATGGGGGTAGTCCCCGTGAAGGCTAGTGATTAGTTCACAGTGATCTGGGGAAAGCTGCTGGAGCAGGGAAAGCATAGTCTGTTGTTCAGACCCCTACTGGGATATATGACTCTGTTATTCCAACACATAAAAGGTGGTTGCAAGAAAAAAGGTGTTACATTGCGCTGTGAGTGGAAGAGGGAAAGAGATCCTCAGCTGAAGCAAAAGATACTTGTTTTGAAACTCCCCAGGTGTTTTGTAACAGCCACCATAGCAAGGTGCAGACCAAAGTGCCTTGGGAGGCTCTGAAACCTCTACAAGTTTTTGAAGTCTTTCAAAGAAAAATCCATCAAGTTAGGCTGGAGCTGGATCCTGGGACAGAAAGATGGACTGAACACCTACTTGAAGGCTTTTTCAATCTTATTTTTCTACAGCTGTACAATGTTGTATGCTTCAAATTACACATATACCTCAGACTAAATGTGTAAAGGCTCACAATGTCCTTACTGGCTTAGGCAAGTATTATTCTGTCAGAAGGGGGAGCAGTGAAACGGAGTTCTCGCTGAGCTTCGTGTCAGTAGGTTGTTTTTGCAAGAGAAAATGGATTTGATGAACTCAGTGGAGGAAACTCCAGTCATACTCACACTTAATTGTGAGGATTCTTCATGTCATATCACGACTGCATTTGATCTGTGATTTTTTATTTTTCCATCATACTTAACAAAAACTATTTTGTTCTGAACTCTTTGTGCTGGAAACTAAAAACATTTTTAGGTACAGAGATTACAAAGCCTTCAGCTGGCAACTTGAATCATGGAAGTTAATAAAGTAGGAGTCAAAGGGCATTTCCTTTGCAGATGCAGGGTAAGCAAGGCAGCTATCATAACACACATCTGGCAACCCTGTAAGAACACTTAATATACCCAGAAAGATCCATCCCAGCAGTTACATCTGAAATCCATGAAGTACAGAGTAAAGATGAGCCCAAGGTGCCCTGATTTTGATGAGGGAAGGCTGCATGTTATCACAGGTCTTGTGAATCACTTTGAAGAGTCTGAATGACAGCTAAGTTTCCAGCTAGTCATCTTGCTGATGCACAAAAGCCTCAGCTTTTGGAAAAGGCAATAGTTCTGTACTTTTGGGTAAGAAAAGGGACTTTTAGATCAGAGACATGGAAATAGGGGTGGGCATAGCCAGAAGGCATAGAGCTAGGTCAGCGAGTCTGCCACAAGCTGAAAGTAAAGGCTACTTAAGTATCTTGGATCTAAGTTTTGAATGTTCACTTGCAAATGTTTTAGAACTATTTCAAAAATTATCTGGTAGCCTGAAGTTCAAGTCTTGGTACAAAATAAAAGCTTTCTTTTCCCCCAGGGTTTTCCCGTGCCAGATGAGCAGTGCAGTATACTGGTCGTCATGCTGCCATTCCTCCTTTTGCTTGTGATTCTAAAGGTTCTTAGCGCTTGAGGAAATCTGGTTTGTAAAATGAGATACTCTTAGAGGCAGAGTTGTATGAGTGATTGAATCACTGTATGGCTGTTACTGGGGAGGTCAAGAAGCAGAACATTAGCTATGATGAGCCTAGCAGCCAGATTACATTAAGAAGCTCTCATGGTAAAGTGAGCTACTGCTTGTTGTCTTCTCTGTATATTCCTTGTTTATACCCTCACTGATTTATTCATTGTAACTGAAATTCTAGCACCTTTTACAATAAAGCTGAGCTATTCCAGGAAAAGCCCCCCTATGCAAAGCAGTGTGGTCTCAGAAAATCTAGAATCTTCTTGTCTATGTAACCATCATGAGGACTACGTGAAGAAGTCAGCAGTTAAAAGTAAAGATGTGTTCTTGCCTCCAGAGACATGGGAGTGCTGCAGAAAATAAAACTATCCCAATCAAATCTGGTATATTGGAGAGCTAGCTGCCCTACAGTTGTTGTCTTGACATTGTCCTTTTGCTTGTAGAAATGAGTTACAGATTAGTTGGATGAGTTGTGGTAAATGCAGCAGTTCAGATATCGGGATTCTAACTCTGCATGAGCAAGTCCAGCACGCGCGACAGAGTTGCCTGTCTTCTGCAGATGGTGTTACTGTTGTTGTTACTGCTGCACAATAAACATGGGTAGATGTTCCAAAGACTGTATTGTTCCACTGTGCTCCTTTGAAGCAGGAATAGTTCAGGTAGAAGTACCACAGCCTAGCAGTGATCTATTTTGCTCTCTGCTGGGTCACAGATTTTCTTGTTTATCCTTCACTGAACAGACCTTGGTTGGAATTAGTGTATCACTTCTGGTATTGTATGGGAAAGGTGTGTCTGGCTAGAGATTGGCTTGCAGTAGCATGATCTCTTAGGAAAGGTGGGAGGCTTGGAGATGGGGGGAGTGGAAGCAGAAAGAAAGTTGGCATGAATGATACCAAATACTGTTTTTAACCCACGTAAGAAGAAAGCTACAAACTGAAGGATGTTCTACATTAAAGAGCAGTGAGGAATCCTAAAACTGAAAAACTCTTGTTATTGAACTGCTAGCTGTGAATTTCAACTTCTACAGTGCAGTTCAAATATTTGTTCTCCTTGCTATTGATAAATGGTGTGACTCCAGCTATTCTGCAGCCTTTTACTTCTGTTTCCAGCTTTTACTTCTGTTCATAATTAACTCTGAGGCAAGGCAAAAAAAACTCGAAAAACAAACAACAACAAAAAAAGGTGGAGGCTGGCTCATTTTAACCCTAATCTCTGTTTTTTTCCGAGTGGTTCTTAAGAGTGGTGTTGAGTCTCTGTTGTGACTGTTGAAGGCCATTATTGTGACAGGGACAACCAACAACAGAACAAACAGCACGCTACAGTTTCCTCTGTCTAGATGCTTGCAATTACAAGGCTGAAGAAAAACTATTGTGCTTTCTGCAAAGCTCATGGAAGTGAGACTTTTTGTAAGCAATATTTTTCTTCTGACTTTTAATATGAATTGATGTTCTGTACAGAGTCACCTGTAACGTCTGTCATCCTCTGCTGAAAGAGACTACTGGCAGACTGACTCAGCCACAAGCGGAAGCTCAACAGTGTGACTCCTTTAGTGCTTGTTCCTGATGTGTTCTTAGGGAGTCAAGGACTGCTAATAACGTCCTGTGACGGCATTTTTAATTCCTGATGTTGACGAAAGCTTAAAACTTGTTGGCTTTGTTTGCTCTGTATGGTATTTATTGAAGGAGTCATATATTTTATGCAGTCATTCAGTCCATCTACCCTGTTCTATTTCCTAAGGAATTGGTTGATGATTTTGAAATTGCTTAATACCGGAGGTTGCCGTATGAATTAAAGCCATAATAAGGAGGAGAAAGGCACTGTACCGGTGCACAAGTGATGTAGAAACTGTTATGAAATCCACCATGAGTCTCCTTTTTAGTTTGAGTTAAAAAAAGTGTGCAGAGTAGCTTATGAAAAACATTTAGAAAATGTTGCTTTTACTGTAGTCTTTCTGTGTAATATTTGACGTTACTTCTGAAAGAATAAAATCGTATCAAAGGTGTTGTGCACAACTTACTCCATAGATCTGTTGGTGCATTTGCTTGCCTTATGAAGGTTAATGTCTTTTCAGAAGAACTAACTGGCTTTCATTTGAAAAAAAAAAAAATAGGCAGAAAGACTAAAAATCATTGCACTTGTAATTTAAATCTTATGAAAAATTTTAAGTGACAAATTTTAGGTATTAAATCAAGGAGTAGCAACAATGCACTGCAAGGTAAATCATAGAATCATAGAATGGCTTTGGATAGAGGGGACCTTAAAGACCATCTGGTTCCAGCTCCCCTGGCTTGGGCAGGGTTGCCAGCCACTAGATCAGGCTGCCCTGGATCCCATCCAGCCTGGATGTGCCCCTCTGGAGTTGGGCATCCACATCTTCTCTGGGCAGCCTGTGCCTCGCCACTCTCTGAGTAAAACATTTCTTCCTAATGTCAGACCTAAATCTCTCCCTTCTTTTAGTTTAAAGCCACTTCCCCTTGTCCCATTGCTGTTAGACTGTGCAAAAAGCCAGTCCCCCTTCTGCTTGTAAGCTCCCTTCAAGTACTGGAAGGCCACAGTGAGGTCTCCTTGCAACCTCCTCTTCTCCAAGCTAAATAAGCCCAGCTCTCAATCTTTCTTCATAGGAGAGGTGCTCCAGCCCTTTAATCATCTTTGTGGCACTCCTCTGGACTTGCTCCAACAGCTCTTCATCCTTCCTGTACTGGCGGCCCTGGGCTTGGATGCAGAGCTCCAGATGGAGCCTCACGCGGGCAGAGTAGAAGGGGACAGCCACCTCCCTTTCCCTTCTGGCTACCTCTCTTTTGATGCAGTCCAGGATACCGTTGGTCTTCTGGGCTCATGTCCAGCTGGCTCATGTTTTCTTCCATCAGGACCCCCAGAGTCCTCCTCCAAAAGGCTGCTCTCAATGAGTTTTTCTCCCAGTCTGTGCTTGTATCTGGAATTGCCCTGACCCAAGTACAACACTTTTCTCGGCCTTGCTAAACCTCATTAGATTCTCACGTGCCCACTTATGTAGCGTGTCCAGGTCCCTCTGGATGGCATCCCTCCTGTCTATTGTGTCAACAAAATGAGCAGATGCATTTTATAGATAAAGAGTAGTGAAAGACACAGTTGAGTCAATGGGTCAGGGAAAGGTATTAACTTGAAAAACTTCAGTACAGGAGTAGCTTACACAACTGTGCTAGCAAGCATGAGGACCTGCCCTCCTATTACCACAAATCTTAGGAATTAATTCATTTCCATAGTTCTCTGTTAAAAAGAGAAGATGAGGATATCTTGTGAAAGGAGTGCGAAGAGGATGGTGGACATTTGTGTTCGAGAGGTTACTTAGCAGGTCTTGGGAGAAGAGAAAAAAGTGGCAGAGGCATAATTTCTGTAACAGTGTTTCCAAGGAGAGGGCAACTCTGAAGAAATGTTACTGGCTGTGCATGCGATTAATGCATTTTTTAATTCAGTGCTTTTTACAATGTGAAAGAGAAGGGTCTTCAACCTCAGTACTGAAAACACGTGCTTCCAGCTGCCATGCATGGTGTATTCTGGAGACTGGTAACTACCAAAAGCCTCATGTCCTGTCTTGTGCTTCCAGTCCTGCAGGAGATCAGCAGTCTTCTGGCCATGTGTATTGGATAATAATATTTTATGCCTCTGGAATGTATTTTCTAATAAAGGAGTGCCATTTAAATTAAGGCTTTGCAAGCCTGTACATGGCAGGGGAGGCTTTGTGCCCCAGGAAAAGCAGGTGCAGAAAGGTAGAAGCCAGGATGAAGGATTCAAGCCTTTACAGGGGACCAGTGCAACAAATAAATAGAAGCAGAAATTGGAATTAAATCAGTTTCACATGACTGCTTGCCCCAGGCAGTTATAGTAAGTGCTATGATACTACCTTTTATACCAAATAAAGGTGTAGAGTCGTTCCATATGTGTGGCGTTAAACTGGATCTAAACAAATGCAACAGAAACAAGCATAATTCAGCTTTCTGTTACTGGAAAGGAATCTCTTCCTGATTCAAAACTCTTTCCCAGTAGTCAGATAACCGTGAGTTTGGAAGCTAATTTATTTACTGTTCTGAAGCACTCCAAAAAATAAGCTGATTATATGGAATCCCTTCTCATCACTGGCAATAAATGTGGCTCACCATACAGCATGTTCCCATACAGGGAGCACCTTAGTAGCCCATCAAGGACTTTTCATTCTGTTTAGTTTGGCAGTGAAAAGTGGGCTCCACCCTGAAATGCTTGAGAGCCGAATCACAGATAGCACCTTGCTAGCAAGGAAGAGGAAGGAGCGTGTTGCTGTATAACAGAGATGACTGCTGGGACAGAAATCTTGTAGTTTTGATCTTCCACTCAAAGTGTGAGTCAGGAAATTTTCTGAGCAGCCTTAGTCTTCATCATACATGGGCCCAAGAGGAATCATCAGGAATTCTCAGGATATGCAAAGCGCAGATGTTATAACATGTTTTTACAAAAACACTTATTTTTTTTTCATCAGAAACATGGCTTCATAAGCTTGACACATCTCCTAGAAATCTTACTATTTTGAAGGAGGTATTTTCTGAAAGCCTGTTCAGCCCTGAGCAGATTATCTGATCAGAGGATTAGAGAGAACAATGTGAAAATCCCAGTTGTAAATCACCATTACAGGTGTATCAGAGAAAGGACTTGTGTCAGATCTTCCATATTCCAAGTGTATGTATTCTCCTCTGGGATGGCATTTTCTAGTTTCCTCATAAAAAAATACAATGCCATGATTTCAATTTGATCTAGATTTAAACTAAGGGGACACTCTTAGCCCTTCAATGTTAGACGTTAGTATTAATTAGCAAACCTACTGCCATGAGTGCACAAACAGGAGCACATCTACAAACTCAGCATGCAGCACAGTTAGAATTCATGTGAATTTTGTAGATCGTTATTTTTCATCATCCTCCCCAGACTTCGCCAACCTTTGTGCTTATGGTAACAATTAACTTTCCTCATTTTTGATAGTAGGAAAAACACACTTAGGAAGTGACACTATAGTAGCACTCAGCACAGCCACCTTATTCAGTATAAGTAGCGCTAGACAGTATCTACTGTGTCATTTGGTTTCCAGAGTTCAAATAGGAATACTGAAACTCAAAAATATGAGTTATTTCTTTTAAATCTCAGTTATGTAAGTACAAGAAGCAACCAAATCTAGCAACAATCAGTTCTGGTGCTTACTGCCCTACTGAGTCTGCAGTTATCCACAGCAATTCTCCAGTCCTTTTGGACTGGATATAAGCTATGGGCTTTGTGCACAACCTTGTGTATGCCCTAGTGTTTAATTTCATTGCCTGTGCCTAAATATATTCAAATTGGATTGTGTACAAACTCATCTGAGTTTCAGAGCATCGATGTTCTGTTCCTAGGGCCTCCTAAAAATCCTGTCTGGTCTGTGAAATAATCACTGATCAGAAGTGACCCTATGAAACTTATCGAGGAAAAAGACATGAAGGGCAGAAATGTAAAGGGCTGGAGAAAGGAAGGAAAAAGGAAATTGCTTCTAGCAACCCTTCCAGTCACCCTCCCATGTTTTTCCAACCCTGCTAATGAGAATCTTTCTCCTCAGGTAGGAAGGAGATGAGTTGCTGCAAGCTGTTGTTGAGCCTGGCAGACATTTTCTACCAGGGTTTGTTAGCCAATGGGGATTTTAAGTCTTCTGTCAAGATGGCAGACAGAAATCATTCTTTCTCAACAGTGGTGAGTATTTTCTGAGTCAGATCTGTAAGATAACTGTCTGAAGCTTTGCTTTTGTCCCATATGTACTGTTGCATTGAATGCTCTTCCTGTGTTGCTTTTTTGTGATAGTGCTGAAAAATTGCAGGCTTCCAACTGGCAGCTGGTAGAACTGGTTGAATTGTTTGTTTGAAATACTAATTGCTTGGGATTTTGACCATGGGTACATCTGGTGAGCAATTCACAAATCAACCTTGCTTTTTGGGGGCTGCCAGAAAGTTTTTTTCTGTGCTGCCAGTTCTTTGTAAACAGTTTGCTTTGTCTTTTCTCTATTTATATTGGCAGCACCACAGCCAGGTCGTCTGGAATTGGTTTTGCTCTTTGCTGCTTGGCTGGCTGAAACATTTGATATGCAAAGACAGCAAATAATGCATTTTCTGGTACATATTTTTGGACTAAGAGGCACTAGTGCTAAATTTAGGAAGAGTTCACAGGTGATCTAACAAGTAGATAGTAGTCTTTTAAAATCTAAAGGAGAGGAAATTATGTGATCCTGTGAATAAGACTGTGCGCTCTCTTAAATAAAATACTCAGTGAATGGTTTCCTTTCTCACTGACCAAGCATTTTGGGCAGTGGTGTGATTGCAAGTAACTAGCAGCATCAAGCAAGAGATTCAGTTCAGCTCATGGCTGTGCTACTGTATGCAGAATGTGTTGGAGGCAACTCTTATCCAGAAGACAAAGTGGAAGAGATTATTCATTATTCCATCACCAAGAAGGAGAGGACTCTTGTGAATGAAAGTTACGTAGTTTAAACTCTCAGAGCAGCAGTGATCAGGTCCATCTGCTTCAGGGCTGTGTTCCCTGGCAGATGCTGTGGTTTGCTGGACAGCTGTGGGTGCTCCCTAGTGGCTTCGGGTGAGGGAGAAGGCAGAGCAAGTGACAGTGATAACAAACAGCTTGTCACATTACAGGCATGTCGGTTAACATCCCAGCTTTGATGGCATCTGAGGTGATGTGGCTGGTCCTGCCAGCCTGTTCCTGCTGTGCAGCCTGACCTGTACCAAGATGTAAAAGTGCCCAAGCGTCAATGCACTTAAAAGGCTGCACAGAGGACAGGCAGACAGGTGTGTTTTCTTTGGTTCTGTCTGTCACCAAAACTTCTGTTATCAGGAGCAGTCCCAGATACACAAGACAATGTGCATGTCCATTCTTAGTTGTAAGGCTGTGCTGCTTGCAGGTAATTATTAGGCAGTTGTATTCAGAGCACCAAGACAGAACCACAGCCCCACTGTCTGTGTGTACAGGCCTGTCTCTGGGCAGAGGCAGACAGCTGCCTACAGCTGCCAAGCGCTGCTCCCATCTTCATAGTGATACTGAGAGCAACAAGACCAAGTCTTCAACCAGCTTCTCCCATTCTCTGTCACCCACCAGAATAGCCAGGTCCTTCCTCTTTGGATCACTACAGTTCAGTTTATCCTGTATTGTTAAGGTCTGTGTTTTTTAATGATCCATCTACATACGTAGTTTTATTATAATTATTGCTATTTATTAGGTGCATTGTGATTGATCTTGGAAGCTGTAACAAACCTCCTGTTGTGTGGAATGCTGTATAAATCAGGAGGAGAAAGGAAAGACAGTCCTTAGATCTACAGCTTTTATATTAATAAGTACAAACAGCCAAGACTTCTATCTATCACTGAACTCTCTTGAGACCTGGGAGATTGTGTTAGCAATGTGTTCTTTGCATCTTGACATTACTCATCTCTTAGCACCTCAAAAGAAATGATCAGATCCCCACAAGGCTTTTATTCATGCCCGAGGTTACTCATGATGAGTTTCTCAAGTGATGTGCAAACTGTGGGTTAGGGATGTTGAGTGAAGGAGTGACTCAGGATGCTCTGGTTGGTTCTGTTGCTGCTTGGCCCTAGCATGCTAAACCCAGGCACATAGGGAGCTGCAGTTGCTACCTGGAAATAGGTGTTGTATCTTCTTCCGTATGTTCGCCATCTTTCTGTTGGCCTGAAGTATTCTAACCAGATTCATGGCTGATTCACTAGCAGTGTAATTTCTGTGTTAATAGTCAGCAGTTTATCCTATGCTAAGCAGATCGCTCTGAAGTTAGATACCAAATAGGTATCACTTGGCTGTTTCTAAACCATAAACATACTGTAAGGTGCGAGAATATGGCTGTGACAAGGTTCAACTTCTAGGTTCTTTATCTTTGGAGGGAGAAGTGGTTCAGATTTTGCCATAGCACAGCATACTTCCAAGTGCAGCGAATGCAGTGTGATCTTCTTACCCTGCCCATGGTGGAGGGAGTGGAACTTGATGATCTTCCAGGTCCCTACCAACTCAGGTCACTCTATGATTCTATGTTCCTCACCTTTTTAGTGCCTAAAAGCAGGATGGATGTGGAAACAGAATAATGGTGATTGCCACCTCCAGGAGAATCTCACACCTCCACAGCTCTAACCACCACGCCACAAACTGCCACTGCTACTGCAGAAGTGACAGCTGACCTCTTGGCCTGAAGGGAGCTCAGCTGCAGTTCACTGCAGTGAGCCAGGTATATAAGCACTTGGCTTTCAGCAGATCTGAATACCTGAGGCAATCACTGACCAGCAGAAGCCGAGACAGCTCATTGCCTCTCTAAATTATGTCCTTGATGTTGATACTTGCCAAATCAGTGTGTTTCATCAGGCAGATTTCTACTTTCCTTTTAAGAAGCCTGTATGTCATGCCTCCTCCTCCTCCTTTTTCTTTCTACTAAAAAGTTGGCAAAATAACTCATAAAGAGCAGCTCCTTTAAAGCTTTGTTGTTAAGAAGCCTTAAACCAGTACCTTAGTCACCAATCACATTTCAGGACTCAAAATACTGTAAGTTGCTTATTTACCCAAAATTACTGCATTCGCTTTTTTTGTTCATATAGGTGTAAAGAGAACTTTAGGACAAAGGTAAAGGAACGAGAGAATTCCTCCAGTCCCGGGGGCATTACCTTGAAAATTTGAGGTCCCATCTCTTCCTCCAGTAAGGTCTATTTGCCGTTCCAGTGAGTCTGTCTCATACTGGTGGGTGTTAAAGACATAGAATAGCCCAGTGGATTCAGTCCTTTCCTTGAGCTATCCCTGTGAGCAGCCAGGGTATGTCTGAGGCACACAGCTGTGTGTTGTGCTGGGAACAGATATAAATGAGATGTAGGGTTAAAAGTGAAGTTGGTAATAAGAGGGACAGTAATGCGCCATTTCAAGGAGCAATGAAGGTCATAAAGCTAAAGCTATTTTTGTATTTCCTGTCAAGTCATGAGCCAAGAGCAATTGGGTAAGGTCTTAGACTGAGCTCTGCACCTCTTAATGACTTAATTACCACATGCAGCTTGTTTAGACATCTAAATATCCTTTGATTAGTGTTTAGAAGGCAGTCATGGATATTTCCTCCATGCAAAGAGGAAATTTTGCTTTATAAGCATATGTCTGACTAAAGATAAAGATGAAAACAGGTTCTGGGATTTAAGAGATGCATTGATGAATTCTGATGAAATTTTGATCTCCATCAACAAAGAAGGGCCAACCCTTCATGTAGTGCTGTATACCAACTGTGCCCCTGAACACCTTTGACAATTTCCAGTGTAAACAGAGTATAATCTTGACTATACACGGTTACTGTTTCTCTAAATGTCAGTGCAAAAATATTTTCTAATCCTGAAGCTCTATGATGAGAGGCAATTGCCTTAAGTTGCACTAGGGGAGGTTCAGGTTGGATATGAGGAAGAATTTCTTCTCAGAAAGAGTGGTGAGGTTTTGGAACGGGAAGGTTGTAGTCACCTCGCCCGGAGATTTTCAAGGAAAGGGTGGATGCTGCACTGAGGATCACAGTTCAGTGGGCATGGTGGTGATGTGTTGATGGTTGGACTAGGTGATCTTTGGAGATCCTTTCCAATCTTAATAATTCTGTGATCCTAAGTTCTCTTCCTTTCAGTGGAACAAGTCTGACAGAGTCTGTGTAGAGTAAGTGAAGCTATGGTGAATTGTGATTTTTATAACAAAACACCTAACGATGCTATTTTGTTCAGGAGGAGGAGGAAAATTCTTCCTGCAAGGTATATCTAAACTGTGAAAATGGGTGCTGTAAGACACCGGGTATGCTAAATTGTTGTACAGATTGCAAAATTAATTGGACACATTAATGGAAAAAGTTCCATCAAGGAACGATTGCAAAACTTCTGCCTTTGACTCAGGAAATCTCCAGCAAACACTAGGAACATATCTGCACGCATTGCTTTGACCCCTCTGGTTGCCCTTTTGCAAGTGGTAGATACAGAAGAAATGATATTACTTACTCAGTTTTGTATATTTGAGTATGACATTTAATGATAATGCTGCCTCTTGAATGGAGAGTAAATATCTGGGGGGTCTGCAAGCCAGTTCAGGGTACTGATTCCAGTGGTTTTCAGCCTATTTTTGCTAGCTGGGAGTTTAATCCATTGTATGCAAATGGCAAAATGTGATTATCTCACCATCAGTTTTGCAGCAATATCAGCAGGTGCTGCATAACCTTCTGTGAGAAAACAGGTGTAATTCATGTGCTAAATCCTCAGGCAGTGTCTCAGAAAGCACGGTGATAATACTTCATTTTCCCTGACTTAAGCCTTCCCAGCTTTGCCCATCTGGGATCTACACAGTTAATCTACCTGAGCAAATAAGTAGGAGCGTTCATGCTTTCGGTGAAGTTTGACTCCTGGAGGCAGACTTTTTTTTTCCAGTGAGTGTCAGGTAATTGGAAGGGTAGGGTGAGGCAGGAAACCACGACACGCCTTTGTCAGGACTTGTTTAAGAGCGGGGGAATAGAAAAGCACAAGAAGGGTGAGAGTAAAACAGGTTAAATTAAGAAGAGCTGAACATTTTTGGATGATCACTCAGATTCCACACGTCTTTGGAGGGACATGATAGTATAGGTGGCAGAATACATAGGAAACGGTTGAGGAGAAAATCAGATTTTCAGTTCAGTACCCAAAGCATACGAGGTAAGTTACATTGCTGAAAAACAAAATAAAACAGAATAAAAGGCTGTCTTGTATTTCTGCTCTTCCTGATTCCTTGCAGAATTCTGTATTCTCAGGCAAAATAATAGAGGTGTTATGTTTCTTCTGTGGGTGAATGCAATGTAAAATTAAGATTGTGGTAGAGCTGGGTCTTTTTGGATTTTGTCTTTTTCCGTGAACATAGCTTTTAAAACTGATTATCAAGCAGAAGGGGTGTTTCTGCTGGTAGATAAGAAATGTGAAGCCAAGTTCAGTGTACGTTTTTAATACGTTTTGTGAAACTACCATGCAATTAGATAAAGTCAACTGAACGTTCTCCATTCTGTAAAGACAGCAGCATGGTGAATTGTGGGTCATCTATTGGCTATTTTTATAACTGAGAGGATCTGAAATATGATGGAAAAATAATGTTTGCAAACTGAAGCTTCAAATGGTGGCTTCAGAATGTAAGATGAAGGAACAAGTCCTGAAAGCTCCAGGAGGTACTTTCGAGTCAAAGTCTGTTTTGCTGTGGGCAGGCTTTGCTGTGTGTCATACAGCTGTATTTATTTATCAGCCGTGAGCCATTCATTATGGACTTTGGGCCACATTTTGTCACAGAAAGTTAGGAGGCCTTGTAAAGTGTTTTTGAAGCTTCATCACAATAAGTCAGAAGAGTCTGATTTGAGAACTGTTCCCCCCCTCCCCCCCCATTTTGTATCTGGTTTAGCAATTTGACCACAGTGAAAAAAGGTAAAAGATCTGTCTTCTTTTGCAGCCTTTGGACTGACTGACTGACTTGGTGCGTGGCTTTGAGGCTGTGAGTTGTCCTGCAGCACATCCAAGCTTTGCATTTAGCTTGCTTCCCTGGCATTAGAATCATTTGAGGGAACCTGCTAAATGAGCAGGTTTGGAAGCTTCTGTAAAAAAGAAAAATCCATTCTGTCTGTGTTGCTTTTTGTTGAGTAACTGGAAGTGAAAGAAATAGCTTTTAAAGCAGAATGAGAAGGTCAAGTTCCTAGACTGTGAGGTGAAAGAAAGATAACGGGGCATTTTTTTAACCAATCCTATAAATTCCAGGGCAGTGGCATTTGCTGTTAACGCTATCAATGACATTGTTTGGAGGCATCTACTGTTTCACATTATTTATGATCAAAGGGTTCCTCTGACATTAAGTATAATTCATCTTAGCAGCTGCAGGTGCCTCTTTCTCCTGAAGGAGTGTCTCACAGCATAAGCCGTGTTGATGGAGGGAGGAGAGCGCTGAAAGGATGTGCTGTGAGAGTGTAACAGCATTCAGATATGAGAACTGGGAGGACATTGTGGAGGAATAAATGGATCTGAAATGTACCTGCTTTTGTTTTTATATTATAGTCTTCATGGCTATAAAATAGCTTTTCCCCTCCCCTTTGAAAAATGCTTGTAATAAATTTTATTGCTAGTGCACGCACGTAATGTGTAGCTTATAAAATAATAAAAGAAGTTGGAGTATTCCATCTCAGACTGCCTTAGCATCCTCGCTGGTGTCCTGCATTGCAGGCAATGGGAACAGGAGGTGCAGCAATGTGCACAACTGTGGTCTTGTAAGAGCTCTTCTGGTTCCTTGTGCAAGTTCACTGTTTTTATGAGGGCCACAAACACACTTCAGCCCCAGTTTATGTTAAACCAGCTTTAGGGTAGTCCTGCCTTAGGCATCTCCACTATTTGTGAGTGATCCCAGTTCATGAGCTCTTGTTTATCGCTCTAGAATAACTGCTGGTGACTTCTCTGGTCCAACAGTGCTATTGCTTTACCTCAGACATAGCCTACAGCTACATCTTTGTGAATCCAGGTAGGAGGAGCTGGTGAAGTGAGTCAGTCCTGGCAGATAATGGAAATCAAGCTTAGTCAGCCCCCTGGAACCTGGGCTGGCTTTTGCATTCACGTGGCAAAAACACGTGCAAGATCAAAATGCACTGTGTGCCTGGGCTGGGCTGAGCTGTGGGATGTGTGGCTTCAAAGATGTTGTTTAATCTCTTCTCATTTTTTTTTCTGATCGGTATCAGAGCAAGATATTCCCTCTCTTAAGGGGAGGAAGGACACAGATGTGTTCACTCAGTGGTGGTACTGGCCTATGGTACAGCATCCATAACCAGCACAGTTTCCCAATAGCAAGAGGGAAATTCTGGGGCTACAAAGTGGTGGAGAAGCAGTTTCTGAATGTAAAGCTGTGTTCCTTGTCAAGATGCTGGCAAAACCAGAATTGCTGACATCTAGACAGCAACTTTCAGCATGTGCTTTTAGAATAGCAGAGATACTGCCTTTTCTTGGAGTGCATGACCAGGAGGTGTTCCAGTGCAGGAGACTGAAATCCTGCTTAAGGAGGAGCTCCCCTGACACATGTACCTTTAATCTTGCGTGTGCCTTGGAATCAGCTTTCTGGAGAATCCCTTGGAAATCCCCAGTGTTAGCAAATGCTGTAAGGGTTGGGTAGTGTCCTGCTGCCAGTGTTGTGTAAGGATTTGGATGCAGCCATCGTGTGCCAGGCTGCTTAGCCACACTGTGGGCCTGAGGTGTTGAGGCTGAGGGTTCTGGGCCCTGTTGAGTGTTCTGTGTAAAGTTCAGCTGAGTCTGTGGTAGGAGGCATGAGCTAAAGTAGCTTGCCTGGTGGTGTACCTTCTATATTCAGCTTGTTCCTCTCCAGCTCTGGAAACATTGGGTGCTATTCAAAGGCAGATCTGAATCTAAACTTCAGATATTCCTCCATATTCTCTGTTGCTTTCTGCTTTGTGTCATTACCTATGTGTGGGCTATACAAACATAACATCATGGGAGGTGCAGAAGAGTAAGTGGAGTCATGAGGACCAAACCTGAGTGGTAGTTGAATTGGAGGACACAGTTTTGTGTTCTTCCTCAAGCTGGACTTTGGACGCTTGGAAGGAGTTTTGCCCAAAACCTTTTAGACTCAGCCACTGAAAACTACACTTAGTGTTATTTTCTGTATAGTTGGGTTTTCAGTTTGAAGGAGTCATCAAATGCAGTGGGGAACTTTTACTTATTATCACCTTCTACGCAAATTAAAATCTGAATCGTTTGCAACTGTGCAAGATGGAATGTTATCTTAGAATAGGAGAGAGCAACTGTGTATTTCTGACAGGAGTGTTTTCTCTTGAGTTTCTGTTGATTCTTTTCCATAGTCATAGTGTTTTTTTGTGTTTTTTTTTCCTGCTTTGGCAGACAGTCATACCTTTGCCATAGACATAATTATAACTTGAGTGGGATCCAAGCCATGAAGAATATAGATGGCATTTGCAGCAGCAATTCCAATACTGTATAGACTGACCTGAGCTGGCATTAAATTAGTTCAGATTCCACAGCTGCAGACATGGGTTTGTAAAGCAAGATAAAGCACTTCCTACCTTAAGTTCCTTGCTGCTGAAAATAGCTGGTTTAAAGGTACCTCTCTTGGTGGGTTTTTTTGTTTTGTTGGTTTTTTTTTGCTTCGCGCAAATCAGTTCTGTGGCTTTAGCATCAATATAACTTGAGAATGCCCAGTAGTACTGTCAGAGTGCCATGATATTTCTGCTTATGCTTTTCTTGTAGTGCTGTGTATGGGTAAGAGAGGCAGAACTCATGAACATGTGTGCATTTCTAATCCTATGTTGTTGATTTCCGTACAGAACAGGTGTGTAGGACTAATGTTTGAATCCTGTGGTTTTGTTAAAATTTTATAGAGATCCAACTAAAGGCTGTGGTTTACTGCCATAAATTCTGTATGTAAATCCAGATCTAAACTTGTCCACTTCTGGTTGAATTTGCTCTGGTTGCCCTTAGCTCCCCTGACGGCTTCGCAGCCCCTCCTGCTGTTTCAGCCTTTATGCATTGTGTAGCTTCCAGTTTTGCAGGGACTTGTTGCTGTTCTGTTAGTAGTACTCAGATGGTTCTGGAAAGATACTTCAGACTCTCTGCCAGAAGTGAATTTCAGGCAGTTCTGCTGAAGAGAGAAAATTGATGGGACTTGTAGGGATTTGTTGTCATCTTCTGTTCACAAAGCTCTGAGCACTGTGTTTATGGTTTCCCTGCAGGTGGAAATGATATGGATTCTGTAACAAAGAAAACGAGGCAAGATGGATCAGAAGTTACAGAGAGACGTAAGGAGAACTTTTTTTATTTTCATATCCCAAGACTGGATCACACTCCAAAAATGCGGCAACCATATTGACGCTTTTGTGAGGGACTGAATGCTGACCAGGCATCCAGAACTAAATTCTGCACCTGTCCTTGATATTTCAGTCAAAGTCAAAAGAAGGGATAGAACAGGGCAAGAAAAGGCATTTAGAGACTTGTACAATGACCTGATTGTTTAACCAGAAATTATTGCCCTGTGGTAACATTTTTAGCCAGTAGTGCAGATGTTTGGATTCTCCTTTGGAGGCAAATGCCACACAGGGTCTACAAACTGTTTATTGTATATCTTTCTTGTCTTGGTGTAAAAATAGGGTAAAACAGGATTCTGCTGACACTGTGGGAATTAGCTAGTCGGAATCACAGAATTGTAGGGGTTGGAAGGGACCTCTGGAGATTGTCTAGTCCTACCCCTCTGATAAAGCAGGTTCCATGGAAAGCTAGTAAGGAGTCTGACCCGGGCTTTACTTTTAGAGCAATTGCTGTGGTTCAGTAGTGCCCTGAAAAAATATCATTTTTCATGTTTCCAGGAATTTTTTAAAGAAAAATGTCTTTCATGGCAGTGATGCGTTTAGTTACTGTAACATGACAGAAGTCTGAAAACACACAGCTTTCAGTCCCCAGGCAATATAGTTTTAAGGGACTTCTCTTTAAATGAGTTAATCTTATTTGAATAATTCGTGCTCTTCCATGGAATGAAGTGGAACATTGATCTTGTCTGACTAGATGAACATGCAGTAACTTCTGAATAATAACTTTTCTTTCCTCAGTTATTACAGAGACAGTAACTACAAGACTGACATCTTTACCACCCAGTAAGTGTGATCCACTGCATTACTTCTGCTTAGTGACTGCTGCCCTTCTGTGTTATTTGGCTTCATTACTTTCATAAGTCCCTGGGTGCAGCAGGTCTCAGTGCAGAAATACTAACACTTAAGCTATTTTGAGAAATACTTCTCCCAAAATACTTGTTGGTGGAGAGAAGGAGCAGTAGCAAAGCTAGTCTACTAAGACTGGTAGACCTGGCTGTTCAAGAGTGTGCACCCAGATATCGAGTCTGTTGTGGTGACTGTCTCTTAAGAACAAGCATCAGAAGCGATGAGTCTCTGGCCTACATCTTACGCAGCTTATAAATGCAAGTGAATCCCTTTGCATAGTATCAGATGTCCCAGGTTATTTCTGCCTCTGTGTAACAAATAGGGAAGAATTGTCTATTCTGCAGGAGGGTTGAAAAGTGATTGCACTATCTCATTTATGATGAGAGTTAACAGGAGCATCTTCCAGCCCATGCCTGAATCATAACTTGACCACAAACCTGCTGAGTCTCCATCTTGAATGCTTATCTGCTCTGCTGAGATACTTCTCTGCAGTTCTGATGTCCTTTCAGACATTAAGCTGTCCTTAGGACTGAGTATTTTTATTCTTCTCATCTTTAATCCTGACAGAATGTCTCATTTTGTGCTCATCTATTCCAGAAGGAGGGAGCAGTAGTGGACTCAAGACATCGTCTCACGCTGGAGGAAGTGGAGTTGAAAAGAGGTCTTACACCCATAGCAGTGGCTACGTGACTTCAAGTAAGGAATGAAAATATCAGTAACAAAAAGCAAAGGCAGCATCAATGGGCTGAGGAGAGATTCAGGGCAAGGGTGAGAAAAATGGGGTTTCTTAAAGTAGAGAAGGCAAATACTCAAAGAAAAGGTATTCTTCCTTAGAGCTGGTTATGAGGATGGGTGAGTGAATGGCAAAGTTCTCATTTTCTGCAGGTTAAACTTGATTTCAGGGTAGTTTTCAGCAACCTTTGAAAAACTCTTTTCCAGCTGTCCTTGAGCCATTTGGAAATCAAATTCAAGTTTCCAAATCACAGTCTTTCTGAGCATTTTTGTTCAGAAGATGGCTTTATTTAATGTTTGATGATCTTGTTGATGTTAGAATACAATATGATAGATTCTATGAAATCATTTTATTCTACTCTACTATCTTCTTCTCAGGGTATCCATGGATTTAGCACTTCATATGGCCTATGTGTTTTCTGAATATGCTAAATCAGTACTTCTACTCCATAAGGCAATTCCTCTCTAGCAGCATTCATTGCTGAGCTGTTAAATTGTCATTGTGAAGGTTTTTGAAGAATAACCTTTCTACCCAGCTTTCTGGTACACCTCTCTCACAGTGGGACAGGCTGGATAACAGTCCTTACAGGGAACATTCTCCATTCTCCAGAAGAGCTGGCAAGTCAAAGAGAGGAAAGTGTAGTATGGAAGCTCAAAGGGAGAATTAGACATACCCTATACACCTGACATACATTCAGCTCCTTCAATTAAAGGCCAGAGTGTGGAATCACTTCCCCTCTGGACAAATACGGCAGAACTCTAGTGCAGATATCAGTCTAATTGTCTAGACTGGCACCAGTTTAACTGAGTACTGTGTCCATCCCTCAGAGCTCTAACTTAAATGACTCTGTGGGAATGCATCCTCCTTGTTAGTTATTTTATTAGTTATTAGTGTGTGGAGGAAGAGAAAAGAATCTGAGCTTCTTAAAGTTTTGCAGAGCATTTGATTATCTTTGCTTTCCCACTCTGCTGGCAGAATGTCTCCAACAGAGGTCCGCTTGCCACTGTAGTTGTTTTTGCTCAATTAAGTGGAAAAGTCACAGACCAAAATGGATCCCCGTAAAAGAGAAAATGAGTTAGAAAACACTTTGGGATCACAAGGGTGTTCTTTTTTTAGAGTGATAGTTAAACAATAACCAGTCTGATTAGTCTGATCAGCATGCATATATTGCCCTCGTCACCGAGCTACCCTTATGCCGCCTCTCTGATCATACTCCAATGTTAGATTCCATAGAAGAGTCCAATCAAGAGTCTGATCCTTCCACAAACTGCGCATTCTTTATGGCTGCCCAGTTCTTTTCCCACAGCAGTGATATGAACTAGAAAGGGAAACTTTCCTCTGTCTAAACACAACAGCTGCTAATAATCTCCAAACAGCCTTGGGCCTGACTCATGTCTCTGTCACATCTCCTGGAAGTGGGCTGACTAAGGCATGACTAAGTGAGATTGTAGCTAGTAGTTGCTTTGGAAAGGAAGCTTGCTCATCTCTTCTTTCCCTTGCCTTGTGAATGGCATCCTCCAGTACTACCACATTTTGTTTAAACATCTTGAAGATTTTGTAGACTGTCATATAACGCTGAATTTTACAGGTGGATCAGTATCCAAACCAAAATCCATGCTAATTTAAAGCTAGGTGTCTTCCTGCTCAGCACAAATGTCTCATTTATCCCCCTAGGCCAAAACCTGCTGTTATTGAAATCACTGACAAGTCATTTTTAAGCCACAAAGATAAATTCATCTTTGCAGGGAATGCTGAGGACAGTCAGAGTTAGATCCAAATGTGGTTTATTTTGCCCACCTCTAATTCTGAGATACTAATGCAGATCAGTCCAGCTCAGAAGACAAATATAAAGTACTCAGGAGGTACAGGGTGTACATCCAGGTCATATCTTCAATTTGCTGAGAGTGTTTTGTTTTGCCAATAGGTGGAAGTGGTAGATTGAACTCGTCATCATCTGGCTACAGACAAACACAGTCTCCTAGCTCAACTCTCACCAAATCACCTGGCTCAACATTTGAAAGAAAAACCTATGTCAACCGCCATGCAACATATGAAGGTATCACAGAATATGCCATAGAAAAGAGGCACTATGTTGTGCAGTCTGAGGTCATTTGGAACTTCCAGCACATTAATTCAGAATTGTCCCAAATAGCACAAGAATCCCATCTCTAATGGTTTTGGTGGGAAACAAGCCACAAGGGAGGCATTTTAATGATTGAGTCTTATTTGTATTAACACTCATTTCTAAGAGGAGTTGTGGTATATATTTGTTGATGGACATTAGCAACTATTTAATGTAATCCTGAATAGCTCTTTTTGAATGGAAATGTTTGTTACTCAGTGGAATTAGACAGGTACCAGGAATGTGTTTGGAAAGCTCTTGATGATCTTCTAAGAAGTATTAATGACGCATTTCTGCTGTTTGCAGGGAGCTCCAGTGCTAACTCTTCTCCAGAGTTCCCCAGGAAGGAGTTTGGTATGTTTTTTTCAGAACTGTCTCTCTGAACATTATGACAGGGTCATGTGAGTTGGTGACTATGGTGGCTTTCTGCGTGTTACCTCTCTATATTGGACAGCCAGTGCAACTCTTTGACTTCAGAGGAGTTACTGGAAATTATATTAATACAGCTGACAGCAGAGTCTCAAGCTAGTACAGATTCCAACAGAAGCTGCTATATATGTAATATACCTACTACCTTCAGCTACTCTTTAAACGGTCCCAATACGGTATAGAGTGTGAACAGGAGAACATAAGACACGTGACGGCATCTGCTGCCCCATACCTGGGGGAATAGCTGCAAGCAAGAAAGGGCAGTCCCTTAAGATTTTGAACCATTGCTGAATATACTTCACCACTTATTCTTCTTCAGACTTCAACATACTCATGTGGTGTAATTGGAAAGATGAACTGGCTATTAAGTGTTGTATTTATACTGAATATTGTCAGCAGGTAGGAGTTTGCCCTGTCCAAACTCTGGGGTGCTTCATATATTCAGTGCAGGTAGAGAAGCAATATGATGTGGCTGTCCTTCTGACTTAGGGAAGAGGCAGGGTTTCATAGTCTCTGACCCTGGTTAATGGCATAAATAGGTCGATTAACAGGCCTGTTACCTTCCTACTGGCTTATTGAAATAGAAGATCATTATCTCTGAACAACATTTATGTGTGCAAGCAGAAACAGCAAATGGTCCAGGAATACTAAGGTACTAGACACTATTTGAGATACCTCATGGTATAAAGAAGTCCTGGCAAAAACTGAGGTTTTAATGCCACCCAGCTGTGCCTCAATTAAAGAAGTTTACTGCCTGAGTTTCTGCACCCGAAGTAAGATCTAAAGATCGATGTGTTCATTTTCAGAGGTGTCAAAGGCAGTAAAAACCTAATATTGCTTTTCTTTCTCTTATATTCACAGCATCTGCCTCCACACGAGGGCGAAGCCAAAGTCGAGGTGAGTGGTACTCTTCTTTTAGAAGTTTTGTTTGTTTTTTTCTGATTCAGGGTGATTTAGGGTGTGTCAGATGGACCTACTCCTTATCTGGAATCAAAGTGGTTTAAGTCTTGAGTCTGATGAAGTACCTGGATTTACACCACTGCAGATGTGAACCATTTTATGTGTGAACAGTCGCTTAAACAAGCTCAGTGTAAGGACTCCAGTGAAGGTCATGATGGTTAGCGCTGTGTCAGAAAGTAGGATCTGCTTGGGGACCTGGAACTCTGGAGGCGTAGAATATAGTTTACCATCTTAACTGTTCACTACCATGAACTGAGTCCAGCCATTCTCTGTGACCCCCACTCTGGTGTTTTTACAATAATCACATGCATGTTTTTCCCCCTTAGATTTATCTTAGAAACCATAATGCCTTTCCCTGAAATGATCTTATGCTGGTGGTAAGGAGAGGCTGAAGAAATTATGGACTCTACTTAGCGAGCTCACTGTGAAACTGCATTGTTTAAATCATTTAGCTTTTCTGGAAATTTATTAACAGCATTGGGGAAAGGAGGATTATATTACTGTCTAAGAGTTTAATATCTGTTCCCGGTTGCTTGAGGAGAAAACTATAATGTCATTTTATCCAAGTTAATTTTGACAGTGGCTATAAATCAAAGTATGCTCTTGCACTCTCCTCCTGGAGAATGCCACTATTACCAATTATTCTACCTCAGATCTTCACAGTCTCCTCTAGCACAGTACATCCCTCCCAGCAGAACTAGGCCATATGTAATAAAACAGATACCAGAGAATCAGCTTCAGCTTCTCATGTTACTTCAGAAAATTGTCTCAATCTATCAATCAGCTTCTCCACCTGAATGCCAAAGCCAGTGTTTCTTTTAGAGTGTATGCATTGTCAGATTTCATCCCGAGGAGCGTGAGTCACATGTCCTTGCTCGTCGGTAGTAAGCTCAAAGGCTTTTCCCAACAAATCAGATTAATGCTGTAGTCTCTTGTGGTGAACAGTGAAAGTCAGTAAGTAATAAACTGGAGTACCTGGAAAGATTGTTGGATTAATGTCTGATTGTGACCTGAGAGTTTTATTTCAGTGCAATTGTGGTAAGGTAAGGGGTTGCATTCAAGGACTGTTGACTTCAACAGAAGCATTCACAGAATAAAATGCAGCTCTCTGGAATTAAAACCATTAAAATCTAACCCTAAAACAAAAATCACCCAGGCCAATTTGCAAAAAATTAATATGTGCCATGAGTGCTGGTTAGATCGAGCAGCAAGGTAACACAGACAGCAGGAAGGAAGGAATTCACTTCAGCTTAAAGATTCATTCTCAGTTCAGGGCATAAATACATTGCACTCCATATTCATGATCTGCTTTTTTCTCTTCACAGAGAGTGAAATACGAGTCCGGCTGCAGAGCGCATCTCCTTCTGGCAGGTGTAAGTGCCATATCTTATACTCCAGGGGGATCAGGTATAACGTAGAGTGTGTTGCTGCTCTAGATATGTCTACAGTGTCTTGTGAATCCAGTTTTCATGATGACAGATAGCAGCATGTCATCCTTTATTCCTGCTCTAAGAACTTTCATTTGTCTCCCCATACTGAACAAGGAAACATGCTGTGGGTTAGATGGTGGTCTTGCAAGGGTAGAGTTGTGCTTAGTCCCTGAAATGCAACCTATGAAGTTTTGTTATATCAATGGCACTTTGGAAAAATACAGCTTCTGAGACGTTCCTGAGTAAATTCCACTGAATGGTTTATCCCCAGGGTGGGATTACAGTTCAATGAAACAAGGGCTTTTGGATAAATCTGGATGCTCTTTTTCATGCCAGGGACAGAGTTGGATGATGTAAAACGTTTACTGAAAGGAAGTCGGTCAGCCAGCTGCAGCCCTACTCGATCATCATCAAGTACCCTCCCAATACCGAAGAAAGCTGTGGTGGAGACAAAAATGGTTACTGAGAGCTCTCAGTCAGGTACGTGGAAGAGGATAGTTAGCAATGCTGGAGTCTTCCAAACATTTTTTACCATAAAAATTCTCAGCTGTTAAGAACATCAGAGTATGAATGCATGGTCTGTCAAAGATACAGGAAAAGGATCAAAATGCCAGAGGATTGTCCAGGGCCATCTTTGGGTGGTAAATTGTGTACTTCCATAAAGTTAAGACATATCCTGCTGACACCATTCAGAGGTGCTGCTGTCAGAGACAAGAGCTCTACATAAATGTCCTAGAGCAGTATGATTTCTTATTGCTGAGCAAAATGAGGATAGCACTGAAGACAACATTTGGATCAGTGTTTGATTTATTGGCCATACTGCCGGTTCAGAGATATCAAGTAGAACTTGATAGTAATATAAATTCTATAGCTAGCTTTCATTAATTATAAGCCTCACTGTGCTGCTTGAGGCAGTGGTGTTCATATTCTCTCCAGTGTTCTTCACCAGAATCAAGGAACAAGCAATTACCTTCTGATGGCTCAAATTTTGTCTAAAACTGGGAATTTTGAACCAGAGCCGTGCATATGGGAAGCAAAATTTCAAGGTCTTCTCATCCAGGATTAACGGAATTGTCGACCAAAGTACATGAAATGTTTTATTGCAGTACCATAGCGTCTGTAAACAATGAAATCTTCTCAAAGTATTTTGTGGGTGCTCATGCTATTAGGTCAGTCTTTATCCCATTTTTTAAAATTCAAGTGGGCTGTAATCAGCTGGCATTTGAGATCAGTTATACTACATTAACCTGGAGTTGTTGCATGGACTCTACAAAAGTAATTGAAATTTAAGGCAAATTAAGTTCTCTGCCATGTGAACCTACAGTGCATACTAAGTCATAAGCCTAGTCCCTTCTGCTTGATTGTTGCTTTTTTAATTTTTTTTTTTTTTTTTTTTTACAGTGTCGGGGACTTATGATACAACTATATTAAATACAGCCCTCCCTCCATACACATGGTCCTCAACTCTGCCTGCTGGGTCTTCCCTTGGAGGATACCATAACAGCATGGGCCAGAGCTCTTCCTTGATCAATGCTATGTCTCACTCTACAGGATCAGGTATACTCCCTGGGCTGCCCAGTCTATAAGGACAGTCTGTAACTCCACACTAAAACTGGGTCAATAGCAGTGCTCTTATCTGCACAGTTAGAAGAATTAAAATGAGGGAAGAACTGAGGTGGCAGAAGATATGCTTGGTTTTTCTCTGCTTTTCTGTAATTCTGTGCTTTTTGCTTCTACGCTGTTTGTACGTGAAAGTCCTTTGTTTTGAGGATCAGCTGTCCTGACTGCCTGATTTGTCTCTGGACTGTTATGATAACTTTATTATTTACTTAAATGAGGCCAGACTATCTATCAAGACTGGTTTTAGACCAGTGAACTTTGAATTGTCTTGGCCAATTGTAAGAAAATCTAGTCCTAACCTCTAACATTAAAATCTAATCAATCAATGTTGGCAGTGATTATAACTTGTAAGACCCACTTCCAAATGCCAGGGATGCAGTTACAGTAAAAAAAAAAAAAAAAAAAAAGCACAAGAAACTTTATAATAGCATACTAGTAAAAGCTTTGCTTTCTTACATTATCTCATGATTGCAATTTGTCTGATACAGGCTTTTCTCAACATTGTGAGTTCAGTAAAGGAGTGGTTTCGGGTCACAATTTTCATTATTTTTCCTCTGTGCAATTATTGTACAATCATGCTAACTACATTTTCAGGTGGCCCTTATTCTTAATTTCCGTGGGTTGTAGAAGTGATAACATTTCATTTCCTCTTTTTACAGTTTTTGGTGTTCCAAATAACCTGGCTCCTAGCAGTCATGCTCTGAACACAGGCCTGAGCACTTCCTCAACAGGTCAGGTTTTTCTCTTCTTCCCTTCACACTTTCACAGTGCCACAGTCCTGCCAGACATGCGCAATGTACACCACAGTTATTCTCTGGTTACAGAGGATTTATTCTGGGTGTATGCTGTATAGCTGACATTAGGTCCTAACTACTTTTATTTAGGTAGTGAGAAAAATTAGATATTTTCCAAGATTAGAAATTTGTGTTTTGAAACAACCTGTTTCATCCCCAGGACAACTCAGGGTAACCCCCTGAAAGTTAAACTCATGTGTCCTAATCCATAAAGGCCCACTGCTGTCAGTTTTCCCTATAATTACCCTTTAACTCACTTGACTTATGACTTCTAGGTGACACTGCTCTGTGTCACAAGAGCATTTCTCTTCCTTACACAGTCACGCATTTTTCCTACTCAGTGCCATCATGCAGGTTCTCCGAGTCTGTGGAGAACAGGGTGTATGAAAGCAGTCTGTAAACTACATTTGATATTGCTGTGCTGATTCTGGCACTGAAGGCACCACCCTCAAGTGTTTGCTTCTCTCTGGACAGTACTTTGACGCACAGTGTGTGCAGTTGTCTCATTAAACTTCCTCCAATCACACCAAACAGGTTTCCAAAATGTACTTGTTTTCCCAAGTCGCATACCTCCAGAAATGTCCATGCAGCCATGGGAGTGGATTTCCAATCTAACATGAATTGATATTTTAAAATGGTCACTGTTAATTGTCCTGGGCCAATAATATCTTATACAGCAAGGTGATCTAAGGAAAAATGTTTTGTAAGGAAGGTATTGAACAGGACTGCTTAGAATTGTGATGCCTCTAGCTAGCTGACACAATTTCTTGGAAGCCCTAAGGGTGATTCCTAACTGACAGGATTCTCTGAGGTTGTCGTTATTATCACCTGGTTTCATTTTGTTTTCAGCCAGAGCACCACCTGCACTGCAGGACTTTTCTAACTCCCATTGCATTGATTTTTCTTTGCAGTGTTTGGAGTTCAAAACAATCTGTCACCAAGCTCTTCAGCCCTGAATGCCACTGCAGCCTCTGCAGGTCAGAAACCATTTAAGCATAAAGCAAATAAGGGAATCACTAATGTGTACTACATTCTCCCACCTTTTTTGTGGTGACTATAATGTTCATATTGACAGAGGTTCCTTTATTGCCATCTTCTGGTGTGGAGCAATGTGATGTGAGGAGATTTCGAGGAGGATTTCCTCTCTTTTGCACATACAAGAGTGGCTTCCAGTGCCTGTGCAAGCACTATAAACTTGCTTGCTGGGAAGGCCCTTGCTCATTTGAGCTTTACTAGGTGTCCTGAATGAGAAAAGAGTAATGAATGGTGTATAGTCCGAGGCTGGTGTGTGTGGGTACCTTGCTATCCTCCATTTTTTTCATTCTGGGATTTCTTCATTGCAGCATATGGGATGAAGAACGCTTCTCAGACAAACACCATGAATAGTACTGGTGTGTCTGCCTCAGCAGGTGAGTGTATAATTCACAGTTGCTTAGATATAGCTTTGTACAAGCATTTCATGATAAAAAGTGAATTAGAGATTCATCCAAGTGGTGCTAACATGTGGTTCCTCAGGAGTGTGACTTGTCACCAGCCAGCTCCCTTACCAGTGCTTTCTGAAAAGAAGGTAAATGAGACAGAATGAGAAATCAGCTGGCCTGATTCAGATCTCTCCCTCTTTGTGGTAACTTGGAGAATTTTACTGTAGCTATTTCTGTTCAACAGACAAGTAACTGAATAGAAGATGACACGTGACACTATGTTTCATTTGAAACCAAAATATTTGCAAGGTTACACCTAGATATTATTTTTCAGATGTATCAGCGTTGGCCCCTTGAAAATCAAGGAACTAACTTGTGCATGATCAGGTTGTTGGCTTTTTGTTGTTTGGTTGTTTTATTTTATGAGAGAAATTGAGGTCTTTCTACTGGCCTGTGATCTCTGCGTGGCTGGGGTTCATCTTTTCCAGGCATATTTGATACTGCCTAATGGCAGAAAGGTGGCCACATTAATATTTTAACCTTATTTGTACTGAGCTCAACCTTGCAAGCCGCAGTTCAAAGCCTCATAACCATGCCTAGCTCCCAAGTATACGAAGTGCTTTGTGCTTCACGGACTATCTCTGCTAAAGGTGCTCTTTAGCTTGAGATGTGATGGCTCTTATGACCTTTGGATGTCTCTCTTAAGACTGAATTTCTGTGATTCTGTAATGGATGTGTTTGAAAAGAGAGGAGGTCATTTAGCCAGTTGTTTCAGTATGTAAATTGAATGCTGTACACTCTCCATGTCCTGTAGAAGTTGTTCCCATGCTAGTGAAATACACATCTCTAAAGTTTAACAAGACACACAGCTCTTCTTATCTTCAGGTGACTGGTGTGCATCTTGATGGCTCCTTATACACACACCCATCTCTTCCTCTTTCTCATCTTTCACCAATATTCCAGGTGGAACCATTTTGAGCTCCCAGGGAGATGACTTTCTGCGCAAAGACTGCAAGTTCTTGCTGCTAGAGAAAGAGAATGCCCCAGCAAAGAAGGAGATGGAGCTCTTAGTCATGACAAAGGATAGTGGCAAAGTCTTTAGTGCCTCTTCCGCTGGACTTAATGGAGGTAGGTAATTTCTCTTCCTTGGGATGTGTGACTCACATATGGGTCTGCTGAGATCAGAAAAATGGAGAGGGGGGATATGAATCAGAAACATCTCTGCAAGGCACGTTCTGGAGACAGTAAACTTTGATGTAGCTGAAGTGAGAGCAATGTGGCTGGAGTATGTATGATAAGAACAGCCCTATGCCTGCACCCAGATGAACTCTGCCAGTATAGGGTCTTCTCTATCTGTGGAGTTGAGAGTTCAGGGCACTACGCCTATACGTCACCCATGAATCTCTGGCAGGCATTTAGTCTTTAACCACGTCAGAAGCATCTAGGTCTAACATTTTTTGGCTTTAAAGCTCCAGAGTGTGCTTTGGGACATTTCTCAAAGCTCGGGAGTTAAAGAACTTCAGAAGCAACAGATAGATCAGCAGCTGGCTTAAACTGGTAGAGCTGTTGTTGCTACCTAATAAGAACCATGCCTTTTGACTCTGAGAAAAGGATTGGCCTGGTTGAACTCCAGTTGTTTTCAGTTGCATTTTGTTCCCATTCAGGATCCTTTGCAGAAGACACCTTGAAGAAAGAAAAGCAGGGGCTTTCCTCTTATGCGGCAGATACTGGCCTGAAATCAGATGCAAATGGTATGAGTTTTTCCTTGTGGCAATACAAGAGAACTACCTCCTTCTGCCTCCGTTAGCACCTTCACCCTGCAAACCCATGCTCCAAGTTTTGTGGTGTATGGAAAGACTGCTAAATCTTCTTTTATTATTATGACAGGAGAATTGAAATCAGCACTGACAAGGGACAAAGCAACATATGCAGGTAAGTGGTGGTATTCATACTTTCATTGGAGGGAGCATCAGAGCACAGCATATGAAAAGCTGTTATCCTCAAGCATGTTGAATGATCTCTGCGTGATGACATCAAAGGGAGGGCATGTTTAGAAGGCTACTCCATCTGTAATGAGCAAAGCACACGCCACAGAAAGTGTTACTTGTGATTTGATTGTGGATGAATGGGCAGTTGTGGCACTTCTTAACTGCTGGAGACAATCAGCTAGCTGACAGTAGAGCGCGTCCTGCTATCAGGACAGATTTGTGGGGAGGAGAGGGATCAAACCATTCTGGTTATTGCTGTTTCTTGCAGCTCAAAACTGTAGAACAAATTGACCCCAGAGCAATTGTGTTTTTGCAGCAGCTATTTTAAAAAGTGCTGACTGCTGTACCCTGTTGGAATTCCCATTGGGAAGCTGTCTACAGCTTCCACACGGATTAGAATAACACCCAGTGTTCACAGAGTGAAATGTGAGGGCTTTTCTCCATTGCCCTTTGTATAATGGGTCTGATGTTGGAGTCCTTATTCTCAATTATTGACTCTGAAATTAAGGAGCTATTTACCATGAAGTTGCCTCTTTCAGAAATAAGAAATGGTGATGCAGGGGCTGCAGTTGGATCAGCACCATCCTGGTGTCCCTGTGGTTCCTGCTGTAGCTGGTGGAAATGGCTCCTGGGTTTGCTTCTGGCATGGTTGCTTCTCCTTGGATTACTCTTTGGACTCATTGCTCTGGGTAAGAAATGACTGCTAAAGCTGACCTGGGTCACCGGCCTCTGTGTATTTAAATTTGAGACTGAACAGAAGCCCACCTCTTTGTATCCCTGTCGATGAGAAAGATTGCTGCTAAGGTGAGAGGAGGGAAGGGAAAGATACAGAGATAGGGTCTTCCTTCTGCTTGCAGGAATGAGTTTTATATATGGAAGAACAAAATGTTTTATGGGGCAGAAGGAAGCCAAGTGAATTGTAACTCACTACCAGAGGAGCACATTCAGTACTCAGAGTTGTGACCACCACCAAAGTGTTACAAATACACAGAAGGAATGAATAAGGAATATAAACCTTCTGTAAGGGATTGTATAGTCCTGGGGAGAGGAGGCTAGGGAAACTCCTGAGGTCTTTCTTTTCTTCGGAGACTAACACATTCTAAAGCTGTCACTGAAACTCCAGATTTCCCTGCTAGAAAAAAGAGTTGCAAAAAATAATCCTGCTAAATTCATTGTCCATAGCTGTCATGGTGTTGCCTTGTCACTGCTATTAGAAATTGGTATTTTGGGCACATGCCTGCATCAACATTTTTACTTTTGTTTTACTTTAACCTTCCAGGGGAAGAAGTGAGAAAGCTGAAATCTCGTGTGGAAAACCTGGAAAAAATAAATCACAGCTTCCTGACAGTCAACCAAGGAAATCCGTATTTAGAAAAAGATGTTTCTAAAGTGGACTTTCTTCATGGTGTGGCACCATCTTCAACCTTCCCTTTTGAAAATGAAGAATCAGTTTGGTTGATGGTGAAGAGCAGGCTGAACAAGGAAATAGAACGAGGTGAGCAGAGTAAATACCTGTGATGGTGCATTGGACCAGATTATTTAAAGGGAAGCGAGTATTATTTCCCAAGAGCCTAAGGACAGCGACTTCTGGATTGCAATGCAATCTCTCAAAAGCAGAGCCCTCAGCTGTCCTCACAGATAAGCTTTGCTGGGGCACAGGGTGCTGCCACTGATACTGGTGGTGCATCCATCAAAGCTAGCAGGATGAGCAGAAAGGAAGCTGTGGGCATGCCATCCTGCACCAGAATGTGTTGTTTGCTGTAGCGTGTTTTCCATTTTGAAAGAACTGCATGTAAAATTGAATCCACAGCTTATTTCTAGTGCTACTTTTAGTAGCAAGGGAAATATTGTTTACTTTTGTTTTGATGGAAGCAGTCTAAGAAGTGAGGAGTCTACATTTTTCCAGCTTCAGAAGTTTCATGTAATTCCCAGTGGTTCAAGGGCTGGCAAAGGGCAGACTTCTTGATGAAACTCTACTCCCATTGTGTTTGACAGCCTGTGCTGTCTGCAGCCTCAAAATCCAATTAGAGGAATCTTTGTATGTAAAGCAATTAGCTGTTTTGTTGTGTAATGAAGTCTAACAACACCTTCACTTCCTGTTGCAGGCTACTTCCGAGGAGAGAGAGGAGAACCTGGTATGAAAGGTACAATCTTTTTCTTCCCTAGTCCTGTTCCTTGGTTCTGGCAGTGCTCAAGTTTGGAATGGATGTTGCCACTAGGGGTAGTTGGCAGTGAGAAAATTGATGCTGGTTTATACTTAAAAGAACATGAAGCTGGTTTGCCATTTAAACTGTAGGGGGCCATGTTTCATGCAGTGTTAATAGAGAAAATCCAATCACACAATGCGTTATAGTGTGTTGAAAGGCCAGATCCTGTATGTCACTGCCGTGACGGGTCTGGTCCTGCACTGCGTAGTTGTGAAGTGTCTGCGTTCATCCAGAACTTGTTCATGTTTTACCGCGAGCTAGAGGGCAACTAGAAAAACAACAACAAAACGAGAAATATCTCCAGGATTTGTCCTGATTTTATTTTTCTCTTTTTCTCAGGTGACATGGGGTTGCAGGGTCCCAAAGGTGAGTCTGGAGTTTCTTGCAGTCTCAGTTTCTGTGGCAGCCTGCCACAGAGCCTGGCATATGTGTATAGCTTGTATGAATGTATGTTATTCCTGAAGTTAGACAGGGAAACTGATGCATCCAGTGGTTTAGATATTCTTGTGATTATCTTCACTTTTCCTGGCAAAGGCAATTTTAGAGATCACAGTAGGAGAGAGATGAGTACTCACTTTGAATCCTGGAACTTCCTTTACCTGGTTGACAGTCATTCCTGAAATGAAACCTTACCTGGCTTAATCACAGAGTGCTTGAGAGGATTTCATGCAGCGTGAATATTTCAATCTATTGCATAAATACGAAGGATGCAGTGTGGCATTGCTGGGAAGGTAGAACATCTAAACACACTAAGAACATAAAACTCCTTTTTACGTGGGGGTGAGGATTAGTCAATGTGAAAAATGGTGAAAACCTTTTTCTAACTGACTGTCTATTTCTTTCTCTCTGTAGGGGATCGAGGACTACCCGGTATACCAGGTGAGCAATAGTACGATTCTGCTTTGAGGGAAGACTCTTAGTGACGTTACCATTGACAAGAACAAATTTTGCACTACAAACCTAGCTCAAAGTGGTTTTCTGAAGAGTCAGTACTTACTGAATAGATTTAGTCCCTTGATTGATACCTCGATGCTGCGCTACAGATACTTGGTTGTAAGCAAAGTCTCAGCCTGACTTCTGTATGGTTGAACATGTCTAATTTGTGAGTGTGAAGATCCCAGGCTATGTTTGAAAGAGTTCCACATCTACATGAATACTTGGCACGGTGTCCTTGTGCTCTTATATGTACTGTGTTCTTCTGAAGAGATCCCTGTTTAAGTACCCACATTGCAAGATGTATATCCTTTACCAGCTGCTGAATCCCTTAGGGTTTCAGGTTCTGTTACACTAATTTGCAGGTTATTCATTCACAGTACACAGATAAGGATTGTGAACATTTTTTGTGTTTTTCTTTCCAGGCATTCCTGGTCCAGTGGGGCACCAAGGACCAGAAGGACCAAAAGGACAGAAGGGCAGCATGGGTAAGCATCTCCATCAATGCTGAGTCTCACAGCAGATCAATGTCAAGTTGACATGTCAAGTTGACATGGGAATTACAGACATCAGCTTGGTGTGATCATTGCCTTCCACCATGGAGGTAGGCATTTATACTCCTTGCCCAGTGCCTGCTGTAAAGACAGCTATTCTAACGAGGCTTTTGTTTTCTGTAGGTGATCCTGGCATGGAAGGTCCCATGGGACAAAGGGGTCGAGAAGGGCTACCAGGGCCTCGAGGGGAGCCTGGACCACCTGGATTTGGAGAAAAAGGAGACAGAGGTAGGAACTAGGTTTTCAATTTTTTGATAAAGCAGAGATAGACAAAAGCTGGAGTTCAGTCCCAAGCTTTCAGTCACTTCAGGAATTTGATTTTGATGATTAAAATCTAAATTTCATTTTTAGGTGTTTCCCAGAATGGACAAATCTGGCCTAAAGGGTTTTTGTGTCAAGCTTGCAAAGGGCAAATAAGGCTTTTTTTTTGTTGTTTTGCTGCATTTCACAGTCAAATCTAAGTTTGGAAGAACCAAAAGCACTAAGTATCAAGGTCATCATCTTCCTAAAGCTTTGAAATTTATCTTGCTCATCCTAAAGTCCAGTGAGATGGGACTTTTTCTTGTATGGGATCTTTTCTTGAATGGGATTTTTTCTTGTACAGTGCATGTTTGTGTGTTTTTATCTGTCCTGTAGATTACCCAAAAGATTATTCGTGACTCTTGCCTGAACAGAGAATAATGGAAAATAAGGGAATGAAAAAAATGATATTACAGTTATATTCTATGGGATCTATATATGTTCTTATTCTGCAGGTGCTGCAGGTCCTCCAGGGCCACCTGGTCCCCCAGGTTCTGCTGGCCTTAAAGGTAAATATCAAGATAGAGAGTGGGAGCCTAGCAGATTGACTAGGTGCTTTGTGAGGAAGAAATGAGGAAGCAAGAAATTCTTGCTTCATTTGTGTTGCACTGCAGTAATCAGAAAAGTGAATCAATAGTCCTCGTTTTAACTAAAATTGACTTTCATAAGTACACATAACATTTAGAGCAATAAACTGGAGATTTTTAGTGAGAGTGGGGGTCAGCAGAGAGGTTTCCCAAAACATCAGTCTCTAAAATGGTTATGTTTCCAGCTGTTTTTATTCTGTTTTCAGAAATAATAAATTCCATATCCCTAATGGGCTGCTAATAACAATACAGCTTTACAGTCCATGTGACTGGGATCAAAAGAATTAATCGTACCTGAAGCATAGGTCCCAGCAAAGATGGAAGGTTTTAATCTCTTTACCTTACTTTAAGGAAAACCACTTTGTAGGTGTTACAAGAATTAAGCTGTATAGATTCAATATCCTGATTTTCAAGATACCATAATGCCAATTCTAGTGGCTTGGGAGATTCTGTTCTGCTAAACACCTACTTGATTGTGGATGCTGTTGGGCAAACCTAAAGAGATTTGTTTATTTTCTGATTGCGGTGGTACTGAAAGAAAATTCATGTTCCTTATTCATAGGTCCAATGGGTTCTCCAGGCCCTCAAGGTCCTCCAGGTGAGTGCTGCCTTTATTTGCTATGGCATCTTATGGAGTAGAGAGAAAAGGAGCAATAGCTTTTCATAGTTTGTCTTCTGTAGTGTTGAGTAGGACGAATTAACTCCCTCATCTCATTTTTCGTCAGGTCCTCCTGGCCTTCAAGGATTTAGAGGAGAAGCAGGTCTCCCAGGTGCTAAAGGTAAACTTCCCTTCCTCTGTGCAGTTACAGTGGTACTAGCTGATGTTCTTCTCCAGCAGTACTCTGAAGAACAGACTTGACCTGAGCATGGCACACTGAGATGTGAGAGGCAGAGAAAAACAAGGGGAGGGAAAGGAGAAGAGTATCTGTCTTGGTTTTGTTTTTTTATTGTTATTCCACATGGTAACATCATGTGGAACACAGAGAAGAACTACACATCCCAGAGGACCTCACGGTCAAAGAGAAAAATACATCACAGAAGTGACTCTCGCTCGCTCTCTCTCTCTCACTGCCTGGCAGCGAGTGTGGGTGTGCTTCCAAGCCATGCGCCTTCAGTTTCAAAGTAGGCTTCTTGGTCTTCGGAAACCTCTCTCTCTCTTATTTTACTTGATTTATTAGCCTCAATTTCAATTAGATTGTATTATAGTGGTGTTATCTTGCATTCCGATATCACAGTTAGTAAAATAAGTTTTCCTCCTTAGTTCTTTGCCACTGCTCTGTTTGTTTCCTTGAGTCCAGCTCCCATCTCCCTACCTCTTTCCCTTTTCCCTTCCCATTTTTGGGGTTGGGGGGCCCACGGGCCTACTGCCCTCCTGTCACTGACATAGATTGATCTAGATAACTCCGTGACAGTATCAGACTTGGTGATTACAAGCAAAGATTAAGAAACAGAAGAGACGGGTAATAGAAAAGTCTGAATGAGGACTGGATGAAGTCTGTGTGCTATAATGATGGATGGGGCTATAATGAAGGAAAGGAAGTTGGAGTTCAAGTTTCTTGGATACGGAGTTCCTGTATTTCCCTGTGGATTTCCTTGGTGCCTGAAATTCCTTTCCCTTCTGACTTGCTACTACCCATTGTTTAATCATCTCTATATCTTTCAGGTGAGAAAGGAGCTACTGGATCGCCAGGACCCAAAGGTATATCGATCAGTTAAATGTTTTATGGCTCTTTTATTTAGTTTCCTTCGGATATGGATATTGTTCATGGGAGTTAGCTGTATTCTTCATTGCCTTGTTATTTTGTGCTCTGGTCAGAGAGCAGACTTGTTCTCTGATGGAAACATTTCACAATGAAACAATCTCACAGGCTCTTTCCTTTTTTGTACTGCAGGTGATCAGGGTGAGAAAGGAGCTCGTGGAATGACAGGTCAGTAGATTGTATTCTTGAAGTATCAGCTTGTACAATATACATGTGCATTGTTATAATTTTTTAATAAATAAATAGATATATATATATACATTCCAGAGAATGCTAGTTAGCTTTCTGAAAAATTACAAAATGTTACTGGTTATAGGAGTTTTATTTTTGTACCCAAGTCCTTATCAAACAGATATTCTCCTTGGTAGCAGTCTTATTTTTGGTGGGTGGAAGTTCTCCCTCATGTGCCATGCATTCACTTCTCTCAAGCATTTCTAATGCCCAGAGAAAGTCATGAGTCATAAAGCTTGAACATCCTATCAGTGCTGTTTGTTTGTTTTTTTTTCAATTGCAAAGCACCACATATTACTGACAGTCATAAATTATATCTTCACCGAGATTTGATTCGTTTTTATGTCATCTAATTACAGGTGAACAAGGCTCAAGAGGTATACCTGGTCCTCCAGGAGAGCCAGGGGCTAAAGGACCTGCAGGTGTGTAACAGAAAACAGCTGGGTTTTTGTCACTGTAATTTCTACTAAGCATCTGTTTCTATGAGTCCAGACAAGGGAAGAACTTAGGAGTGGAATCATTGATTGTGATCACCAACCTTCTCTCTAAATAGCTAAAATTTGTCTGTACGCTCAGAAAGTTGTCCTTACACTTTCAAGTGAACTTTTTCAGGATCTTCAGTATCTACAACTACAGTTTTATTCAAAGGCAATGAGATTTATTGTGTTTAAAGCTGTACTCCACGTAGTAGGAGAACAGGGCAACTATGACACTATTTCACCAGTCCCTAACAATCTGTTTTCTTTGAACAGGGCAAGCTGGCCGTGATGGACAGCCAGGTGAGAAAGGTAAGAGATTCCTCTGAGGTAGAAGAACAAATACTTTCTGATGTGGCTGGTGACTGATTTGTAAAAGGAGTGGAAGAAGATGGCAATAGATTTATGCTGCAGGATATGGCTCACTGTCTCAGAAAAAACTATATAAAATCAACCTTGTAAGCATGGAACTACAACATACAATGGAGCTGACTGTAAATCTGACAAAATTTTTCTTGCTACACAACTCTTTTCTGTTCATCTCCAAGTACATAATGCTGAAACTCTCCACTTGGCTATGAGGATACAATAGGTACAGTGCTGCAGTATGCCTGGTGACCAAGTTTGAATGAATTGGTAGATTATAAATCAGTGAATTACAGGTTGTTGACATGATTATATTCCTAGGTGAACCAGGTCTCATGGGAATGCCAGGAGCTCGAGGTCCTCCAGGTCCTTCTGGAGATGCAGGAGAGCCAGGTAAAACCATGCAGAGAACAAAAACAATGTTTTCTTGGTCAGGAATACATCTCTGTCAAATATTTCTGGTCTTATTTTGAAGTTAATGCTGGCAGAGGATCTCTGTAGCGTAAGAAAGCAATGAACGTAAAATACAAAGGTTATCTAGACCATTTGTGATCTCAGGATTGTGCACAATGCAAATAAGAATTTCAGCTGCTTGAAGCCAACATTGAGTTTATATGTCAGGTGCTAAGCTGACTTGCACCACTAGTGTGCTGTAATTTTAAGCAAATGTAATCTTGCCTTTTCTTCCTTCTGCCCAAAATTTGTTTGAAAAATTGTTTAAAAATCTTTGATTTTTTGCCATTTTTTCCCACCTAGGTCTCACAGGACCCCAAGGACCACCAGGTAGGTTTTCTCACCATGTTCCAGTTTATCAGTGATGCACTTTTGGTATGGGCTCAAAAAAAAACCCCAAAACTGTTCTAATTTTCCCTCTCCACAACTCAGGGCTTCCAAAGTAATATCCCAAGGTTTCTTCATCTCCCTTGGTTTTGAGACAGATCTTATGGTTGGTGCATAGGTTTTGAGGAATGCAGAGCCTTGGAGCACGTTTAGTTTCCTGTGTATCACTGAAAAATCCTTGTAATTGGCAGCAGAAACAGAGGGGAGGGGTGAGGTTGTAGTAGAGATGGAAAAAAGGATGTGACGTTTCTTCTAAGGCAGAAGTAGTCTCGGGTGGCAAATCAGCAGGGAATTTATCCAGGAGCCTCTGAAAAGGGAGCAGTATCTGTGAGAAGCTACAGGTAAACTTAGAGAGGAGTGAAAGATGGGAAGCCCCTACCTCTGCCCAAGGACACTCCCACCTCAGTCCACCATGAATTCCTCGACCTTGTGAAGCAGACACGACCTGCTTATAAATGCTGAAAGCCAGGTTCTGGAGTAGGAAATGCCTTTTATAAATCTGTTAGTGAAACTCACTGGAGCATATGGATAAAACCGAACAAACAGTGTTTCTAGTAATTATTTCAAATTGTTCTTCTTCCTCATTGTAGGACTTCCAGGCAACCCAGGCAGACCAGGGGCTAAAGGTGAGTTTCGTTTCTTCCTTAGTACTTGTTTTCTTTCTAAGCACTTCATTTTAGGGAGGATTATCTTCTCTGTTGACCAGTCTCTGAATCAACAGTGGCATCTAGTGGCTTTAGGAAAGGAAGGTTTGTGGAACAAGCAATATCCAGAACCTCCCTGACCAAACACGAAATGCAGAGTGTCTGCTGAGGCACTTGGCATAGCTTGTTGTCTGGAAGAGAAAACCTTAGCAAAATCTGTTCTACTCTGGCTGTATGAGTATGTTGTCTGGTAACTGCAGTAGAAGTTGTGCACCTGCCTCTGATAACTCTAGGCCCCGTTGTCTATTCTGGCAGATATGGTGCTTGGAAAGATCAGAGAGAATATGAATGATCTCTGGATTAAGTGGGCTCTTTCGCTTCCTCCATGACCTTCTAATAATATGGTTTCTTAGATGAGAGATCAAGGGCAACGAGAATAGAAATCATATGTTTAGTAAGAGAGATAAGAACATGTAATTGAGCTAGTGACAGACCTTTCCCAAAAGTTAATTTCATATTTATCTCTTTCATTTCTCAGGAGAACCTGGAGCTCCAGGCAAAGTCATAAGTGCTGGTATGTACTGCTGTGAGAGTTCAGACACTTCCACTTCTGGACAATTTTCTGTTTATTTTTTTGTTATCCCTTCCAAATTAATCTTGACTGTGTGCCAGACCCATACTGGCAGCTCTCAGGGTTGGGAGGATACATATGCTACAGATGGTCAAATCATTCCTTGAGAACATATTTGTTACATGTTTGCTGCATGTGTGTGTATTTGTATGTGTACAAGTATCTGTATTTGCATTTCAGAGGGTTCATCAACTATTGCTCTGCCAGGCCCACCAGGTCCTCCAGGACCAATTGGCCCCACTGGACCCCCTGGTGTTCCAGGTAAGGAAGCTGCTCTTCTGCAGAGATTTTTCTTTTTGCAGGCACCTTGCATTGCTGCGTATCCAGTTTTAATTTAATATGTAATGTTTGTTATCTCTAGTTATCTCTACCATGCTACCCTGTCTGGGAGGCAAGATTGCTCAAGCAGTCTAGATACTCGTGGTTCTCACCCTTCCCTGCAGAAAGACCAAAATCTCAGGCAGAGTTAGGGAAGCAGTGGCCCCAAGGGAGAAATGAGTAGCAGTCACAAGGAAGTGCCATGAAGGGAGGGCTGAAAAATGACAAAATAGGGAACCCTGTTGTTTTTCCTTGATCTGATGATTACCAGTTAGAGAGAGGTCAAATTCAGCAACTCAACTCAAACTTTATTGCTTCTCGGGAAAACAAGCTTATGTCTGATTTCTTTCCTTGCATTAGAGTTGAAGTCAGTATGTGTTTTCCAGTCTTACCTTTGATCTCAAGATAACAGAAATCCCACTGGGCTTTTATTTTCATGGCATTTCTGTGCCTCTCCCAGCTGGTTTGATAGATCAAGACTCTCCCAGCTGGTTTGATAGATCAAGACTCCCTGGACCTGGTTTGATAGATCAAGACTTTGCAGCAGACATTGCAAGAGGAGGGTTCAATCTGTTGCATTTCTGTTGTGGTCAGTGCTATTCTAGTAATTTCCCCAGTCCAAGAGGCACCGAGCACATCAATTGCCAGAGGATGGAAAATAAGCCTCTTTTCCAGAGCTTCAGGTACTACATGGGACACTGATGAGTTCATATCCCCATAGCAATTCTATTAATTGAGCAAACAAACAGATTATAGTTTCTGTTCTTACAAAAGACATATTGATTCTCTTCTGCTACTATAAAATACAGACAGGAAATTCTAATGCAATCTTTTTTTTTCTTCTTTTTTTTTTTTTAAACTTTGAAACCAGGTCCTGTTGGGCCAGCTGGTCTCCCTGGACAACAAGGTACCATTCTCTAGCAGCCCTGATTCTGCTCCTTTTGGAAATGGAATTCATCAGTTTGTTTCTAGTCCCTAAGCCCTTGCCACAATCTCATTCCCTTTTGCTTGTGGAGTTCTTCCTTTCAGTTCATTTTACTGCATTATTGGACTAAACTAATCTTTTAAATAATTTCCATTTTTCCCTTTTTTTCCCCCCCTTTCTAGGGGAAGGGGTAGAATAGTAAGAACCAGTGTGATGTGAAAACTGAAAATGTTTGGGTTTTTTCCTCTTGTTACTTCTTCTGGTGGCTGGCGTTTCTATTGCACTTCTCAGCTGCAGTTGCCTTCCTGTAGTAGGGAGTATAGCTTGGCTGGATGCTTCCTGCTATTTTGGAAAGTACAAGAACAAACTAGAGCCAAATTGGTAATAATGTCATTGAAACCACTGTCAATTAGATAGACATCTGTTTGAAAAGTCCTGAGCAGAGCTGACTCTTCTAAAAACTCTCTTCTTAGCTATTTTTCTATGATCCTGTTAGAGCAAATCGTACAGTCATTTCCTCATTTGAGTCCAGTGTCCCACAGAGCCAGGGACTGAGTTCAGGCTCCCAGTTCACATAAGCAAAGTTTGAACCCATTGTCAGGGAGAGGTGGAGTGGGTATCAAGTGTCAGCCTCTCTCTGTTGACTAATTTGCTTTCTCCTCTTTTCCTGTAAAAAGGTCCACGGGGTGAGAAGGGATCCGCAGGTGAAGCTGTGATAGAAACTATAAAGACAGAAGTCTCATCGATGGCATCTCAGAGTAAGTGGGCCCAGCTTTCTACTCCTTTATTTGGACAGGTGCTGGAGGCCTTGGGGCCTGTTCATGGCTAACAGGAAGTGCCTCTGCCTCGTTCCCCTCAGCAGGCCATAGGGCAAGTGTGTATGCATGTGTTTGGTGGTGGGACGCTACCTAACACATACTTCCTCTTCTGCTCTGCTTCTCATCTGTGCATCCCAAAGTACTTTCAAAACTAACTAGGTGGTACTGGGCCCATGCCATAAATAGAAAATCAGTGGGGCCTCAGTTTAGCCTTTTGGTCACCATGTTTGCGTAGGGCAGTTGCCTATGTTGGATGAACACAGAGCCATCTGTAAGTGGAGTACTGGTTTAAAAGGGCATGTTAATCTGAACAGTAGCGAAGGAAGGAAATAAGAATATCTCAGCAAGTAAGAGGGTGAATTCACAGGAGAACAAATGCTATTTCAAGATGGAAATTAGTAGAGCGGAACAGGATGGTTTAGCAGTGTCCTGAGCAAAGTGCCAGCTTGCTTTGTGCAGTGCTAGATACGTGATGTGCTTAAAATCAGTATTCCTAGGGTGTAGGACCTCTGTAAGTGCACAAAAGAGGCAGGGCAGAGGAGGGCATAAAGCTGTAAATGGTACTTGCCAAATCACCATCTTTGTGCTCCAGAATGAGGTCATATAGATCCCAGACTGTGCTTCCAGTATTACCCCATCCCTCATGCAGTTTTGGACGTCTGCATCACTGAGCTTTAAGTTTGTGCCTCCACTTAATGGTGAACATCTATTTCCAATTAAGATAACATGGTGCAGATACTTGTTAAACGATGGCTGTATAATAGTCTCCTTTCTCCTCTCCTTGAAAGGTCTTTCTCTCTTTCTCTATCCTTTGAGTCCTTTGCTCTCTCCCCCAGCACCTGCTGCTCTCTAGAGAGTACCTCCAATTTTTTCAATATGCTACCAGACTGCTCAGCACTGTGTTTTGCTTCCTGTCCTAAGCCCTATATTGGCAACCAAACATCCCTCCTTTCCTCTCTCTGCCTCAACTTTGGCTTAGGTCACCCAGGTCCTACCTGTGTCCACTGTTGACTGTAGGAACTTCTATCAGCAGCATAACAACTGTCTCTATAACAGCAGTAGCTTCACAGCAACAATTTTTCCTTTTTTTGTGTTTCACTTGTACAGTGCTGGCAGATCTACAAGGGCGAGCAGGACCACCAGGTCCCCCTGGACCACCAGGTATGTACTATAGCAGAGATCAGTATGTAAGCAGGGACACGCAGACACCTCAGCACGCTTCTGGGCTGTGCATTTGGCTCTGTAAATATCCTATAAGAATCGTGTTTATTTCATTGTCAGGTGAATCTGTGCAGGGACTCCCTGGGCCTCGTGGTCCCCCAGGTAAGAGCTTGTTTCTCTGAAACAACCCTGGAAAGTGGTTGTTTTTTTCAGTGTTTCTGTCCTGTGCTTTGCAGAATGTCACGTAATAATCTTGGACATGTTGGAAATTGTTAGGACTGACTGTACTGGAAGTGGAATTTCCCATAGTGATGGGTTCCTACTAATGCAGTTTCACAGCAGTGAGATGCTGCCCAAGGGATGAGATTTGCTTTGGACAAGATTTGCTAGACGGACTAGTGAGTCGTAAAGGGAAGATGCTCAGTGTTCTCATATCTCCATAGAACACAACAAAATAATTCTGTATTTAATTCTTGTATGGCCTTAACTTCCAGCTGGAGACAGATGTAGCAGCACTGATCATGAGGAACATATCCCCACACCACTTCCTGTAGCAAAATGGTAATTTTACCTTACCCACCCAGAAGAGAATACTGCAGGAGAGCATGAGATAGGAGCATAATCCCATTCCTTGCTCTCTGGTCAGTAGCAAAGGGGAACGGGTGAGGCTATGAACTTTCCCTCTCAATGCAGCAGAGGCCGTTTGGGATAGGCACACTGCACCACAGAGAAGCAAGTTTCTCTGTCCTACATTTGGTGATAGCAGATGATAATGAAAAAAAACTAACAGGGGTGGATAGGTATGCATGGAAAAAACAGTGATACTATTCTACACCTGGAAATATTGGAGTTATGTCCATGGCTGGAGATGGAGCAGCTCAGATGTATTTAGTCATGTTACTGAGGCTTGTTCTTCCTGAAATTTAGTTGTGTCTCTCATGCATAGGATTGCCAGGACCTTCAGGCCCACCAGGGAGACCAGGATCTTCAGTGTCCACCTCAGGTAGGCTCTTCAGATTCATTCCCTCCCTTGTGCCCTGAGAATGTCCTGTTAGTTTTGGTTCCAGTCTGCCCTTGGTTATGAACAGATGGAGCCAGAGGAAACTTGTATCCTGTCCTGTTGGATGTCATAAAAAAACGTTTTTGTTTTAATTACAGAAGCATTCGTCTCCGGCCCACCTGGTCCACCAGGTCCACCAGGCCCGAAGGGAGACCAAGGTGAGTCCCCCTGCCTCACGAAAGATACTGGGTGGGTGATAACACCACAGACTGAAAAGGAGCAAGGAAGGGCTTTGAGGCAGAAACTCTCCTGCCTTTCTGTGGCTATAAGAATGATCACTAAGTAGGACTCCTGTCTGATTCCATAAAAAAGTCATTTTCAAAGAAATTTGTTAGCCTATAGTGCTGGTAGCAAGGCAGTTGCTCTGTTCAGATCCCAACTTTGCAACGTGCAGGAGCATTCACAACTTCAGATTTGCCATTAAAGGGGGTCAGTGGGGAACAATCTTTTTGCAAAATACAACATGGACTTGGTAAGTCAGTGTAAGGAGGTGGCCCTGTTTAAGCATAGCTCAGCTCTCGCCTGGCAGGAAGAAATGGGATCTACTTTCTACTTTCCCACTTCTGCCTTGCAAATTGAAGGCCATGAGAGTATTCTGCAGTGCGGGCTGAGATGCTGTTAGAAATCAAAGCAAAAAAAATGCTGACAGTGCACCTCTGCTTCCCTGTTCACAGGTGAACCAGGTCCACGAGGATTCACAGGTAAGGAAGCTTCTAGGGGTTGTTGTTGAGGTGCAGTGTAATTTGTGTATATGACACCTCTTCCTTTTCTGTATCCCATGCAGGTGAACCAGGTGAACCTGGCCTTCCAGGATTCTCTTCCCATGGTCAGTCTGTACCCCTTTACTTCATTTGAATACATTGTCCGTAAGCTGAAGCCAGGGGCAAAATCTAACTCAGCTTTGGTGGAGCCAGAATTTTGCCCACAGGGTTTATGGCTTTGAATTTCTGACTTTCCTTTGCACTTGACAGGTGGTACAGTCACCATGCAGGGACCTCCAGGCCCACCAGGCCCACCAGGACCTAAAGGTGAAGTTAAAATCCTTTCTTTAAAAACCTTCTTTCTGTGTTAGTGGCCTCATACAGCCATGTCTGGTTAAAACTGAAGGATGGAGCAACCTAGTCTTTAGAGAATTAGAGCTGTTTCCACCCTTGCCTTTTCAGGCACAGCAGAAGCATGACAAATAAGTTCCTTCAAGTACATGGCCCTGGGTGGCTGCTGTGGCCTCTTCTGCTTTTCCCCAACAAGCTGTTAATCCAATTTAGTCATTGGTCATTGCAAGGACTAGGTGATTGCCTGTCTGGTGACATATAGCCTAGCTATTTTACAAACCAGGTCTGCAGGATGTGGTGACACTTACAAATAATTGTCTGTCTCCCTCACTCTGGTTTCCAGGTGATGCCGGTGTCCCAGGTGCTCCTGGCATCCCAGGAACATCTCGAGGTAAGAAGCTATCATTGCTCTCATACTATCAGGAAATGCTGACATTGCTGGTGGAGATTCACAAAAAGTTTCTTTGATTTTTATGGAAATGTGGATGGCAATTTAATGCTGATTGGATTTGCATACAAAAACTTACAGGACGTGAGGTGTCTATACACTGTGGTGACAGGAGTCGTGCAGGGCCCACTTTACACCTTGCAGTGGAGACCAGTTACGAGGTCCATAAGCTGGTTTTCCACGGGCCAGATGGGATTAGGAGCAGTGGGGTTAGCCTAATGAGTTTGTTTTTTGGATCTTGATCTGTATTTCAGCAGAGCATTGCGCTTAGTGCACAAAGTGAGTTATCTATCTGTCTGAAGCCAGGGAGGTTTCTGGGTTCAGCTCTGCAAAGTTGAGTAGGCTGAATGATCATATGCCAAATGAATTGAAAATGTTATAGACTGCTTAATAGTCCACGTTTAGACTGTGTTTGGAGATAGAAGGGGAGAAAGGCACTCTATAGTTCATTCCCAAAACTTCTTCCCAGAAGAGGGAAGGGCTCACTGCAAGCACCCATTAGCATTTCTTGGTCTAATGCAGACATGCCAAAAACTTTTCTTACAATATTTTCTGTAGGTGGATCCAGACAAATTCAGGGACCCCCAGGTCCTCCTGGGCCTCCCGGTCCTCCTGGCCCAGGTGGAAGTTCCTCTCAAGAGATTCAGCAGTATGTCACCGATTACCTGAAAAGTGAGTATAACCAGGATTTGCACACAGGTCGGGTGATGCACGCCTGTCTTCCTTTAGTTCCCCGAGCCCCTTGTCACTGCTGTTAGAAGCAGCACCCCTACTGCTCTGGCTTTATTTTTGTTGAATATTATGGAGTGCCCTTGCCTACTGTAGCCTCTGCAGAACTGTCTTTCATTGGCCCATTTTCCCTAGGGGAAAAGAGTTCAGTAGTTGTGTATCTGGCCATCATCTTCACCTAGTGATGTGGGCTTGTCTTGGGCTTCTTTCCTAGGTGATAATGTAAGGCATTATTTGACTGGTGCCCAAGGTCCTCCAGGCCCTCCAGGCCCACCTGGAATCCTCACCACTGCAGATGGGAAGACCTTTGATTTTGCAGAGCTGGCTACCCGTGTTATGAGCTATATGACAAGTAAGGATCATTTTCCTGTGCTGGTAAGCTCTTTGAGTATCAGGTCACGCTCTCTGCTAAGCTGGTACAAGGAGACAGAACATGAGGACAGACAACAGTCTTTAAGTTGCAGCCCCTCAGGCCCGTCTTTTGCATGTCTTGGCCCAGGTCTTCACACAGCTGAAGTGACCTCTGAGCCTTTTCTTATTTTATTGTTTAGATTAACTAATAGTTGCTGTTTAAGTAGTCTCACATTAAACATTAGCTGTTAGAATCTTTAGTGTCCCCTTGGCCCATGCACAAGTGGCAGTGTTTGGTTTTATATGTGGTGTCAGATTTCTAGGGCTGTCTTATTTTCTTGGAGCCCTCCTGAAGTAGATGAAATTCCTAGTGCTTTTGGAAGCAGCTTAGAATCTTGGAGCAGAGACCACACTGCTGTGGAAATGACCATGCTATGTGAAACTGCAACTGATTTGTGTTGTCCTGCATGGGAAGCCCATTTTACCAGCTAAACTGGATTAATTCAGCTTTCCTTTGTCCCTCCTTTACTCCTCTTCACCTTCTGTCTTCTCTTGATCTTGCCAAACGTAAATGCTTTTCATTCCCCCAGGCTCTTCGGATCATTATCAGTCATTTGCCAGTTCAGTATCAACTACATCTGTGTTGTACCAAGAACTTTTGGACATGCTGCAGAGTAAGTGACCGTGAAGAGAAATGTGGAGATGTGGATAAAGCATCCCAGCAGTGGCCTGCCCTTCCCTTCTTGTCTCCTGCCTCCCATTGGGATTACCAGCAGCTACTTTGGAGGGCAAAGGCCTGCCATAGGTGCTACTCAGTGAACTGCAACGTCTCCTTCCAAGTGCTTTGGAGACAAATTTATGTGTCTTATGTTGTTGAGTTTGCATGCTTTCCAGAAGCTATACTTGTTCACTTGATCTGCCTTTCATACCCACTGCTACAACCGCGGTTTCATACTCTCCTTGACTCTGTAGGTGGCACCTGTCTACACCCCTCCTCTAAAGGAATTCCCAATGATTTTCCCCAGTCTCCCACTAAAGCCTGGGGTTTTATTTTCTCACTCCCCCAGTCTCTTAAGTTTCCCCATCTCTTCTTGCCCACCCCAAAGCCTTACTATGTCTTTGTTTTTAAGATGGGCAGCATACCCAGCCCTATATTCTTTCCTACACACTTTGCAGTTGTGGGCTTATACCATACGAAGGGCAGATGACACTCAGAAAGGGGAGGGGCAGGGTGAAGGGAGCTTTGTATGTACAGGTTCTGGTAGTTTCTCTATTGTGCAGGGTATCAGCTTACAGGCTGGGAACTCCTCACGCTTTTTTTAAGCAGCTGGATAGTCTTAAAATATCTCTTTTATTTGCAGGAGAAGAAATTCGTCAGTATCTAGTTGGACCGCGGGGCCCACCAGGACCTCCTGGACCAGGAGTAGATGGAATGTCTCTGTCACTGGATTATGATGAGTTGACCAGACGGTTTATTAGCTACTTGACAAGTAATTGTCTTTATTAGTGTGCTTTTCTCTCTATTCCTTTGGAAGCTGACCAAAAAGCTTGTGCAGTCAGTGAAAGATCTTTTAGTGTTGACTGAGTGAATCCCTGAGTACAGAGACCTCACAAGGGTTGTGATAGACTTGTGAGAGAACAAAGATGTCCTGTATCTAAGATATTATGCACAGGCACTAGAAATGAGTTTTGCTTTGCTAAAAACTGATCTTATGGACATCACTTCACCTTAGCCAACTTAGAAGTCCCATCAATACCTTTTTAACTCTTAACTTTGTTTAACAAAGATGCAAAGTTTTGCAGCAGAGCCACTTGCAGATAGGCAGGCACAGGGAAAGCAGCACATATTTAGTTAGTGGGCTCCACAGATGAGCTGCATGCCCTGGCAAGCTTAGTGTTGGAGGTTCATGGAACATGCTGAGCTTTTGCTAAGAATAGAGGTGGAAGCCTGATGCCTGCCTGTCTGTGTACCTTTGTATTTGGATTAAGGGGCAAGCTTTAACTCCCATCAAGAAAATGGCTTAAGCCCTGCTTCTTAGCACAGAGGCTGGTGGGAACAAACCACACTGCAGAAGGCTGTCCTGCATTACCTGCAAGTGAGCCCTCAGCCTGTCTGTCCACACTACAACACAGCCTGTTGTGATAACATGATACTGTGGATATGTACCATAGAGATATGATTTAGCAGAGGGTTGTTAGAGTTAGGGTACTATGGTTAGGCTGCGGTCGGACTTGATGATCTTTGAGGTCTTTTTCAACCTGAGTAATTCTATGATTCTATGACTGTATGTTTGATTTTGCAGGTTCTGGTATGAGCATTGGGCTCCCTGGACCACCTGGGCCTCCGGGATCACCAGGCATATCTTACAGTGAACTGACAGCGTACCTGAGAAGTAAGCCAACTTCTTGATCCCTGATACAGGTTCCTACACACCTGCAGGATCTTTTTACAGGCTTATTCACACTAACAAAATTCAATAAGTGAAGGCACTGCAACAAAGCTCCCTGCCACCATCCCTTATCCGCAAATGACTCATTTCTAAGTGCAGGACTTCCCCCTTGGCTGCCACCACAGATAACCCTCTTTAAGTCTCCAGTGATTGCCTCTGCCTTAGCAGCACTGTGCTCTGCCAGGACCTGTAGAAACAGTGAGTGGCTGCAGACAGATCCTGAGATCTTGTGGAGAGTGATAGCATCCAAGAGCTTCTTATGTCACTTCTTAAAGGTAGTTCCATATTTGAAAATACGGACTTTGACACATTTTGGGGTCTTCTGACTCCCATGTATGACATCTCCATTCAAGGAAGTGAGGTGTGCTAGGAAGGCTGTGCTGGGAACTGGGGAGAAAAAGGTATCTCATGCTTGGTTTTAGTTGGCATTATCTGTATTGTCAGGGAAAGTTCATCAGGATTGCAGTGGTTTGGGTAACATCTTCTCTTTCCTTGTGTCTTGCAGACTCTGAATTCAGTGGTCTTGTTGGACCCCCTGGGCCTGCAGGGCCCCCAGGACCCCCAGGGATCCCTGGATCATCTGGCACCTCTCTGGAGGACATCTCTGCTTACCTACAAAGTAAAGCACCTGCTTTTCTCACAGCTGGCAGGGAGATTTTGATTGGAGGGACTGGGCCTGAGATTTAGCTTACAAGGGCCTATGACTGCTCACTGGGAATAAGATCACTTAAAATCTCATGAACATCAGCTGGAAAGGGCTGGAAGTTGTGGTTGGAGCCTTTAAACTTTTAAGATTCCTAGCCACTTGACCTAGTTTTATCAGTATTCCATATCATGATGACATGACATTTTCCTTCTCCCCAGTGAAAGGGGCCTTTCCTCACCCATCCCTTTCCTGTTGTGCTTGAAACCGCTACGCCATGCAATTTCCTTGATCTCTCACTGTCAAAATCATTCTTTTCTCTTTATCTCTCAAGGTGTTGGATATTCTTCTATCTCTGGCATCCAGGGCCCACCTGGCCCTCCTGGCCCTCCAGGACCACCAGGCTTCTCAGGAACTGGCCTCCTGTCCTACGCTGACATCACTCATAGTGACGAGTTCAGGAGCGAGCTGATCCAGTACCTGAAGAGTAAGGGGACACTGTCCATCCCTTCTGCACGTGTACCTAGCCATGCTCTGCCTTGTGTAGGCTGCTGGATCTGCTGCAGCTGAGACAGCCTTCCCTGAAGAAATGATGGAACAACACTTCATTCCTACAGGCTTATTGCTTACCCCAGTACTTAATTTACAGGCCGTAGAGAGACCACGGTTCGCTCTGTAGGCAGGTCTCCTCTCAGTCCAGCTGCAAGACCGAAGTCCATGGCTTTGGTTTCACAGCATGGCAGTGGATGAGGGTTACTGCAGTGATTGTCAGTAGAGTTTCACACTCCAGTCTTCATTCATATTGTAGCACATGACATCTGTGGAGCATGGGAGCTCAGGTACCTCAGTGTCCCTGATCTCAGTGCCTCTTCTGTTTTGCAGGTGATGAGGTTCGAAGCTACATCTCAGGGCCGCCTGGGCCCCCTGGGCCACGGGGACCACCAGGACCCAAAGGAGATAGTGGTTTGGTGGCTGGGTCTTCATTATACCATGATTCACTGGCTTCTGAGCGGTTGCATGGAGGATCCATTGGTGCTGAAGGATCCCATGGGGGATCACTTGGCGCAGGCAGCTCTTATGGCAGCTCCATGAGCAGCAGCATGTCATCATACAGTGCCTCCATGGGCAGTGATGGCTCTTATGGTGCCTCCATGGGCAGTGATGGGTCATTTGATGGGCTGTTGACAGCTGAGGAGTCACACAGGAGATCAGCAGGTCCAGGCAGATCTTATAGCAACTCCTTTACTGGATCTCTGGATTACAATGAGCTGGCTCGACATGTGTCAGAGAACCTACAAAGTAAGTGTGATAGCTTTTTTTTTTTTTCCCTGAGCCTTCCTGTTCTGGCACTCAACTCCCAGCTCCCTATGCATGCTGTTACCTGTTCCCTTCCTTTACCCTTCCTGCTGCCCGTAGCTATCCTTTACACTCTCCTGCCCTACCATCCAGCATTAGCTGCTTTCAAATGATGTCTTTATTTCTTCAGGCCGAGGTATTCTCCAGGACTTGATGTCTTACAATGGACAGGGGCCTCCAGGCCCCCCAGGACCTCCAGGACCTCCTGGAATAAGCAGAGTCTTTGCAGCCTATGGTAATGTCACTGAGGACCTCATGGACTTCTTCAGAAGTAAGTGACAAGTTGACTTGGTGTTTCTGGCTCGTGCACGAGGTCTCTCCAGCCTCTTGTAGAGCCAATGATCCTTTCACTTTGCATGCTGCAGAAGTACAGTCAAGATGCAAAGTTGGAGGCAGATCCTTCTTCCTCCTTTGCTGGGGATGTGCAGTCTCATCATTAGGAAGGACATCAGGTTTTCCCACTACATGTAGAAAATTAACCCCTAAACCTCCCAAAAGGCCACTGAGCTTGCAGTCCATGTGGCCCATTTTAAGCTGGTTGGACTGGCACATGCACAGCAGAAAAAGAGAGCTGCTCACTGCTCTCAGAGTTCCCCCTAAGCAGGGACCAGCTCCAGCACAGGTGACAGGCAGGACGCTTGGGCTGGGTGGCAGAGCAGTGCTCGTGAAATGAGATCCCAGCCTGCCCTGGGTCTGTTGGGAATGAAAACATATTTGAAAAAGCTGCTCTTGCTCAGTCTAATCCTATCTAACCTAGAAAAATGTCCTTCCGGTGTGACTCACTGCTTCTCTAAGTGAACACACAGTCCTTTGCAGGTGGTTTATCTTACTTGTGCTCTCTGTTTTCCTCTCCAGCACATGGTACTGTCCGGGGACCACCTGGTGAGAAAGGAGAGCGGGGTTATCCTGGCCCCAAAGGTAAGGCTTGCCATCCTTTACCTCTCAAGCCCTATAATGCCAGTAACTTCTTGCTGCCCAGGAAGTGGCACTGTGACCAAAGGGATGGCTGGAACCAGGCTGCTTTTAAGGTCAGAGCCTCCGTGTAGTGAAGGCGGTACCTTTACACTCTCAGCCCAAACAGCAGCCTAATTTGCTCTTCCTTACTCTGACCTATCCCAGTCTTGTGGACAAACTCGGTTTTCTCATTCCTTCAGGTGACCCTGGGCCGATGGGCCCACCAGGACGCCATGGGCACAGGGGACCAAAAGGAGAGAAAGGCGAGAAAGGTACGGACATCTGCCATCCCCAGGGGAGAGCTGGGTCAGGGCTTGGAGTGTTCCCTGGCCACAGCCCTTCTGTGGGAAATGCTGACACAGCATGGGTTGGTTTTCTTGGTTGTCTCATGGTGTAGTGGTTTTTGTCTTGTTTTTTTTCTACACGAATTCTTCAAATAGCCCTCCTTTTGACTTTCTCCTTGTCCCCAGGTGAACAAGTGTATGGTGGCAGAAGGAAAAGAAGAAGCGTTGGGGTTTAAGGAGAGAGCAAAGTCAGTTCTGCACCGGGCAGCATCCCTAGCAGCTCAGAGATTTTGTGTGGATCTTCACTGTCTAACTGCTAAAATGTCCTTGCCAGTCAGCTAAGTACTTAGACTTGATAGTTCAGTGTTTCTGCTGAAATGGCTCTTTTACATGTGTCCAGTGTTGCTCTGGTGTGTGGATGTTTCCTCCTGCTGTGAATGTGTGGCTTAGAGCTCCTGAGCCTCTCCAGGTTTGTGTTTTTGTGCTGACAAGGGCTTCCTGCTCCCCTCAATCCAATCTTGTATTATTCCCAGCTACATAAAAGCTTATTTTAAACAACTAGCCACGTATCCAGCCAAAAAAAAAAAAAAGTCCTCCCCATACCAAACAAGTGGTAAGAGTCAGAGAGTCAGAACAAGAGCCCTGCAGGAAGTGCCAGGACTGAGCTTCCTGAGCACATCGCTGTGCTGGCTGTAGTGGGGGGGGCCTGGTGCATCAGGTGCTGGTGGCACTGAGAAGGGTCCTGGCTGGGGCTGGGAGTGCTTTCGGATCTCTGGGGTCAGCACCTGTTATCACCCCACCTGTGACCCACTTTGGAAAGCGGTCCCCTTCCAGCTCTTCAATTTTTCGGTGCTCTGGCACTCAACACGTATTAACGTCGCTCCCAAGCCTGCTTCCTTTGGCAAAGTCCTGTTACAGAGCAGGCTGTGGCAGCACGCAGGGCACAGCACATGCAAATACTTTGCAGGGAGTGTGGGCCTCCTGGGCCGTGCAGCACGGCCTGCTGTGATATGCACAGGGACAGAACTGAAGCACTTTTCTTAAAACATAATTTGTTGACTTTTAAAAAATGTTTTTGCATTCTATTTTTGAAACATTCGGAAAAACTTGTTAATGTAAACATCCCAATTAAAGTGTGTTTTATACTTCAAATTTGCCTATCAGTATTACATGGCGTAGTCTGTACCAGAGTCACTGTGACTGTGGGCAGACATGCTGTGGTGTTTGAGCGGTCAATGGTGGCAGTTTTGCTTCACTCTCACCACCAGTATGCAACCAAGCGGCCAACGTGTTGTTTCTTGGGATCTCTGGTTTCCAGTCTTCAGGAGAGTTTGGAACAAGGTTGCGTACAAACCAGGTCAGTCTGCTGAGACATTTCCTTTCAAATCTATCTTTAAAACAACCACAGAAAAAAACCCATTTATAGTCATGCTGAAGTGCAGCAGCTGTGCTCCCATGTCTCAAGCAATGCCAGAGCTACTCAGCCAGCTGTGATGTGCAAGCCAGGCTGTCAGGCAGAACGAGGTTTGTGTTCAATCTCTACTCACACACTGGGCTGTTCCAGCCAGGGCCCATGCAACCACACAAGGTTAAAGAAGTATTTTTTATCCTCACTTAATAAAAATTACAAATTGCCCTGCTCACTCACTGATCACTGAAGTTCATACAAGTTATCTGAAAAGAAAACAGAGACCCTTTCAGCAAACTGTGATTTTTATTGTATTTACAGCAGAATTATTACAATATTCTACAGAAAGCCATGAAATCAAATTATTTTTAAAAACAAGAACAACGAAAAAAAACCCAACAACCAAAACTGTTGTATGGCTGCTACTGCAAGCTCATTTCTATGAGCTAAACATACAGAGATCCTTTGCCAATTATTCATCCATCTATCTCATGATTTTTGGTTGCTTCCCGTAAGGCAAAATGACTTGTTTTGTTAACACAAAACATTCATCAAACTTCTGGGACAGCGTGAGCTTGGAGATGCCCTGGATTTCGAGGTTTTATTACACAACAGCACTCTGCTTGGCTTTCTTACAGAGACTGGGGGTATGACAGTTCAGCAGCCCTCTCCTTCTGGTTTCTGTTCTTTCTGCCATTCTCAGCCTAGCTGATACTCCATAAGAAAGAGGCTTTAGCTAGCATGGAAACTGGAAGAGATTTTGGGAATTGAGAGCATCTTAGGGCTCACTTCCCTTCTGCTTCCAGCACAGTGGAACTAGGTGGGCCCCTGCTCATTAGCTGCTTTTAAACACATTTTAATTAAGAGCTCTTCTGCTTTCTCCAGAGCCCCCAACTGCCCTTATGCCAGAAATGCAGTAGTTACAAAAAGGATGAGGATTGAGGTGAGAGGAATGGGATAGAGAACTAAAAGGTCTGCAGACGATATCCCCTTCCTAGCTAGAAAAATGCTATGAAGTTTCTTTTTCCCTCCCTTTAACTGTTCTCATTTTTTGTAAGACTGAGAAATGTGCCAGGGCATCCTCAGCTTGTCTGGGAATTAAGGTTAATTCTCCGCAATTATCTGTATCTGTTGTAGTTTCCATGGAAATAAATGAGAGGCATTACTTCCAGAGCAGCCAGCGTAGTAAAACAAAGGTGATCACAAATCAGTATTTTCTCATCTTCTGAGGGGCTTGTAGGAAAAACAAGATCTGCCAAGAACTCAGCAAGCAAGTACATTGTTCTGGCTAAGGAAAATACACCCAATTTCCTTTGAGACTGAACTTCTAGAGGTTATTAAAGGGATTATGTGATATGACAGTAGAGAGATTGGATTTTATATCTCAGAAGAGCTCTTCGAGGCCTATGTGAGACTAAATTCACGTAAACTGGATTTTCTGACATTGACATAATAGCGTACACCTCCTCTTTCACATTGCACAATACTGGCAATGACAGTTTTATCAATCTAAAAGTGAAAGTACCTATGTTAGCTCCAGCAATCCCAGAAGAAATGTATTTTCACACCAGACATGAAATCGCAGCACAGTTCACATGACTGCAGCTGCTTACCAGCGCCCTACGACTCCAGCCCTGGCCAAGGACTCAGTAAGGCTGCAATCACTACATTCAGTCCCTCCCTCCAACACAGAACTGTTATTGGTATGATTTACACTTGAGATCAGATTGCAGGAGCTTGTGTGAAAAGGATCTCCAAATTAAAGATTTAGGCAGAGGTTACCTCTGTTACACCATTAACAAGTGATCACCGAGACTGCCAACAGTGTAAGAAGATTAACATTTCTCTGAGAATTTAATGTGGATAAAGGCAGAGAGAACCCAGAATGGGAGATCTGCTTGCCACGTCTACCTCCCCAGATAAGTCACTGAGCCTACTGCATACAAAACTGCAAACAAGTTCTTAAATACAGAGATGAGGATTACCTGCTGATTTTAGTAAGTCAGTTTATGACGGTGGAGCTTAGAAAGTAAAGGCCAGAGCCATATTTCACCCTACTGAAGAAACAAAGAACTCCGCGTTTCGCAACGGATAACATTCCGGAGATATGGTTTGTGAATTTACAACGGTACACGATACACTTTTATATAATAAAATGCCAGAAATCAGGGCTAGCTAGTAAAGTAATTACGCTATCAAAAAGTTACAGAATTTAAATTAAAACATGCATTTTCCAGCCGTTGATACTGCGCTGTAAATTTTAAGTGTCTTCACTGACAAAGTATAGCTTCAGCATCCAGAGATTTCAGCATCCAAGTTTTCAACCGCATCTGATTCAAATCCTATGTTAAGAGTTCATTCACATGCATCGGTTCTGTTCCCATGAAATGAACACCGTATCACGTTCACTAGCCTTGCATTTAATGCGAGCTAGCAAAACAAATGTTACAGCTGATGCCCAAAGAGAATAGGAAGTTAGGCCTCAAATAACAGGAAATACTACTATACAAATTTAACACGGCATACCAAAGTACAGTTTACAGTACTGTCTCGATATGACTGCCACCAAAAGTGACCTAATACACTTTTATTTCCCTACCAGCTATATAAGGAACGTTTCAGACTTTTTCCACTGCAGATCAGTCAGGTGAATAACTTATTGTACATCTATGAACTTGAAAAATAAAAACCATCTATGTTAGTACGTGGCAACACAAAAGCAGGAAAAAAAACAAAACCAACAACAACAAAAACCAGCTTCATTAAGAATTCTGTCTATATATTTAACTTAAATCTTTCTATAAAATAAAAGGACTAAAACAACAACAACACAACAGCCAACTCTGACACTTGTAATCAAATCAGACTCCGCCATGGTTACCTGTGAATATGACCACCCACCTCCACGCTCTGATGGAGTTCAAACAAACAGGCTTTGGTGAGAACAGAAAGATGGCTCTACCCTTTCCAGGTACGGCTAGAGAACACGTGCATTTTGCACATTGCTTTCTAAAAAATACATTCTACAGGTTTTCCATTTGTAGAAATAACCACCTGTAATAGCTAAGGAAATTAATAAACCGTGTATTTTAAAGTTAGCATTTCTTTCACCTTTACATATTTTAGTGCAAAATATTTTAGGGTGAGGATTTACAACAAAAATGGCAGTAGCAGCAAGAAATCTTCTGTTTTGTACAGTAACAGCAATGCAATGGAGTATTTGTTTTGTTTTTAAATGACAAAACACCACCCTGTGACCAGGATTAGCATACCGAAGTGTTTCAGGCACTGTCTTAATTAAACTAGCACCCCGTTTCATTATGGAACTGATGGACAAAAACGCGTAATGGAGATCAGCTCGGTTTAATTTATGCCAGAGGTTTCCCTCTTAAAGAAGTTGCAAAGGCTTTTACTGTTACCAATCGTGTGAGCAGGAGGGTTCATTTTTTTGGTTATTGGCATGCTCTGAGTAATCAGCTTCAGTCCTTGCTCTGAGAGCATTGCTCACAACTGTAACATTTTGAACCCCTCAGGGCAGTTTCAGTTACGGAACGCTCTTGTGTAGAAATGAGACACTTAAAAACACAGTAGCATAACTAATATTACACCGTTTAAAAATTCACATAAACATTTTTTTGTGGTGAGAAATATTACAATTCTTGTTCTAGACTTTACCTTCTTTAAGTCAAAACCATGGATAACTTACTTTGAGACCGAGATTAAAAAAAAAACAAACAACGAGGTGTTCTTGAAACATCGGAAGGACGTCACATTACCGTTATGCAGCAACTCCTCTTCTCCTTTCTTCCATTCAAAGAAGTAAAATAAACAAGTGATCATGACGCTGATCGCCTCCACTGAACACAAAAAATGCCAGGTCCTTTAATGCACGCTGCAATTACATCATGTTAGACGACGAGGATGAAGAAACAAAGAATTCCAAATATGAAAAACCTGCAGCAGTTCCCAGAGTTATGACCCAGTCGAGTGAAGGCTGGGGATTGGATAGAATTTGGAAATGCGGCTTTGTGTCGAAGGGTTAAGGCATTCCGATTCTCCAGTCATTTTAAAGAAAACTTCCTGTTCCTGCAGTTTTCTGGCAAATTCTTCTTCCAGCGTCTAAGAACAAAATCAGATTGTCAAAGGGGTAAAAGCAAAACACAAGAAGCCTATTAAACAGCTGCCAGCCCGATGCGACGTAACTGCACGCGCCAGTGTAAAAAGTCGCCTACAATTATCAGATTGCAAAAGCACCACGTCCCAGCAACATAAGAACCAACATCATCTGCCTGTAGGTTATTCTTTAAGCTGTGGGAATGTCTGGTGCTTTCCGGTTTGAAATTAAAGAACAAAATATCGACTGCCACAACCACTCTATTTGTTACTGAGCACTCAGTTGCTGTAACGTCCTAATGGCTGCTGAAATACATTCCTACCCCAGATTTACTTCAGCTGTTTTATAGGGAAATACAAACTCATTGCCCTGCAAGAGGAACCCAGTAAGAACCTGATAACATGCACGCCTTTTTCACTGCACCTATTTTATCTTCTTTCATTACACACTGAACTGTGGCAGTTTTGCACAGTAGCTCGGTTTTCCTCTGTGTTATTTTTTGTAGGGTCTGCATTTGCAAGATTGAACATTTCCTTATTTTCTGACTCTGGACTGCCGCAATTTACCTTTTTTCTTGGTCTCAATTTCTCTCTCCATTCCTTCAGTTCTTGGCTGTGCTCTTCATCCAGCTCTTTGAGCTTCTGAGTCTCGTGTTCAACCAGTAGATGGCATTTTTCATTCTTAAAACAAGATAAAAGATAATCCTTGTAAAACTAATTCAGATTAGACAACTCAGTGTTGGTACAGTGACATATGCTGTCCTAATTCTTTTTAATTAGCTTATTCTCTGTAAACACTGACGTACATAATTACAAGATAAAAGTACGTTATGAGTTTACATTATCAAAAGCTGATCTTTCCATCAGAACCAATTGAGATAAGAAATAGTTGTAAATCCACACTGTTGACTGCCACTAAGGGAGCAGCTGACAGCGTCAGTCAGAACTGTGTTTACAGCCTAATAGTGCTATTCAAGGTCATGCAGCATTTCTACTTTGTTTTCTAAAGAAAGTTTTTATAATGTATAAAAATTGATGACAGTAGAAAGGAAGCGGGGTTTGCAGCATAGGAGCTGAGTATTTCAATTGTCAGTGCTAAGGAGCTGAGCCTAACAAATGGGGTCTAGAGAGTGAGACGTGCTTGCACTGAAACAGCCTCAGAATCACCCTGTAACAAGAAAGGAAATCAAATCACAGCAGCTTCACATTCTTTAAGTTGTACAGGCACCTGCTTAACTTTCAGAGGAAACTTTGAAGCACGGCAAAAATACAGTTAAGTATTTGGCTGCATCAAATCTTTGTATTAAGAGCGGCTGGCAGCCCCTAAAGCCCTTCTTGTTTCTAGAGCTGCAGGCCCAACTGGGTCTGATGCAGAGTATGAAAAAAAAGAAAGAAGAAAAAAAACCAGGAATAAAAAGCACTTGGCTACTCCTGAGTGCAGCTAAGGGCCAACTTCTCTTGGTTGGAGGCTCAGAGCAGCCCTAATCTACTCAATTTTACTTGAGCTCAGTCTCACACAGGTTCCCACAGTACTTGGGGTTTTACTGAGGCGTATTAGTAGCACAGCCAGGGGCTGCATTCACAGGAGGCAAGAAAAGTGATCAGTAAATCTAGCTTCCTTGGCCAATGAAAGATTCCTCTATGTGAAGGTTATCAGCAGGTGATCAATTAATACTTGAAAAACTGCCTTGAGTCCTTGAAGCAGGGAAAAAGCAGATTTCATGGAAAAGGAGGCCTTAGCATTTAGCATACGGTATCTGCTTCTACAAAAAGCATACCAAAACTGACATCAAATTCCTTGCTGTAAGGAGAGCATTCCTTCTAAATACCTTCCACAAGCTCAAGCATAAATGGCAGCCTGCGCTTTGTAAAGACAATTTACTTTGAATGTCTTGTGGGCAGTGCCTGGTGCTGCCTACCGCTGTTGTGATTACTGACATTTGAGCAAGAGCAGGTTAGAAGGAGATGCTGCCTACACAGAACAGCACTCGGAACTTGGTAAATACTCCGAGAGTGATCATTTGCTTATGGCTCATGCACTTCTGGGGCGTAAAATGATTTCTTAGTAATGCAAGCTTCTGAGTCTGGTTAAATAGTATGCTGCAGGCCTTTGAAAGCAAAGCTGAAAGAATTCACATGAAGAAAAATGCAGGAAAAAGTGTTTCAGACACAGTAACAGACACAGGCAAAGCAGAATCTTCCCACTGGATGTCCATCTACTATCATCTGTTTCAACCTGTAGCTGATGCAGTTCTCTGATGTTTGCTTCACACTGCAACTGAAGGTCCCGCATTTGATTTTCATGTTTCTGATGCTGCGCCAGTCTCTCATTTTTCTGTCTCTTTTCTTCTTGGATTGCAAACTACAATTGAAAAGACAATTTAGATTGTGACCCTAGAGGCAACAAGTTACCTGAACAGAACAGCTGTACATGACAGGACAAATACAAATGGCATACAGTATTACTATACTGAATGAGTCTAAAATACTTAAATACGTTTAATGGCCCTGAGGTGCAAGACTTCGTTGAACTTCATGAGGACCATGCCTGCCCCCTTCTCCAGCCTGGCTGGTCCTTCTGAATGGCAGCAGACAGCCATACATCAACCTAGTTTTGTACAATCTGCAAACTTGCAGAGTGCGTTCTGTCCCATGATCACATTTGTGTTTATGTCACATCAAGCACTTACACCACTGAGATCATTTTTATTAATTACCTGCTTAATTTTTTCACGATCTTGATCTGGAGAGGCTAATGAATTAATTCTTAAACTTTTCTTAAACATAGCCATTCGAGTCTTTGCTTCACTTCGCTGGATCTTAGGCAGTCTGGCTCTTTCCTGAGTCTGCTTGTTCTTTAACTCTTCAATAAGGCGTTGGTTGTATCTCTGCATTTGTTCCGTTTCCTAAAACATTAACCACATGGAAATGTTGCAGAATACCTCTTACGTCAGAGCATTCGCATCTCTTCTCATCAGCGCACACGTTGTCTGAGTGTTTCTTTCAGGAGAAATGAGACTCAGCCCTTGTGATGCCAGAGGGGCAGATAAGGTCTTCCTTGAATTCCAGAGAGCTCTGGATCATGCTCAACCCATATACAATTCTTTAACGTTCCAAGGAAGACAGATACACTTTACATGTGTTGCTCAACTCCTGAATTATATTTTCACGGTGTCTGTGCTATTCAAAAGGAGAAGCTTCAGTGGAACTGAACTTCCACTACTGCAATGAAAGCAGCAGCCATTATGGGGATTATAATTCCAACGCCCAAGTATATAGAGGTCAGTTTGCAGTGGAGGCCAATTCTGATCCAGTGACCAAGGAAATCCCATTGTCTTTCTGTAGGGTTTAGGCTTCCAAGAATTGTATTCCTTTATTTAGCATATATTATATTAAAAAATAAAAGAGGTTAAACGCCCTGTAGAAAACGTGCTGCCTTCTGGGCTTTCACACGACTTAGCTACACAGAGGCACGTTTCAGTACTTGCCCCAGAGCTCATCTAGTTTCTCATTCTGCTCATTGAATTCCAAGGTGATTTACTAATGAGTGATTTATTTAACCACAAGCCAAAACTCTGCTAATTTTTATGCACAAGCACTATTTGTTATTTTGAATAGCAAAAGGGTGGTGGTGGTTTTGTTGTCGTTTGGTGGATTTCTATTTTAAAGGAATCAAATGGTAAAAATATGACCCCTCATACTTCAGTGTACCCCTGTTAGCGAAGCAAGATCAAGGTTTACCTTTATTCCAACAGAAGGTACAGAATCAGTGCAGCATGGAAATACTCACGTGGGTATTGCCTAAGCAAACAGCTACCACAGAGACTGATTAAAAAAAATAAAGGAGATTATTATACACAAAAGAAAACGTCAAATTCAACACTGACCTTTTCATGCCTCTTAAGCAGCTGATGCCTCTGCATGAAGTACTGATCCTTGAGTTGCTGTTTGAGGAGCTGGTGTTTCTCTTGTAGATGTCGCTCCTCCAGCTCCCAGATCGCAGCTTCGCGAGCTGAGGAGAGAAGACAGGTTCAGAAAGTACAGCACAATCCTTTCTAACCCACCTGCAAGCATACGTTCAGAAGTGACCTACGGTTACATTTTAAAAGCAATGCTATTTGTAAGCAGATGTTTTTATTACTGTTCCGTATCAGCGTTTTATTGAAATGCCGCATAATAACTACCTTTAAGGAGAGACTCACCTCTCATGAGCTGCTGTTTGCTGTTGAGGCAATCTCGTTCAATAGTGGCTAGTTCTGTCTTTTGCTGCTGAATGATTTTCTTCAGAGATGCATCCAGTTCTTGTTGCTGCTTCTGTACAAACTCCTGCTCCTGGTGCAAAGCAATGAATCAATATTGTACTCCCAGCCACACGGCATTTCAATGAAATTCCCAGTTCTCTCAGAATGAGCTATACATGAAAACAAGGTCAGCTACAGAGATTTGAGCTAACATGCCTCAGCTACAGAATTACTGGCTGAATTTTTTTTTACACACAGATTAGGCAAGAGAACACTTAATATTTAAATAATACTTTCAGAAATAAGACCAAGGACAACAGACTAACCAATGACCTACAGTTCATTCCACCTCTCCTCTAAGAAAGCTACAGTTTAAAGGTAGCAAAGACAAGCATGCTCAATATATGGTTGATCTCAGATGTATCAGCGGTTACTGATTCATGGATGTAAGAAAACAGAAGCATTTATGATTATTTTTTTTTTGCTTTGGATTATTAGGTAAAGCTGAGTTATTTATGTGTTAGTTTCAGAATTGTGTCTCGATCTCAAGTTGTTCATCACATCATGAATGCAAAGCTAATGGCAGAGGTTTGGGATCCTGTGTGACTGCAAAGAAGACACCCAATGGCTTTTATGGGAATTGCACTCTGCAGCACTACTGAGCTCAGCATGCCAGAGCTGACCCAGCTCCTCACAAATGATTTGCCATCTGTGTGATGCAGTCTGCACCTTCCATTCATTATCCAGCGTACCTCGGGCACTGCGCTACATCATGAGAACTGACAGTAGTAAGAATCCCCGTCCATGCTGCGAGAACACACCATTGTATTGCTTCTTTGCAACTATCAAGAAAACCCAACCTCAGACTACATCTACTGGCACACAGGCATGCACACACACACCCCTCAAGAAATTAATGCAGATGTTTCTACCAGGACATAAAGGTTAAAAAAAAAAAAAGCACGATGCAGTGTCCTTCCGAGCCAAAACAGGCAGCTGAAGCATTTGCTGGTACACACAGTGAAGTTAAAGATGGCCTGCTGGATGGGAGGTGGCGTGAGACTGAAAACACTGCAGGCGATTGCTGCAAGGCCTCCTGAGCTAGCGATCTGTTTTCTTTTTACTGAGCCTTGCAAAGAGCCATCAGCAACATGCAGAACTGCGCGTTAATTAAAAATACTTTATATTACAACCAGGAGAATCTTGGTCTTCATTTTCATGAAATGTTACAGAAAAATAGTTGAGTTTCTCATGTCTCCCAGTGGGCAGCAGAGTTAAGCTTACACAGGTAACAGAAATCCAGAGGTGGAATAAGCTGCTGCAAGTTCAGAAAGGAGCACGGCTGAGGGTGCAAAACAGACTGGGAGGCCAGGTTTGTGAATGATGTCAGGCATTCCTAATCAAATGTATGAGCTGATGGAAAAATACTGTTGTGTTTCCCTTTCTAGTTGGAAAAGGAGAAAACTAAAAGTTTATTTTGAGCAAGCAGGCACATAATTAATAGTATGTTTGATCTCTAGTAATCTTTTTTTTATCTGGGAAGTGCAGAGGGACAGCTGCTCTAGTGTAGTCACAGTCAAAAAATGTTATGCTGGGGATTTACTGTCAATCATTTAAATATCATTGCTTCCATATCTACTTACAACACATTAAAAAAAAAACACCCAAAACACACAAAAAAATCCTTGCTAATTGTTAGCACTGAGGTAAAGCTGGCAATCTCAGAAAGCAGGCATGCAACAAAGATCATAGACCTTACTCAGGAACATGCTGGATGATGCAAAAGGCAGTCTGCCTCTTTAAAATAACAGCTTGGTTCTGCCCAGATTCTTAAACCAGTATCTTCACAATCCACAAGTTGACTGCGCACACAGCATTCAAGTCACACAAGTGTTTCTCACATGTGCTGAGCAAATAAACACCTGAGAACGTTACTGTATCATGTTTGTGAGAAACTTCAGTGCTCTGCCCAGAGTTAGCGATGCTGTCCTTTTATATATATATGGATAGATAGTGTAGTTATATACATTTTTGCTAACTTGTTTGGAGGCAGCAGTGAAACTGATCAGCACATATGAGCAGAAAGAGAAAACATCTGGAACATTAGGGAAATAAAACTTCTGGGTTGTATTTTGGGACTTACATCCTGCATTTGTGCGTTGAAAAGCGTACATGAAGACAACTGAAAAGACTGAATCATAACCTGAGCAACGCCCTGTGGGACACAATGTACTTCCTATGTCAGAATACAATGAAATATAGTGCTGGTCTTAAAAAAGAAAAAAGAAGAAATGAGACTCTGTTGTGTCAATAATACACATTTAAAACCTCAAGGCTAATGGAACAAAGTAGACACAAGAGAATTTTTGGATATTAAAGTGGAACATTTGCACTTTGTCTAGCACTGCGCCATTCCAAGTAAGGATCTTCCACCTTTAAAACTCCTTCTTCAACAAACTGAAACCAGCAGAGGAAACAAAGTCATCACAAACACTGCAAACATTCAGTTCCTGAATTGTTTCCTTAACAACATCAGAGACACAAATCCTCAGCACAGAGAGCGCTGCAACTCAATCAAATTCTATGCCGGGAAATCCCCTCCTGAACAGGCCATGTAATCAAACAAAGTTGCTGTTATTTTCTGCCAAGTCACTCACATGAACCTTTAATCTAAGTTACTTGATCTAAAACTGCCCTGTTGCGGGCAAATTTGCTCTTGTACAGGCTATGGCCACCGCAAGAACAGACAGCTCACGTAAAGGCAGCAAGTCTGAAAGCATGAAGCTATGATGTCTTCTAGTTTCCATTCATCTGCGTCTGGGCATTACGTAAATTCATTTGACCTAATCTTTTAGAAGAAGGGGACTTTTCACAAGGGCATGTAGCGATAGGACAAACAAAAAGAAGGGGAGATTTAGATCAAATATGTTCTTCCCCACAGGGAGGTGAGGCGCTGGCTCTGCCACCCAGAGAGCGGTGGGTTCCCCATCGCTGGAGCTGCCCAAGGCTGGATTGGATGGGGCCCCAGGCCCTGATCTGGTGGGGGCACCCAGCTTACAGCAGGGGGTGGAACTGCACAGCCCTTAAGGTCCCCTCCAGCCCAACCATCTTGTGATTCTGCGATAATCTGTTGTGCCGCTAGGAATGACTCCTTGTGCTTACAGATTCGATGTATTTTCCGCCTCTGATTATATTACTCAAAAAATAACTTCTGACTCAAACTTTTATAATTTGATGGACTTGTGGGGGTACTCACAGCTCATAAAAGCACTGCAATGGAATTTGTCATAGTAAAATACAGTTTTTTGGCACACCATACATAACGCTAAGCTTAACAGCACAAACCCGGAACTCACTGCTCCTGCATTTCTACATATACTGTATGGTAAGCGATAGGGGAGTATTTGAAGAAAGAGCACACAGAGTTAGTCTGAGTTAAGTTTCATATTCATTCAACAACAACAACAACAAGTGAAATTCCGGAGCTGTGTGAATACTGCTGCCTTTTGTATTTTAGTAGCTTGAAGCTGCCGCTGTTACCTGAGCATGCTGGCTTTGTGCAAGCTCCTCTTTCGTGCGTTTCAGGAGCTCTTTTCTCAGCTCTTTTGGTGCTTTCTCCACTTCACAAAAAACCTACAGTATATATAAGCATGCAGAAGGTGGCGAAAAGAACACTTTCTCCACAGCAAGCATTATTGTGAACACAGGACATGCAGGTCAAGCACTAGAGGTATACTGGAAAGCATGCAATACTTCAGTGGCAGGGATGTTAGTTTAGAGAAAAGAGCTTAGAGAAAAGAAAAGGAGCAACGCATGCTTTAGGTATGCCAGTGCAAGAAGGAGATATATACCAGCTTCTTTTTGCATGCAAATGCTGTCCAGCGCTCTCAGAAATGGCAGTCGCTTGCTTTTTCATGCAGCAGCTACAACAGGCAATAGCTGAGAAAACCACCACTTGCAAAAGTGGTATTTCTTGAAGCACTGTAAAAGGGACTATGGAGTATGTTTACTTCACAGTAAAGCTGTGAAAAATTGTTGGAAGCTTAAATAAATCCTCAGTAAAATAAATGAGCCATTTCTGACACTATCTTGAATACGAATTTATAAGATGTTCTTGTTAAGCGTCACCACCACGAACAACATCTATGCAGGGCAAGTCTTTAAAAATGATCACAGAAAAAATATTAAATGGTTGTGAATGTTCAGAAGAATTTAAAAGCAAAAAACACCAACGCCCAATTGTTTGTAAGAAAGTTTCCATTCCACTTTGCTGGAGTGGAACGTTTGTTTCAGTTTGAGGCGAATTAGACAGGAATTGAAGAAATCTTCCAAATATAACTTGGCTAATCAGGCTGACAAGCACCTGAATCTCTTACTTTGCTGACGGTCGTTTTGTGGTGGGTTTTGTTTGTCTTTAAGAAAAACTTGGAAGAATTCCAAAAATGAACGCTGCACACACCTCAGTATAGCACGGGTAGCTTAGAGCACCAGCTGCGTTTTCCTTCAGACTCTAGTTCGCCCTCTTAAGCTGCAAATACAAAGCCCTACAGCCAGAAACAAATGTCTGTTTGTTTAATACTGGAAGCATCATCAGAAAACAGAGTCCAAATCACCACATGCTATTCCTGTTTCCGTGAAAGAACTGCTTTTAGCTCAGAGCAATATTTAATGTCCTTCCCGCTTTCCCATGTAGTACCCAATCACCAGAAAACAGAAAGAGACTCAAAAATGCGAGAGGTTCCACAAAAAGAAGAAAATGGTTATTTATGAGCATACAGTTCACACTGAACGCAACATTTTTTTTCTATACACTTTTATACTATGGGATCATTCTATGCAAAAGCATAGACAGTACAGTTTGTTTGTTTTTTTAAAGAAGTCTCTAGAAGTCCAAGAGCAAAGACTGGAGACATTTGTGTACAAACAAGCACAACAAAACTGATCTGAGAATGAAATAAAGCAACTTTTATGATGCTAGACACACAGAGGTACACCACTCCTCTTATTCTAAAGCAAATACATTAACAGCGTAAGGTGTCAGTGTCAAAACATTGCTCACTTTGCCTTAGCACTACAACACACGTGAAATTAACTAGAAAAGATTTTAGGCCATCAGATTTTCTCTTAGCTCTCCTTTTGGAGGTAAAGAACAAGACTGACGCTTCAGATAACAGCGCACAGGGTTCTGGGAGACCTAACCTCAACCATTTGCTATGGCCATACTCTTTGTTTTCTGTACAGCCATCCTTGTCTCTTACCTCCTTCTTCTTGTTCTTCAGCATGTTCTGGAATTTGGACAGCTCTTTCTCCTGCTCAGCTTTGATGCGCTTCGCTTCATCCCGTAACCGATTTGTGTGCTCCTGCTCCAAGCGCTCTATTGTCTGCTTCTGCTGCTTCTCCAGATTCTCTATTTCCTGGTCGTACTGCCGCTTCTTACCCTGTTGAGAAAACAGAAAAGCACAGCTGGCAGGCAGGTTCTACCACACAAGCCACGCGCCCCATAATGCAAAAACATTGCTGTTATTAGCAAGAATGAAAACTGAACGATAGCCATCACAGAAGGAAACGCCTGTATTGTTGCTACTAGCATTCTGCCGACTCCGTCAAGATGCCACACTGCAAGGGCACCGAAATTCAAATACTCACTGTCATTTCCTGTTCAAAACGCCTGTACATCTGCTCCCGCTGCTGTAGGAGCTTGTTGCTGAGCTGCTGTTGGGCTCTCTGCTCCTCTTTCTGAAGAAGCCTCAGCTCTCTCAGCTCCTGACGCCTAAGAATAAAAAGGAACAGTTCGTATCGATGGGAAAATAAAACTACAAAAGAAAAAGCACTGACAGCTTAGATCCAGTAAAGCTAGTTTGAATCCTCTCACTGAGAAACAGTTTGCATTTATTTCTACGGACAGAAAAAAAAAAAACAACTTAAGTCCCCAAATATGACCAAAACCAACTGCTACGTTCAAGACACCGTAATCTCTTGCAAAATTTACTCTTGGAAAAGCTTACCGCAGGAATCTCATTTCTTCACTTTTGGAGTCATTTTCAGTCACTATTTTTGATGTCGTTACGCTCACTTCTACTCCATCAACAACAAACTTCCGAGTTTTCTTTAAAGTTTTCTTCTGTCTCCTGGTTTCCTGAATAAAGCATAGGGAAACTGGTCTGTATTGAAGCTGTACTCACTCTTCCTTTTTTTTTTTTTCTTGTTTTAAATTCTCTTAATACAATATTAAGTTACTGAAGTGCTCGTATGGAGGCGTACTGCATAGCAATCAGGGCATCTTCTTCGCAAGTACCTAATTTACTTAGTGGGAACTTGAAAAACTGTCATGAAATGAAACGTTCTTTTCTCAAAGGAAAACTGATTATTGGTCATCCAAATTGCCATTCAGAGGAAAAAACAACTGGTAAGCCCTGACCAAAACAGACTCAGTTTGATTTTCAGGAGCTGAAGAGTCACAATCACTGCCTGCTTTTGCCTATAATTTTCCCCAGCCAGCAATAAAGGTGTCTAATTGGGAAAAGCAATACTGAGAGCCAGCGATGTTTGATGTTTAACTCATCTGCTCACCTGTGCTTTGGAAATAAATTCAACTAGCAATGTGCTGCTATTTTGGTTGGTCTTGATTTTAATTCTTACATGACAGCAGCCAATACTCATATGACGATGATGACCCTGCTGATAGAATGGGGGTAATTCCCACCTCTCAGAGCTGCTGTTGTTTCATTACTGGACAAAAGAGATCCCAGCTGAAACTTTGCCTCCATTGTGTTAAGGCTACCGCAAATACATTGAAGTCATGACAGCAGAGCTATTTCAAGTTGTCCTTTGTTTGTTTGTTCTTGTTTTTTTCTACACCGTTACTACTTCATGTGGCAACAATCATATCAGTATAAAGATAAAAGTGAAATTCATATTCTGGAATGCGCTTCATCCAAATATGCCCATTCATCCCAGCATTACTGCTGCAGTACAGCACAAAGGAGTAGTGTCTGGCATACGCAAACTCGAGACAGTCTGCCTTAGATCTTTTAAATCTAAACAAAAACGTAAGATGGAAGTGACAGGAATTCAGTGTGAGATTCAGACACCGAAAGAGATTTGTCCTGGTAAAGCAGGGATTCTGAGCAGGGTAAGGCACCAAACCAGTCTTCTTGAATATTAGCTCTGAACTACAACTGTGCACAAATCTTCGTGTTTAATAGTTAAACTTTGTTATATGCACTTCACTTTATTACAATATAACCATGAAACAAATTAAGAAGATAATCAGCAGTTCTGTAGCTGCTGGCTTGGCTGCACAAAACCCAGACGTGTACTGAATGCACAATGCAGAACATCCCCATTCACACACATTCCTGTATTCTACACAGCCACACAAGTTTTTCAGTCTGTTTTCTTACTTACAAATGCCAAACTTGGAGATGGTTTTAGTATTGCTTTTATTGCGGTTATATTATCTGCGGTTGGACTTGATGATCTTTTGAGGTCCCTTCCAACCTGAGTGATTCTATGATTCTATGATTGCATTCATATAGGATTCACATGGGATTTTATATTAAAAATGTTATTGCTTGTACTTACCTGTAAAGATATTGATCCCGTCTCCTTGTTTTTACTAAGGAAACTAGAAATTGACAAGTTCAAATCAATGCTGCTGTTATCAGCCGTAGAACCCGTGCCTGAATCTGCATCATTTTCCTTCAGGTTCTCAGATTCCAGCTGCTGTAACGTTTCAGTACTGTCTTGATTATCCATTTTGACCTTTTCATTATTTTCTTCAGTGCTAATACTAATACTGGGGACCGGAGTGAGTTCAGAGTCATCAGCTTGTTCGTTGGTAGCGTCTTGAAGCTTGTTCTTCATTACTTTATCAGAAGAAACTTCTGGCTGCTCTTCGTCCATTCGAATATTGTTTTCCTGGATATTCTCAGCTCTGCGCTCTTCTGGATTCTGGTCCACCTCAGTCTGTTCATCCACCATTTTATTAGAAATACCCTCAGGCCCGTCCTGTATTGCCTTCTGGCCTACGTCATCTTCTCCAGAGTCTTTGCTCTCCATTTCTTCCATGCTACTTATTTTACAGATATTCTCATTTTCACTTTCTGCCAGCTTCTTCTCTACTTTGATCTCTTTATCTTGGCTTTCTGATGGAGTTTCTTCAGAGCTGATTATCTCAAGGACCTGCTTAGCCTGACTTTCCACTGGCTTATCCGATGTCTCAGGTATTTTATCCCCATCGCTGAGCTGTGTTTCAGCAATACCACCTATCTCCTTAATGTTTTCAATTCCGTGCTTTATGAGTTCCTTTTCTTCATCTGACACTTTATCCTCAGCACTAGGCACAGAGTCTGTAGTGACGTCTATTACCGCCTCTTTCTGAGCTTCCTCTTCATCTTCCTTTTGCTCTACGGTATTTTCTGCAGTGACCTTTTCATTCTCACTCTCTGAGAGATCTGTTCTGATTTCCTCTTCTTTTTCACCTGTTTCCCCAGAAACAGCTTCTCCAGTTCCTACACCATCATCAACTCTAGGTACCACCTGCAGTTCATTTTCCTCTTTTTGTTCATTTCCTATGTCATTTTCTTTCTTCGTTTTTAAGTTGCGTTCATCCTTTATTTCTGGTTTTGTTACTGCATTAAGTTCTTTCCTTCCTTTCTGAGGTTCTGTATCTTCAGCCGTTTCTTCCAGACTTTCTGTATTCTTTTCAATTGGCAATATTTTGCCTTGCTCAACTTCACCAGTTGGCACAGAACCATTCTGCACTTTGATGTCACCGCCAACAACACCAGGTATGCTTTCAGCTGTTTTCCTAATTTTAATGTCCTGAGAGTCATCTTCAATTGTTTTATCATCTGGAAAGATAGTGTTGCTTTTCTCCTCAATAGCATTACTTTCTGTTTTCTCAGAAAGAGATTCCAGAACGGAGGCATTCTGTGAAAGCTTATCCTCTTCAGAGCTGGCAATACTAAGGTCAGAAGATGCACGCTTGTCTGCAGGTAACTGCTGAAAAATTAAAGAAAGAAAAATACTTAATCGCTTTCAAATTTAATTAAAGCACAGTTCTATTGAAGAATATCCAATGAGATGAATACATCGTGTTTACAGAAAATGTTACATGAATGCTATAGCGCTTGATAGGGGTTACCAGAGGACAAACACCTGAACTGCAGAGCTGGGCTCCAAAGAGAACATTCCCCAAAAACGCTCTCCCATGCCTCAGAAGGTAATAAAATTTACTGTGACTGAAGAAAAGGGATCATGGTCAGCCTTACTGCCAGGCGCTTCACAGAATCCTCAGGAGTCTTTATGCAATCCCATCGCTCCCTACTTTAGTAGTTCATTTTCCCTGGCAGCCCCATCTACACCCAGATTTGAAAAACACGGCTTTGTGTCAGTTTGGTAGGAAGGATTAACGCAGTTTTAATTAGTACAGAACTGATAGAATTCAATACTAAGAACCCCTTCTGCTTCATCAAATATATCATCTCTCCTGTTGTTCTTTGATAGAAACACTTTTTTTCTTTTGAATCACCATGAAGCTCCATTAAAATGGTGAAAACTTCCAGCACAGCTGAGTAAGTAGTAATACTGAACTGGAATAGAAACAGTTACATAACTGTAGAAATTGCTGTCGCTGAAATCTGAATGATTATCAGATTACATACAGAAGTAAAAAAGAATATCAGTGAAGAATCATTTTAACCATAATTGCTCTTCCATTGTTCAAGGTGATTACGGTACCTCTGGCTGTACTCACTGCTAGAACCCTGTAATTTGTAGATCAGGCTTTTGATTTGCCAGTGGGAACCATACTAGGCTAGTTATTGTACCAAGCATGGCTATGATCACACACATCCTACACCTGAAGGCTTCCCTAAGCAGACAGAAAACAACCTTTTAATCTGAAAGTGCATGTAATAGACCTTTCTGTTTGTGTCATTCTAGAAGCTTAGTGTTCTCCAAGCAGTTTTTAAAACGAATGCAGTACAGTAAATGTATCTACATCACAGCTTCCTAGGCTGGGACAGGAATCACCCCCAGTAGTTCACAGCACTGAGGCACAATTACTTAAGTTACCGTGCAACTCAATTGAGTTGCAGGGTGACCTTCACCCCCCAACTCACCTGGAGATCGATAGCTTAGCTGCTAATCAGCTGATGGAGGTGGTGGGTGATGCTCTCGGGGACTGAGAATAAGTCCTGGAGAAAGCCAGTGAGAACGCACACTTCCAGAGATGTGCTCGGGGTGGGAAGCGGTATGGAGGCCAGGGAACACAACTGGCTCAGTGAGGTATGAGGAGAAAATGGAGGTGTACCTCTTGTGCTGGCAATGGCAGCCACCAGCAGTACTGGTCACCGTCCATGCTGACAGTGCTTGAATCAGTTATGCCAGAGAGCCAACTGCACGTACACTGCAGCCTACTACCAAATCACTGAATGTTGGGGCGTTGCCCTCTGACAAACTGAATCTGCTGTGGGACTCTTTAAAATTACACTCATAAATACAATCTCCTCTTGGTAAAATTTGTTTTCTTGACTTTGGACACTGTTCTTTTGACAGTCACACTTAGCTTGCTGTATAACACTCTCACACTTCCCTTCTTGGTTTAAGCATCATGAAATATACAAATATGTTTTTTAGTCATTTAGACTTAAGCCTTTTATACATAAGCATTCCACACCGCATACACACGTAAAAACAAATGAAGACAACAGACTTCGTTATTAGTTCTTAATGAGCTTAAGAGCATGCTAATTTTGAAAGCACTGACTATTTATAATAAGGTTATCTTATGTTTATGCTGTAACGCTCAGATGACTTGAAGTGAAAGTTGGGTGAAACACCAGAAAATTGAGAAATCCATAGAAAATTTGTGACTGCAACTATTTGCATATTTAAACAACTACATTTTGAACTGACCAGAGAATTGTCTGTTTCCTCTTCTTCATCCTCATCTTTACCGTCTTCCACTTCTTCCGTAACTTCTGCCTTAGCTTCTGCAATCAATTCTCTTATTGGTTTATTGGAAGTAACGGTAACAAACGGATGCTTGTGAAAACAATAAGAAAAAAGAAAGCACACCGTTAAGTGCTCACCTCACTGTACGCAATTTGAAAAGCATCTCTTAAAAGAAATATCGGCTGCGGAGAAACACTGCTCTGATTCTCTCAACCTCTAAAACCCATTCTAACATTAATCCTAACTGTTTCAGTTCTTTCTGGTGAAGTTTTAAATTCAACACATTTGTAATCGAATAGACTGTGTAAGAAGTCTAACAAATACGATAAAAACGCACATTATTCATTGCTACTGACCTTTGTCATCGTCCAAAGAATAAAAGTAGAGAGATTTTTTAAAAGATTATTTTTCCTGGAAATGGTTTTCATTCCTTTTCAGTTCCACAGTAAAACTATTTCCTGCAAAGTTTTATCTCAAAAACAAAAAAAAGGCTTTTCTCTTTGCAGTGTTTTTTCCTAACAAGAATGCAGAAACCTGCATTTTTCTTTAAGGGAAAGCAGATACCCGCTCTTCTCCCACTCCTACAACCTTAATCTTCTTTCTCTGATTGGCCCTTCTGCTTAAACCTATTCAACATGTCAGATGTATTCCGGATAAAGTAAATGCGTGCTGACGTTAAACAGAATCAAACGCACCTGGTCACATCTATTTCTGTTTAGCTATTCTGCAGTGACAGCATTACAGGAGGCAGCCCAGCACTAAAGCTTTTAGAACACCTGTCAGCAATTGTCTCCTTACGTAAATATCAGCTCCACCCATTGCAAGCATCGAAGTATAATTTAAGTGCTTGTGCAAAATAATTAATTACAACTCATCAAAACATGTAAACAAAGAATTTGATCTGCACCTTGTATTATTTTGTCAGCTTTTTACTGAAAAAAGATCTTCCAACAATATTAAGAACATAGTGCACAAGCACCTCAGACACCTGAAGGTATTTCAATAGTTACTCTGCCTTTAAAAGAATATAAAGCGTTTGTCTTCAAACAACAGCTCTGAAGAATGAATTCCTCCTACCTGCAGGAGTTGTGTTGCACTCCACCTTGCGTCTACATTCTTTTCCAAACATTTCTTCAGAAAGTCTTTAAAATCCGATGACCTACACACAAAGCAAACCAGCAGCGTCTTTTCTTTAGTCTCGATGTGAGATGAGCGTGTAGTGAAACAGCTTTTTCGCTTTCATATGCATCTACACTACAACTTCAGGTCCTTCTATTGGTTTAGACAAAGACAACGACTGGATAGATAGACCAACGTGACTCATGTCATCTTTAATACGTTTTTCCATTTCTAGAAGAGTTTACTTTTGGCTCAGAATTTACAGTACAGCCCATCTGCTATACCATTAACTGAATCTCACAAGGATATCACAGTGATCAAGTAGATAACAGCTTTTTTTTAATGTCTTCTCAGTGTAAAAATACTTAACTCTTTTGTTTCCCAATGTTGAGAGGGTCATATATTTTAATGCAAAACCTGGCAAGTCCTCAAATTCGGTAATATTTCAGTATTAAGTCTTCTATAAAGAACTACAACAAAAACACCACAATCTCTGCTGTATCAGATCATAAACAAATAAAACACGCAGAGTATATACAGAAAATGAACCTGGCTTCATGCATAAAACCAAGACCATAAAGTTCAGCAATGCTGAGCCTCTGAACAGAAGTTAAGTCACACATTGCCTTACGGTCAGGTTCTACAAACAAGGGTGGGAAAGTTACCAATGATAATACGAACCATTTTGAAGGCTGAGCTAATGTGGGTGGATCAGATTTTGCTATTTTCAGGAGCACTCGCATTGGATTCAATTCATGGTGAGGTGGCTCTATTTGAGCCATTTCAATTAAAGTAATGCCGAGAGACCAAATGTCAGCCTTATAATCGTAAGGCCTGTCTTTAGATGTCTCACACATTACTACTTCTGGAGCCATCCTGCAAACAGAGGAATGAAGTACCAGATTAGAAAATGCACTCCAATCTTACGGAAAACGTTCTAAACAATCTGAATTTCTTGCAGCATTTTTAAGAAGCAGATTCTGCTCTTAATACATTTATGCTCTCTCGAGCTTACAGCGTTACAGTATTAACAAAGGTAATATTAGGATATCGGTTCTAACTCAAATTCAGCAGAACAACGCACTTACCAATACGGTGTGCCGATAAAAGAATCCCTTCTTTGTATGGTTCTTGTGTTTTTAGCTGATACTCCAAAATCCGCTTAAAGTGAATGAGAAAACACTGTTAACTTGAAGGTGGAAAACACAGTGTATTTTTATATCTTACGGCTCTTTTTCAGATGTCTGATATTCCAAAGCAGGCATTCTGCTGCATTGAAAATTCAAAGTGAAATAGAAGTATTTGCATTCTGATAACTGCCTACTCAGGCTTTCAGGTTTTGTAGTATTCCTAGTAAAAGATACTGAGTAAATCCTGCTCTCCGTTGCTAACAAAAAGTAATGCCAACGCTGAGCTGTGTGTGGCAAGGCAGAGGCATGTATCTGCAATAGGAATAAGCAGGTTAAGTTATTTTAATTAGAAAATGACTTCAGTGTAGGAAGGCTGTAATGCTCAGATACAGCTTATGAACTCTTATTAATTCAAATAATCATTCAATTTTTGTTTCCGTTATTTAAATTCTCCAAAAGTGAGGCTTTATGTTTCACTTTTTCCTCTGCGTCATTTGTCTTTAAAGCACTGTGTGTTTTAGAGGAGGAAAAAAAAAAAAGAGATGACATTTAAATATAAATATTGGCTTATTATGGATGTGACTTTCCTTAATGAAAATACAGAGATTATAGAAAAGGAACAAAACAGCCATATGCTGCTGTCCTTAATCGGTACCAATTGACTCCATGGGCTCAACACTTGAGAAGCCTGATTTTGCTCTGTGAGGTGGGAAAGAAAGGATTAAGGGAGCTATTTGTTCAAATGCAAAGCCTGAAACACCGAGGGGACTACAGATACTGAAGTAATAAAGCACACATGCAATAGGAAAAAAATCATTTCCCATTCAAGTATTTATAAAGCAAGGAATTATCCACTTCTGCGTGTACCTGAAACAAGAAGTACAGAGAACTTAGAAGAGCTAAAACACTTTTTCAAGGGATGCTGTACACTTCAGAAGAGGAAAGTAAATTAGATTTGAAAAATGTTTAAAATGCTTTATATGCATGTTAATTAGCGAGCCTGAATACATCACTAAATATATATATATGGGGGAAAACTCTCTCTGGTCTGAACTGCAAAGTAGTATCTTGACAGCCTGCACAGAGCTGTGTTACAGCCAAGTTTGACAAAAGCTTAAAATAGTTACAGTCCATATGAGGAAGAGCCAGCTTATAATTATAATGAACAGAAGCAAATTCTTGTCTCCCTCACCATGAGGCTTACTATGATTTTTATTTTCCCTTATACAGTAATACTCAGAAATTAAGGGGGTGATTCCATTATATTTATAAACGTGCCCCATGAGAATGAGTCCATGACTTAAGTCTTCAGGCTTCCAAGAAAAAGCAAAAGATCAACAACATTTGTGGATGAAGAGAAAGGCACGTGTTAAATATTAGAGCTACAAATAATAACCTTATGCAAGGAAACCGTTCAATGCTATAGTTACAAAGAACAACCTTGCGCAAGGAAATCCATGCAAAAACACAGCTACACGAACCAATAATCCAGCCACGCAGGTTCTTAATTAGCTGTCATCTTAATAGCTTATATCCATCTGCCTGTAATGAAGCCCTGAACCTAACGGATCCAGACAACTCCTATCTTTTTTTCTACTGGAAAAAACTGAGATACTTTTATTTATACCAAGAGAATAAATTTAACTAACAGAAAATGGCACCAGGTACCCCTTTTGAGTCATGGCAAAGAACGTTCATTTTCAAAACTAAAAACTATAAAAAGGAAGTTTCCACAATTAGGTAAATTAATGTATAATTAAGCATGCTGCGTTCTAGGGAAGTTTCACACGTAAATGCTCACCCAGTTTAATGTCTCCATCCAATGTGAAAAGAATATTGCCGGCTTTTAGATCTCTGTGGATGATCTTATTTTCATGCAAGTAGTTCAACGCTTCCAGTGTCTGCCTGCACACCACTTTGATCTGCGGCTCCGTTAATGGCCTTTCCAGCTCTGAAAGAGAAGGAGGCAGAAATAAGCACACAATTCGTGCATGTTTATGTTATTTGTTCACAGCAAACACTATATATGTTAAAAAAACCCACATCAATCTGTCAGATTCTGAACACCACATCGCTCCGTTTGGGTTAACAGCAACATTTCCAATTATTTCAGTGAAACAAAAATGTCACCTCTTCATCAGCCCCTCCTCATGAAGAGCTGTGCACACCTACCTATCTGAACTGTGAAAAAACCACAGAGTACAGAGATTGGGTACCTGTTCTGTGATACGCATCAGTGTTGTTAAAGAGATCCCTTACTTACTGGTATTAGCATGCACTAATTGGAGGAGTAAGCACAGAGAACTTAACTAAGATTGATGCACAATAAAAATCACAATGTAAACTGGAGGACGACTGGAGAAGGGGAATAACGGGATCCTGAAAAAGGATCGGTATAGATCATGTTAAAACAAAAGGAGAGCTCCATAAGGATATGAAAACAGCTCATCACATTCACTACAAGGATCGAGACATTAAAAAGGGTTTTGAGAAGTAAATAAATGCTTTAAAAATGAGAGAAAATTCATCTAACCGCAGGACTCATCGTATCCACAGATACTGCTGTAAATACTTTTTTAAGGACCCCAACATTCAACACGTGTACCACACCTATTACACACACATTTGCATTTCAAAGCAATCTGTGAACAATCTGTGCTTAAAATACTTTATCAGTTTAAAGATGTTATGAAATTAAATATTGGAAACAACTTATTTACCCAACATTACTGCATCTACTGCTCCACCTGCACAAAATTCGATCAGGATCTGTATATAAACAAAAGAATACATCAATTACAAATTAAGTAGTTCTGCTGGGCTGAACCTTTGATTAAGGGAGCATTACTGGGAGATTACAGCTTCAGACTATTTGACCTTGAAAACGTTTGCACTAACCTCTACACGATATTAATACTAACAGGCTAACAGTAGGGCTGTGAAGCAGACATAAATTATTTGAAAAACGCTTGGAGATCCTCAGAGTGTTAATCCAAAGATAAAATTCCACAGTACAAAGTATTAAGGTCAGCTTGAATCCCACCAGTAATGTGATTTACATGATCTCTGTGAACTCACTTCTCAGTTATTGTACTGCACGTTTATACAATAATCTCTGATTGAACGGTCCAAGCAGAAGAGCTACATGATTTTCCAGCAGATGTTATCCCCGTGTTAATTTGCTTCAGGTGACATGAAAATATGGACAAATAATCTTTAAAATGCTGGAAAATGAATCATTTCAGTTTTCCTCCATTTTCACTGCTCTCTATAACACATCAATGCTTTTATCCCAGAATCTAACAATACCACAGCATCTCAATCTTCAGTTCTCAGCTTACGCGTGAAACAGAAATCAACTGCACTGTCACTGCTTGGGGGCACAAACTCTGCTGACACGTAGGACAGAAAGAACATAAAACAGAGGAGAAAAAGGGCAGACAAAGAGAATGAGGAGAGCAGGGATGTGAGGAGAGGTCATCCAAGAGTGCCACCCCAACCTTCATTGAGTGTTTTTCTTCCTTAATTTCAACTCTGAACGTTAAACTGTCGTTTTCTGTCTGACAGCTGAAGAATATTTTGGTCAGAAATCTAACAAAGCTCTGGGAAGTCTTTTGCTTTAGAGTGCTTTTAGAATCAGAGCATAACTGCTCAGAGTAAGAAACTTCAAATTACTGCTTACACAATAACACTTTTACCACTCATGTGACCACCTGAAATTACTGTTTGAATTAATATGATACTAACACACGTACTATGTAATGTAACTCTGCGAGTTCTTCAAACCATTCTCTCACTTAATGCTTCCGAATACCTACTGCCAAGTAACTGAAGAGTAGGAAATTCTATATGAAGAATTCTTCTCTGCACAATTTTAAGTTTTGTCTGACAATCTGACGAAGGTCCCTTTGGTACAGAAATGGTGTTTCTAAAGCTGGAAAGCAAAACCATACTCTTCATGTTTGAATCTCTTTTGTTTTCTCTTTTCCCCCTCCATTAAGTTCCATTTATGTACCACATCAGAGTGGTGAGCAAACCACTCTGAGCCTTCCCTGTCTCTCGCTTTCACAGCTCTATCTTCTCTGTGATTACAGATGTATCATTTCATTTTACAACTGTTCGTTTCCCTTCTAGCTTTAATCTGCCAGCAAGCCTATTTTAACTCAGTTTCCCATTCTGCTTCCATGCAGAGCTGCTTTCGTGCTCACCTCTCTGCATGGAAATTTCTTCATAATTCCAATTGTTCCATTCCATTATTCCACTGTATTACATAATATCATTCTACACCACATTCGGGTTACAGAAACTCTTCACAGAGTTAATCAGAATCATCAGGAAACATGGTATTGCAATTCAATTGTTCCCATGCTTAAAAGAAAAAGCTTAATTAAAAGAAAATTTCTGTGGAGTTTTACATTTCTTTTAGGGTATCTTTTTGGATTACAAACTCCTTTTAAGGAGACGTGTGTTCTTAGCATAATCCCCAAAGCACTTAAAATACTGCATCGAACCATTCAGAAGGAAAGAATAATTTTCATAGCTCAAGCAAGTCAGTGCATGGGACACAGCAGAAAACTGAGGTGCACTCATACGTACACCCATACGGACACCCACTGCACTTCCTTCTGCAAACATCAATAAAAGAATAACTGTTGAAGTCCTGGTGAACTCTCCTTGCTGGAAGCACCAACAAAACCACTCGTATGTATCTAAAATGCTTACTTCCCAAGCTGACCTTTTCAGCCTATTATTTATTACACAGCTGCAAATTCCTAGTCTCATTCTAAACTGTGCAAACGTAATTAACATTTGAATCCTGCTGTAACAATTCAGCACCAAGAACTCTCCCCATACACCAAAATGAACTGCTCATTTCCCAGCTCTACATTCAAACTGCTGACTCAGAGCAGCTCGTTTTGGCAGTGATGGCTTCCTAGAAGTCATACCTACAATTTATAAGTTAGTTTTGAACCTGTAGAGTTATCTCAACAGAGACAACCAGAAGAAATGTGATTGGTAAGTAGTAGTTCAAGAAAATCAGGAAAATATATCATGTCAATATTCTTTTGAAACAAATGCAAGTATTTAGAGAAGAAAAATACCTACCCACAGATTGTTTTCATAGTAGAAGGCATCTAGGAGCTTAACAATGTTAGGATGATCACAGGATGCCAAAATATCAATCTCTACCATGTAATCTTCAAGTTCCTCTTCTGATTTCGTATCAATCACCTTTGCAGCAGCCAGCACCTTCGTTTCTTTGTTCTGAGCCTGTTAAAAAAAGTCACAAGAAATATTTAGATATGGATTTCAGCAGACAGTTGTCGCCAGCAAAAAAACAAACTCATCCCTCTTGATAAGTCTGTGCCGTGTTTCTACCTTTAGTTTGCCTTTTCCACAAAAGAGAATAGCTTTACTACAGAGACCAGATAAATGCCAGCAGAAAAACAAAGGCTCAGCAATTTCTCTCAAGGTTGAGACTCAATGTAAGACAGAGACATGGCAAAACTCAGTTCCAGCTGCATTCTGGAAGCCACGGAGCAGTCAGTAGCTTATGGCCATTGCTATTTGTACGCCTTGGATGAAGTTCTGTGCTACTCCTCAAATAACCAGTTACCAACACTTGGCAAGAAGTATCAGGCAGCTCCACCCTCCCCTTCTGACACTGCCTGCATTGTGGCAGCACAGCTGTCTGTAGAGCCACACAAAAACCATCTTCTACCAGAAGACAGGAGGTTATGCTCTTCTTGAGCCAGGGGCTGTGTTGAAGCACCTGTGTTAAAAAGATGCTGAGCTGTGATCAGTTCGTGGGGACACTTTACTGTGATTGCTTCACAATAAGCACCACGTATACGTGTATTATACAAGCACGCAGTTACACACACTTAATAATCCTCTTGCAAGTTCTCTGAAGGAAGAACTTGGAATTTCTCAAGCTTTAAAGAAGATGGGCACACTTCTACAGCCGTGCAGAGTTCTCTCAACTAAACAAAACAGAAGATCTAAACCAGATGTTAATGGAAGCGTTCCATAAAACAGCCATGACAGCAAAAATGATTGCAAGATGAATCCGCTACGACTACACTTAAACTGCTGAGAACTTTTCCTACACACAGTCTGCTAACGTGAAGGGGGAAAAAAAGTCTGCTTAATACTATGACAAATTATTTCGTTTGGTTTCAATCTTTGCAGCGGGAATGAAAGACCAACATCCCATCTCAGAGCTCCATTATAAATGAAACCCAGAAGCTTTACAGATGTCTCACATCACAGCAGAGTTAGACCTGGTGGGTTCACGTGCCCTGAAAACAAGTTGTGAAAGTGCCTTCAAAAACAATGAAACCTCAATTATACATTTATGTTTTGGAAAGAAGTAGAGCAATGCACTCTCTGCAGTACTGTGTGATTTATTAGGAGGACACTTCACAAAACCACAATGTTCATTTTCACACAGATTCGCACACGAACGGTACCATAATCGTATTTTTTAAATTGAACAATGTTTCCACTTCTACATCAGTTAACACTAAGAGATACTGCTGCTTTCAGATTCAATTTCACCTCTGATGGAAAGGAAGAAGCACCAATACATGATGATACACCATTCCACTCTGGGGGGCTGCCTGCATTTCCAGCACACGCTGCCTTTTTTCCTCTGGTCAGATTTATGCAGTACTTCGATTCTCCCCAGATCCTTTTGCTTGAAGTCCTCAGAAATCTGCTTTGAATGAAATTTCTATTTCCTCCTTGTAGCTCTATTAAAGCATCTCATTAAAAAACAGAAGCTACGATAGAGACTGCAGGATTATCTTTATGAGCATCTTAATTATAAACAAAGCCAATGTACACTCTCAGTCTGACTTCCAATAGTAACGAGAGTAATTGTATGCCTAGATCCAGACCCTTTTTTTCCTCCTCAAAAGAAATAAGCTTTAAAATCAGCACATTTCTACTGAATTCCTGAGGGCAGACAAAACATTTCAAGTGTACATCAAGTTATGCCTGAAAATAAAGAACATCTTAACATGTTTTGTGATTTTAAAGGTTCATTTTGAGTAAGATGTTATCAGTTTCCATCATACAATGTGCACACCGCTCTGCAGTAAGCATCAATTAATGTGAATGGCTGTAAGAAGCCTGTAAGAAATATTCTGCACTCCGGAACTGAGAAATAAACCCAAACCTATGTGATTGAACAGTATTAACTGCTCAAACATCTCTTAGCAACATCAAAGGTGTTCTCTCGGTGAAAGATTTTCCACTAAAACTCATTAGGCAACTAAGGGGAAGCCTCTACTCTAGCGGCCTTGTGTGGCATTGCATTTCCCGGGATAACAGCCCACGAGACAAAGAGAAACAAAGAGCACTCAGAGCCCTGTGGGGGCACGATGGTTTGTTCTAGGCTTTGGCCGAAGCTTTTCTTCCCTCACATAACAGTCCCCAAAGGTCAGAGCAGGAGCAAAACTGTTAGCGTAGCTGCAACCTTGATTTGCATATTCTCACTTTGCATTTGGGCACATTCACGTTTTGAATCAAATAATCATTAACGCTTCTCAGAGGTTGAGCACGCTCAAAATAAGTTCCTTTGACTCCACTTCCGTAACAGTGGATTTATGCTTCAGTCCTATGCTGAGACATCTGAACTGCTGCCTTTTGTGATTATGGTTCGATCCTGCCTCATGTGGAAACAGAGAAAGAAGGGAGACAGAGAGACCGTCTGTCTTGGCACTAAGAAAATTTCCTCTCAAATGACATGTAGACATGGTTGAAAGCTGAACAGGAACAACAGTCCTTCACAATCTGACTAACACAAAGCAACAATGAAAATACATAGGGGACATTACTGACTATTACCATACTACTATGTACTGACAACACACAAACATTGTAATCCTTCCCCCCAAACCTCCATTTGGATTAAATATTTAATGCTACTGCAGCAAAAGTTAACTTACAGAGAAACAGTATGCACAGGGGAATAGCAAACTGTATGTTACACCACTGCAATGCAAGGGGCAGCCTTGCTGGCAAAGAACACAAAAATCTCTTTCTTCTCCCAACTCTGTTTTGAGAAAGACAGCTAGCGGAGTTGTACAGAATAAACACCGCTTTGTAAATCAGAACTTGCAAATTGCTTCTCTGAACCTACATCCCTTGGTCTAAAATGGAAACGACATCTACTGTACAAGAACATTGGAAACAGTTGGAAACTTATCATTACCAGAGAAAGGAATAACCACTTTACGTGAACTGGGATCCACGAGTGCATGAAACTGGTGAGCCCTCCTTCTTCCTCCTGGATTTTTGTACAGTGTCACATATCCAAACAAGTTCCGAAAGCTTTGCAAAGAGACTGATAGCAGAATATTAAGAGACAGGTTTACTGTCCGGGCGCCCAGCCAAGCAGTTACATATTCCCAGGCATGGACAACAGGGAGAGCAGAGCCCCTGTTCCACACTAACAGGATTACAGCTCAGAGATAACTGTCTTTCATGTTTACGTGACCACCATGAAGTTTTGGCCCTGGTTGGGAAGACCTGCTTCAGTTTCCTACGACCAGCAAATGCTCCCTACCCAACAGCACAGCTTCCTGCCTGTGATGCAGCACGTAGGCACCTCAACATTAACCACTGTTTACAGCTGAGAGAAGTACGTCCTTTACCTGCTGCTCAGTCAGCTGGAGTCACTGCTGAGATGAGAGATAAAACGTTATTTGTCACTTTTCTTCCCTAAGCCTGATCTCCTCTGAGATGTTACATAACCACACAGAACGCGTTGCAAGCAGTGAGACCAACCAGATGAGAAGTTCTTCCTCTCTGAGTCATTCTTCATGACAAAACTACAGTCACACTCACAGCACCTCAGACTTGCCGGGAAGTGGAAAACACACATCCCTATCCAGCAAAAAGCGGTCTCAGTGTAAAACGCTGCACTTCTGCATAACATCCCGCTCCCTGCGTGCGGCCTGATGGTGTCTGAGCTGAGCAATCAGAACTGAAAACCATCCTTGTGCGACAAGGCAGGAGCTGATTGTTACAGCTGTCAGAAGGCAGCAGATCTCAGGCTTCCCTGACCGCACCAATCAAGGAGAAACAGCTGCCATCATTGCAGATTATAACAGTCTGATCAAAGAAACGTGTATGCAGCAGCTGGGCCCACTGGAGAAACTGCACCGGGCTCTTGTGTATAAATTCCCTACATCTTAGCTAATAATGTTCTGTGCTTTTTGAAATTAAAAACCTGCGTGACTGATCAGCATTAATTGGCTCAATAGCTGTTAAACATGGCAAGGCAGTCTTGGTTAACAAAAGTAGATTTTTCTATAAAATCCGTTAATCAAATAAAAGGGAGCCTTAACTCTAACATCAGATTTTGAGATAATTAAAAGCATCAATTCAAATTCGACAGCAAACCTAGCTAGCTCTGCAATAGTAAACCACCGTTTTTATAATAAATCCAGTTAAGCCAAGGAAGGAGATGGCAGCTTCTGAAAATGAAGATGAGACAACTAACGCAAAGAAACAACATTACTTTACATCTATTTTCACGGAACAACGTTTGAGTATCTGACATGAAGAAATAAAATGGAAATCCAAGGTCCATAGTTCCAGCAGACAGGTTTGCACCGAGGAATTCAAGGGCAGCCAAGCACAGCTGTACCTGCTCCAACACGCTGAGGTGATGCTTACAGAGCTGCTGAGGAGCTAACGAAGGGCAGCATCCACCAAGGAAGGCCAATTAGAGAAGAAATGACACTGCCTGCACAGCGTGCTGTAGCTGCCTGCTACACCATTTCTTCCTAAGTAAAGGAAAGTAAATGCTTAATGCCAGGGGAAACATACTGCAATAGCAGCGTAGATAGAAGTGTCCCTCCTTCCAACAAGTACTGCTAACAGTGCCATGCCCAGCGCTCAGTGCGTACTTACGGCACTGTGGGGTGGTGCTGCCTTTGTGGCCATACTGTTTTCAGAGCTGTTTCCATGACAACTTTATTACTTTAACATTATCCTTGTACGTTGTATTTATTGTGGTTCTTCTGCTTCCCCCACAGTTGGTTTCTGAAGATTCCAGAAGTTATTTCTGTGAGCGGTATGTGATATAATTTTTATATTTAACCTCATGATTTCCCCTATGTATTCTCATTAACTCTGTGGTATTTCACATACGAGCTAAGCAGAGTTTGCATCCTGGTCCACGTATCATTTCCCTGAAAATGGAAGGAATATTTCTAAGCGTATCCGTGAGACAACCAGGGCCGAACTGAGAAAGAGGTGCAAAGCAGCTGAAATGGTTCTTTACAGACAGCTTCACAGTGGCAACAATATCTGATTATAGAAGCCTTCCTCCTGCACAGCCCACCAGCAGTTGCCAGCAGAGGTTTTCCGCAGCTTAGCCAGCAGCAGCCCAGGCCAGCCCCAGACTGAGCGACAGCTTCCCAGAAAGCACAGCCCTGCGTATCCTCACCTCGGGCTACAGACAGCCTGCAGTTACCTGTTCAGTCCCCTGCATTGGGAAAAGCGTAACATTTACGTGATTCATTTACAAGTTTATTTTAGTCACTGCAGCTTAAAATTAACTCTTTAGCAATAAGCGTACCTCTATTACAAGTGACAAATTAATGAAGGTTCCAGTAGTATTGTTAAATAATTTTTAAACAAGCCACAATTATTAGGCGTTCATTAGAACTGCCTTTAAGACATCAGCTAACAAGTCAGAGTTGAAGCTGTCTTCACCTGTGGTTGTTTGCTGGCTTTTCCCCAGACAAATCCCACACTGCCAGGCTGCTGGGTGCAATCTGTCATTCACTCCCGAGGATTTTATGAGCTGTTTGAGCACAAACCTTCAGAAATCCGACTCCGTTACCTGGGAGTCCCTATGTTACATTCTTGCTTCTGGCCTCAGCCCGAGCACAGGCTGCAGTTCGCAAGAGATTGGGTTACTTCCAATGAGAATATGGCTCCGAGAGACATTGTTACTTTCCCAGGGAGACATCTGGAGCTGTAAGTGGTAACTCTGTAGCTCTCTGCCAACAAATACACCCCTGCGAGCCCCGGCTTCCTGTAGCACTGTCACTGTGTTTACCAGCGCTTCACCACGTACTGTACGCTCATTGCAGTACACTAATTAACCCAGAATTCATTAATTTAAATACAGCAGCTGGGTCGGACCCGGCCTCAGTTCCTCCTTGCCGTTGCTTTGGGTTGGGTTACAGACACAAATTGGGATCTCCTCTGCCCGGACAGGAGATGGGATGATGAGAAGCTTCTTCTAACCCAGTGCAGTGATTGACGCCCCAAAGCAGAAAAATGCATCTGACCGCAGCACAGAAAATGGGTTCTTTTCTACGCTAGGAAGGAACCAGTCAACAAAATCACAAATAAAGAACAGATGACAACTTCTTTGGACTTTAAGAACACTTCAACAAAGGCCTTCTGATAGGTTACTAGGGAAACTACAGTCACAGAAGCAAAATGTGGTACAGTCATTAAGTTAAAGACGTTTGCTGTCAAAGTAAAGAATATGATTAAACGCTCTGCATTTCGGATTGCAGAAAGAAAACATTTGAGGATCTGGACTGAAACAGTTTATGTATTTGTTGAAGAAGATGATGGAATACAGCAGAATTACTTAACTGCAGTTAACATTTACGGTTCAGGAATGGGGGCAGTTTGGGAAAGGGCACTTTATAATTTGATACTGCAGTGTCAGCCACATTCTGGAGTGCAGTGAGCACAGCTGAACTGAAACCAACCGAGACAAAGCACCATCACCTCCTCTCCCTCTGTCTTCCTAAGGTGAAGAATACATAAAGCGTACCTCATATACGAAGGAAAAAAACCACAACACGCTATAGAAGCGGTTGAAGAGCTCACATGTATAAAAAGTCACTTGATGACCACAGCAAGAAATGGTACATGGCTGCATCAATACCACACTAACACTGGCAATAGCTGTTGCAAAACTCTCAAACCATATATTCAGCTGCTGCCTGCATGCTTGGGTTTGTAGCAATGAAGTTCCCCTATTTCTGAAGGGAAAAGGAAGTCAAATAGCTTTTGATAGCTGTCATTAAAATAAGCTGTAAATCATCATCCTTGTTCAAGTAAAACTGTTAGAGACAAATCCACAGTTCTCTTTGGGTATTAATGTGTGTTACAAGGAACAGGAAATTTCGAATTCTAGCCGAAGTTATAGCATCGTTCAGCTTTGTAATAGGACAGGTTATCTTCAGATTTAGTTTAACTACAAAATGCAGCATGATGATGTGTGCTATTTAGACCTTAGACAGTCTGTGATCTGCCAGTAGTTTTCTTGCGACTCTTTCACGTCAGTGATCCTCAAACTACATTCCACCTCCTGAGATCAGCAGGAAACACTCTGACACTCATACAGAAATTCTCCTGTGCAGATTTAGTGCTGTTCCAGCTGTAGCACTTCGTGCTCCAAGTGTCACAGCTCAAGAGATGAGGAAGAGCCATGCAAACAGACATTTGGTACTCCCTGCAAACTGGTTATCCGGGTGCCACAAAAGCAGCGTATTGGCTTCTGCATGTAAATTTCATCCATACTCAGTGCAGTAGTGAGGCAAATTGCTTCTGATGTTCCAGCTTTTGAGCCAATACCTCCACTGTCCTGTCCTCTTCCCCCTGCATTAGTGCTGTCCCTTGTCTGGCCACCTCGTAAGCAGGTTCAGGGAGCCAAGCCAGAAGACGGGAATGGACTCCATGAAAAATCAGCTTTGGGATGGGCTTAGCCCCTTGACCCAGACCATGACAGGGTCAGCGAGCGCTGAACTGCTCCAAATAGGAGGTGAGAAGAGGAAGGCAGTGCCAGAGCTGCCTGTGGTGAGTTGTGCTGCCATACACTGTGATGGAAAGCAGTCACAGTGAAGAAGCAGAAATTCCAGAAGTCACTTCTGTACTTATGATAAAGCTGTTGGAAAGCATCTTTATGATAAAGTGTTTTATTGGCTGTTACACTTGTTACTGCAGCTCCGTACAGCTTTAATGCCTTTCAGAGATTCAAAAGAACCTTAAGAAAGTTGAATATGACAGTTTGAAAAGTTTTCATGTCATCAGCTATTCAACATCCATTTCCTAAGTGCCGGGATCTCTCAAGCGCTTCATGTTATGCTCTCTGATTTTCTCTTGATCCACTGCAGCACCTTGAATTATTTAACACCTCTATTGTTTGACCTGTATTAACACTCACAGAAATAAGCTCTATTCACAGCACAATACACATTAAGAATAAACTCAATTTTCTTTATGTTGTGCTGGCCCAAAGCTTAAAGGACCCATTCAGGGCAACAAAACCTACAAATTAACATCACTGTCAATGACCAAAAACTCGTGTCGCTGAAACTGAGGACCTGTCATGCCTGTGCACCAGCTCATATTAATACTTTACTTCTAAATACCAGATTTTGTTGTTAATTTTCAGGGCTTTTTTGGTTTTGTTTTTATTTCAAGCCTAATGTGCTAAATGAACAACTCCTAGGGTCATTAAGCTAAGCAGTATGTCTTAGTTTGCTATTAAAGACCAACTTAAAGCTCTTGCTACAGCAAAGGAGGCATTTTCAGGTAACCCAGCTCTCCTTATCCATACAAAACATTCGGCTGTGCTCTTGTTTAAGTCTTCAGACTTCCCACTCAAAAAAGTGAAAAATAGCAGAGCGCTTCCATCTTTTGGGTCGCTTCTAACCTCTGTGCATCTTCACTAGTGGTAAAAACTATTTGGAAGGGTTGCACCAACAAAAACCAATTTGGGCTGAACTCCAAGAGTACCCATTCATCTGTGCTTCTGCAATAATCCATTTGCTTTAGGGATCTGACCACATTTCCCAGAAGTGATCTGAGGCCCAGTATTTGCAACAGTGCAGCCCGCTGGCTCTGACTCATGACTGCCCAGCAGTGACAGCAGCACACTGCACCCGAGTGCTGAATTGCAAGAACCCTGGTATCTGTGAAGTCAAGCAACTAAGACAAAGAGAGAAGGAAGAGAGAATGATAATGGAAACTCCTGAAGGGTCAAGTAGTTGATCTTAGAATACACACTAAAAAGGTTGGGCCTCTTCAGTTCACACAAAAAAACTAAAGGTGGGACAAGAACATGACCAAGCTTCACAAAATGAGAAAGGCATCATTTGAACTGAAGGAGATGAGAATTTAGTGCAACATGTTAATTCTTACTGAAGAGGTTTTACCTCTTCATTACAAAGCATTAACTCTCTGCTAAAGTACTGCTTTGGAATGCAAGTGAAAAGTCATCTTCTATGCAGTGAAATCCAGACAATTGCTGGAGTAAAGCCTTGGATTTGCAACAGAAATCATCTGTGCTCAGATGACCACTGCCTACAAGAGAACAGAAATTCCAGTGCAGCTGCACTCAGAACAGTCTTCTGAATCACAGATACGACCAACTATTTCTAGGGACAAGGCTCAGCTTCTTAAAATCCTCCTTAAACAAGCAAATCCCACATATAAAATGCCGTTCAATTAGGATATCAAAGAAGTAAAGGGACAAGTCTCCTGTAACGCACTACCAAGCTGTACAGATTCAGGAATGATTCTGGCACAGGGCAATTCATTACTGCTGTCACACCCCGTAAAACCATTCTGATGCACAGCTTCAGTTCTAGGGTAATGGTTCCCCCAAACCATAGAGGAGCACACAGTTCCAATTCCAGCCTCAGTTCACCCCCTCATTTTAAATTACTGCATTGAGACAACTCCTGAAATGAATCCTTACAAAGAATACTGCCGTCCCTTTATTTTGCCTCGTCTCCATCAGTTGCACATAAAAAGATTTTGTGAAACAACAACAAGAGTAACTCAGGACACCCTACGGAAGGGAAAAGTCACTCAAGTTATCTGTTCTAAGGAGAGATTTAGCAAATTCTAAATGCTAATCAAGAAATTGATTTAGCTATTATGGCACAATTCTACTTTTTCACTTTCTTTCCCCATAGAAAGTCAGTAAAAATTAACAGTGTTGTAATGGAATGTTTCAGGTAGAAATGCTTCTTTAAAGCTTTTATTGCTTCTTTGGCTTGGCTCCAGCACGAAGCTGTTCTTGAGCAATTTATTTCCTTAGGCTGCGGGTAATTAAAGCAAACAAAAAGTGTCTCAGAAATACAAACATAGGGATATAAAGGGGGAAAAGTCTTTCTCCTGACCATTCACACTCAGCTGTTTTACATTACCCTCTCCATACAAAAATACGCAATCCCACAGAATATTGCAACGCAGTCTTCATCCAGAAAAGCAAAATTGAAGGAGTACTGTGACTAATACTGTAGCTTGCATTTACCTTCAGAAGCACCGTAAAAAGAAGCGCCCTCCTAAAAACCAAACACAATACACCCAAGCATTAAAGAGAATTAAAAAGTGTAGTGCATATTCAACAGAAAATTCTAAGTGTCACTGACAAAGCCACCTTTGCTGTAAAGCCCTGGGCTGCTGCTCAAGTATCAATAGCACCGAGGAGCAGCTGAAGGCAGCCCACCAGATTTTATTCAGCATTACCTACAGTCAACTCTTCGTGCCTGTCAGCATTCAAACGTACTCTCCAAGTGCTGGATCTGCATCTGTAAGGAGGCACTTTTCCACTGCTGAGTGGAAAAAAAAAAAAAAGCGTGTTGCCATATAACAGATCTGAAATGTATTTGGCAGTTAAAAATTTATTTTAAGCGTTCCAAGCTGTAATCACATTATAAAGCCATTAAACGTTAATTAGACAGAGGCAGATAAAAATCCGCACTTTCATAGCGGTTTGGAGACAAATACTAAAATCTAACTCGGCCTTTCTTCCCTAGCAAACCCAGCCAGGTCTGTGGTCTGACTGCAGGTTTCATGGCTTTTCCATCACTAAGCACTGAGAGCCGGAACAATCTGACCAGTATCAAACATAAAGACAGCACAAGCCTTGAAAGTGAGTAATTTAGCAGTTACTGTAAAGTAAAACTATAGGCAGAAAAGGTGACACTACGGCTTTGGCAACTGAGTTTATAACCTGAATATAATTTAAGGTGACTGGGGGGAGCACAAAGAAGCAAAGACCAAAAAATATTTCACAAATTACACTTCAGTCACTGAGGTCTCAACGCATTCAAGATCACAAACCAGAGGACTTAATTACACGCTGCCTCTTCTACAGCAACACAGCTGTCATTAAAGGAGAGCGATGTCTATAATCTTACAGGATTCTCAGAACATGGGTCACAGTCTATGGAACACATAAGGACCACTCACAGCTGCATTCAATACTGGTGCTAATTAGGATAAACTGGTAAACAGCTCCAGAGCTGTTACCTATCTTGCAGAAGGGCAAAGCAAATGTTGTATTGGTACCATGCGTGTGTCTCAGATGTATGATGAGCATCTACGTGCAGCAAAGCAAGATTTTGTACCCAGATCCGGGAGTCATTAAACCATACATACAGCCTGTAAAGACACTCATAATTCACACTCAGTGGGTACCATCCTGCAACTGGAATAGTAATGTGGATGGCAAAAGCTCCTCTGCTTCCACTTCAGACCATGTTAAAAGATGGAGTGGTAAGACAGCCTGAGACCGTATAACACATGGCGTTCACATCAAACACTTGTATTTATCCTGGTTTCTTCAGTTTATCCTAAAACACAAATGCTGTTACAGAGCATAAAAAGACTTCAACCCAGAGATATCAGAGGTCTGGAGAAAAATAAATCCATTGCTGACTTCGTGAGATTAGAAATTGCTGCATTTCTGCATTGCTACTCAGACAACTTTCTGGAACAGCCTTTCTCCAGACTCACAATTTTGGAAGATTGTGGGCACAGAAGAGCAGCAAAATAGAGGTTCCTTCTGCTTCCTATCATTTCCTGCACACGCTGGGGGGAACTGTCACAGCCAGTGTCAGAAATCAGCAGAACTGCAAGAGAAAACTTTTGAGAGCACCAACTTCGACACCTCACAGATCTTCTCATCTTCTACAGTTCAGCCATACACAAGGAGAATTTCACACTCTTCCAAGATTTCAGACAGACATGTACAAAAATGACTTCTAGGATGCTTTTCAAATCATCTAAATTTGTGGGATTTTTTTTGTCTGCTTGTTTGTTTCACAATAACAACAAACCCAAACCAGGAACTGTGGCAACCCCAAATAACAACTCAGTACTTTATTCCTTAAGTACTGTTTATGGGGTGGTCAAATGCAGAGTCTGGGTGAGCACCAGAAGAAAGTCATGAGCTCCCCCTGCTCTGCAGCAATGGCACACATGGGTGCTTGCAGGGCTGCACCGCTGCAGGACGTTTCCCTGCCCAAGACTAAGCTGAGAAGGTTAAACCAATTTGTTCTAAGAACTGTTAAACAAACAGTATCACAGGTTTTTCAGCTCCTGCATCAGAATTCTTTAATTCTTGGACATGAAGACATGAAAAATTATCTCCCCAAACTTAAAGAATCACCTTTAGCTTAAGCCTGAAATCCAAAGACAGTCTTATGGCCAGGCAACAAAACAAGCACACAAACAGCCAGCTAAGAAATGCAAAGTATCAAATGACATGGAAAATATATCAACTTTTATAACCATAGATTCAATAAATAGATAAATAAATAAATCAGGATTTCCTATTTAGTGGGAATTTTAAACCGTTTATAGAACTGTGCTCACACCTTGGAAAAGATGACTGCATTACTGAGCAGTGACCAGGAGTGACTAACATTGCTCCTCCACAAACCTGCCTGCAGCTTTAACTCCCGATTCAACAGGCAGACGACACATTACTCATAAGCTAAGTATTGGGATGCCGGTTCCAAGCCAAGTTACCATAAGATGTCCAAAAAGTGAGGCACTTAACATGTGGGATGCTTCTTTCTTACTCCTTCGGAGTATTTACATGCAAATATCCACTCCAAACAAGAACACTGTCCTGGCTTACAGCCCACAGATAACTCATACACTCCCCATTTCCTCAGAAAGCTCAGTGATAACAACAATGATTTTACAGAGATCTGCAAAGCTTTTCCATGCCACACTTCACAGCATTTAACCAGTAGTTTTGCCTTTTCCTTATCTACTATCTCCAACAAGCTCAAAGTGCAATCGCGTGAAAGTGCAGATAAGGCAGCGGAGCAGCAGGCACAGCATGCAGAGCGCAGGGAAGGTTACCGCTGAGCAGTGCTGCAGCCACTCACCTTCTGTGGACAGCCTCGGATCTGCTTCCCATCTGCACCATACACAGCAGTCCCAAAGCACCCAGGCTGCTCTCCTGGCAATGACTGATCTCAGTTAGCTTTAAGTAAAGCTTCAGCTCTATTTCATATGGACTGAATATTTAAAAATCGAACACTATCATGGTATGCATTACTCTCAAGAGAGTATAGCAGCTCTCTTCCTTTCTCTCCTCTGTCTACTAATGCCTCTATGGAGAAACAAAGCAACGTGGCATTTAAGGGAACATTATTAATTCACGTCTCTGGAGGACAACTGAACTATTTTACTGCTCCAGTTTAATCAGAGGTCAACTCACGGTGCCAGTCATGAATGAAAATAGATTGGAACAAACGTATAGCAAACAACTTTAATCAAGATGGGTGGAAGTTCACAACTGATTCATTCTTATGTATAAGAATTTAATGTAGGACATTTCCACCCGCTTACTCTTTCCACTTCTAGCCTTACTGCAGTCACACACAGCCTCAGGTTCCTGAAACAGTATTAACTCTAAACGTGCAGAATTTCAGACAAAAGTCAACCAATGCCTTCCATGTGGAACTGCATCTTTCACATGAGAATGCTCGTGAGTTCCAACAGCTCTAAGATTCTAAACAATCACCTCCCAGTGGTGCTAATGACACCACCTCAACCAAAAGGTAAGAGCAGATGAAGATAAGCCCAGTGCTTCATCTCACATATTAGGTCATCAGTAAAACCTGCTCTTATGAGTGTTAAGTCACACGTGTTAGAAATATCCACCCGAGCACACAGCACAAGACGTTGCTATCATAAAGATAACTTCAAGCAGCAATATCCAACTGTAGCAATGATTTAGATAAACATGCCTGTAAGGTCACTGAGATTAGAAAACGTAACTTCTCTCTGCTCTGCCCTCATTTTGTTTTCAGGCCAGACTAATTAAGATACTTCTGAATATTAGAAATTAAGTTATAATGTAGACAAGAAGTATCTGTAAGCAGCCAGCACTTGTCAGCTCATTTTTAAAGCACTAAAAGGAGTTAAGGCTGCTTAAAGGAGGCAGCCAAATCAGCCCACATTTGCTAAACTGCGGTTCAAAAACTGAATGTTTCTGGGTGCTGCAGAAGACAGTAAGGCAAAAACCAGCTCCCTCAAAGTCATATAGTTCAACTGTAGCAGGATGGTTTTAAATGCAGAAACAAAAGCTTAACTTAAATGAACCTACATCATTAGTTTATTTCATCTAAAGGAAAAGAGAATTTTCAAAACTTCGCTTTCATTGGCCAGAGCTGAGTCTGTATTGGCCGGTTTTGCAGGTACAGTATGTAGGAATACTTAACGTAGCTGTAATTTTCAGAAGGTAATTCATTTGGTCATGCTGTTCATCCTGATTATAGCTGCCAGCTTCCAAACATTTCAGCTGCAGCTTAAAGAGGAAGCAGAGGCAGCTCTTAGCCAAGTGCTGGTTAACGGCTGAGAGCCGAGGATCTGCCTCGGTAGCTTCAGATGAAATACAGATAGCCGACTACCCTAATTCCTGTAAGAACCCAGCACACACGATGCTCCCAGCATCCAACATTCAGGATGATAAATGCGAGGTTAAACGGGCAGAATATTCAAACTCAAAACAATTAGTGTGAATGCAATTCAAAATCAGGCAAGTAGGAAGAGCCCTCCCATAAAAACCTGAGAATATCCACCAAAGCGTGTATCTATACTATCTATTTTCCCTATAAAAATATAGGTACTCTGTATCTTATATTGTGTACCATCATGTATATTCTGCCACTGTGTGATCCCCACAGAAGACCCGAAATCAGTGTATTGGTACAGATGGTACCCATAATTATCATAATGGCAGCCAAAAGACCACAGATTTCTTGGAGGAGTATCTTCAGAGAAGGGCTCAGAGCTCACACCAACTAAACACAACCGGCGTCTCTCTGCAATGCAAGCGCTCTTACACTGGGGTGTACAGCGCCCATAGCACCAAAAAACTGCTAGCAGATTTCAATGAAATGCAGCCCAGGCATTTTAGTTTACTTGGAATGTTAACTCGGGAAGATATCTCCATTTTAATTAGTTATGTGTGACTGTACCATAAAGACCCTCAGCCAGGAGCTGCAGAGCACATTGGGCATTCTGAAGAGCTGTTCTTGCACCACCAGAACATTAACTTCTGTCCAGAGAGAACAGCTTAACACCGATGAGACTTCACATGGCTACTTGGAGCGACTACAGTTCAACAGTTCCTTACACTGATGTACCTTAAAGCAATCTTTACTCCACACACTGAACTGGTGTTTGATACATACAGGCCAATATAAAGCACAGTAATGTAACATGGTATAATAATGTAACTCATTTCTACAGCAAGCTGATTACCATTAATTTGAACAGTAGAAGCCTAAACCTGCCCTTCCCTCCCCAAACTTTAACAAATAAGATGTTCTAATCCTTAAAAAAAAAAAAAAGTTGTTTGATAGATACGTAACTCCCAATACAAACCGAAATCCCTGCTTCTCCAGTGGCTTTCAGAACCCCACAAGTCCATTCAAGAATTCTAAATAATTCACAACTTCACTTAAAAAAAGGCAAAGGAGTCCATAATCAGTAACCTCAACGTTCTCTTTATAAGGGCCATCGCCTCACACTGAAGAACTGTAATAGCACAGAAAATGAAGGATGAAAAATACCCCGTTATTCATTAACTGCCACCAAAAAAAGAAAACAGCCTGTAAACCTCCAAAGAGGCTGAGAAGGGCCAGATGCTGTGTGCTGCGCGGCAGTGAGCCTTTAACACTGGCAGTGTGCAGTGAGGTGGCCCCTCTGATCACAGGAAGGGCATGCAATGAGAGTTGAAAGGCTTTGGAGTAAGTAACAGTGCTTCTAAACATCACTGAGAAGTTGGTGAACATAAATGCATGGGTTGCAAGAGCTAAGCAAGCCTCAGAAAATGAAAGCTTCGGGAGAAATAAGCTCTTTGGTAATTTAGCTATTAATAAAGTCAGCATGATTCTCCTACTTGATTGGGAAGAAGGAAACAAACCACAAGTCTTCAATGCCCTTCAAGGCTTGTGCATACAACCCCAGTCTCACAAGGCACAGCGTGCCTAATGTCAACAATACAATCAGGCAGGCTCCATGAGAGTGTCTGGGCAACTTTAAAATTAGTTTTGAGTTTTTGTTTAAATATTTGATACTCCCACCCTGAAGCTGGCTTCACAGCTAAACCAAATGCTTTTCTAGGAAAAAAACCATGCCATGCAACCTATGTCTTACTAAGAACCTAAAGCATACAAAGCCTCACCTATCTGACAATATATTTTATTGTGTATGTGCCTAAACACCGAGGGCAAGGATTATCACACAGTGACTCCTACGATCTTAATTGCAAAGATGTTTTCACCTCTGCAAACCCCATCTACAGAGTTACAACGAAGAACACAGCACATCTTTCTGTACCAACGGACAGACCCATTTCCATTCATTTTCCTGTTCAGGAGTAAGAAGAACAAAAACTCTGCCGAACAGCTAAACCTGGTTGTTCTTCTAAAAGAGAGAGGTGGCAGCGTGCTGAAGTCTCTTCTGACATCCAGGACCCAGTCACTGTTTGTTTGGCTGGTGACTACAGAGCGGCCTCCTGGACCACACCTCCCCTCGTCGGGCTGCAGCTAAAAGTGCTGCCACCGTTTTTTGGCAGAAGTCATTCATACCCAATTAACCACTGACAAGAACGGGAAGTGGAGATGATGAAGCTACTGAGGTAGGTTCATGAAGCACGTTTTAGCGAATGTTTCCATTCTTCACAATACACAAAGGGATTTACTTTCGTCAGATGCAACTGGCATTAGTATGATCTTTTTGCTTTATTTAAGCACAAAGCCTTTCCAAGTTCACAGCTCTGTTCTGGGTAGCAGTTCGGATTCCAAGATTTGAAAAGGCATCAAACAGGTTATGAGAGCAGTTTCTCAACAGAGGTGCATATCCAAGAAAGAACACCATAACACACCCCTGCTTTCGAAACAGTCCCTCACCAAGCATGCTCAGATGCAGGAAAACAAGTACAGTTAGTGCCTGCCTGCAATCCTTTGTCCTCACACTGGATGGAAGCAAAACGAATGCAGGAAGACTCCTTTTCTGAAGGGGAACATTTTGTAGGAGTACTCATACCTGTCAGCATTCACACGTGCCGCGTTCACCAAGTTCAGCTATGTAACCACATGAGTAATCCTCACCATCACAATTTTAACAAGAGGGTTGAGTTTCAAAAAATTCAAGACGACCACTTAACACTGCGCCATCTCATAGTCAGGTGTAAGTCCCCACATTGAAAACCCTGAAGGCAACAGCTCTCTCGTGCTCAGGCACCTTCACCCACAGCCGGGTACCCAGACTGACAGGCCTACAAACAACCAGACAGAGGAGGGGTGGGGAGGGGAGAGGAAATGCACGGGGGCGGGGGGGAGAACACAGTCAGTGCTGCTTCTCTAAGGCTCCCCCAGTCGTCTCTATAGGACAGCATAATAGGGACAGAAGGGGAATCAAAACTCCATGTCAAGTTTCAAGAAGAGCTCGAGCACTCTGCAAATGCTCTTAGAGACAACGTCATGATTTTAAAGTCACCGAGCTTTGTGTTATAGCAGCATCAGCCTTATTTCCCAGTCATTTTAGTAAAGAAATCTTTGATCTTCCACGCTGACACCCAGACTATGCCTTACACAGGCATCAAAATAAACTAGATGCTCTTAATATGCAATACAGACAGAAACTCCTAGGGAGGGAAAAAAACACCCGGCATTCCGAATTCTCCGTGCCAACACACTTTTGCCCAAACTTACAAACAGGTAACACCACGATACAATACAACTTAAAATAGATAGACCTAGCACAAGTTTCCTGAGAGCAAGCTCTGCACCCAGATTTCACGAGCTCTCAAGTGCAGTACCCTAAAAATAAATGCTTCTTGACCAAATTAGCCTTCAGAAACACTGCAAGTGCTGTACGCTCATGCCAGTTTTTCCAGTCTCGAGTACCCGCTCTGGGGTCTCAATCCCTGTCAGCTCCCTGGCTCTCTCATGCTCACCCTCCACAACACTTATTCCACGCTATCTCTAAACCCAGTGTGGAGCAGCGATCTCCATTCACAGAGAACAATTAGCTGAAGGCTTGCCTGAAAGCTTTGGTCTCGCTAAACACTTGCGGTATCGAATCTATTTTCATTATACACTGCCTCGTTTGAGAAATTCCACATGACAAACCTTGGAAATACCCCTTTAATGATGAAACAAAGGAAAAAAAGCAGTAGGGAAATGTAGATATTCTGCCACATAAAGACACCGGGGTAACACGACCTTTTAACTCTGTTCCATAAGGAACAAGATAGGAGAAGGCCCATTAAGAGCAACATGAGCTTGGCCCTATAAGCAACACACAGGGGCACAAACCGCTTTTACTTCCACAGCCTTCCTCCTATATAGGAGCGTACGAAACAAAAAATAAACCCACAAAAAACCACCACCAACTTCACACCTAGAAACCCTTCAGCCGAACAGAGGCCATCCGGCACGCGGGACCGAAACAGTAGAACACGGGAGAAGCGCACGACTCGGGGAGGGCGGGGTGCAGCGGGACGGGACGATGACCTCACGGGGCCTTTTCTATCTTTAGTCGCCGGGCGTTGCGGAAGGTCCGTCCCGTCCCGCCCCGCCACCCGCAGCCGGGCCGGGCGCGGCGCGCACCTGCGGGAGCTCAGCGCATCCCCGTTGCCAGCCGGGCGGCAGCCGCCGAGCCGCTCGTCTCCCAGCTCGCCCTTACCTTGAACACTTTACCGAAAGCCCCATCGCCCAGCTCTCCTATGATCTCCCAGAACTCCTCCGGGTTCAGGTCCCTCTTGACGTGCTCGTACTGCTTCTTCTTCTTCTCGCCGCCCAGCTTGAAGATCTTCCGAAAGTTAAAGAAAGACATCTTTCCTCCCGCCGCGGGGCCGGCCTGCAGGCGGCGGTGGGGGGCGGCCGGCGGGGTCCCTCAGCGCGCCTCTCCCAGCCGGGCCGCTCGCAGCCGGGGCCGCCTGGCGCCGCGGGCGCTGCCCTCACAGCCGCTCCAGGGGATAAGCCGAGCCGAGCCGCGGCGCTGGGGGAGGGCCGCACTCAGCGTCTACTGAGCGGCAACGGCCGGGCTCCCGGCGCCCATCGCGTCGGCAACAAGTGCCGGGCTGGGCGCTCGGCACGGAGCGTGAGGAGAAGAGGGGCCGAGAAATCGCCGCCGCCCCGCGGGGCGAGGAGGATAGGAGGGGGAGCTGCCCCGCTGCCGGCCCGGCGCTTAGCGGAACGAGAGGCCCGCGGTGTCCGGGAGCGACGGCGCGGAAGAAGACAGTGACCTACTCGCCTCGGCGTCCCTCCCGCCCCGGCTGCCCCTCCCCGCCCTCTCGCAGAGCGGGGCCCGGGCGGCGCCGTTTCCTGCGGGGCGGGGCGGTGCCGGCCCCAGCGCCTCCCCCTCCTCCTGCCGCCGGCGCGTGCGCACCCCATACTCCCGCCCGCTTCCCGCGCTCCCGGAACCGCGTCGCCCCGCCCGCCCCGCCACGACTCCTCCGGCGCCTGCGCAAACGCCATACCGCCATACCGCCATACCACCGCACCCCCACAACGGCTGCGCGCCGGCAACAGCGGGGCGAGGAGGCGGGTTTGTCCCCCTCCATGTGACGAGGCGGCGGCGGAGCGCGCCAATAGCAGCGCGCCGAGGCGTCTGGCGGGTAAGTTGGTGTCTGGCCCTAAGATGGAGGAAGGGTCCGCCCTCTCCTTTCCTCGCATTTCTCAGGGCGCAGGAGGTGGTGCTCGGGGAGGCTTTTCTCCTTTCTTCCTTGTTTGTATCTCGGTGACCAGCCTCGCACTCGCAGCTCGGGAGCGGACCAGGGCTTCTTGTTCTCTGAAGAGCCCCTAAGGGAGGGGCTGGTGGGACGGGGCAGTCTGTTCCTCTTTGATGAGGGCCTTTCCCTCTCCCAACGCCCTGTTATTTTTTCCTTATCGCCTCCTGTACGGAAGGTCTCCTGGCCGCGGTGGCTTACGTTCCCTGTGTGAGGGACAGCTGCGGCCTCGCTCGACGGGAGCCCTCCCGTGAGCACGGGCAGCTCCGCGCCCCCCAGGCTGCCCAGGTGTGGGTGGGAGGGGCTGAGGGGCCCTCACTGCCCGCTCAGAGCTCTCCGGAGGGCTGTCGGGTACCTGAGCTTCATCTCATTCAAAGTGGAGAAAGGCGACGTTGGGAGGCTTACTTGTGTTGATTCTCCACGTGCTTCTCGTTTGCTACAGCACTCAGTCGTTGTAGGGTATGATGTTATTGCGTACGTTTGCTATCTTGTGAGGTTTAGCGGTTAGCAGACATCTTGGAGGCAAGGTTTAGGCTGTGGCAAGATGCGGCAAGTTGATTTTACAGTGAAGGTAATGATTTGAGACTTAAGAGACTTAGCAATGAGACATACGGCGTGTGAGAATCATGTAACGCCTTAACCTCACCTGAACCTGAGTGCCTCTGGTTACCATTAATTTAACAGTGCATTAAAAGCTTCTAAAGATCAGGCCTCCGGTGCTTCTCATTCCTCAGACCATTTCATTAGCATGATAATAGTTTGCTATCTAAGGAAGGTAGTCTGTGTGTAATAACAATGGAGCACTGAGATACAGTTATGGGGACTGTGGAAGTGTAGGCAGTCTCACTGAAAGGAGCGTGACTTTAAGGACTAGAAAGGGCTGGGCCAAGAACAGATTTCAGAAAAGGAATTGTGCAAGTAATTTTGCTAACAAAGAAAGAAAGGTTGTTCAGAAGGAAATAAGAGCATGACAGTGGCCCAGGACTGAACTTTCAGTCATGTCTTTAGCGCTGGTTTTGGTGTCTGAATGATGCCGGAGTAGAAGTTTTTTAAGAATATGCTGGCATTGTGAATAAATGGTGGTGCTGATAGTATCTGTGATGCACAGGAAGGTGCTGTGCTGTGCGCTGTCCCCTCCACAGAACAAGATGGCCATGAAGTGACAGCTTTGTGTCAAATGCCCTTGCTAACCTGATAGCAGTTCTGGTTTGGTGTAGCTATCAGCATGATTGGTATTGGGCTTGGTGATTCCTTGGTGTCGGCAGCTGGGATGCGTGGTGTGAAACCTTGTGAGGCCAGGTTGGATGGGGCCCTGGGCAACTTGATCTAGCAGCTGGCAACCCTGCTTATGGCAGGGATTGCAACTTGAAGATCCTTGAGGTCCCTTCCAACCGAAGTCATTCTGTGATTCTATGGTGCTCAAGACCAGTCTGACCACATGTGTAAAGCTAATACCAAGAATCAACTGCAGTGCAGATGAGCTGTTTTCTTTTCACCTTGATGATTTGGCTGGCTTGCTGCCCGTATGAACTTCATTTAGAAGTTTCATGCAAATAGTTTGACTACAATAAGGAAGGAGGAAGTAACTGATAAGGTTTTTTCAGTGTTGCCAGAGCCAATTTAGCTCGTGGAATCTCTGTTTTTAAAATGCAGTTTCCTTTTCCTCTCGCTGATAACTGTTTTCTTGGTACTCATTCAGGTGGGATGATAGCTTTGATTTGGATGTTAAAAATAATAAGTTTAATAACATACACTTTTTATTTTAAATTGCTCTTGGATAAAAAGTGCTTTGGGGTGAATCTAGTGCATGTAGTTACTTGAAGTAATTGATGAGGACGGGGAAAAAGGGAGTCTAACAGCCATAGTATGAAATCCTGGTATTGAGGCAGGATCAGCCTTTCTTTAGCTTTAGGGGCAGTGTCTCGGGGCAACAGGAGGTGCACGTCTGTCTGATGTCAGAGTTTGTAACAGTAACAGGACATGGATGCCAAACTAAGAAAAGCTCTTGAGCCGTATTTGAACAAACATGGAGTTTGCTCTCTTGATTAAGAGTCCTGGCAGTGAGGTGGCTGGGATGTTGGGGCAGAACAAGGGCAGAAGGATCGTCCTAGCAACAATTAAATGTTAGATGTGATTTAGACTTTCCTAAAGATGGGCTCCATACCACACAGCTTTTAACTGGTATAACATTGAAAATACAAGGTGAAAGGCTGACACAACAAATGAACAATAAATCTGGTGATAAAGTTTTGCTTTTAACTTTTTTTTTTTTGCTAAGTAATTTGAGGTTTAAACATTATAACTGCAAATGGGAATGAGCCACAGTTCTGTTTGCCCTTATCCTTGTGTTCTACAGCTACAGCTTGCCACTCAATCTTAAAATAAGCTCTCTCAGGTGAAGGTTAAATGCTGGTAGCAAATCATTCCCAATTTGCATTGCCTGCCTGGTATGGAGGAGGCTGGATGAAACCTGCTTGCTTTTTTTCCTGTTTTGTTTTCCCTCCTTTTTTCTCCTGGTAGCAGTAGTTTGTAACAGCCATAACTGTTTCCAGATGGCAGGGATAAGAAGGTAAAAGTGAATTATAAGTATATCCGAATTTCTCCTTCAGGAATTTAATACAATGCGTTTTGACAATTCAGCGCTTCCTTAAAATGTCAGGGTAGGCTGATGCTGAATAACTGTGTTAGCTGCGCATCAAACCAATGGGCTTAAAAATAGCTGTAACTCTTTGCTGCAATCCTTCTTAAGATTTAGAAGTCTCCTACCTACTTTCTGCTGCTAAATGTCACCATCCTTTCCTCTTAACAGCAAGTGTAAGCAATTAAGTCGTTTGTAACCCCTCCCTCCCCCTTTAAGTTCTACCTCTATATTGTATGAACTACTTTTGTTCCTTTTCTTTTCATTGGAAATACATGCTTGTTTCAGAAATCGAATTAGAAATGTGTTCTTCACAGCGTAAGTTGTCCTTTAACTGCAGTCCTACATCCTGTTCTCGGTTCTTTCAAAATATTTAATGGTGTATTTTTATACTGTCTTGAGTTCATGTCCACCCACACTTTCACTGATCTCCTCTGATCTTCATTCTGATGTTTGAGTTCACTGAACTGCTCAGAGGTCACAGGTGATTTGTTTGTGGCTTAATCCCAGACGTGCTTCTTGTTTTCTATGTTCTGCTCTGTCTGCCACCCTTGGCACTCAGTGCTGTCTCTTCTGTTTCATTTACTTGATGTATGTGCCCTTTTTGTTGCTACTTTCCAATTGCATGGAGGTGTTTTCCTGTAGACTGTGTCTTCTACTCTCTTCTGTTTCTGGTTATAGTGATGTCTCTTATGTAAGACACTCGTTTCAATTGTAAGCTCTATGGCGTTAAGTTCTGGATCTTCCTATTTAATGCTTGACGTTCCTTTTTAACCTCCTTTTTTGTATTGATTTTTTGCCAAGATCTCATCTGTCCAGCGTCTGTCTCTGAAGTCATTCCCAAAGTCTGCTTTGCTTCCTGCTGAATCTGATGCCTGTCCCTTGGAGTTGGGGATTTCATGGAATGAAGTTCTGATGCTTATTCTTGTACCGCTGTACTTTTATTAACTGTGTGATGACATTTAGCTTGTGGAAATGTGCTGGTGACTCATCCATACCTGATCTTTTCTCTCATTTCATCAATCATTTACCTTTCCTACCGTACCCGATTCCCGTGTCCTAATATTCCAGTTAGTGACGGCCAAGTACAGAGGAACTGTCATTAGTACTATCATCAGTTAATAACCTGTGTTTATGTGCAGGTAAGGAAGGAAGTACGAAGGAGTGCTAAAAACTGTCTTTTATTCCTTTATGACATAAGAAGGTGGACAAAAGGCTGATACATTTGCCTCCAAGAAGCATCAAGGCACCTTGCTCACTTGTTGGATTCATTGAGAGGGGAGACTTTGTATCATATGTAGTGTTCTTAAGGCCTTCTATTTAATGTACTGTTGGTAGCTCTGTAGCTTAGGGATGTGTGCTTCTGTTCTGCATGTGAAAACAAGTCCTCTTGATAAAGGAACAGAAAAGCCTGAGATACAGTCCCGTGTTCAGCACTTCATGGCCTTCTCTGACGTGAGTAATAGCAGTCATTTGGTCATGTGTAGTACAGATATGAACAATAGATGTGTGTTACCAGAAGTAGGAAGTTTTCAGGTGTTTGCCTGTACCTCACCAGCTGCAATGGCTCCTCAGGCCTCATGTCGGTAACCTGGAAATGATACCATACGGCGCTTCCTGCTTTTGATGCACTTTGCAGGAAACAGGCAGTAGGGCGCTTCATGGGAAATCTGAGAATTGCCATAGAAGCACACATGGATGGAGTTTGGGAGTTTCAACGTATTGGTATTACTTGCAGTAAGGAAGTTGTGTGTTCAAATATCGGAATTCAGATTGATCTAATCCAGTTTTGATCTGAGGAAACGTAATGGTCATTGGGGAAAAAACAGAAGGTCGAATATGTTCATTCTCTAAGATGTTAACCGAAGATAGAGAATAAGAAGGAAGTTTGCCTTCTTGCTGCCAGCTGCTCTGCTACAAACACACCTTTGAGATGAACGCTCTGAAGGACAGCCAAGCTCACATATGTAATGTGAGGGATAAGTTGGGCTTCTCTACATGGCAGAATCGTGCCTTAGTTTTAATGGGAAATGTCAACAAATTGAAACATACGTAGCTGAGTCTCGATTGACTGATTGCTGCAGTTAAAATTTCAGGTCCTCTTTCATAACGTTTTCAAGAAGGTCGGATGGTTTCTGCTTTACATTTAACTTGAGAATTCCCACAATGCGAGTTTTTGGACAGTATTAATTGTGATTAACTGTAATTCTGTATTAAAACATTCTTCACTGCAGATAGATCCTTTTTGTAAAGTACAGCTATTATTCTAAATTTGTTTACTCCGTGTGTTGGTGACTATAATGACCTCACAGAACTACACAGATGAGTCTGAAGTATTGATTTAAAGATAAACATATGCAGTTAAAATACTACACTCTTAGCTATATTGGTGTCTTTCTAAGCATTTTAATCACTCAAGATGTTTTTGTTTTTTTTTAAAGGAGAAACTATTTGATCAAAACTGTACATGAGCACAAGGCAAAGTATTTAAAACTTGCAGAGCCAGGTTGGTCTGATGGCTGTCAGAAGCTTTGGTTAAGTCACATGAAAGCATGCATTACAAATGCTTCACCGTGTTTGCCTTTCCTCCAGATGGTAATGAGCCCCTTGCCTCTTGCATGGCAGTCACGAGCTGATTTGTTCTTTTTGCTTGTGGCTTTCAAATTTGCATTGGTTCACATAGCGGCTAGGATTAGAAATTTATTAAGGGATAAAGATAGCTTTGCATCTCAGTCACTACTGGCACAAAAATGTCTGAACAAAAAATCCACACGTATTGCTGCTTTTCTTCCTGCAAATCCTGAATTTTGTCCTCTGTTTCCCAGGAGTCGCTTTCCAGAGCAGACATTGTGTTCTCTCGTGATCCTGATCACCTCTGGAATCTTAGGATGGAACGACTTGTTCTGTAATAGGAGTTACTGTGGTTTTTTATTAATATTATGGCCAGCCTGCAAATCCAGCCCTGGTTACACGGTAAGCACAGGCAGTGTGTTTCTTATGCCTTCTTCATATATTGTTAAAAATACGCCTCACTGAAAAGGAGTGTTTTGCAAAATCTGACAGTCCAACACAAGCAAAGGACTGAAAGGCACTGACTGCTTGGTAGTGTCCTGGGGAGACATTACTGTGCGGTAATATTGGAAGCATGTCTGTTATCAGCAAGGAGAAGTACTGACATGTCAGATAGTTTCGCCAGTGGGCAGGGTCAGCACAAAGGTCGCAGACATCAACTTAAAGAAGGGCATTTATCTTTACTGAAGTTTAAAGCAGTGAAATAGTAAGTGAAACAGTACAGCAAGAGTAATATGGAACAAAGCGATGCAGCTAACCATTACTACATGAGGACAGCCATGATGATTAAGGAAGACGCATCACCAACTGCCCTCGTACTTTACCATCACCCAGATCTGCAGTCACTGGGGTGCCCTGTTTGCAGTGTGGATTTGGAGAGCCTTCCTCAGCCATTGGGAGGTCCTATGCAGTGCATCTGCTCAACTGTGAGGTCTCCAACTTCACTGCAAGAGGGTCCAGCTTTCATGTTGTTGAAAAAAACAGTTTAAATAATAATTAGGTGGGAACATCTGCTTTCATTCTCCCTTTGGATTCCACCTCCAGCCTGACCAAGGCTCGAGGAGAAACCAAGGGAGTTTGTGTACTAATAGGCCTTGGCACTGTGCTTCTAAACAGGGAAAGGTTAATACACTCTCATAACACTTTATCTAAGCTACTTCTCTTGCTAATGAGGTGTTTTGTCCAAGATACATATTTTGGTAATAATTGGATGCTGGTGGTGGGTAATGCTGGGTTGTGAGACTCACTGAGGGCTCAGCTTTGGTGTGAAGCCTGCTGTACAGGCCTTAGCAGTGCAGTGATATCAGCTGTTCACTGATACAAAGCTTGACTTTGAAATGATTTTACTGAGGAAACAGTATAGCTTTTCACTGAAAAATGATGTCATTTTTATGTTGCATTCATGTTTAAAGCAGTTTCTGCTTGTATAAGGTTCTGGTCCCTAAGCTAGATTTCTATTAACTCTTGTGTAATTCTGATCTTTTTGAAGCAAAAACAAACAAACAAACAAAAATACTGTAAGTTGAAGAATATAATTTGGCTTTTTGTAGCGATTCTGCTCCATACTACAGCTGTGTATGCTGTTGCTGTAATGTGTGGATTGTTAAGGTAAACAGCAGCTATTGTATGTTTCACAATAGCATACACAAACTTTGGACACTGGGACCTGATTAGGAGAAAGTGGAGTGTTGTGATGCGATGCATTTTTTTATCTCAAGTGCCCCAGAACCTTTTTTGTTTTTTTAATATGGCAGAATGGATCCTTAATCTCCCATCTACAGAACTGTGTTTTATGATACACCACACCATATCTGTGGATTAAACCATACAATCCCATTACATGAGTTTGAACTGAGTTTCTTGTAGAGAGACCCATAAAATTAACAACAGAAAAAATAATTTCTATGGCTTCTGGCTCAGCTGCAATATAATGTTCTGGATGCTGTGTGCAGGAGTGACTGGCTTTCAGAAGCATGAGTGGCATCTATTGAAATGCAATTAAGGAAATGCTTTAATCTGTTTACAAGAGGATGTTTTGGTTGTGTTTTTTCCACATGCCAAGAGGTCAGAAATAGTAATAACTGGATCGTTGGGTAGCTGTCACAGTGATTCACGTAGGGAACGTGAGCAGTTTCAGATGCAGGAGTCAATGAGGCGTTTTCTTTCAAGCTGTGTTGGTGTTCTGGTGGGCAAAATAGTTCCTAGCAAAGTTGTTTGGCCTGCTTTGCTCTATAGAGAGGAAAGCTATTAAGAATATGTCCCTATTGCAGAACAGGTGTTCCTGTGCAGTTCTGGGTTTGTTCTGCACAGGGCTGATGTTCCGTATCAACGCGGTGAAGGCGTTTAGAAAGCTCTCGCAGGGAGCGTTTGTACGATGTCTGTTATTTCAGACCATCATTTGAGTTATAGAAACTTATAACCCAAAATTTGATAGAGGACAAAGTCTGTGGGTTTTTAATAGCTCCTGGTAGGATTCAGCAGCTGAAGCTAAAGGATGATGAGCCAGGTTTTCTTAGTGGAGAAGAAACCACTCTTCACGTCATTCGGAGTTCACTGTACACAGTGTAAGAGGTGGTGCAGAGTAATTTGTTCTTACGTTATCAATAATTATGCACCGTTGGCATTTCTGACTGCATCTCTGTCTAGTTTTGAGCATCCAAAGAACAAGAAGAAATCAAATAGATTTCTTTACCTAGCAAAACTTTTGGTTTCGTAGGTCAGAGCAGCCTGGTCTTGAATAGGAAATCCTGTCCTTGATTTCAGGTATGGAAGTTCTGAAAGAAATTCAGAGGCTATAGGGCTGGGAATTGCAGCATTTTTAAGGTAGAAAACCACTCTTGATACTTTTCCTAGATGATAGCTGAGAAGACAAGTAACTTGCTTGGGAAGCATTAAAAAAAGCATAACAAAAACTTGGTTCTTAGATGGGTTTAGTTTAGTCAATAGTTTGAACTTCCCACAGTAAGAGAAAACGCAGGAAGCATCACGAGGCGTTACTGGGAGGAGAAAAATTGCATACGAGATAATAAAAAGATACAAACAAAAATACTGTAGCCAGTTTAGAAATAAAAGTCAACATCCAACTAGTTTTATTATTCCTTGTAAGCAGAGTAACAGACGTCAGTCTTCCAAAAGAGCTCCAACTGAGTGATCTCACTGCATAGTTTTGCTCACAGGTTGTACGATGTTTGTATTTGAGACTTCAGCATTCTTCTGGCTCAGTTTCTGTTGTGCCTATCTGTAGTTGTGTTATTTGGAGACCATGGTTCGAGCACAGCCTCACGTTGTTCTGATATAGTTAAATGTTCATTTGTGCAGTACAGAAGAATTTAAATTGCTTTCAGAACTTTAAATAGATCTGCCATAACCGAGTGCTTTGTTAGGTACTGGGAATGTTTGGAAAACATTTTAACGCATCGTGCAACTCAACCAAACCCCAAGTTAATAATGTTGAAGTCTTTGGTTGTAATAGAATGCTCTGCACGAAGAATATTCACACCAATTCTGATCCTAACGCAGAGGCTGTTTTAATTTACACCAGATACATAAACTGATATAAAGGAGTAAAAAGTGGTCAGGAAAGCTTGCCTCTCCAGCTTGAGGCAGCCTTGCACAGAGCGAACAGCTTTAGGAAGGAAGCTGGTAACCAATGCCCGCCACTTCTGCTCAAATTCCTGAAATTCAGAAATGTTCCTTCAAGGAGCAGCACGAAATCTGCTTTATTGCTGCTACAGCAGCGTAGGACAGCTAACTGTCCCCTTCCAATGGGGTGAATTAGATCTTATTTTCTTTGGTTTGTTTGCTGACTTGAATATCCCTTTATGCCAGCTCAGTGAATTACATGTTACATCTGTCAAAAAAAAAAAAAGTTCACTTGCTGGGAGACTTTTGGGAATCCTTTTCTATCAAAGCTTCTATACTGCTTTATTTTCTGCCATCAAACTTAGTATTTATACTAAAAAAAATGTGGGGTGTTTTTGTTTGTGCTTGTTTCTACTTGATGCCGACAGCTGAGAACCATCTTTCCCAGTGAAAGAATGTCTTTTCAGCAGCTCAGCTCATTTTAGCAGCATGGGAGATTAAGAGCTTTCAGAGAGAATTAATCGCCTTCATAGACTTCCTCTTGCCCTCACTCCAGACAGGTTAGAGAATTAGGTGAAGAGGGTGCTTCAGCATGATTATCTCATAGCTTTAAAATACAAATAGCAAGTGAGGCTTATGACTATCAGTAACGACCACTACTGCTGTATTTGTGGCAAGATTACGGCCGTCTGTGAGCAGCAGAAGGTGGTTTGTTAGCAAGGACTGGAAGCGTTCAGCCTGCTTTCTTTGAGTGATTTAGTTTGGTGGCAGTGCATTGTTTTTGTTAATGGTATTGAAAATATTCTTTAATTATGTATTATTTTTTTTTTTAGAAGTCTGTGGGGGAGTGTCAGTTTTAGAATCTTTATTTGATATTATCTGTTAATGAAAGGTTTTACTTTCAAGCTTACTTGAATCTGGTTGTATAATACAGTGTTGGTTTTCTTTGCTTGTTTTTGATTTAAAATGTTGTATGTGGCTTTGGATAATGAAAACCATTTTTAACTGCATTGTGCTGGAAGTGCCTCTGCTGTTCACGAAGAATTGAATAATACTCTTTTGTTCTGTAGGGTGTTGAGTCAAGTGCAGATGAGTTCAATTCAGATGACTGAGGTGGTTACAAAACCCAGCTGTCCCGCTTTCCACAGTTTGCTTTCTCTGTGGCAGTGATGGCTGACCCGTGAAGCAATCCACTCACAGCCAGTTTTCAGCCTGCTCTACTCAAGTAAGCTTGATGACTCCTAATAGCTTATCTCTGACTAAGGAAATTTCCTTCAAGAGCTTTGGTTCTTAATCACATCTGGGAAAGACTCTGTAAGATGAATTAAAATAGACACTTCTCTTGTGGTTCCTGTTTCACTGGGATTGGAAGAAGAGCAATTCTTAATCTGTTATCTGTTTTTGAAAGAGGTACATGGCGAACACGGGGTTAGGAGCCAAGACAGTCATTGGCCTGTACTGGTTCTTTTGAATGAATAGTTTGGGCGGTTTAATTGGGAGCTCTTCTAACAAGCCTAGGCCATCCTCCCACCTGGGCCATTTGGGAAGGAGTGTAGAAAATTGGTTTTAGGTGGTGGCAACTGATGGAAGGCTGCCAGCTTTCCTTGGTTTCTCTCCCCCTCTTAGGATAACACCTTGCTAAGTGCACAAGAAGTCTGAGGATACGGTCTTGTTTGAGTTCTCACTGCAGTCAGGAAAGCTAACGTTGATAGAAGGAAGTCAAGGAAATGCCTTTATTTGGATAGAGTACTGCCTAAAGTAGTATCAAATTCAGACCATTTTTGTTTATTTGTACTTAGGTAACTGTTGTATCAACTTTGTTTTTGCCTTTGAAACAGAACTCTTTCCCAGAGGAGTATTTCACATAGTAAAATTTAATTCCAACTTCCTTTGTTTTACTGTGCTTTTATTGCCCTTCTTCAGAGATGTTTTGCAGTGGCAAAAGGGATATTTCACTCTACTAAGCTTATGGACTTGATGCCTCTCTTGCCTTTTGTACTGCCAGCAGCACTGAATTCCTTGTACCGCTACAATTGTAAAGCCATTCCATGGCATTTAAAATGAAACATAGAATGAGATGTTTTTCTATGACTCTGCATTGTTTGTATCGATAAACATTGTCACGATGCTTTAGCAAAAGTCATTTTAATCCTTAAACATTTGTACATCTACTATCTGTTTGGAATTGTTTATTGTGAGCTGCACGTAGCCACAATGCCTGCGATTCACCCCTTGGATCTCCATTGTACAAAGTCACTGTTATCTTCCTTGGTGATAGCATATCACCAACAGTACCAGTGCGGAGCTGCAAGCACTCCTAACATAATGGCAGGTCTTGCTTTTGCCAGGATGAGTCACTATTTAATTAACCCCTGGGATGGGGAGGCTTCCTGTGCCAATTCAAGAACAAGTTACGGGAAGATACCATTCTGTGGCAAAATAGAAATTGGTTCAAAGCATTTTTGTCAGCATTTTAAGCATTGTATTTGCTAATACTATAAGTCTGCTTGTAACGTGTTTGTAAGCAAACAGAAAAATAAGTACATGGGATAGAGTTGGTTGACATGTATTTGTTGCAGGGGGAAAGAACTGCTAACACCATGGACTGGGTTTAAGTGCTCAATACAGAACTATAAGGCATCCACCCTAGCAGAAGGGATTTGTAGTGAATGTGCGGAGGCAAGCAGCACAGAAAATAGCAAAGGTCTTTGCCTACCACCAGGCCACAAAGCTTTAGTTTGTAACAGGCTCAAATGTGGTTACCAACTGGACAACTCGGGTGGGAAGGAAGCGAGTGGGCTTGGCTTTGGGGTGTGGCAGTGATTGGGGGGCTGCCAGAACCAAGAAAGGGCGAGGGAAGGCTGTTCTGTGGGATGCTGCTCACATGCTTGCCAGCCAGCCAATGGCTGGAATGCAGTTTCACTCTCCCAGCTTCAAATGGATGGACTGTCTTACCTTGGAACTTTGTAGGATTTGTTCTGTGGCCTTAAAAACAAATGAAGAAACAAGAAGTTGTGCTTTCATGGCGCTAGAGAAGAGCCTTATTTTTTTCTCAAGGAATCTGTAGGTCTGTAAGATAGAATTCAGATGTATGAAGCAACTCGAAGCAGGCAGAGTGGTGCTGTACATGAAGGGTGTGAGCTTCTTTGGAGAAGAGCTGCCATAAGGTGTGTGAGCTAGGGGGAAGCTGCAGAATTTCAGGTTCAATTCCCAGTAGTTTCTGAAATTGAGAGAAAGAGCTTTTGCTGCTTTGTATAAAAGATCGTGATAGGCAACAAGGACTGCATGCGTACCCATGGGATGCCTGTCTAAGAGAAGTGCCACTCAAAGTGAATTGTTGGATAACTATAGCGCCAAAAAGGACAGAATTTTATTGTAATATTTCCTGTTTGGGAGTGGGACACTGAATAGAAGTGCTTCTCCTTGTTCCAATGTATTACACGTTAATTCTGATATGTGCTTATTGTTTGGTGTGTGATCTCTTTGTATGAGCCATGAACATTTGTTGGACTAATCTTTTGGGTTTTCTGTTTCTATACTATGTACTGGGTGTAGGAACATGGCAGGCATCAGTGTACGTGAGACTATAAGGGAAAAGAGAGGGACTGGGAAGACTAAATGTGTTATAGAAATGCATGTGCTAAGTAAAATAGAGGTTCAAGCTGTATGGTTGCTTGGAAAAGTTCATGGTCTAGATTTTCTATAGACTATTTAGAAAGAAACTGGAGAACCGCCATATGGAGCGATAACAGCCTTGCATTAATAAGATCATGCAGTCGATAGCTTAGTTTAGAAATTTCTTCTGATGAGTGACTGCAATACAGCAGGAGGATAAGTGTGTTTCCTGGGGAGATTCAAGCAAGAAAAGGGGAGCGAGAAGTATTTTTGAATAGGCTTTGCATGTGTAAAAAGGGTGGGTTGGGAAAACCTGCCTGTGTGTGGGGAAGATACATAAACGCAGGTGCCAACAAAAATCCTCAGTTGACTACTAAAAAGTGAAGTGCCTGGTGGAACTGAGGGGTTCAAATACCTCCACCGTCTCACAAGATGAATGACCAGTCTAGGGAATGTCAAAACATCACTAATCTTTAACAAAATAAAAATTGGAAATAAGTACAGTTGTCATCTGCAGTTCTTTTCACAGTGTAGAGTATGTGTCAGCAATGCTTTAGCATGTTGTGCTACGCTGATTTTCAGGCCCAAATTAAAGTTTAAGTGTGAAAACAGAAACGAAGCAGAATCCAAGCTCTGTTGTTTCCCAGTGATGCAAGATGCTATCATGATATTCATGTCATGTTGTCTCTCTATGTATAAGCAACTTGTGCAGAGTACAGAGATCACTGACAGCCCATAGAAGGGAGCTTTCTTCCCCTCTTTGAAGACCATGGCTCCCAGCTCTCAGCACGCTGAGACACTGCTCAAAATCAGTTTGCTTACCACCTCTGCACCATGCTTGTAAGCGGCTGATGTCCCTTTGATGGTAACTTGTAAATGCTTGTAAAATTTAGCCACCCACATGGGATAAGGTAATAAAACGTATGCGCAGCCTCAAAATCTCTACAGGATATTCTGGACAAACATTCAAGGTTGAGAGCTGCTTGTTTTTGTTGGTTTTTCTTTCTTTGTTTTTTTTTTTTTTTTTTCCTGAAACCAACTGCATCAAACTGTGAATTAGTCTAGTACTGAGAGAAGATAGCAGGCATTAGACAGGGGAAACTGAAGAGGTAAAAGAGGGAAGTAACCATTACAATGTTATTGGAAACTGCATGCTCAAAGTACCAAAGAGCTTGTTGCCTTTTTTGGGGGGAGTTGGTGGTATAAAAAGTAAGCCTTCCTTCCCCCAGTGAAGTGCAGGATAAATAGTGAGGAGAGTATCTTGTGGACAGGGAAGGGAATAGTGGGAGGAAATGGAAGTACAGAGGAAATAACTAATTGGTATTCCAACATCTCACTTTTAAAGTAGTATCTGTCCATAGATGAGAAAATCCTGTTTCATTTGAAGTAGTGGGTAGAATGCTGTTGATGTTTAGTCTGAATACTTCAGTAAACTGTTAGAAGTGCTATTTTGTGTCTTTTATATGGTGAAGCAAAGGTGACTCTGTATTATTAAGTTCCTGTGACTCCTCATCAGCTCAGATGTGTTGCTGTTTGTAAGATCACAAGCCAACTTTTCATTCATTCGGAACACAGAACAGCTTCTCTTTACCTGTGTAGACAATAACTGCATTTTTGTCTTGCATTCACAGGTTTCAAATGCAGTCTGAGTCCAAGAAGTATGAAGAAGAGATACCTTCCCTGCTCTGGGGGTTAGATCCTGTATTTTCTGCTTTTGCAAGGCTCTATATTAGAGATATAAAAGAAATGAGAGAATCTAAGCAAGTGCCAGGTATGTACTTGTATGTACTTATATGTACTGATTACGAGACACGAAGAATTGTATTTGATTTACGTTTTGCTTTTCCTCAAGGGATTTCAGAATGCTTCATGGACACCAGTACAGTTATTTTTCAGTACCCTGAAACTACGTGGCAGTAGTACCTTTAGTAGTTCTAAGAAGAACAGATTGTATACCTTGTTTGAAGAAATACAGGTGAAAAAATAAAATGTTAGCTATGTGGGCTTTTCTTCGTGTGTGTGTGTATATATATATACACATATATATGTATATATAAACACACACACACATAAATGCACATGTATTATATATATAATATATATAATATATATAATAATACATATACATTATATATATCTATATATATATATACGTGCATTTGTATGTATGTTTATATACACACACACACAAGCTGGCTTACATTAAGGTAGTGTACTTCCACTGTGTGGTAGTGCTTATTCTATTCTGATAGTTGTAAAAATGCTGTTCCTTTCTGGCCATGTACATTATATCTTGCCACTCTGTCCGCAATACTTGAGGAGGATTTTATGCCTCTTCTTTTTATTATGACATAATATCAATTAGTTGATGGCATATTAACGTACTGTAAAAAATGGATATAGGTTTTGTTTGCTTAATTTCTAGTTATAAAAGACAGGACATTCTTCGTGTATTTGAAAGACTTGTTTGTAAATTCTGGCACCTGGGCTGAGTCTTGTACCACGCCTTTCATTTCCTAACCATTACTGGCAGCTGTGTGCTTTACAGTCTGGTTCTGCTGATCTTCGGCCAATATCTCCCATGTGTGTACATTTTGTAGAGCACTGTGGCTCTGACCTTCAGTTTTTGTTTTCACTACAAAGAATCTAAACAGACTGCAGTGTGATCTCTTCTGTGGAAGTGTTTGTTACTTCAAACTGCAATGTGTCGAGGTGCAGAAAAAACTGGGGAGGAATCCCAAGAAACTTAGAATTGATGATGAAAAGCAGGAAACCCTACGCAGAGTGTGTTTGCCATTTGGTTTGCTGGGGCTGTTTTTTTTGTTTATTTTTTCTCCACAGGGGAAAAAGCACATCTGTTTGGCTCTTTGAGTAAGTTCTGTCCTGTAGGTTTTGTGATTCTCATTTATTTGTTTATTTCTTAAGATAGTCCTAAGGAAGTGGTATCTGTCATATCTAGATATCAGTCTTTAAAATTGGTGCATGTGAGCTTTCTTCACTTCCTGTGCATCTGGCATTCTGCACAACTAAGCTTGTTTGCAATCCTGTGTCATTTTCTAATGGCATCTACACATTTTCTATTTAAAAGAATAAAATGAAGTCTCATGGAAAAACATCCTTAATCTTGTTCAGCGTCCTGTTGCTGTGTACGTACCACAGAAGATGTCTTTTAGCATATCTCACCCATTGACTCAATGGAAAGTTCTTCTAAACAAAGAAAAAGTATCTTTTGGGGAAGGAGGAAGGTAGGTGTTTGCTGCCAGTGTACCCTGAATTTAATGGATTTGTTGAAGACCAGCTGGAGCTGATTAGCAATGAATCAGTCGTTAAGTAAGGGTAATTGAGAATGAATGAGTGCAGAACAGATTTGTACCTAGGAGGAATAAAAAGAAAGGCAGGCTAAGTGTTAGCAGATATTCGAAGGGTGCTTTTCCTAAATTATGCAGCAGCCTCCCCAGGAAAAAGGTGGGATCCCATTCACTGGGATTGTTTATATCCTGACTGTACGAATTGCCAGGAATTTACTGTATGGAACAATTTTGCAGTGGCTCTGAGGAAATGAACTGAATGACCTAATAAGTTTTTTCTTTCCATTTTTAAGCATTAGGATTTGAAGCAACAATGACTAATTGCTTAAAAGAACACAGAGGAAAGCAGTAAACCTGTCCAATTACTCTCCTGCTAGAAATGGTGACAAGAAGGCTGGAAAACCACCCAGATAAACACAGCAGTTGTGTTGACTTAGAGGCCTTTATATGAGAGTGGGTGTCAAACTCAGTCGTAACACATAATCACACCATGGAAATGTGTGCAGAGCTATCATTGCAGTACAGCATTGTGACAGCTTATCAACAAGCAAGGGAAGCTGCAAATAACACAAAAGGAGGTAATAAGAATTAAAGCAATGGCAAACACCCCATTGCTTGGTGATGGTAACGACAGGACCAGAACTTGCCTTCTCTGTATCCATAGTCCCCCATAGAGTGTGGCTGTGGTTTCCTGCTGTGGTAACAGCATGTTAATGTACATGTTATTTACTGGGTTACTGGAGCTTGATTGAATGCACCTACACATAGCTTCAAACATGTGGTGTGTTTTTATTGCTACTGATGTGAACATAGTTTAAACAGATAGTCTGGGAGGAGAAAAGCTCCCTCTTTACACCTTCAAGTCATCAAGTTCAGCAGCTTCTGATTGATAATGTAAATATAGTGTCTTCTTTCGTATGAATTCGGGTAGTTTCTCAGAGAGTAAGGGTGGAGTTCTGTGTAAGCTTATGGGGATATAAAGAACCAGTTCTATCTGGTCACCGTCATTTGCCAAAACTCAGCTTACTAACTGTGAAATGATTATAATAACATGTTGCTTGTTTGCACATCAAGAGATGGGTGTCTCTGCCCCATGGATTTGCCCTGAAAGTGACCCAGACCTTCTCATATGTATGTTTTGTAAGATTTAATGAATGTTTATACACGCTGGGAGCACCTTCATTGAGAGATCCTCTAACAGTGTTTGTTTGTGTCCTGATAAATGGAATGAGAAAAGTGGACAAACCTGCTAAACATTCTTTATACTACACCTGACCAGTGACTGCATGGTTTTAAGATGACTGCAGTAGGTGCATCCCTTAGATACTGCAGTGGACTTGTGTCAGCAAAACTCCTGTTCGTGACCTGCTTGGCTGATCACCTTTGACTTTTTCTGAAACTGCTGTTTTTGTTTCGTATGTGAGGAAAAATAATTCCAGGCCCACATAGGGCTGCTGGCTATGTAGGACAAGTTATTTTGGGATCTCACATTTGATTTTTTTTTTAATTTTTTTTTTTTTTAATACAGAATGCTTTTGCGATTCCCTTGCTGCACTGTTTCCCTTTGCAAGATTTGCCACAGAGCTTTGAGACAAACGTTCCTTTTTGAGACGCTTGAGTTAGGCAGTTTTTAGAAGACAGTTACTGAATATTTCAGTAAAACAACAGTATTCCAAAACTGAAGAAAACACATGGTCTGAAAATTAGGCCGGGATCTAAGGAGAGCTTGTTTCCCAGTTATTCTCCTGCTAGTGGACTGTGAAGCTTTGGTGTGTGTTTACATCAGGGTATGTTAAAACCATTCCTAACAATCTTGAAAGAAATTACACTATGTGGCAGCCTCAGTGTTGTGGAAGTCCCCTGGGCTCTGACTCCTCACCATTTCCTGAACTTACTTTTGTTATATTCTTATCCAAGTCATCTTTATAGATGTGCAAAAATAGCTTCGAAGGGATGTTTTTAGAACATGTTATTTCAGAAACTGAAGCTCAGGATACCATCCATGATGACTGCACAGTGTGCTCTACAATGTGAGAGGGTTGTTAACCCCTACCCGCCTCCATGCCCTACCCCACACCATGGCTCCTGTTCTAGAAATAAAAGACAGAATTGTGTTCGTTTTCCTTTTGGAGGCAATGCTTTAATCAGGAACAGCTGTGCTGTGAGAAGCTCAAAGTGCTTCCATTGTATTCACTTCTTTATTCTGAAGACTGCTGAAGTTGTAAAAAAAAAAAAAAAAAAATACAACAAAAAACCAACAACAACAACAAAAACCAACCAAACAAAAAACCTCCTAAAGCCCACAGTAAACAGTTCTGCTGATCCAAATGTAGAAGAAACCAAGAGGCTGACAGGGTTCTGAGACTACAATAGCACAAGTTTTGTATCCTATGTAGAGCTGATACTTTCTTCTTGTGTTCCCGGTCCTTGCTGATCAAGGGGATTTTTCACGTGAGCAGTCATTAATTAACTTTAAGGCACATTAAGTGTGCAAGGAAGTCACATTTGTCAGTCAAACCTATCTAGGGCAGGATGTTGAAGAAAAAGTAGTTATTCTTATCGAGGGTGTTCTGTGTCTAGGTATATTCTTCTATAACAGACATCCAGTGAGACAGGTGGATGTTGTCGGGATGGTGGTTCAAACTAAAGAGCGAGAAGCCTTTCACAGTTATGGAGGTAAGAAAAGTTTCCATCTTTGTTTTTGCATTTATCAGCCCTCTGGTCTTAGTTACTGTTAGAAATTAAAAGTTGCTTTATTTGATTGTTCTTGAAACGAATTACTTTTTTTTTTTTTTTTTTGTTATGTGATGTATATACCCAGCTCAAAATACTTAGCAAGGCACTGTTTATCTTCGCTTTTAGAGTAGAGGAAATAAATGGCTCAAGCTGAGTAACTGATTTGGGGTCATCTGGAAAAAAGTAATTTTTGTTATTGCCCTGCCATTGTACTCCGCTGTTTTTCTTTCACATACGTGCTGTTTCTCTGATCACATACAAATGGTTTTACTGATTTCTGTGAGAAGTTACTTCTTCCTTTTTTGAGCTTTAGAAACCCCTTCTGACTTTGTATGTTTTATCGTGTGTTGGAGCCAGGTTTTAGTGTCTGTTGAGCTTGTTTATACTTAGGTGCCAAATTGACTTAGCAAATCCAGCCCAAGCATTGTAGTACCCACCAGACCTTGCCACCACCAACTCAGAGTTGACTCCTCCCTCTTGCTTTTCCCTGTTGCGTTCAGACTGTTTCATTAACTTGGAACCATCTGGTTGTCTGCTGAAAAAGCAAACTGGAGTACTGGCAGCAGGTTTCGGGAGGTGGGAGAGGGTCATCTCACAGTAGGAAGTGGAGCCAAACGCATAGATCATTACTCTCCAGGCATTTGAAGAACCTGTGTCCAGTGTCTCTGCCACCACGAATTTCCAACTGATGGAGCTAAGTTATAGAGTGCCACTTTGTACTCAGTTCTTCCACTTTTAACTTGGAGGCAGCAGTAATTCCCCCACTGAGAGCAGTGCTGAGAAGATAGTTGACAGCTTAGAGCCAGGTCCCAGCTTCCATAACACCTGCAATTGCACCACAGCACTGCGTGGTAGCACTGGCTAGCCTGTGCACAAAGCATACCCCAAACAGAGAGTAGCTACAGAGTTGAGTCTGCTCTATCCAAATGCAAGTTTATTAAATAGGAGATCATCTGTGTTTTATTCCCATCTAATTTCTGTGTGTTACTACCCTGCCATTACACCAAATAACGAGTTTATGTATTTTAAAATATGAGTTGCTCAGTCAGTTGAAGTAGAACCCACTGAACAAGCGCCTAAGTTAAGAAATGATGAGACTGATGATGTAATGAAGTGTTGAAACAAATTGAACGTCAGCAATTATTCTTTTATTGCACTAGTATACAAATGGAGACAGCATTTCATAAGAACAGAGGAAAATAGAATCACAAAGACCCAGGCAAAAGCAATTTAATGGGCAATTCTTTCCCATGCTAGCCTCAGTGTTACATAAAGCTTGTTGGAAATGTTTGATTGGAACAGAAAATGGAAGAGTAGAAATAAAGAGAAACCAGAAACAAAAAGAAGTTAGTGTTAGATCAGTCAGCCTTTAAGTACAGCTCTCAGCCTGCCTTCCTGCTGTCCTTTCACATCTAACTCTGCTCTTTGTTCCAGCAGTTCCTGGTTTGAATTCTCAGGCTACCTGCCAGGGTGCCTCTACCCAGCCGGCCCTCTCTTTCAGACAGGCTGGTTCCAGCAGCACAGGGTTGTAACTTCTTAGACAGTTTCCTGCTTGTAACTTCTTGCATCTCAGTTCAACAGACTCTGGTTAGTGAGTCACAGAGCAGGTGTTGCATCAATTGGAGCACTGTTCGGTATTTGCTCACTTTCCATCTGCTTAAAATTGACTTACAAAGCAATTGCCCCTTTGTAGTTTTTCTGTGATAGAGAACTGAAATGCTTTTGTGCCACTGCCACCGTCTCTCCCACTCATTTCCTATCTGTCTACTTCAGAATATATACCTCTTATTTTAAGAGAGTCTTAGGTGTTCTCTTTGCTTCAAATCCATACAGCCAGAGCTGGTAGCAAAGTAATTATTAGAAAAGAGTGACTTAACTCTTTCCTGGCTAATAATAATTTTGTATGCCTTGTAAAACAGCACATAGATTTTGACATTTTGATTTGTTTCTTAATTGCTCTTATTATGATCAGTTAGGAAAAGGATATCTAATTAAAACCTAGCTTTCAGCCAGCTTATATTTTTTGCTAGTACACCTTTCTGACCTTTTCTTTCCTTTTTAAGAGAACCAAACAATATCAGATCTGGCTTTTCTTATTCTCCAAGACCATACTGAAGGGCTGAACTCTTGCATTAAAAGCAAACAAAAATCTCACTGGAGCCTCAGTAGAATCACAGAATCACAGTAGACTCATATAGGCCCTACATGAAACAAATGCTTCTTGTTATAAAGAAATCAACACAGTTACTAATTGACTGGGTAACTTTGAGTGGACTGCTTCTCAAACAGTAAACGTAAGTGTCAAGATGGATGAGATAGTCAGTGTTAGAGTTAATAAGTAAATAAAATGAAATGCAAGGAGGTGAGGAAGGACGACGCGGGGAGCCCAGGAAGTTTTCACAAGCCTGTAGGCACCCTGAGTGCGTTTAAAATAGTTTAACATTCTCCTGTCTAATTAGAATACAATTGCAATAGTTTTCATTCACCTGTGGTTCAGGAGTTATTTTTGCTCAAAGGTTTATTTGTGAGCTTTATTTCAGGGCCTGGCTCTGCAACCCTAGTTCAGCTTTGTGGTCAAGAATGGGTCGGTCTCTCTAGTACTGAATTTTTAATAGTCATGTTGATGAGGAATAGTCTGGCTTCCTAATCCTTCAGGCATGTTTGTTTGGCATCTAAGCTCTTTTTAGGAAGCATATCTGTTGGTTTCTAAGGGAACGTCTACACGGTGCAGTAAAATAATTGTGAAATGTTGTTTTCCCTGTTTCTTATTGTCACTGCTGGCTTGCATCGGTGGCTCGATATGGTGTATGATGGCTTTTCCTCCTACTAAAATAGTTGTGTTTCATCTGTACCAAAGAGTGAAAACGTATTAATTAGATCATTGTCTACACTAGTGCTGAACTAAATCCGTTGAAATTGCTGTAGACACAGGAGCTCAGGAGGGGGATAGCAGTGAAACAACCATACTTCTAGTGATGGAATTTGGGGTTGCCTGCATCTTATAAATGCTGTTTGCTATTAAGAACGTGTCTGTGCCAGAGTAGTTCAGCATACCTACTGGGAAACAGGAAGACAAGGCAATGATTTGAGATTGGACCCTCAAATAGGGAGATTGTTTCAAAACATATGAGACAATGCATAGGCATTTTGCTTTGACGCTACGGTTCCCAGAGGAAGCGACTGCAGGTACCAATCAGTACCTTCCTGGTAAACACCGCTGTTACTTTTGTAGTACCTGGTTTGAAAGGGTTTCTTTGTTTTTTGTTGTTGTTTTTTTTTATAGTATCTGGTTTTGTAGATCTGGTTTGAGGAGCAGCAGAAAATTGTGGATTCTTATTTATGACGAGTGGAAGGTCACTGTTGGAGGCAGTTATGCTTAGGGAGCAACGTGCTTGGAGTTTTAGCTGGACTGGAAATGATGCTTGCCATGTTTTGACAGACACCTGGTACCTTCTTACTTAGAGGATGTTTGCTGGGCAAGCTGCCCGTAGAAAGTCTCTTGATCTGTAGAACAATTGATTCTTCTGATAGCTTTATAGTTTTCTTTTTTTTTTTTTTTTTTTTTTTCCCCCTTTCCTGGTGTCTTGAACAATACAGCGCCTAGGGCAGGAATCAGAGAACTTATTTTGCCTAGGAACTAGTAAGACAGGAAAAGCCAGATAGCTGTCATGCTCAGGAGAGGGTAGGTATTAAGCTTTTTGATACGGAAGTGGCTTGCATGCCACTAGTGGTACCTTAAATTAGGAATCCTTGGCCTAGGGCAGAACCATAGGCATGTCCTCTGTCCGTTCTGGATATGGTAGCTGCCTTTCTAAGCTCTTAAATAGGAAAGGCCAGCAGGCTTTGCTTGCAGTATTAGCATAAAAAACAGTGTAGCTGGGGATAGGACTCTCTTAATCTATTAGGTTACTCTACCTCCCTCCTCACTCCCCACTAGCCCTGTTGTGCTGTTCTCTCATTTTGGTATTAATGTTTCTGTGCATTGTGCTTCGTTTCTAATTGTAATTTGTTTAGCTTCAACTTTCAGCACTGATTTATCTTCTGACTTTATCAATTAAATTAGAAACCTCTAGTGCCCAATATATGTAGTGAATCATTGTCGTTTGCCAGTATTTGATTTTTTTATTTTATTTTAATTTTTGAGGACCTAGCTGCTATTTTGCTTGCCATGCATGTAGGCATGTTGTCTAGCACTGATCTATTCTGCAAACAAGTCTGGAGACTATTTCAAAGCTGAAAGCAGGAGATGAGCCCCCACTTTCCTTTACAGACCGGTTAGAACGAGATATGCAGGGAGATGACTGCTAAGAATATCTACATATTTTCATTTCTTGGAACATCACTACCTACTTTCTTATTCCCTGTAATTCTTGCAATTTTTTTTAATTTTTTTTAACAGTGGATGATAGCACTGGGGTTATAAACTGTATCTGCTGGAAAAATCCCATGGTAGCAGAAAGATCTTTATCAGGTAACTTATTAAGTAATTCCTCTTTGTGACTGTGCTTTTTGTTTGTATCTTAAATAATTCAGTAAATGATCTCACTTGCATATCCTACAGCCTGGGCCATCTTGGGAGCTTCGTATTACTTTTCGTGTTGTTGCCAGTGATGGTGCCAATAAAAACACTGCATTATGGCTTGTCATGCCTTTTGCTTATTAGCATAATGCATTTCAAGTCCATGCTGTGAAATTTTTCAGAGAATCCTCTTCTTACAGTTCACAAAGCCAGTCAACTGACCACCAACTTGATCTACGTTTCCCACCCTTGAGATACAATGGTTTCAGAATTCCTCTTTTTTTTGTTTGCGTTCATATCTTCCTTCTATTTATGTGTATGCTGTCAGTGATGAACTCAAAAGTAGATTTAAGTGGGGGAGCGTGCCATTGGTCTTTTGTGGTTTGAACGGTTCTAAATGAGCAAATATTGTGCATTTGAAATGAATCGGTTTTTGTACTCAGTAACAAACGAACTCAGTAATGTCTGACTTTACCTTCTTTTATATCAGGGTGTGGGATAATTTCTGCATTGGACATTCCTGAAAGCCCCAGTACTAGATTGAAGATAATCAAAGCCATTGAAATAAATGCCATTAGTGTAATCTTCCAGTACTGCATATGCATAGAAAAGGCAGGGGAAAGCTTGATGTAGGAGTTAACAAGTGTTGATATCTGTGGCGCAAGCACATCTATACACACCGATAATTCATACTAACTTACTCTTAACATTTTCCAAATAAGAAAAGGGGACTCACAAATTAGGTTTTTTTTGAGGAACACAAATTCGTGGGAGGAGTTGTATGGAATAGTGGTTGACAAAGAGTGAGGACTCAAAATGTTTGTTTCAGCCTTGTATATTATTATTTTACACGTACAATAGTACTGACTGAATGAGTATTGTTTTATTAATGAAAACTAATTTGTGTCAGGTAAAGAAAATAGCTCCCAAGAGGCACGGGAAATTTTCTTCGAAGTTGGTAATGATGATCAGAGGTGATTAGATCATTATTCAGGTTTTAAATTATGAAGAAATTACTCTCCTGCAAAGGTGTATCACACAAAAATGAAGTTCTGTTGTGTTGCATTCATCTCACTGTATTGCATCGCATGAATGGTTTGGCCTCACCTCAGATGATTCATGCTTCTTTTATACAAATATTCAGCTGACCTTTCCTTTTTTATCCTCTCCTTCTTAGTATGACAAAATAAATTTTGGCAATTTCCAATTCATGTTTCAGTTTTTCAATCTATCTGTAACATCTCTTCCCTTTTATACCTTCCCCAGGTGAACTGCTTAAATAAATGCAATATTATAAGCTAACTAAATCATCCAAAAGTTTTGCTACCCAGGACAAATGTAGCCTGGGACCTTTCCCCTTTCTAGCAATGTAAGTACAGTGATGTTTATGCATTTGGCCTCCATGCCTGATTTGCTTTTCCATTGATTCTTACAGACTGTCCAAGCAACCCCAACAGCCTTAAAGTGCTTGAACAGATGAAGAAATTCCAGGAAATGGTGAGCCAGAAAACCAAGCTGGAGATTGGAGATGTCATCAGGGTCAGAGGTTGTGTCCGGACCTTCAGGCAACAAAGAGAAATTCAGTCTTCATGTTTTTGTGAGTGCTGGGGATCTGTGACATGTAACTGTAACATGTTGTCTGAAGACCCAAGCTCTGTGTAGTTTATTGAATGATTTCCACCTTATTTTCTGGCATCTCTTTAGAAAAATGAGTTTTGCATTCGTGTGCCTTTATTTTAGTTTTAGCAACGTAAGGTTAGAAAACACACCACTTAACGTGTGGGGCTAGGCTACCTGTAGAGTAGGTATTCCTGGAAGGTTTATAAAAGATGACTAGAATGTATACAAGAATATTATCCAGATGTTATAATTGGATATCTGTGAGTGCTCTTCAGTTTTTTGTTTTTTTTTTTTGTATTGAAATAGAACAGTCAAAACTCATAGGAAAGAAAATTATGAACTTCTGTGTCACACTTAACCAAGGATGTTAACTGCTTTAAAGAAACAGTTGTTGTTTGCAGGCCACATCATCCATGCCAAGGGCAGACAACAGTTTATTGTCACATTTTTACATTAAAGCCCATTTTCCTAAACTTTCTGGCTCTACAGAATGCCTGAAAATTATTCCCCCTTTTGAGTCGCTCAGTCAGAGATCGGTGGTTGCTGACCCTGTATCTCACGGCTCTTTGGGCAGCAATCTATTATTTATATCCTAGGACCTTCCCATTGCATAACATCTTTTCTCCTTAGTGTCTGTGCTATTGTGTAACTGGGGAAGTCTGGCTTTTAAAGACCTTGTGTAGTTCAGATTAAAAAACTCTCAAAACTGTTGAAGGAAGTCCACAAAATTCACCTGACTTCTTAATTGCTTTAAGGTCAGCACAAATAAAGTTCTTTACTATGTACTAACTTCATCTATTTTAGGTAATCAGATCATTTACCCCCTTCTAGATTGTAAAAGTGGGAGTGACCTTTGTGGTTTGGTTTTGTTTTTACAACAACTGCAACAAACAAAATCTGTCAGTTTAATACTGGTATGTGAAACTTTGTTGTTCCACCTGAGGTATGCCTGTTTAAAAGCCAAGTACATCTGTTCTTTTTGCTGCTTCAGATAAGGTGGATGATCCTGTGTGTGATGTTCAGATTTCAAGAATGTTGGAGCTCCCCTGCCTGTATAGAGAAGTTTATGATAAACCTTTCCAAAGCCCAGGGGAGGGACAGAAGTAAGTGTGGTAACCAGTTGCTTGTTGTTGCTTATCTGTTAATGTAGTAACTGTGGAAGAAGATAGAACAGGGTCCCACTGTGATTTGCACTCGACACAAGCTTACAATGGCAGCCTTCTTTTCTTCTGAACAATTAACGATCCATACAGATAAGATGCCGGTCCATAATCTGAGAAAAGAATTAAAAAGCACCAGACAGATTATTAGTAAGGTATTAAAATACTGTGCATAGACAGACCTCTTGCATCTCTTACAGAAAGGGAATCTGGAGCAAGGGAATCTGAACCTAGATGTTCAGTGCATTTTAAAATGGTTTGCTTTAGTTTGGAGTTTAGATGCAAACTCTTTACTGTCTAAGGACAGTAAAATACCTTCTGATCTTTTGAAACCAGTCTATCCGGCTACCCTTAGACAATTGTTCTTAAAAACAGTAGTGTATTCCTCAACTTTTGATCTTTTCTCTGTATTCTTGCAGTGGCCCAGAAGGTTTGGGTTTCTTAGTCCAAACACTGCACGAGAAAGTGAGAGACTTCCTACTAGAAAACAAAATTCAGACCTTTTACCAGCAGGAGTTGGAAACAATTCATTCTCTGGTATCCCTAGCTGATGGGCCTAAATCTAGTTCCAGCTGTCAGGTGAGTGAAAGTAATTGTTTCTAGTTCTTTACTGGGGGAAACAATGTCGTTTTTGCAAGTCTAAACAACCAGCTAAGAAACTAATGCCTTCAGTGGATTCAAAAACTACAAATGCCTATTCCCGATTCAGCTTTCTGCATGAGTTATTTCCAGGGTTTGAGAAGCCTTGTCACTTGGGATATTTAAAACTGGAGTGAAGAAAGCTGCAAGATAATTCTGTTCTTAAGGGTAATCTTGTATGTGAGCTAAGTAACCTTGCAGTCTAACTTACCTAAATCTGTGAATAATGTCACGGATCCTTTTAAGGCACTTGGGCTGTTTGGAGCAGATGTCCCCAGCAGGAAAAGGAAGGACAAATTCTTTGTCTTACTTCTCACTTGAAGTGCAATATATTAATATAGATGTTGCTTTCAAAAGGAGATTATAATGAGTGAATGAAAAATGCTCCCTGTTAAATGTACATGGCCTTGTGGAATGCCATGACTGAAAGGATCAGAAGGTGGGATTTAAATGAAATCTGTTTACATGCAGCTGCATGTAACCAAATTGTTAAGAAGCTTTCCAGTGAGATAGTGTGGTCTTGATGAACTGCAAAATGATAGAACAGAAAACATTTTGTAGAATGACTTAATATTATTCTTTGTTATTTGGATAAACTGCAAGCCAGGCTCTCTACTGGAGTAGAGTGACAAACTTCTGCAGAAGTAACAGTCATGAATTTAACCTTGTTACCAATGGCAACTTCAACATTTAAACCAGAGTACTGTGACTCACTTGTTTACTTTCTGCAGAGAAATAAATCCATGGCAGTTGCTTTCAGTGCCTGATTTTGACATACATTGTGAAGATGAAAGTGCTGTGTTATGTTAATAGATAACGTTTGTTTAATTCTAAAAAATAAACGACAAAGGCCAGTCCATTGCAGATGAGGCTAAATAATAATGAAAACATTCTCTGTTCTTGTTTGCCTCAATGAACTGTTTCTGATAACTGCTTCTTGATAACCGTTTCTTTTATTTTTGTTAAGGGCATTTTTGTTGTTTGTTTTAAAGCAATTGTGGATGTAAACAAGGACAGGAATTTGTACGATTTGTGACAGGAAAAATTTGTTACTAAAACATCCAGAATGGGACAGGGTATTTTTCTAAACCAGCTGGAACAATATTAAGAGTTCCCAGACCCTTTACATAAAAGGAAGTAGTGCTCATTGTAATGATGCTGGAAATGTCTATCTCTGAAGTTTTAGCATTTATAGAAAGATTAAGATGAATGACTCACAAAGCCATTGTAAGTAAGAACTGGTGCAGAGCAAATATAAAGGCGCAACCCTCCTCCTCCAGCATCAGCATTGCTAATAGTCATGAGGAGCTGTCATAGTAATTAATAGCTGTTGCTCCTGACCCTGATGCAAAAGTGTGAGTGTATGTCCCAGGAATTTGGGCACACAGATGCTTATTTAGAAATTGCAGTTCTCCCCATTGCCCTTTGGTATTAATTCCTTGCAAAGAGGCTTATATCTCTTTGCATAAGAAACAACATTCAGTTGTCAAGTGACCTGAATGCCTTAAGAGTGCTCCTAGTAATGCTCTTGAAATGTATTTTGTTGTTCCTCTGCTCAGTCTCTTGAAAGTATTACTTCCCACAATTGGCAAAGGGTCAAATACCCAGTTTGATTCGCAGAAATAAGAGGGAAATCTGATCTCTCTCTTCCTCCCTTCCTTTCCCTCCCTCTGTAGTCTTCAGTTTTGCATCTCTCTCAAACCAAATGGTTAAAGGGTACTGCTAGTGTAGAATGAAGTTATGTTATACCATTTTGTCAAGGCACAAGCTAGATGAGTGGGCCAAACTGTAAGCCTTAAGCTACAGAGCAAGATACACACTTGTTTGCTTCTTGCACTTTTACTGGCTTTGAAGGGACGGGGTAATTTGATAATTAGGCTTTTGCATTTTCTCCTGTTTCTAGTGTTGTGGCACAGTTGTGGTTTAAACTCTTTGCTTTCTGTCATCCTTTCTGTGCGGTCCTAGGAGATGTTAGTGCACCTTCTTCATCTTTTTTACCCTCCCGCTGTGACAAACAATGTGCAAGTACTTAAATTTTCTCATGGAAAATTTCTTTCATTGAGGCATAGAGCTGCTATCGAATCACTGGCAGTAGAGCAGAACAGAGCATGAGGATGGGAGGAGGTAGCTGGGATAACGTGATGTAGGCAGCACCTCTCTATTTTTCAGGATTACTGCATCTGGACCCTGTCTGTGTCCCACAGAGTTGAGTTCCCACAATACTGAGTTCCAATCCTAATGGCTCTGCAGCAGTGCAGTCTTCTGGCCCTCCAGAATAAATTTCTCTCCAGCAGATGCATGCAGCTAAACTCTAATCATGTCCTCTGCTCAAACACATACTAGTTACTTAATTTTATAGCTACAGAGGTTAACTAAGAACTAGTAGCTTGATTTTTAAAAAATGATTATAAATTATGAAACCTGTTACTGTTAAAGTAAATTAAAGCTTTAAAGTAAAGGAAAGCTTTATTTCACATAACCAGTACCCCTTCTATTTCTAAGTGTTAGCCTTCCCGTGCTGGACTTAGGCAATTAATTTTTTGTTCTTTTAGGAAAAAATATTAAACCTGTTCATGGGAGCTTGATCCATGCAGTTTCTGAATGGGAATAGATTCAATTTGCAACCAGCCAGTCTTGATTAACCTTTCTTTCTTACTTCTTCCATGCCTAAGCTATAGTGTGAGCTGTTTTAGTACTGTCATTCCACTTCATGCGTGTCACTAGCTTGAGCTTGGCTGTGTTTTCCAAACTCTGCACTTCTTTTGGTTGGTGTGTTATCTCAAGGTCAGCAACGACAGGTGGTTGAAGCAAACGAGTTTTACTGCATTATTCATGCTTACTGTGGCCATGCACGCTGTATATACTGTAGGTATAACACAGTGCTTTCTTTTATACGTTCTTGATGTCAGCGCTCGGTCTTCCTGCTTCTGGAGGAAGCTTCACTGCTCCTTTAAATATAGCAAAGCTTATTTATTATAGGACTTCAGTACTGACACATCCGGAATCACTATCATCACTGTCACTAAAATTGTCACCTGTCTAAACTAAGGCTTAAAGAGAAATTGCAAAGCACAGTTTCTATTAGTAGTATCACATGTGTGGTTATACCAGGAAACTTTAACTCAGTCAGGGTGTGTCATGATTCACGAAGAGCCAAGTATATACTTTCAGCGTTCAACCTAACTCCTGTACCACTTCATTCTTTGACCAATTATTGATTGTACAGGAAGTTTACTTTACTATAAAGAGAATAATTGGTTGCACAGCACCAGTCTACCAAACTAAGCAAGGCCACCAGCTAGAATATGTTGGTTGAAATACCAGTTTAATTCTGGAGGTGTGTATTCTGTTGGCTTTGCTGCGTATTTCCTGGCTGGCCCTGGAAGGGAAGCTCTGGATGGTAAAATCATCGTTCAATAGCTGGTGGATAAAGGGAGGAAGGTGTGCTTTATGGAAGTGATGAATGATTTTAGGGTGCTCCTGTGTTTGGATGTACAGCTTCATTTTTAAAAAGAGTCTGATTTGGGAGAGTTGGGGGGGAAACAACTGCTGTCAGCACTTCAGGGAGCCAGGAACTGTGCTCTCTGAAACGTAAGGTTTGCCAGAGGGGAGATGTTTTGAAAGATGATGTGTGAACATTGCAAGGGGTTAATTCAGAATCCACATTCAAATCTTGCTATTGCTTTGGATCAGCAGTTAAACTACTTAATACCTGAAAATGCTTTGAATTTCTTGGATGAAAAGCTTCATAAAAGTAAAGTGATAGTTAACGAGCTGTGACTCGGAAGGAACTACTTTAACAGCAACAGACACGTTTTTATAACTGTTGAAATGCAAGCGTTTTTTAATCTCCTGAAATAAAAGCAGGAATGTGAAATCAGCTAGGATTTCATCGTCTCAGATTTCTTTTGTCTGTGTATAGCCCTGTGTCCAGTCTCTAGACCTCTGCTCTGCAGTCAAGCGTCAGTGTATGTTGCCTCTCAGGGGACAGTGCAAGCTCAGAAGAAATGAGGGCCTGTTTTGGTATGAAAGAAAGTGACAAGGAATTAAGGAGACGTGCTGTTGACTTTTGAATGGGCAGGATGAAAAGTTGGAGATATTTTGGGTGAGCAAAAGAACAGATTAAGGAGTTACAGGTTGTGTGCACAAAGAAGCTGTTAGATTGTTGATTTACTCAGAGGGATAGAGAGGCAGAAGTGCATTCTAGAGCATGCTAGAGAAATAGAACTTCTTCCATCTTCTCAGGATACTGTTAAAGCCCCTAGAGAGGGCAAGAGCCCTCATTTATTCTTTGGCAGCAGTCCTTCTCCCCTTGAGCTCGTTCCCTTGGACTCTGCATGTTTGAGGGGATGCTGAGATGTAGCAGCTGCTTACTTATTTTCTCACTCTCAAGCATACCTCTCTGCCTTCTCTCTGTCAATCTCTTGACTTCCGTTCTTAGTGATTCTGTTTCAGTATCCATCCAGGCAGAGCTGTGTGTCAGTTCACACAGAGTCTGCTTTTAATTATCTCCTTTTTCTGACGGGATCTCACTGTTAAGCCAAACTGAATAATTATCATGCTTCTTTGGAGATATTTTTATCTTTTTTTTTTTTTTTTCTTCTCAAATGTTTGCTTTCACATTAAAAATTGATCAGTCTTGAGGTAGTTGCTTTGCAAGCAGTTTCTTAAATTTTTGAGGATTTATTCCTGCATCTGTTAGAGGCAGAGTCTATCCATTTTAGGTATAGTTATGTGTGCTTTTTTATGAGAAAATATTCACTCTTCATTTATAAAACAAGCAAACAAAACCCCTTCTTACCACATTTTATGTTTATTTCTTCAGTTCATTGTAGGAGGCATTGTGAAGGGAAATATTACAGCAGTATTAATGGTGTGACTGGAATGATGTCCAAATGTAAGGTCAAGTTTGTCATTGAAAGCAGTGTCTGTTGTTGCATAAACTGGTATAGCCGTGGTGCCTAGGGGGAGAAACATTCAGACACTGAATTCTGTAACTTGAAGCCAATAAAGACTGGGAATAATAGCCATTGTCCCGTGGTAAATATCTTGAACTGTTAGGTAATTACTTTTGGCTAAGAACTTGAGAGGAAAAAAAGATAGTTAGCTGTTGTGGGGCACAGAGAGAGGAAGAAAAAAAGAGAGCTGTGATTATAGCCTGTTGAAACATTGAGGGGAAGGGCATGGAGAAAAATGTGGAGCGTGCTAATGCCTCACTGCATCTCCGAACAGTTCCTGGCTAGATGCATTGGCTCCCAAGCTTAGAGGTAGCCGGAGTTTCAGTCAAGACTTACAAATGGATGAAAGTAATGTTTTGTGAAAAGATATTCTTGTGTTACTAATGTGTCTGTTACCGTGTGTCCATGTGAATTCATACTGGTGCATGAAGGTTGCCTGTTTCACTCCCAAGATTTCTTTGAGTTGCCCTGATGAATGGAGTAGGATACGTGATATCTGATACTTCTCTTCAGGACAAAATGGGAGCATTTTTGGTGACAGCCGAAAACATGGCTTGGCAAATCTTGCTTTGGTTGCTCTGGTGTGGTCTGGTTCCATTCATCACATGATTGTTTGTGGGAAACAGTTTAGCTGTCTTCTTGAAGGAAATCACGGGGAGCACAGTGTGTTCCCAACAGATGTGGAAACAACAGAAGGGGAATTGAAGCAGTCTTTGTAGATAAATGTGAGGTTGAAAGATACCATAGGGCTGATAGAGATGGAAAAGAGTAAACTTGTGGTCTTAATCTTATCTACCTGTACAGTCTCTTCTCCACTGTTGATTCATTTTCTTCCAGTTCCCTTTCTGTCATCCCACTGTTTTAGCTCTGCTTTCAAACAAACCCTGCTTTTCCCTATTTTTTTTTCCCCTCTTTTCTTCCTTCCTACATTTTTAGCACTGTACTGAACTCTTTCTTCTAATAGCCTCCCCAGTTACAGGCTTCCAGGCATGTTGTTCCTCTTTAGCAAGAAACTCATTTTCTCACTTGTCTTCTTAATAGAATCCTTTCGTTCCTTATCTTATTTACCTGTTTTAGTTTTGTAATTTCTTGCCTATATTTTCTCCTTTCATTTCATTGGAACTGTGGAGAAATTCTTAAAAGCATGACCAGAATATGTGTTAAAAGTGAAATAAAATAAAAATTGGAAACCAAGGGACAAGAAATAAATATTGTCGTTGCCAGTTTCCTTGTTTTCCTTGGACACTGCCACGTTTTCAAATCAGGAGATGGAGATTGAATCTGCAGCACTTGGATTCCTCCTGAAATCACTTCCACAGCTCTAGTCTTCCTGGCTTCCTCCTGTGTACCCGTTATTACAGGAGAAGTCTGAATATCATCAAAGCTGATCAGCTTTACAGTCGAATTCTCTGTAAGCATTGCGGGTCTATTCCAAGAGAAAAGAACTCTCAGTATGTAATTAAATAGCTGCTAAATACAAAGAAGGCAGTTAGAAGATTTCTGGTTTCTTTGGAATAGTACAGCTTCTGGGTTGTTTTTTTTGAGCCTGAGGTGTTGGTTAGTTCATATGTAACGGACAAGATTTCTGAGTTTTTAAATGAATAAAAATGCATAACAAAATCACATGAAGTTCTTTTGCTCTTGAAGACTTCGGAAGCTATTACTGTCAGCTTCAGTAGGGCTCAGATTTCTCACCATCTGCTTCACTCCTATCTTCCCATCCAGGTGAATTCAGGAAGTGAATCCAGCTCTAAAAGGATTCACAGTGTTTTCAAGGAAGCAATAAAGAAACTACAAGAAAAAGGAGTGGTTTTCCAGAAACCTGGTACCTCCAAGGACTTGTACTACCATGTAAGGAATTGAGCTGTGATTGCAAACATTTTCAATGGTATCACTATTTTATAGCTTTAAGGTAGAAACATTTCAGAAAGACAAGCTGTATGTATATTCATCAGGCTCATCTGCAGCTTTTACCCCATACTGCTCACTGAGCTATTTTTTGTTGTATCTTTTTTTCCCTGTAGCTCAATACCATTCTTCAGCTCTCCTGCTATTCTAGGTGCAGCTGGTGTTTACTGGGTTACTGAACTGTGTGCTGATGCAGTAGAGCACAGTGAAGACCGGGACAGGACTTTTTATTGGGATTAGGTTGAAACTTGGGATTCTGTTGCTGTGAGTTAACTCCCTTCTTTTGGGAGGTATCTCATTTCTAGTATCTCATCTTCTTCTTCTAATTCTTGAATGCTGCTAACATTGCTAAAAAAAAAAAAAAAAAGAAAAAAGAAAAAAAGTCATTAAAAATTTAACATTCATTATTTGTCTTGGAGGCAGCGTATCATGCAGACTGTAGTTATGATGATGTAAGTTTTTAGAATACATGGATTCCTTTTTAACATTGATGCTATCTACTGTGAAATAAACTGACAATTTATAGCAGCCTATTTTTTTCCTCCAGGTGACCGACCATGATAAGGAGCTGCTTAAAGTGACCCTTGATGTGATCAAAGAAGACTGTCAAAGACCCAGGCGTAAGTACTGGTGCAGGTATCTGATGAGCAGTTGCTGATATGCTGATGAGAAAATCTTCTGATGCAAGATTTGATATGCTTCTTGTCTTTACCCTTGAACTTGAAGCAAATGTACTCCTGTAGCTCATCAGAGTGGCTAAAAGAAGTGCGGCTGCAGCTTCCTGTAAGCACAGCGAAAGAGCATGTGCCTAGAAGGAAGCAAACTTGTCACATCTGAAATAAGCAGCCATTATCTTAAATTGCTATCTTTTGAAAATATATAGATTTGGGGAGGAAACAAATATAAGGAAGTTAGGTCAGCACCTACTAGCAGTTGCTTTGCACTTTGGAGGGGCAGCAAATCTTGCTGCTTCAGTTTTTATATGGGAGTTGACAGAAGAGTGGCCATATAGGCAGTCTCCATTAAGTCAACAATAAAATTCACTTATGTCAGTAGGACGTTCTCTGTAAGTTTCTAAGCAAGTGCAAGAGCTCAGGTAGTTTTTTAGATAGGTATTTCTATGTTGAAAACAAGTGAATTTTCTTTCTTTTTTTTTTATGCCATGTACCTTGTCTGGTTTCAGAGTTATCCATGTACCTTATTGTGTCTTATTGCCATAGCAATAACTTGTCCTTGGCTTGATTATCTGCTAATTACAGAGATAGACAAACTCTGTATCAACCTCAATTCATTGGGTAGAATGTGCCAGCAGGGATCTTGCTGCTAAAGTGTAGCTATTTGTGGGTGAGAATGTACAAAAGAGTAAATGACTGACTAGAACATAAGATGTATAATATTAAATTGCCATCATAGTTACTGTAGTGCTTGTAGGACCTGATTGATGATGGTTGTCCTGTAGAGAAAAAAGGGTAAGTGAAGTGAAATGACTTTTATGTTTTCAGACTGCTGCATTAAGCAGTGGTGCAGTTGCAGACGTTTTTTATAGATGGAAGTAAAAGTTTATCCCCCAGTATCTCTGGGGGATGATGGAAGTAGATGATACGGAGCAAGCAGGTAAAGATGGGTCTCATTTGCTTGAGGATATTTCAGTGCAACAAATTACCATATCATATTGTTCTGTTGTCTTTTATCCAATTAACAAATACAAACACCTCCTCTGTAAAAGGCAAATCATTCTTCCATCCATTTTGTGCATCAGGTAGTTCTCTTGGAAACTTGTGGGTTTTTTTTGTACTTGGCCCACTCTGTAGAGGCCAGAACATGTGTACAGCTGACACAGGGCAATGACTGACTGCTGGGTGTGTGTTATCACAGTGGTAAAGTACTCTCAGCTCTCTGTCAAAGATGGAAAAGTTATTTTGGCCAGCCAAAGGCAGACAGAAACTGGTAGGTGGGTCACAGAAAAAAATTTTGCAGAGCCTTTATTTCTCAAAGTCATCTTTCATACTGAGCAGAAAAAGAACAGCAAATGCTTTGCAAAGCCTCTTGTTTTCCTTGAAGCTTTCCATCTGTTTAGTTTCCTGTTGTAGAGAGCACAATTCCCAAGTCAGACTCTTTCTCTCTGCTGGTTTTCAGAAGGACCATTTCAGTGTTCTGGTTTCTGGTAACAAAGGATTTTGAGAATGGAAACCAAAAAGCTTCAGTCAAAACCAAGAGGGTCCTCTGGGCGTTTTATTGTCACTGGATGCTGCAGCAGTGCAGAGCTCAATGTGACTGTCGGGCCCCCTCTGCTGGGTGGTTGACAGGCATAATGAGCAGGCTCATAGTGAGTGAATGATATGATAATGCCTCCTTGTTTGCTGCAGGAAATTGTAATCCATTTTTCTTCAAGAACAATACTAACCTTCCATGACAGCAAAACTGTTTCATGTATGATAAGGCAAAGTTGTCTATCCAGGTCAATGAATTCTCTGCTTGCTTTCAAGGCACTGATTCACCCCCCCAGTAATTTTTTTTTTAATGATGCATTTTTCAGAACCAACCCAGCTACCTGGAACTGTTGTACGAATAAAAGGTCCTCAGTGTGATTAGTCTGAGCTCCACAAACCCTGATGTGTAATATGCCAGCATGATAGTCCTTGGTTGTAATTTTAATTCCAAACAGCCTAATTTGAAGTTCACTTATGTGATTCCACTCTGGGTCTATCAAGAGTCTTAAAGACAGTCAGAAAAAGGTGACAGTACAATTGGACTTCAGGCTGAACTCCAAAATGGTAGACTTAATCCAGACTTGTTTCTTGATTCCTTTGCTCTGTTTTTAGGCTTAAATGAAGCAAGTGGAGTAACCTCTGTAACTCTATCCCTTCTGATTCTGGTAGGCAAGACAGTTAATCATAGCCTGAATTACCTGGACAAAAGATAAACTCTATGTCAGTGCAAGAGGAACAGCATCACGCCACTGCAAAGTGTGTATTCCATCAAATTTCATTTGTAGCCTAGGCGTGTATCTGGGCTACTTTAATTATTGTGCATACCTGCAACTACCCTGAAATGCCATTTTCTGCCAGTGTTTAGAACAAAAGAAGTATTATACTGTTGGGTAATACCTGAGTCACTAATTCATCAAGGCTGAAATTAATGTACTGTAGATCAGGGATGGGCATGCTGACTTTCTTATGACAAACCTGTGACTAATGCAGAATACAGGTACCCACTTTGTTTGCATCAACAGTCACTAAGAGCGGGTAGGTGCGTTGTTCTGTTCTCTGTCCTTACCCATCCTAGGGTGGTGAATGTGTTTTTGGCTACCAGCCACAAAGGTCTTTCATCATGCTGTGCCACAGACTTCTAAAGAAATATCCTTGCTTGAACTATAGTCTAATAGGAGTTGGGCTGAACTGTGTATTTACCTGTACTGAGCAGCTCCTCCTATTTACCAGTGACTTTTCTAGGCAGCTTCTAAGGCAGTTCTGGGGCTTAGCTGATTCTCAGGTGCGGATTGGCTAAGATAAAAACAAAAGCAGCAAAAATAAAGGACAGGAATCTCCCTGGTCCCAGACCTCCATGCAGATTTCTCAGTGTCTTTGTCCAATTTACCTTATGTCTGAGCTGAGGAATGAGTTGAAGGAAAGTCACTTGTGCTAATGTGCTTAATTTATGCTAGTTTTCCATTGTTAGCCATGGAGGAGAAAAATCTCTTGTTGTTTTGAAGACTTAGGGGAGACCCTTATCCTGAAGTGCTGGTGATTAGTAAGTGTGCAGGGTTTGATGGTGAAACTGTTGGTAGGGACAGATGGGTTTCAAGTCATGGCTTCATCAGGTGCACAATAACTCCATGCTGTACTACAGCCATTAAGGAGATTTGTCTCTGACTTGCTCTCTGGGAAAAGGGGCTATTTTATATACTTCTGTTCTCATGTGTTTCAGGGCTCATTCCTCTTAAAATGAGATAAAGCTTGATACTGAAATTCTATGACTTTTGACTCCAGTCATTGTTTGAGAAGCTTGAAGTGTATGAATGGGATTGCATTGCAAGGTGAATGAAGGTTGCACTGTGACAGTTCTTCCACAAGATGCCAGCATTGGGCAAGCAGTCACATCTGGCCATAGGCCTGCCATCTGTTCTAAATGTTTTAAATACTGGATATGAGCAGAAAAATTTTCTGTTTGGTTTCTTCTGTTCATAATCTAGCTGTCAGTGCCCCTGTTGGCTGTAGAGGAGTCAGACTAGATGGCCTTTAAGGGTCCATTCCAACTCAAACAATTCTGTCATTCTGTGATGAACTGCAGTTGTAGAAAGTAGATGGTTTGCATAGAAGGGTTGTGGAGGAGGTGCCCCTGAAGTTATCCTCGTTGTCAGGTTGTATTATATGAGCTCTATACATAAGCTGATAAAGCTATCGTTCACACTCATGATTAGTGTTACTGCCCTGACACCTCCTAGTGAAATCAGTAGGGACATTTGGTGATTGGAGAACTGCTGGCACAGACTAGATCTCTTTTTTTTCTGAATACATGCATCTTCTGCCATTTATTTTATTTTTTTTGTTTTCCCAACTAATTTGGATTATAGTATTTAAAAGGAGGCAGTTAGGCTGAGGTCTTTCCTTCATGCTTGGCTACATTTTTCTCTTTCTTTTTCCTGCAGATGCTGAAAAAGGCTGCCATTTTCTTCATGTCCTGAGATGTGTTCGGCAGACCTACAATCCCAATCTAGCTGAAGTGGTGATGCAACGTGTTTTGGAACTGCTGGAGAGCAACAGCGATATTGTCAGCACTATGGAAGGATATTATATGGCATTTTAAAGAGGGAAGATAAGATGCATTAGTTTTTGTCCCGTCAGGGTAAAGTATAAAGAATAAGGAATGTCTGAAACAGAACTCTGGCACTGAAAACCTATTACCTACTGTGCTCTCAGTGGGGGCAAAAAAGAGCTTTCTGTAACTGCTATTTTCACACAGCTTCTGAAAAGTGGTCCCAATACTTGTTTTTCTTGCTGACTTCCTCATTATTACTGGGGAATGTTGTATCTGACTAATTCTGGACACCCTACTATAGCAAGGGAGCTGGAAGAGACCATGGGATTTCTCTCTATATGTGCTTCCCTGATTAGCAGTGAGAGGTGACATGGCCTTTCTCACATCTACATCCAGTGAGCCCTAAAGAGAAGTCACTGCTAAAGAGTACTGTTCTCAGCAGTGGTCACATCAGGACTCGCCTTTCTAGCTTAAAGACTGATGTTGTGATCCTTACTTGGTGATAGCTGTTCTTTTTATATATGCTTTACAATAGGAAAAGCACATGCGAGCAAACAATCTAAAGGTTACCTGTTCTTCCTGGTAGTGTTGGCACACCCATTTGTGTATACATGTGTGTGTGTATTCCTGAATGTGCACAGCTTTGTCACTACTAAAACAGACCCCACCTTCCTCTGAAAAGTAATCTTCAGGAATGAGGAACTGCATCCCTTCCCCATTCTGCAGCCTCCCCCAATGCTTGTAAAGCTTGTCTGGATTCCCCTGGCTACCATGTGCACTACTGATGCATGTTGTTTTGGATTCTGTACAGACCAGAAGTTTCAAAATCAGCTAATGTCTTTGTTTATTTTTACATTGCTTTGTATATCACAAAATATAAGCCAAAAATCAGGTGCTTTAGAACAGAAAATATGAAAACAAGCAAGATTCACTGTGATCTCCAAGCTTCCCGTTGCCTTTTGTCTTCTTCCTTGTCACTTTCAGGGAAAATGCTATCCGTATCCTTGCTTGGAGCAGAACAAAAGACATTAATGAAGTAACAGTGGCCTGAAAAAGATTGCTATGCAAGACATTTGACCTGGAATAATCAGAACTCTGTTATGTGCCACTGTTCAAAGCCTGGAGCTGTTCAGCATCTGTGCTTGGAGGGCTTCCTGCGGCAGGGGATCATCTGAGTAATCTGCTTAATAGTGTGGAGGCGATACCATTAATTTGAGAAGGAAAGGAAGAATATATTCCTTCTCTCTGCTCAGCACTTTCCCTGTAACAGTTGAAACAGCAGGCTTCCAGGAGGCAGATGTAGTCGTGAAGCCCTATAAGGATTGACATAGCAGGGAAAAACAAACTGAATGCATGAGGAAAGCCAGTGAGTAGCCTCATGTATGCCAGGTTTCTGCTTGGTTTTTATATTATATGCTTCATTCCAAGCCATGGCTGCAGTGAGATATAGACTAAGAGAAAGGAGTGATGAAACATTTGGTATTTGCGTTCAGAGACCTGTGGAAAACCCCAGCCTTGTAGAGATGGTGTGTGTGTTCATAGTGGAAAACTATGAGTTGTTTCACTGTCATTTCCCTACTTGCTGCAGAGTTTAAAAGCTGGTTTCCCTGCAAGCTGCCACTACTAGCGTTAATTGCTGTGCTTAGAGTTAGGTATCTTCTAGTCAGATCTTAAATGGGCCTGAATGTATTTCTATATATGAAGTCTGCCTAAAACTCCTGGCCTTCTATTTTCTAAGCATCAGAAATTGATGCAGACAAAAAGTGTGCCCTGTCTGTCCTGCCCCTGTTGTGATTTAAAAGCACTGATAACTGTGAAGCCTTAGAGATGGGGAGTGAGGAGCTTTTCTCAGGAAAGACAGATCAGTCACTCTGGAAAGAACCTTTCCTTTGAAGTTTTTAAGCTGGTCCTTGCTGGCAACGCTCGACGCTTGGAAGAGTGTATTCTGTTGGAGATTGTTCCTCAAGAACTGGAAGAAGGGATTTTTCTCACTTGGATTAGGGGAATAACATGAATGAACACAAGGGAGCCTACTGTTTTTTACAAGACTGAAAGGGTCAAGGTAAAAATTAACAGAGTGGCCTGGATTTGAGTTCTGCAGATTGTAATTATGAACAATAGTGTGGAATAGTTGTGCCTTACTTGTGTGTGCCTTATTTTTTCTTCGGTAGCCACCCAGCACAGACTAATGCTCTGATTGAGTGCAGTCCCCCTCCTGCGCTTAGAGGGAACGCCATATGCATACTCCTGCACAGAAGTACCCCAGCTAGCTGTGGGAACACAGAGCTCACATTAGGCTGATTTACCTGTTTACTCAGCATCTCTACAGTATGCTTCTGTGACAGCAGTCTAGACATACCCATACTGGTATAAGTCACCTTTATGTAAGTCGAACTACACACACTAGGGCTTTTACTGCTAATAAACTGTCTCTCTGTTTACAGATCATATCCTTAACCAAAGTCATATCATGCACACTGTTAAAAAATTCTTAGATTTAGACCACACCTACAAAATATTGTGTGGAGCATTCAGTGAAAGCATGCTTTCTCATTTTGTTTAATTTGAGCACTCTTCAGGCAATGCAGCCATTACTAGTTTATTAAAGGACTTTGAAGGTGGCACTTTAAGGTAAAACTGACAAGTGAGAATTCATGTTGGACTGCTTCGTGGCCAGTTCTAGTTTCCATAGAAACAGTTATGGCAGTAAAAGGCAGGTAAGTAAAATGGAGGTTTTAAAAGCAGTCGGCATTTTTGCATTACCTTAAAAATGTGTGTTTCCATAGAAATGCAATACCTTAGAATAAAAATTACCATGGAATCTTAATGCTTAATATCTCAATATTCTGGCAAAATGCAAGCTGACTGTTTTTCTGGAGAGGAAACAAAGGACCGAGTAACTTTACCTTCAGTTCCTCAGATCTGCTTAGATGAGAGGAAAGATATTTAACTTCATGCCTCAGTTTCCTCTTTGTAAATTGTGGATAATATGGTTTCCTATGTTGTAGAACGTACGCCCTGTTTTTTGATAACACCAATCATTTAAAAACTCTTGAGATCTTCGAGTGAGAGCTGTTAGATAGCTCTGTGGCTGAGTGGTAACGTGTGAATGAATGGCCAGAGGCTGCTGCAGGATTTAGCTCTAATCCTACCTCTCCTTCTACTATCAGCTTTATCTTTCTCTGACTCTTTCATGCACGTTGCTTTGCCTGTCATGTCTTTTTGATCTCCATGTCCTATGAGGCAATTATGGTGTCCTGATTCATATTTGTATAGAATACTTTTGGTGGAATCCTGTTCCCTTGTTAAGTCATTAGGGATCCCCTGATACAAATGATGGCTTCCTGAAAGTAGAAATCCAGATACATGATTTCTGAACTTTCTTGTTATCAATTCTTTGGACAGTATGTTTGTACCCACGAGGGCATGTATGCAAACTACCTGAGAAATGAAGCTTTTCTTTGAAAGTAATAAATGGAAGGAAATGATTTGCTGTATGACCCTGAGCTGTTATTTTGGTGGATCTGTCTATACTTGCTTATTTCAGCAATGAATGTTGTACACAGAAGTTGCTAATTCGTTATTCAGAATGAGAGTTCATAAATGAGCAGCCAGTAAGGCACAGAGCTGTGTGGAGAATGAGACAAAGTACTGAAAATCCGCTTGTCAAATAAAGGCTATTTGCTTTACTTTGGGAGTAAGCTGATCCTAGGCTTACTGGGGAAAAGATGTGCCTAGCAAAGATTGTATCTTTATGCTTCTAAATGAAAAGGGAGCAAGTTCAGATGCTACAGGCAACCTGAGTTTTGAAACATCCTTTTTCAGTGCAGCACTGTGTTCCTTATTGCTCTTTCAGCATAGTCTCCATCTCTCCTGTCCCAACTCTGCAGACTGGTGAGCGAACAAAAGTTCAGCTGCAGGAGATAAAAGACTAGTTATAATAATTAGTTACCATCTTCTAGGAGGAGCCCTAGCATTGCAGAAATGTTCTTGTGGATGCTGGTTGGCAGCAGGGAAAAATGCTGAGTCAGGAAACTTGGGTTTAATTGCCAGCAATGTGCCCTCTCAGGCACGGAGATCTCCCTAATTTCTTTCACCTATTTCTGCTCTCCACTCTCTCCTTTAATTGTCATTTCTCAGGCCTTTCATTTCATTCAGTCTCATTGTTCAGCTCTGTACCATGGATTGTGGTCAAACCCCCTTCCTTCCCGTTTTGTTCCCTTTATCTTTCCTGACTCAGATATTCTTGTCAGCTGCTGGCAACTGAAAATATCAGCCTAATCCGTCCACCTAACCAAGCTGATGTTGTTCACAACCCATTCAGTTTCCAGCAGGCTGTGCTTTGTCCAGGCACAGGAAGAGGCAGACATCATCTGCTTCAGCCTTGATCTTTCCTTTACCATATAGACTGCAACAGGAACGAGCTGCAGTTTCAGGAAAATCCTGAAAGTTTCTAGGTGTGAGTTTTTGCTTATGTCCAAGTGTGAAATAAATAGAATTAAAAATTAAAACACTTGTATCTTGCCCAAACTGGAGCAAGTACAACTTATTCTTACAGATGGCAGAAGCCATCTGCCTCCCCCTGACACTTTCAAGTCCTGCAGATTTTGTCACATAGGTGGTCTGTCAAGTTGATGGTGACTTTTAGTTTGTGCATCTACTATACAATGTCTCCTCTTTTAGACTGATTTTTTTTTTTAAATGAGAAACTGTCATTCTACTCTATGTTTGATGTAATTATGCCGTCTGTCTGGGCATTTGTCAGACTCTTCTGTCGCACTGTCCCAAGTGATTTTGTACTCTGCTGGCTCGTTAACAGGGGCAAAGGACCAGAAGATCTTATAGTCTTGCATGTTTGGAGAAAGTGGAGGCACTGATAGAACAGGGAAGCCCAAATGAGTGCCAACGGTAAGGGGAAGGAAGAAACTGTCATACGATGCTAAAGAAATCACACACAAGATGATCACAAGGAACAAATTTTTGTGACTTCTGCAGTGAGAACTACTTGTTTACTTGTTCTGCAGTGCTCTTTTAAGAAGTGAATGGACTGTTTCTTCCTGAAGTTTGCTGGCAGAGGTCTCCCCAAGGCAGGCGAGCGTGATGGGAAACTGCAGCGTCTTTATCAAGGTAGAGAGTTGTGTAATGGATTGTTAGGGATGCCACCAGCCCGTTCCCACTCATATATTTTAAATGCACCGTGGAGAATATACTAATTTAGTTCACAGTAACTTACAAGTTGAAATCGGCCCAGATTAACAAAATTGCCTGAACATAACATAACCTGGAATTTGCCAGTGAAAGAAATAACCTTAAGGAACAATTTTCAACAAGTAGCAGTGTGGTGCCAATTAACCTGGCACAACATGTCCTACAGCACTTGTTTTAGCTTGCTTTTTGTTATTGATTGGGAGAATGAACACTCCTTTCCTACCAGCTAGAACTGGAGCTTTCTGCCAGCTTAGCCTGGGATGAGCAGGCTGTGAAGGTGTGAGCATGTATGGGCCCAAACATCTCCTTGTCTTTCTTGACAACTGGAGGAATAGCTTCAGCTAAACTACTGCTTGGATAGGCTGAGACATCTACTTTCTTTATTCATCTTTTTGGTTTCCCCAAATTAAAGTAAAGCAGAGTGGGAAATAGTCCCGTCTCTGCTAGGAGAATGGTAAGAGAAGTCACAAATATGTGTCGCTGCATAACAGTCAGTGTGATTAAATGAAGCATGTGCCAAGTCTGTTACGAGCTGGGACGTTCGTGGTTCCTCCCAGTAGTGAAGACCTCATCCAAATATTATGGTGATATTTGGAAACAAGAGGCAGGGATTGGTTCCCACAAATGCCTTCCCCAACAATAGTCATCACAAAAAGCCCTACGGGCCTACCCAATTTTAAAATGTGTTTTCTTGCCAGTATACAAGGTGGTAAGGAAATGAAAAAGGGTGCTTGGAGTTTGTTTTTTTTTTCTCCTACTGCCAAAACTTAACTCATTCACATTGAGAGTGTAGGAGTTGTTCTTGCATGTGTGTAAAACTTTGCTGTAACGTCCACAAAGCCTGAACCATAACAAGCCAGCTGGTGTTCTGAAACTGCTGCCTCCACTGCTGACTAATACTCCCTTATTGTTTTCTTCCCTCACCTTGTCTTTTTTGTTTTCTCCAGTAATGTCTCTTGAACTTAATTCCTGGTTCACAGTAGTTATAGTCTCTTTGTTCTTCTGTGGTTACAGTGATCCAGAACAAACAGAACAGGAGCAAACCGATACAGAGAGGAATTTTTCTTGGAACTCTGAATGTAGGAAAAGATGAGAAAGAGAGAGGAAGCAGAGGGAGGAGGATTTAACAAAAAGATGTTTGAAATTAGTCCCACTGAAATAGGCTAGGAAGTAGTTGCCTAATGATGCTTCAGGCATCTGTTTCAGAACAGGCAGCAGGTGCTGCACGTAATTGAAAGCAAGGACTTGTACTATTTTATTTTCTGTAAATAGCACGGAAGGGAGGAAATGAAGGCATGAAAAAATTGGAGTAAGGGAACGTTTATCATAAGCAGCTGCACAAATTTATCTGGAGCACAGCAATATGTATATGCTCTTCCTCTGCATTCCTGTCACTGTCCTTCAACTGTTCCTGTGTTCTGCATGTCTTTTCTAAAAGACCAATCCTTTTGATGCTCGAAACAAGGTGCTAGCATAGGAGTTGGCCACTAAAGTGTCTTTAAAGATCAAAGTGGTCAGGACAACATAGTTATCACCTGGATGCTGTTACAACCTGATGAATCCAAATAGATGACTGAAGTTACCTGGATAGCATAGCAGGTAGTGGCACTGCTTCACACTCCGCAGGTGAAAAGCATGCTTATGGCAGGTCCTGCTTTCCGGTTCTCTGGGTTTGGACAATGTCATTCTTATTTTTCCAAGCAGTAAGCATCCTACAGGGTGTTTGGTTTTCCAGACATCTCCGTTACTGCCTTACAAAGCCTAAGCGGGAAATGACCGGGGAAGAAAAAACCTGCTTGTATCTGCCCACGATGCTCAGGAGATCCAAAAACACACCTCCTAAAGAATTCTTTATGTGATGGGAAAACCACTTTGCTTTCGCATGAAAGTGACTTTAAATAAAAGGGAACTATTAATGCACTTCACTATGGTAGGAGTTTGCAGTGTTAAGATTGTGTTTTTGTCATCTGTGGTCTATCTGCCGTTCTAAGCTACCTTTTCATAAGATTTTATCAATGCTTTTTCACAATTCGCAGTCTACCTTTCAAATGTTCTCATTTGGATATTGGCAGTTAACCTTTTCTATTTTCTCTTGTGGGTGTGCAGCCAGATACAATTACCATTTGGCTTTAGAAGGAGTTGAGTGAGTAAAAATAGCGAACAAGGAAGTTAAAGTTTAGATGGGACTTGGTGGAAATTTTACATCTTACTATTGAGGACACAGTGTCCATGTGTATACTTAGAACTAACATGGGAAGAAAATGCAAATAAAGACTACTGCTTCCTAGATTTAATTCATTTGTAACAAGCCTGTATTTTCAACAAATGATTGTCAAGTGTTCTTTTGCAGAGGATAAGGCTGAAGCCAGTACTGAGATGTCCTCTTGGGAACAGTGAGGGAAACTGAAGTCAGGGACAGCATCTGGGAGTTAGCCTGGAGAATCCCAGTCCAAACCTGTGATCAGTTTGATAAACTTCAGCTGCCACAAATGTAAGCCTGATGTTTATACAATACATAAGAAAAGTGTGTTTTGGGCTTGTTTTATTTTATGTTTTTAAACTATGTCATCAGATATCTACAAAACCTTCATAACAACGGAAAAGTACAAGGTGTACGTGGATGAAAAACAGTCTGCAGTGTGCTGCTACTACCCTAAACAGAGCGTGAGATGCACCTACTGCAGTTTCAAGTCTTTACCCATCTCTGGTAAGAGAGGACTGAAAAATAATGTTAGTCGTGAAAAGGTTAAATTCTGAGATAGCTGTCTCAAGGAAAGGATAATCTATAATTTGAGTAAAGAGAATAAAGCAGCTCTTTTATAGTGCAACTGAAAGCTGTTACACCATTGGGAAAGCACGTACACCGCTAGCAGGGAGAATGATTATTTAAGTTTTCCCATTGTACGAGGTTGATAAACCAGCATTCTGGTGAGCAGGCTGAGAGGAAAAGGGGTACACTGCTGATCTTGTGGGGCTGCTCTGCGGGACTGCAGCTGGTTTCTTCGGCTCCTTTCTACTACATTAGCTGAGCCTATTTATCCCAAGAGCGAATTTCATTTGAAAAGCGGTAATCTCCCAAGAAGATGAGGTGCAATTCACTTTTAAAAAATAGGGGAAAAAAAAGATTGTATTGTGCTTTGTGTTTCAGTGTTTGAGATCTGAATGCCAGACAGGCTCTTTTATTCTTGTCACTTATATCAAAAGGCATGTGTTGAAAACCTGAAGTGGAAGAACTGCATCGAAAGCAGCCCTCTTAAGAACTGAGGTTTTCTAAGTACAGAAGTTGAGATGGGAGTGTAACAAAGCCTCTGTGTTGTGCTGTTGCTGCACATCAGAGCCAAGAAAACCCTAAGGGGCACATTTCTAGTACCATGTCTAGCAGATTATGCATGCAACTATAGTTGCCAGTAATGAGTTGTGTGGCTGATTTGTCATGCACAGCACTGAAACACTCCCCACCAGCGGCTGAACTCAGGAGGCACTTTGCTTACCCCCAAGGTGATGAGCACCATTAGAGCTCCTCATAGTAAATGGGACAAGAAAACATCAGTGTGTTGCAAGGGCAGACCTTGGCAAATAGAAAATCAGAAGCGGGAAGGAAACATTGTCTTTAAACAGCAACTCAAGCCACTCAGAAGGGGTCGTTATGCTATAGTATGCTGGATGACATTTACAGAGGTTTACTTATCTTTAGTGATACGCCATGAATTAATAAGAGGCATTACAAATGGCTTTAATGAAGCACAGAAAAATCAGACCCTTGTTTTATTTTCTTGCTGACTTTATGATCCAAGTGTTTTCAATTTACAACTCAAATGCTTATTTGCAAAAATTAGCCAGCATGACAAAGTCCCCTTGCAATATGAAAATACGAGTCATGCTCCAGCTCTGAGACCATCACATGCACATTCTGTCACATCAGCTTTTGTGGAATAAGAATAAAATTGAGGTTGCTGGGTTGAAGCTTTATTGCACCTGAGAGGCTGATGTGGTTACCTGTTTGGTCAGAAAGAAAGAAAGAAAGAAAGAAAGCTCCTTTGCAGCTTTTCGAATTGCTCTTCAGAAGTCTGAATCCCCCCACATGGCTCCTCAGGTGGATTTTACTGGACCACGAGTCTATAAAGGTGAACTATTAAATCAGCTGTTGATATTAATATACGTATTAAACTTATTGTTAATAGTAGTGATATTCTTTGTCATGACAGGAATTCAGTAACAGAGACTTAAAGAAATATGAACACTAGGAGACTTAAGATTAGAACTTCTAGAGTTAGTAACTTTGCTACAAAACTGCAGTGCCTTGGTCTGTGTTTTCATGGTCCCACTCGAGTACAGGCTCTTCAATGTGTGAAGCCGAAGGAGCCTGCTGTGCTTTGCCCTCCTTGCTGCTTTCCTCTCCTTGAGCCCCAGGGCAGCCCAAGCCTGCCTCTCCAGCACAAGGGTTGGGCAGGTGCTGTCAGCTCCCTTTTCCCAGCTGCTGCCGAAGAGAGGAGCAGATTTTCTCAAGCCCGCAGCATAATAAGTGGTGTCGGTTATTTTCTGCCAGTCTTGCAATGGTGCGGGATCAGACTCCACTAGACTGGGCGTTGTACATATTTTAAAAGAACAATCCATGCCCCTAGCAACATACATTTTTTCCTGTGGAAATGGATGGCTGCAGCAGACAAACAAGGAGAGCAGAAGGTGACAATGAGAGTAAAAGCAGCAGATGGAGGAGACGAGGAGCTTGTATATACACAAGGGCTGGGCAGGCTTTGCAGCTGGAGAAGATTGTCTGGAGCAGTGAACGATTAAGCTGCCTTGAGCAGAAAGAAGGCGAACAGTGAACCAGATGCTGTGAAAGTACAGGGTTGTCACCAAGGGGGCACAAAGCTCCAAGCACCATTAGGGTTTGGCTGAAAATAGCAGCTCCTTGCAAAAGTAGATGGGAAAGAGTACCCATAAGGAGATGCCAGTTAGTAAGAATGTCAGAAAGGATGGGGCGAAGTGTTTGGAGAGTGATGTATGTTTTCTTTTTCCCTCACAATGAAATGTTTTGAAAGCTGATTTAAAACAAACCCTGAGTGTTTTAAACGATGTGGGAAACCCTTTATTCTTTTTTGGACAGAGTGATAGAAGAGGATGGAATGTGTAATGTATATTGATAATGGCTCACAGGAAAGAGGCATCCAAGACCCCAAAGACTGGCCATGCTGAGCATATTTTTATCAATGGGTTATTTGAATATTTACATTTGCAGGGAAGAATTTTCTTTGTTTGCTCTGCACACCGGGGACTTCTTGGCCAGTCTAAACAGTAAAGGTTTCTAATATAAATAATTGCTCTACTGCCTTGTGTCATGAAAGCAGATTAGAGGTGGGATGTCCTTCGAAGAAGAGCAGGGCAGGGAGTGAAGGAAAAAAGTGATGGCAAAGGTGAGAACATCTCCCCTCTGCCAGCCACCCCGTTACCAGAAGGCAATCTGGTTTTAGCACCCATCTCAGGACGGGGTGCCAGGATGTGAGCATTTTCTGTCAGCTCTCTAGTTCTGGTGAACTGTGTGTGGTAGGAGGAGGGAGCAGAAGGCTGGGTCAGAGCATCTCCCACTGCGTGCTGGAAGGACAGCATTATGCAGCAGGTAGCTATGCTATGGCCTTGCTCCCATTTTTCTTTTTTTGTCAACTTCTTAAGCTGCTAGTGGCAACCAGCTACCAACTTCTCACTTTCAGCCATCAAGCTCAGCTGTTGATGGCTTTGTGATTTCAGTACATGCTTTGCCATGGGTATCAGAGCTAATAACACAGCTGTAGTGAAAATGTTGAGTCACAAAGACTGATTGAGCACCTGGTGGGAGGGCAGGGCCAACCCAGGGGAGCGCAGGTGCAAGCAAACAGGTGTAAGCAATGCCCCTGAGTGACTGCAAGGGGTGGAGCCAGGATCCAACCATTCCCAGACCTCATTTAAGGGCTGGCAGTTGGAAGCAAGGGGATTTTGCTGGATCCCTGCATAACTGAGGTCTTCTAAAGGTAAGTAGATTCTCTCCTTTGTTTCTGTGTCTGTAGCTGTTGCATTTGAGCATATCCTTGCTTGTTGCAGCCTAAGGCCTTGCTGCTGTCATTGCTGCACTTCCTGTTGCATTACAGCAGCACAAAAGCTGTGATTCAGAAAATATGCTTGTAGTGTGTGTGATGAAACCCCACTGAAGCTGACTATTCTTTCCCTGTAAATAGGGGGGAACATCCTTTTGCCAGGAGCTGGGACCTTTCTACCCTGCTAGGCTTGCAGGTCTGTAGCTGTCAGCAGTGCTGTGGGAGCTTAGTGGGAAATCTGTGTTTGCTGCTGTTGAGGAGATTTCATTTGGTGGAGGAATCAGAGATCTTGGTGACTTCAGTTAGTTTGGTGAGTGTCACTTCATGAAGCAAGCTGCTGTCTGGGAGATCACACCCAAGTTCTCTTTTCAGTGATAACTGCCTCCAGAATACTCGGAAAGTAATGATGATTTGTGAAGCACGTGAAGTTTCTGGGGCTAGCTCTTCTTGAAGTGTGACGAGGGAAAGATGAGGCTCCTTTCGCAGGTGTGTAGAAAGAGTTGAAGTAGGTCTATCGCTAGAAGCTCGCCTGGCGGACAGTTTGCACAGCATTCCTCCGACTCCAATCCCTTTACAGCCCTGCCGGATCTCGGGGCTTCAGGGCACGGCCACGCACCCTGGGGCACCGGCCTCGCTGCGCTGAGGACTCGGCTTGCTGCCGTTATCTCGGCCTGCCAAATTTCGGCCACTTGCTGCAGTGACGGAGAGCCCCGGGCACCCCGCTCCGCCTCAGGCAACGGCTCGGGGACGGCTCCGGGACAGAGCGGGGCCCCTCGGCCGTCGGCAGGGCGTGAGGGACCGCCATCTCACGGCAGGCCGCGCCCCCCGCCATACGGGGGCGGCGGCTCCCGCTCCCCTCGCGCCCCTTCTCCCCGGGGCCGCCTCGAGGCGGGGTCGGGCCCTTCCCTCTCGCCGCTGCTTAGCCGGAGGCTGCGGGCAGGGCGCGGACGCGGGGCCGGGCCGCCTCCGGGAGTGGGGAGAGCCGCCGCGGACGGGGCGGAGCCGGCAGCGGGGCGTTCTCCCTCGCTCCCGCCCGCCGCGCCGGCCGGCATCGCCGCGGCGGGCAGCGCGGCGGAGGGTGCTGCCAGCGCCGGGAGGAGGGAGCCGCAGGGTGCGCGAAGATGCTGTCCTACAGCGTGTTGGACGCCAACGTGGTGGACGTGGAGAAGAGAAGGAACCCCTCGAAGCACTACGTGAGTGGCGAAGGGGCCGATGCACGTGTGCGGCGGGAGCGGAGCGGCGCAGTGCCTGCTGGGGCCGGGACCCGGCGGGGCTGTTGCCTTTCGCGAGTTCTCTTCCCTTCGGAAGGTGAACTGCAGAACTTGGCCGCCTTGTCAGCCGTTTCCCAGCTCCCCGGCTTGTCTCCGTCCCAGCGCGGCAATGGGGAGCGCTGCGAGCCCTGCGGCTGCGGGGTCAGCCAGCCGGTGCTGAGCGGGCTTTGCTTGTTTCCTCCCGTGAAGTTGCACGCAGACTTTTTCCACGGGACGGAGAGGAGGTTTGCGCGGTTCTCAGGGCAGACTCGGCGTTCGGGTTCCCTTTCATCTCTGCTGCCTTCCTCTTTTCACACCTTGCTGCTAACAGAGCAGCAGCAGACGGATTTCTGACGACCTTCCCGGCTGCGGGGTGTCATGAGGTGATTTTGCCTGCGGGAGTTCACAGCAAACAGTGGGGTAGATTTTGCCCATTTGCGTGGCTAGAAAATACATCTTTTCTTCATTCCCTGGCTCTGGTGGTTCTGGGTTTTAGCTGCACCCGGTCCTTTAAGTTTCTTCTCAGAATACAACCTGTGTTTAAATACACGGAAGGTTGGATTTTCTGTGTAAATCATCCTGCTTTGGTAAGGAAAAGCCCGAGGGGTGCTGCCTGTGGTGTGAAACTGCTCCGAGTGCGCTGTGTTTCCTGGCGCTGCGTGTCTGCCAGATTTCTTTGGAGCTGGGGGGCATTTGTATGGGGTGCATGAAAGATAACGCTGAAGATTGGATGTAAAGTTTTGTATTAGTATTTCGCGTCGCTGAGCGTTTTCCTCTAAGGCTTCAGCTGCAAACCAGGTCAAGGCTAGAGGGCACTATGTTGCTGAGAGACGCTGATTTGCAGCTGCACGGCACATCAGAGGTTCAGCTTTACGATTAAACATCTTGTGCCCCATTCATAAGAGTGGGAGCTCCAGGTCTGCTCCCAGCGTGCCAGCTGGACCAGTGTCTTTAGCCTCCTGCTCATTTACAAGGCGAGAAAGGCTGCTTTTGCAAATTGTCACTGAGCTGTGGCTGACGCCACTGCAGTCTGTTATCTCACCTGAAAGGTGACTGCAATTTGGCATCAGAGGCTGCGAAGCCTCTGTAGAGATGTTTGACTGCCAAGCAGCAAGTTATACAAAAGGGCTGGGAGCAATACCTTCCCAAGCACTAGGAGAAATGAAAGTTAATTTCTTCTTTGTTGGAAAATAACTGGAGAAAAGGAATTTATGTCTAATGTTGTCTTTTTGTCTACAGTTCCATGTTCTTGTCTGTTCAGTTCGTATCTGCCTTTCATCTGAGTAACCCCTTAGTCTCTGGCTGAACAGCATTCAGCACAATGAATCTTGTTTCATGAACAAGCTCTGGAATAATTCAATTAAAAATTATCCATGTCCTTGTGAATCTCTTTACTTGAGATGAATGAATTAACCCATAGGTCCAAAAGTCTTGGCAGCTGCTTTGTTTCCTAGATTGCAGTTTGCTGCAGATGAATGTGCTGCAGCCGTTCATCTGGCTTTGGCTGGAGTACTTCACTCAGGATGAACTTAGACTGTCAAAGAATTTAACTCCCTGGATCCAATCCACTGGTCACTACTGGTTTGGTTCTGTGCTCTTTCAGCACGAAACCACTATTTTCTTCCAAAATGAACATAAATGTGGCTTGGGATTCTGTCCATTGCCTGTGTATACTTTGGACAGTGCAAAGCTTGGTGCTCTTTGCTGTATTTTGGTTCTGTAATATCAGAAAGCCCTTTTGCTTCCAACATCCTTAAGCACTTTCATGCTGTGCCTTAAGGCCACGCGAGGCATTTGGCATCGGATGAATGATGTATTTCTCTGGTGGATGGTGATGTCGGTATTTCAGGCATTTTTAGCTTGAACTCTTTCCTTTTAATTGTGATCTCTCAGGGCCATAGTGGAGCCTGGAGAGATGAAGACAGGTTTTTAGGCATTGAGGGCATATGGAGAGGGCTAAATGTGAGTGGCATATAAGCCCCTGCATGCTTGGCCTAGAAGGAATCATGCCCTGGAGCAGGTGTCTATCACGATAGCACAGCTTTTGTGGCCTTGACTCAAGAAATAAAACAAGAAGGTGGCTTGTATATCCTTTGCTGTGGTCCCTCCGTGTGAAACTTGTAAAGAGATTAATACCTCACTGGGAGATTTGTAGGGCCCTGTGCATGGGAAGAAATTAAGATCTTAGATCCAGTGCTATTTGATATGAACTGAGCCACTCACGCCCATAGGAAATCACTGCTAGGGAAGGAATCTGCCGTGCTTCCCTCTGCATTCTTGTTAGCAACAGAGGAGCACAAGGATACCTGCAAAGCTGGTGGCCCTGGATGGTAGCATGTGGAAGGATAAAGAGAGGGCTGGATGAATAATCGCATGCCTCCTGTATGGTGTATCCCAATATAAGCTACTACTGCTCTTAGAACTTTTGGTTTTCTGAATTCATTTCCTATTCTTTCTCTGTACCGGTGGTCTTTTAAGAATTAATTTGCGTGTGATGGTAATACTGTAAAAATGCTAAATCTCTGTGCTTTCCCCTTTTCCTTTTACAAGAACAATGTCAGGAAGGTCAAGTCTGGGTTTGCTGGAAAGACCCTCGGTGCTACAGGGGTCATCCATTGGCTGAGCTGTGCTGAAGCTGAGTGAATTAGGATATTTGTGAATGGCTGATTATGTCAGTTAGCCATTCTGAAGCAAAAAAAAAGCTGGTGACAAAATCCAAATCCCTTTCCTGTCCCTTGCTACACTGTAAGCAATCTCAGAGTCTCTTCTCTCAGTTGCGGTTCAGTCTGTCTGTGGGGTTGCTTCACTAGTTTATAATCTGAATTAAACGTGAGACGATCCCAAAACAACAGTGGTTTCTCTAAAAAGATCCACTGTTGATTCTTCCCACCTTTAACCATTCATAGAAAAGCTTAAAGAAGACATGCTCCCCTCTCTGCTTCCAGGTTATCTCCAGACAGCTTACCAGTTACCCATCTGTTTGCCTCCTTAGGGAGCCCTGCAGGGAGGTTCTGCCTAGCAGATGTTCTTGATCCTGCACTCAGCAAAGTGAGAACAGTTTAACACCTTCACCTGTTCACAGTTTCACAGCATCTGGGTAATGGTAATGTTCATTAGAAGCCAAACGAACAGAATTTGCCCCTCCCCTTCCCAACAATTTGCTCTTCCCCAAAGGACTGAGTAGTTACTGATGTGTGTGTCTCACTAGACTTTTATATGCCTGAGGTCAGTTCTGAGGTCTCTAAGTGTGCCTGTGTTATTCTGAGGGTAGGGATATGTTCATCAGCACGGATTTCCTCTTTCAACACTGCTCTACTCCTGTTGCAGCAGGGCTTTGTGTGTTTTTCAGGTTTGTAAAGCATAGAAGGAAGGCTTAAGAAAAAAAGCAAAAACCAATGCTCTTGCTTTAGAAGTAGCCTCACTATCTCTTTCCAGTCAAAGGAGTGAGGTGCATTGCTAATTTTAGTCATTCGCATTGCCTGCATGTAGTCCCCGTTCTCAGCAGTGTAATTATTTCCCAATGCCACTTCTGAATGGCTCATGATGGGCTCTGATAGGAGTCCTGCTGTATGGATGTGGTTGCTAAATTCCTTGGGCATTGCTGAGCTGTAAAGGGATGTATTCTTCTGCATTGGGTTTCAATGCTGCTCCTAGGAAAGCACGTGTGCACTTGTCACAAGTGGTCTGTTGTAAAATGTCAGTGAAGTCTGAAGGGAAAACATGTGCTGTTAGGGTCTGACTCTTCCCTATGTCTTGTTTGTTCCTGCTGGTTGCTTACGCTCAGGAGTGGCTCAGACTTCTCCTTGGCTCCATCTATCTTCACTGCAGGCCACTGGTTATGTGACAACTAGTGCGGATGAGGAAGATCCAGATGTGTTATGAACTGCTAGGATCTTTGTATTAATCCTTCATGGCTCCATGGGAGAAAGAGCTGGATCTCCCCCTCCTTTGGGTCAGTGTGAGCCAGATCTCTTCCAGAATGAAGAGAATGTGGCTTACCTGGAGTTCATGTGACCTACAAATGATGGCCCACAGGGGCAGCATTGTGAGGGACCTGATGTGAAGCAGAAAGCAGTGTTCTGTGAGCAGATGGAGTACCTACTGAGGACTTGTGATCCATCTTTCTGCCCTTCCTTTCCCCCCTGACTGGAAACACTGTGTGGTTTTCCTCCGAGGGCTGATGATCCAGCTTGACTCACTGGTGTGAATGATTACCATTTCTAGTATTGTTGTTTGGAGTGCTGGGAGGAAGCCGGAGGATTGCTTGTTTCCTTTGTGACTTCATCATTCCTCAGAATGGGTCTAAGGGTTACATCAAAAATGTCTGTGATCTCCTGTGTGCAGAGGCTAGGAGAGCTTGGGAGAAAAAGCCACTCAGGGTCAAACATTCCCTTGCTCTGGGCCTCCATTCTGCTGGGTGTACGTTTATGTCTTCATGGATGATTTCTGTTACTCTGCACGTTTCAGGTGCAAATCTTATGACCTTGCAGGCTACACAATTGTTTTTGCTTTTAGTGTCTGATAAGACGTACTGAGAAAATAAAAAGTCACTTCTAAAAAAACCTGGACAATGTGGATAAGTTGTTCTCCTAGTGAGTGGAGGTAGCAGGAGGCAGAGATCAGACCTCATCAGGCCAAAGTTGCCTGCACCTAGTAGCACCCAGTGAGCATCTCTCCATTATCACTGTAACTACTTGTTGATGGAAGTGTTGCTTGTGAAAATGAGGTTATCTTTAACATCAGAGATTGTGTCCTGTTGAGTTTTTGTTTTTCAGGCACCTTTGTTTTATGAGGTCAGTGTTATATCCAATTTTTTTCCTATTTGCTGTCTTGAAACATTGACTTTCTGTCCACTCTCAGCATTTCTTAGTCTCCCAGTGTCGTGTCTGTGATTCTGCCCCTTAAAGGTCTTTTTCTTGTTGCCTTACCTTAGGGAGTATTCAAGAGATGCGCAGTCCTTTGAACTGTTCAAGGCATGTTTGCAAAGTAGCTTAGAAATACTTTAGGCACCTACCTGCTTTTCATCATACCCTGCCTGGCAATTACTTCTATAACTCAGGGCTTCTTTAGAGGATGGTAAGGTGGCCCAACTAGTTAAGGGGCACTCACTGTCCTCTCTTCTGGCGGAGCTGGGGATGAGTAGTTAAGAGGCAGCAATGCCTAAATTCAGTGGCTTGCAAAGTAAATGGCTGCCCCCAGCCTTAGAAATAGATTAAAAAACCAATAGAGATGCAAGGTTGCTGTCCTGGTTTGTTGTGCTTAGGGCAGGATGAAATAACGCAGGAGGCTTGAAGTCCTAGCAAGTGTCTGTATTGGCTCTCTTGTGGCTGAGCCTGCAGTGTGCTGGGAGGGCAGCCAAAAGGAAAGTCAGGGAAAAGCTTTTAGCAAGCCCATGAGCTGGGGGTAAAAGCTCCCAAAGCCTCCAAATTCCATTTCAAAAGTGATTAAGATGCCCCTACTGACTTGCCCTGGTAGCCGTGTTCCAGTTAAGTTTTGACCTAAGACATGGCCAAAATGCCTCAGCTACTGCAAGCTGCGGGGTGGACTGAGGAGCTTCTTGAGAGCCCTGGGTGGATGAGTGCTGGAGCCCCCAGATTGACTGCTTTGTGCCAAAAGGGAGTGGGATTGAGGGACCAGATCGTGCCCTTTGTCCAGAGGGTCAGTGTGAAGTGCAAGATGAGCAGACATCCGAAGAAAGCAAATGATGAAATGGGAAGCAGAGCCCAGACTTCCTGCCTTCCAGAGCAGCCTGATGGTTGATGCTCTGCACTGCCTAGCTCTGTCCATGGGCATCTCTCATGTACTGTCCTCCCCCTGCAGGGCTGGTACATGCCGGTAGCCTCTTTAGGAAGATGGAGCAAAGAAAGGTTAAGTGATTGGACTGTGGCCACTCAAGGAGTATGTTGCAGCATATTCTTGTTTTCTCTTTGGCCGTTGAAGCAATCTCGCAATTTATTTGATTAAAAGTACGGAGCCAGAAAAAATACTGCTCTCTTATTCTGCCATTGTCTTCCTCAAACAAACGTTTCCCATTTAACATGGATTAAACAGGAAGAGGGATTCAATGTGACCCTACCTGAGACAGGAGGTGACGTACAAGCTCTCTAATTTAGTCAACTGGGAGGAAACAGCTGGACCTTCAAATGTGAGATTTATTATTTTTTTTATTTTCCTTTTTCATGCTGTGCCCTCTTAATGAGCTCCTGATTCCACAAAGGACCTTGGTTCCTGGTAGCCATGCAGAAGTGCACAATTATTAGAGGAGGCTGACAGCAGCTATGCTGTTTGGCATTGTGCAGCTGAATGCTTTCTTGTAGCTAGAAGTGACACTTTCTCGCCTGGAGCGTGCTGTGTAAATACTGCATGAAAAAGGCAGGCAGCTGCACAGTAGCACACTGTTTGAAATTGGAGGTGTCTGCTGCTTGATCAGGTACGCTCAAGACCAACATATGTCAACGGAAAAACTCCCAGTGACTTCCCTGGGCCTTGGCTCATGCCTTCAGAGAGAGGCTTCACTGAAAATTGTGCTGAGAAGTTGGTAAATTCTATTTACTGATTTTTACATAGCACTTCTCCTTTTCTCTTTGCTATAAAATCAAAGCCACGCTGCAGAATCTGTTACTCTTCTAGGCAGAGACCTCATCGCCATGTTTTGGAGGGATGGGGCTGGGGGGAGGATGAAAGTAAATCAGGTGAATTTCTTCACAGGAAAGGATTTTGAAGTGGAAAATCTCACAACCTAATTAGAACCTACTGACTTCAGCCTGCTTGCTGTCTCTTTGCGCTGCTTTCTACCTGAATACTAATGATCTAGTCAGTCTTTGAGTTGTGTTTGCTAGATGTCACTAATACGGTATGCTTATTGCATGTATTTTATGTAATTTTTTTCTTTTAATTTGCAAAAGCCTTTATTACAGTCAGGATGGCTTCACACTAGTAAGAACATGGGCAGACATGAAAGATGTCTCTGCAGTGGGCAGGAAAGATGACTGCTGACACACAGGTGCAGACAGAAGGGGACAGTGAGGCAATAACAGCTGGCTGAGCAGGGGATGTCCTCAGCACAGCGGTGACTCAAGCTACTGGTTGTGTTAGACATCGTAGCAAAGGATGTGCTTAGGATAGATAGGAAGAAGGATAATGTAATTACACCTTAAACTGCTCCAGGGTAAAGGCAGAGCAGCTGGATATTCTATTCATTGTAGTACTTGTAAGTGCTTGAATGTGGTGGTACTTAGGATGACCTTTGTGACAGTTGTAAAGATTCTCCTCTTAATTTCGTTGAGCTATTGATTTTTGCAAAGCTACTCTGCACTCCAGTTTTTTGCATGAGGAGGTCACTGTTTATTAACTCTCTAGACTGGGAGCGTTCTTTTGTGAGCAAGGTATACATCCTCTAATCTGTGTCTTCATCCCAATTTTACGTGCTGCTCTAGGAAAGCTGAGGTAGGTATGTTCCTAAATGGGCTTAGTAGTCGCTGACAACTCTAGCACAGGATCAGGCTGTGCCATGTTCTGCAGTAAGGCTGTAATTTTGTAGCTGTGTTCTCTATTATAACGCATCATCTTTAGTTTGTGGTGATTGAATTGATAGACTTTAAGTGTCCATGAATATGTGTACGGTCCTCAATGTATTTGAAGTCTAACTGGCAGTAATTGCGTTTTGGCATTTTGCTGTCATTTCTTCCCTGACCAGTTGGGTGTGGTTTTCTTTTTTTCCTATAAAGCATACTAACCGAATGCAGCGATGTGCTAGGCTCCTAGGTTCTCAGCACTTGGTAGAATGTTTTTATAGAAACTTATATAATCATAGGCTGGCTTAGGTTGGAAGGGATTTCAAAAATCATTTTGTGGGCTGGTTGCCACCGAATAGATCATGGCCCTATCCGACGCATGTAGAGTGCTGGGCAGGCTTGTAGGCCCTGGACCTGTTCCTCTGGGACATTCCTTGGCTCCATTCCCTTGGAGCCCCGAGGTGACATGTGAGGACAGTATCTGGGAGCAGGCCCTGGTCCATGCCAGCGCCTGTGTTCCCTGTCAGGAAAACTCAACCTCAGAGGTGAAACCTTACTCCAGTCATCCTTTGCGCTATTGGGGTTTGATGCAGCAGGGAGCATCTGAATTTCCATGTTTCTTACTGTGTGAAGATAAGAGTTTTTAATTGCTTCTTCAGCGCAAGGAGATTTTTCTACTCCTTAGCTCGGGCCGTTCTATGATTGTTTATAATTTAGGCATGTATTTTTGGTGTGTTGTTCCTCTACGAACTCTCTGTCCCCTCAAGCAAAATACTCCAAAAATCAACGTTAAGTCTTCTGTTCCCCTGTCTGTGACTGCTTTGCGACACAGTCAGTGGGCTCGGAGCATTTCCTCTGCCTGGGTGCTGGCACTGACACCTGCTTCCTCTTGGGAGAAGATCTGCTCATGGGAGAGGTGCTGCAGGAGGCAGCTGGGCTCCCAGTCCTCAGCAGAAGCTGGGCAGCTGGCGCAGCCCCTGCTCATGCATAAGCTGGAGGCCTGCAGTTTCCCAGGGCTGTCACTCCAGCAGCTTTCACCGGCATTAAAATCACTTAGAATTTGAAAACAAACAAGGATATGTGAAGTATTTTCCTGGAAGAAGGCCATGGAGAGCAGATTAAGTGCATCTTCCTCCTCCCATCTCCTGAGAGTGTCACAGGAAGAGAGACTGGAGTTTAGCGTTTTCCTAAGTGGGATTAAAGCAAGCTCTGGGACTGATCTGTGGGACAAGGAGGACAGACAGAAGCAGGAGGGTAGCTCTGTGCATGTATGTGGATTTGATATTTATAAAAAATTATGTGTGTATATATATCTGTCGATGACAGATTAAACTGTTGGAATCCTTGAACCAACCTTATTACTATTATCTCTTTCTAGTAATGAAAGGACTGCTTGCTTTTGTTAGTAATGAGAGATTAGAGCTGTTGGCTGAAGTAGAGAAGAATAAAAAGTGCCTAAATACCCAAGGAGTGTCCATGCTGGTTTTCCATGTACTGAAAGTTAGCAATCCTTTGTCTTTTGCTTTGTACTAGCCTGGCACAACCTTTAAAAGTTCTTTGCTTTCCCCAAATCCCATTTATTTTCCTCTCATGCTTCAGCTGAAGGTGTTTTATAAAGACAAAACAGTCTTTTACTTCAGGGGGATCTGGAGCAGTAGCCAGCCTCCAAAATACTTTCCCTTGAGGCATATGGATGAGTCTTCAGTTGTTAGTGCTCAAGAGGAAATTTTCTGTTTAATATTTTGTTGCTGCCTTTGAGATTTTAACAGTCTCTGTCAAAACTCTGGGCTGTTTTGGGGAAGCAGCTTTCCACCTGCTTCTGTGCTGAGCATGTAAGCTTGCGTTGCATGCTTTAATGCAGATAGCTGTGATTTGTGAAAGTAAATAACTATAAATAGGTTGTTTTTAGCTAAAAATATTTTAAGTGAATTTGTCCTGGGTGACAACCCTTGAAGACCTTGGTATCTGTGATCAGGGGAAGAAGAGTCTACCATTCTGTCTTGCAACTTCTCTGTGTCTTCTTGGCATAAGGACTGGTGTTTGTTTAAAGAAATGAGGCTCTGGTCCAAGTCAGCAGGATTGAAGGATGTACAGCCTGGGGATGGGGATGGGGAGCAAGGTGTTGCTCTCAGGCCCTTGGCCTGGTCTTGAATTTACTATTCATCTGTTCATGGGTGGGTAGCACTCTATCTGCGTGCCCTGATGTTGTAAAACAGTAATCTCAGTGTTTATCCTGAGCATAATTCCAGTCTTCTTGTCTTGGGGGAGCAAGCAGTTGTTTGGTAGGGATTGAGCTTTGATGTGAAACTGTGTGTGTGTGCATGTGCTTTGCTTCTGTTCTAATATCTATGTTGATCTGCATTTGTGCTAGGAGGGGGCTTGGCAAAAGAAGTGGGACAAAAAGGAGACGTTTGCAGTGAATCTTTAGGTCTCGTTAGAGCTGCTGCCACAGTCCTGGTCAGACCCTAAGAATACTTTTACTCTCATTTTTTCCTCCTTCATCTAAGAAGTTTCAGTCTCTCCTTGCTGTTATTTCCTGGTTTCTTAATTCTGTAGTTCTAGCTGACCTTCTAAATGTGATAGTGTTGGGTTGAGGAGCACCATGTGAGCAAACGCCAAGGACTTCCGCTGTATGTGAGGGTCTGTAGAAGAACAGATACAGCACTGATGTGCTTCTAGCAGCCTTTACACCTGAGAAGAGGTGACACCAAAGCTTTTCCTGTGCACTGAGGTCTTTTTGGGGCCCTTCCCACTGTGTTGTCACATGGCAATGCTAAGCTATCAGGGCTCCAACTCATCTGGTGAGTAGAGGGATCGTTTGCCACCAGGCACTAGCATTTCTAGGAGTTTGGGTGACCTTGGGCTTGAGTTGGATCTTAATGGTGGAGAGCTGAAAATTCTTGGCTGTTGACTGGGTTATGGTGAAGACCTTAACTCAGATGAAGTCAAGTTTATAACTGTCTGGCCAGAGTTTGAATCACAGGGAACTTGAAAACACCCTAAGTGGTCAAATGAGGAAATGATGCCTGCTGTTTGTGTTCATAGAAGGACAGAGACTCTTGTTAGTACTAATGCAGGACTTAATGGTCCAAACCTGGTTGAGCATGTATTTTATCTGCCAGCATCCTCTTCTGGTTGATTCTTCCTTATTCTTTTGCATCTGGTTAACATGAGCTGTGACATATTTGAGTCAACCCTCTGTTACTGAAAAGCTGACGCGTTTTTACTGTATACTGTGATAGAAAGGGTTAAACCAAAGGTGCTGGTGGCTAATAGCTTGCTTTAGGCAGTACAGCGGCAGTGAATGCTGAGATGACATGGGAACACTCCTCAGCTGACGTCCTGGAGGGCCTCTCACTGACATCAAACTTCTGGCCCTTTTCCAGCCAGATTTGGCCTTGCCCCAGTGACAATAGATGTTAATCTGGCTTGTCAGAAAACCCTGTTAGTGGTGTGTGTTTTTTTTTTACAGACCCATTTCCAACCCTCGTATTTCCCTGCTAGTAAACATGGTGTTGTGTTATTGTTTTACCAGAAGCCAAGCACCAAAGCCAACTTCACAGTGCTGTCGTCAGTGAGTGTCCATTCACTTTGGGTCTTTATCTGAGTTCCCAGGCTCTTTCTTTCCGCTGTTGCCCGTGTCTCTGTGTCCATCCAAAGCCTACAGAAGTTTATGGGAAATGTGTTGGTTCTGGAAGTTGTGGCTAATGCTTCCAGAACTGCTTCTGGAAGTATTAGTGCAGTGGGGCTTCTGTATCTATTTAGCAAAGATGCCTGTTTGTAAAGCTTCATTTTCCAGTGACTATAGCCAGAGCAATCTCTTGGGGTCACCACTTTCTTGGTGCAAGACAAGGTGAAGGGATTAACAGGTTTTCCCTCAAGCCCAGCCTTTCTCCAAAGTGATTATAGCGAAGCCATAGCCAGGGGCAATGCTCCTGCTCCTGCCTGCTCCCTCTTGTTTCCAAACACAATAGCTGAGTTCCTGTTAAGAAGGCTGGTTGTCAAATTGCTAACATTAGAAATTAACTAACTTAGTTTTCAGAAACAGCACTCACCACAGACGAAATAAAGCCATTTATCCCATTCTTTTAACTATTGTTCCTTGTTTCGCTTCTAGACTTATTTCCAGCTGTCTCTGCAAAGGATATGAAATTAAAGATTTATAAAGTTACCTTCAGTGGCTGGAAGCTAATCTGCTTAAAACAAACAAGCCTTCCGTCTCTAGCTCTAGTTTGTCTGTGTGGGGCTGGCAGTGGTTCAACCCTTCTCATACTGAGATCTGTCTGAAATTATGTCCCAGCTGAGGTACTCTGAAAGCAGAGGAATGAGGGGTGAAAGATGCTCGTTTGAATGCAGATCCTGAGTTGTTGTGGTACAGGTGGAGAGGTACAGGTTCAGCTTCTTGGCAACGGTTTGAGAATTGCTGCATACTTGAGTATTATGTAGCATTAAAAAAAATAAATAAATAAACTGTGGAATACCTTGCTGAAAATTGATACGAAGACCAAAAATATGCATAGTTCTAGAAAAGAATCAGTGAATTCCTGGGGACAGGGCTGATGACTATTAAACACAAGATATGTTGAGATGTGCAGTTGGATGAGAAAGTCAGCGATCTACTGATTATTAAAGGCTAAGTAAGCAGGCTGTCCTCTCTTTTACTCTTATGCAATTATCATCTGGCTTCACTGAAGGCAGAGTACTGAGCTTAGATTCAACTTCACGTTGGCCCAGCATGGGTCTTCTGATGCTTTCCCCAGACTCGTTCTTTCTGATAAAAGCATCTTTCTGATGCTTTCCTAGGCCCCTTAATTGTGTGGCACCAGCTCAGGCTTCTGAGGCTCACTGCACATCGTTAATATTAGTGAGAGCTGCTGAGTCTCAGCCAGCTGAAGTTAGGAAGAGCAGCGTGTGCATTAAGGAAGTGAGCCTCCCATCATCGCCGTCAGTTCCCTCCTGTGCTCCATACACTCCCCTGTGGGGCTGTTGTGCTTTTATGGGCTGATATCACACATCTGAGTCTTGGCAGATCGGTTTCTGCTTCCCAGCCCTGGGTCAAGTGGCAATTTATTTTTGTAGAGGTATCATATCTGGTATTGCTATTAATATATACTCAGGCTTTGAACTTATCTAATGCCTTTCATCAAAGGATCCCCAAACACTCTGTGTATTGGCACCTCTTTGCAAGGTAGGCAGATTAGACAGGGAGAGCTGTGTGTGCACAGTAATGTACCTCATGGTAGAAGTGCCTTTTCAGAGCCCTAGATAACTTGAGCTGATGGAAATGTTTTCATTTATGTCTGAAAGTGCTGTGAGTGGGTTCTGGGACTGCAGAACATAGGCTTATGACAGACCTAGGTCATTAATGGTGTATGAGCATGGTGCATTCCTGAGTATCTTTGAGGTGATTGGGTTAGCTTGATTAGAAGCCTCAGTACCAATGTAGACATTTTTTGTTCACAGTATCTTGATTCCAGTCTTGCATTTCTGCACAAACAGGTCTCTTTCCTCTTAGTTTGGTTTGACCCACTGTCCCACTTTTCTGTTTCGTAGTGATGGTGTCCCTTCCTAGCTCTCATTCTGCTGAGCTGCTCTGACACCCTCATGTAGAAGAGGCCACTTTCAAAGGTGTGCAGTAAGCAGGTGTCCCAGCCCCACGCTTCTTGGGCACAGCCAGCTGAATAGAAGTGAGCTGTTCAGCTCAGGCACAGGTCGCAGCTCAATGTGACTTCAGGCTTGCAGTGGGCACACGTACAGTGATGTGCACAACCTTGTGTTGGGAGCCAGATGCAGCTGCTTGGAAACAGGTTGGCCTCAGTGGGGTGGTTTGCCAGAGGTAGCAGAAGTGATTTGGAGGACATGGGTTCTTAGGGCTGCCCCGTCCCTGAGCTTGAGCACTGTGTCGGCATGAAGGAGAATGCTTGTTGGGAAGTACCTTGCAGTTCTGTCATGGTTTCATTTTCTTGTCTTCAGGGAGTCTCAAAGGAAATAGTACCAAAGTCTTGCAAGTGACATTCCCTTGCAAAAGCAGAGAAGAGAAGCCATGGCTGATTATGTTCCCACGTTAGCTTTAATGAGGGTAATCTTAAGCAGATGGTGTCTATTGAATGTTCAGAAAACACGGATAAAGTAGTTTGCAGTGTTTGGCAGAGTTCCCGAGCTCCTGGTGAGTCCTGCCTGGGCATCCTCTGTCCTGGGGGAACACACAGCAAGCCCGTCCCAGTTGGGATGAGCCAAGGTGGCCTGTGGTTTCTGTCTGAGCTTCAGCAACAGTAAATAATTCCGGATCAACGTTGTGGCAGCGTGCTGATTTTGTGGAGAGAGGACAAGGGGGGAGCCAAATAAAACAATTATTGAGTTTCTCAGGGCTTGGGGAAGGGAGCCAGGGTCATGTTCAGAGCTTGTAGTGCTGGCAAGCATGGAAATGACGTGCCACATCACACGTGTGTTGGCGGAGATAACCAGGGAGATTATCAGCAAGCTGTTCTGGAGGTTGGTTTGTGATGCTGATGATCCGAAACTGATGCTGAGATGTTTCAGAAGAACGTTTTCTTTTTAACTTTCATATCTGCTCTTTTTAAATATTTTTGGCGTTTGCCTTTGGGGTGAAGGAGAGGCCATAGCAACCCTCGAAATTTCAGTCCCCATGAGTCCAAATTTTGCAGTTACGGATCTGCTGTCATTGAAATTGGCTTTGCTTGAAGTTGTCCCCTTTACAAAGCTGGGTGCTGATTTGGTTCCAGAAAAGTTGGATCATACTCTTCTGGCAGAGCTGTGGTGGCCCTGGCCAGCCACCCTCCTGGCTGGTGTTTCTCTATCTTCTCTTTTTTTATTTTTTCTGGGAAACATTCCCAGGAGCTGACATGAGCATTGAAAAATGTTTTCACTGTTACATTCGGTGCCAGTTTTTACACATCTTGTAGATCTTCTTATCAGTTGAGCTAAGAACACTTTTGTGATGGGTGCAACACACCTTCATCGAAGCAACCTGAGGGGCGCCCATGTACCCTTCAGGTGTTTGATTCATTTCTTCAGGAGGCCCAAGGGGGGATCACAGTATCCTATGTTTCAAGGCAGTGGTTTTTCCGTTGAAACTGTAGCCTGTTTCAAAAGCAGCCGCAGAAGCAACAACTGGTGGTAGTTCTGCCTTGCTTAGGCTTAAATTCACTGTTCCTTTGAGCGAAAATGAGCAGAGACCATTTGTTCAATATTATATTTGGTATCTTCACTGTATTTGTGCTACTCCACCAGCATAAGTGAAACTACACAAGCACCTTGGAGCATGTGTTTACTGTGTCAGCAGCAGGTAGCAGTGTATGGGATCGTGACAGAATACCTTGAAGTCTAATGTAATTTGCTAAGGGTAAAACAGAAGGTAGCAAACCATCCTTCTAGCTGGAGGGAGATGTTTGTGTTGGGATAGTCACAGCTACTCAGTGGCAGCTCCTTTGTAAAGCTTCTGTGTAAAGGACACCTATGTAGTGGCTAAAAATATGTGGTGGATACTCAGGGCTGGCTGCTAACAAGAACACAGTGATGCTGCAGACTGCTTCTCTGGGACAATGAAAGCCTCGTGCACAGCTGGTTATTCCTCAGCCCTGCAAGGAGGATGCTGCAGATCTTCTTTAACAGGTTTTTATCTGTGAGATGGGAGACCTGGCACAACTTGCCTCTCATTGCTGAGTGTATCAGTGTTGATGTTAGGGAACAGTGACCCCAAGAGATTGGCTTTGGGGTCTGTGGGGTTTTGGGAGGCCTTTGTGTTGGAAGTGGGATTGCTCTTGGGAGTTCTTGAGCTGCCCTTTCCCAAATCCCTTTTGCTAGTCTTGGCCAGGGTCTGGGGATGGACAACCAACCAGACAGTCACATCCTCTAACTGCTGGAATGTATTCTGGGATGAGGACAAGGGTTATCGTTTAGTGCTTTCTCAACTGATTGTTGAATATTCAAGGAGCAGGTCATTTTAGCTGCCAGTCAGAGGGACTGGAACCGGTTCTGCCAACTGTGAGCAGGCAGTGGATGAGAAAAGCCATCTCCCGGGAGCCCCACGGCTAGGACCTCTCAGTGTAAAATGAGCCACGTTCTATCAGGTGGTGGTTATAAGCATGCAGGTCCCACGGCTGACACCTGTCTCCCTCTGCAGTCCCCCGAGTTGTTGTGCACATGAAGGCATGGAAACAAAGCAGAAGGCTGTAGAGCAGGACAGTATTAGTGAGATATGTTTGAGATACCCGGCCATGTCTTGAGGCCATGTTACCTCTTTGGCAGTTGGGAATTAGCAGGAGGAGCTGGAGAGATTACCAACAGCTGTCACTTATTTTGGAAAAAGAGTGGCTAACATTCAGCAGTGCGACTCTGGCTATAAAATACTTTGTAGGCTTGTTACTGTAATACTTAAAAAAGATTATTCAAAGGAGGTCAAAATGAAGAACATTTGTTGCAAAACTGTTTCCTCTGTGGTCTTTTCTTCCAGGTGGTTTTTCAGTAATTGGTTCACTCTCTTGCACTGGGAACAGGCAGCTGAGGGAAAAAGCAATTGACTCTTGCCAATTAACTCTGCTGCATCTGGATTCCTGCCTGTGGCCATGGGGGGTTGCTGGGTAGAGGAACTACGAGGTTCTTCATGCTTGAGCAGTGAGCTGTAGTAACAAGTCTGACTCCAGACACTCAACACAGAGTTGCTATTGCCCAAATTACAGGAGTGGGATTAGTCTCCCTTTGATCTCAGGCTAAATCTCATGGGCAGTTTACTGCATCTTAGTGAGTAACAGGGCATGGGTAGTGGGGCGAACAAGCTTACAAGCTCACTGTGTGCTCGAGTCCATTGCAGCACAAACGTTCTTTGCAGATGAACTGACCTAAATGGTCTTGCAGGAGTCAAGATTGATGCATAATTACAGGTGTTAGTTAATTCATGGTAATAAAGTTAATCACAGACAACTCTTTGGTAGTGCATCAGATCAGTTCATTGCATGCTTTAGTGAGCAGTCTGAAGTGGCTTCAGGGAATGGCAGCTTTGGGTTGTAACTCTTCAGTGGGATTTAGTGTTTGCTCAACACGAAGTGATTCACCTGGTGAACTGAGGGTGAATCAAAGGTCTCTTTTGCAATTCCTGCTGCTTCACTGGGTTTCCCCAAAAGGATCTTTTAATTTCTGCCCTGGTTTATTTGGTCTTCGTAAAGAAACACATTGATAATGGTTCTTACATACTGCTATGAATCTGCCGGCAGAAGGCTGGGTTATCAGAACTCAGGATGCCTCCCTCTCTTAAATTACAACTCCTAATGTGATATAATATGTTCCTGTTTCAGCAGTCTATGGTTTTATTATCCTGTGTTTGTTGCTGTCCTCTTAGACTGTAAGAGCTTTCCTACACGCTGGAGGAAGGTGGAACTCCTCTAGTGAAATATCTTGTTAGCTTTTTACTACAAATTTTCTAATAAATACAACTTTTAAACAGAATTCAGCTGCACGTTTAGCATTCTGCAGGTAGCACAGACTGATGCTGATATAAATGACATGTTCTCTCTTGGCAAATATTCCTGGCATTGAGGAAGAGGTGTCTCTGATCAGGGAATAAGAAACTGAAGTCGCTGGAGCAACTGTTGCACCAATCTTGCAGAACCCACAGCTCGGTTTCTCCCAGCTCTCAGCTGTCCCTGCAGCTGTGTTGGCTCCTGGGGCACATTGAGACCCTCAGCTGTCCAGGAGCAGCAGTGGAGCAGAACAAAACCCCTTGCTCACTCAGTGTGCTGGGGGCAGAGGAGCTAAGCCTCCCTGTCTCAGCAACAAAATTCAGTTTATTTTTAGAGGTTGGCTGGGTAGAGCTTTGCTCCATGCGGTGCTAAATTAGGGGAAGAGACTGTACCCAGTTGATGTGCGTGTGTGTCCAGCTCCCTCTGAGGATGACTACAGATGGTAGTGGCCTCTTCTTCCTACCTTTTCTTCAAGGGCAGGATGAGCACTGCTCACAGCCAGTCAGTGCCTTCCACTGCTTGCACCCAGTCTGCATTAGTGCTGCTCCTAGCCTCCTCCAATTCCTGGAGCTTGTTAGAGGAGGGATGAATAGGGTATGGGGGACTGGTGCCACCAGTGAAGGAACCTGGGCTGGGTCTGCATCCTGAATGGGATGGCAAATTTTCTGGAAGTGGGAAAGCTGTGGAAACTGCTCAGCGGTGAGGCGAATACTGGGGCAAGGAAGAAGATATAAAATGGATGTGGGAAGAAGTGGGTCCCAAATTGTGCTAGTAGAGCTGCAGTCATAGGCATTTCTAGGCTTGTCAAGAGCTTGCTGGTGGCTGGCACGGCTCAGGTGGGCTCTTGAACAGAGTGCAGGAGGAAGGATCTTGGTCTGAGCTGTGAAACCAAATCTGCCTTGATTCCCTGTGGGGCAGTAACGCGCCCAGAGAGGTTCTTCAACTAGCAGCATTGAAGCAAATACTGCGATGGGCCTGAGTTGCTATTCATAGGCTCTGGGGGCTGGCACCCATAGGCAGTCAGGCTCCTGGTGTGTGCTACTGTAACAGAGCCAGATCAGGAGCAGCTGCAACTAAAAAGTGCCCTGGTCCTCTTCCCTGCATTCGCTTTGTCTTGGCACCTCTCTGTGATTGTGGTTAGCCAATTCAGAGAGCAAAAAAGTCCCGGATTACTTCCTTTGTTGGAAGAAAAGCTTTTCTGTCAGTTGCTGGAAGCCTGGGGCTGCGGTCAGGGATGCTATCCTGTGCCTGGAGTAAAATGTCATCACTTCCAGCTACTCCTGGCCAGAGGTCACATCCTCCACAGTCCCGATCCTCCTGTCTCCCAGGCCAATGGAGATTAACTGCAGCCCATTTCCTACTAGGATTTGCCTCATCCGTATCTTCAAGGGGCAGCACACCTGGTCCTTCTGGCAGATGCAGCACCAAGCACTGGAAGGAATAGGCAGTGTCACTGTGACCAGCTGCCTCCACATCTGCCCAGCTGCAGCCTGGAGCACATCTGACCTCAGCCAGGCACGGCTGTGCCTCTGGTTTGCCAGCCTCTGTGACACACACCATGTTCAGAGTGCTTTCGCATGTAGGAAGTAGTTTAACCATGGTTTTGTTCACTGTTTCAGCAAATCCAACCAGCCTCTGCATTGTTAAGTGTAAATGTCACACACCAAGATAATAACATCTGGTTTAAAGCAAAAATAGTGAGGAAATGGGTGTTATGGTTAGAATGAGGTCTGCATCCTGAAGTCACTCCTCTGTAGCCAGTTTTTGTGTAGATAAATGGAATGTAACCTATTAGATCAGGACTCAACTTGTAGTGGAGAATTAGAATAAAGGTTGAGTGTTTGCAATGGCCCCGGTCGAAAGCATTTGGGAGGTATTTTTCCGGCCTCTGAATGAGTTCTCCAAAATTCACTACCCCTTTTTTCTGTTGTGCAGCCCAATAGGGATATCCTGATTGACTGCAGGTTAGGTTCTGCAATAATTTACACTTAGGATAAATCGAATCGCAGCCCACCTTGAATGGAGCCTCTATCAAGAAAACAGCAACTAACTGCAGACAGCTGTGTGGAGTAGGCCTCTCAATGCATGGTCTGCTGCCTCTCAAGGAATTTGATGCCACATATACGTAGCTGAGCCATTGTGCTTTTTCTGGTACTGCAGACCAGTGCAAAGGAGCACGTATCTATAAATACAAATATACTTTCTGTGACTCACTGCAACACTGATGAAACACCATCCTGTTATCAGCAACTTTCAAAGCTGTGCAATTTCTCCAGATTTTTGTCTGTTTCTGGCGTCAGTGGAAAGCAGACTTCTCGATTTTTCTGTTGTACGACGTTGGATATGCTGTCATGCTATGCAAATGTTTAACATCATTTTCATATGGCCTAGAAATTTTAGCTTTTAAAGCTGTAATGGAAAACGAGTCATCTTCCCTTTTATGCCTGTAGGACACGAAAGTTTAGGGTGCTTGTATTTTTTCCAATTAGACAGCATTTGATATTGCTTTAAAGGATGCTAGACACGTACACTGATTACATATTTATCATTCAGATACAAGTCTTGCACTCCCCTGCAGTCCTCTTTTAAAGTCAGCCTTAGCTGGAAAACACAATGTTTAAAGCCCTATCAATGCAGCCTATCAGGATAACTAAATATTATGCATGGAGCAAAATATTTCCCTTTCATTATGAAAATAAGTGTTCTCACAGTGTTAAGCGTGAAGTGTGTTGTTCAAAAGATGTGATCAAGACATCAAAGAGAGGGAAATTATTAAGATAGCGTGAACTGAACCAGCTGCCTTTCCTTTGGTAATTAAGAGACAATCTCATGCATTTGCCTGCTGAAAACACAAACTTTCTTCTTTCCCCTGAGAGCTGTGTTCTGAAGTAGGAGTCATTTTAACACTTCTAAATGAGCTGTTTAATTTTACAGTCGTAATAAGACTTAGCAAGAGGCAGCAGTCAACGTGAGCAGTGTGCTGTCACACAGCTCATTAGTCCTCAGAACACTGAAAAGGACCAGCACCGTTTTCTCCCCTGTTCTGGGTGGGAGGAGGTGATGTGTTGGTAGGGGTCCTCGCTCTGTCTGACCTGGCCAAAGCGTGTGCCCACGTGTGTCATATAGGATGGGCCCGAGGGGATGTTTCCCTGGTGCTTAAAATTGCATGTATTGTGCAAGCATCCTCCCAGACTCCCTTATGAGGAGGGCGAAAGCAGTCAGTCTCTGGAGTTCTCTGTGGTGGTGCACAGTGCGAAGTTGTCTGCTTAGGAGCTGCCCTTTGTAAATTGGCCTCTTCTGTGTTGTTCTTGCTACACGCGCCAGAGCCATGGTCCAGAAGGCAAGGTATGGAAGATGTTACTTGGGTGTCATGGCCTTCATCTCTCTGGGATCTGTCTGCACAAGTTCTGTGCCCAAAGCCTGCAGTTGGACAGGCTACCCAAAGCACAACGGTTTGCCCTTCTCTGGGGCCTAGGGATGAATTATATGGAAAGGCCCATCTCCTTTGAAACCTCAGCCTCTTAAAGTAAGGGAGTATTTGAACTGTGGCTTCCATGAGAGCAGTTTGAGGACAAAACACTATGGTGATCCATTTCATGGAGCGCTGCGAGTGTCAGAAGGCATGGCTTCTGTTCTCATCTTTGCTGCCTGCCGTGTGACTTGACAAATCACTTGTGGTCTGTTTCTTTTTCTTTTGTTTTCTTATTTCTTTTAATCAGTGTGGCAAAATTACCTTCATGAAGGCTCTAGTAGCTGCTCTTGTTTATTTGCATGAAGCAAACTGCCTTTTCCTTATCTCTTCCTTCCTTTTCTCAGTTTTGCAGGGATATGGTAGAGTTCTTCCATGTCTTGCTTGATGCTTTCAGCTTAGCAAGTACAAGTTTCCTTCACAGATTGTACAAGGGACGTGTGGTTAGAAGGGATGGGACTTGCAAATTTCATCCCTACCCATCTGGGTGGGCATGTGGCAATGGTGATGCTGAATTTCTGGAGTCACGTTGGGGTTTATTAGATGACAAGTATGTGCTGGGGTGAAACTGAGTCTCCTGGTTGTACTATGCTTTTGTATTCCATGGTCAGACTTTGTTCTCCCTGCTGATAGCAACTGAAGCTTCAGGTAAGAGGGAAGGTCAAAATTACCTCATTAAAGCTGCTTCTTTTTTTTTCGTTTCTCCATCAGACAGTTCTGTAGCTGGAGGTAGTAGAGAAACTATTGTGTATGCAGTTTGTGTCAGGTTGTTAGTTTGTTCCTGAAGAAGTTCCCCTAGTGCTTTCTTCCCTAAAGTTACTTTCAGTTTTTGTGCAAATGCATACTATAACTCCATCAACTTCTGCAGACGTGCTTTGCTTCCTATGTGGCATAATATTGTGTGATGTGCTCAAGACTATCCCCGCCAAGCCCTGTGGGCTGAGAGATGTCAGAAAGGGGAGAAGAAAACACCACGGCTGCTTAAAATTCTGACTGAGAGGAGAGATGGATCAAAAGAAAACTTCAGTGGAAGCTGGGGCTGCTCAGGGAAGCTAAAAATTTTGCTCCTTTAATCAGAATTAGAGCTTGCCAGTGGCAGAGTCTATCAGTGATGATTAGTACCATCTCCCTGTGTTCTGGGAGTTGAGCTGCTGCCTCAAATCCACTGAGATCTGGCTTCAGATTGGGCTGTGCCACTTGCGGAGGCTCAGAGCCCTGCTACAGCTCATGGGTCACAGCAGCATCTGTTTGTCAAAAGCCCCATTGTGCATAACGTGGTCCTCAAATTGTACGTTATGCCTGCTGCAGGAGAGCTCCTGTCTGCAGTTAAAACCACTGCAGCTGAGAAACACGCATTTTTAACTTCAGTTTTGGGGGAATAATGGAAACTAAGGCACTGCAGTTTAAATGTAATCATCTCATACCTTTAAAAAGAAAAAAGTTATTTTTTTCCTTCTGAAGAGCAGGTAGAAAAGGGTTTTTATATGAAGCTGTACCCTCTGGAACCAAATGGAGTGTCTTCTGCAGAAACTAAAAGCAGTGTTGAAAAATACTGAATGCAGCAAATAAGTCATTTTAATTTGTTGGGGGGAAAAAAAGAATTGGAAGGAAGTCACTCCCAGTTCTGATCAGCCCTAAGATACAAAAGAAGAAATTATCTTTATGTGTAACATAAAAAGGAGCTCAACCAAAGGCCAAAATAACCAAGCGAAGGGAACATCAAGTGTTTAAAACAAACAACCCGAGCTTTACGCTTCTCTCTGATCTCTGCCATTAAAATTCTCTCTTTCAGACTATTTGATAGAGAAGCCGCCTGTCCCTTGGATAAAAGAGAAATTCAGCTTGAAGTGAAATCTGCATTGGGCACCCTGGTGCTGCAGCTGTGCAGAGGGGAACTGCAATGGCAGGAGGCAGCACTGCCTCCCCCCATCCCTCTCCCCATCTCATGTGCCCATAACTGCTGCATCGTGCCCTGTCAAGATGAATATGACAGTGGCACACAGCCCTGATACCTGCAGGGTGAAAAGGTGTCTGTATTGATTTCTAAATCCAGGTGTTTCAGTTTGGAGCTGCAGCAAACTTGGTGTGCTCTGGGCTATGGTGTTGTCAGCAAGCAGCATCTCAGCCATATGACAATCCTGTCACTCACTGGTGGCTTTTCTTCCCGTCTCTCTTCCACAGTGCTTGTAGGGCTCCATCCTGTGAATGTGTCATACATGGGGCAGCATGCAACACAGGGATGGTGCTGGAGGTAGTGGTCCAAAATAGCAATGAGGGAAGAGCTGAGCAGCTGGGTCTCAGGCACTGTGGTCCCCTGGGCTATATATGTGACTTGAGGCAGCTGCAGGCTCTGCTGGCACTTACTGGTGATGAAGGCTTATAGATTTTGCACAAAATCCTTCTCACCACGATGGGCTGAAGGAGGAATCTGGCACCTGGGTTTCATGTGTGACTCCTGTCTGTGCGAAAAACAAATGTGTTTTCAGGGCCTGTGATCAGAGGATCCTGGCCAGACCTGGCATCACGCTATTTGTTTCAGCCTGGTTACTAATCCTAGTGCTAAGTTTGACCCTTAAGCTTTTTGTTTTTATCGTGTGCTTTGATATGGTTGTAAAAATACTGACTGGTTGGCAGAGCTCCAGGGCTTTGCTTTATATTCTAGCAACTGTGAAACAAATGTGTTTCAAGTACTTTTATACTCCAGGATATTGTCTTTTTTGTTTCCCCCACAAGTGTTTTCTCCTGTTTTTGGAATATCTCTGTTGTCTTTTGTGTGTCATGCAGAGCAGATTCTCCTCAGGACTGTCTTTGCCCTGGGCATCAAACTGAGTGTGTGGAAACTCAGGCTTTTGGTGGAAGGCGCTGTCTATAGTAGAGGTGATCAAGCAGGGGTTGGATTGTGCTCTGGGAAGCCCTCCTTCCTCTAGTGATGATGATCCCGTGCTGTTTGCCCCATCAGACGTGTCTAGCATTTGAATTTCCTGAAGCATCTGATACTGGGACATCCCATCCGTGTGTGTCTGAGGGCCTGCACGCAAAGGGAGCAGAGAAATGTTTTAGGAGCAAATCCTTGTGTGTGACTGAATTCCTGTGTCCCCATGCCGTACGGGTCAGCAGGCTCCCATTCCTTTCTCACCTTTCTTCCAAAATCCATGGGGGTGGGCCACAAACCTCAGGAAGTTAAGTTTTGCTGCTTGGAGGGGCAGCTTGTGTTGAGTGGGGTGCTCTGCTGCTGCCTTTCAGCAATGTATTCTCAGTACTAGTGCGTTGGTTTGATTTCAGAATTATCTAAAAAGTTGCCAGAGTATAAATATGTCCTTGATACTTACTTCACAAACCTGCTCACCCTTCATTTTTGTGAATAACTGTCTGCGGACTCCTGACTTGTAATCTCTGCTCTAAAGGGTCCCTAGAATTGGTTTTATCTAGGTTTAACTACACCTGCCCTTCAGGTGCTGCTTCCATATGGTCTAGAGAACCATTCAGTCTCATGGGTACTGCATCCAAATTCTGCTTCTAAGTTACTGCTAGAGGGCTTTGTGTAAGGAAACACAGCTACTGCCTTGCTGCTTTCCTGCCAAACTCCTGCATTACGGGGGAACGTTGCACACCTGAAGAGTGTGCTTGCCTGTGTTGAAGTGAATAGATAGGCCTTGCTTCTTTTTGAAGGCAGGTACTCAAAGGGGGCATCTTCTCTAGGCCAAGGTAAGGCATAGGAGAGTTGAGCTGTATGTTTTCACCCTTGGGTAGGCTTCATGCTTTGTGGTAGGTAGCCCTGCAGCACACTGCCAGGAGTCTTGTGTGTGTCCTGTTGCTTCAGCTTGGGGAGCTGAGATCAGTGTTGGTTCTGGGGTGGTGTGTGAGGAGCTGCTGGGAGGGACTGGATACCATGGGATTCTGCCCGTGGTGTCTAACTTGTTCCAAGCACTGCTAATAATTAGGCAAATAAAATGATTAGCCAGAAAATAAATTCAGTTCATTGGAAGCGTGTTCCAGAGGAGTTTTATAGGGCTGAAATAATATCTCGCCAGTCAAATAAGTATTGTGGAGTGAAGAGGAACACAGTAGCCTGTTCAGCAGTTAATAGGAGAGAGCAGCTCAAGGCTCAAAGTAAATTTGTTATAAAAATGCCCTTTTTTAATAGCCCTATTTCTTTATTTCCTTGGGAGAAAAGATCTTGCCCCCCAAATGTGCTTTCTGTGTCTTGAGCCTGGCCATCTCACATTTACGTGTCTTAACTGCGTGTGCCAACACTGGCATTCCCAAGGGATGTTGGTTTGTAAATTCTCTCAGCATTTCACTTCATTGCTTCGTGGCTCTTTAAGACCTAAGTGCAGAGTTTTCCTGAGGTGTTTTTCTTCACTTCTTGGTCAGACTGTGGTAATTAGGAACATGGTTTAGTGGGCAGTAGTGGTAGGAGGTGGACAGTTGAACTATAGATAGAGGTCTTTTCCAACCTTACTGATTCTATGAAATTGCATCCCACCCACCACACCTCTAGATCCCCCCCCAGCTTTGAGGCAGTACAGAGCTTCCAACATCTTTAGAATGGTGATACTGTTTCAGAGGTGTCACTTCAGTTGAATTTTCCTTTGGAATTGTGATGGTTCTTTTTAAGGCTATGCCCTGATGTTTGCAAAACAACTCTGTAACGTTTACAGTCAGAGTTCAAAAGGGGCCTCTCACACCCTCCACCCCTGCATCCATCCCCCAGCACCAGTGGCTAATGTGTGCTCACTTGAGGTAAGAGTTAAAGTCAAGATTGTCTGGCTTTCTCTGAGCCCTGCCTGCTTCTGTGGAGAGGAGATTAGTGCTGGAGATATACAGCCAAGCCCATTTCCATGGTTTCTTTCAGGGAAAAGATGGTTTCTTGGCAGTTGGTGAAATCACATGAACACAAAACTGGAGGAGAATCTCAGCTCACGTCAAAAAAAACAAGGAGGGGCACACAAATACTTCTTGATATTACCATATTTGTTGTTCCATATTTGTTGCACACAACAAAGGCAGGGAGAATAAGAACTGCATTGTTGGTACCATGCAACTGAAGTCAGCATTTGCTTCACTGGAGTAGTCTCTAAACAGCTCTTCAGAAAGGATCACAAAGGTGGGTGCGAAAGCATTGACACAAAGGAGACACTGCTTGAGTTGTATTTAGGAACAGATCCAGAGGCTGTTTGCACAGACAGAGACTTCCAAACTGAGGCTCTTGTTCCTGGAGAGGTTTTTTTTTTTTTATGTGAGGTGGGGAGGGATGGTTTTGCCTTCCTGAAGGAGGTCATGGATGCATTGCAGTCAATCTCTGTCAGCTGCTGAACAGTGGCATTTCTTTCCAGGCTGGTTGCAGTAACTGTGTTTCTGCAGAGGAAAGACGAGAAGGGGATGGGAGTGCAGCTGGCGGGAAAAATGTTTGCAGTCGTGCATGAACTGACTGCATCCCTTCCCATTCCCTGCTTAAGGAACAGAGATCCTTGGAAAATGTTGCTGCTGGTTTCCGTGGGATGAGGGAAAACCCAAGCCTTACATGCCAGATGTCCTTTCAAAGGGGAAAATATAGAGTGACATGGCTGGGATATTATTGAAATTGTTTTTTAATGTCACACCTCGATGGAGTCTGAGGTTATTAACTGAGGGAATTGACTCTCAGTATTGTGGCCAGATGCAGTGGTTGGCTGAGCTCCCTACCTTCAGAGCTCACTTTTAAATCATACTTGGATAATCTTCCCTGCCAAGGAGCTTTGCAGTTGAGCAGCATGCTGGAGCTGAGGATGGAGCTGGGGAGGGCTCCATATCAGCAAGCAGGCAGCGAGGCCTCTGAGTGGCATTTCCAGGCAAACCATGGGCTTGCTGAGCTGTCAGGTCTGCAGGCAGGAATTTGGGCCTCTCCTATAGATGCGGTTTCTCTGAACTCTTGAAAAACCCTTTAGCTTCCTACAAATGGTATTTTCTTCCATCTTGCTTCTTAAATCAGTGTGACAGAAACGGGGCTAGTTAGCTGGAAGGGGTGTGCCTTTCTTCCATTTTCTGTATTTTTCCTGTCACGGTTTCTCACTGTACTAGTGGTTTGCTGACTTGGAGAGTCAGTGATGTGCTTACTTGCTGTGACTCCTTGTGGCTAAAGGTTAAGATGCAGTGTAGTTGGCGGACACATGGCAGCCTCTAAGGAGTCCTGGCTGCAGAGTGACTGCAGTCATGACCCGACTTTCTTGCCACCGTGGAGGGGCTGTGGGACTGGAAATGTGTGCAGGCTGCCACAGCTGTTGCAGTAAGTGAGCCAGTGTGGAGAGGATTCAGCTGCCTCCAGATGAGTTGATGGGATCGCTATTGTGATCTCCACAGACTGTTCAGGCTCTGCCCTGTGCTTTCCAGGAAGACTTCCTGTCTTGAGGAGATGAGAACTTTGCTTTGCTCTCATGGATAAGTTTCATGATCCCAGTGCCTAGAAAAAAGATACTTGCTGAGGAGATCTTTTGGGACCACCAGGAACTGGAAGTGCTAGACGTTTCTGTATGACTCACCTGATATTTATACGAGTTGGGGAACTTTTTAGTTGCGTTTGTATGGCTGGGAACGAAGCCCCAAAAGCCTTCCAGGCAGCAGGTATCCCCCTTTTTTGGAGCATGGGCACGTGGGTCCCAGGCATGCCGGTCTGGGTTTCACTCCCATCCAGGGCAGTCCTGGGCTTCCCAAGATGCTCACAGAGAATGTTGATGGGAGCAGTGGTTTTACTCTGTGGTTAGCTGTGTCTCAGGGCTGGTGGTCATCCTCTGCTAAAAGTATTGTTCAGTTCTCCAGCTGGCTTCCTCTGCTTACCCTCAAGAACAATTTGACTGGTTAACAGAGAGGAGAGACCATGGGAGCCTGATGCTCTGTCTGTGGCTTTCTCATCTGGAATAGCTCCTGGCTTTGCTTTGTCTGACTTTGTCTCTTCCCTCGGTGAGAACAGCCATGGTAGTTGTGTCAGAGGGGGTTTGTTATCTCTTAGTGGAGTCTTAGTGTTTTCTGCTTCCAGTGGGGTTTAGTTGACCTAGGAGCAGATTCCTGCCCCAGACTTTGTCAGGGGGCTGCAAGCAGAGATGGGCCTGTGGAAGATGCCTCGAACCTGGAGATCTTCCTTTGCCCCACGATTTCCAGGGCAGTCCCTCTCTGGTGCATGGAGACAAATGGAGAAGGAAGCAATCTGCTGGACTGTGCACTGCTGTGGCTCTTACCAGAGCCTGCTGGTAGCACACATCTTTAAGTCTGTGTTAATGTTGTCCCAAGCCAGCAAGTGGTTTATATTTGAAAAGCATTCATCTAATGTTATCGAAGCCTTAAGGAGAGGCACAGTGAGCCAGACCCTGCCGGTTTTACTCACGTCTCACAGGGTGAGATTTGATCCTCTTTGGATATATCTCTACTCAAAAGATGTCTGTGGAGGAGAAAAAAGAGGCAGGGGAATTACAACACTGAAAGAAAGTCCCAGCTCTGCCCTGGACCATTTTGCAATAAGATGCTTTAGGGTGTGAGTTACGATGCTGTAAGTTGCACCTCATGCGTTTCATGGCACTCAGCCGACTGCTTCATGCCCTGCACACGTAGCATGGAGAATTTTGGCTCAGCTTGCCCCTGGCCAGCTCAGCCCTCAGGCAGGGATGTCTGTATGGAGGTAGCTGCAGTGTTTGGCTCTCCCACCACTGCTTTTTATTCCATTTCTCCCTTTGGCAGTCAAAATTGTGGTTGTTTTGGGACAGGGACAGGCCTGGCATCACCCTAATCCACTTCAATTTTGGTGTGTCCTTATCAGATAAGCAGAACTTTGGTCTTAGCGAAAGTCAAAGTTGTGTTAGGTAACTATGGAAGTTTCGTGTTGCTCAATGAGTTACCCTTCTGGGAATGTTTAGGGCAGTAAGGGTTGGTGTTTGGGAGCGGCAAGCAAAACTGAAGCCTGAGATGGGTTAAGCAGTTATTGAGTATATCTATGTTCTATTTTCTTCCCAGCCTCTGTGAGCACATGTTACTGCCTGCCCAGGGTCACTGAATGCCCAAGCTGGCTTAGTGCCGCTGGACAGTCGGGCCTGGCCTGCTGTCAGGATGTTGTTTTTTCTTATTATCTTTGCATATCTGCTTAATGGTAAATTATAGTTGTGCCTCCAGCTCCTTCCTGTGTTACCACTTCATAAATTGGGATTTAAATTCCCCCTGGGGACCCAGGTTAAAAACTCTGAATCCTCTGAATGAGGATGGCAGTCAAATCCTCGTTTTAAAAAGGGTCTGGCACTTGGTAGCATTACTTTACTGGTAGTTGGGCCCAATGACTGGGGCTGAGATGTGCAGCAGAGATGAGTTCAGAGGTCCTACCAAGCACAGTAGCTGCATCCGAGTGATGCTGTGCCGGGGCTAAGTGCACCTTGCCAACTGTGAGGCTTCAGACTGTGAGTGGGACTGACCCCACTGCATGACCCAGCAAGGATGACTGGTGCTGTGTCCTCTCAGCACCCATATGGGCATCTCTGCACTGTGTGGGTATCTCCTACAGTGAGTCTACCTTAACTTCAGCCTTGTGGACATCAGATGTCTGTCTGCCATAGGTTCCTCCATTCAGCAGAGGAAGAGAGACTTCCATAGACCTCCGCTCCACTTTAGCTGTGTACCTGGAGAAAGATCTGAGATGAGTGTCTTTGACCCTTTTGAGATCCTAACTTCAGGATAACATCAATTTTTCCCCAGATCTTGAGTAGTAAATTCCTGCTGTCACCAGGTGCTGTATGTGCTGGGTGCAGCTGCATTAGTTCTTGAAAGCCTGATGTTACAGACAGTAATTTTGCTGGGCTTTGGGTGGTCACTTAAACAGATTTAATAGAGCTTCTTTCTGTGGAACATTAATAATTCCCTTAAAGTGGCTAAGAGTGGGAGAATGTTCATGTCTGAGGATTGGAAGGAAGAAGTTTATTTATTGTTCCAAGGCTCTGTAAACCCTGAATTTGACAGAAGTGTAAATGTGTACGGTCATTCTGCTGATTCACGTTTTATTACTGGTTTCAGCAGAACTTATAATAGAGGCATGGCTCTAAAGGGCTGATTTCTAAGGTGACACATGCTGACTTGCAGCCACACACTCTCCTTCCAAAAATGAGTAGCTCCTTGAGTATGTGTGGGCTGCGATAGGTAAATGAGAAGGAACTGATGTGGTTGGTGGTTCCTGTCACTGTCAGCCCTGACAAAGGGAAACTGGGTGAGGGATAGAGCCCAGTCTGGGTGCCTAACAATGACATGCTCTCCTGCTGTAAGGTTCCTATATTTGCAGGCTTTAAAGGGGGAGCACCATGCAGAGCAGCGATGTGTGAAGCTGCCCCAGAATGAGGAAATGCATCCTTTGTGTCCCTGATCCACCCGTGCACATCCACAGAGTCCACAGCCTGGTGTGCTGAATGAACGCGGCCTGGAAACCTGTGAGAAGGGCTGTGTGTGTGTCTGCATGTGTGTGGCCTGGGCTGCAAATTGCAGAGTTGGAGTGGGATGTGTTGAGGCTGTCTGGGATAGTCCTGCACATCTGGGGCGGGAGGGTGTTCCTGCGAGTCAGAAGGCAGGAAGCCAAGCGTGGGAAAAGGAGGGAAAAGGATTGTGAGAAGAGGAGGAGGAAAGGAAAGGATAGAGACAGTGGTTTGTCTTAGCAAAGAGGCAGAGGGATGGAGGGTGTGAGGATTTGGCAGTGTTTTCCTGAAAACCCTCAAGTTCCACAGGAAGAAGGTAATTTTGTGTTTAATTCAGTGTCATGCCATCACTGTTGAGAATCTGTCCTGTGCAGGACTCTTCTATCAGTTCTCCTGCCTTGGCCATCAGCATAGGAGGAAATAAGCAGAGCTCTCCGCCTTTGCTTTCTCTGTAGCATTTCACAGTGGAATCTGGATATTCTTTGAGTGACTTGGAACAAAATCATCTACTTTGACAGTTCTCACAAGAAACTTGGATTTCACCTAAGCCTGAAGTGAAAGGTCACCAGAATGAAATAATTTTTTCCGAGTAGTTTCAGCATTGCGTCTTTCTGAGGTTGTGTAGCTTTATTCCTTTTTTAATTAGATATGTTTTAACACTCTCATTGTTGTTCTGTAAAGGAAAAAGTGCAGTCAGAGCTACATGCATATGGTCGTGCAGACTGTATAATAGAAGATCTGCATGCATTGCTTACTTGTTGAACAGTAGTTACAGATTGAGGATCAGTCTGTTAATCCATCACTTTTTTAGCATTTTGCAAATAAAATGCACATACACATCTGTCGGTGCATGGCACGGACTTTTCTGTCGTGCTTTGCTAGTTGGTGCAGTTGATTTCACCTCAAGTTTTATCCTTCAGTGACACACAAAAATTGTAGTTGCACAACCTACAGAGATCGGAGTTTTTGAGAGTTTTTTCACAGTTAGCAGATTACCCGTGAAGTACTGTACCTCCCAGATCGGGCTTTTTGAGTCTGGGGGTCTTTTGGTTTACGTGAACTCTTTGTTTTTCTCTACTCGAAAATAAGAAGAAAAAGAAATCCCACTATTCTATGGCAGAATCCCTGGAGAATTTCCATTATTTGGACTAAGAAAGTCCCAGAGCTTTGTCATTGTTCTGAAAAGGCCTGGAGCAGTTCTGCTCCCTTTCCCAGGCCCTCGCTTTGCTTTTCCAGCACTATGCCTGGGGGTCATACGTAAGGTTAGAAATCAAAGCTCTAAGATTTGCATGCAATATAAACTACATGCAAGTGTTGGTGCAGTGCAGGCATCCCTAATGCAAGAAACCTAAAGGAAGGTTGGATTTTGGGATAACTGGAAGTTTGTGGGATTTGAGTAATTGATTGTGTACTTAGAGAGCACAAGCCTGCCCTGTGCTCCAGTGTTGGGAAAACGCATCCGTGCAGTGGTACAACCAGTGCAGTCCAAAGATGTTGCGCTCACCTCCACCTCACTCCTATGTTTAGCACTGGTGCTGAGCACCTCTATGCTGAGCTGTGCTCTCCAGGGCTGATCTGTGTTTCTTTTCAGAACAAGTTCAGCTATAAATCAGTTTCTAAAACCAGTCTAATGAGTAAAATGCGGATTTTGTGTTCAAGCAAAATCTTACAGTTAAATTTACACCAAAGACCTGAAATCCAAGTCAAAGATGGTTGGTTTTGCTAGACTGATATTTTTCTCCGATCTCTTTTTTAAAGGGAGTTTATATTCTTTTACCAGAAGGCTCTCATACTTAGGGGTCCTCATGAAATAGTGATCACCTGCTGAGAAGAACGACACAAGCACTGAGTTAAAATAGTTCATAATTCTATGGGGATTTCAGATCCAAGAGGCAATAAGTCAAAGACTTTTTACCTTCAAATGCAGTTGCATTCTTTTTGCTTGCTTGCCTTAGAGAGCCTCTTTCAGACCCAGCTGGGGTATATGGGAAGGCCACAAGGGACCAAGGTTTCACAGTGAGCCTGTAAGTTCTTCCATTTAGTGATTGCTCTGTATTGTGTTTTAATGGTCTATGAATTCACAAAATGGCGGATACTCAGTCTTACGTTTATTCTGCTTCACAAATAGTTCCACTGCGTGTGGAAGTAGTAAATGCAGGTGGACAGAAATGGAACGGAAGCAGAAATATGATTCTGTGCTGTACTCTGCACGGATGGCTCTGTCTCCCTTGTGCACGTGCGTCGCTCTAGTGGGAGGATGTTTTCCTCTTCCCATGCAGGGAGGCTGCTGTTCCGTTTCCTGAAGCTGTGAGGTGATAACCAGGGTAGCAATGGGGCTTTACTCGTCCTGTTTCTTATTCTTCTTCTACAAGCTCCAGTTACTGGATGTCTTAGAGAGAAGGTAGGAGCCCTGACAGGTCTTTTATGTGACGCAGAATATCAGTTAAAAAACAAAGTCCTTCTAATGCAGCACAAACCTCATGCCTGTGAGAGCTCATCATGTCATATTCTGCTATGACACGCGTAGGAGTGAGGTTAAATGAAGTAATCAGGGCACCAAGCAAGTCCGGGTCTGTGGCCCTCTTTGTTACTGTCACTGATTATGGAAGGAATTTCCATGTTTTACCTTTTGTGCCTCTCAGGGCCATGCAAATAACCAAGCAAAGAAATACAGTGGAGAGAATTTTATCCCTTTGGCTTAGGGCTCTGACTGCATGTGGGACTTGTTTAGCATCTTTGTAGCAGGAAGGTGCTGGTGAAGGGCCTGGTGAAGTCAGAGCTTAAGAACTGAAACTGGCAAAAGCAAAAAAAACATCCTGAAATGTAAAGATGAGGCTAAAGAGAAGTTGGAACCATGGACTTGGAAACCTCATCCATTTATTAAAAATAATAATAAAAATAGGAGGCTAAATATGTTATTACTCTGCCTGTGCGAACACAGGGAGCTGGATTCATCATTCTACCTCAGTCCTGGTCCTTGTCTGGTCCGTACCCATGAAGCTGAGAAAACAACAAAGAAGCTCTCTCTGTGGGTCTCTGTACTCCAATGAGCTCCTCTTGTGCATCCCCAGGGATGTCTGCTGGCTGCCTGAAGGCAGTTGTTTGCTATTCTCATTAGTGTTTAGGCATCAGGACTTGGGTAAGAAAACAGGCTTTCAGCCTGGGTAGTTCTTTGCCGAGAGGAAGGCCCGTCCCCTTGGAGGTGAACGCAGCAGTGGTGGGGTTTTTTGAACTGGAAAGGACCCAGCTAGATTCCAGAGTGTGGCAGGATTCAGTGCTAGAAGTGAGTTTATTTTCTTTGTATGTAGAGTAGATCTGATGTGATACAGCTGAAAAGGCAAGCAGCATTAATCTGGCATTTCTGTTATGTTGCCATTCACAGCTGTAACAAGATCCTCAAAGAAAAGTAGTGGAGGAAGGAAAACGCTCCTCTCCCCTTGTTGTTTTTTCTCTCTGTATGTTTAATTAGACTGCCTCATTTCTTCTTTCCTAGTATCTCTCAGCTCTGCTTTGCTTCCAGACCTTAGGTACGTACCACATCTGTCTGCTAGACTCGTGGGTTGTTCATGGCTTTTTCTCAGTTACACTTCCCCCATTGGTAATGGAAAAGTGAGCCCTGCTGAGGGATGTCTGTGAAACCGCATCTGCTCTGGAGGAGCTGGACGCCCACACCTGCACCAGCCCTGCACTCAGGGCTTCTGTGCACCTACCACCAGAGCAGCTCTCCCATTTCCTTGTGTTGTGTGTTTCAAAAAACAAACAAAAAGAGAGTACCGTCTCTGCTTCTGAGCTCTCTCTTCACATTCCCAGGGTGAGAACAGCTCTGGCCTGGCTTTGAGACTAGGCCTCCCTTGGCCCTGGCCTGGCTTAGCTGCAGTTCCCCGGAGGCCATTGTGCTGAAAGGTGACATCATGCCATGGCTCCGGTGGTGGACGCACCACGGGTGAAAGGTCTGACTTCATCTCTGTGGGAATTTCCCAGGTCTCACTGAGCTTTTCAGGGTCTCTTGGATTCTGGCAAGCTGGACAAGGAGCCTGAGCCGTGCTTGCTGGATCCAGAGTCAAATGCAAACTTTCCAAAAGCTTGAACGTGATCCAAGCCAAGTGCAGGCACAGGTGGTGTGTGTGGGATGAGGCTCTGTGTTCTGATGCTGATCTCTGGGCTTCTTCCTGGCTCTGATCTGGAGACCCTCACCCTGTGTATTCGGGTGGGGAAACCTTGGTACGTGTGTCTTTTTTTTTTGGCAAAAGATTGTACCCAACATCAGCCATGATGCTTCTGGTGCACATGTAGCCTTGCTGATTCAGCCTCATGGGTGCAGAAGGTGTTTGCTCTGGGCTGTTATCCCTCCGAATTTGTTTCTGGGCCAGCTCTGATTTCTACTTGCTGTGGAGGGTCTTTGGCATTAAAATAATTATGCAAATGGTAAATTGATGCAGTGCCTGCACTCCTGTAGTTTAGGACACAACCATATGTTGACTTTGTGGATGGCTGCTGCAGTTTGTGCTGTTTCGGTATAAACTCCAGCAGCTAAATGAAGCAGCTGAAATTGCCACCAGCTTTGCAGGAGCTGTGTTGATTTTGACTGAAGTGGAGTAGGGAGCGTTCGCATGTTGAGCTCTGCTAGTGGGAAGTTTCCAGTTCACAAGCTGCGATAGCATCTGAACATGAGGGAGAAGGAGGATCTTTTCCATCTTGTGATTCACTGGAGGACAAACATCCAGTGCTTTAATACAGGGCTTTGAAGATACTGACGTTCTCCAGGATAAAAGGGGCTATCATGATGGTATCTGCATACAAATTGCACCATATTGTTGTTTGTTGCATTCATAAAATTTTTAAGAAAGTTAGTATTTACTGTAATTACTTATTAAAGGCTAACAGTGCCCTCTGTTATGGGTACAGACTTGTTTCTAGTCAATACTCTGGGATCTTTGCCAACCGCCTGCCTCTTTGTAGAGGTCCTTATCTTGCTCTCATCGCACTGCTCATTTCAGGCATTTATCTTCCACTCAGCTCATCTGATTGTAGGAAACAAAACTTTACCCTCTAAAAAGCCGATTGAAAAGTCAGTCACATGAGAGCAACCTGAATTCCCTACCTCTGGGTCTTGCGCCAACTGGAACTGGTTATTTTCCATTGAAAATGAGACATTTGGTGATAAAGTCATGCACAATGATATTTGAATTAATGCGATTGGTTGGTTTGTTTTTTTCTTTGTAGTAGTAGGAAGTCATCTCTTGTTTTGCGTAGGCAGTAAAAGGAGAGCTGTAACTTCAATTTGCAATAAATTTTCTGCTCTGTGGTGTTTAAAATGGAAGTTTCCCAGAGCTGGAATTAAACGATAATTAGCAGCTGATAAAACCCCCTTGACATTCTGCACCTTCCTTCACGCAGCATGAATATTAAGAGCTGCTTGTCAAGCCCAGTTCCTGATTAATATTCTCCAGTTTGTGCAGGAGCTGCTCCTTGTTTCCTCCAGGAAGGATTTATTAGAAAATACATAGTAGGCTGAAAAAAACCCCGCATTTGTGAAAAGAAAAATTGAACTTCCTTCGTAGCTGGGATATCCCAGGGCTGTGCATTGAGTTCTTTGTAACGTGTATTTCAATTACTGTATGTTGTTGAGGGCTTGTTTTTGTTGAGCTATTTTGGGATGAAATTTTTGAATGTCAGCTGTGTTTTGTCCCCTTCAAGGTCATAAATAGGTGTAAAGCAGATTACCTGTAGCAATTATTTATGGCGGTTACTCACAATTTGTGATTGTGATTACCGTGAAGTTCTGTGAAGAACTGCAGGAAAACACCATTCTTACTTGGCAGAACTTGATCTTGACCTTCCGATGGGCAGGACAAGCACTGAGGACCGAGATCATACCCTTTAGTGCTGAGGACCATCTCTGCTTTGTCTGAGCTGCGTCCACATCAGGAACATCTCTCCTTACCAGGGTCTCTTGCCCTGTGCCTGGTCTGTGAGCCATGCCTTGGGGGGCTCAGTTTTGGGGTGCCATCAAATGCCATGAGAAGCCCAGCCCTGGGTCTACCGGCACTGAGCGTGGGATGGCTCTGTATTTATCCGATATTTCCTGCTGCCTCCCTACCCTGTGCATTTGTGTGACCTCGGGCTCCCACAGGACTGCTGTGTTCCTCCTCCCCTGGGATAAGTGCTGATCACTTCGGCAGCGACCCGTTACAAGATCTGAGCATTTAAAAAAAAAAGAAAAAAGAAAAAAGACAGAGTAAGCTGATGTAATGTTTGCTGCTTGTGAGAAAGCTGTGGGTCCGGTTCAGGCAGCAGAAGGCAATAACCCCCCAAACCCTGATCTCTAAAGGAGGGAAATGTGATAGCTAAGGCTTTTGGGACCTCTGGACCTTGCTTTTAATACCATGCATTTTACAGATCTTTTCTGAGTTCTTGCAAACCGCTATTCCCTGTTATTTGAAGCGGTGGCTTCCCAGAAGCAATTTGATTTATGCAAATGAGCAAAGAAAATCAATGGCCATTTCAGCTTGTGCACCTGCGTTCCAGGGTGCGGGTTTTGAGCCCATGCATCTCCTGCTTTGCAGAACTCCAGGTTATGATTAAAGGCTTTTCTTGCTCCTCCTATGATCTTCCTATGAAATAGAAGTCAATGTGTCTGCATGCGATCCAATTTATCTTTTACTGAGCTTGAAGAGACCTAAGGCTCAAATAGATTTACTTCCCGCTTTAAACATGCAATAAAATCCTGACTTGACTGCTAGTCAGTGGCAGCTTCCTTCTCGCAGAGCCTGGAGATCAGGGCTGGGACCAAGTCTACACAATGCCCTGTTCCTGCACCAAATGCATTGGCTGGCCCTGAATGTCCCCTTGCACACAGGGCGTTTCTTCTGGGATGGTTGCGCAGTGCCGCTTATTGCAGTGCTGACTGCTTGCAGTGAGGTCTGCTCCTGTCCAGTCTGGTGCTCAGTAGCACACTTTTTGAGGATGTGACTCTTGTGGGTTCTGAAGGGTAGCGCAAGGAGGTACCCTCAGGTTCAAAATGCCTGGATGGCTGTGGGATGGTTTGCTTCTAGCTTCTGGAGAAAAGATGTATAATTAAACAAAAAGTATCAACTCCGTTTATACGTGCAATATGTTCTCCTATCCTTGTCTCGTTCCCTTTGTGAGAACTCAGGGCCAGAATTTCAGTATCTGAAGTTGCTTTTGGATCGCAGTCAGCTCCCATCTGTCATGATCTGTTTTTAATCGAATGGGTTTTCCATCTGAAAGTAGCTGTTGGACAGAGAACCAGCAGAAATATTTGTGTTGTGAATTAGCCCAGAGTGAAGCTACAGACTTTTTTTTTTTTTTTTTTTTTTTTTGCACAACAAACACATGGAAAAATATTCTTCAGTGCAGTGTGGCTGATCTGAAGGTTGGCCTCAACAGCTTCCTTCCCAGGCTCTGACCTTTGGCTGTCTGCTCAGGTAAGGTCTTTAAAGGGCACCTGAGATCTTGTGTTACTCATCCTGGTTACCTCTAACGGAGCAGATCAGCCCCATTGTCACTGGTGTGTAACAGGCACACCAGAGGAAAGTGAGACTGCAGGATCTTTGTGCTTTCCAGGACATGAGATTGTGCCTTTCTTTCCTAGTAGGAGAAGGGGGGGGAAAAAGCCCTCAGTGGTTCTGATTCTTCAGCATCACTCCAGGAGGTTTCGTGTGATGCATCTCATCGTTAGCGATTGCCCAGTATCTGCACCCTGGGAGATGGGCTGGTGTCCTGGGGGAAATGGAGGAGAGGATGATGCCTGTCTGTTCCCAATTGATGGGGGCAGAGCCCTTCACTCCTGGCAAGAGAGGGAGCTCCCACTGCAGCACAGGGGCTGAGGGAGGAGGGATGCTTTCCTGTTTCCTCTTCCAGATCCTTATCTCACTCCATATGTGAAATGTGGAAATTGCTTTAAAGACCCGGGAGTTGGGCTGGCTGGGATTTCCATTACACTGGATTTGGGCAGTCACCCTCAGTGGCTCCATCCCGTGTTTACTCAAGTCTTGTGGTGTGTCTGTCATCAGGGCAGCAGGACCTGTGCCTGGCCTCAAGGACAGTGCATCTGAGCATAGCACTTAGCTCTTGGTTTTTCTTTTATTTATATATATATTTAAATGTATTGGAGGCACTAGGGTCAAAAGGAAACATTTGTGCAGAGTATATACATATATTTATGTATGTGTCTGCGTGTGCGCTTGTGAATAATTTTTTATCGTGTCTTCTGATGAGTGTTTCCATAAGTTGATCGTACTAAGCATGTACTGGGGCAGGACAAGGGAAATCCTGGGCTTATTCTAGACTTGCACTGCTTTTCCCATGAATGTAAGAGAATGACCTCCCCCTCGCTGGCCTGCTTTACATTACCTCTGAATCAGTCTGATAGGTACCAGAGGTGCTGAGCTGATGTGTGTCAGCAAGGTTGGGCTGCTGTAGTGTCTGGGTGCATGACAGTGCCCATGTTATAGAGCTGTAATCCCTCAGCCCCTTTGAGTTTCCTTTGAATGTCTTGTATGAACCAGAGCCTTGGGAAGGGCCAAGATCGCATCTCCATAGAGAAGGAAATACTGAAGTCCATGGGGTGGGAGATTGGCAGCTCACAATGCGTTGTTGCCTCAGGGCTGGAATAACTCTGCTGGTTGTGAAGTGGGAAATCACCATGAGCTCTCCTGAGACCTCTGCTGAAAGCTGCAGTAGGGCAATAGCTTTAATTTGGGCTAGCCCTGCACCCAGGGCTGTATTCCTCTCTGTGGAGAGGAGTGGCCAGAGAGGTGCTGAGTTTACCTGTTCTGATTGTTCAGTCTTCAGACATACCTCGCTCTTCAGAACTCATGTTGACTTGTGTTTTCTTTTCCTAGGTCTATATCATCAATGTAACATGGTCAGACCTGACCTCCCAGATCATCTACCGGAGATACAGCAAGTTCTTTGACCTACAGGTAAGTCTGTCTTTTCTTACATAAAATATTATTTCTAGTCATGTTTCCAGCTGGGATGCTCATACATTTATGTAAATCTTTGTTCTTGTTCGGTCTGTTACATGTCATGATCTTCAGACTCTGTCCTTGTAGGGTACAAGATGAGTGGGTGGTATGCCCACTTGCATTGTAAAGACATTTAAAGCTGACATTTTCATGAATAGTTCCTATTGAGGAAGAAATCTAATTTTAAATACTTGAGATGCATTTAGAGAGGGAGTTACATTTTGGGTCCCCAGAAACTACTTACCCTGAATTGCTGAAAACAGTGGAGCTTTTGCACACTCCCACAGCAATTCAGTAACAGAGATGATGGTGGTAACCTTCTGATCCTCCTTCTAACCATCTACTCAGCTAGCCAGTGTCCTGACTCCTGCTGGTCTGTTCTAAATACCCAGTGTGGCTCCCTCGCTTTATCCCATGCCTGCGTATTTAGGTTTCAACAAAAACTTTTTGCTGCACAACTTAAGGCCAGGAAACTTGGAAATGTAAATTACAGAGTTTCTCTGTGGGCATCAACTGCTTTATTTCTGGTGCCAAGCTGCTGCCGTGCGCCTGCCGGAGTAGGGAGAGCATTCTGGCTGGTGTCTTACTTAGCCATAGTCCAGATCCACTGGTACCTTTGTGTAGGTACCAACAGACTATAGTTGTATAATTGCCTGGGGTTATAGAATTTCTGCTTGGGAACAAGTGAAAGCAGAAGCTGGGATTTGACAGACTCCTTAATGTTGGGGGAAATGCAGATTTTGAGCTGCAGCTTGTGATTGGAACTGAGCTGTGGTTAGAATATCAAACAACTCCTCACAGCCAGCATTAAGGTTGTACAGAGCTTGCTGGTCTGCAGCCTGGGAAGTAACACTGACACAATTTGCTATGACAAATCAGTAAAGAAAAGGTTTCTGCCTTGGGTGCCTGGTCAGAGATACCTTGGGGAGCACTCGTTTCATCACTGCTCTTTGTCGTACTTGGACATCTGAAGTCTCTAGCCAGTTTTAAATACAATATTGATTATGTTCTTCTGGCTTTTCTGGTGGAAGACTGGATCATTTTTATAGCCAGTCTTGATGTCCAGCTTTGCTGTGTGACTGGAAGGCCAAAGAGGGATGCTCTTAAGCCCCTTTCTGCTTGTTACTGGCCCAAAGCATCTGGCCTGCCAGTTCTGCTGCTAGGAATCATATGTCTTATGTACAGTGTGTCTGATGTACTTGATGCACTTCCTAAAGATGATCACTAACATTTGTTGTCAGCGCGTGGCTTGTGCCCAGTACCATTTCTTTCTCTTTTCTTTTTCTTTTCACCCCAGTTCTGTTTTCATGTGTATGTTCTTCTGGGTCTCCTGGCCTTTCCTGGTAGGTTTGAAAAGTTCCCATCAAGTGTGGAGTTATCAATGGGGTTAGTGTGTTGGACAGGAAATGATGTCTCAATCAGGGAGTGAGCCCTGAAAGGTCCCATTGATAAGTGCAAGGGGGCCTAGCGCCAGTGGAAAACTCCTGCTTGCACAACGCTTCTCCCCCCATGAGAAAATACGACAAGAAAGTAACAAAATTCCCTTCCTTAACCCTTTTCTCTCCTGGAGATGCCTGGCAGGGCCACCACTGCATGAGCAGTGACAGCCCTCTGCAGCAGCCTCTTCTACTCTGGTGGGATGAGCCGCTGCCAGTTACTGAGACAAGTCTTCACCTGGGGTTTCCGTGGTCCTGTCTGCTCTCTGTAGGCATGCTACTGTGCCTATCTGTGCCTCAGTTTCCCAACTGTAATATGGGGACAAGGCCCTTTTTTCTCATGATGCCATAATGTGATTTTAAACTCTCAGAGATTATTCTTCTTTTTCCTTGCTATTATTTTCTTCCTAAGCTCTTCATGCTGCCAGAGCATTTTCTAGGTGAGGCAATGGAAATGGGCCTTGGATTCTTGGATCTTGAATTGCAGCTTGTATTCATGATTCTAATTTGGAAGTATGCAGTGGAGGCTAGAAAAATAACTGAACGATCAGGGCATTTTGGTAAACGCTTGTATTTTGAGATACTCTTGGCTTTCATGTGCAGTGGTTCTTGCTCAGCAGCAGCTGCTGCTTTAGCACAGCATATGTGTAAGCAGGCACTGAAAGGCTCAGGTAGGAGCTCTGCAACCCCTATTGCTCCCTATGCCTAATATTTGGTTAATGGCACCCCTCTTCTGGTAGACCTGCTTCTGCTGGCCCTTGTTTCAAGCAGCTGCAGCAGGGACGCCTTCATAGCATTTACAGGAAAGCCCCTCTGTTGTTGTTAAGCAACCATATCGGGGTTTTGCAGCTTGAGGATTCCCCATGCTTGCTGTCTGAAACGTCTGGCCTGTAGTGGTGATCTGTGCTGGGCTGCATCTTGCGAACTGATTCCCAGTTGTGTTAAGATTTGCTGAATGAAGAGTGACGTTTGCAATAGAAAGCCCAGATCAGAACTCTTCATTATGGAAACTGAAGATCAGCTTGAAAGTACTGGACCCATTCCCCAAGCCCATGAGGGGCTGAACCTGGCTCTTGGTCATGGACTATGCAACTGGTGTTGGGGTTGCCACGTGTTTGTTGGTGATGAAGTGGTCCCCTCACTTTGTTCCAGGTAAGGTGGTGACCTGGGATGTCCATGTTCTTGATGGAAGCTTGAACTTCTAGCATTGTGTGACTAGCTGGACCTCCGTTTTGCAGCTTGGTATCATGCATGGCAGTATGGACTTGGCAAGTGGTGATATCACTCTTCTCATGATGTGGCCCTTCCAGCAAATGCTCAGCCAATTCACAGGCACTGCTCGTATGCAAAACTGCTGGAGCCTGCAGCTTCACTAATCCCACTGTGCTCATCCCAGAGCGGCATTTCTGTGCTTCCTAAGCCTGCACGTGTCTCGTTTTCCCTCAGCTGAAGTGGAGGAACAAGGGCTAACTTGTAATCAGGGCTACAGTGCCTGATGTTGGCAGTGACACCAGATAGGACCCATGGGAAAATGTAGGGGGGTGCCTAGGGGCAAAGAGAAAGGAATATAAACAATTAATTTCACTATGGTAATTTCACCGTAGCCCACCCTTCACTGAATGGCTGTCTCTGCAGCAAATGGCTCGGAGCTTTTTGAGAACCTTTGTATTATGTTCTTTTTTAAATGTTTCCTAGCAAATCTTCTTAGGCGATGTGGGCATTTGGAGGTTGCCCTCTCCCAGGGATTCAAATCTTAGAAGTGTTTTGTCATTGTATTTCAGCAGTATATATGTTTGAATTGGTTTTCAAGCTAAGTAATAGGGCAGTCAGTGTGGGCATACCATGGGATTTTGATGCCATGAAGATGTGGGACGTGCAGAAATCAGAAGCCAAAGCAATGAGCCAAACGCCAGCTCTGTGCTGCTTTAATAAGGCCTGGAGACCTAAATGTGGAGTTAAATTAGATCATGGTGTTGCTGCACCATTTGATTGTGCAACCCAATCACATCTACTGTTGAGTGTGGGTCAGATCACAGCAGCTGACGCTTTGTGGGTGCTGGTGTTTCAGTAAATAGGATTGAAAGTATTGAATTAACTCTGTATAGATGAAAGCAGTATGATAAATTGCTTGTCAAGTCCAATTTTCTGTTGTCCTTCACCCTGGGGAGGCGTTTGCACCTGAGCGCCATGTGGGGTCAAAACCACCTCTTAATGTAATATATTAAGTGCTGCTTTCTCTTGCACTCTGCCTGGGTCCTTGGCTCTCAGCTGCTGTACAGAACAAGGGGTTGTGAGCTGCTCGTTGCTGGGAGAGTCACGTGAGCATCTGCCTGTAGAGAGTACTGACCCTTGTGGCATGCTGGTGGCTCATTCAGGCAGATTTCATGAACATCAAACAAGGCCTCCCACCATCACTGGCAGCAGAATCCTATTTTGAGCTGGTAGTTTTGGTAGGTAGTGTTCCTATTGTCCCCAAAGGAGCTGAGAAAGAACATTGTTTTCTTGGGGTAGCAGGATAATTCCTGGCATTTCCACTCCAACATCTACAGGTGTAAGGCCTACGTTGTTCTTGCTGGAAGTGCCTTTGGACGCTATTAGCAGGATGGGGATTTGCAATTGAACATGTGCATAAATAATTACCCAAAGCATAAGGTGAAGAAGAGTGAGGATGCAGCCATGTTACACTCCCACTGACCACGCTGGGGTGGGAAGCAGCAGCAGGGTTTGCCACTGGCAGACATGCAGAGTGGCTCCTTCCCCTGGTCCCTGTCTTACTCTGCCAGCTGCTCAGTGTCACTTTGGGCATTTTGTAGGTACCGTGACCCCAGCTGAATGCTGCCCCTCTGCTGAGAAGCCCACTGTTCCGGCAGAGTGAGCGGAGAAAATGTTGCCATGCTTCAGAGCCTGGTATCTTAGCTCAAATCTCCAGCAGTGCATCTTGTGCGTTTTATCCAGCGGCTCCATATGTTGTGGTCTTATTCTGTGCTGTTACTTGCTGCCTGGCCTGAACCATCAGCAGAGGAACCAAGCTCTGTGCTTGTGTCTCTGTTGCTCCTGTCAGGATAACTGCATCTCTGTGCACAGAGCTGGGAAGGGAGATCTTCTTACCATAGCAAAATGCAGCTTTCTCCAGGGCAAAACACTGCAACTGGCTTTAGAGGCATGCAGTATCTCCATGCTGTGCTTTTGGCTGTTGGAGAGGCAAACAGCCCTGCTGGAGAAGGAATGTCAGGTGGGCAGATAGCAGCCTCTCTACACAATGACCCACACAGATGTTTTGGCAGCAAGGAGACATCTGAAATGTCACAATTCTGAAAAGGCAAATAAACAGAGCTCTTTTCAAGTATTCACTTTGTGCATCAGTTAGCAAAAAATTATCTGCCCGATGCCGACTGCTGATCTAAGCAGGTTTCTTCAAAGCGGTGAAGAAAGAGGAACTCACTAGCAGCCAATTAGAACATTAAAAAAAAAATACAGAATATCAAGGATTTTATTAGGGAGCGGAAAGAGATAGAAGTTGTTTCCAGGCTGACGATAAAACATCAAGAGCTTCATTTGTTATTGCTAGGGCTATCCTGATTGTTTATAGTGCTGTAATGGAGTAACTGAGCACTGAAGAGCACATTAAACAAAAGTGGTACTATATAAAAAAAAAAAAGTAACTGCATTCTATAATTGTGCTGTTCTTATTCAGGCTGGAGTTCATCTGACTGCTGCTGCTATTGATCCTTCTTCTGTAACGTGGTGTTCTGTACAGACATGCCTTTTTCTCTTACCTCAAGCTGCATCAAATGTTGTAATGTCCACTCAGTTTGTGGCTGGAGCTGTGCCCTTGTGTCTCGCAGGTTTCTGTGATTTAAACAGGACCCGGCGGCTTCAGTGAATGGGCAGAGCAAAGGGGGAGTCATGACAGAGTGCTTGTAGATCGATGTCTGTTGCAACCCTGATGGAAATGTTCTCAATGTTAGTTGATTCAGGTTAATTGCCCGAGTGGAGACCCACAGTCACTAAATCTGCTTGTCCAATTACGTCTGCTTTGGTAGGATGTATGGCATTTTGTTTTATGATGTTCCTGCTTCTAGCTCTATAGAAGCAGTGGATCGGCAAGCTCAAGCATGTGCTGAATCTATCAGGGATGAGGAGTACGGGTGAGAACGCAGTGTGGCAAGTGTATGCCCGAGTTTGCAAAAGGAGCCTGGCTTGGGCTTGCTGCAGTGCGTGAGGGCACCCAGTGCCATGGGAGGGGAAGGAAGGCTGCTCCCTGCATGATACAGCTTGCCCCTTTCACGTGGGAGGTTTGTGTTAGGAAGATTCCCAGCCTCTGACAAGCTTTTGGGGAGCGTTCATGTGGGTACAGAAACAAGTAGAAAAGCTGGAGGAAAAGGTGGGGTCAAATAGGACAGGGGAGGAGATGGGGAGAAGCAGCGTGGCAGAGGGCTGGATAGAGCTGTGGTGTGAGTGCATGGTGAAACGTGAGGCATAGGGAAAGAAAGGGAAGTCCTTGCTCACTGACATTGTTCCTGCTGGGCTGCACTCTCAGCAGGGGATCCAGGCTCTCTAGTCTCGGTGTGGGCCTTCCTCTGCTCTGGGCTGTGCTGGTGTTAAGACAGGACAGCATGGTCTCAGGATCACTGCTCACCTGTTCTTGGTGCGGCAGCCTGGGCCCCTCAGCATCTTGGTGCTGCTGTGGGATCCTCCTGTGGAGCAGGTGCCTGGCAACCATGAGGTTCAGAGCCAGGGTTTGGCTTCATGGCCCTTCTTGATGGTCTCACACAGAATCACAGGATCATAGAATGACCTGGGTTAGAAGGGACCTCAAGGATCATGAATCTCCAACCCCCCTGCCACAGGCAGGGCCACCAACCTCCACATTTAATACTAGAGCAGGCTGCCCTGGGCCCCATCCAAACTGGCCTTGAACACATCCAGGGATGGGGCATCCACAGCCTCTCTGGGTTGAGAGATGGAGTTACTCCAGCGGTTGGGATGGGTTTGGTTTGACAGCAGCTTCCTTAAGGACAGGGTTGAAACTGAACCTGCCCTGGGAAAATTCAGAGGAAATCAGAATGTGGCTCTGTGAACATGTCTGGTCCCAAAGGTCAGCGGCAACTCCTTGGGGAGAAATAGCACATCCTTTCTTCCGGGTTAACACGAGCTGTCTGTCTGCTGCTGCTGCTGTCCTGAGTGAGATGCTGGCAGGAGTGAGGCCTGCAGGTGGTATAGAACACCAGGCTGCCAGAATAAGCCGCAAGCCATCGCTGTGAGCGCTGGTTGTGCATGCCAGAAGCTGTGCTGGTGAGACCGGTTCAGCTCCTGGTAGCAGAGACTCCAGCTGCTCCCCTGGGAAAAAATAGCCCAGGGGCAAGGTTCCCTTGGAGAAAATAATAAAGTGTAGCTGATGTGGTTGTTGAGCTGGGAATGATTGTCTTAGCAGGTTTGAAGGCTGTTTAAATACCATTTTTTCTTCTAGGGCTCAGCAATGCCTTAGGATACCAGCTGGCTTGAGGCAGTATCTTTGTCTTCGGTGAATGAATGGAATTGTTTATACTTCTTATTTCCATCATTATTTAAATGTTTGCCTGGCAAAACAATCTGCTCAGCTTCCAGTATTTGTTTCTGAAGAGACGTTGCACGTCAGACAAAGATGAGGGCCATGATGGGAAATGGCAAAGTGCCTGCTGAGCTACAATTGAGGCCACACTCAAAAAACTCACAACAGATAACCTGCAGTGCAAGAGACCAGGTCTGTAGGAACCCTCCCCTTTGAACTTCTGTACCTGAGTGCTGTTAAGATGTAAACCTGATCCTTTAATGCTGCCCATACTCCATGGAATCTTCTGCATGGTGACTGCTAGGTAATATTTGCTGCTCAGCCCCAATTTACTGTACTTGCCAGCTTGTCCTGTGTCAGGCAGGGACATGGGCTGAGTTTAGGAAGCGGTGTGGGAGCTTAGCTCCAAGTGTGATGGCAGCAAGCCATGAGCAGAGGCTGAACACACACTACCTTGCTTTGGTGCTTGGAGAAGTCTATAGAGATGGGGAATGGATTTTGCTGTCAAAGGGTTAAGGTTTTCTATTTTCTCCGGGGGATGTACCCCAGCAGGAGAGGTGAGTCCCTGTAGTACCATCTCAGCCTTCCTCTGTGTGCAAAAGAGTTCACAAAACCAGGAGTGTTCACATGACTGTTACATCCTATGGAGAAGGTCTTGGAGCTGTTGTGGGAGGGGTCGTCTTGAGCTCAGTGTGGGGTGAAGGTTCCTGGAAGCTGCATCTCTGAGGGTTATGCATTCTTCCATTCCCTTGCAGCACAAGACCAGGATCCTGGATCCCACCATGGCATCTGTGTCCACGATGGATGTTGTTTGGGGTCATTGTATCACGTGGGAGTTGTTCCATATGATGCTGATTAGTCTCCTGGATGTTTGTGTGCTTATTTCCCTGGTCTTTTTATCCTATTTGTAGAACCAGCAGTATTGAAACATTTCACTATACCTTCAAAAAGCTTTTACCTTATCCAACCCAAATTAAGTACTAATTTGCTTCTAAAGTCTTGCAGGAGCATGACATCAAGTGGCACGCTGCTCTGAAGAGATTTTTTTTTCCCCTCCATCCTTGTCATCTTCTTACACGCTGTGCTCTGTCAACCTGAGCCTCTCTAGAGGGGCTGTGTAATTAGTGAGTGCTCTGATTGCTGAAGGTGATGTGTTGCATCTGCTGATTCGCTGCTTTTTGCAGCCTCTGAGCAGAGGTTCAACACTAGCAGGTCTTTGTTAGCATTCAATTTGTAGTTCTTCTTTAGTCAGGCTCCCAACTTGAACCTCCGCTGGCACAGCTTGAGGCCATTACCTCTTGTTGTTGACTTCTTTACTGCATCCTTTTAAATATTCAGAGTGCTACCAGTGTTCCTCCTCTTTCTTAGGGGACATCTTCCAGTTGGCCCACATGCTGTGTGTCTGGTACTGCAGTTAGACACTTCATAAAGCCTGTTGGTGTTTTAAGGTCAAAGCATGAAACTGCAGTGAGTTGAGCACTTGATTGTGTGAAGGGACTTGCGTGTGTGTGGATGTACACTAACATATCACTGATTCCTACTGGTATTACTCAGAATTACTCAATTGTGTGCTGTTGGCCAGCAGGTAAATGTTACTTGTCAGAGAAAAGCCTGGGCCTCTGGGGCTAACAGCATTGTGGGTTTCAGCCTGGTGGTTCTCTGATGTGTTGAGCAGCTGCAGAGTGTTGCACGTGGCTGGTGTGTGATCTGAGGTGGGAGATGGATTGGAAACTGCTTCTTAACAATGATGATGTCAGGAGATGAGAAAACTGACAGAGCTCAGAAGTGATGTACTCACTGCTTAGTAAGAGCCCGATGAGATGTGGCTTGTAAAAGGTGTGTCGTCTGTGTGAGTATGAGAGAAACGTTCAGTGAAGGCTTTTGGCCCAAAGAAGTGTAAGCTTTGGGAAAAGATGTGGGAAAATGCAGCTGTGATGATGCCAGCTCCTGCTTCAGCATCTCTCTCCATTGCGGATCTGATGGCTGTGAAGTGGTGCCACATTACCAGATGCTCACATATTCATGGGGATAGTATTTTTAGAACTGGGCAAACATTGAAGAAATCTGTGAGTATTATTTGCAAGCTATAGATGACTTGTTTTACCTGCTTTCAAGGTCACTTTGCTATGGTGCTTTTTTAAAAAAAATCATTTAGAATGAGTTTAATGTGAGCAGATTTGTCCAAACTAAGAACGTCAGGGGAGCACTGCAGAACTGTAATGGATAGCAGATTTCCCAGTGTATGATTTTTTCGCTCTCTGGAATGGAACCTGGTTGATAAAGGATTAAAATCGCCCTGCTGGGGAGCAGAAGGGGTAGCTGGCACACTAGTGTGCTCAGCATCCATCTGAGCTGCAAGCTTGTTCCCTGTAAACATCCTTCAAGGAATACCTTAAGAATATCAAACTCTAATTGTGGCCCTCCAGGAAGCAGAGAAAGCAGTGAAGTCACTCAAAAGGATCACTTGCTGTAAATTATTTGCTTGTTTTCTGAGGTTTTGTTTGTGCAAGTTGTTTACAGCACCTGTGCCCCATTGCTGACACCTATGCCTGTGAGGATAGTGAGGCTCTTCTGGATATACATCTAGAGGGAGGAAATGCAGCAGGTTCTCCCAAATGAATCAAATTGATTTACATCAGCTGAGGAGGATTCAGACCCATTTTCCTCATTGTTGGTTGCTTTTCATGTTAAAAACGTAAACATGTTAGGAACGTGAGTTTCGGCTGGTAATGGAAATGTCAAAACTTGCCTGAAATTACCAAAAATTCAGAACTGTGCTGTCAGAATTTTGATATTGGTCCTGTGGCTGCTGGCTTTGTTCCTGGCCCACGTGTTGTATGTGGGATATTGTGATAGAATGGGGCTGGGTGCCATTCTTCAGCAGAGCGTGTCAAGGCTTCCAGCATGCTCCCACGATATCCCACCTCTGTCACTGCTGCTGGAAGCTCTTGCCACAGACCGCTGGGTACCCCAGCAGGATTTAAGCTCAGCCCTGGGAGGAGCCCACTTGTTTGTTAACCTCATTCCAGGTTTTGTTTGCTGGAACAATAAAACACAGACGGGCAGTTGGGCTGCAGGACCAGCCCCAACCAGAGCTGCGGCCCCAGGGTTTCTCTCCCTCCAAGTGCTGCTTTACAAGCGTATTTCCTTTTTCTACCAGAGATCAAGATTAGCTTTTTTTCTGCAGTTTCTATGGGAAAATTAAATTCCTTGTCGGGATTATTTTTCTTCGGCCTTTTTTCCCCGAAGCACTCCAAGCCCAAAGAGTTTGGGCAATGACAGTCCTCCCCCTCCTTGCCGCTTTGCCACTCGTAATCGCTCTCAGCTTTCCATTATTTATACTGCCGGAAAATCGCATGGAGTTCACACCCCCAGCCCTGCTACACAATTCCACTTTTGTGCGCGGAACACAATCCTTCACTTTCATTAAGTGTGTGCAGACCGAGATGAGAAGTGCCTGTTGTGTTAGCATCCCTTGGCTCACGATGAGAGGAGCCGGTTGTTTCCACAAATGTCCAAAATAGCCCTGCAAGGGTTATGGGGAGTTTATTTACATTAATGCATTTAAGTGCAAATAGAAAATCGCCCAGCCAAAATAGGAAGGTTATGCGGGGCTCTGCCAGGGCTCCTGTCCCTGCCACCTCGCCCCTGCCGGCCTTCTGCTCCTAGGGCTCTGATGTGGGAAGGCTGTGTCTGGAAGGGGCTGTAGCTCTTGATGCCGACATGCCAGAGTTTGCTTACAGGACAAACAAAGCCATCAGCAGCATTTCTTCCACCGTGTGCTGTTCACAGCACTGCCTGCCATAGGTACACCCTATTCAGGTACTCCTGCTAGGTACACCCCAGCCTGCTTTTTGAGAACTGGTGGCTGTGTGCTTCTTCCCATAGTGCCTAAGAACTGATCTTCTCTGCAGAAGTGCTGAATGGAGGGGAAGCTGGGAGTTTGTTTCCCACCTTATTGCCTTCCTGCCTACATACAGTCATGGCACGTTTCTCCTTTTCTGGAGCCAGAGTGGTTTTGTTTCTCATGCAAATACAAGTATCCTACTGCAGAACTGTCTTTTGCAATTTCCCCTTTCCCTCCTTCGGGGGAAGTATCGATGAGTCTTTAGTGGAGCAAAACACACAGAGGAGCAATACCACTGAGCAGATGAGTCTTGCAGAAAGCAAAAATACCCACAGTCTGCAAAACCACAGCTTTTCACACACTTGTTCCCGGGTGCTCTGTTTGAAGAACACCCTGCAAGCCAGGAGGCTTTTCTCTCTGCCTTTTGCTTTTGAGTTAAAAAGGAGAGACCTGTTTGATAGAATTTGTGCAGGAAAGGGAAGGCTTGATCTCATATAGCATGTCAGGTCCTTTGGTAGCATCTGGATGGAAATCTGCTTCCCCCCCTCCCATATCTAGGCAGTGAGTGCTTCCAACCTTACTTTTCTGGTGCTATCCCATTCAGCTGCTGGGTAAGCATTTGCTCTTCCCTGCTCATTTGTGTGAGTTGCTAACAAATTCATGATTGGCAGAAGCTGTGAGCACACTCACCCAGGTCTGAGCAGAGGCCCAGGAAGGCACCGGGGTATTTGGTACGGTTTTTGTAGATTTGCAATACAAACAGGTCTCTGTATAAGAGCTGTTGGTGAAGCGTCAGTGACCGTGCAGGGATGTCTGATTCAGCAGGTGCACTCAGGGGCAGATACTAATGGATTTAGCAGCGTCTGTGCACACTGAGTTGACATAAGAGCCCTGCATGTGGGTCTTGGTGCATCTGTGTTTTTTAAGGGTGTGTTAAGAAAACCAGTGCGACTTGCTGAGCCGCTACCTTCAGCCAGGTGTTCTGAAGGAAGTGACCACAAAAACATGTAAGAGGGAGGGGAAAATGCCAAATGAGAAGGAATTAGAAAGCAAAACAGAAAAGGACTAACTTAAATGATAACAGGAAAAAATTATTTTGGAGGACTAATGTGAGTGTAACAATTGAAGTTTTGTCTTGCAGGAAGTGTGCGTTATTCACCTGGAACAAATAATTTCACAGGCTCTTCATTTTTTTTTCTGGTTAATCTCTGGCTTTGGACAGCCCAGTTAGTGGCACAATTTGGCCTTTGTGTGGTCTGGGGAGCCTTGAAATCTAAACTCAGGCTCGTGTTTGGCACAGCTGTGCTGCTGCTGTCTCAGCAAAACTGGTACCTGTGTCATCCAGGTAAAAGCTTTTGGGAGGAAAATATGTTGTGCGTTGTCACATGGTGAGTACTTCCATACCTGTAACAAATCCAGGTTGCCGTGCAGGTTTTGGTGCATTGGTGACTGTGCAGCTTTGTGAAAACAATGGAGTTGTATGTGATGCTCATGTTGTCATGCCAGGAGTTAGAAGGTGCTTGTCTTTGACATGTCTCATTTGCAAATAAGGATAGGATTTGGTATTTGGTGTTTCAGGAGATTCGGTTACCACTGGGATCTGGAATTAAGGAAGACAGAGCAGTGCAGGGTGTTGTGTTCCACATCGATAGTCCCTGGCTGCCCTTACACAAAGGGAGAAGTTTGCAGTAAGTTTCCAATTTGGAGAGAAATCCTTCAGAATTCAGCTTCGTTCTTGGTATGGGATAGCCCTGGATTATGAGGCCGAGCATGGGATGCTGTGGGCTGCAGGAGTATTAGTGCTATATAGTATTAGGTTATGCCTGTTGCTATTAGGAAACCTCATGCCAAATCCACTTTGAGGTCAAAAGAGATTCACTGCCTTAGTATGGGGGTGTTTTTGTGCCATTAGGAGCTGAGAGACTTCGGTGTCGGACAGGGAGTGGGGAACTGCTGGTGTGGCACAGTGGGGAGGTTATCTTCCCATAAACGGGGGCTATAATCAGCCTTCCCGGAGAAAGTTTATTCATTAATGTTTATAAAGCACTTTGAAGTCTTTGGCTTTTTAACAGAGCTAAACATGAGTTGTATTACAGTAGCTAAGCCAGACCTTAATGACCACGTTCCCTCTCCTCCCCCCAAAACCCAGTCATTTCTAACAGGATTTGGTGAAGAAATGAAAAGTCAGCAGAGTGACCAAAGAAAAGCAAACTGCTCAGCAGAAATATAAATAGTGTTTTTCTTTCTTGGAATTATGTCTTGGGCAGATAGCTTTTCACTGCCAGAAGAGGAATTTGTAGAAGGGATGAGAAGCTGATTTCCAGGCTTGTACCATGCTGTCTCAGTGGGTTACTGGTATAGGATGTCTGGTCACGATGCCCCTGTATGGGTACCTCACTCAGCTTGGTCCTAGGTTGCCTCAGCAGGGCACTGATTTCCTGGCGTTGCTGGGCAGTAGGAATGGATGTTGCCTTCTCTTGCATGCGTTGGCCAGAGCTTCCTCCTGCCTCCAGTGTGGGTCAGGGCTGCTGCCTTGAGGATAAATGCCAGGGACTGATCCGAAGGGCTTGTGGGTGGGCTTGGAGCAGTCTTGTGCAAGGAGTCAGACTGTAGTGGGGGAAATAGCACAAAGTTGCTACCCATGGTGGGGTCAAGCTCTCCAGGTAGACTTTGCACATGGAGAACAGGCAACAAAATGGCAGTGCCTTGATGTCATACAGATGTGTGATGTTGTGTATTGCCTAAAGATTTTACAAGGGTAAGCAGTGATAGGTTAAGGGAGAATGGTTTTAAGCCCAAGAAGGAAAGGTTTAGATTGGATGTCAGGGGGAAGCTCTTTATAAAGAGAGTAGTGAGGTGCTGGAACAGGCTGCCCGGAGAGGCTGTGGATGCTCCATCTCTGGAGGTGTTCAAGACCAGGTTGGGTGGTCACCAACCAGATCTGGAGGTTGGTGGCCCTGCCTGTGGCAGGGGTTTGGATCTTGATGATCCTTGAGGTCCCTTGTAACCCAAGCCGTTCTATGATTCTCTGAAGATCTAAAAGCATGTGAGAAATTTCAGTCGTGTAGGGGCTAAGTGTGGGGTGTTCCATACAGGCTGGAGCAGCTCTATTAATCAAGGGATTAATTGAAGGAGCAGTGAGCTGGGAATCACAGCGTGAGGACACATCCCAAAGCTTGAGATGTACCTACCCTGGGTCTAAAGGGTGTGAGAAAAGAGGCTGGGGTTTGGCCAGCCCCCCAATAGAGCATGCTGTGTTATGGCAGGATTGTGGGGAAAGGTGGCTTGCAAAGCAGAGAGGAGCCAACATCTTCCCCAGAATGCTGCTATCTCTAGCAACCTGTCCTTCGAAAGCACACTCTGATTGCTGAGCTTGCGGCCAAAGCTCGACCCATCCCTTGCCATCATCTCATCTTTCCTCTCCCAGCTCAGTCCCTGGAAGGATGCTGCTCTCCAAGAAGACATTTCAGGGGGGTTTCATCACAGCACTCACTGCCACTGTGCTGAGCTTGTGGTTCAAGCACCTGCTGGTTCATTTAATTAGCATCAAATGGGAGGCATGGGATGGGGGAAGAGAGAGAGCAGCACCCTGGTGAAGTATTTGCTGGGCTGTGATGTATTTTATTTTGGGCTTGGAAGGCAGGCTGTGAGGAATGTTTTCCGGAGGACTCCGTAAACCACCTCTGCTCATGGGGTGATTATTTGAGGAGGGAGATGGGTGTGGGTTTAAATAGGTGCTGCTAATTTCTGCAAGCAGCTACAGTATTTTTGATTCATGCTTCAGGCTCCTCCCACCCATGTCTTAATGTTAGGAGCTGTGAATTTCCCACACCATAATGAAGTCCCTCTACAGCCCTTTAAGTATGTTTTTAAAAATTGATTTCAGATACGTCAGGCTCTCAAGTTGGTCTTTAGGGTGGGAAACTAACTCTTTCCTTCCCTCGTGGTGACCTGTATTTATTTGTATTGCAGGAGCACAAACCAGCTCCAAGCAGACATTGGCCTCTTTGGTGTCTGGGCTGGAAAATGCATGAGAAGCTTCATGCCCCGATGAATACAAATTGAAATAAATAATCCCTTCATACAGCATCATTAAACAAGCTCAAGCACTCTCTGAGATAAAAGCATTGTATGGCTCACTGTTTTCTTGAAGAAGGGAAAGGAGATGGGGACAACTGGAACAAGACTTCAGGGCGGAGCCATGTGTGCTGGATGCTCGCTGTGCTCCTGTCCTTGAGAGAACAGCAGGCAGAGCATCGTACAGGAAGGGCTGTGTGCTCGCCTTCTTTGTGCTGCAGCCCACATGCACTGCAGCTGGTTTTCTCTGTAGGGATGCAATTTTAACAACCATCTCTAGTGCTTCTACACCTGGTGCAAGCCATAATTCGTAGTGTAATTACATGTTAGGTGTGTTGCCCTTCTGTCTTATTTTCTTAGAAAGATTAAAGCAGTACAAGGGAAAACACTGTCTTTTTTTTTTCTTTTTTTTTTTTCCTTCTGTCCTGACTAAAGTGGGAAAAGCTGGGTTTTAGAGATTTGGCTTTTGGATTGCCCCTTCTATAAGAGCTTTCATCTCTTTTTGATTTTAAGAGGATAAATTCAGTTACGACCACCAGGCACTCAGTTGCAGCAGTGGTTGTGGCCATGGCGAAAGCTCAGATTGATCATTTTGTTCTGATGTCTTAAGTTCAGTCCTGGCACTGGGTTCTGGTCCAAAGACCCAATTCTCATCTTGTGAGACTGTCATCATTTTGGACATCAGAAATACTGTAACAGCCAGTTTCTTGCTCTGTGTCCATTTTGCAGGCCTGCAATATTCTTGAAGAATAAGCCGCTTTATTTATTGCCTACATGATATCCGGTGTGCTCACTGCTCTTGATGAAACAATAACGGTTCCTGGAGACTGCCCAGTTCAAAAGGCCACTGGAAGAGAGGCTGCCCTAGGAAGGGAATTTGGTTATATGTGAAAATGTGCTCGCATCATGGTGAAATGAACTGCCCTGGCATGAGGGGTTGAGCATGGAAAGCGGTACTTCTGCAACCTTAAGTCCCTAACTATTGTGCTGAAATTAAGAAATCCATCTCAGCTCTTCCTGCTGCTTTTCTGAGTGGTTTCTCTCTCTCTCTCTCTTCCCCGCCCCCCCCCCCCCCCCCCTCCCTGTTTGCAGGCACATAAAGCATCTGCATGTCTCCTGGACAACCCCATAGCCCCTCATCAGTATATCTTTCTCCTATTAGTTTTATGTCCTTTTTCCACATTCTGATCTGATGTTAGGTTTTCACTGTTTGGATCAAATATGGAAGCAAGACCTCGAGGGACACATTCAGACTCAGGATAAGTTGGAGTTCTTTTTCCACCTTCTTCTTTGACATCTGAGAGATGCTTTTAAGTAGATGAGATGCTATTACAGTGACAACCTGTCTGCCATTGAAAGCCTTGATGCTTGAATCATATTCTTCAGCTCAGTCTTAACAGGAAGGCAAGAGAGAAGCAGTATTCTGGCAGTTTGCCTTGTTGCATGCCTCAATATGGCTAGTAAGGGAAATTTGTTTTCCTTTTGAAGCCTCTGTTGTATTTTCACTGATTAATCTTGTTCAGTCCCACATCGAGGCAAGGGGATTGCCTGCCCAGCCTGCTGTTGCTGCTTGTAATGGAGAACAACCTCTTTGCTTGCCCCTTCACCTGCTAGTGCTTGCTTTCGAAATATGAGCATCTTCCTCTGAGTTCAAATCCTTCTCCACGTTGATACTAATCTGCAAGGTTCAAAGCAGGGGTGAGATTTCAAAGCCTCCTTAACTGTGTTAGATCTGCAGTGGGGGATTCAGTCTGTGTTGAAAGCCCATGTGTGGAACCACACAGAATCACATCTCCACACCTGTTAGAGAGGGAAATTTTCTTCGATGCTTGGTTTCTGTTTTTCTTGAGCCATTCCTAGGTTTTTCTCCATTTGTGGCCAGCACGAGGTTCTTCTGCATCTGACCTCATGGAGAAACGTGCATCAGACCCAGATGAGGGGCTGGGAACAATCGCCTGCACCTGGCTTAATAAAATAGGTTATTTGTGCCTATATGTGTGTGCCTGCTATGTAATTTATTTGTTCAGTTACTTAAGCCAAAGTTTCCCCCCAAAGGAAGACCTAATTAAGCGAGATAACTTTGCATCTGGGTTGCTGGCAAAGAGCAAATGAGCGTGTTTGCATGCAGTGCTGGCCACAGGTGTGCAGCTGCTGCCCTTTCATACCCTTTCCTCCCCCTGTCTGATAACGGAGGTCAGAAGGAGCTGTAAGTTGCTGAGGCTGATGTATTGCTTTATGGTGGAAAAGTGGCCAATCTCTGCTCTGCAGTAGTGTGCCTTGTTCTCAGCAGGATCCATGCATGGAACTTAATTTTCACATTTGCCTGCATTCTGGTAGATAGCAGTTGGTGTTGATCTTCCCACCTCCTCCTCACTTCGCTTCTTTTTTGGGATTTTTGTTTTTTTAATTGAAGTTTTAGGGTTAGGTTCTGCAGATGGCTGAAGATGCAGTTCCTTAGACAAGCTGTACCCTGATCCCTTACAGCTCTGATGCCAAGGTGCTAAAGGCTGATCTAAAATACACTGAAGGTAACAAGGAACTTTGTTGTAGAAGTTTTTCTAAGCCTCAAATCAGGCTGCTGAAATTCAGATACATCACCCTACAGAGACTGTTGGGGCCGGGGGACTCCCCAGACCAGCAGCTGGTTCTGGATACCACCCTGCTATTGTCCAGTTTGACCTGGATGTGGTCCTGAGTGGTGAATTTTGTTGGTGCAACTTACCACATTCCTGGATGCTTGCTTTGACAAAGCGTCATTGAGCAGTTTGGGTGGGAGGCCTGTGAAATGTTACTTCCCTGCCCCAGCCCAGGGGCAGTGGGAGAGCTGTGTGGTACCTGCAGGCTAGTGGCTAGACATGGGCCTTCCAGCACACCCGTGGGGGTGTTTCCATAGTCTAGATGTTCTTTCCATGTCTCTTTATTGTGGCTTTGTGTGGTGGGGAGGAAGGCAGAAAAGAGACATGAAAACCCCTGGAGGAAGGCAGAAGAGAGACATGGAAAAAAAAAATCCTGGGGAGATGAGAAATAGCCCTAGTTGCTTGCCCAGTGCCCAGCAAGGTCAGTGCAAGATGACTAGTGCTTGTCTGTCCTGCTTGTCTGTCCCATCCAGCTTCTAAAGCTGGTCACAAAGCATAGAAAGAGAGAGACACTTGCTTCCTCATTGGTTCTGCCTTGATGCGCATCAGCCTGGCTACCAAAGCAGCCTGTAGGTCTCCTCCTTCCTTTGAAAGTCTCTCATAGAATTTTGGGAATGGACAGTTGGGTAGGGTGAGTTGTGGTTGCCCATTCTCTGCAGCTTGTTCTCCTCAGTACCCTTCTGTCGCCCAAGCACATTTGCATCACTTAATGAACGTGCATCCTTCACCTACCCCACAAAAGACTGCATGCGTGGTCAGACAGTCTGGAGAAAACTCAAGTTTGCTGTCAGGGATGGCAGGCATATCACATAGGCACGGCGGTTCTGGTGTTAATGGCAGATAGCAGCATGGCCATCTCCCAGCCCTAAGCTCTTCCAGCCACCACCAGGGAACCAGACTGAAAGCCTCCTGCTGTGAGGACGGGGCTGGAAGGAGCCCCTCTCCTCCAGGATGCAGACATTGGCCTCCGTGTGCTCTTTGTCCCTCACAACTTGTAGCAGTTTTGTCATCTGTAAGTTTGGAGAAGCCACGGCCCCAACATCATTTCTTGACAATGTGCCCACACCACTTAAAAGCTACTGAGATTTTAAAAGGACCCCAAAACAACAACAAAAAACAACATTGTCAAAGACCTCCATCGGTGCTTTTAAAGTTCTGCCAAATATTGCATATGATTAGTTGGCTTAATAGACAGAATACCATCTGGTGTACGAGCAGTGTGTCGGGGCTGAACGATGGTTATCTGAATGAAAGATGCTGGACTAACAAAAGAGCACACATGGTGTAACGCAGGGGCCTGTAAAGTCAGTGACCACCCTGCTCCCAGCAACCTGGTGGTGGTAGGCCAGCCTAACTACTTTTCCAGGGTTTGCTTTCATTCTCAATTAAACTAGCCTTGTTCCTAAAGCAGATTTGTACTTATGAAAATAAGGTTTTGGTCCTGGCTTCCCTTCTTTGGAAGCTAGGATGGGGTTGTCCTGTGGGATGGGGTGTCACTCGCACTGTACAGCCTTGTGATACGATCTGGCCTGTTTTCAAGGTCCTTTGGGACGTCCCACTAGCTGTCTGGGTCCCCTGGACTCCTGTGTCTGGGCACAGGCTGTAAGGGTTCAGGCATTGCCCAAATCCCTTTGTTTTTAAAACAGACCAATGCTTGCACAGAGCCTTGTGAGTAGTGACTGGAAGGGGAGCTCACGTGGGTTTGGGTGCCCAGACAAGGCACCCATCCTATGCACTTGTGCTGGGGACAGAAGGTGTCTTTAAAAGCAGCTTTGTGAGATGTTGCCTGTGGACCTTACCGGAAGAGGTAGATGTGTGGATAAAAGCACATCTGTGAGATGGCAGTGTGATACTGGTAGGAATGACAGATTTTTGCAAACCTAGGTTTCTTATGTTCCAGATCATAAATCGTCCCTCTACTGCAAGCCCAAGGGAGTGACCCCAGCTTGGAACCTGTCCTTCCTGGGCACCAGGCAGCTTGGCAAGGGCACGAAGTGGGGCTGGGAATGTAAAGCCTTGCAGCTGGGTCTGAGCTGTTTGAAAAGCCTGCCCTAGTGGCTGCCTGCTTACCTCCCCGAGGCCCAGAGCAGGATATCTGTTACATGCACAGCTTGGGTGATGGGATTCGTTGTCTGTGCTCCTTTCTAAATTACCCCAAAGGCAGGAGACACATGTGCTTGGAACCAAATCAGCAGGCAAAACATCTCGAGCTCTGGAGGTAGGGAGAAAGAAGACAAAGGAGCCTCCTCGCAGTGTGTAGTTAAAACCTGCCGTTGTGTTTTGTTTGGCACTGTTTCTGTGTTGTACTGAGCCATGCAGTCGGTCTCCCCAGAGCTATGAGCAGCGTCCTACGGAGATGACTAGATACCATTTCAGTTGGAGCTTCTAAAGTGAGATGTGCCATTGTGTTCAGAGCTATTGTTTCTGTTTTCAATATTAAAGTTACTTGTGGTTTCCAAGGGACAATATATCAAGCAGAGCTAACAGGCTGTAGGGAAGATGTAGATTATGAAAACAGAGGGATTAAATTTCATACATTTGGAGCTAAAGTCTCATCACTCTCATAGTAGTGTAAGCAGGGGAATAGTTGTAACTCACGAAATTCTACAAAATGAACCAAGGGGTTGTTTTAAGCAGGTTTAATCAAAATGGTGGTCACTGCTGCATGAGAGCTGCAGTTTCACTGAGGATGGACTCTGTGTTGCACAATCAGCTACAATCCAGCATACGAATGGGGTTTGAGAGGCTTTGAGCTGGTCGCAACAAAATCGATGTGTGTAAATGGGTCTGTCTGGATGAGCAGTCCTATCTTAAAACACGGGTGACATCAGCTCTTACATCTTAATGAGAGAGCAGTAAGGGCAGAACAGGGCATTGCTGTCTGCTGCAGACGTGATTCTGCAGCCCTGTGTTGAAACCAGTGTGAGCTCAGCAGTAGAGTGGGGATGCTGCATCCCAGTGCTTCTCTCCTGGATGTTGCCACCTGTTCTGTTTGACTCTTGAACAGGAGGTCAGGAAGGTGTCCTACAGCTATGGTCAGCTCCTCGCTCCGCTCTGGATTTTTGCTGTGACCTGCAGTGTGCCTTTTAGGACGTGTCCAGATGGTGCAGCCTGAATACACGGGCTATCTCTGGATGTGCCAGCGCCTGAAAAAAGGCAAAATGTTTGCATCCCCTCCTAAAGTTAGGACCTTTCCTGAGAAGCTCAGCTAACTGACCTGCAGGGGCATAGCATCAGCGTGTGTCTGACATCTCCACGTGACCTTGCTGTGCCATATAACTGCAGCATTCATCTCTTCTTTTCTCCCTATAAAACAGGCATTATGGTATAGCCTTACTTTCAAGGGATGTCACCGGGGCAAATGCGCAGTGGATAGCAGAGTAACCAGGGGACATAGAACCACCATGGATGATGGAAAAGTATGAAGTAGCCTTTGTCTAAGCATCTTCTAGTGCAGTTAAGTCAGATGAGGCCAGACTAATTTAGTACTGGGGAAACAAAATGCTTCTGGCAAGACGCATCAATAGCTGCTCTGTGAAGGGACACTGGGGGCTTTCTGAGAAGCTCTTTAGAGATGCACCAAGAGCCTCTGTCATCCCAAACCAGCACCTCCGAATGTTTTGCCAGTCTGTGTTAGCCACAAACGCCGGGCTCGTTTCGTGGAGCCCTTAGAGAAGGCTTTCTTTAAGAAAAATACCAAATGTCTCAGCTGGGAAATGGCGTTCCCTCTTTTGATGGATTATGTTGGGGAAATGCCCCCACTCCCTGCATCCTCCCCTTCTCCTCCCTGGCTGTTTTAGTTGGATACTGAAGGGCTTGTAAGATTTCCAAGATTTCTGGTGGAAATTTTCAGACCTGAGAGAGGCATTTTCCCTTTGGGGATTACACCATGCTTTAAATGTCTGTTCTCTTTATTTTATATGCGTTTTCCTGCTTTTGTTTGACTTTCTCACGGATTGCACTATATTTAATTCAGAACATGTCCTATAATGCTGTAATTGTCAGGCATGTCAGCCGGTTATCCGCATGGCTTTTGCTTTAATTTTTTCCCTTTTTGCTTTCAAAATAAAAGGGGAGCCAGTTGCTGCTGCTTCTCAGGGACTGAATTAATGCGCTTCTCTCGCACGCTGTGGCATCATGTAACACCAGGAGAGAGACAGCATCACTGGCTGCCTGATGCAATTATTCCAGCTGCATTATGGAGCTGGTTACTGCTTTTAGAAGAGATGGAGTTTCACCTCCTTCTGCTGCATAAGATATCAGTTATACATGAGAGTGGCTAGCAGATGGGCTGCGCCATTTCATGCGTTGTTCCTGTGAGAAGGTGAAGCAGAAGAGGATGAAGAAAAAGTTCTGTGTGACCCACATCCAGGGGAAACCCTCCAAGAGCTGTACTCTAGAGAAAACCTGTCCCCAAGGTAGCAGTTTTATTCTCCATCATGCACGTGCTTCTGTTGTTGATGTTGGCAGATACATCCTGAGCTGGGTCCTGAGCTTTCTACTGATGTGATGGATGCTCCACTGATGAACCCTAGCAGAAAAGCTGTCCCAAAATCAGAACACTGAGGAAATGATGTTCTCTGAATAGGCAGATAGAAGGTGAATCTGGGGCACCTGGCTCACATACTGTCCACATTCCTGCTTGTTTTCACCTGCAGACAGAGCAAGGGATCCTTAAAATGCCTATATGTTACCTAATAGAATGAGATCCGTTTGCTGGAACTAGTTGCTAACCATCTTAAGTCAAAGATGCCCTTGGTTGCTCTGGTTAACCAGAATTTGGAATATACTACAGATAGACAAGCCCGCAAGTGGGAGAATAAGCGTAACTGAAAACCGACGATAATAATTCTTCCATTAACTTTTGTCTAGCTGATTTTGAATGAATACAGTTCCTTTAGATGGGGCCTCTGACTTCTGCTCTGCAAAATAAAGCTGAGTATTTGATGGCTCTTGATTAAATCTCCTGTTGCCTTCTTGAGATCTGTCTCATATTTTATAGCTGAAAAAGCAGGGACAGAGCCACAGAGAGGTTTATCCGTGAGAAAACTCTGGCAGATGGCAGGATTCGACCTGGTTTCAGCTTTTCCCCTTCTTACAGATCACATCATATATAACTCAAAATGTAGCTGATGGTGTTGTAACCGTTGGTCATCAACCGATATGGCTGGATTTCAAATTTCAGAAGGAAAGGAAATTTCTTCTCCAGGCTTAACTGATAACTTATTAAATTCTGGTATCTTACCTTCTCTTCTCATCCAGACTTTCGTTATCTACATCAGTTTCTTTCAAGCTTTTTTGGTTTGCAGATGCCCCAGTTCCATCTGGGTGAGGGTGTGAATTTCATTACCTCCAGCTGTAGATCCCTGGGAGCAGCACTGTTTTTTTCCCCAGTTTCTTTTGTAGCCTTCTAACAGAAGGGTACACACAATGTCATTCTTGCACTGATGCCTCCTCTTCTCTGCCCTTCCTTCCTTCCTGGGACTCTAATTGAGCTCAGACAAGCCACATGAGAAGAGATCCCTGAGAGCTCACCCCAGGTGCCTGGTGCCTACCTGTCCTCATGTGCTTTATCTTTCAAGTCAAACAGTGGCAAATTTAAAGCTATTGTTGGCTTGCTGGATTTTTAATGAAAAACACATTTTCTAGTGAGCGCTTTGGAGGTGGGAAGCTGACACACCTCTTCACATGAAGCATAGGAAGAGTTATAACCTTGGGACCACTTGAGTGACTGTGAGTAAGATGGTAAACTCAATGGGGTTTTTGGGCTGCCTTGCTAAAAGTGTGTTGTTCTCAGTCTCATGGTCGTGGTTTGCTTACCATCAGCTGGCAATTTCTCTGAGCAGGACAAAAGTAAATTAGACACTGTGGAGAGAGAGGCCCCACATCTCTTGCAAAAGGTTGGAGTTCTACATCTGTTTGCAGCTCTGGATGTTGTTTCACTTGCCAAAGTAATGGGTTCAGATGAAAGTCATTCTCGGGGTCTCTCTTGTGTTAAATCTCCTGTGATTGCAGCACTGACCCCCTGGAGGACTTTGATTTTATCTGTGCACAAGGCAATCCTACATCCTCTTGAAAGGAATCAGCAAGATATGCGTTCTGATAAGAGATTATGTGGGTGTCCCAATTTGCTCATGTTAAGAGGTGTGGAGAACTTCACTTTTTAACTGAAGGAGAGTTAAAACTGCTGCAGGGAAGGAAGGGGAGGAATTAACAGCCCAGCAGGAAACTCCATCTTGAGTCCAATGCTTATGGCATGAATAGAGATCAGGTAGCCGTCCTAATGGATTAGCTTCAGGGAGATGGATTCAGTCACACACTTCCAAAACCTCTTAATCAAATCAGGAACAAAGGTCCTACTGGCAAATGTTGCAGGATCAGGCCATTAAACAGTTGACATTTTCATGTTCCCCACACTGGCTGGCTTATAGCAGAGTGAAAATCAGATCTCCTGTAGAAGAGGCATCACCCCTTAGAGTCAGGTGCTTTTAGTCCTTGTATCTAAAAGGGAAGGAAATGTTGTTTTGTGAAAGTTTAATCAAGGTAAATAACAAGCAGTAAGTAAATAATTGTCAGGAAGTTGCTTGGCTTCTCATCCTCAGAGATCTTACTTTTAGCATCTCAAAGGGTGTTTGTTTTTCTTTGTTAGATTTCTAATCAGGTGGTACCATCCTGAGGCAGACAGGGAGCTGAATCTAATTTTCACAGGGGAACTGATGGGAGGTGATCACAGATGCCGGCAGCTGGTGACTGCTGGGCTAAATAAAGTCCTTGTTGGCAGAAGCATCTCTTTCTTTGCTGCATATTCACCTTCTTTGGCAGAGGCGATCTGAGGCAGAAGAGATGAACAGCTTAGCTGTGAGTTAGGACACTGGCCGCATCTCTCTCATTTCCCGTACAAATACAATGTGTGAGGCAGCTTCCAGTGCAACCTACGTTTATACCAAAAGTGTGGATAATGTGTTTGCTGTCTTTCAGTTTCTGGGCCTTTAAGGATGAATTTGGATGATGTTTGCAAATTTATACTTGGCAGAGTAAAAGCTAGTTGGTTTTGGTTGTTTTTTACAATAAACAGTCATTCTCAAACAATTGTTGACTTCCAGGAGCTGGGGCTTACACAAAAAGGCCAGTTCTTACGTGTGTTGAAATCACTGAAATCCTTTTCCATTCTTGCAAGTCAAATGATTTCACAGTTCTATGCAAGTAGTAAGGAGTGGGGTAGGACAGTGCTCTCATTACAATGAGCAGCAGCTCACGCAAGTGATTCCCTTGATTTTTAATATCATTAATTGCATTATCATTTACTGTAAGAAAGTAATAATCTGGACCATAAGCTTTACAGATGGTCTACTAAAAGTTTAGAGCAGAAGCAAGAACAAAGCTGCTCAGAGCACAAGGCAGGACTCAGTAGAGAACTAACTTAGGAAAGCTGTTGGCAAACCCAGAGTAATTTGGGGACAGAAAGCCTGGGGACGTGGTTTTGGTGATGAATTATTTGTCGACACACATCTGTTGTGCCAGAAGCAGGAATGGGGTGTGTTTGTTCGGCCTGACTCCAAACATGCTGCCTGAATGGGTGGGAAGCTCATTTCCCGCTTTCCATATACCCTCCCTGTTTCCAAACAGATCCCCCATCCTGTGACAGAGGGATGTGCTAAGAGATTTCTTTCTGCTCATTACACTGGTCATACAATTGGAGGCTGCCTCATGGTATAGTTTGTGTACTAATCCTTGTAAGCAAACTGAGTATAAGCTCACACAGGTTTGCTGAAAATGCATTGCCCGCTTGTGTTTTCTTGTCTGCCCGAACCCAGATACAGCCTTCACTGCATCTTTGGGAAGCCTCCACATCCAGACTGCCCTTCTTCCCTTTGCTGTGGGTTGGTTTTAGTCTGAGGGACAGGGTGACTTTCTTATACAGTGAATCCTGTATCCTAAGTTAAATGTTGTGTATCAAACATGCAAGTGATATTTTGTGGAGACTGCCTGTGTCTGAGCAGAACAGCCTGGGGCATTAAGTGAAGGAGCTTTAGACTAGATGTAAGGAAGAAGTATTTTCCAATAAGGGTGGTGAGGCACTGGCACAGACTGCCCAGAATGGTGGTGAATGCCCATCCCTGGAAACACCCAAGGTCAGGCTGGAGGGGCTCTGAGCACCTGAGGGAGCTGTAGGTGTCCCTGTTCAGTGCAGGGGAGTTGGACCAGATGGCCTTTAAGGGTCCCTTCCAACTCAAACAATTCTGTGATTAAGTGAAGGGCATGTTTTTTTTTATTAATAGTATGTATATTTGCAATAATAATAATAATAATTTCCTTTCATGGGAAACGATTTTTCATGAAGAGTTTTCAACTTTCAGATGCTCTGCAGGCATCAAACTTAGTGAATTGAAAATCTGTTCATTGGTCTTTGGCTGTCGGTCATCCAGATGGGGAAAGTGCTGTGACTATCAGGAGGAGTTTCTATGGCTCAGTCTTGTTAATTGCAGGGGAGTTGGACTAGATGACCTTTAAGGGTCCCTTTCAACTCAAATGATTCTATGATTTGGAGTGTTTCATTCAGGCCTGTTGCTGAATTTTTTTTCCCCCTAAACCCATCTATGTGTTTTCTTCTGCTTCGCACTCTTGCCAAGGGTGAAAGGGCACAGAATCCTGCTTTTCCAGAATTTTAGATCTTGTGTTGGTCTTGAATAGCAGAACTGTGTGCAGGGAAGTGCTGAAGAAGGCCCCATGCTTCTTCAGCTTTTTGTTGGGATTTGGCATCCTGAAGGGTCTCCTGAATTGCAGAACTGTTGGGCACCCATTACCTTCCAGTCTGTGTTGCAGGTTTTCCTTGTCATTATTACTTGCTTATACAGACACAGACATGTTTGGAATGATTTATAGGCATTGATGAGAACAGCTGGGGATAGAGGCAGGCACATAATTGCTGGACTGCTGTGATGTCCTTGCTCAGATCCTTTGAAGGATCTCAGTTAAGTTCCCCATGTCAAGCCAGATAGTTTAATCGTAACCCTCCTGCCCAGATGTCCAGCACAAACCTATCACTCTTGATGGGGTGCTGCAAATGCCTGACCCAGTTGAATGGTCCAGGAGTGACAAGCCAGCAGCACGTGTTATCTGAGGTCAGAAACTTGAAAAGGGACTGTCATTTTCCTCCATGGGTGCCCAACCATGCAGCTTCACTCCTTGTCTTTGGTTTCACACAAATGTGTGTGTTGCCCACTGGGATGTTGTCTCATATATGAAAGAAGATAAGAAATCTGCCATGCTTCCAGAGGACTTTACCTTTGGGACAGACCGTGTCCCTGTGGTTTGTAGTGGTGACCTCCTGAGCACCTCTGGCACTCCAAGCTCTCTGCCATCCACACCTTCCCAGTGGAAGCAAGACCTGGGGCAGGAAAGTCTAGCAAGGTTTATCCAGACTCTACCAGCTGTAGTTTATTCCATCTATTTTGCTGATATCCACCCTTTAGATAAATAGTGCTAAGTTATACACGTTGTGACTCTCTTGATGTGGTTAACAAGGCTTGTATGAGCCAAGCTAATCTAACTCCAAGAATAACCATGGGAATTTGACTGTATCGGTTCCAGCTTGAATCAGTCTCTGTGTAGTAAAGTGAGAATCGCCTTCCTGGCTAAAAGTGCAGGAGCGGTGAAGCTTCAAGTCAGTCAGTGGGGATTTCCCCCCTCCCTTTTCTTCTCTTTGAACAGAACTCCTGACCTCAGACACCCGGAGCTCCATCTACAAGAAAACAAAATTTCCCATTTTCAATAAAAATCATGTCTCCGTAGGCAGAAAAGTGAGTGAGCTAACAATCCGCAAAGCTACGGTCTATTTATTTACCAGGCTGATTCCCTGATGGGGAAACATGTGGGATCTTTTAACTTTTTCTCCCGCGCAGATGTTCCTTCTACTCCCGAGTTTCCTCTTGATCTCTGGTTTGCTGCACCATATGGTGAAAATGGTGGAGATGTTGTGTGTGGTGGAAGAGAAGAAGGGTTCTGTGTGCTTAAAACAAAAACAGTAAAAAAAAATCCTTTTTTTTGTTTTTTTTCCTGTGTTAGCAAATAACATTTTTTAAAGGAAATCTGTTGAGCAAAAGGGTTGTTTAACTCGCAGACCCTCACTGCTGGACACGTAATGCTGCTTCAGTTAAATGCTGAATGAAGTGTCCCCAGACAGAGACTATGAGGGTCATTTAGGAACATGGGGTCAGCATACTGTTTGCCTAGGCACAGGTGGGGTGGTCTCTCTACCATGTAAGTTGGCAATGGCCATCAGTGCTTCTTTGAGCTCCTTAAACTAGAGGCTGGATGCCTCCAACAGGGCTCTGTGCTCAGTAGGCCCTTAGGGGTGTGTTTAGAAGCAAGTGGTTGTGGCGGACAGCGTTTGGGAGCTGGCAGGTCCAAACTGAGCTGGGTGAAATTCTGGCTTGGGTGGTCCATAACCATGTGTTCAGGGTTGCTTGACACCAATCTGTTTCTCCGTGGGAAAGCTGGAATGCTCTGAATGGACCAGGGCAGTGGGCAGTGCCTTACCAGCAAGACAGATAGGGTGTTTTATTAAAAAGCCTTTAATCCTTGTTGCCTGAGCAGCATTTTTAGCCAGGCGGGTGGTCTGTCATGGGGACAGGTAAAAAACTCTCCACCAACCTGGGCAGACTGGGGATTAGAGACGAGGCGTGTGTTTGTAATGAAGGATGAGAGCCTAATTTTAGAAGCACAGCAAGGCCAGGCTCAGATGTCTGCCTGGGCCCCATCCCAGCTCCTGTGCGCTGCCAGAAACTTGCCCTCCCCTTCTTGGAGGGAGCTGTATCGTACCTTTTTATGTACATACTCCCCTGCAACTAGGCTGAGGGATTCCTGCAGTTGCTTTGCTTTGCTAATCCTTTCAAACCACACACAGAACAAGAAATCCTTCGTCCCTAAGCAGCTAGTCTGTACCTTCCCCCTAAGACGTTTGTTCTGTTTCCTTTGCAGATGCAGCTTCTGGACAAGTTCCCCATTGAAGGAGGCCAGAAAGACCCCAAGCAAAGAATCATCCCTTTTCTACCAGGTAATGTCATGGCAAAGGCCCTAAGCAAGATGAATGAGAGCATTTGGGACTTGCAATTCCCCAGCCATGGTCTTTTGTACTTTTTTTGACTGGTCTTACAAATACCTTTTCCCTGGGAGCTTGTAATGCTGCCCTGTGATACCAGGCCTCCTCTTCCTCCTAAAATAACTGGCATGGTCTTTAGGGCTCCCAGGGGGGTCTTATATATCAGCTGTTCAGGTTAAGGCTGGCTCATGCCCTCTTGCACAAAGGGTTTTGATGGCTTCTGTGTAACTGTACTCACGGACTACAACTACACATCCTGAAACAGGGAGGCCACTGGAAACCAGAGGCACCAAATGTCTTCATTTCTGTGTGTCACAGCCCTATGTACACCGTTACTGTATAATAAAGGATGAATAGTTAGAGTTGCCACTGAGATATAAAGAAAACTGTAAGAAGACTAAATGCAAATGGGGATTACTGCAATATCAAAAATAAATAAATATCACTTTGGCCTGAGCCACTATCTCTCTGACAGCTTTCAGAGTGGGGCTGGAGATGATAGATGCCCTCTCCTCAGGGGAAGCACACACACTTCCAGCATCGATGGCAGCGCTGGCATGGCGGCAATGAGCCAGACCACAGCGTGCTCTTGGAAATTCAGACTCAGGCCAGCTCTCTATTGTTTGACTGCACGATTCTAGCTGTTGGCTTAAAGTCTGGCTCACTGCATTGAGTGTTAGGATAAATAGAGTAATTTCAGCCTGCTAAAAGGTTCGTTCTGCCTTTAACTACAAAAAGGAGATCCCAGCTCTTCCCCAAAAAAAGAAGCTGCGATGGGAGAGCTTAGCACTCTCTGGGAGCGTGCTGTGGTCTGTGACACTGTTTCAGGCAGAGAATCTGCTGCTGATGTGTGGTGAGCACAGCTCCAGAGCTAGCAGGGAAGCAGGGAACTGTAAGCCAGCAGTGCAAATACGTGACGCAAGCATGGAAGCCACAGTAGGGCAGCCTGGCAGCCTTCATGGGCCTTCTAGAAGACAGCCCCAGGGATCAGGATTTGCTCACTACAGCTCTCTGTACTTTATCCAGACCGTATGCAGCCAGGGGGAGGTGGTGTTGCCCTTTATTTCTAATATGGAATGAGAGGAGTCCAAGATCAGCCTCTATTTCCAATTGAGCCACCAACAAACTCATAGATGAACCACCTTGTGAAATCCCTGTACAATGAGAATGGGTACTGCCTGCCTTTCTTGCTGGAAATCAGTTTGAGATCCATGAGAAGCACCATATAGATGTGCAAATGACTTTAGGCGAGGTGTTGTAGGAAAATGTTGTAGGTAACAGTTTTTCCTTCTGCACTGACGGTCACTGGCCAATTTCCTATACTTTGTCCTAGAAAAATGTTGGCTGAATCCAGGACACAGATGCTCAGTCTGCGTGCAGTTCTTAGTGATGTATGCCCTGATACATGGGTGGGTGATTTTTGCGGAGAATGAGATACATCCCATATGTCTGTGATAACACTTCCCACCCTTCCCACCCTCCAAGAACATGAGGGAGATGTGTGTCCTTGAGAGGAAGAGTTATATCTGGGAAACATTTGGGTTGACTTAGTGTCCCAAAGAGAGGAGCTGCTGGAGTGGAATAGACTTCAGCTGTATTCAATTTAAAATATCTGTGATACACGTTCTACTTTTGATACAGAATCTCTGCCTTTTTCTTGCTGAACTGCTGAAAAGCGTTTGCTGCTTTATCCAGCAACAAGGTGACTCAGCTAATGTAAAACAATGTCAAACTGTTAAATAAACTAGCTGCCTTAATTAGAATATGCATGGCATTTCTGCTGCCAGAGCTGTGGGTCGCTGAAAGGAATAGATGTAAACTGTCTTAATTAAAAAACAGCAAGGCAGATGTTTGCACTTAAATCCTACTTTATGAAGATGTTATGATCATGCTTGCTTATTACTGGCTTGATTCAGCCAAGCTGTAGTGACTCTGCTTGCCAGGTGCTGAGTGCCCTCGACTCGCCTGTAAAGCTTGTGGGCTTTGATGGCTTCCTCCCATTAGGTCTGTTGTAGAAAGCTGACACTGACACAGTGGCTACTGGGTATCAGCACTCCTGCTTGTCAGTGATTCTGTGATGATCTCTTGAAATAAAGGCGTGGTCCGAACTTGAAGAATTAAGGACCAGATTGCTTTGCCAAAGGAGAAGGTGCATGTGGGACTGGCTGACAGGTCATATGTAGTGCAGTGGAGCCACAGCAGCCTGTGCAGATGTGGTCTGTATGCAGAAGTTGGGTGGTGGCAATACCCAAACCAAGTGCTGCAGTGAAAGGCAGAGGAATATGGAGCCAGTGTGTTTTCATCCCCAGTTGGACATGATGGAGCTTTTGCAGATGGCCACTGCTTTGGTGGCCTGTTGTTACATTTTGGCTGTGATTTTTGCTTTACACAAAGTTGATAGCCCCCTTTGCACTCACTACTGTTGTTTCGCTGTGGTTATATTGCTGCAAATTACTAGGCAAGGTGTCTTCCTGTTGGGGCAATCAAGCTTTATTATTTGACGCTGCTGGAAGCCTTTTACCTGCAAGAACAAGAAAAGTGTAGCAGACTACAGAGGCTTGCCCTCCAAGGAGAGACCATACTGGGTCCAAAAGAAGGGAAAGGGCAATTGACCTTTCCTTTAGGCACCTTTTATATATCTTATTTCTATCAGTTTCTTTCTTCAAATATTTTTCTTCCTTCTTACACAAATAAAGACTCTGCAGCTTCATAGCCATGGAGATGATCAAGGAAATAATCAAATATATGATGATAGGTAGTTCTGAAAAAGATGTTCTCTGGATTGTCTTGTAGTTTTGTTTTTCTTTTTGAGACTCCCTTTGCTACCCTGATTTTTTTTTTTTTAATTTTTATTTTTGTCATAACAAGGAGGAAGAATGAGATTATTTATTTCCTATCCTTTTCCCATTTTATCTTCTTATAAGTGTTGTCTATTTTTTCTTTTTTCTTTTTTTTTTTTTTTTCCTCTCTCTGATTTCCTTTTTTTACTGTTGAAAAAACCTCCATTGAACAAGTAAGGGAGAAGAAAATTTTTGTGGGATGCTTGGAGAGCACGACTGAATTTTTAAGGTAGTGATATGAGATTTTTGTTAGGGAAGGTGGAACGAGGTTGTGAAAGAGTTAGAATAAAATTTGCTGCAAAAACCCTTTCTAGACTGAAGATAGTTTGCAAGAAGACAGAGATGAAAAGTGCTGTTTGACTGTAACAGTGGGACTGTTGGTTGAGCCCATCTGAAAGGCACAGATTTCTCCATGGCCTCTTCTGCTGCAAATCTGAGGAACAGTCCTTGCATTGTGGATGTGAAACTTCCTCCGCGTCTTCTCTATCTGCATCAGCAGAGAGAAGAGGTTGTTGGTTTGTGCACCCATTTTTCAGGGATCTTGAGGTAATAAAAAAAATTCAACTGAAAGGAAAAGACTGGTCTGTTGCGCTTCTGGCAAATACAGTGGCAAATATAAATGACAGTCGGAGCGATGCAGCCCCAAGATTAACAGTTTTGCAATGGCTGACCCTGAGACTGCATGGCTTGCATTGTTTTTCATTTCTCTTGGCACTAAACAGAAGAGCTGTCTGGAGACAAAGCTGAAGCTTGAGCGATGTCAGCTCTTCTTGTTCCATGGCGTCTTCCAAAGTGTGGCCTTGGGGAAAACACACTGCACAGTGGGAAATCATCCCCTCGTGCTGGCTACTGGGCTGCAGATCCCTGCGAGGGAGGGAGGAAGGGAGGGAAGCTTGAGCTCCATGCTGTGGAGGTCTGCACACAGACAAGGGTGGGCTCCTGATGCTTTGTGCCCATGTAGCAGTGTGGTTTGAGTCTAGACTTCAAACAGGACTTGAGCCATAATAAAAATTTGGGGTTTTTGCGTAGGCTTCATTGGAAATTCCTTCCAGCAGTTTCTCTGCTGCCTGAAAAGGGAGATGGGCTGCTCTATTTGCCTGATTTTCCTTAGCACTGGGAAGCCGGGGCCTATCCCTGATGTTGTGGGGAGACCTACCAGGTCAGCCTGGCAGCGGCAGAGTTCAGCCCAGTCCCTGCTTCCAGCACTGCGGGACCTCTCAGAAAGGCTCCTTCTTGCTTCCCTTGTTTCCCACTCAGATTTTCTCCCTCCCTTGGTTAGGGTGAGGAATGCAGAAAGGAGCCCTTTTGGGGTGCGCACTCCTGGCAGAGCTCAGTGCCGTTGTGGTGGATAAAATTGTGCTGGCCACACCATGGCCCAATCCACTTCCCTGGGGGGCACGTGGGTTGGAAACGAAGGAGCTGCCAGGGAAAGCCAACCAGGTGGGCCAGAATGGGCTCTGCTGCCCAGCTCCCCAGCCCCAGCAGCAAGCAGGCACTGGGGGCACGAGTCCCATCCAAGGGCGGCCGCAGCCCCACCTGTGTGCATGCGTGCGTCAGGACGGGCGCGGCGGCCCCGGGCGCAGGAGGCGATGGCAGCACCGCCCAGGCAGCTGGGCCAGCTGGGGAGCGCAGCGGGAGCCTCCCCGTTTTGCACAATGCGGGAGGCTGGGGAGTAACCTCCAGCGACCGCCGGCCGGGACCATCCTCACCCCCGTCCCTGCTGCTCACGGGCCGCAGCAGAGAGGATAGAGCTGCTGTCGATGAACTGCATCCCAGGTGGCTATGTCTGCTTCTCTGTCTGTCTGGTGCTGTGCTTTGTTTTTTACTCCTCCCTTACAAATGCTGTCTTTTCCTTGGGGAAGAAGAAGCGAGAACAGAGGCTGAAGCAGGTTGACAACAGGTTTTTATTGGTTGTTTTCCTCTTGGTTGTATGCATTCCAACTCGTCTCCTTTCGTTTTTCCCCGGGCTGCAGAGAAGCTGCATTTGTTCAGGGATTTGGTTGGAGGTTGTTCCATGCTGCAGCAGAGCGGATGGGCTCAGCACATAACCAGGTCTGTGGTGGCCTTGGGATCCTGTGGTTCCTGTTCCACCTGTGCAAATCGAGGCCAGGATCAGCAAAATGAGGATGTGGCCATGTGTAGTTTTGTCAAAGAGACTGAATTTCAGCGGTGGTTTGTGCATGCAGGGTGGTTCTACTTTGCTCCCGACTGTGTGGCGGGCACAACACGCGGGGATTTGAGGGATGCACCAGCTGAGGAGGGACTTACTTAGGAATCAGAGATGTTCTTCTTGCCAGCTCCTTTCTCCCTTGGAGTAGTTATTGATGGGTGGGCATTTAAAAGGAAATGTCCTAATTCTTAGTGGGATTTGGACAGGACAATCTTATTAGTCTTTTCCAATCTTAATGATTCTATGATTTCATGAGCAGAAAGATATTTATTTAATTGAAGGCTTGTTTCTCACCTTCAGTTATCCATTCCTGCAGCTCTCTGGGCCTGGGCAGCAAGGTATTAGTAGGTTATTTTAACATCTGTCTAGCATTATTTTCAGTCCCTGACCCACTTGTAAAGGATCAGTGTTTCTGCAGTTCAGAACCCATCAAAAAAAAAAAAAAAAAGGTTAAAAAAAAAAAAAAAAAGTCAGATAAAGTTATCTTGGATGCAATTACAGCTGACTTTTTAGATTAAAATACAAAGCAAATCATCCTAAACAGTGTTCCCTTTGTGTGCGGGTGTAGTCTCTGCAGGTCTGATGGGCACACACAGACACGTCTCAGATGTCTGTCTTGCTGCGTAATACAAGAGTAATACGGATGACAAGAAACCTGCAGAATACAAGTTACGGAGATATTGTGCCATGGCTTCTTGAACATGAGGCAGCAAGCATTCCCCTAGATAAGATCTGCACTACAAAAGCAGGTTCACCGAACAACATCTGCAGAGATCCTGGTGCCCTCTCCACATGCTTGCTGCGTGGGTCTGGCCCCTTGCAACCTGTGCAAGGGATATTGGGATTGGGGCTCACAGGCTGTGAGCAGCTTGGGTGGAGAAAGTGGGCCCTCACCCCTCCATGCCTTTCCACCCACCTGCATTTAGTCAGCACTGCAGTCCATCCCAGAGGAGCTGCTAGAGAATGGGCCCAAAGTGCAGGATACTGAGGGATTGAGCTCTGTGGGAGCCATGCCGTAGTGCAATATAATTTCCTTTTAATATGGATTTTGTCAGTTTTCATCCCCGTTCTTTGAAAGGGGAGGATGCCTCCAGCTTTAAAATGACCTTCTATTTGGGCCACGACAGCTAACAGGTCCTTGGCTACTTTCCACTCAGGCTTATTTAGGACTGGCAGATAAATGGGTGATGCTGTGTTTCTGTTGAGCTGTTATTCAGAAGCTCCTATTGTTTGAGAAAGCAGTTTCTATTGTTTCTTTCTATTTTCTGCTTTGCTAGGAGAGCTATTGCGGAAAATTCATCTCCTGTCTCTTACAAGAGGAGAATGGATTTCCTGTCGGCTCCAGGCTTGAAGGGAAAGCAAGGACTGCCGGGAGGAAGCGGCTGTTCCTGCGCCGAGCAGCGGGAGGATTGATGGTTTGGGGGGGGACAGGCAGGAGGATTATATTCTTCAGATTCTGTGGGGATATTTTTAGGGCTTAAGTCTTTACGGCTATCAAGCATGAGGTCATAGGATGCCCTCAGGCTGCTTCCTATTGAAGAACCTGCAAAAAGAGGCCAGCCACCAACAACTGCCAGCTTTTAGAGCGCTCACTCTGCTCAGAGGAAGGAGCTGCTGGAGTTGTAAGGAGCCCCACATAACTGGATGCAGGGGGGCCATGGGCTTTGCATACTGAGTCCGTTTCAAAGGCATTGTCAGGTCTCCTGGAGGTCTATGGGCATGAATAAGGCTTGAGCCAAAGGCCTGAGCTTGTTAAAAAAGGAAGGAAAAAGAAGATGGAGTGGATGAGTGGGGTTGTTCTAAGTGCTTTTTATTTTCATCTCGTTGTTGCTGTTTTAATAAAGCTGGGCACTGATCCTGTTGCTTGCTGCAGGTATCTGTTGCAAGTACTGTTCCACCAGGTCTCCGTGGGTTCAACCTCCACTGAGCAGAGCCCAGCATGCAGTGTGGCTGAAGGTCTGGGTTTGGTTTCTTGCCGACCCAAAATTTAGCAGGGAAGCAATGGTGACTTCTGTGTGAGTACCTGATTCTCTTCTTTCTCTTTCAGTCTTTCCAGAGTCCTTTCTCAATGTAGAGATCCAAAATCTACAAGGCGGCAAAAGAAATGAAGAACAATGCTCATTCTTGAGTAGCAAAACCCTATAGAATATTTTTCTCCTCCCTCATGCATTAGGAGCTCACACTGAAACCACCCCTGGGCAGAGATCAGCATATGCAGAACATGGTGTGCCTCTGTTAGACCATCTGAGTCTCCTGATGAGCTTTGTAATTACCAAGCCACAGTTTCAAGGGCAGACAAAGAATGGAAAAGATTTTGGTTTGGATTTGCTTGAAGCCAGAGCTAATGGGAATTGTTTTTAATGCTCAGCGCTCAACCAAAAAGGTTGTTAGTGCAGTATAGCTGCCTGCAACCAGGGCAGCATTTCAGTGCAGTATAGCCGCCTGCATTCCTTGGGGAAATAAACAAACGTTTTTACTCAGAAATTAGTTGGATTTTGATTCTTGTTTTTAAAGGCAATAAATAAACACGATTATAGACTTTTAAAGCAGTTTGAGCTGCACTGGGCTCACCGTTTCCTCGGGCAGCCGTTCCAGATGAGTGTGCTCTCTACTACTATAATTACTTTTTAAAAATAACTCCGTGAGTCTATAATCTAAAGTGGGTGGTACGTAGCAAGTCTGAGAGCATTCTGCGTTCACCCCACAGGCTGGAGAGAAGGTGGCTTTATATAAGGGTTTGCTTGTCTTCATCTTTAGGTTGAAATCTGACTTTTCCCGCAATCCATCAACAAATGACCCATATAATGAAAGTGCTTTTTAATGCAGGAGTCACGCTTGCCAGGGACTGTGATGCCTTTACAGTCCCACAGGCAATAGAGATTCCCTCTGGATGTTTCTCTTCTGCCACATCTTGTCTCTTGTATGCAGAGTTAAGCTGCCTGGGCAATATAGGAGGGCAGAGCCCAGCTGAGGTTCACAGGCTAAGTAATAGTCTAGACCTCTGTTTGCATCTGTTTTCATCCCACTCTGTCCTTAGGCTGGGCCAGCTGATTTATTTATGTACTCATGTGCTTAAAATAGGCTGTGATTATTTTTTTTTCCTGAGGATTTGGAAACAATGAACCTGGGAATTTGCTGTTTGATCACAAGTGATTTCTGCTGCTCTATTTTCACTATTCATTAAGCTTTTTGGGTGCTCATGTCCTTAAATATGGCGTGTTTGCAGACCTTCCTGCTCCACAATGTGGCTATTTTCAGGCTCTTGTGAGTATGTTTGTTCTCACTCATAAGGGGATCTTTATATTTAGGAGCAGAGTGAGGGAATGCTGCGGGCTGGGACTTGCCATACTGAATCTGCTCCCATTATAATGAAATAGCCCATTGCAATCTCGACCCACCTGCAACTTTTTCAGAGTTGTAGTCCCGTTTAAAGGGAAAACTAAAGCAGAGAGAGGAAAATAACATGGGGATTAGAAAGAGGAAACCAAGGGGGTAGGTAGGTGAGGAAAAGAAAGTGAGTCTTGAGAGTAGGAAACTTAATCCTCTTGAGCTTCTCCCATTCACAGAGGTGCTAATGCAGGCCACAGGCTTATGCTTGGGATGGAGGTAATTAATGTTTGCTCTCAGATTTCCTTGGTTCTGAAGTTAAGCACTTTCACCATGTCATTTTCTATCAGGGTTTTGCCACCTCTAAATAATGAGCAGAAAATTGCATTCCTGCTGATTTTACATGCTAACCGTCGGCAAGTTCAGACTTGCAGGTTCCTTCTCATACTGCGAGTGGCACGGGGCTGACCCACAACGAGCAACACGTTGGCAATCTGGTTTGACACCCAGTGCGTTCTTATGGCAGACTCTGGGACTGGCAGGCAGACTTCACTTCTTCGTTATGGGCACTGTCAGAGTGAGGGATGCAACTGAATGTCATTCTTCCCACTGAGTGCAGAAATGCTCTTGGGTAAGCAGTAAAACTGTTGGAGCAGAGTACAAGGAAAAGGCATTTGCTGCTTGTTCCCACCAGGCAGTGTCGTCATCGCTGATCTATTTAAGTCATTAGCTTTCAAGATCCTGAGAGCAGAAGGAAGAATATTTCTAGCAAACACAGAAAATGCCAAATTGTGTTTAGCAGATTTCCTCTTGGGAGAAGCCGCCTATAGATAATAAGTCATTTAGCAACCTCTCCAATGGACAAGACTCTGTCCAAAGAACAAAGAAAAAGTTGCAAGCTTGAAATATGCCTAAATTTCCTGAGTGGCATACAGGCAGGAAGCTGTACTATTCTGTTGTGGATGTTTATTCCCAAGTGGCATAAAAAGAGCATCAGGTCTCCCGGGATCCTAGGCTGACCCACGGACCAGGCGATGGGGTTCCTCAGTACCACGAGGAATGCTGAGTCGCTGTGCTGCTCTGTGCCTGCTTCCCTGGCCCTGTCCTATCTCCCTTCTGGCTGAAGCCATCCCCTGCAGATCCCGGGTGGATGTGGGAGCAGGCAGCAGTGGTGCAGCCTCAGTGCACAAGGGTGTTAAGCTGCCAGCCAGCAGGAAGCTCATTTCCTGCACCATTATGAAAACAGCTGATCTGTGGCACTTTAAGAAGGGGGAGAAAATAAAGGACAGGGGAAGGAAGGCCCCAGCTATGTAAATATTTACTTTTGCACAATGCCCTAGCCACCTCCTTCACTTAGGGGCTGGGAGAAGAAGGGGCTCCTTCCTGCTGGGTCTGTTAGTGGTGACAGGGGACGGGAGAGCTACCAGTGGGCAGCCAGCAGCTGCAAAGCCAAGAGGAAGCTTCCTAGTCTGATACTGTCCTTCTTGGCACCCCATCTCCCTGTAGCATCCCCCAGCTGGGGATGCGCTGCTGCCCCTCTGGAGCTTGCTTGAGCAACCTGCATGGGCTTCTTCCCACTCCATGATCTTTCTCACATGAAACCAAGCAGCTGAGATATCCCTGCCAGCAGATGCCCCCAGAGGTGACCTGTATATAAGGAGATGGAGTGAGGAGCAGTAACAGTGACACTGACCCATCGGTGGGCCTTGGCGTATGCTGCTTTATGGTGGTGTCTGACGCCAGAAGATGTAAAATAGGATTTAGAGGTTTGTTTCATGTAAGTGGTTGATGTGGTAACAGAGGTACTTCAAGCCTGTTCCCCCAACCTGTTTAACCATGGAAATATTGGCTAATCTCACTTCTCAGGATATGCACCACCATTCAGTGAATAAACACAAGGGATTTCGTGTTGTGGGTTAATTCTGCTGACTGAAATCAAGCCCCATCTGTGGCCAGATGACATATCTTTCCTTGGAAAGGGACCAAGGTTAAGAAGACAAGGAAGACGGGTTAGTTAAAATATGTCAGAGACTTTTGGGTGTAAGTAAAGACTGTAAATGAGAGCCTTTTAACTTGAAAAAGAGCTTTAGAATGATATGATCAACTTCAATTTACTCCAAATGTTGCTCTATGCCATTAAGCTGTTATCAAGTTTTGGTTCAATTGCAATAGTTTTATGGCTTTAGGGTAGTGGGAACAGTTGTAGCCTTTATGCAACTAAAGCATTTTCCCCTGCAATGTTTGCTGTGAAGACTGCAGTATTGTGCAGGAACCTGAGGGTGAAACTGCATGGCAACAAATAACAGTGGAAATGACCTTTTCTAGCTCTTTTCATTGTCTGTTCTGAAGTAACTACTAAATCTAAGGATTTGTTTCATGAACAATGCAGGGATTTAAGTAAGATTTGGTTTTACATTCTCATTAATGCATCCTTAAACTTAGTAATAAAAGTTGAACTTTTTAACTTATTTCATTTTAAGCTGCAAGCGTGTCTGATTCAGCAATGTCTTAGGATGATTTGTCAGGAAGAGAAAATAAGTCACATCCTTCTTCCTTTTGGCATTAATAGGGAACCAGAGTAATCCTGTACCCACAATATTATTCCAGTTGTACTTGCATCATAGCCTGGAAATGGTTGTAGTCAACGCAATGCTTTGTAATTACAATGTTTCATCCTTTGAAGTTAGATTAATTCATGTCACATACTCAAATCTGCACAGCTATAATAAAATACATATTTTTTTGCTAGCGTTTCTTAACTAGCCCTCATTTTCTGATCCAAGTTCTGCTGTGGTCAATGAGAAGTGAATGGATTTTAGTGCTTTTTCTCCAGATGTCCAGCGTCATCTCAGCCAGGGAAGCCCCATCTCACGTTTGGTGCCAGTATGACTGTGCATTTATAAACATTCTGGTGCACCTAAGGAGTGTTGCTGTGTGTGTGCAACAGCAGTCCTGCAGAACTCAAGCACCTTCATCATAATCACTGTAGCTGACTCCCTCTGTGAGCTAAGGTTTTCCACAACCATCTGAACCCTTATTCCTAGCTTACATTAGAGAAATCAGCTCCCCCATAATTACTGTCAAGCTGCAAGGTAGGCAGATATGTAAATATTTTCAGGGTCGTGGCTCAGCTCTTTACTTTTAATATACTTTGTTATTAGTAATCATTTTTGAAGAGATTGCAAATCCCACCCATAAGTTTCTGTACTGCCAAGCCTGCTCAGCCTTGACCCTCTGCTCCCAGCAGAATCGTTGGATTTACTGTTGACTTCAGCAGAGGTGGCTACAGCGGGTGTGAGTGCTTTTGAAAAGCCTTTCCCTGTGTTTTTCTATACAAAGCCCATCTCTGGAGCTGCCAGATTATATGACACTAGGTTTTAAAAAGACTTAAGAATGAAATCAAACTGATAAGGAAACTAAGATGGAGTAAAGCTAGGCAAAGCCAATTTGCTTTCCTTCTGAAGCAGGGCGACTTTCACAAGGTTTTAATTTTCTCTCACCCAAGTGGAAAAACAATCGATTTGGGTTCATTCCGTGCCTGCACGTTGGGCGTGTGGAGATGCTGCTCCCATGAAGCCCCCGGGACAACTTCCCTGCTGTGTGTGGGTCAGTGCTGAGAGCGCGGGGATGGCTGGAGACCATGCACGGGCTTGGATTCAATTTCTTTCCCTCTCTCATCTGTAGGGTGTGGTCTTGAAAAGCATCAGTTATCCCAAGGTTAGTCAGTAATCCTGCCCACCGCTCATCTCCAGTTTTTCCCACTGCCACAGGTGTTTTTCAAGGCGGAAACAGAAGATGGGTGGGATATAGGAGGTCAGGGTAAACCCCGAGTCTCACTGCACTAACTTTTGGGGCAAAAAAAAAAAAAAAAAAAAAGAGGCAAGTGAAAATTTCCACATCTCCCCATGGTGTTAAAAGAATAAATCCATAAAACACCACGTAGCACTCAAGTAATGCAGCAGTAAATCCCTTCTGCAATTACCTACGACAAAGCGATGCCTTTATCACCGTGCTTACAAGCCGTGTTCACATCTGTCTGCAGATGTGCCCTGGAGCAGGGTGGTCTGTTGCTGTAACAGCGGTGATAAATACTTCGCTTTCATGGATTAGATTATTCCTCGTCGAGTCGTTCTCCATTCCACCTGAGGTCAGCTATACTCATCATCTGACAGGATTTTCTCCCCCCGCACCCCTTTCTTTCGCAATTAGACCAGATCCTTTGTTCTGCAGTGTCAGCTCTAGGAATGTTACTTGGGGAGCCATGAAGATGAGCCGTGCTGATGGGGCTGGTGTGCTGAGGGCTCGTTCTGCTCCTACCACCCATTCCCATGGGCAGTACTCATTCCATGCAGATTTGCCCTCTCTGCTCCCCGGTTCTCCTGAGAAGAGAGGCAAGGTGTTGTAATCCTCTGGTAAGCCCTAACAGCGGCGGGATTTCTATTTCCCTCCTCCTGTTTTATTCTCACAAGGCTATAGATTGGCTGTATTTCTCTTGAAAGTTTCTAGGCTGCTATTCATCCGCTTGTAATTAAAGCAGTATAGGGAATTAGGGCTTTCATGGGGGTGGTTCTGGTGATGGTTATATGGTGTTTTTATTGGTTTTCTTCCCTTCTGAGTAAATGTGTGGAAGTGCAAGTTTGAGCTTAGACTTTTTAATTATCGGGATGTTAAATTACTATATTATGGTGAATTGATTTCTTTGCAAAGGAAAGGAATGTTCTTGGCTGCTTGCCGTGTGTAGTAGGCCATGTAAGAGAGGAGGGTCCAACACTTCATCCTTGGAGGACAGGGTGTCAAGGACAGATATAAACGTGGGCATCAAAGGGCTGCAGGCTGGCATGGAGATGCAGTGTGGCTTTCACAGGACAGCATGAAGGGGACCAGGGGACCCCTGTCCCAACTGTTTTCCAGCAGTAGCTTTTGCTTTGCAGGAGGCTGCTGGAGGTGTGGTTTCTTGTGATGCTGGGACCACAGTAAAAGTGCATGGGTACAGAGGTGGATGTATGGCAGAGCGAATCACTCCCTTTTTATCCTGCATCAGGCTCATGAAACATGGCCTTGTGCAAACAGAGGTTGGTACGGGCAAGGTGTAGGAACCTCCCACTGGCATATAGGGGACACAGTCTGGGCTTTTTCTAGGCTCCAGATGTTGAGGAAGCCAGTGAAAGCCTCTGTTCCATTCTGTTGGGTGGGCAAGTGAAGGATCACAGGAGCAGGTCTCAGACTGACCTAGGGAAGCATCTGGCTTTTCCACCTGGAGTGTTTGGATTACTTCAGGATAGTTTTACAGAGTGAAAGACTCCAGCAGGAAATTTTCAGAAGAGCCCGGGTGTCATCTGACCCCTGCTCCTTTTTCTGAAGTGTCAGTGTGCTCCTGCTGTGTTTGTGTATTTGGAAACTCGAGTTTTGTTTCAAATTGGCTAGTTATTTTAATACAATGGAAGGAAAACAGTTATCCCGAGCATCAAGAGCATCAGTATGATGGCAGGAAAATCTGTATTTACTAGTGGTTCCGCAGGGAGGATGGATAATCCTTTTGAGTCCCATTAACTTCTGTCTCTTACTTCTGTCATTCTTGCACATTGCTTCTTTCCAGCACAGGGGCACAGCTTCTTTTTGCTTCCCTACCCCCATGCAGGGCCTTGTGGTGCTGCAGAGTACCCAATGTGGGTGCTTGTATTCTTTCTGAAGTCCTTTTTGTGCTGCTCAGTGCTGGTGAAGGTCTGTCCCCTTTAGGCTCCTCTCATTTCTCCTCTCCTTAGCAGCCTAAAACTGGCTGATGTCTGCCACAGGATCACAGATGCTGCATATGTTCCTAATCTGCATGTATTTGAACTGTGTTCTCACTCCCGGCAATGAGACATCATCTCTGATGTTAATCAGTTTAGTTTGCTTTGCAGTCATACTGCTGCTGGGGCCAGACTCAGCTCTCATTCATGCCTTTTTCATTTGGAAACATGCACTTCCCATTCTACGGTGTTCCTCTACTGCAGTGCCTCTAAAGAGCCAGGAAAGAATTTTTCTTTGCAGCTTTTTTTTGGTGCATGTGATTCCTCGGGGAATTTCAGGGGCTGTGTGTTTGTTACCAGCATAGGTTTCTTGAGGGTTATAAGATGATCTAAAGCCTCCCTGAAAACCTGAAAGGAGGTTGTGTGGTGAGATGGGGGTTGGCCTCTTCTTCTAGTAACAGTGACAGGACAAAAAGGAATGGCCTCAAGTTGCACCAGGGGAGGTTCAGGTTGGGCATTAGGAAAAACTTCTTCTCTGAAAGATTGGTGAAGTACAGGAACAGGCTGCCCAGGGAGGTGGACTGTATGTATTTTCAAAACAGCCCTCTTTTTCAAGTAACGGTTATATAATTAAAATTGAAAGCAATAGCTGAATTGGGCCTGTTGTGTCCTCTTGGCACATGAACATAAATTGAGAAATTGTGAGCTAAACTATGTGGGAAGCAGCATCATTGATAGAAAAATCAAAAAACGTTGCTAAACTACAAAGAGGTACCTGTGAAAAGAGTTGTCTGGTACTTTTTCTGGGTAAATAACATGAAAAAGAAGGTACTTGAAAGAAGATCTGCATGTTAACTCAGAGTGATTTAAGGATCTGCTTGGGATTCAAATGGCACTCCTTGAAGAGACGGTAATATAAGGAGACTGCACTAGAAAATGCATACTTATGAAATTCTCAAGATGGATACGCAAGCTAAGGCTTGATGCGGTTGCAGTAAAGAATGGAAGAGTCCTTTTAATCCCCCTGTGCTCTGGATCCTGTCTGCAAGCTGAGCTGAGGCTCACAGCAGAGTCCTTTGTCCACTGCTGATCTGCTCATCACCACGTCCCTTCCTCATCGTGTCACTCACTTTGGAGAGCAAAGTCATTGGAACTGACCATTACTGAAGTGTGTGCAAAGGCAGATTTATTGTTCAAAAGCCACAGTAGAACTGACCATTGCGACTGTGGATGAATTAATGTATGGCTGTCCCGTGTTTGTACAGTGTCTGGAATGGTGGGTTCTGCTGTGGGAATAAATATTTTGGATAACATCTTCAGGTTCCCTGCAGAAGGCCTGCTCCTCTCCACCCTGTCCCCTCTGCCCTCACACCGCTGGCGGGCTGTGACATTTCCCCTCTCCCTTTCCACTCTGCTGATCCTGAGTAGGGCCCTGCTTCTGTCCTGCCCAGGGAAAATGTGAGGGCTTTTTCTGCTCGAATCGCCATGGAAAAATGTTATGTGGGGTGAGGCTGAATTCTGTCCAAACATAAATAGAGTAGCATACCCCAGAATATCTTTTAGTCTAAATCCTGCTCAACAGTTGAAAATCCCAAGTACCAATAAAGTCACTGACTAATGAACATTACTCAGTTCCTTTGGGTGCTTGGCTAGGGGCACTCATAGTTTCCAGTCATACGATTACTTCTTTTTACATTAAGCCCTCCTGTTTTCCTTTAGTCTTTCAGCCTTAAAGGAACATTGAGTAACTTCGTTCTGCTTCTTAATGGCGAAGTCAAGGGATTCCAGAGACACACATCTTGTTGATGTCCTTTCCTGCTCCCTGGAAATACCTTCTTTATCTGTGGTGCCAGTTAACTAACTGGTAATTTTCTGTCTTCTTTTCCCTCACTCTTTCTGGTTCTCTTTTTCTCACCCCTTTTCCATCGGAACTGAAAACAGAGTTGGGGTTTTTCGAGCTGAAGTGTTTCTCAGAGATATGCAGTAGAGATGAATCGGCACCAAGACATTCACTCTGCATCCTGCAGAAAAGAGGAAGGGATTAAAATTCCTTTTGCAAATGATCTGAGTAAAGATCTTAGGGAAAGTCAGCTACAGTTTTTGGATAGTTTAGTCTTGAGTCCGTGTAGAGAATTAAGAAGAGCTAACCTCCAGATTTGTCATTGGCCAGGCACATGGAGGATCTCATATTCAGTTCCTTGTGGTGTCTTGCAGGAGTTTACCTTCAGGAATCTGTATGTCAGTTAGCTGGGTGGTCTGTGTAGGTGCAGTGGTGGGGGGAAATGCGTTGCCTGCTTCTGAAATCTGAGCTGAGTATTTCTTTACCAGGGAAGTAATGGCACTGGACTATGCAAAATCTGTAATTGAAATTTATTGGGGTGTAGTTTCTGAAGTAACTATGTACAATAGCTGACATATGCCACAGTCCAATTTTTGGGCCGTGCCATCTTGGTATATTTGCCTTAACTCATCGTGGGCCAATGAGCATTCAGTAAAAGTATTGCCAATTAATGAATTATCTCCATCTGTGGAGTCTAAAAGCAAATTTTGGATGACAGCGCTACACCTCGGATTATAACTAAGGATAAAGGAGAATCCCATGTCCAATTGACCATGGCAAATCCCATTGAAACTGCAAAGGGATATTTTCCCTCCCATTAGGCAGAATGTGATTAATTTCCCATGTGGAAAATTGTTCAAGACAGACGTGCTTGTAAATCATGGCATAAGAGATCCTATTACTGCAAGCTCCGTCAAAACCTACTGTGCCTCCCAAAATAGCAATAAGAAGATAATTATATTAACAGCCTTTCTTGTTATTTGATGTATGATTGACATAGGCTGTAAGCTTATTTTCTGCCAGATCAGAGTTTCTGTTTAAGGCTGGATGCTTTGATGGTTGTGGACAGTAACAATAATCCTTGGTTTCTGGCACTTGAAATTAAAAGTATTATAGGAAAATTTTTTAAATGGATGATTGAAAGCCAATAGGTGCAAATGAGCCCACAGTTTAAAATGATGCATTCTCCTGGAATGAAGACTTTAAAACTTCATATCCAAAAAGAAACTCGTTTTTACAAGCAAAGATTCTTAAAGGAGCTGTTCTAGGATCAACCCAGGATCTGCAAAAGGGGATGTTAGAGTTATAACTAACTTACTTAGTCACACAGTTGCTGAGGATATTCAAACTGGGAGCTGACTGCTAAAAGCTGGAGGAGGATCTCATGGTTCTGATGGCAAAAACACAATTTGATGCTGGTAAGCACAAAGCGATGCAGTGGACGAAGGAAAAGATTCATTGTGCCAGCAATGAGGTTTCAGTAGGTTTGGGGATGTTTCTGCAAAAGCTACAGCTCAGTAGTCAGCAGCAGCCAGAAGGCCACACGTGGCATTTGAAGGAATTAGGCAGAGAGTAGAGAACAAAACACAGAGCTTCAACAGTGGAAATCCATGATTTCCCCACATCGTGGGCACCGTGTGTTGTCTCTCAAGAAAGGTGTAATAAGGTGCTGAGAAGGATGACAGAGGATTAGAGAAGCCTATTATTTTCTGCATGAGGAGAATAAATAGATGAGAAGTCTTCTGTCTGGCACAGAATTTTGTGGAATCATGAAGGATTTGAGAAAATGACAAGGACGTGATTATTTTTGATTCTCAGAATGCAAAAAACAAGTACAGCCTCTGAAATTTGGAAAGCAAGCTTAAAGTGAAAAGGGAGTATGTAATTACATGCCATATGATTAAATTATGAAATTTGTTTCCAGAGATCTCCACAGGGAATGCACCATCTGCGAGTTCAAGAAAGCACTAGTGCAGTTTTTGTAGGATGGAGTCAACAGCGGTTATTATAAACAATTTTTAATTCAGAAGAAGTCTGACACCTGATGTGCAGGAATGGGGAATATGTGTCAGGAGACGGATCCTATTGCATGCATCCTGTTCTTTGAATTTCTTCCTTTTTTTTTTTTTCCTGACCTCTCTTGTGGACAGGGAGCAGGATTACAGATAGATCTTTGACCCAACTGAATGCAACACTCTTATGTTGCTGCAACAGAGTGGATTAAATCTTCTGTCCTTTGTCAGTGTGTGATAACAACTGGTAAAACTGCTGTCTTGAACTGTAGCAGCTAGACACGTGGCTGGTTATTCTCCATCTAGAAATGGATGAGATGGCATCTGACCATTCTCGACCCAGTACTTGGAGACCACAAGTCTGCAGGTTGGACCACCCCAGCGGGGTTATCCAAGGTACCCAATAGTGGGACTTTATAACTCAAGCCAGACCTGCATAGCATTGCACACCAGGACACAAAGGCAAACAGCACTTGGGGAGCTGCCATTCCAGTGTGGTGGCACAGAGGGAGAAAGACCAGTTTGTTTGGTCATGTATATTTTGTTAGTAGTCAGTCCCGTTTGGCTGCTCCGTGTCTCCTTGGCTTCAAATGCAATTAATCAGGGCCCGAAAGGGTAATTATCAGATCACATTCCTAATTCAGATTTCTTTGCCTATTCATTTTACTGTTTTTTCTTTAATTTTGCAATAAATTGGGGGTTATTTTTATGTTTTTATGCTGCTTGGCCCAGTGATCCTTATTAAAAATAAAAAATAACAAAACATTAGTTTCCAGTCTGCCTTTTTTTTTCCTTTTCCCTGGGCAGTAAAAAGGCCATATTAACCATGAAAGGGAAACGAAAGCATGCATAGGGTCCTGCTGTCACCTCGGCTGAGAGCACATTTCCTTTCAAGGGACAAGTAATTGGTGAGAGCATTAATCCCTGAAAAGGGCTTTTTATTCTGCATCTTCCAGTGAAAGAAGCTGCTGATACCTGACAGCGCTGTTTTCTCCTGGGTTCAGACGCAGGCTCTTTGCATTACCCAGGAGAGGTTCTATCTAGGACAGCAGCTCTGTCTTTCTGAGATGCTCTTGCATATGTAAGCAGTGAATTTACTTGTGGAGGAATCTGGAAAAAGAGCTTGATTTTTCAGGGAATGAGTCTCAGTTCTCACATGTTTTAGCAGGGAGGGCTGGTGCTGAGATGTGTGTATTTTGTGTTAAATGGCATGAGCTGAAATGCTCCCATCTGGGAGAGCTGCGTGCAACAGAGGCCAGTCATTGTGCTGTGAGCACAGGGGAAACAGGGAAAGAGCCGTCAGAGTCAGCACAGAGAGGGGTAGGCATGGTCAGACCCAAATGTGAGCTGGAAGTCAAAATGCCCCTTCTCATCTGTATACTGTCAGCACTTGAATGTGCCCTTGCACCTTTGAAATCAACAGCACTTTTATCAGGGATAGGAGCAGCCAGTGAAGAAATCCCTACATTGGACTGTCTTAGTGGTGCATTAAAAAGATGTCTGGAACCAGAGAATGATGCTCTTGAGATGGTGGCATTGCCTGCAGACGAGCTTCCCATCTCAGGCTGGCCAGCAGTGGTCTGGTTGTTGTTCAGTGCTTTGCTTCCATGCCTTAGCCTGCTAAATATTCAGCTTAAAACTGGTCTGAGGTTTACCTTGAAAGAGTCTGGGAGAGCATTTCCATTTGGAAAGAAAGAACAGCTCTCTGTTTTCTAAGCACAGGGAAGTTTGTTTCTGAATACTGCTCTCTGATTCCCTAGCTGTTGATTTCCAGCCTCTGACAAGCACAGGCACCTAGTTATGTTTGCCGCCAAGCTGTTTGTTTGTTTAATTTCTGTGTTAATTGGTGCCTTCCAAATACCACAACTGCTGTGAGGAGCAGTGTCCCTGCCAATCTGAGTGCTGAATTTCACCTCCTGTAATGCGGTACATGTGTACCTGGCAGCTGACTTAATTGAGGTCTTCCATAGGACAGAATTTTGCCTCTTTTGTGGCAGATTGAGGATTTGTTTTTCATTAGAATAAATGTTTAAGACAGATTTTCTGGCCATGAATGCTAACTTAGATGTAGTTTCCTTCTATATCCTTCTGTAGCAGAGGGATCTAGAGACCGGCTTTATTGCTGCCATTACTGTGTGCACATTTTGTCGTCTTGCAAAGTCATCTTTGTTTCCTTACCCCTCAATTTCTACCTGCAGCATTCCTATAGAAGCATACGCCATAGCACCGAGTTATTACAAGACATACCTCCTAATAATAATAATGAAAGACTTTGATCTACGTGGTGTGAATGCAAATATTATTTTATTTGCAGCTCCAACCGGCATAAGGGTGGAGTGTCCCAAGCAGTGTTATTGCCAGTCATGCCAGAGGATGTGGCTAGGGCCTTACTGTGCTTTTCCAGTGTTGTTTGGCAAGGGTGCGGTGCAAACTCACCTCCCTGCAGTGACCTTGCTGCAAGGTCTCCAGTCCCGGTGGACATACGAGAGACTCTGTCAGTGGGGCTGGCGCTGGTCCAGTATCTCTGGCTAAGTGTCACACGAATGTTTGCATTGATGGCAAATCACATAAAAGCTTATAAGACAGTGGAAATGTTTTAATAGGCTCAGTTCATTAAAGCCTGTGCTTTAAAAGGCTGAGCAGGGACCATATGGTCCATCCGTGACACAGCCAGTGTCAGCAGATAGAAACCTATTGACTTCAACAGACCCCAGTGAGCCAGGTGCTATGTAGCTTGTTTTCTTAAAGAGCAGATAAAGAGTTGGTGTAGCCACAGGGGCATAGTCCAGCTCTTCAGGAAGGGAGTTTTGGTTAAGAAACATGGTACAGATGCATTTGACACTCATTTTTCCACTCTGTGGGGCAGGAGGTGGAGTAGCTCAGACGATATGAGCATGTTGAGTAGCAAACAACCAGAGCAAAACTGGGGTTGCTGGTTCTCAAACTTATTGTTCCAATGAACAGTGATCCCTGCAGAGTGCCTGTGGACCACTGGTGTTTTGGAGATCACAGGTTAGGAGCCACTAACTACCTGTGTGAAAGCAGGCACCTGGTGTCAGCTGTTACAGAAAATAAGCCAAGTGTTTCCGCACAAGTGGTGAGATGTGGTTGATGTTTTACTCATTTATGTGGCATAATGTCTTGATAACTTGAGTGATAATTAAGTCCTCTTGCTTTCATATTTTAGATGACTTGGTCCTAAAGGTTTGGACACGGATCTTTTTAGAGAATGTTCAGAGAAACAGAGGGTGCAGTCAGTGTCTAAGCATTCAGGCTCCTACCTTAGGGAAGAAGTACACATAGGCAAGGCAGATGCTTGTTTGGATCTGCATAAGCTTTCCTGTTTACCTGTGCCTTTTGTTCATGGTGTGGTAAAGTTGTATGCAAGGAGGAGGGTATTCCTGCATCCTCTGTGTACAGAAACCCTGCCTCTTTCCTTAGGTAGTGTTTCTCATGTTTTGAAAATGCGACCCTATTTTGGCTCCTCACTCTGTGAGACTCTGGCTTGCCCTCAAGTGGGTTCCTCCAGGTGAGGGAGTTCCCAGTGATTGTTGGCTGCAGGTGTAAATACTGTTCTCTTTCTGCCCTCTGACAAACTGACTGCTTTCTGCAATTCAAAGCAGCAAACTCTTTGCATTCTAATCTAACAGCTGCAGCCAGTAATTACAAGAATTCACTTTCCACATTGGAGAAGCTGAGTTGTGCAGTTCTAGGAGGCAGCAATTTCACCATAGAAGCTGAAGGCTTCACTCACACCCCAGCACTCTGCAACCATTCCCACAATGGGAAGTTCAATTTTGAGGGATCTGGGGTCTTGTGCTCCAGTTGAGTTCTTCTTGTGTGAGGTAGTTGTTTTACTTTGTTGTACTCTGACACTTTGCTGTAAATAAGGTGGTGGGTCTCTGTGGCTGTCTGGTATGTACAGATCAGTGTAAAGGAAGCCATCCCACTGTAAGAAAACAGCAAGGAGAATTTCTTAGCACTTTTGCCTGCTCATCCCAGACCAAGTGTTGTACAATCTGCCTGCACCACGATTCCTACCTTGCTTTAGAGCAGTGGGAGATTTGCAGCTGGGACAACTGAAGAGGAGATTACAGAAGCAGCAGGTTGTTTGGGTGATAGCAGCAGGACATGGAGTGGCAAGAAGTAGCTCTTGGCTTATGCAGAACGCTGTACAAACAGTAACAGAGCTGTTAGCTTGAGATTTGCACCCTGCGGCCCCCATCTGTTGCTCCTGAATTTCAGCATCAGCGTTCATGGCTTTTATCCTTCTTCCAGCTGTGCCAAGAGCTTGAATTCCCGTAGTCTCTACTGGCTAAGCTGCTCTAGAGCTGGCACTGTTAGCCCAGGAGGTTAAGCAGCCGACCCTACAGTCAATGGAAGGCAGCCAGGTTCAGAGGTAGGAGCTCTTTGCTGATGGGCAATCAACCTTATCTCTTGCCTGTCTTTGGTTTCACCTTGTAATAATTCATGTATTCTGCTATCGGTTCTAATGGAGGAATATTTCTCTTCCTAGTGATATTATAGTCAAGCCATGTTATCTCTCATGCTTTACTTCTTTTCAGTGGTTTTCTTTAACACTGCATCTTTTGCGCATTGAAAGCAGGATCCAAGTACAGAAGGACACCTTCTGTTCCCCCCCATATCTCAGAGCCATGTTATTATTGCATGTGTTGGCTTTCCTGGCAGCCCCATCTGTCTCCATCACCTCTTGTCACCTTCCATAGTAATTTCTGCTGATTAGCAAGGCCTTTATCAACTGAGGCCCTTTGGCAGCCACGTTCAGCCAGCAGTTCTGACTGTCACGAGTTTCTACTTAAGTCCTTCCCCCTCCCACCAGTGGAAACAGCATGAATCATTTCCCTCCCCTTTCTTTGTCAAGAGCAAATGGCATCAGTGTTAGGAGCTGGCACTGGCCCCCTGACTCCAGGAAATCATGGATGAAACAATCCATGGAAACTGGGATCCCCATGTGAAAGCGAGGCATTATTTTATAAGGAACACACCTCTATTTTGGCCACTGTTAGATTGCTGTCTGGTTGACAGTCACACGTACGTCCATGAGAAACATAAATTTGTTCTTCTATCCCATAGTCTTGTGTTGTTGTGTTGTATGTTTTACATTGCAAGGTGGCAGTGTGTATTTAAATACACCATTTGGGAGTTATATTGCATGACAGGTGCCTGAGTGTGGGACTCTGGGATGAATTTCACAGCATAAGCAGGTTGAGGAGTCTTATCTGATTGCACATTTACACTTCTTCAGTGTATAAAAATAAGAACAGCTATGCGTAAGGGGTAGAAGCCTTCATAAAAATACTTTAGCCACTAAATGGTGTTAGTTGCACTGGGGGAGGCTGCTTACCCCAAAAGGAGAAGCTGCACCTTCTAAGTAGACTCTCTAGGAATTCAATCTTAAGTTGAATACATTGCTTGGCACAGACCCGGTACCTCCCCGGTTCTTGGGTAAAAAGAGGAGAGAACCAACAGCACAGTAACAGAAAGATCAAGAGGCAGAAACAAGAGCCCTTTCCTGCTTTTAGGAGACAGCTGACTGATGGAGCCTCCACAGCTGTAGTTTCTATAGTTGGAGGCAGCAGATGTCTTTATAAACATAAATCAGATGAGACGTTATAGTATTTTTAACATACCTATTTGTATTCAGGCTGTCCATTGTTGAGTATTTATCATATGGTTTGCTTCTCTTAGAGCCCTCTGAAGTGCAATGACTCGAGGTGGAAGATTAAATGTGAACATGCAGTTGTCCGTCGCACCTTTTACATTGTGTTTGGATTCTTCCTAACCTCTGACAGAGAGACTGGCAATGTTCAGAGGATACCCTCAAGCTTGCAGAATCAGCAGCTGCCACATTGGCGGTCTCTGGGACAGCTTTCTTCTTCCCACTTTGTGCACCCGCTGTGTGTATGGGAGGAAACCGGGTCCTATGGGAGAAGAGGTGTGTGGTCATGGAATTAAAAGCTACATCTCTATACACACAGAGAGATGAAGGGATGACTTAAGATGTCCCCTACAACGTTAAACCTGATACTTTGCCTCTTATGCACATTAATTTCCTAGGAATAATATTTTCTTTAAAGAAAAAAGGATAAAAATAAATATTGTCGTCCTGCATTAGCAGCAGGACTGGAGCCCTATTTCTTCCCCACGTCTCTCTTTCCCAGTGCTGCTGTCTGCTGAGTCCTTCCTACACACATTCTCTTCATCCTTAGCCTGGCCTGAGCCTGGCGTGTGGGTGAATGAAAGGGGTACATGAGGTAGTGCCGTCTTACAGCCCATAGCTTCCAAGCTGAGCCTGAGGTAGGGCTGTGGTGCCTGAGGAGGGTTAGAAGAGTTGAAGTAAAACTCATTTTGTCACTGAGGGAGGAAGCAGCTCTGGATGTACTAGCATATAAGCAGGCCCCTTCCTTAGAGATGTGGAAACCACCCAGAGGAAAAGCCAAGCAGCACGCAAAGCAGCACTCCGCCCTTGCAAGGAAATTACCCATTTACAGCCACCACAGGGCTTCCCGCTTCACCTCAGTGCTGCTCAATGTGCTCCCATCCGCTGCCTCCACAAGATTTCCTTTCTGGGGGTTCTTACAAGCTGTACTCTGCTCTCTGCCTGCTGCTCGTTGCTTTATCTTGCTAACAGGGTGATCCTAGCTACCTTGTTAGTCAGTGCTTTCCCCTGCCAGGGGTCTGCATCCAGCTGCACCCACTAGGAAAACATAGAGGAGCATACAGCCCTGAAGAAGTGGGAGAATGTGAGGGAGCAGTAGGAACTCATACATGGTCTCTGGTGTTTCCTGCTGTGTGGTCATGATGGATTCAGCCAAACTTCTGCTGGCACAGCCTTTCTTCCCAGAGAAGGGGAGAAGCTGGGCATTTGGGAAGCCTTCCCTCCTTAGCGATGTGCCCATACCCGAGCAAGGAGGCTTCTCTGCCCAAGTATCCCCCCATATTTGCCCGGTCAGGGTCCGTCCCCACTGCCCATCAGAACAGGATGTGCTTTCTGACCATCCTGGTTTCCTTCTTGCCCTTTTTTTTTCTTGGCAATGCTGATCTGAGTTATTTGGCCTTCTCCAGATCTCAGTTCTCAATGCCATGGATTGGGCAGCCACAGATCTGCCCCACAGCCCCTGCGTAGCCCTTTCTAGCTTTCAGTGGCAGAGTGAAAATTCCCTTTTTCTGAGGGATAAAAATGGAAGCACCTCCTGGGCTTTGCTTCGTCCGAACACCGCAGTCATCCTGATATTTTCCATATCCATTTAAGGACTGAATGAAGACTTATCATATCCTGGGGTCTTTTTTGTACTGTATGTTTAATATAACGTTCTTTATTATATTTATCTTGTTTCTTATGTCTGAGACTTTCATTTATTATATTACTTTGAAGACTGGGCCTCCCTGTAAACTGTCTTTTTAGGAAAGTTGAGTCACATTTGCAGTAGATCTTTAATGTGTTTAAGTCTTGGGTTCCCTTATGTTTTTATATGGTCACCAGTTCTGCTTTTGACGCGTGGCTTGAACTGAAAACAGAAAAGCCAAAAAGTGCAAATGTTTCCAAAATGTCCCTTTTTCTTTGCAGTATATTTACAAAAGTTGCAAAGAAATGCAAAAATCTCCCACAGCAGCATTTCTGGAGGAGGGAAGCAGTCTGTTCTCTACAGTTACCCCGTGCCCCCTCCCAAGAAAAAAGCCTTACTGCAGTTATGCAGTGCAAGAACATTGTGATCCTGGAGAAACTAAGAAATGTTTTGTAAATAGGGATGGTTCTCCGCATTTCCTGGGGGTAGCAGCAAGAAAGCAGCAAGATTTTGGTGTGTCCAGTATCAGTGCAGGAGATGGGCATGTAGCAACCATTGTTTAAATCACATAAGCGTGGACGAATGTCTTGGATGAGTACTGAAGGATTCCCATGTGCTCTGTGCTGTTACCTTCAGGCATTGCATCCTACAGGGAAGGCTCAGCACCAACTTTGTGGTGAGATAACCACTTGGAACCAGAGAGATTGGTGGCACTCTGAAATGATGACTTTACTTCAGAGGACAAACCAACTGATGGGTTTGATCCTGAAATCAACTCTGATAAGGCACTTTCTCCTGTCTGAGACAAAAGGCTTTAACAGTTTACAGAGTAGCAGCCAGGAGGAGGAAAGGCATGCGAAAGGGGCAGAGCCTGGGAGGGTGCAGAGCCTCGGTTACTGGACTGTTAAAGGCAATGATATCATTAACCTCTCAACTTCTGTAACCATGACAAAATCAAAGCCACATATTCGGATTTGGGGTCTGATTTCATCTCATAGCCCGTTTTCTTATCCCACCATCTATGGATTAGTATCTCACTTGCCTGCTGGCAGAAGAAGTTTGGATCAGGAGGTGGTATATATGCCAGCGGTTTTTTCTACATAGACATTTCATGGACTGAATAATGCTGGCAGATACTGTTTCTACACCACAAAGATAACATATAATTTATTCTTGTCTCAATTCATTAAAAGAAATACAGCACAAAAGAAAAAGGAAAGAAAACCACCAAAAAAGGATATGAAGATAAAATCCCTTTGAGCCAAAAAAATACCAACTCCATGACATCCTTGTGTGTGGGGAAACTCAGCTCCTCGATTATTTTGATAAACTTTGCTACAAGTAGTATAACACAAAACCCAGCTATTTGTTTAATCTTAGCTGACTTGCAGAAATGTCATCCATTAAGGACACTGACGTTATTATTTTTTCACTTTAAAGAAGAAAAAAAAAAGCTTGTTTGTTTTTCTTATTATTTGGTTTCCCTCTGTAGATTTATAAGGTATCTGTCACCCAAACCTCCTCATTCCTTGTGAGCTGCTGCTCTGTGTGCAAGGCTGGGAGCACTGTGCTGGGAGGAGGCTGGGTGGGCAGCGATGGGGTTGTGATGGAGCACTGATCCCAACACGCCAGAGCAGCACCATGGTGGAACTGACTCATAACTTAGTATCTGTGCTCCAGCATAACACCAGCACTGAACAGTAACCAGATTTTGTTTACATTATTTGTAAAATAATGTAAAAACATACAGCTACTTGCTATCCAAAGTGGAGGTGATGTTCCTAATCCCCCCCCCCTATTCTCTGTTTCCTCCTCAGGTAAGATCCTGTTCCGGAGGAGCCATGTCCGAGATGTAGCTGTGAAGAGGCTGAAGCCCATTGACGAGTACTGCAGGGTAAGGAGCTCCAGGGGAGGGTGTAGAAGAGCTTCCAGGTGGCTCACGGCCATCAGCTGCACCGCGTCTTTCTCCGTGTTCACTACCAAGAGTTTCATCTGTGTTGAGCACATCACAAGGGGGGTCTTCTTTAGGAAAAGATGGTCCATCCCAAACTCCACCAAGGTTAATGAAGCAACTGTGCTGCCCATCTGAAGCACCATGTTGGTGCCTTATTTAATCAGAAAAATCCACATGCACAGTCTGCCCTGCTAGGGCTCTTCACATAAAAGCGGATTATATTTCTACTTCAGTCTTGATGAATGCAAGAGTTCAGTAGGCAAAGAGGCACAACAAAGATGGCATTTTCTTCTTTCCCTGCCCGTCTGTGCTGCAGGAGGGAAATTTCAGGTTTGCGCAGCACAGGAGATGGACTGGCTTCCAGGGGTGTTTTCTTGTAAGAAGTGAAAGCCTGGAAATTTATGGCAGGGCAGAAAAGCCTGCTGTGTGGAAAAGAGGGTTAAGTGACCTGGTCTTTCCTTTCCAGCGTAGACTTCATGATTCAATCATAATTGATCCTCTGACAGTAGATTAAAAGTTATTTCTACGCAGAACCGATACCTGACTTTTGGGGGGATATTGAGCACCTCAGCATATAATTTAAAGACCATACTTCCTCTTTTCATTCCCATGGGGTTTTGTTTCCATTTTTAGAAAGTCAGAGGACCAGGTGGAGGGGAAAAACTCCAGTCCCAGTCAGTTTGCTCATCCACAATGGTGAGCAGATCACTGCGGTGCCTGGGGCACACTGCAGGCAATGATGACATGGCCCCAGCAAACCCCTGCCTTCTGCATCACCCGGACAAGCGAAGTCTTATCTCATGAGATCAGGCTTTCTACATTACAATTAACACGCTGTCTTCCTGCTGATGGCCAAGCGGCTGCTTTAAAATGGTCCCACCGCGTTTCCAGCCTCCCTCCTTCAAACAGGAACTGTCCGCGACACGAGCAGCCGGGACGAATGTCAGGGTTCACCCAGCAGATGCATGGCAGAGAAAGCAGTGATTTACTTGGTGGGGAGCCCCCGCCCCAGGCTGGAAGCTGCTTATCTGGGACCCCATTGTCTACGCCCAGACGGCCCCAGCCTGGCGTTGCCCTGCCACTCACCTCCAAAGAGCGTGGCGTCACCAAGCTGGTGCACATGGGTCTTAGTGGGACCTGTGAATGGAGTCACACTCCCCTCTTCGGCATCATTTCCTTTTTTTCTGCCTTTCTTTGCCTGTCCAGTGAGTGTTTTGACTCTTTAAGAATTGTTCAGAGCTGTAGAGCAAGAGCATTGTTTTGAGAGGTTAATCCTGCTTGTCTGAAAGAGGAGCACAAAGCTTGTGTCATAGAATCATAGAATGGATTGGGTTGGAAGGGATTTTAAAGACCATCAAGCTCCAACCAGCTATCGTGGGCAGGGTTGTCCCATGCTGGCCCTAAAATGAATAGGCAGACAACATGCTGAGTTAAAAAAAAAAAAAAAAAGGAATGATGTGGGTGTAGTTGCTGGAGAAAATCTGATGTGAGAGAGTGAAATGAATACATGGGACAACAGGGCTTTGTCCACTGCAATCTGTGAGGATGTAGAGGAGTCAGGCAGCTTCAGATGCAAAGTTTGTGATAATTATTTTTGCCAGATGAGGACTCTCTGTCTATTTCACCTGGAAAGATGAAGCACAAATGTGCCCTGGGAAATGCATGGGGCAAAAGCTCAACCATTTGTTGTTTTGTTGCAGGCTGTCTCTGACAGAGCGCAACAATTTGCATGGCTGAGAAGCAGGTCTGACTTCTGGTTTAATGTGTTGTGGTTCCTGCTGGGGGCATGGGAGCAGGGACAGGCAGGCAAAAGCTGTCTCACAGTTTTTGGGACACTGGCAATATGGGGAGCCCGCGCAAAAAGTATTGGCCAACAGCATGGGCCTTGTGGCCCTGTTGGGTTCTTTGCTGCTGTGCCAGCTGAAGGCATGGCATCACAGAGATACCCAGGCCACTGCTTTTGGTAAAGCCTCAGGAAGCTTTAAGGTTGTGATGAGAAGTGGAGTGGGACATACAGGGAAATATTTCCAGGGCATTTCTCTGTGAGCATGTGAAAGTGAAGTTCTGGATGTCTGATGTGTAACCTGAGTGAGTTAGCAAACAAGCTCAGCTTTGTCTGTAAATGTGTGCTGCCCACTGGATTTGATGTCTCTGGATGATTTCCCTCCTAACTCTAGGCTTGGAATTAGCCTAGTGTGATTGAAGGTCTTCTGGGCTCCATGGGTCTGGTTTTCTTAATTTTTTTTGGAGTTTCTGATGATGTGAAAGCAACACCAACTTCACAGCCTTGTCTTGCTGGGGACATTTTATTTGGTAAGCCTCTGATCTCCCAAACACACCTCCTGGGTGTGCCTGTCCACTATGCATCACCCTGTATGGAAGAAAGACCAAACCACCATGCTCTCCTTCCTCAGTCCTCTGGGAAGACCCAGGGCAGCATCGCAGGCTGGCATCTGCCAGTGCTGACTGAGGGAAGCGTCTCTATGCTGGGAAGCTTTGAAGAGATGAGTCCCTTTGTCATAAATACTTCATTTTGCCACATACTTTTATGCTGTCCCAGCTGGAGGTGGATTTATCTTGAAGCTTATGGGCTTTTCCAAAGTGCCCAAATGCATACCACCTAAACAAAAATTAAATGAGCAGATCACACCAACTCCAGGAAATATTAGTATTTCCTTTATACAAGTTTACAAGTTTACCTGAAGAGTAAGGAAAAAAACCATAATTGCCTCCCTCTTGGTCTCTCAGTCCAGGCTCTCTTTCAAGATTTTACCTTTCTCTAAGCTAAGGCTGAATTAAAATGGAATAGTCGTTAGTCCTGGTCAAGAATGAAGGGTTTAAGTGGAAATCTTTTGAACTTCATCAGTCATTTTTACCCTATCTTTCAGAATCCTGATGTGTGTAGACCAGCTGCAGTAGTAAGAGTTAATTATTTGCAATGTGCCTTTTGGTACCTGGTGTAGAACTTACTTTCCAGCTTCTTATGGCCCTTTCATGTCAGAGCCCTTTCTATGTGTCAGTCACTTCCAAAATTGCACCCTTTTTCCACCTCATCTCAATGCTTTATTTATTCTCACATCTCCCTACTTCTCCAGTCTGAGTCACTGCCATGCGCCCTTCACCCAAGTCTCTAGCATCACAGAGTAGTATCACAGAGTCATTTGAGTTGGAAGGGACCTTTGTACGTCATCTAGTCCAACTCCTCTCCAGTGAACAGGGACACCTACAGCTCTGACTGTCAGTCTGTCAGTGTTTGCCATCCAGCCTCCACAATTTGTTTCTGGGGGGTTTAAGCTTGGGGGAAATGTGAGGCTCTCAACAAAACAGATGCAAAAAGTATTTTCAGATAAGTAAAATTATTTCTCTGTTCTGAGAAGTGAACTACGGTAATTGCACTTTCCCTCTCAGTGAACTCATGACCATTCCTAAACATCTGCCACAACCAATTATCGTTAATTAGGATGATAAGCAGTTGAGAACAGGATACGTAATATGAAAAGTCAGGGAGCTGTAATCATGCAGTAGTCAGCTGTCTGTGTGTGCGGAGCTGGGATTAACCCCACTGAGCACAGGGAAGCTGGGTGCCTGATCCCACTCAGTGTGCTGCGGGGAGGGCCTGTGCATGATTCACTCCTCAGAGCTGGGTGTCTCCGATGGGGCAGATAGATTCCCCCCCCAAGAGTGCTGGCCCTCCTCCAGTGGTTGTACAAGTGGTTACGCAAGTGTGACCAGTCTCCAGTTTTGGACGCAAAAGGTTCAGCAGGGTGAATATCCTTGTATGCATATCCACACACCTCCTGCGTATCTCCATTCATGTGTGTCAGTGCATCTGGTTTTTATAAATGTATCTGCGTTAAATGCAACACGCAGCACTCAAGGCACGCTTAAATGCTGTGAGTTTCCTTACCCACATGCATGCATTTTAATGTAATAAATTCCCACTGAGCTGTTTGCAGTCCATGTGACCCACAGCACCGAGCTCTGGCCTGCACCCCGTGCTGTGCTTTGCTGTGGGTGCTGTGTGAGGCAGACAGCTGGTCGTGCTGGGTGCCGGGGGCTGATTGCTAACGCCCTGCCTGACGTGACAGCTTTTCTAATAGCTTTTCCAATCACCTGCATCTCCATGAGACTGTCTGAAACCTGTAATATAGAGAGACAGATGTCATTACAGGCTGAAATAGCACATAAAAGCATATCTTCTAAGGAGTGTGTGAGGTCTAAGCAGTGCATGTCCGCCTTCGCCTGCCAAAGAAGGAGCCTCACTGATAACACTCGGCAGTGGTGCAAGGATGAATTCTGCTCACTGGCACTTTTTATCTCTCACCTTTCCTGTGCAAGTTCCTTGCTGTTTCTGGATGTGTGCTGTTTGTAACTGCATGTATTTACCTCTCTTTTCTGCTTACCAGGGAGAATGTCACATCCTTATCCTTTCCATCCTTTCACCGTCTGTTTTCCTCTTCTCTCCTTGACCTCTCAGTCCTGCTTTTAGCCTGCTGCAGCTCTGCCATGGAGCCATTTTGCTGGAAAGTGTATTTGCCCAAATGTGTATTTCCCCCTTGCAGAGGAGCAGAGGTGCTGCATATCTCCTCAATGTGTTTTTTGTTCACTCTGAAGTCACATTGCTCTTGGCTTGCTAACAGGCAGACGTTCTGTGTTTGCTGTTTCCCAAATTAGCATTGCTACTCCACTGTCCAGAATCAACCAGCTCAACCTGGTTTTACTCCTTTATTTGCACTTTCTTACCCTTCCTTAACATTCTTTGCTCTTTCTATGGGTTTTGTTCTTTAGAAACAAATACAAATTGATTGTCTGCAGACTTTACACCTAAGCTCCCCCAAAAACATGCCATGGCAGGTTATTATCAGGTGGTTTTCATTTCACCTCCGTGCTCTGGGCTGAAAATGGCAGCGCTCCTGGAGGTGATTCTGCAGCAGGAGAGCCAGCCCTGCCTCAGGGCCACCATGTCCCCAGGGTCTGTGAGCTGGTAGCTGTGTGTGGAACAGCTTCAGCTCTTTGTTTCTTGTCCACTGCTCTCTGCCTGGGAAAGAGAAGAGACAAGGAGGACCTTTCCAGTTAGAATCATAGAATCATCAAATCGTTTGAGTTGGAAGGAACTCTTGAAGGCCATCAGGTCCAACGCCCCTGCACTGAGCAGGGACACCTACAGCTCCCTCCGGCAATCGGAGCCCCATCCAGCCTGGCCTTGGGTGTTTGCAGGAACGGGCAGACTGCCTCTCTGGGCAGTCTGTGCCAGTGCCTCACCGCAATTACTGTAAAAATTTCTTCCTTATATCCAATCTAAATCTCTCCTCTTTTAGTTTGAAACCAGTTGTCCTCCTGCAGCTCACAATGACCACGATGCTCACCTTAATGCAGGTCAGAGGGGTTAGATTTATTAAAGCTTCCATTGATTTAGAAACATAAAACAACACAGCAGCTTGCTGGTGTGCTCCTGCATCACTGAAAACCCACTCTGTGCTCTGATAGAGTACTGACATCTGTAGCCTGTTTTTTAGGAAGGGCAAATACCTGCAACATGTAGGGAAGTGATGTTTCTTTGAGAAGGTGTCTGATGTCCAGGACCCCCTGTGATACATTTAACTCGGGTATTTACGTTTCTCTAGTAATGATATATATCATTTGCTGTTGGCCCATTGACTGCACAAGATCAAGCCCTTAGAGATTTCAAAACACACTGTAGATATTAAATATCTGAGCCTCGTAACCTTTCAGCAGATTAGGTAAGTGTTATTGCTCAGCATTTTAAATGGGTAACAGAAGATGTATCCCTGCTGAATTTCATGGAATGAGGTTAAGTAACCTGCCCAAACCAAGAAGGGTGTTAGTAACGGAGCCAGCAATGGATCTTGGCTCCATACGCTGCTCCTCAGACAGCAGTGCTGCTCTGCGTAAGTCTTATCTCCTGCTTGGGATTCAGCTGAATAAAATGTGCTTTAGTGTCTGAGGTGGTGCAGCGTTTCTCTCTCAGCATGCCATAATCATTACTGTTCCCGGGCAGTTGCTGGTTTCCCAGTATTATTCCTGTTTATATGCACCAGGAATAAGGGCAGAGAGCTCACACCTTTGTTGTACTGTTGAGCAAAACAGCAGGATTGAGTGGATAGCAATGGAGGCTGAGGTGTCTTTCATTCAAAGCAGAGGATTTCAGTTTTTCGTCTGTTAGACTTGATCCTGCATTAGCTGTGTAGGCATGCCCCAGCTACTGCCAGGCTTCTGCCACTGATACTGCTTCCTTGTAACAAGGTTTCTGCTCTGTAGCACAGTTGCTTGTAGCTGTAAGTCAGCTGCTCCTTCATAGTCTTGCTGATATCACTTGAATTTTCCCTGCATTTGTATAATGTCCCTCAAGCAGAGAAATGTAAGCTGTAGACCTGGAAGCACTCATCTTGTAGTTTCAGGCCACCTCAAACAGGATCAGGTTGCCTAATACTAGAAACTGCTGCTTCAGATAAGGATTTTTATTTTGGGGGGCTGTTTTCCTTGATGTCCCCAAGCAGAAGTAGTCTTGGAAACAAATTTGTTCTCTTCTGAAGTTTGCCTAGACGCAGACACATTAGCAGACTGCCCATCCTACCTTCATGCTTTGGCTGGGCCTCTTTGGCTGTCTGACCAAGATAAAACAGATGTCTCATGGGTTAGTATAACCAGTTTGCCCTAATGCACCTTCGTTTAGCTCTGCTGTAGTTTTTCATCCATCTCTCAAGATTGTTTGTCCTACTCCCAGCTAGCAGATGAGCCAGGCAATCTCATTTTGTCAAATGGATTTACAGCACTTCTAAGAAGTTTGGTCTATATTTAACCTGTGGCCTATTTTCACCATAACTTAGCACAGGGGAAGGTTAACTCCAGCTTCTTCTCCTCTCCTAATGGTCACTTCTGCAGTAAATCTCAGAATTATGACACGTGAAGCTGCTGTTTGTGGGCTGCAGATGGCTGCGTGGCTTCCTTGGGCCCTGTCTGGCTCTAGAGCTTGGGCAGCAAATTCACAGTGTGATTCTGCCTTGTGTGTTTGCCTCACCAGTTTCCAGTCCACTTCCACGTAGCGTGGTTCTTCCTAAATTATACTCACTATTGCTGTGTGTGACGAGTGCTGCATATCTGCATCTTGCAAAGCGCACGGACATTGTTAGCCAGGATGCACTGCAGTGAAGCTGCCTTTGTGCAGAAATAGCCTCTGGGTCTTTTTTTTTTTTTTTTTTTTTTTTGCAGGCAATTAATCAAATTCCTTTCCTATTAATTTAGGAACAAATTGTGTGCTTTTGTTTGTTTGTTTTCTAGCAAACTCTGCTAAAACAGAAAAATGTTGACAGTGCTAAACAGAAAGCTTTATGGGGAACATTAATCCATTGTATGAGTGGGTGTTGAGTCCGCAGATTTTCATTGCTTGCATTTGTATGCATTGGCTTAAGAGCTTCTAAGCCCTAGCCACATTGCCTTGAGGTACTGTGCAAACCTGTCACAGAGTCCCTGCCACAGAGTAGTAATCATTTCAGTGTAATGCTTTTGCTGACATGGTCCAAATTCTGCTCTTGGACACGTAGCAAAAAGTGACATTGGCCAACTCAAGGTACCATCCCTTATTGGAATTCATCACTTCCTACGTGACATTTGCAGTCAGGTTGTGCAATTCCCTTTCTTCTCAGGTAAGTAGCTGGGCCTGATGCTTTCCTTTTCTATTTCCATCCCCTGCCAAGACTGTTTTGCCACTTCTTGCTTTGTAGTTTAGATACTTGAGGCCATGTTGGTTTTTTAAGTGCTTGTCCCTCCCTCTTGATTTCCTTTGCAGGCGCTGGTTCGACTTCCCCCTCACATTTCACAGTGCGATGAAGTCTTCAGGTTCTTTGAGGCTCGCCCAGAAGACCTCAACCCTCCAAAAGAGTAAGTGCTGCATGCATTTCCAGTTCTTCTTGGTTGGCTGGAAGAAAGATGAAGGTCATTCACTTAAATGCTACTGTAAGTGTGGGAACAGACTTTGTAGCTTGCAAGCACTACCGTAGAAAATGCCCAGCAATTACATATAACCACTTGGGTGTGTGGAGGACAGAGAAGTCAAGCAGCCCTCAAACGCATTTTTCAGGCATCCCCCGCCCACTTTTGCATTGTTTCTTGCTGATGCTTCTAATGAGGGAACCTCCCCTTGCTTGTGAGTTTTACCTGATAATTATCACCAAGGACTCATTTAGTTGGCACAGCGGCAGGGGGAAATCCTGCCAGTAAGTACTCAGCTAATAATTACCAGCTGCTTCTTTAAATGTACTCCTGCCCACAGATATTTAGTTATCTGAAGGGAGCAAGATTGTGGTCCAAATCCAAAATTGTCTCTGGAGAGCCTATTCTTCCTAAGCAGGAAGCTAAGAAAAAGACTGGGAAAAGAGTTTCCATTGAACACAAAACAGAATCATAGCCTTTACCTTGGAATAGACAGGCTGATTCATGGTCATATTGTCACAGTTCAGAGAACTAATTTATCCAGGGAAAGCATTGGCAAGAGAGTATTTACAAGCAACTGTGCTGCCTTGCATGATATTCCCTTTTCTCCTGTATAACAAGCAGGATATATTTTGTTGTGCTCCTCAGTAATATGTTTTGGCTTGGTCCCATTGTGTCTTGTGCAGCTTTGTGGCACGATCTGAAATCTGATTGTAGGCAGTGTTTCTGTAATTTGGTTTCACCTGTTAATACAGCCCAGTAGTAATCTCAGAATCACGGAATCGTTAAGGTTGCAAAGACATTTAAGATCATCCAGTCCAATAGAAAATGGATATAAAGTTTGAGGGGGTTGTTTGCCACTTTGGTGCATGCAGTACCTGTAGACAGCAGAAAGCTTTGCATTGACTTCAGCTGTCTTATGTTGGACCTGTAGTTGATGTTAGTGTAGAGGAGGGGACGTTCGCAGCTTGATTTCCAAACTTTCTCTGTTGTGTATGTGTGGCTTTGATCATATTGGCATTTGTACTGAAGCAAGTACTACTAGTGCAGCTGAGAGCAAAGCCTTTTTGTTTGTGAAATGAGAAAAGAAGCAGCTTTAAAATGAAAAGTCTGCAAAAAGAGCTGCTCTTTCTTTCTGGACAGGCTTGCTTTGGAGAAATTTCTGGGGTGAGCAGGGAAAATGAAGTGGTGTGTTCATTGTTAAATGCGCTGCAAACTCAGAAAGTATTGCAGCAGGGTATGTCTACACTCTGGAACCTACAGACAATCATGATTTTCATTTAAGTCTAGTAAAGAAGATTTGCAGAGGTTGTTTAATTCCACAATTTCTGTCTCATTCAAGGGGACACCCACATGTGCCAGTCAGACCCCAGAGAAGGAGTAGGCTCTCCAGGGTTACGGGAGGCTTGCCTGGAGGATCCCACATGGACCTCAGGAATCTGCATTTAATGCTGTTTAACACTCCTGTCTGCTTTCTGTATTGATTCCAACCCTGTGGCATTAGGCTTGAGTAAAACAGTCAGGACTGGACCCTACAGGCAGGGCACTAGCAGTTATGTCTTTCTTTCTCTTTTCCTTCCTACATTTTGTTGAAGGCCTTTTGCTGAGCTCCCAGTTCAATGGCATTGAAGCAGCTTTCAAGTTACCCATTTGCACCCCCTAGGAAAAACAAAAAAGCCTAAATTTTCTCAGCCCGGGCTTTGCAACTTATTCCAGCCTAGTAATAAGTGTGATTTATTTCCCTGGAAAATGTAGAGCAATAACCTGATTAAATCTCACTTCACTAATGTCTGCAAGACATTAATCTAGCTGGGTTTAAACAAATCCTACCTCGTCTTCTGTAAGCAAACAGATCTTAGTGAAGGTGTCTAAGGTTTCTGCTGGGAGCGCTTCACAAAAGATGTATTGTTGAAACTGAAGATTATTCTCTACAAAAAGATGATGTAAAAGCCAATGGAAACATCTCAGTGTTTTTCTTCTGTGGACTGAGGAGGGAGGGAGGAGGTGTGGGGCTCACTGGACCTCTGCGTAGGGTCCGGGAGAAGGACACCTCCAGGGAGATCCTCAGCCTCTGCACGAAGGATTGCGGTCCGACAGAGAAATCCCTGATTCATTCCCTTGTTTTGTACTCTGCCAAGCCCCTCCAGAAGGAACGAGCCAGCACTGCCTGAGCCCTGTGAAATCAGCCCTCCGTAGACCTCACTCACAGCCCCATTATCTCACTGGGGGTGGTAGGGGGTAGCCTGAGGGCAGCATCAAGGCTACCAGAATTATTTTCTCTTTATTCAGCTGCTTCTTTTAGCGCTCAGTGCAGCGATTGTTCATGCAGTGACGATGTAGCATACACATGGCACCCAACTGGCTTTGTTAAAGGAGAGCAAATGTCACCAAGCGAGGGATTCAGCCACCGAGGGATGGCAGAATGGAGTTGCTTGCGCTGCTTTTGTGTCTTCTTTCTGTGCACAGCAAGAAGGGCTTTAGTTTCGGGATCGCCTGCTCTGTCTTTCTGCAGAAGCTCATCTTCGTAAGACAAAGCCTGACCTGGAGTTCAATTAGCTGACCTCCAGGAGTGAATCCCTCACTGCCCCCGCATGCTCTCCTCTCTGGGCTGCGGCCGTTTGGCTTGCAGGCTGCTCCCTGCAGGGTCGTTTCCTACTACTGCTGTACTCTGTGCTCTGGTCTCCCACGGTGCTGAGCAACATGCGATCCAGCTACAATAAAAGATGGAGGCTTCCAACACAGTTATAAACTGGCCGGTTTGTTGGGTTGGATTTGCTGCTTAGGTTTTCTGTTTCCTGTTTTGGTGATGGTCCAAGCTTTCGAGTTCTGTGACAACAGGCAGAAGGTATTCCATTCAGCACCACTAAACCTCTTCCTTCTCCAGCAGCTTGCAGGCAGAGTTGGAGAGGTGTCTCTAGAGAGCATGGCTGGTCTGTGCCTACAGCGATGCTGCAGCTGGGCCAGGTAGCTCACAGCAGCAGGTTCGTTTTGTGCAGCATGGGGTAGGCCTTCAGATGACACTAAATCCTCTGTGGCACAGTCTGGGAGCTCTCTTGGACCATTCCCCATGATGAAAATATGTCCTTTGTAAGAGAGCTAAGGGAAAAGTTACTGTTAAGAAAGAAGAAAGGGCTTTTTTATATTTTTCCAGTATTCTACATTTAAACACCATGTCATTGAAAGCCATTCATTTACTGGATGCTTCTGTTAATAATTATAATTACTAGTAACTAAGCCAGAGGTAGATTAATTTCAGACTTCTACTGGGGATTTGGGTTTGAGGCTAAGGTCAGGCCAGGGCTCACGGTCAACAAACAGAATCTCAGAAACCATTTTTTAATTATTCTTTTTTTTAACAAAAAATAACAGAAATACCCAAAGAGGAGTATTAATCAATTCGACATTGCATATGGTCTACTGCTTTTAGGGCATTTTTGCTGTTTGATTCAAAATATCACAGCCAGACTGGTCATGTGAGTGTTCATTCTCCTTTCTGGTCTCACTCCAGTATCAAAACCAGACTGAGATCCATCAGTGCATTTCTGCAGTCCTCCTCCTGCAGAAATTCAGGCAGGCTCAAACAAGGTTTCTGTTTAAACCACCAATAATAACCTTAACAACTGAGTTTAAAGCAGCATTTATTATCTGAGAATATTTTATAGTGAAAGTCATAAAGTGATTTTGAGACAATATGCAAATCCAGACAAAGTGGGGCACTTACTAAGTACACAAAGTAATATTCTGTGGGTTGATGCAGAAAATGCACTTACTAATGACAATTCCTTTACTGAAGTACAGAAATTTATTGCATAGCTCTGGGCTTTGTCCATCGTATGTCTATCACATAAATCCTAGTGTCCCACTCCAGGTCCCATGCAGATTTTAGGCAGTAACTGTGAACACAAGTTGGATTCTCCCTTTGTTCTACACCTATTACAAAATTCTTGTAAGGAATCTGAAAAGAAGCTGCCATGGTAGTACATTAATCATGTTTTAGTGTGTGAGTTTGGAAGTATTAAGGTACAGTTCCCCAATAGCCTTGTTTTCTATCCATTAACTTGACTGTGTTACATATGACTATTCCAGGTTCCCAAACAATCTGCCCTGCAGTATCTAATGAAAGAGGAGGCAAGTTTTTCATCTGTAGAACATCTATCTTTATTCTCAGTTGTTTGGTATTAAGTTAATCATTTTTCTTGCATTCCATCCATTTAGAACAGTGTTTCATGACATGTTTGGGAGTGGAGTCTCTGAGCAGATGTGCTGTAAGGAAGGCCGCTGTTCTTTGTTTTGGGATTGATCTTTCTTACAGGGCTTACAGTAGAGAGCATTCTCCCATCATTTAGGAATGCAGTCAGCACCATCTCACAACAATCAGCATTTCAGTCCCTGCTTGGTGGTAGTACTGGGATCTCTCGATGAATGCTTTTTTTTTTCAGGAAAATTCATTGCACTTGAGAGACGCGGAATGGAAGTTAATTTCCCTAAGAAATGCAAAATCAGCAAATGATGGAAGTTTTAGTTTTGTGTGATTCACCATCTGGGAAGCAAGTCATAATACACAGAACATGGAAAAAGAAAGACGTGTCTGATATTTATCTGAAAAAGTTGACACGAAGATAAGACAGTTTAGATCCATTGTTCTGATGGGAGAAGAGTTTTATATTTTCAAAAAATTGCTCAATCACCTTTGCTGAGATTTGGGCAGGTAAGGATGCAGCAACCTGTGAAGGCTGTTTGCCAAACACCTTGCTTGGCTGCCCCTCCCCAGCCATCCAGTGTCATGGATTGCCGTGGGAATGAGCTGCCACTGGTCTCTGAGCATCTGGGTTCGGTAGGGCACCAAATGTGCCTTTTTTAGAAGTGCATTTACTCCGAAATGTTTATCCTCAGCACCCAAATTGGTTGTGAAAATGGCTTCGTGAAAGTGCTTCACAGCATCCTGCCCATAGTGTGGGATGGCAGAAATCTGTGACTGTGGTGAGTCTGCTGCCCCAGGAGCACCGCTGGGTCCCGGTAATGCGAGGTCACCATCAGATGGTCCCCAGATACCCCTGCTGGCTGCTGGCCTCCATCACCACCTGCTGCCGGGATCCTTGGGAAGGTCTTACTCAGAGATGGTTATTTTAAAGCCAACACATGGACAGAGAACTCTCTAGGTATGGAAAAAAAAAAGAAATAACACACGCACGACTCATCCTCTTTAGTTTCACATGGGAATTTCCCCTTTTGTTTGCAACAAATAAATGATTTGGGCTGCAATATCAAATGGAAGGTATTGAAACTCACTGCTGGCTGCAGTCTCAGTGGTAGCAGGAGGTAGTGCAGCCTGCCCGAGAGAGGATTTGAATCTTTTCGCTGCTTGGCCAAAAAAATAAAAGAGAAATTGCGTGTAGATAAATATCACACAATAAATGTTGGGGAAAAACAGAGTGCATGTTAAGCGAAATAGATTCAGCAACCGCACGCACACACAAAAAAAACCAACACCAAAAACCCAACAACAAAAAGATGTGGAAGAATGGCAGTTGGAACAGCATACAGCACTGCTGTTACTGTACAGCAAGAGCTTGTATTCCTTGCCTTCAGTATCACATTTGGACTTGTGCTTGCTTTGTAGATCTGTCTGTGAAAGGACACAGGGTTGAGATGAGCAAAGATATCTCAGTGAATGCCACTTGGCACCGGCTGTCCAGCACACAGAAATAGCTTTTGCCTGGATTGGGTATGACCACACTGCAGGGTTTAAAAGTGGTGTGCTGTCACGGGCACAGGATGGATTTAAAATAACCAGACTTGTTCTGAATGCATCCGAATGTAACCGAAATCAGAGCGTTGCCAGCAGGCTCCTGCTTTGCTGATGCTGGGAACTGGCTCGTCTGGACCGAGCGTAGCAGTAGTGTCAGAGTTAGTAAAGGTTTACAAATCTGAGACAAGTCTTTTTCTTTCTCTACAGAAAAGATTTGGGACTAAAGGGGCATTTTGAAAAGCCGACGTTGCCTTTAGCAAACCTAAATGCCAGGGCTGTTGGCTTGAGGGCCTTTTTCCTGTCCAGTAATTTTTCTTCATATCCTAAAGGAACAATCACTGCTGATAATTTGCTGATGCCTGTTTTGTAGATTAGAAAGTAATAGTTCAGTTAATGTTTAAATTAACCCATGAAATTCCTTCCTCCTAGATAAATGAAGGTTAGTGGTTAATGGAGGGGATTTGTAAGTCTCCTCTTTTTGGCCTCATTTACTTGTTTTGTGATATTGGAAAGGCCTCTTCCATCTCCTGGCTGTAGAGGAGCTGGGACACCTGTTATCCCAGAGCCAGTGAAATGGGATCTTCTAAAGCCTGTGTGTAGGGACTGGTGATGCTTGCTTTGACACCCCAGAATGGGGCAGTCCCTTGGCGTGGATTACCAATGTGGATAAGCACACTGAAAATATTTAGGTCTATGTAAGGAGCAAAGCATCTGGCATTGCTGTGCCTGGTGAATGAACCTGAGACTGAGGAGAGGAAGAGGGATGGGAACTTCCTCATCTTATCTCCATTCCTTGCTGCCAGCGAGCCCCTGCCAGCAGGTTAAGTGCAGCACTGGATGCCTGTCACCGCTGACTCACCGCGGGAGGAATGGGCTGGGGTTTGCTTTGCACTAACACGACAGAGTGGAGTAGAGCCCCTCTTATCCCCCCTGTGTCACGTCTCTGAAAAACAAGAATAGGCAGCTCATGCTATAAACGTAATTATATAACGGAGAAGAATCCAGCTTGTCATTGCCATGTCTATATATAATATTGCTCAGCTATTGTTTAATGAAGATCTTTTTCCACTCCACGGAGGAGAGCGCTGGGGACAGACGTGCTCAATGGGTCGTTTGCTGCCAGGGTGATAAATTATCCCCTGTTGGCGCCTGGGGTCAGATGGGACTTCTTGCTGCCCTGTGCTTCCTATTGTTGATTGCTGTGTAATTCTGATGCTGCTTATCTGGAGGCTCCCTTTATTTTCCATGCTGCTGCAGATGAGTGGCCTCTCAGGTTATAAAGAGTGTTCTTCTCTTGTACCAGAGCCTAGTGTAAATATATATGCAATTCTGAACCGGTTGGGGGCAATATAAGATGTCCCACTAAATTTGATAAGGTTTAATCATGCTGTGCATGCTATCCTAGATATAACAAGGGAAGGTGTTGCTTAAAGTGTGCTTTAATGCTGTGTAATACAGGCCAAACGGATATGATGCCTCAAATTTATTTAATGTGGAACATTTCAAGCAGAAGTGATGCTCCTTTGTAAACAGGACTTTAAACTCTGGCATTTTCAGCACAGCTCTTTGCATGCAGTAGTTGCCATTGGACAGGAGGATGGGGCTTGGTGTTTCATGTCCACAGCGTCCTGCATTCAGCTCTCAATGCTGTTGCTGGTTAAAACCTTGTTTGTAGCAAGCCCTAAAAGAAAAGACGTTTGTGGCAGTAGGGGGCCATGCCCTGGAGGGTTGCACATATCTGAGATGCTCTGTTTTGCACTGTCCATCTCTCAACTGAGGTGGTGGGGATCCCTCTTTAGGACTGAGATTGTATAAAAACACCAGATCTTGAATGGCTCTGGCCGTATAAGACACATTGATCTATTGGTAGATCCATTTCCACCCTTTCCATCTTCATGACTGGTGTGCCTCTGACTGTCTTTCAAGCTGGCTGTGCCCAGAAACACAAGCAGAGGATCAAATAACAACATGTTTTGACTCCAAACTCTGGAGTGACTTATCATGTTATCAAAGCTTTTGATTTAATTGAAATTTCACAGATAACCCTAGACCTGCTTTTAAGTGCAGACTCAAGAGCCGGTGGGAATTCACTTAAAGCCCTCCTCCTGCCCCTTTTAGTGCTTGCATTTTTGTTTAGGAGGTTTATGGAAGGGATTTGCTACTGCTTATCTCCAGCTAGAGCAGTGTGTCTGGGTTCAAAGATACCCTTTGTGTTTGGGCCACCTTCTTTTTCCAGTTATACCAGAGTTTGATTGGAATGACCCTGTCGACAGTTAATGGACTTTCTGAGATTTACACTGATGTAAGGTTGCAGAATTCATTGTGTTAAAAGTAGAATTATTCCCTTCTTTCCATTCACGGCTCTTAAAACAATTGGCCTAAGCTAGGAAAGCTGTTCATTTAAACAGACCTCAGATGTGTTCTGAATAGGGGATTGACTGTGGCTTTGCAATGCTTTAGTCTAATCTAATAAATGCTGGTTATTTGCTAGATTCTTGCAAGCTGTATTTGCTTCCCAGCTCCAAGAGGTTTTAATAGCCACTCCAGTAATGCTGACTGCAATGCACTGTGGTGAACCTCAGAACATTGTATATGTCTGATTACATTTGCTTTCAATTACAGTCTTGTGGTCTTGAAAAATCAGAGTAGTTCAGGCTCATTTGGGAACCATCACAAAAAATCACTGGTAACCTGAGATACCCAGTGCTTGAAAATACAGAAGAAAAAAATGTTGGGGGACAAAATGCTTTATGAGAAGAAACCCATCAACTGTGGGGTTAGGATGGCAGGGCTGAAGGGCACCATATCTAACAGATAAAGCTTTTCCTTTCCCATCCAAGCGTGCAGAGAATGAAGTGACAGTGACTTATACCAGAAACAGATTTTGTCAGAGACTTGAACCAGTCACGGTTCAGCAGTGAATCAGCAATGTTGCCATAGCTTTTGTTCTTTTTCTATTGAGTAGATCCTCATCAACATTGTCCTCTCTTGGCTAGACCTGGTTGGAGCTGTAGAGCTAAGGAGGATATTAAGATGAAATTTGCCTTTCATCAGAATACAAGATCTTGTGGAGATGTCAATTATCCTCCAAGTCTGGGTAGAAGTGGAGTTTTCATTAAAAAGTTTTACCAAAAATGAGTATTTGGCTTCCATTTGACACATGGTCCCCAAATTTGGGTAACTTTCATCACCTCTGCTGAGCAGCAGAATGGCTGTTGAGCAGACATACTCCTTGGGGCATTATGAATGTTTGCTAAATAAAAGAGCAGGGAGGGTTTCACAGTGAGACAGCCCAGCTACAGCCCTGGCACCAGGAGTGGCACAGTGAGATTCTCACCCCACGTGTGGAGAATGACTTCAGATAAAACAAATGGAGGAGCTTTTAATCTGTAGTGGGGACCAGTGCGTGTTACCAGTGATCCACATTGCATTCTTTAAGACAGGACTTTTCAGCAATATATCTCCCCAGTTTGGATAAACGTCGGTATTGGAACTGAGCACTTTCCGCAATCCCAATAATGAGTTTCTTCCGGTTGTGCATAAACTCTGCAATCCCTGTGTCAGTAACCTGGGTGTTGAGGCATCCGGATGAGCCTGGATCAATTCCTTCACCTTCATGTCCATCTTATAATGAAGCTGAGGGCTGTGGGGCATATCGAGAAAGCTGCAAGATTCATTCACATCTCTGCAAACAGCTTTAAACTCTTCCAGCAAGAGGTCAGGAGAAAAGTATCCTATTGTTAGCTTGGTTGCCTCAGTGCACAAAGCCAGCCTCTGTTGGACAGGCACTAACAATGTTAGTAATGCTGGTGATGCAGCAGTGTCATCCCCTGGGGGAGGAGGAACTCCAGCCGAGCTGCTCCCCAGCTAATGGGTTCCTCTGCTGACAAATGAGCTTCTGTTCATCTTCATTGTTATTGGGTTTGTGCTCATCTGTGTCTGCTGTCTGTGTGCTGGGGAGGCTCTGGAGGTGAGCCGGGGCTTTGGGCAGAGCAGCAGTTGGGGAGAAGGCCTCGAATGCCTTTGGTAAAGCAGTGTGTTGGAGTGAGCAGCTGGAAGGAGTAGGAGTTCCACAGAGGAGTGGAGATAAAAGGAGGCTTTCAGGCAGGAGAGAGGATTCCTGCCTTTTCCAGATGTAGCATTTGCATGTGGAGCAGGAGAGCTGCCAAAAGGCCGGGCTGATGAAGGATGCTTTGTGATGCTTCCAGCATATGAAAAATGCAGTGCTTTGAAATGTAGGTGGGTTTGGGCTATTAGGCGAGGGGTGAAATAAGCACCATAAGATGAGTCCCTTTCCCCCTCTTCTTTTGGAAAGCTGCTCTCCAGTGCATTATTATTACCTTTCTTTCTTCCTTTTTTTAATCATCTTTCTCCTAAGGCATTTTTTGTACACCTGCGTCGGTCATTCAGCATCCTCATAAATTAGAAACTTTTGGCTACGTACACTTGTGACAAGTGGTTTTTATTTATTTATTTATTTTGTTGACAGGCATATAAAATACTGAGCCTTGGTTTACTGCCCAATAAACCCTGGTCCCTGCCAGGGTAACTAGTGTTTGCGAGAGAAGATTGTATTAATATCAGTGAGCAGAGAATTTCTGGCTTCAAGAAACAAATGTTGCTTTCTGACATGATCTTCTCTGTCTTAATATGCACTCTGAAAGACCTTATTTGCATTTCAGATATGTTCAGTTCAGATGCGCTCACATGCTGTGGAACTGTACAAGCAGATATGGCTATCAGTTTAAGAGCCCATTTGCCCAAAACAGAGCATTTAAAACCCAGGGGCTGTGAGGGTCCCTTGCAGGTTCCTTGGAGAAGTTATCTCATGCTTCTTCTAACACTTTAGTTTTGAAACACCAAAGCAAATTCCAGATTTTGAAAGAAGTAGGACATGACCCTACAGAGACACGTGTCAAAAACATTTCAGCTCCAGACTAATGCAGCAAGATAAGATTAAGCTTGCTGGCAGCCTCATCCTGTGAGCAGCCCTGCTCCTCAGACGTTTATGCGTGTGGGTACTTTCTGCGCAGTGAATAACTGTATTGAATTCAGCAGGAGCACACGTGCTCCCAGAGTTATTTGTGTGTTTGTGTATTCATCTGTCTGTTTGTTTGATGGGAATGAAAAATTCTGGAGAGGGCTGGGATACAAAGGAGGTTCATTCATCAGTAATCTCCTCTGTGAGTAATGTTAACTCTTCTCTCCTTTCTTGCCTGGAGGTTGACGTGTGTGGGTACCTGCACATGGGCTCTGGGGCTAACACAACAAATCTAACTTGAATTAAGTCTCTACTTTTCATGTGATGGAGGTAGACGACAGCTGTTCTTGGAAGTTCCTAAACACAGCAGAACCAGCAAAGAGGCTCAGCTGGCCTGAACACTTAGAGGACTTATGTAGCAAACTATTTCTGCCCTAAACACTCTTTTATGTGAATTTGCTTTTAATAGTATTTCCTAAAGAAAACCAAATAGGGTCTGGAAAGCAGTTAGGTGTGTATCTCTAACTGTATCTTTGAAAGCATACAGCATCTTCGATCCTTTTCCATAAGCAAGCTGTGCAGAGTTCAAGTTTCCTTGGTTGTATTTGCTGCAAGATGCCATTGGTACAATTTTCACTGTGGCTCATTTGCTTTGGCTAGTGCTTGCTCATGTTCAAAGAGAACTCAGTGACCAAACAGCCACACTTTTGGGACATCGGAAGCAAAGATGAAGCAGCCTCTGCTGGGTTCAAGAGCTTTTGGAGGTTTTTAGGCAATGGGAAACCTGAATAGTCTTTTCTTTGCATGTGCTTATCCCCTTTCTGTCCATCTCAGCCTGCAGGATTCACATACTGGCATGGGGAAAAGTCCCTGGGCTTCCCACTGGTGGCTGTTGGGCTTGATAGGTTCCTCTCTGGTATAAAGGACTAGGTTGTCCTAGGATGTGTAGTATGTGTTGTAAGCAATTGACTTTTTCTCTCCTATTTTACATACATAGATAAGTCTCTTATTTTGATGCCCTTTTTAATTGTACCTTGTTCTTATCTCTTGCTTTGCTTCTGCTTTCTTATGATCCCTGATTACATCAGCTTCTCTGCCTCACACTTACATATATTTTCTTGTGCCGTGTCTAACTGTCCCTGGAGTTTTTTCATTCCCCTTACATCCTGTGGATACTGTTTTCATCTCTCTTGATGCATTCTGCCCTGCTTCTACCAGCATTTCTACTCTCATTATTGTTCCTTCCACCAGCAGTCTGTATGTTGGGTTTATTTGCTGTCTGATATCTTTCTTTCATCGCTTTCTCTCTACCGTATCCTTTCATCCCCAATCCCGTTTAACAGATAACAGGGGGATGAAAGGGATGTCCTGGGCACAGACAGAATCCCAAGGCTGAGGCTGACTTGCAGAAGTTGCCCAAGTGCAGGGTTTGCTGCTAGGATAGACTACAGCCACGCCAAGCCTTCCTGGGGCGGTAACAGAGACTGGAGCAAACCCAGTGCCATGCAGACACTGCACTCAGGATATGGTCTGCCTCATCTCCATTAGTGGCTCCAATAATTGGCCCACAGCAATACGGGGCGACTCACTATTTCATCCCACTGCGGGCAGCTCCTTCCAGGAGAAGTGGTGGGAACCTGACTTGGGGGAAATAAAGTCATCAAGGTCCTGTGCTGGTTTGTAACTTGTAATTTCTGTACAAGTTGTCTCTGCGGTCTGTCAAGCAGAAATTTGTCATATCTGGCCTGAAGTTGCTGGGTAATTAATCATCCCTGGCGGGTAATGCGGGCTGGATTTTCAGTCTGCAGGCATGGATTGCTGTGAGCGAACCCGCAGCACCGCTGAACCTTTTCTCTCTCCCCTACTTCTTCATTTTCCCATGACCTTAGGAAAAAAAAAACCTGCACTTCACAGGTCTTTTTTTTTTTTTTTTTTTTTAAATCACACTTTATGGAACACAGTTTTAATACTGTACAGTACGTGTTTAATGATGTCCATATGGGTTTGTGGGTACAGGAATTAAATACATAACGGTTCACGATGACATAACACGGAAATGCAACTCCCGCAGTGCTGGTGTGTAGGCTGTAAAGGGTTATTAATAAAAACGAAGGTTTTAAATAGAAAACAAGCTCAGCAGCACCGTTTTGGCCTTGGGCCCATCTCTGAGTGATGGAAAAAAAAGAGGCTGGAATCTGTGGTCTTTCCTCAATACATGAAAATAAATACATTTTACCACAATCCCCTGTTAAGAGTTTCAGAGAGAAAGCTCCAGGCCTGATGCGTGGCATCTCTCTTCAGTCGGAGCATGAGCTCAGGGAGGTCTGCAGGGGATGTTTCAGCAGGGCGCAGAACACATCAAACAAACACTAACGGGGAGATTGATGCCTTACATTATTAAAACGGGGTAAGGCCACAATGTTTTGATTGGCAAAGGCTTTCAACAGTTGGACATTGGTGTTTCAGAAGAGCAAACTGCTCTGTTTGTGGGTGAGCCAGGAAAATAACAACTCACACAGTTTGGGGCAATGACCTCAAGGAAATCCCATCCCATCTTGTAACCAGAGTTGCCCCATCAGTAACGCAAGGAAATTACATAATGCACCTATTAATAATATAGACGAACAAAAGCAAGCTTACTCTTCTGTGTTCAGCCTTGTCCTGTCTGTCCTTTCATTTTAAGTCTTTAGAATAAATGGGACAGCAGTGGGTGACTTGCTGAGCGTCCCTCTGAGGGTGCTGCTGTGTGTGAGACACCTCTCACTGTGCCTGCCTGGTCTGTGTGCTCCCAGCAGCTTCCTTCAGCTCCTTCTGCTGTCAGCTCACATCCTTTGGCTCCAGCATTCACCCTTGCATCCCAGCACCGTCCCTGTGCACCCGGTGCTGTGCTGCTGTGCTCGCCCTTCAACCCCATAGCTTGGAACCAAGATCCTCATCTAAAAATTGTTAGAGAGACTGCTCCATGCTCATGTTCTGGAGTGATGGCCGTGCTCCGTCATACAGTGTGTGCTTCTGCCCCATGCTCCAGTATTTTGGCTCACTTCAGGCATACTTAAAGATTTTGGAAAATGATATTACGTCTGTTTTTCTAAATTTCTTTTTGCTGAAAGATGGCATCTTTTTGTCTTCTGAAACCAGAGAGAGTTGGACTTTCCGAAAATAGGTGTTGTGTCCCTTTAAATATCACTAAACACATGGGAATGGGGTTATTTTTGTCCCTGGCTGCCTATAATCCGACTTAATTTAGTCAAACCCAAATCTTCCCAGGGATCGTTCCAAAGAATAATGCTGAAGTGTCGTGTGAATCGCGCAGTGGTGATACTGGCACTGCTACGGCATTGCCCTTCTGCTGGGCTTCTCACCATTGACCTCAAGGTACAGCCGAGCACGGAGCGGTTCTGTTTATCCGACTGTGAAGCACTGGCATTATTTTAGAACTGGGGAAATAGAAGTATGAAAGTGGTTTGTAAAGGTCACCAGCGCCAGGACAGAGGCCAGAAGGCCATGCTTTTTGCTCCACTTTGTGACTCTCAGCATTGCTATTTGCTTGTCCCATCAGCACTCCTGCTGGTTGATGTGGTGATCTGCAGCAACCTGGGTCTGCAGGAATGGATCAGTTTCTGTATCAGCTTTTTGAAAGTGCTGCATTTGAAAATAACAGGGCAAAGGGACGTTGAGAAATGAGGTTACAAGGGGACCGGGATTCAGGGTGCTATAAAATGTCTCCAAATAAAAGCACTCGTTCCTTGCGTGTGAGCATATGAAGGGGGATCTTTAGCTCAACTCACCCTATCGCCTTCTTACCCCAAACTGGCACAAATTGTCTCATTAAAAGTCACTCTCCTGCAGTGAACAGCAGATAGCCATGCAGAAGAGAAACAAAGACCAGTCCATACTGCTCCATACACCAGGATGTTATCTGGAGAGGGCTGTGCTCCTCAGTCCCAAATTCCTGCTTTCTGGCCAGATTATTCCATCTGCAAACCTCTGTCCTTTGCAGCTGTATTTGCTGATGGTGGCTGTGCTGGAGATGCCCTCCAGATTCAGGCTTCCATCTGTGGGGCTGTTGGCAGGGGGAGGCTTGGCTGCGCCATTTGACTACTTGGGCAGCAAGTCACCATCCGAGGCAGGTGGAAGAGGGACGCTTCAGAAGAGTGCTGGTGTTGTTTTGCCTCTGCCTGTCCGTGTTTCGCAGCCATAACTCTTGTGATGCCCGTTGGCTGCTGAGCTAACACAAGCAAAGCTCCCTCGGATAGGTCCTTTGCTGCCTGACTACCCCCTTGTGCCAGTGGGTGAGGGAATGTGCCTGTGCATGTAGCCTTTGTCCTCAGCTGCAGGGCACTGCCCACCTCCCTGTGCGGCTGATGAGCACAAACAGCCTTGTTGTCTGTGATAACCAGCAAAGGGAGCAGTGCTTCTGAGCCAGGTCCTTAATAGCAAGGGCATCTTTACATCCTCAGCCTCATGTAAGTAAATCTGTTGTCATGCTTTGGTCTTCCTTTTGTATAACTTAATGTAGCAGCTCGTCTTAAACTTGTAAATACATTTTCTGGGAAGTTGTGTGTGGGAGGTGGGCAGCTCCTTCCATCTATTGCCAGCTAATGCTTAATGCTCTCCTTTATCATAACAAATGAAGCAGATTTCTCAAAAGCAGTATCTTGTGCTGTTCTTTTATCTCTTTCCTTTTGCTGTGAGGCTGAGGTTGTGCTCCAGCTGTCTCTTATTGCACGAGACACGAAGCCAGGACTCCAGGCTTCTGTCCTGAGTGCGGGATGCTCACATCTGTTTTAACTTCTATGATTCTATGAACTCCTGCTTGTGCAGAGTCTCCATGAGCTGACAGAGACTCTTAAGTGTGCAAAATACTGTGTTTAGCTTTAAATGTTATTATATGTAGAAGAGAAGAAAATGAGTAAAAAAAAAACCAAGATACCAGTAAACTAAAATTCTTTCAACTTTTTCACTGGAAATTAGAGGAGCTTTTACATTCCAGCACTGCTCTCCCACTCTCTCAAGATGCTTTGTGCAAATGACAGTTCAAGGTTTTTGGAGGTCCTTGGGACAAATGCTATTGGTTTATACCCCTTAAGATCCGTCATCACTTCACACCTCTTCCCTTCTGCTGAGCCATTATCCCTTCTCCTTCAGCCTTGTCAGTGGCACAGGAGGTATCGCATCATCCCCATGAAGGAAAATTAGCATGGAATTTGGCAAAGCAAAGCCCTCTTTCTGCAGCAGGGCTCATCTTCCCTTTAATGGAAATTAAGTGTCTAAATCTTTTCGTCTTTCCCTCTTTCTCAATTTTACTGTGTGTTCTGGGACGAAGTTTTGTCATGCTACGTCAACTGCTCCTTGCCAAGACCTTCTTTATTGCCTTGATTTAAACTAATCCCACTCAGTAACAGTGGAAGATCATGAGATTCCAGTGCTGGAGATGGGCTTTGGGGGCTACTTATCTTTCTTAGGGGATAACAGCACACTGATGTGTGCTTGTGTGTGTTGTGCGTACATCTTGTGCTTACACAAAACGTCAGGATCTGATTCTGGTGGGTCATGCTGGCGGGTATCCAAGCCCCGTAAATCTGGTCACTGCGCTTTTCCAAATGTTTATTGTGCTGTTTAAGCTTTTATGGGCTCTTGTGTGTATTACATATGGTCTGAATAAATGTAACGCAGTATTACTGTGCTTAGCTGAGATGCGGAAGAGCCTCCAAGGGGATCGTTAGAACTGGGGCAGCCATCGCTGCGTTTGGAGATGAGTTTCTTGGTTCAGCTTTCTGGGGCTGTCGGCTTCAGTTCTGTTTGGATGGCTGTTCAGTGCCACTTGATCTGAGGTCACAGGGGTGGAACTGAGAAGCAGCCCCAGCCACCTTCCTTTGAGAGCCATTCACAGCCCCTGCAGTGTGTAGGGAGCGGGTGTGCTGCTGGGAGAGTGCCATGGACCTACGGCTTGGTGTCCTTGCTCTCCTCTGTCCCAGATGGCCCGAGGAAAGAAACTTCAGGGAAAGCCAGCCAGGCTGTAGCCGGTGCTAACAGCTGTAAAAGCAGCCAGGCCAGGACCTTGGGACCTTCAGGGAACTTCCTGCCATTCAGTCATTGGCTTTCCTTTGCATGGCGTCCTCTTCCTCCTGTATCTCCTAGCACTGTCACTTCACTTTTTGCCAGTAACCACTCTCACCCCAGAAGAACACAGCCTTACTGCTGTGCTCTCTGCCAGCACTGAGTTTGTTCCGTTTGGGCATTCTACTCCCTCTTCCCTCCACATCTGGATACTCAGATAGCGAGTTTCGGGGCAGAAACAATCAGTTTTGAGTTTCTGCCTCAGACAGGCAGGCCCCCAGTTGTGTTGGCCATTAGGCTCGATGTAACATATAGCATCAATAATTGCTTTCTGCTGGGGGCGTGCTGAAATAGCAGAGGCTTCACGGAGACACAGGAGGGGGAAGGAGGAGGCAGAAGGGGATAGAGCTGGGAGGGAGGGGTCAGTGCAGAAGCAGCAGGAATCTGACACTGCAAAGTCTGTGCTGGTCATTGTTCATTTCTTAGTTTGCTACGCACTTCAGACACTGCTGAGAGTGAGCTTGTTTTTTATTGGGAATAGAATCTGGATGTCCTCTCTTTATCAGCCCAAATGTTTCACTTGGGGGAAAGCAGCTAAAAAAAGAAGGGAAGAAAATGTACATTTAAAACCAGAGCTGGATTGCTCATGGCTATAAAAATGGTGTTTTTCTCTTCCTTCCCTATCGCTTCAGAGTAAGGGTTAAACTGTGGGTTACTGCTGTGCTACGGTAGGAGTGAAATCTGTTACTGTGTTCAGAGAATTCTCCTGCTCAGAGCCCAGTGCTGGATGCTGCGCATGTGAAGAAGGCGTGACAGCACCTACTGCAAGCCTTTTGGGTATGGAAGTATTCAAGTTTTAGGCCCTGCTCCTCAGGAACATGGGGACATTGAAAGATACTGCGGTGTTTTGGCATCTAAGATAAGCAGGGGGAGGAACAGGGCATCTGCTGGGCTGACAGCACCTTCTGCAGTAGTTTTCTCCAGATGGAGGTTTTTCCTATGGCCTCTAAAACATAATGCATTTGGTGCAAGGTCAGTTAAGGAAAAAATCCCTTCTGCTGCACTCTCCTCTCTTCGACCTTGAGGCTATTGACATCCCTTAGGTTGAACAGAGACATGGGGAGGAGAAATGTAAACATTGGGCAGCACCAGCACTCTGCGGTGGGCTGTAGCATATGTAATGCCAACAGATTCACTTTGCCTTGGCTTAGGTTTTTGGAGGTATGAACAGCTCTGTGCCACACCACAGGGCTTACTCTGTCCTCTGCCACTGTGCTTTGGGTGTTTCCACTGCTCTGACCTTTGAGAAGAGCTTGAACCTGTGTACAGCTCACAGAAGGCATCAGGTGCTGACACTAACAGCCAGAGTGCTGCTTCCACTTCCCAGACCTGAGGGTGACCCTTCCTGTTCTTCTGGAGGGGTGCGGTAATGGTGGCAATGGCGAAGAGTTAAAAAAGAAGGCTCTGGGGAGACCTCATTGCAGCCTCCCGTACTTCAGAGGATTGTATAAACAGGAGGTGGGCTGACTTTTTACCAGGTCTGATAGTGATAGGACAGTGGGGAATGGTTTTAAACTAAAAGAGGGGAGATTTAGGTGAGATATTAGGTAGAAATTTATCACAGGAGATGAGATGCTGGCACTGCTGCCCAGAGCTGTGGGTGCCACATCCCTGGAGGTGATCAAGATGAGCTTAGTGGTCTTTTCCAATCTTCATGATTCTATGATTCTATGAGACAATGATTTATTCTTTTATTACCGTTTGAAAAGGTTCACCCTCAACCACTCATTTCTGCCTTCTTCTAATCACTGCTGGAGTTTTTCCCTTAGGCTTTGCTGGGGTCCTACTGCAGGCATTGGGGCCGCTGGGAAGAGGGTGGCAGCTCCTCAGTGCCTCCTTCCTGTGCTGTGACCTCCCCAGCCTGCAGGGAGAGGGGAGGAAGGTGGGAAATGAGGCGATGGGAACAAACTTCCTGCAATGGAGCTGAGTGCTGGGGCTGGATCTTATCACAAGCAAACAGCCCTGGTGGGGGCAGCCAAAGAGGAGCCCATCCTGCTTTTCCTGCCCCTGACACAAGAGCCTCGACCCCGTGCCAGCTTTGCCTGCAGATACCTGAGCATGCCATGGGCTGGCAGCACGGAGGGAAATGCTGTCCAAGCCGCATGAGATGCAGAGGCAAGTCAGCACCTGGTGCCCGCAGAGCAGCCCTGCTGCTGCAGGCTGTGTTGGGAAGGCCGAGCTGTTCAGCAGGGAGCTCATTGGGCTCCATGCAGAGCTTACTAGGCTTCATCTGCCCCATAATATTTTGTTCTCTTCTGTGTGCTTGTATATATACTCGTACCTGTGTACAGTGTTGCTAGCACAGCTGTAGCTCACTGTCATTCTGTCTGACTTTCTGTTTAAAAATGAGTGGCAATGCTAAAATTTCACAGATGACTACAAATCAGTCTGGACAAAAGAAAAACCCAAGATGACATAAAAACATGATTTTTAAGGTTTGCACTCGGTGATTTTTGCAGAACTCCCCTACCTTTAGCAAAGCTGCTTTTGTTGCACTGTTTAAAACCCTCATCAGTGACCAGGGGTCTGGGCAGCCCTTTGCTGTGCAGTTGTAGAATCATTAAGGTTGGAAAAAGACCTCTAAGATAATTCAGTCCAGCTGTTCACCTACCACCAATATTGCCCACTAAACCATGTTCCTCTGTTCTACGTCTCCATGTTTTTTGAACACCTCCTGAGACAGTGACTGTAGCACCTTCCTGGGCAGCCTGTTCCAGTGCACAATTACTCTTTTGGAGAAAAGACATGTAACGGGAGGCCCTGGGTTATAAGCTTTACAGGCAGCTGCTGCCACGCTGTGGGGAGATGGTGCTTTGCGTGCACTGCTTCTGTGCAGCAGAAGGCACTGAGTTGGAATTAAGAGCCTTTGGTGCAGATGTTGGGCATGTGGTGTTGTGCATTCTGTTCTCCTGGGATGTGCCATGCCTCACGCCCTTGCCATGCTCATCTGGTGATGCTGGATTGCTCTTGGCTCTGTCGTCCCAGAGAGCAGGAATTGCCCTAGGCAGCAACGGGAAAGCTGTGGCATGTTGCTATGAACAGATATGAAATAGCTTTTCCACCTGGCTTCTTATTAGGTGTTACAGCTCTATCTTTTTCCATCTGACTTATGATAGACTTTTTTTTTTTTTTGTATTTAATAACTTTGCATCTAAGACTTGACAAGGCAGCAGCAAAGAAGCAGACTTACAGTCTTGGACATTAATACTAACAACTCCAGATCCACACCTGGATCAGACATTTGCAAGCATATGGAAGAGATTGAAGAGGATCTGATTGTCTCTTCAGCAGTCAGTGCTGGACTGAATCTTCTCCCCAGGCCTGGGGAGTGTGCTGATCACAAGGCTCTCCTTGCTCTATCTGTACAATGCTATAGAGCTGACGTGGAAAAGGAGACCTTTCCCATCCCCAGCACTAGCTGTGCTGTGGCACTCTGGTGAGCTTCAGAGTGGAAGGTGTCACTGGCTTTCTTGGATTTTTGGCTGTGAAAGTCATTGAGACAGCTCTTTCTACAGCCAGATTTCATACGTGATCCTGTTAGGGGAGTTGTCAGCACCTAATCTGGATGTTTGCTCTCATCCAAGTAGTATTGCTAGTGTATTGCATGTGCAGCCTGACACACTCTATATTAACCCTGTTTTTGGCCTGCTTGGTTGACCCAGCAAGGATTAAACTCCACCCCACATCTGCTGAGGCACTCATGGGCTGCTTCTTATTCACATTGATGTTCCTCAGCAAATCTCAGAGGAGATATTTCTCACCAAAATTCTCAAGCACAGCTCTTCCCTATGTGGCAAAACTGCACTCACTTGTCCTATATGATTTCCATCCATCCATCCATCCATCCATCCATCCATCCATCCATCCATCCATCCATCCATCCATCCATCCCCAGCAGTGTGGTGTTTGCAGCCCTCCAACTGTCCTTATGGGAATCAGGCCATCAGCAATTGATCCCTTTTCACTGTGCTGAGCCGATCCCTGCCAGACCCTTCCAGACAAACAGCTCTCCAAGTTGCTCCCTTTAACCAGAGTGAGGAGCACACTGGAACTGCAAAGCCTTTGAAAAATGATGGAACAGGGACAAATTTCCGATTAAAGCCCTCCAAATGCTGCTCTGAAGGAAGATTGCTCTTCATTTGCGGGTAAAATAGAAGGCTCACTGCAAGACTGGAAGTGTTGCAGAATAAAGATTTAAGCGGTCAAGTAAAGGAAAGAATGAGAGCTCCCAGGGGAAGGGGAGTAAGGTTTGGGCCTCTTTAACCTGACTGAGTCAAGTGACTTCTGCAGTTGCGTGAGACCACCTGACCCAGAGCTGGGCAGTTCACAAGCCACAGAGTTATGAACTGCTGGTAAAACAATCTGAAGAGGAAAAACACATTTGCGATTATGAACTGAAAACCTGAACAACAGCTCTTGAGGTTTCGGAGCCATGCCCAGCTGCTGCTGGGAGGCACGGGGTCACTGCCCTTCCCACAGCCTCGTGCTGCTCAGCAGCGCCTGGAGCAGCTCCCGTCCCCACCGGGCAGCAGGTGCCTGCCGGCAGCACTGCCTCCTGGCAGCAGAGGAGCCAGAGCTCGCAGCCCAGGCAAGGTGCTGCTGTCCCATGCGCAGGTGGCTGGGACCTGGAAAGGGAGGAGGATGTGGAGGCAGCTTCCAGTGATGGAAACACTGACCCAGTCTGTGCCACGGGCTGGTTTCAGCCAGCTGCTTTTGGTCTCCCAGGCCTGGGAAGTCAAATGTCTTTGAAGTTCCTGAGAAGTGGCTCCAAACTCAGCCCAGTTACTTGAATCCATTTTGTTTTTATCAACGGGTTGGTTCCCAGAAGTGCTGAGCATTCCCAGCTCCTCCGGCGGCGGTAGCACGGGCTGCCCTTGTTGCAGTGCCAGCCTGTCCTGGGATGTGCCTGTGATTGTTTCTGGGTTTGGCCAAGTGGGCTTTTCTCTCTTCTGGGAAACCAGCTGGTTTTGTGCCCATGGTATTTGCAGAGTGCTGACGAACCCCTTTCCTTCACAATCGCGGCTGTCTGCTTAAGGTGCTGCTCCCTGCCTTTTTCCTTTCAAAGCTTTTGATGTGTTTTCCCATGTTAGAAAATTCAAAAAGGCAGCATGTGGGGCTGGCTGGGCCGGCAGCTTTGATCCTCAGTGGGCGTTTTGCAATAAACTCCATCATGAATTTTTCATCCTTTGCTGTGAGTGTGTGTGTGCCTTGCATGTGGGACAGGCTCTGGTCCTGGAGCTGCATCCAGCACAGGGTGAGAGCCACCCATGGCTCCAAATCTCTGCATCCCCCGGCCAGCCTTGCCTCAAGTTACCCTGTATGAAATGTGACCACATCTTTAATCTGTCTGGTAGTGCCAAGTCCCTGCTTTCTGAAGCATTCTCTGAGTCTGAAACATCAGTTTTCTTTATCTGAAGTTCTGTATTGCTATCTGACCTATTTACTTGGAAGCCTGTGAGCAAAGCTTGGGTTGGAAAAGAGCTGTGTTTGTGATCCAAGTGTAAGCCTTTCACTGTTAATTGTATTAGCATTACTAATTGTATGCACATTTCTAAGCTGTCGTGATTGCCACATGCTTTTAAAACATGGGCCAAGACATCAAAAGGGCTGTGTCTACTTAGAGGTCAGCAGAGAAGCAAGAAATTAAATTGCCTGATGCTGTAAAAGATATGTGGGCTTCTTTGCCCCCATTATATCGAAAGTGACACAGGAAAAATAAGTCTGGAGGTAGACTTTTAAAGCTTGTTAGCCTTCAAGATTTACTCAGCAGGAAGCAGTTTGATGGAGGTGCCAGCTGCCCTGGGCCCATTGGTGCCATCAGTGGGCAGGGCTCAGTAGGGACCTTGCTGGATGAGGCCGCATGTGCACAGGGCTTGTGGGGTGAGAGGAAGGAGGGTGCTCAAAGTCCCGAATTCAGGTTTTTTCTCTGCTGCAGAGAATGAATTGATGTTACTGCTCTTTGTGAGCTGTTCTATGTCTGTGCATGGCTCATTGTCCTGTAGCTCTCAGATCAGCTGCTGTTGCGGTGCCTGTGGCTGATGGGTAACAGCAATTTTGAGCTTTTTGATTCTGAATTTCCAAAGTACTGCTGGTGATAGAGTAATACCATCAAAATTATGCTTTGGAAATACCTATCTCCTAATACCTAGGCAAGCGGTGCCTGTAACAGAACTGCATTTTTGTTTCTGGAGCAGTTCCCCTCCCCACCATGCCCTCTGTGTGCCTGGTGCACTGTGATGGATTGCATCTCATAGAGGCAGCAGCAGGGGCTTCTTGGTCCCAGCTGGAGGTTGTTCCTTCGCAGCTCTGTGCCATGCCATGGAGACCTCATCTTTCACATAGGGCTGTCGCCTTTATTCCTTATCTACATAAATCTTGGCAGAGCAGGTCTCACTTCACAGGCAATGCCTGCACAGATGTTGGCACAGCTCGCGGAGGGGATTCATGGTGCCTCCAGCAGAGCACGAAGCATCCCAGGGCACCTGGATGATGCTGAGCGCTGTGGCTGCAGCCAGCAGAGGGAGCACAGAGCATTACACACTGCCTGCTGCTATCTCATGGAATGCAGCATGATAACGGGCTGTTTATTATGGAAGCATGCCGTTCGTACATTCACAAGCAGCTTTCCGCAGCTCCCGATCGCTCTGTACTTTTGTTTTTAGCCTGTTACTCATCCTGAGGCATTGTTGGTGTATCTCTGACCATGGCAGTGAAAGGCTCTAGCGGATGTGATGGTGCCGAAGCATCGCAGACGGAGAGCAGCTGTCAGGTGGCATTTCTCCCCTGGGTCTGAGCAGTACCAGCAGGCTGTGTCATCCTGGCAGGGCCTGCTGCTCAGCGACTGACTGCACTCAGACTGTTTCTATAGCTCCTTCAAGGCCCCACAGTGCAGTGACTGCACAGATGGTTGTGTTGCATTCAGAGCAAAGTGAAATAACACCGGTTCTTTCTATCCTTCTCCACCTCACCCCAAGAAGTTAGCCGCCTCTTTGGGGACCTAGTAGTCAAAATCCCAGACCTGCACACCTCCACACTTTCAGCAAAGTTTGAAACCAGTTCAGGATCTGAATTTCAAGTCTGCTTTTCCCGTGCCAAAACCCCCAGAGCTGAATACCTGGGAACTATGGAGGTGGGACCAAATAACCCCTGAGCTTTTCATTGTCTACTTCTAATGAATCAGCTTTCCTAAAATAATGTGTCTAGCATGGTTCATACCCCAGTCTCTGCTGTAATCACCACTGAAACCTGGAGAGGTTAGAAATCCATATGTGGATCTGTGTCTGGGTGAATTTGGCAGGCACAAAGCAGTCCCCAAAAGGCAACTTCTTCCTATCAAATCATCTGCCAATTTTTACAGTCTTGATTTATGTTTTTTAAGGTTATTGAGCTTTTTGCTGAAAAAGGTGAAGGCCGTCTTCCTTGGCGTACTTATTGAATGAGCCATCTCAGGAGCAGGACTGGCTTGCCGATCACAGCATAGCTGGGAGCTTATATCTTTTACATATGAGATTTTCTCTGCCTGTCTCATTGGTCTCCTACACTGCCTTAGCTACAAGTGCTTCCAATTATAGCGAAGTATATGGGACATACATACATCGATCATGCTCAAGTTTCATGCACTGTAGTTTTCGGAGTTAGTGAACACCCCTTGTTGCATGTGTGCCTGCACTTTTTACCCGCATCCTCAGGTACAGGAGAAATGTGTGTCTGTAAGCCTCCTTGATTCTCTAAAGACATTTTACTTTTGTTCTGTTTTTTTTTTCTCTCTTTGTATTTATATGCACCTGATAGAGAAAATAAATTAGGCCAGTCGGGAGTACACAAGGGCTGTTTTGTGCAGGGAAAAGCAGGGCTGGTGAGCAGCTCTTGGAGCTGTTCAGTTGGAAGAGGAGCCCACGAAATAAAAGACCGGTGAGAAGGTTGTTAGCAAGGCTGGCTGACCAAAGTGTAAGGTGAGCACCATGGTCTGGAAAGTAGATCATCGTTCTGAAAGGCACAAAGAAGAAAAATAATGGCTTCAGGTTCATCCCTTGTGTAAATCTTTTGAAGTCGGTGGCTTGCACTAGCATGATTTAACCCTGTTAATTTGAATGGGTCACTGCGGTGTCCCATGAGTTGCTTTTTGCCGTGCTTCGTTCTGAGACAGAGACAAAGCAGAGCCTCGGTGTCTGGGCTTGGGCCCAAGCTCGATGTCCCTGTGGGTCTGGCTCAAGCCCATCTGTGTTGTGGCTGACTCCACTTGGAGAGGGAAAAGGATGCAAGAGATGATGATGTGTCTGAGCCCCGTCCCATGATGGCTAGGTGCCGCCAGGCCTTGGTGGTGAGCCACAACCTGCCTGAAAAGTGATCCCTGGACTGGGGACCATGGCCAGCCAGGCTACAAGTGCTCAGTGGAGCTAACACCAGCCCCTGCCACTCTGTGGGTCTGGCGATCCAGAGGGACTCGAACACAGGGAGATGAGGAGCTGTGTGGTAGTGCATCAAGGAAAGGAGCCTGAAATGGAGCAGGAACCAGGGCCAAATGAGCCACAATGGGACTCAGTGGGCAGAGAGCAGAGGTCAGCAACCTTGACACAACAGTGACGCAGGGCCCAGGGCCAGGGCCCAGGGATGGAACGTGTCCCCCACGCCTGTCTATTCAAGCCAGGCCCCATAGCAGGAGTCGGCCACATGCTGCTGAGCAGCCTGTGTACCACAGAATCCATTGCCAGGAGGGGATGCATGTTTGTCTCCGGTTGTTGAACAGCTGAGAATGCAGAGGCAGGCTCAGCTGGGGAGCTCAGGCAGGAATGGCAACGAGGAGCCAGCAAGCATGTGGGCCTTGGTAAGGCTGTGTCTGCTGGCTCCCAGCACATAGCTAATATCCACATGCCGATGCACACTGTGCGTGTCTCTCCCTATCTTTCGTGGGGAGAAGTGTTAAACAATAAAGAGTGAAACTGCCAAAGTCCAAAATATGATTGCAATGTGTCCCAGGGGCTGGACCAGGAGCTGCTGCTGCTGCTGTTCTTCAGTGCTCAGTGGGGGAATTTTGGCCATGCCCATGTAAAGACAGGTGGTAGAGTCCCAGCAAAACCTCATTTGTCTTTCAGGTTATTTTAAGGAACTGCAGCAATTCCCTTCCTATCATGCAGGGCTGCCTGCACCATCCCTGTGCAGATTCTGTTTGGGTAACATGCGTTGGTAGTGTGGAGGTGGAGGGACAAGTGCCTCTGCTCCCAGAGAAACACAACCTTGTCCGGAGCAAATCAAGTGACCAAAGTGTGCAGGTCCTGCTGAGATCTTGCTGGTGTCACCCAACTAATTTGTTGTACGTTGCCTTATTGTGTTGGTGCAATGTGCTACCATGCTGCTGAGCTCTTGGGATCACGTCCTCAGAGCACCTATTGAGCTTCATTTCTCCAGACTAGATCGCCAGTAATTTTAAGTAATGGGGAATTCTGAAAAAACAGAGAACTTTACTGAGCAAAGGAGACACTAAATACGCCGAGAGAAGTATTTGTTACTGCTCACATGCTCTGTTCAATGTTAAATGTGAACAGACCACAGCAGGTGTGAAGGGACGTGATACAGGCTTGGAAACCCCGGAGTGTGCTGAGGGAAGGGCTTTGAGAAGAGGAGAAAAAATGCAACATGATGATGAAACACAAATATTTCCGCAAATGTGTTTAAGTGCAGGATCCGGGGCAATCCAGCTGTCCGTTGGCCGCTTTCAGCCAAAAGACAGCAGAAGGCAATGGATGATCTCACCCCGCTCCTCTTAAATTGACGAATCTTCCACACAGTTGTTTAAAAATCAGTTTTTCTAGGGCTATTCTTCACCAGCTGCTTGGCAAGCCCCGATGTGGGCTGAAGGTTTTCTTCCCTTCTCTCGCTGCTTCTTTGTAAAGCAGGAAACCGCTCGGGTGTGCGGGACGGAGGCGGACAGAAGGTAGGGCAGCCCGAAAGGATTTCAGAAAGTGTGTCGGCAGAAACCCCTCAGCGTGAGGCCAGCTTTTGGGAGGACGGTGCTGACGTACGGCTTGCGGGGATCAAAGCCTGGGAGAAGCTCAAACAGGGCTGTCTTTGAAAGGCTGGATCTTGCCGATAGAACGTGGTCGTTTTATCTGACCTGTGAACATCTCTGACAAGGCATCAGGTCGTTAGTCTTGTGCTTGTTATTGTAACATTTGCTGGAATGAATCAATGGCGTTTTTTAATCGCAGCTATCAAAGCGTGTCATAAATTGTAAGCGGTTTCTTTTCCTTTGTTTGAGTATATCCCCACGCCGAGTCACTTGATGCTTGTATCTTCTAAATTGGGCATGACATTACCGGTGAAAACCAGGGAGGAAGCGTAAAATAATTACTTCTAAAAAACCTGCAAAAAAAAAAATCTTTGCCCTAAAAAATGAATTGAAAGCGACCCCTCTCTCTTAAAATGGTTCCGCTTCAAGCCTATGATAATAACTGCGTTTAGTGTCTGAAGTGCTGAAAAATCTGCTTTCTGTAGAGTGGAATTTAAAAGACTGTCACTCCGAATTTTATATAAATACACTGTGCGGTTACTCCCACCCACCCACAACCTGATTTTCGTATTTCTGAGCTCTGACACATTTTTCCGAGGTGCGGTGTATTTTTAAACTCCCAATATGGCATGAGATGAAGGTCACCCAGCTGAATCAGAATCGGTGAGAGACGGAGAAATGAAAACCTAGGCCAGGTGCTCCATTAGGTTCCATGTTAGGAAGAATTTTTTTTTTTACTCAGAGGTTGTTGAGGCCCTGGCCTGGTGCTGCTGCCCAGAGAGGTTGAAGATGCCCCATCCCTGGTGGCATTCAAGGCCAGGCTGGATGGGATCCTGAGCAGCCTGGTCTGGTGGGTGGCACCCAGCCCATGGCAGAGGGTTGGAACTAGGTGATCTTTAAGGTCCCCTCCAACCTAAGCCATTCTATGATTCTGTGAGTCGTTGTTCAGCTGCCTCTTGGTGAGTTGGACTTTAGACCCTGGGGGCAAAGAGGTGGCCCCAAATCCCCATCCTTCTCTTCCCTATCACCCTCCCAGGGTTGTTTTGATACACACAGGGCTCTGCACTAATATTTTCACAACACTGTTTTAAAAGTGTTTCTTCTTTGGTAAAACTGGAGCACTTTGTCTTTTCTGTGTCTTTATTGAGAGAAAGATCTCAGCATCGTTATCATGGCATAGAAATGAAGCAACTCATTACCTACCATAAACCTTCACTGTAAAACAAAGGCACATGAGTAACTAGCATCAGGGATGTGCCTGACCTCTAATATATGTGGAGTTCACTGTTCCAGAGCCTTGATTTCTTCTGGACAGTGATTTAGAAGGAAAAGCTTTTATCTAATCATGAGCTAGGTCTCAGCACAGCTCCCCAGGCTCTGCTAATGGATGGGATGCATTGCAGAGCTTGAAGGATTTTTATTTTAGCTGCATGAAATAAAGAGCTGAGTTTCTGGTGTTGCACATGATATTGCTAGTTAGATAAGGACATGCCTCAGAGGCGACCTGGCAGATCCCTTCTACCCCACAGTACAGGACAAGCAGGGTTTGACCATTTACCCCAGTACAAATCCTAGAGGACAGGATGGCTGCTGCTGGAGAGGCAGTGGACGGAACACAGAACTGCCCCATCCCAGGAATTAGCTTCTGTCCCAGAGGATGAATGGGGAAGAGATTGTTAATAAGTAGATTATTGGCCACAGGACGTAGTTCCATGTTCTGATTGCTAATTGCTGCTACTTCATCTCATGGCTGATGTGCCTGGATTCTAGTTTGGATCTCATGGTATTTTACAGCAATGAGTGGTTATTCAAAATGGGATTGAATTCAGAGTCAGTACAGGGAATGTAGAGCAAAAGATTTGTTGCTTCACTTCAGGGTTCATGAACCAGTGGCACCTCAGCCCAGAAAACAGAGAGATCTGTCGTATTCCAGGCCAGAAATACCCCAGAATTTTGAAGGAACAGTTGATTTCTCTTTTAGCCAAATCAGTAAGTCTTCTTCTATAATCAGCTGACTGTATGGAATTAATTAAATTCATTCATTATGTCTCTTCCCTTTTATGAACTTAGAACGTGGAAAAAGATACTGAAAATACCACACACATCCTCTTTGGAGGTGCACAAGGTGAATTAAAAGTTAATGTCTGGATTGAGAATTGGAAAGGAGTTACATAAAAGGAACAAGGAGAAATTGGCTGCTTTTGTGTGAGCTGGTCTGAACAGCATCCAAATTTGTATATAAACTGGACTGCAAAATTTATGCCCTGTTCAAAGGTTGCACTGTTTCATAGTGTGTGATGTTACTTCTGTACTCAGGGTGCCTTGACACCATTTACATAACACACAATGCACTTTTTAATGCCTGTAAGGGAATGATCTTCCCTTATTTTTTTTCCAGAAGTACTTAATATTTAATTCTGGTCACCTTAGAAAGTCAGTTGGAATGATGAGGGGTGTTTTTGTGCAAGTGGATAGGCATGTATTTGAGGTCAATATGATTTTTTTATTTGCCCTTTTAATAGTGGCACTGTTTTGCTTTGTTTCCTTCTCAGAATGAACCAAGCACCAACACTGAGACAATCTCTCACACTGTCTTGAAGTCAAGGTCTTTTTTTTTATTATTTCATACCGACAGTACCAAAGAAGGCATTGCCATTCACTCACGGGATGCTCACAGTCATTGAATTGTAGAATGGCTTAGGTTGGAAGGGACTTTAAAGATTGAGTTCCAGCCTCCCTGACTACCTCCAGATCAGGGCCCAGAGCCCCATCCAACCTGGTGTTGGTCACCTCCAGGGATGGGGCACCCACTGCTCTCAGGACAGCAGTGCCAGCACCTCACCTCCAAGTAAGAATTTCTTCCTAACACCTAACCTGAATCTTCTCTCTTTTAGTTTAAAGCAGTTCCCCCTTGTCCTATCACTATCTGCCCGTGTACTTTTGGTCCCCTTCTGCTTTTAAGTTTCAAGAACTGGAAGGCTGCGGTGAGGTCTCTCTGGAGTGTTCTCTTCTCCAAACTAAACAAGCCCAACTTCCTCAACCTTTCTTCACAGGAGAGGTGCTCTAGCCCTCTGAGCAGCCTTGTGGCCCTTCTCTGGACTCAGGTCTGATACTCCCAAGGTTGGGGTATTTAGGAAATGCTCTTGATGCTGCTTTGCAGATGTCTCCTAATTCAGCTCTCTGATCTCCCAGAGGGCAGAAAAGAGTGGGACTTGTTATCGAAATTGGATATATGAAATAAATTACGTTCATTACCTTGAAAGTAACCCCAGTATTGGAAAGGTTTTATCTTTGGGAAGTTGTCTCTGTTTTCCTGGCATGCCCATGAATGGTAATTTAAAATCTTTTAATGAATCTGAACAGTTATACCGGGCAAGACAAGATCAAGACATCTTTTTGCTTTTATGTTTTAGTGTAGGAATACGAGAATATGTTGTAAGTCTGCCTAATGCTGGTAGGTAATCAGGGGAGACAAGTCTGGTTTTATCAATCAAGCAAATTTACGAGATGCACGTACTAGATATGTTTTGGAGTCTTACAGTGTCTGAAAAAGCTCAGTTCAAAGGACACTGATTAGAAAAAATGCCTGGAGTTCATGAACTCGCAGATCTTACATGCTGTGATTTATGTCTCTGACAAGTAAATTAAAAAAAACAATGACATGAAAGATATTTCCACGCGCCGCCTTGTAGAAACAGGCAGAAAACAATTCCAGGGTATATGAAATTGGTGTCTTGTAGGGAACTACATTTTAGTACCCTGGAAAGATATTTGATGTTGCAAGACAGCTAACTGAGAACATACTGCTGCGGCAGATTTGGGAAATGGCTGTTTTAATCTTGCTGATCTAACTGAAAGAAAGGTAATGAAGGGAGGCAAGTCTACAGTCACCAGATGAAGAAGGTGGAGTTCAAACTGTGGACTTGTTCTTCTCTTCCCACATGTGTAGGAAGTTTTTGCCTCTCCTGGAAAAATTATTTACAATTCTTAGGGCCATATGTACAGCAGATGACTTTAAAAAGTCAGGAGAGATCTACCACTAAAAAGGGATATAAAACTAGCTAGGGCAATAGGGTATTTAGCAGTGCAAAGTAAATACAGATGCAACAGCCATCTGCTGTCTATGCACACTACTGTCTTAATCTTTCAGGTCCCACTTCCCTTGGAGCAGGAGTAGCAAGACCAAAAGGTCCAAGCAGCACATTACTAAAAAGCCAGATGAGTAAGCAGAAGTGCTGGACACCATAAGAACAGCACCAGAAAGGAACAAAAAACTGTATAATACCAAGCATCTGGCACTCTCTCCTTTGTACTGGGAACTTGGAGATCCCACAGGGCCCAGGCCATGTCTGGAAATGCTTGCGACTCATTTCTTGCTCTGTTCATTTAGAGCCTTTAAAATTTCAAAAATGCCATTGGCAGCCGGAATTCCCTGCAAGAGGCTCCAGCACGTGGGCTGGTGCCAGCTGTGTGCCGGGATGGCTGTGGGGAATCCCTGGCAGCAATACCAAGACACAGGGCATGTCATGGGGACATGGGGTGGCCTAAGGTCTGGGACAGCTGGGGGCAAAGCAGGGGATCTGAGAGGAGGCTGCATGGCCCTGTATCCTCGGCGTGGCCATGAAACTACAGTAGTTGGAGGCTCTTCTGCTCTGCCCTCTTGGTGGCTCCCCAGGGCCCCTCCAAGATGTGGAGAAATGGGAGAAAAAATACTTTGGTCTTTTTGTTGTCTTTTTGTTGTCTTTTTGTTGTCTTTCTGCTGCTTGTCTGGCAAAAGGGAATAAAGTAGCGATCCACTAGCAATCTACAGCCTCTTGCAGGGGAATTAAGGGAATCACAGAGTCATTAAGGTAGGAAAGATCACTAAGAATATCTAGTCCAGCCATCGACCCATCAGCAGCACACCACTAAACCATGTCCTTCAGTGCCACATCTCCACATTTCTTGAACACCTCAAGGGATGGTGACTCTACATCCTCCCTGGGCTGTCTGTGCCAACACCTCACCACTCTTGGAGAAATTTTTTTTCCTGAAATCAAGCCTGAACTTCCCTTGGTGCAACCTGAGGCCATTCCCTCTAGTCTTGTCTAGTCTTAGTTTGATATCCTTTACTTCAGGGACTCATCAGTTTGGGGGCAGTTCTTTGCTTAGCAGTGCTGTAAGCAAAGCAACAACAGCCCTGTAGCACCTACCGCCACTGGCAATACACCGTAAGCTGCCCTGCATGCACTTTGCAATGGCTTCTATCCTGCTGCTGCCGTCTGCCCCTGGTGTGAACCTGTGCCTGGGGCTGGCTGGCTGGCTGAGGCCACCAAACTTTTGGGTTCCTGTTGCTCTGCTGCTTCCTTTGGGAGCTTGTGTGGTCTCCAGTTGTACGTCCCTCTCACCTCTAAACTTGTGATGAGTTGACTCGCTGTCATTGTATGCATGCTCAGTTTTATTAGATAGCCATCAACAAGTTTCTTGTGCTTTCTGTTGAAGAATTGCATGTTTCCTTCACTGCTCATATTCTGGAAATAAGGTAAACAGCTTAGACAGGAAGTTCAATACCATTTACAAAAGAAAAAATACAGTAATAATTCTTTAGGTTGCCTCTGGTCAGGTGCTGGATGAGGCATATGGGAGAATTAGGAATGATGAAGTATTTACCCATATTGCTGGTTTCCGCTGCATTGAAATCAGAGAGGCTGAAGGCACTGCGGCACTTATAACTGATTTCCTAAGCAGTATAAAAAATGGAGTTGAGGGCTCTTTTCTTGTAATTCACATGTGCAGTAAAAATCACTTAGCTAACATAAATCAGGATTAAATTGCTTTTAAAGGCTCTCAAAACATTTCTGAAAGAGACAGGATGAGGAAACCATTTTGCCACTGCAGAGGATGTCCCCATGATAAGTCCTAGTAAAGCTTGACCAAAGAGCCTTATTGGCTTTTCATTATAGCCCTGTTATGTGTAGTTGAAATTCGGCAGTGGTTTCAACAGAACAGGCACAGAAATATGCACAGAGGGCAGATTTAAGCAGGAATCTAGAGCATCAAAGTATGTGATTAAGGACAGTTTAATGTGCTGAGTAATGCAGCATGATTTGGATGTAATTTATCCTAATCCAGTCTGATCTTTTACAGGAGAATATATTATAAGGCCACAATTAGGTGAGACCAGGGCCCCATCTGGCCTCTTGTCTCCAGCAGTGGCTCATAGCCAATACAAGAAACAAAGAAAACACAGAGTGAGCTTCCCTTGTGTATCCTGCCTGCTTCTGGCATTCAGCAGTTATGGGACTTCTTGGGTCAGAGCATCCAGAGCATGGAACACAATGGCCACCATTTATTTCTTCCTGAATTTATCTCATTGCTCTTTGGACCCATGCCTAGTTTTGGTGATTACAGCATATGATGCCAGTGAACACCATGATTCATCTGTGCCATATACAGAAGTTCTTCTCTATGATTTAAACTGGTGGCTTGTTAATTCTGCAGGTATTTTTGGGAGGGAGAATATTTTCTCTCTCTGTGGGTCAGTCATGGCTTTGAAGGTTTCAAGCACAATTCCTGCTCATTTGCATCTTTTCTACTCAAGGATCTTCGTCTGTTTATTCTTTTCCTCTAAGGAGGCTAATCCAATTTGAGGGCAAATCATACTTTTTCAAGGAGATCAAGAAGCCCCAGACCATTCCTTGGGGAAGCATTTTTTTTTTCTCCCTTTCTACTCCTGTGTATTTCTCCCTTTCTACTCCAGTATTCTTCGTGGTGTGGTAATTCAGTGTCCTTTTCAAACGACTTACATCTGGGCCTCGGATAGAAGCCTGGAGATCTCTAACTTTGTACATTCTCTTCCCTTCCTTCCCTTGCTCCTTTTCCAGGAGCCCCCTTGATTTGGAAGGGACCTTTAAAGGCCATCTGATCCAACTCCCCTGCACTGAACAGGGACACCTACAGCTCCATCAGGTGCACAGAGCCCCCTCCAGCCTGACCTTGGGTGTCACTAGGGACAGGGAATCCACTACAAAGGATCTCTGCCTCTTATAATTGCCATTAGGGCTGCAGTTTAGGAGCCTCAATGGATCATATGGTTGCCAAGTAGAGGTTGGACCCAGCTTTCCTAATAGAACACAAGCAGCCCACCCTCAAATGAGGAATTGCTCAGAAGACATGAAATAAAAATTCAAAGCCCATGCTATCTTCTTAAGATCTTAGTCAGATCAGAGTGATATATGTGAGAGCTCATTAGCCTGACCAGTTTGTAAGCTACATGTGAATTTATGGTTCTACTATTCAGTACTTAATTTGAAACTGAGACCGGTTGCATCTTTTAAATATATACCGTATGCACATGTATATTTGTATAGCAAAATCCCAAAGTGAAGAGCACGACTGGGAAAGCTACACATGAAAGTGATTAATTTTTATTGCCTCATTTTTATCACTCAGCATTTATGCTATAAATACTATAATAAAGTGACACATGTTTGGTCATTGGAAGGCAGAGATAAATTTGGCCTCCCCATAGGGGACAGCCAAGGTCAGTTTATAGGAGGCAAAGAGCACCTCAACCCAGAGTTCTTGCTAAGGTAAATACATTTTCCTGTCCTGCAGAGAAATTTGCAATCTGAGGGGATAAACAGGGTAAAGCAAAACCAGATGAGGATGTGACTCTTAGGCAAGATCTTGTTTTTATCCTTCTTTCCAGGAAGAAGCCTGCTCTCAATACTCATGCTGTCTTTTTCAAGGCCACCAAAGCCTCGCACTGGAGGATCACATGGAGTTAGCTCATTGCCCCTGTGTCCCTCAGCTTCCAAGTTGCATTGAGCCATCTCCCCCTGGTGCCAGAGCGGCCTGGCTTTGCTGTCAGATCAGCGTGCTCGCTATCTCACAGCCTGGTGAAATGCTGAATGTACAATTCCAGAGCCCTGTCTTCTTCCAGGAGAATAATTTCATCATAATAAAGAGTAATTGTGAAAAATGGAAGAGGCTAATTCTGCATTTCATCAGCCCAAGCCAAATACTGAAGATGTGCGCTGAAGCCAAATGATCAGCTTCACCACTGAGGAATCTCGGGATACAAATCCATGACATTTCCCAATCACTTGGGAATGGGTGGGATGCCTTGAACCCATCTCTATTCCTTCTATACCCTTTATACGCCCAAAAGAAAAGCAAGCTGCCCCTTGAGTACTGTGAGTCTGCATGAGGCTGGTAGGTCCATGGGGAACATAGAATCATAGAATAGCTTAGGTTGGAGGAGACCAGATCAGGGTCCAGGATTCCATCCCACCTGGCCTTGAATACTTCCAAGGATGGAGCATCCACAGCTCTGTGGGCAGCCTCACCCCGTGCCAGGGCCTCACCACCCTCTGAGTAGAAAATTTCTTCCTAACATCTAGCCTAAATCTCCCCTCTTTTAGCTTAAAGCCATTCCCATTTGTTCTATCACTGTTAGACCATGTAAAAAGTCAGGTCCTCCTGACTGTCTCCCTGTAAGGTCCCTTCAAGTAGCGGAAGGCCACCGGGGGATGTTGTTTGTCTCAGAGCTGTCAGCTCCCTGGAATTTCACACCTGGTGGCAGAGCTCAAGCTGTCCTCTGTCAGCTAATCGTCAGGCTCCTGCACATCCCCTTTGGGATATAAATTCATGGGTTTGTGCAGGAAGCATTGCTGGAGAGGAGGCAGTGCCCGTCTCCTTCCAGCCATGGCTTTTCTGTGCAAGTTAGGGTTACCTGGGCAGGGAAGATCTCATCTGCACATATGGAAGAGTTTCCAGTGCTGCACTTGGAGTTTCCAAAGGAGAACTTGGATTGATTTTTGTTTTGTTGGCTTGGAAGAAGCTGTTGGAAGGCAGCACTAAGTGAGGACCTCCAGCTGGGTCCTGGTGGGCCAAACTGGGCTGCTGGTATTCTGTGGTGCTGAGAAAATCACTGCAGCATAACCAGAAACAGATAATATATGAAGCTGTGCTGGTTGTCTGTGCCAGTGCTACAGCCACACTGTGCAAACAACAGGAAAGTGGCAGGAAGGCAAAACTCTCTTTTGCAGTGTCTTCTTTCTCTTAAGGAGCTGATTGCACAACATTGGCTTACCCTTCTCAGCAGCAGCAAGCAGAGACTGCTTCCAGCCAGCAAGAAACACTCATTTTCAAAGCCAGGTCGACAGTTTTCCTTCTTGCCCCCCAACTCCCATTTGCCCCCGGCAAGGAATTTTGAAATCTCAGGGCTGCCACAATGGGTGCCTTTCTGACTTGGCTGAAAAGCTCGACCTCTGTTCAGAAAGGACAGATTCATGTTCGAGAGGGTTCCACAATGCAACGATTTATATCAGGAAATGAACAGAATATTTTCTGATTTAAAAAAAAAAAAGGCTTCATCTGTTTGTTTGGCTTGGGGAAGAGATCAGCTGTGCTTTTATGATTGCTGGAGTGCTGGAGGAGAAAAATGTATAGCTGTAGTATGCCTCTGTGTGCTTGAGTTTGTGTTCCTGATGCATAGCATATAGAGCTAATTTTGTTTAAATGTGTCACATGGGGCTCAGAGCTCAGGGAATGGAGATCCCCTAATGCACATGGTTAAACTTTTGCACTTCTAGCATCATGAATCTGAGTGTTAACCCTGCACTCTCCATATCACTCCTGTCTTTGCATGGTGTTAGTATGTTTGGGAGGTCCTCCAGCTTGGTAACAGCCAAGGAACCAGCACTGGTTCTTGGTCACGCCTGACTGGGGGCTTGTCTCAAACTGAAGATGTCAGTCCGGCAGTTGAGTGAAATCAGGAGAATTTCAAGAGAATTAAGGCTCGAATTTCTGTATGTGTAAAGAGCAGTAGCAAAGTATTTTGGCATAGGTTTACTTTGAAAACACTGTCCCAGAATCTGATAGCAGTGTTAAGAAAAACAGTTGCTGAGAAGGGCAGCAGTCCTCATTACTGAGTGCAAACCATATGGATGTTGGGTGGGAGAGCACAGACTCTCTTGCTAAAACATTTCTGTGCTTTTAATCTGCCTGGCAAATCATTGGTGATTAAATTATAATCTGAGTTGTTTGTTTGAAATGTCATACATCTCCACCGCAACCTCTGCGCACCACCGGAGAGTTTTAGGCATTAAGGAGCATGGGAACGTAAACGCCTGCAATGTTTAACTAACATGAGTTAGTTAAAGCCAACAAATACAGAAATATTTCAATTTATGTATTAAAACGCTCCAGAGGATACAGATTAACCTCTATTACTCAGAGTTTGTCACTGTCTCATCTCTTTTGGACAGCAAACTCTGAGAAGCGGACAGCAGGAAGATTTACTTTCCCTTCAGCTTCTGTCTCGCCTGATGACATGTCTGCGGCTCCCCCGGCCGCGCTCCTCCCTGAGCTCTGGCAGCTCCCCCTGCTTTGCAGGCACTGCTTTCTCTCACAGTCGAGAATCTCTTGTCTGAAATCTCTGCTAGATGAATTGAAGCCAAGCCTTGCTTGCATGCAGAGGCCCTGGGCTTCAAGGTGATGTATTGCGGTGGGACGAATCCCACAGGGTAAGCTTGCTTGGGTCTGCTGTCCTGTGGCGAAGGGGAGAAGCCTTGAATAGAGCCTTTACACTCCAGGAGTAGCAGGGAAGGGATTTCCCAACTCGGTCCATCACCTCTGAAGGGGCAGCTGTGCAGGAAAAAGTTGCAGCCCTGCAGCCCCCCCGCTGTTACAGTGCTGCTCTGCAAACTTTTCTCATTCCTGCAGAGGAATTCTGCATGGAAAGCTCTGAATCTCCTTGGGGATGCAGGAGAAACCCTACAGGCCACATACAAATCAAACTGAATTAGAAATACTGCTAAAGAGATTGACTCAGTCCATTACAGACATGCCTGTGCACAGCCAGTCTTTTCTCCCGTGTGAAACAGTTCCCGGGCTTCTCTTGAACAAATGTCAGGATGCTCCTCATTTATTAAACAACTTTCCAATTGTGTCACTGCATCTTTTATATATTTTATATATTTAGATAGATTAAAACACACATACATCATTGTTTTTATCATGAACTCTTACTGAGTACAGCAGCAAAGTTAGTCCCTAAATGAAGGATGCACCAAAAATAACGTAATGTTATTAATATAACCACCTCAATTAAAGTAGATTGCAAGTGGCAAACAAATTCAGAGATGTAATATAACATATTTTGATCTTTCGCAAAATCCTTGACCGACTGTGGATGTCTTAATGTGACAACAAGGCAGTCAGCTCTGTGGCAATACTTGTGTTCCTCCTTTCACATTCGTTGGTAGAAGCCAAATGAGTAGCATTATCCTGGTGTAACACTGATGAAAAAGGAGATCCAGCCTCTCTCTCGTTGTCAATAAAGCAAGAAGAGCATGTTCAGCCTTTGTGATGTACTTGGCACCAGTGATATTTTAATATCATTAGCAGCGGGAAATGCTTTCCTTGCCAGTAATGAGGTTCAGTGTCAAATAAAGGTGATAGCCCATGGGAAGACTTTAGACAGAATTGCTATATTCTAATAAAAAAAAACCAGCTAGAAATACAATATTTTTGTGAAAGGCATTTGTTCAAGTATGGAGTGATGTTGGCTAATGAAGAAGGGCCCTGCCGGTGCTATTCTTAGTTCCACCCGCTGCTTTCACTGCTTTCCTTGTAGATAGAGCTTAAAGTGAAGTTAGGATGGTGGTGTCTGCTCTCACACAGAAATAAAGTCAGAATGGAAATATGTGTGTATGTATAAAGATAAAAAGAAAAGAAAAAGGAAAGAGTCAGAGCTTAAGGGAAAGTGAGCTTCTCCGTATAACTGCAGTGACCTTGTACCTTCACTTGGAAGGGCTTTTCTTTCTGCAAGCCAGGCTTCTTGTCTGTTGTAAGGGCTAGCAGGGTGCCTGGTGCAGCCCATGTTGCAGGAGATCAGAATTTCTGCTTTGAAGTTGTTACAGTTAAGAGAAACCATTAAGAATTTCCTTTATTGTGTTGGACATAATCTGATACTTCAACCTCACAATAATGTTCCTCTGGAAATAGCGAGGCAAAGAGATATTCACCTATAGACCATTGCTAGAGAGGAAAGACCTCAATGAATCACCGAATAATAGGGCATAAAAAATAAATACGGAGCCAGGCAGGGCTCCTTGCTGCTGCTATTGCAAAGCAGCAGCACGGACTTCCTTAATTAGCAGAAAAGAGAGGAGTGTGTTTACAAGGAGTGCTTTACCCAGCCAGAGAAATTATTTGCTACACTGTGTTGGCTTTCTATTTCAGCAATGATATTTTCCCCATCCTTGCTGGGAGGAACAAGTTTTGGCTTTCAGAGATTCACTGAGGAAATGTGGATTTTATTTTAAGCTCCATTTTATTTGATACTGCTTTGTCCTGACTTTGTGATTTAAACGTGGATGTACAGAGCCCTACGAGACAGCGAGGCATGAGGTTCAGGGACTTCAGGAACTGCCAAGTCAGAATGTGATAAAACATGACTCGAAAATCTGGAGAAGGAATGAAAGATGAAAACCTGTCCTTCAGGTTGGCTGTTGGCTTTCTTTTTGAGTGAGCCTCACGGTTGGAAGGTGGTGATGATTGAAACAAATATTTTGTAACGATCATCTAATTTCTTATGGAAGGATGATCCTGTGCTTCAGACTGGAAACTTAAGACAAGAAGATGCAGATTCAACAGCCTTTTTTATGATTCCTCGTCAATGTAATGTGTATAATACACTTTTTTTTCCCCCCCATCATTTAGTTTTCTTTGTCAGTTTGGGACAGCGGCCATTTCTTTTTGCAAAGTACTTAATCAGGTGAGGTTCCCACCTCCATTTTGGTCTACATGTAAATTTTGAGGACACTAGAGAAGAATGAAACACTGTGGCACACAGGAGGACATCCTGAGTGCAGTGCAGGAGCCTGTGGGATAGGTATGCAGGAGAAGACCCAGACGGGAGGACCAGTGCGCATTAACTGATTATGGGGCAGCAAGACCAAGTCTGTTTGCATGGCATAGGCCAAGAGAAACAGTGATGGGATTTGCTGGGCCAAAGCTGCTGGCTTCCTTGAGCAGTTATGCCTCTGTTGGCACCATGTTTGCTGTTGACCAGAACTGTGGTGCCGCATCCTATGGAGTACAGTGCTTCGTGATGGCAGTAGTGGTGTGGTGTGGGATGTCCCTGCCCACTACAGGGCTCATGGGACTCAATTTTAGGGCAAGCATGCTGCCATAAATGATGCGCTTTTGCTATGGAAGAAATGCCAGCTGGATGAGGAATAGGACAGGAACAAAAATAAGCATGGAAAAGCTCTTTACAGAGTAACATCTCTTGTTCTCCCATGATCTGCATGTAGAAAGCGGAAAACAGTTTCAAAATTTTGCCTTTTTAAATCTCTGCCTTCTTGAAATTGTATGGGTGAGTCATCCTTTAGAATTAAAAGAAAAGGCCTCATTTAAAGCTTCCTGCAGCCTCTCACACAAGCCCTGAGAAACAGCTTGAGATTGGGCTGCAAGATGTGGGAGGATGTCTGGGATGGAGAGCTGAATTCAGAGCATTCCATGATGGTTGCTGCTGGAGCAGAGCAAGGGCACAGGCAAACCATCTTCTTGCACTGCGCTTTCCAGACCTGAGTACTGACTTTAGCTTGATGTGGTGGGATGCTGGGAACATTTTTATCTGTTCTTGGTTGCTTGCTAACTCTAACCATCCATCAGCAGCCCATTTCCGCTCACGTGAATTGAATGATATACAAGTGGCAGGCATGGGTTGGCTAGGAATGGGAAGGTGGCCATGCTTCTCTTGTAGGGACTGTCGCAGGGTGCTCTGTTGTGCTGGTGGGAGCAGAGCTGGGGCTGGTGATTGCATTCTGGGAGCCATCCCCTCCCCGGTTCATTCTGAGGGGTCTCTGTTTTGGGCACCACACAGTGAGCATTACTTCTGGATATATATCACTTCTGCAGAAGAAGCAACAGCAGCAGCATCTTCATATCAAACACAAGGCATGGCTGAGAAAACAACCCTTTAATTGAAATAGGAACTGGAAAATCCAAAGAGGGTGCAAAAAACTCACCAGGAGCAAATCCTACACGTTCCAGGCATGGAGGCTGTGGGCACTGTGCCTGCACAGAGATGCCCCTTCTTCCCCATCTCCCCATGGAGGGGGCTCAGGGCACCAAGGGGAAGCACAGCCACCACAAAGTGTTTCTGTCCTCACTTCTGCTGATCCCAGATCAGTTCTTGCAGCTGTGTTCTGTAGTTTCAGAACTCTTGCAGCAGCTTTCTGAGATTTCTTTCAGCTGTTCCATAGCGAGCAGAGGGTCCTGAAATCACTGTAGGAAAGTCAGGGTACATTCCCCATCCTGGAAGAAAGAAGGGGCAAAGTTTGGGGCATTTGTTTTTTTTTACTCGTGTTTGTCAGAGATGCCGGGAAGGGCTCTGGTGGTTATGCACCAATTAATGGGAGGAGGGGATGGCACACACTGCCAGCCCAGCCCACAGCAGCCGCACCCCTACAGCAAGCAGTTAACGTTCCCTCTCCTCTCCAGAGGAATGGCAGGGGTTAATCCAGTAGCCATGCATTTAATAGCTCGATTTAAAGGGGAAAAAATGACACCCTTCTCCCCTGCCTTGCTGCTGGAGGATGGTTGGCTCTGTCTCAGTGATCACATGCTCCCCCAGCCCTCGGTGCTGCAGAAGCCCAGCTGCTGCCGATGAGCCGGTGCTGCTCAGGACCTGTCCCAGCCCCAGCCCCTGCCCGTCAATGCCTTGCAGCCCTGAGCTCCTCTTTAAAGGGGGGAGCAGGCAGAATGAGCCCTTGAGCCTATGGGTGGAAATTTGGGACGCATCTGTTTTCTCACCACTGTTTCCAGCTCTAACCATGTCTATTTGTTGTTGTCTTTTTTTCAGGGACTATGGATCTTCAAAGAGAAAATCAGGTAAGATACTGAGCTTTTTATTGCATGATCATAGAGGGGACTGGGTTTTTTTTCCTCCTTTTTAAATGTTCCCTTTATCTTGCGTTGCATGAAATTACATAGCAGTTTAACTTTTCATTGCTGAAACCTGCTGTAGCCAGGCATCAAATTCTTTCTGCTCCACTGAAGAGGAGAAGGAACTCATCTTACATAGTATCGCAATTAAAATGATGGTGTTTATAGAGCTCTCTCTCCAGTCTAAGAGGCTAATGGGGGTTACATTTCTTTTATTTTTGTGTTCTTAAGTCTATCTCTACCTGAGTCAAAATGTAGTCTGAGAGTTGGGGGTCTGTTTTGGGGGGAGAGGTAGGGAATGCTTTGCTGTTCAGGTCTGAATCTTATTTTTGCCTTACCAAAAGGAGCTGGTGAAGTTTTCAATGCAAAATGTTCTCAGTGCCTGTGTCTGGGTTTGGGCGGACTCAAGGGCCATAGCTCCCTGTTTTGTTTTTAAGTCCTGGATTCAAATGTCCTATAAAATCCCAATCTGAAACTACATAAAACCATTTTTTTTCCCCTTCCTTTGTAGCTCTTAGTGACTTATACAGACATGTTTTCAACAGGGACACATGATTATGGGCCTCTGCATTTGGCTGTTCTGAGTTGGATGTGATAGGGCTTTTCCCCCGCCCCCCCCCCCCTTTTTTTTCCCCCCTCTCTCAAGCAGTACTGAGCACCTGCAACTCTCATTGACTTTGTTTGTAGTCTGGAGTGCTCCAAATCGCATCCAGGGCATCCGAAGAGGCCTCTCAAACCCTTTGCAACCCTTGGAAAACTCTGGCCTGTGTGCAGGGGAGGGGAGGATTTTTTCCTCTTGGATTTTGAGCTGATGATAAAGAAATGCTGCAGTGGCTGAATCTCTGGGAAAGATGAATGTAACTTACTGAACTTAATGAATGTCACTGCCTAGATTGATTTGTTAATTATGAGAGCTTTTACGCTGCAGTCCTGTAATAAGCTAAGTGGTACGCTAATGTGGAGCTGTTGCTTGACCCTGCCATCCTGTACATTAATGGCTGCTCCCTTTGCAGGCTGGTGCTTGTGGTGCTCTCCTCCTGAATTCTTTTAGATTTACCGTTAAGTGCAGGTGGGTGATGGTAATCAGAGGCAGGTGCAGCACTGGGAACTGGAGGACATCTAACTTTTTTGTTTCCTACAGAGCTTCTTTCTGGGTTGCAGTTCTAGGCAGGCCCATCCACAGACAGGCGGTTGCACTTCTAGCATGTAATATTAAATAAACTTTGCACTATTTGTGCAAATTGGATAGTGAATTAAAGGGGCAGCAGCATTTTCTCTAGAGGGGTAGGCTGTAAAGGTGTGAAAGAGTATGCAGAAGGCAGAGTTGAGGGCAGAAGCTCCTGGCTCACAATGCCCTGTGCAGAGCACTGGGTTTTTAAGGCCACATAAAGGCTGCTGAAGTGTGTTGCTAGTCTCTGGGGCAACCTGATTTAGCACTGACCTAGAACATCAGGAGGAAACTGAGCGCTCTGGGGTCTGTGCACAAGTTGACATGCACAGGAGCTACAATGCTGCTCTTGTAAGATATGCGAGGGATTATTTTGGTAGGATGAGAAGCTACTTCTCCATTCCAGCAGCTCTGGAGAGAAGCTGGAGCTGATATATTGTGACACTAAGGGAAGAGGGACTAAGTTGAATCAGTGCAGCTGGGATGCAGTCTGTGGATGGTGCTCCTCTTGAAGCATCCCAAACAGCATGCTCATCGATCCCCAGGGCTGGGCTCCCCTTCTCTGCTTTCCCACCTTCATGTGCTGCTGGGTCTCCTTTACGGAGTTTCTTCTTCTCTGCCCCTTGGTGGCTGACTGCACAGACAGGGCTTGGATACAGTGGAGTTTGGGGATGCTCTTTCTCCACTTACGCTGCAGAAGGAATGTGAAGCAGCAGTCTGACCAAAGAGATTTATATAAAGGGGCTCTGTTGTCAACCATCTTCTTGCTTGTCTTTAGAGTGGCGGGGGAAGGCTTCATTCTGCTTGGAGTTGGATGTCGTGGGAGTGTGCATACAACAGGCCAAGGAATATGCCAAGAGAGTTGGTGGTTACAGCCTCTAACAAAGAGCAGCTTTATGACACTGGGTCTAGTGATAGGGTGAATGAACACAGCTTCCCAGGCTGTGTTGTAAAGAGCCTTTAAAGATAACTAATAACTTTGAAATGCAGCTTCCTCTGTAGGTGCAAGCACTACTCCATCTTAAATGGGACAAATAGACACTTGAATGCCCGTACTTCCCAACAGATCAGACCTGAGAACACCTTTTTTTGTCTTGACTAAGGACATGCTGGGAAGAGACTCAGAGGTGTGAGCAGCAGGAATCTCATAGCTGCTGCATCTCTGGCAGGCAGGGTGTGAGTGTGACTGACGGCAGAAACATTTGGGGAATGCCTCTGGTAGCCACTGTCACCCCTACCCTGACCTTTGCCTTGCCAATGAGTGCATTTCTAGCTAGTTTTGCACTGAGCCTTTAAAGCAGGGAGAAACTGGGGAAGTTCAGAGTTTGATGGAAGTTAGGGAAATGTTTATCACTGCAGCTGATAGCAGTTGTAAACATCTGGGGACCTTCTGAACAAAGTGCAGTAGTATGGCCCTAACTTAGCTAAACAGAAGAGTCTTGTGCTGATCTGGGGCATCTCTGCGTGCCAGCCTTGAGCCAGGGCTTCCTCTTGTGCAAAGTGCTGTATAAACACAGCCCTTTCCTTGGCTATGATCTAATTATAAATGCTTTAACCTGCAGTCAGCTTGGAGCTCTGCTGAAGCAGCTGGGGCTCTGTGTAGGCATGGCCATTTTCTATGGCCTGAGCAGCCATGTGGGCTGTTGCTTTGGATTTGTGGGGCTTTATGTGACACGCTGCAGAGCTGCCTTCTTACTTTCAGTCAATTGAATTGTTGCTCTAGGTTCATCCCTCATTGCTGAGGAGGCCTCAGTACGACTGTGAGGAGTGGTTAAGGCTGACACGTTCTGCCTACCCACAGCAAGTGATCTCGTCTGGGTTCATCCAAAGTCCCTCTGTAGCAAAAAGGGGAGGGATTACTTTTCAGACTGATTTGTCATTGCCATTAACCGAGTGAACAGCAACTCATTTGTCACTCAAAATAGGCATTTTTTCTATGCAAGCATCCAATGTGTGGTTTTCTCTCCTTAAATCAAAATAAGGGCAGAATTGCTCCAAGTCTGGTAATGGATATTTGCATGGTACATTACAAACCACAAATTAGGTTAATCCACTCTCCAAACCCTACCAGCTACCATCTGTGCATGGTGAACTAATTAACCCTTGAGACATTTGCCAGTCCTGATGTGGCTTGTGAAACCAGTTCCAGGATGTTTATCCTCAAAGATTTCCCTGTCTCCCTTACATTACTGCTGGCTACAACAGGTTTTATACTCCTGAAGTATGATGATCTGGCCCTCTTCCCTTGCTGAGAATTTTTCTTTGGTAGTTCACTGCCAAAATTGTTGTTGTATCTTTAGTCAAAAAGCTGGAGTAAACAGCTGGAACCAGGCATTTGGTGGTATTTGGGGAGGTGACATGACTTCCACAGGTTTTCTACACTCAGTCTTCATGCTCCTCCATTACTGAGAGAGTTCCCCTTCCTTACAGTGGGGTTACAGATAGCAGAAGATGCTGCTTCACTTCAGCTTTTAGTGCTCTCTGCCACCTGCCTTGTAGGCAGCCAAGCCCCTGTGCCTGCTTCTGAGTTTGCTTGTGAAAGCCCTTCTGGCCACCCCCCTTCTGAAAGCATAACAGAAACCCCACTGCTTGCTCACTCCCCCTGCCCTGACCGCCCTGGCCCTGAGCTGCTGCTTGGTGGCTTTCTCTTACTCTCTGCTCCTGTGAGGTAGGATGTCCCTACAGCGAGGGGAAATAAACTTGAAGTTTATGGCTCCATCAGCACCGCAGTGTCTCCATTCCCTAATTGATCAGATCCTGTCTGCATTGAGCTGGCCATACTCTGGCTGAGCCTGCCAGCTGTAGTCTGTTTAAACAGCCCCTGTAATTGAGCACTCAGAGCATTAGCTTAGCAGCTTGCTCCAAGCCAGTGGTGCCTCGGTGGGGCTGTTGATGAGGTTTGGCTTCCTCAGCAAAGAGAAGCATCCTTCAGCACGGTTCCCACATCCAGTTATTGGACTAGCAGAATACTGCAGCACCCAGACAGCAATCTGCTTCTTTTCCCTTCTGTAGCCTAAAATGGGGAAGGATGTAAATAAAAACTTCAGAGTCTGTTTGAAGCCACTCAGACTGTCTTTTTATTGACATCTCTTTAATATTCCCTCAACGGGAGGATTAAGTAGAGTTGAGAGTTACAGCAGCTACGGAAGTGGGGCCTCCAGAGGAAAGATGAGCAGATTGCTGTAACAATACTGCGGCCTTCATGTCCTGTCACGTTGTGGGGCTGCTCCTTGGGCTGCAAGCAGGAGCTGGTTCTTTGCCCTAATTTCTTCTTGCTAAGGAGAACTTGCTCTTGCACTGAGGGTATGTGTTCTATCAGCTTTAGGGAGATGCCTTAATTGCTGTTTACTTGAGTTATCAGGGAGGGGTTTTGTCCACTTTCTTTGTAGTAATGAAGAGAGATGGCTGAACTCTTGGCTTTTTTTTTTTTTTCTTCTGGGTTTACAGCTGAGCTATGCTCATCCCTCCGGGGTTTGCCTTCTTTGATTCTGTCACACCACGCATCCAGCCTGTGCTTACAGCTCCATGCCGTGTCTTGCATGCTTTTTTATTTTTGTAAATGAGTTTTATTTTCTTAACTTCGGTTTGAACTGCCTCCTTTGGGGTAATATGGAGAAAATAAGTGGTGTGTGTTAGCCCTTCCGTACTTAATCATTCAGCAGGGTTGCAAATGTGTGAGCCATTAGCTGGACCAGTGTAGCTGGAGCTGTTACTGCCTGTCCCCAGAGCTGACCCAAGAGGTAGAGCTTGATCTTTTAAATGTCGCTTCTGAAGGGCCCAATCTGTGAGCATGCAATCCAGTAAAGTGAAGTGGTAAATCCTGGTTTGAGGAACACTCTTTCTCGTGTGGCAGTAACTGCAGCAGATTTCTTGTGGCTACCAGTACGAGTGTGCTTGTGCGTGCAGTGTGCAGGCAGTGAGGCAGGCAATTGGCTACTGCTGGATGAATCCAAGCCCAGGTGATAGCACAGCAAAGCTACTATGTGGTTTTCAACCCAGATGTTAGAGTTATTCTGCTCTCATTGCTCACCTCTGGCTCTGTCTCCCAAAACTCCCTCTTGAAAAGCTTAAGCTAAGGAGGTTTTTGTTTGTTTTTAAGGTGGTGAATGGGGATGTAAATTTGTCCAAGCCAATAGCAGGGTCCCAGGAACATCTTAAAGCATATAGCTTGGCCTTGGTGTTCTAATCCTTGCAAGAGATCTGTGCTGTGGCATGGTCCCTGCAGACAAAGACACGTGCTCTTGTTTGTGTGCTGATGAATCACATGTGCGTGCTGTGTTCTTGCATTGCTGTCTGCAGTCAGTCAGTGCGGCAGCAGCCATGGTGGAGCAGCTCTGTTGCCGTTCCCCTGCTGATGGGGATGGCTGGAACAGGTGGCTTGTCTGCCACACTTCTGCACCCTCACACACAAGTACTGACAGGATTGCTCCTGATCAAACCTGGGATCTCTTCTCCCATCATAAGATTAACTTTCCTGGCTGTATGTACTAATTACCGTGTGGAATTTAAAAACAGAGCAGATTCTGGCAGAACATCTTGGTTCACACATAGTGGTGTTGTTTTTGTTGGTTTTTTTTTTTTTTTTTTTAAAAAGAGGATAAAGGGATTTAGTAATAAAAGATGGATAAAGTAAGCAGAAGCATAGCAACAAAGGACCAAACAAAGCTTAGTTTGTAATTACTAGGTATGTACATCCTGGATCTGAGCCTAGTAGTAAATGATGTTAATGTGTATCTCCAGTTCAGTTCTTGATGGTGGAGTTCCCTCTCCTCATGATGAATAACTTCAGAATTTGCTGAACTGTAACTGCTGTTCAGTTTAATGGCTTTTGCCTAACGTAATAATTCCAAAAACAGCTTACTTTCTTTCCTGTTTTTTTTTTTTGTTTTTTTTTAAAATTTTATTTTTAACTACTCCGCGAGCTAACACATAGCTGAAGCAGCATCCACTTGCTCTTTCCCAAAGCAAGGCCGTTGCTCTCTTCTCCAATGGCTTTAAGGAAGAGCCTTGGCTATGCCAGGCACCCTTCATCTCCTCACGGCACACGTGATGCTGTTCTGCATCGCTGTGCAGTGTGTGACCCTGTCCAGCCCAATCCCCTCTCCAATTCTGTAGTATTCTGGCAGAAGGAAACTGATCTCTCCATTCACTCTCCTTGTGCGCCACATTTTTGAAGTCACTGTTTAAACCAAAATGCTTTGGACTTATGCCTGCAACTACTGAAGAGAAGAGCAGATGGATAGGAACCGTTATTCTTTATACATTGCTTCGCTTTTCTACTGACAAGCTGTGTAGCCCACTGGATGTATATGGGCCTGCTGTCCTTTTCTTTTCACCCATATACTGAGGGTGGAAGATGGGGTAAGAAAAGAACAGTTGTTTGTGCCTTGTGTGGTTTGGCTGTGTGGCTTTTAAACTCAAGTGTGGGGACAGGGCACAGGGTTAGGGAGAGGAATGCTTGTGCTCTCTGAGCTTCCTGGCTCAGAGCAGGGATGGGCTGCAAGGATAAGGTGTGGCCTGCATGGACAGCCTGAACTCTGTGAGTGCCTCTTGGGGCAGAACGGCTCTTCTGGTTTTAGGGAGCACCATCTGCTCCTGTCCTGCTTCCCTCCTCTGTCTGTCAAGTGGCAGATGGTGTTAGCACTGCTTGCGTGGGTTTTTCCTCTCTTGCACCCGGGGAACCATGTGCTGTCAGGCTTTGGTTTTGGCACACTGGGTAAGGCAGGTGAGATGTGTGCTTGGGCTGCAGTGGAAGCTGATGGGCCTTGGTACTGGCAGGGATGTGAGTGTGGGGCCTGGCTGCCTGAGGAGCGGAGCTTGAGCACCTCAGGCTGGCGTGACTTTCACTGTTGCATTTGGGCTAGCTACATGACATGCAAAATCTACGCTGGATGGAGTGGCTCTTCTGGAGATGGCCAAAAGCATTACTTCAGGGTGCTCAGCAGGGGCTGTGACGTGCAGCTCATCCCGCTGCCAGTTCAGGCAGGCTGTCTGGCCAGGCCCATGTGCTGCAGCGTGCTCTTCTTGGCAGCAGGGCTGCTCTGCAGCAGGGGCTGACTGGCTGGGGGCTCTCTGGGATCTCCTACAGGGACCAGAACAGTCATGGGGGAAGCGATCCTTGCTTGCCGTGTGGAAAGACTTAATGCAAACTATGGCTGCAAATACAAGAACCACGCAGCCCTGTATACTTCTGTGTTCACAAATGGGATTAGGATGGGCTTTTGAAGAAGTAAACAGAGTAGAAAATTGCAACTTGTTTTTCTGTAAACGGGTGCTTTTAGAAAGGATAAGGGGCTGGATGAGGCTGCTGGAGTGCAGCTGGTGAGCGCAGAGCTGTGCTGCACACAGAGCAGGCAGTCTTCTCGCCCTGCAGCTCAGGAAAGGGCTCTCTGGTTGTGGATTTCTTTCCTGTAGGAGCAAGTTATCCAGATGATGAATTTCTGAAGCACACTCGAGTCACGTGAGGGCCAGATGGGAACATTTTCTAAGCAGTGTGTGTGGGTCCAGCATGCGCCAGGCAGCTCTGCTTACGTGGCAAGTGGGAGCAGGCTGACGTTGGTCTGCAGCATTGAGCTGGGCAGGCGAGGAGCCTGACTGCAGCCTGGCCCTCTGCCCCCCTGCATGCAGCCCCTTTTCCTGAGGTATCAGCACTGCACTGGGGAAGGAGGGAGAGAGGGCTGGGCTTGGGGAGCTGGACTGAAATTAAAGGTCTTATTTACTGCCTGCTGTCAACTCATCTTACTCCTGCACTTCAGCTGAATTTGCGTGTTGGAATATATCACAGGTTATCAACTAATCAAATATTTAAGTGTAGCTCTTTAAGGTACTGCCTCATCTACAGATAATGTGCAGAATAGAGGTGATGATCTGCTTCAGGTATGTAGGAAAGGCATCCTGCGAGGATGAGAGATTTACTTCAAACTGAGGCTTCTTGCATCCTAGAGAAAGAAAAAACTTGAATCTCTATATCTGTTCAAATACTATCTATATTAAAAAAAAAAACACAAACCAACCAAACAGCGACCTTGCTTTGAACACGCTGCATCAATGTCCTGCAGACATAAGAACAAGGGAAGCTTTTTTTTTTTTAAGCTGCTGTGGTAACAGGGTGGTTACCAGGCCCATCGTGGATCAGGCACTGGGCACAAATATTGGTTTTGTTGTAGGTCCCTCTGGGGCCTGCAGGGAGAAACATCAATGACACAATTAAACAATATGCCTTGGGCAGTGGTGGTTGAAATAATAGGTCAAAACAGCTTGTAGCCTTTCTGTGCCATTCTTCTGTTTCTCTGGCTATCTGTTGTTTTTTTGCCTAATTGAATGAGTTAATTGTGTGAGTTAGGGATGTGTGAAAATGGTACCAATTCAGGCTGAGGTTTATCTGCACTTTTTTTTTTTTTTTTCTTTCCAAGCTGTCTTATGCTTGTGTTGTAGGCCTACATGTGACCAATGCGGAGTCAGTGTTAAAAGTAGGTACTTCTGTTCTTTAGGAGGTTATTACCTTCTCATTTAACCAGTGTCAGGCTCCAGATGGAGGAGAAGGGGCTGATGGAGAGAAATCTGGCAACCGGCTGACAGGGATCGCCAATGGATGTGATGCATCAGAAGTTTCAAGGAGATGCAAGAGTATGGGGAAGCAGTGAACGTGGTGCTCTGGCTGTAGATGGAAGCAGGAATAAACCCTATGGTTCTGGGGGGTCCTCACTGAATTTCCTGCTCCTGGTGGTAGAGATGGTGGCCTGGCATGGAGGAGAATGTTGTCCCCAGGTTTGGTTGGGTGGGGGGACATGTGAAAGCCAAACCCCAGCAAGCAGCTTGGGAGGAGTCAGGACTGAGCCTGGTCCTCTGTGGTTCCTTACCTGCTCTGGGCGATAGGGTCCTGCCTGAGCACCTAGGGTGACAGCAGGGCACTCACATTTATACCAGCTTCGTGGTGTGCTTGACATCCGAAATCAGGATTGAAATGATTAACTCCAATTTTCCATTCTGCCCTATGTGGGGAACACTACAGTGAACAAGGTCAGTTCAGAGAATTGGACAACTTCTAAGAAACAGCCCACTCTAACTCTTTCTTGCTGATTTGTCAAATACCACTGATGAATTCACAACACCCCTGTTTGTCTCTTAATGCTTTTTGCTTGATGGAGATGAAAAAGCATTGACTTCCCCCAGCTCCAGTTTGGGGAGTCTCTGCCAGCTACTGGACCACCAGTGGAGTTCTCTGAAGCGGAGTGCAGCACTGATTGTTGACTACCCAGGAAGTCAGTGTAATCTGAGTTCACTGTAAGACTGTATTGCTTACTCTTTTCATCCTTCCAAGAAAGTTAGGAAGGGTGAATGCCTGTAAAGTGAATCTGCAAAATACTCAGCTGCAACCTCACCACTGTAGTCTGTGGCAAATTGAGCTCTTCCTCATGAGGGGCAATAACACCCTATGGCATTGATCCCTGTTGGAAAGGGGCAGTCACTTTTAGATGTCAGCATCTCATCAGCACGGCAACTTGTTCTTGTATTCATTTTTCCCAGTATTTTATGCTAGCTGCACAGCTGTTCAGAGATTTCAGTGTTCCCCAGATGATGTTTGAGGTAAGACTTCAAGGAAGGCCGCTTCTATAGAACAGATCATACCTATGTGATTAAACTTTTTACGCTCCAAAGCAAGATAGGCCATATCTATGTTCTCCAGGGGGAGTGTCTTTGGCTTAGGATAGCTCCTCAGCTATTCACAGAGATGGGTTGGTGCAAGGGCTGCATGTCCAGAGCTATAACTAGGCTGAGCCTTAGGACCTGTATGATCCAACTAACCCTCTGGGAATTACTGCAGCAATATTACTGGGCAGTGTTTACCTTAACAAGAAAGAAAACTGTACATGTACTAGTCTAAGGAAAAACTGACAGCTCCAGCTGCATGCAACCTATGAATCTTTAGTTGTATGTTGCTTCTAGCCTATAGAGCAGTATTAAATAGTGGATGCTGTAGTCAATGTTGAACTGAATGTTCTGACAGTTGAACATTTTGCTGGCAAAAAAAAAAAAAGAATCCAGTATCAGTAACTGCTGCTGAGAGAGCTGTAGAGAAGGAACTGCTTTGCACCTGCTGGACCAGGACCTGGATGTGCAGGACTGATGTGAACCGTGGAGGTGGCAGCTCCTGGGTTGCGGTAGCGCTGAACTCATGCATTCAGCTCCAGACTGACTCTGGCATTTGTGGGTTTTCCTGAAGACCTCTCTGCTCTAGCTGCATGCAAGACAAATAGCCTGCTACTAAAAGGAGATGAGTGGGGCTGTATCGCAAGCATAAAGCGTTAGTCCCCAGCAGTCTGGCGCCTGTTCTCTTGCCAGCAGTGGGAGGAGCAGCAAACAAACTGGTCTCAGTGGCAGTAGAAAAGCTTCTGGTGAAATCTAAATGCAATCATCTGTTTCTTGTATTTAGTTCACCACGGCAACTGGCTTAATGAAGCCCTCAAAGCCTTTCCCCCTCTAATTCCTGCCTTCCTTCCCCACCTGAGGCTCCAACTGACCTATCCCCAGGTTCCCACCTCAGGGTGCAGCACCAGAGGGAGGGGGTTCAGTGGACACTGCCAAAGCCTGCAGTGCTGCTATTTCTGGGTGGTGTGGTGGCTCGAAGGGCAGCCATGGTACTCTGTACAGTGCCTTGGCTCCTGGCTGAACTGTAATTTATGAACCCGCATTTCTTTTGAGCTTTTAAAAATAATTCCAAGCGGAGGGGTTTGTTCTGGTTCCAGCTGAAGACCAGTGAGGACCGTGGGGGTTGGTGTTAGGAGCAGAATCGAAACGCCGTCACCTTAGGAGTGGCTTGCTTTGAGCAGGCAGTTTTAATTTTCCTTCCAAATACTGAGATCCCGCCCCCCCCCCCCCCCCAAGAAATCATCTGAGACCAGCCGGCGCTTGGCTGTGCGACAGAGGGGGAGAGGATAGGCAGGAAGCGAGGGTTTGTTCGTTTACCGTTACCAATCCCATTGGAAACCAGCTCCAAGCCCCGTGCAGAATTCCAGAAAAACTCCTGAAGGGAAACCTGGGGCCGTTCAAAGTTTGTGTGTTGCTGGCATGGATGCAGCATGCTTCTGGGGCTCTTGACCTCCTCCCTGTGCCCTCGATCCCCCCACGGCTCTTCATTTGAGCTCTTTGTGAAGTGGAATCCATCACTAATGTCTGATATTTTTATTATTTGTAGGAGGAACTCCTACAAATATGGTAGCAATTAGAGCTTAAACGTCTTGGAATAAAAAAAAATAAAAAATAAAAATCCCCAAGAAGGAAGTTTAATGCTAAGCAGATGTGCAGGAGCAGCTGAAGTATGCTAGCTGCCTTCTGCTTCAGGAGCAGCCCCATCTCCATCTCACTGCTGTCGGGCTGGGGCAGCTGAGAAGTGCTGCAGCTTGTGCGCTGCTCCTTGGGCTGGGGAGCTGCCCCAGGGGAAGGGGGTTCTTCCCCAGTTACTGCTCTAGATTGCCTTCGTATTCTGATTTAGATAGATTATGACTTTGATAAGGGAAGAAGACCACTTTAGTTTTTTTTCTTGAAATAGATAGGAGATAACATTTTTATTATATTGGTGTTGTATGTTGTTCCGTGTCAGTTATGAGAGAACACGTGGGTGTCTGTAGATGAGGCTGCTGTGGATCTGGGGCTAAACTCCCTCCCTTCTTGGATAGGCAGATCCAGGGAAGCCCTAAGCTTGTGTGAAACACGGTTTATTCTTTCTCTGTTTTTAATTGCTGGCTGTTTCAGTCTTTTGCTACCAGCTTGTACTGGGGCAAACTGGAATCTTCCTGGTTGTTTCTACATTACATCTGCATTATTTATCACTGTAATATTCAGGTTCTTCTGTCTGGAAAAAGATCTGACAGCTGACTGACGTTCATAATCCCCTTCCTGAATACAGTGGAAGCTTATTCAAAAGCTCATAGACAAGTTGCTGACAACAGCTCCTTCACACCCTTTCCCGTTTGTGCCCTGAGTCTGTAATAGAAACATGCTGTATATTCCCTCTGTAAGCTAGAGCATGAGTTACTCTTGCCAGATGATTTCCTGTTGCACTCCACCAGTGTGGAACCCTTTTTTTTTAATGGTAATCCAAAATAAATTATTGTAAGTTATCATAGTGTATTTTGTATTGGATTGTGACAGTGCAGTGCATGGGTTTGAGGGCTAGGTGGTTGGAGTTTTCAGGTTTTTTTTTTTTGGTTTTTTTTTTGTTTTTCCTGTGGTCACTACTGAGAACTTACTGAAAAATGAAGGCCAAATCTAGCTGGCCTCCAATATTGCTCTAACATGATGAAGATTGGGAGTCTGATATAAAGGAAGAATTTAAAGACCTTGCTGTTCCTGTAGTGCTGAGGAAATGTAGCAAAGTGTTCCTTGGAGCTCTGGTTTCCAGTGGGAATGCCTGAAAGCTCTTTCTCTTGCTTTATATTGTAACTGAGAAATCGCTAGCACATACGTACTAGGAATCTTCTACTGGTTGGCTGGGTTTTTTGGCTGCCTTAGTGATATTCTGTGGGTCAAAAGACAGTAGCAAGTCAACTAAGCAAGGGTGTACTGGTACCTCTCTCCCAGTAACTGCAGGGTGCATCTTCCCTGTTGTTAAACTGATTATTGTAGAGTTGGGTTTGTTATTGCTAGTGGGCTTTAAAAATAATTTTTTGGAGTTCCTTGTCAGAATTCAGGAAGTTCTTAACCTGTCATACAAATGCCTCCCCTTGCATCTTCTCCCAGGCAGTGTTAGAGTAGCAGGTCTGCCTGTGTTCCCACAGAATGGGAATGTTTGCTGGCTCTTATTGTGAAATGGGGGCAAACCTGATAACTTCAGAAACAGGCTTCCAGTGTATTCAAACAAAACGAAATACATGTGGAGATTATTCCCAGAATCCCAATCCAAGTATTTACACCTAATTTCATGGAGGGGGAGGGAAGACTTCTGACCTAGTTGATAACAATTGTATCTGCTTTTTCTTTAGCCAGGTTTCTGCCTCATATTTATTGGCTAGAAATGGTATTTCTATTTGTGCTTTGACTATACTTTCATATGAGCTCTGTACTCTTCCATGGAGCGTTATTTGCCAATTATTACTTTTCTTAATGCAATTCCAGGGTAACAAAATGCTTGCATGTATTGAAGTTCTGTCTCTGTGAGTTGCCTGTTGGTCTTATGGGGATCATTAACAGCTGCAAAGCTAAATACTTTTGCAGGTCTGAGGCTTAATGAGTCAAACTGTCTCTTGGTATGCATTTCCTGTCCTACTGGGAATAAGCTCAGAGCATATCTTACTCAGATTTCAAATTTGAAGAAGTACATGTAAGTTTCATAAGTTCACTAGCTTTTATTATCACCATTTAAGGGTAGTTCTTATGACTTGACCTTTACACAAGTCCCCATCATGCTGTCCCAAATCTAAAGAAAAAAGTTGACATTCCTTTTTAATCTGTTTTAACTAACTTTCGAACTTACTGATATGATTTTCTTCTTTCTCTAATTACTTCCTCCTTTTATGGCTGCCCTTTTCTTGGATTTCCAGTTTGGATGTCCAGTTTGTCTGAGACTCCAAAAAAGAGTGTCGCTCCAGGTAACTTCCTTGTGCCTCGCTGTTCTGCATGCTACTGGAAAGAAAAGTTTGCAGTTCAAATCATGTGTGGTTTTGGAATTGTGTGGAGTGTGGGTCTGTGACTGTGAATTCACTGTCTCTGGCAGTGAATACGCGGGATCTGTTGTGTACCTGTGTGTTGTTTTTTTTGTGATGCATGATTTTTGACAAGGGCGCTGCATTTCTGGTTTCTGGTGCTTTCAAAAGCAGTAGATGGCATTTTGTTGTGTGACGTCTCCCTTGCCCAACTCCAGCTCTACAGCTCAAAGCAGTTTCCTGTCTTGTGAGCTGACCCTGTCCAGCAGCAACACACCTGCACAGCCCCTTGGCCCATGCTGAGGGACAAAGGAGGGAAGACAGCTTTTCCACAGTATGTAGAAAGGGTGTTTTATGGAACAGGTGGGACTGAGGAAGATGCAAAAACTGCAAAAGTTGTCATGGGCGCACAAGGAATCAGGAGGGAGGAGGGGTCAGAGACCAGACTTCTAGGTGAGGTTGGGTTAGCCCAATATGAAGCAAAAGGTAAGTGTTAGAGTAAAAAGAATTAGGTCCTCTCCTGAGTAACCAGTGGACTTCACTGCCAGAGAAGATTCTTTCATCCTTCTCAGACTTGAAGTCCATGGCTTGTGATACTTCCTTCTCTGTGAAGGATACAGGCAGTAAGACCACACATAGGTATCAAGCCAAGGAAGAATGGAAATGCCCCTGCTGCTTTCCACGCCCAATTTGGTGATATCCAAGCTGATGCCCTTTTCAAACCTTGTGAGCAAAATCCCACCATCCCCAATGGGTGGGTGCTTGCTAGTTAGAGGCTCTTAAAAAGTAACACTGCAGCAATTTCAGAAATGCTGGCCTAGAAGGAAGTTCAGTACTCCCCTGGGGGATGTTCTCTTCACTGTGAGCAGAACAGGTCTGATTTCAGGGTGATATTTGGATGTAACTGTGCAAAAATATCTGAAGTATTTGGTCACAGAAGCATGGTGGTTAATAGGTCATCTTGGAGTTCAGACAAACAGTGAGACAGAAAAGGAGGACAGCATGTTGAGAAGAGATGATATTGCTTGGAAAGAGTGGCAATGGCCTGGTTTGGAGGTAAGGGAGATACAGGGTTGGTTTTCTCTGGCTTTCTGTATTTCTTGGAACTACTTTATGTTGTGGTCTGTAAAATGGCAAGTAGAATGCTGAAGCTTTCTGAAGAAAGAGGAGGTGAAATTTTAATCAATACGAATTCCTTTTCTTCTGTTAACTAAATGCATGTTGCTAGTTTGGCTTCAAAAGCTGTGCATGATGAAAGGGTAAATATAAGTGATTAATTCCACTGTGTGGTGCTCAAAAAGGAAAATGTTGATACATAGTTCTGCTGAGATGTCTTCTGGTGCACCTACCCAGGTCTCTAGCTCCCCAAGCTGTTCAAGTTCATGTGGTCATTCACTTGATGTCTCATTCAAATGAATCCACAGCTCCGACACCGGTACTCTTCAGACCAGGCTTGCTGAGGGCTTTATTGTAACATGGCAGTTAAAGGCTCAAGCTGGGATTCTTTATCATTGTGGTATCAATCTGTGTCTTAGAGTGCAGAAGACAAGCCAGTTTAGTGCTGTCCAGCAGCCCCCGTCTCTAGGACATAAACCTGCTCCATTAAATGCAGACTCCAGCCAAGTGGTTTGATGTCTTACTTTGGAAGAAGAAGAGTGCCACAGTGCCAGACTGTGAGAAGTGCCACGGTGGGATTTAGTGGGTGTCCCTGACTGCAGGCCATCAGGAACGCTGAGCATCACACAGCTAAGCAGCCTGCCTCCCCTTCCCATCACTGCAACGCATGTGCCAGGAGGATGGTTGGGGACAACCCAACTACTGCTGCATTCCTTGGCTAGTTGGCTTTGTGCAGTGTGGAGTAATGTGGATCTGTTGCCACGCCGAGCATGACTGGGGTGAGTGCCAAAGTACATAGGTGACTTCAGCCTGGTGGAGGACCCTGTCTAGCAGCTGTGTGAAAATCTACAAATGGTTTAACAGATCTGTGTGCAAAATACTTCAGTTTTCTTAACTGTTGCTACCTGTAACCTAGTTGGTTGGAACTGCTGTTTAGGAAGCCAACTTTCCAAGAAGGAGTGGAAAGAGGACTCAACGTTTTTGTTTTATTTTATTTTTTTCCTTTTGCCCTCCTGCCTCTAATTTTTCTTGGCTCTACCTTAAAACTCAGCAGATCAGAAATAAAAAAAAAAAAATTAAATTAAAAATCCTAACAAGCTCCAGTTGGCAAAGGTCAGCACCGAATTTCTCCGTTCATCAGGATTCTGTTGGAAACGCTGCTGAGGACTCTGAAGAAGGAAGAAACTGAAGTGGAGTGCTCACTTGAGAGAGTGCCGGGCATTTACTGAGGGCCAAGCTGCTCCTGCTGCTCTGTCTGTGGGATTGGTTTTTGCAGCTGGTTTAGCTGAGCTTCAGGCACTTTCAGTGCTGGAAGCCAGTCTGCCTTAAAGCTGCCACTTGTCCCACAGTCTTGAAGGCTCAGCCAGATCTTGCCTCTTGGAAAAGCTAGAAAATATTGTGCATCCCTTTCACTGGGAGATGAACCCAGGAGAGAGGCTATTTTCTGCTGCCGTGATAGCAAGGCATATTCCCTTCCTGGTGAGTGTGTGTGCTGTTGGCTTGGGCTCCCTATAGCTGTTTGTAGCAGCAACCCCTTGGGCCAGGAGGGACTCTGCATGGCTCATAGAGCTGCCATCTGTGCCCAGTGTCTGCATGTGTAGCCGGAATGATAGCGACTGGAGTTGTAGCTGCTCTGCAAGCAAGATATTGCCCCATGTGCTAAAAGTGTGTATACTTGATGTGGACTTGAAGAAAGCATATGTATGAATACTCGCTCATGAAGAAACTCCTTGTGTGTTAATTATGGCCCCTAACTTGAGTTGGGGGGGGTCTGTGTACTGACTTGGCCATCCCCGAAGGGATGGTGCTCAACCCTGTGTTACTCTCGGGCATTGACATTTTGGGTGTTGGACAAGGTTTTAGGCCAAACTTTTTTGGCTTTAAGTTATTTAATGAACAGATCCAAGCTCTCCCATCCTGCATTCAGTCCTCTCTGCTTAACAGCAGGGTGTCAGTTTGCTGCTGAAACTCTTCTCAGAAAATGCAATCAAATTGCTTTGTCGTTAGTAAAAGAATTACCTAGCTGATCTCAGACCGTGAGCCGCAGAAACAATGGAGTATTAATAACCCATTTGATACTCTTCTGCAAATATTTGTTTTCCTCTGTAATGAGACAAAAGGAGTTTTGCCAGTAGTTTTATTGCTAATACCCAGAGGCTGGAATGGGCTTGTACTGAATTCTTATAGTTATTATACATGGTACCAAAGTTCTGTTTCTCCCCACTAAAGCTTCACAGGTCAGCTCTGTTACACTGAGAGCTGTTGACTGCTGAAGATAAGTGCTGTTAGAAGTGGGGGGACCCCTGCCTACCAGAAAGGATAGAGATAGATCCCCTTTTTTATTGACAGAAGCTGTTAGCATCCTCTGTGAATCATTGGCATGCAATTAGAGCCTGCATTTTTGGGAAGGGGCTGAGGAGGGACAGACTGGAGCGTAGGAGTGTGCAGGAGTATCCGGGAGGTGAGTCAAGGACTGATTCTTTAGAGCATATATAGAAAACCTGCTAGGACTAGAACCTACTTTTGATCTGAATCCATATTTTCCCCAAGGAGATCTGTAGGAAGCTGTCAGTCTCATTCCACTGCTTACTCTAGGAGTTAGTTATTTTAGGAACTGCTTTTGAGTTTGCTCTGGGATCCTGAGCTCTTCTCAGGATCGTGTGCTTTTCATATTAAAGCATTCTTCATCCTGTGTGCAGGATAAAAATTGCTTAGCCCAATTTTTAGGCTTGAATTACTTGGGGATGCATCATTGGCAGAAGGCTCAAAGAAAACATGCAGATGCAACATGTTTATTTAGCACAGAGGCATAGAACTTCTGATGGGGGGGGGGGGAGAAAGGTAAGGGTTTTAGTTAGACGAAGAAAATCCATGTGTTTAAAGCTGAGGATGTGATTGTTGAGAGGGGATGGGCTGATTGGAGGATTTTAAATGAGATTGCTGCTGTTCTGGGTTCTCTTTCTTTTCTTCCCTGCCTGCTCTCAACTTTCTTAAAAGGAATTTCCCTGAGATACATGAGGGGTTACCCTTGAAGGACTGGCTTTAAGAGAAAACTGTAGCTCTAGATATAAGCCACTGCAGTTCTTTCTGGAAAGTGTGCAACTCTGATGTGCTGCTGTGTGGTGAGCTGTGGCACTGGGGTGCCTTCTGCCAAGTGCCCCTGTGTAAACCCTGTGTGTGCCCATGGGAAATGTGCCCACTGCAGCCTGGGTCTGGGAGGGAGGACTACCTGCCAGCTGGTTACTCAGCTGTGATTCATGCTTGTGGCCTTCACTGAACGTTTGTGGTTTTGGCTCTTTTCAGAACTTCCATTGACCAGCCCAGTCCTACTTCATTTAGTCTGAATCTGTAAACACTTGATTGATAATCATAAAAGGGCAACATAAAGTCCAGCACGCTGTATGGATTAGAAGAGCAGACATGTTTATAGCCTGATAACAACGGAGTACTCTGGCAAAGATCAGGAGTCTCAGATTTCCATATCCAGATGATTTTATTTTTGGAGTCCACTTGGTGGTTTTAATTTTTGGCTATTGCAAAACCATCATAGGTCTTAGCTGTTGCAACACAGAGGAGGAAGGAGCCGCTTGGAACGGGAGCTCTGTGCTCTTATTTAGGAGGCTGTCCCACAGTCGCTGGGCTCTGAGTACCGCTGGAGGAACGATGCTCTCTCCTTGCTGCCTGGAGAGGGGGTCAGGGCGCAACAGTGTCACTTCGTAGTGCCAGCTGTGGGGGCATGGACAAGCTCTGATGACATTTCTGCCCAGCCCTGGGAAAGTAATCGCAGAGGTGAGGAGCGGGAGGATTGTAAAGTGGAGCCCTATGGAGAGGAGGAGGGCTATCCTCAAGACTTTAACCAGGAAACGGACTCGAGGCAAAAATGAACGGAGAGGCAAGCAAACTCTTATTTCAGCCAGCAATCTGTCGTGCGCTCTGCTCTTGGGAGGGCTTGCAAGTTGGAACCAAACTGTAATACTGCTTTTTTGGGGGAGGGTTGGAAGGGGGCTTTACCTGGCACGTCAGCCTTATCCTACCCTCTACTCTCATTTCCTCCTGCCTGTACTGAAGAGGCTTTCCAAAAGTGGAGCTGTTATATCCATGGGGCATTGCAGCGTGCATGTGAGCTTATTGGGAATCCTGCCCTGCGCTGTGGGGCTCACGTTCTGCAGGTGTGATCCTGGGGATCCTGAGCCTCACTGAGGAATCGTTTATTTAAAGATGCCTGCCAGGGGTAGAGGGCTGAAGTTTGTACCCTGCTGGCTGTGTCTGAAGGGAGTAACGGAACAGCTGAAACCAGGCTTTTCAGATAATGTTCAAGGCTTCGGATTACTGGGAGAAGCTGTTTCCATCTCTTCCAGCTCTCCTCCTTCCTTTACTGTTGAAGCCTTTCCCACTGTACAGTGTCTGATCCTGGGAGGGCATCGCTTGGGGAGCTGCAGGGCTACCTTCCACATGGCCATGTGCCGCACTCCGAATTTAAAGCAGGGTGGGATGATCTGCTGTAGCTGTAAATGAACATGCTTATTTGACTTTGATTACTTGTTAGACCAAGGCGTTGGTTTTGGTTTTTTTTTTTTTTTTTTTGGTTTTTTGCCTTAACAGGAGTCTTCTAACATTTAAACAAGCTTCTGTTAAAATGGTCTCTTAATTGTGTCTGGTGCAACACTTACTGTAGCGACAAAGAAATCCTCCTGTGCGGAATGCCTTATCTAAGCCAGGACAGGGTAGACTGCTGAGTTTCAGATATGTGAATACGAATGAGCTGTATCTTCCTTTTTTTTATTTATTTTTTTTATTTTTAGAGAGAGAATTGCGGAAGTGGGCTGGCAGTGCTCCTTCTCTGGGTTTGCTGGCCGGGGCACTCCCCTGGCACATGGTCCCTGGCTCAGCATGGGTGGCTGGTGTGGGACGGCTGCCAGCCTGCACTCTGGCCATGGCCCCGCTTTGTTCCCAGCAGGGACACGTGTACCACACGAGCACTGCTCCCGCCACCAAGGCACTGCTGTCTGGTGGTTTTTGTCCTATGAGTACTGCCTAGAAGATAGAGAAGACATCTGGTGTGTATGTGCAGCAAATAGCTTTGTGAGTGTCCTTTTCTCCCTTTGCAACTGTTCGGTCCCTCCTTCTGCCTTTCTAAGCACAGTGAATTCTTTTCATGTGCATAAATACGTTGCCATGATAGCTTTTGGTTTTGGTTAGAGAATCTCAGGGCAAAAATGAAATGGGGGCTGTAGGCATTGCTTGCTTAAATAAGGTGAAGGAAGGTGCTGCTGCTATTCCCCCTTCCCAGACTGGAGAAGGGACTGTGTGGGAAGCAGGGAAATGGGGGAAGGCATCTCCTCACGCTCCTGATAACCCAGTTAGCACTGGTTTAAACCAGAGCACACGACTCAGGCTGATTCATTGTGAACAGAAATATGATGCTTCTTTAGAGTGAACAGCTATGGTGAAAAATCGTATAATAAATCTTGATGTCGGTTCACTGCTTTCTTTCCCTATTCCTACTGCTGGCTGTGGTTCAGCCATCCACAGAAGAGCTAAATCTCTTAAACACAAGCTTCTGGAGGAGATGACTCCTCTTTAAAGAAAATTAACCTATGGAACATGAGAACAGTCAGAGGCAGGCTTAGGGAGCATGGAAGTTGTCTAATTTTCTGGCTTTCTTAAGACTGGTCCAAAGGGAGGCATTGTGACAGTGTTTCCTTTCAGGAAAATGTTAAATTAATTGCTTTCGTGTAAGGATTTTCATTGCACAGGATGCTGTTCTAATGACTGATGCACTCTTTATCTCTCTTTTGGCAGGGATGCTAATTATTTGTCTGCAGAATTAGTTTGCATCTGCAGTTCAAATACATATATGCGTACTGCTTTTGGAACTGCAATGCAACAGTGAGCATCCTGTGCTTAGCTATTAGTCCCCCGACTTGTCCGGTGGACAGCTTCAGACCATGCTGCTTCCTTCCTGTCTCTTGTAGCCAATTTGTCTTCAGAGACTGAGGAGACCTGGAGCCTGCTCCTGGCTCTGCCCCTGTCACATGAAATGGGACTTTCAGCAGGTCGTACATCTGCTGCTGTCTCCCCTCTCCATCTGCATCTTAATCTAGGGAGACGGGAACTGCCTCTTACTGTGTAAAATGCATGATATACTGTTGGTCTAGACAGCTCTGCCTTTATAGGCAATGCTGCAATTCAAGAAACCTGTAAAATTATTTTGCATGAAGGCATGTGTCTGAAGGCTCTTAGCACAGGAATCCAAGGTGCTTTTTGTTCTGCTCTGACGCTTTGAAGGATGTGCTTTTGAGGGGAAAATTAAGAAACTTTGAGGCTTTCATGACCTTTCAAGGCAGTTTCCAGGCAGAAGCAGTGCTGTGGTGCCCGTGTTTGGAGGAGCTGAGTATGTGCTGTTTATGTTGCATCAGAGCCGAGCCACATCCCGTGTAGTGGTGGCAGCACTGGGATCCCCCCGTGCCTGGTGCAGCAGTGTGCCTGCCCTGTGACTCCTCCCAGAGTGCACAGTTTTGATTTTGGGGTAGAAAAAAAAAAAAAAAAAAAAAAAAAAAAAAAAAAAAAAGAAAGAAAAAGAAGAACTAGAACACCCAGGAAAAACTTGAGCACAGCAGGGGAACGGAGAAGAGTTATTTTGCACCTTTTTTTTTCATCTGTGTTTGTATGAGAGCCTGCAGTCATTCATAAATGGCTCTGACAGCTAAGAACCTTCAGTACAATGGAGAAGCAAACAGGGGAGGACTGGCTCTAAGAGCTCCAAAAAGGCACGGAAGGGCGATGGAGAGGGAAGTGGGACACACCGTGCCCAGCCTGGGACGCTGCTCTGTGCCCTGCTCCAAGGCTGCTTCTGCAGTGGGGAATGCGGAACTGCGGAGCTGGCGGGGGGCAGGCAGGGGGTGGCTGTGTTTTAGCGAGGATCTGGCACTATAACTTTTTTCTTCTTCTGTTTCAAGTAAACACTCCTCCCCGCCCTCCCCTCTCTCCCTCCACCCCACCTCCCTCTCTTTCAATCCCGCTCATGTGTTTCTATTTAAGGGCTGCAGTGCAGACGAATATGATTGGCATCTACAGCCCCCTTTTGACTTTCAGCTCAAGCCTTTAGAGTGGAGAAGGAGCTGAGACGCCAAGGGGAGAGCTGTTTTTCTTTTGGTTTACTGGGGGGATGGCTCAGCTGTGGATTTATGCTGCTTCTGCCCAGGATTTTTCTCTCTGAATGGGAGCAAGGATTGTGGAAACCATGTTGGGAAGAGGTTTATTTTCAGAATCCATCATGAAACTTTGTGACTAAATCACTGTATTTTCGGCTCCTTTTCAAAAAACAAAAACAAAAATTTTTTTTCCTCCCCTTTTTCTTCTTCTTCTCTCCAATGTCCCTCTGTGCTGCTGGGTTGTGGGCCAGAGGAGGCTATTTCTATATGGCCAGCCATTTGGGGATATGCTGCGAGCCAAGGTTGTTTGCTGATTCGCTTGGCTCTGGTGACAACTTGGCCTGTCGTGACTCGGATGGACGGAGGTCGCTCTCGAGGAGCCATGGCTGGAAGCTGGCTTACAGCTTGCTTTTTCCCTTCCCCAGGTGCTGATGCTAGCTCTGAACCCATGATCCTGGAGCAATATGTGGTGGTGTCCAACTATGAGAAGCAGGAGAACTCTGAGATCAGCCTCCAGGCTGGAGAGGTCGTGGATGTCATAGAGAAAAACGAAAGCGGTAAGACAACTTTGTTGCTCGTCCTTCTTCCAGCAGTCAGTTTTTTTTTCCATGTGTTCCTGTTCTTTCAGTTTCTTCACAACTGCTTGTAGCCGTACGTTAGCTCCATCTGGTACAGTTACTATGTCTGGCTGAGGATGTTGAAGTTTCTCAATGTTGATTTGGGCTGGGGGCCAAATGTTGCCTTCTACTGTAAGAATGTTTCATGGGTTTTGTGTGTTAATTAGCCCAAGTACACTAATGGAAAATGAAGGTGAAGGAGAGAAGGGTCTGCAGCTAATGAAGCTGATGTATAGTAGATGATCTAGTTGCCCTGCTGTCTCTTTGAGTCTCCGTCAGCATTTCCATTACTAACTCCCCTTTTTGGAGGATTTATAGGATGAGTGTTTAAAAATTGCTTGGGATGGAACTTGGCTTGACAGCTTAGCCTGTGGCCCAGAGCTCAGTAGGGAGGGAAGGGAATGTGCGTAGATAAATACATGGCCGTGCACAGCTTCAAAACTTCTTGCAGAAGCGTTAAATGGGGAATTCAGAGGCAAGGAGGCAGAGCCTGTAATGCAAAAGCAAGATGAAATCCCTTCTTCTGCATCTGTGCAATAACCAGCTTGTACTTGGAAAATGAGATTCTTGGCAAGTGCTTGTATAGATGTCTTTTGTGTGCTTTAACTCTTGAATGTCTGCTAGCTTCAAGTCAGCCTAGACAAATGTATGAGACTATATAGCGGAGCAGGTTAGCAGCTGGTTTAAATAACTGCCTGTCTTCAGGAGCTCCCCTCCTCCCTCCAGTGTTCCTTGTGCATTAATCCAGAGCAGTTGTCCAGGGCTATTCTCCAGCCCACTCGTGACTTGTGTGTCCTCATCCAGAGGAGCTGCTGGCATTTGGAGCAATGCTTGTGAGGCTCGTGCTGTGGGAGCTCTGCACGCAGGCTCTCCCGGCCGGCTGGCTCCAGAGTGCGCTGGCAGGGGAACCGGGACACCCTGGTCAGGGGCTTAAGTCTGTTTCTCAGAGCTCTGAGTCAGTTTGTCCATAATGATGATCATGCATTGTATTTATGTCTTTCTTTTTCTTTAATGGAGTGGTAATTTCTCTGCTGTGTGAAAGCCTGATGTTGGCTTGGCTGTGTGAAGCAGCTGGCCAGTGACTTACTGCAGTGTCCAAAGGGATAGTTGTGTGGGAATGCACTCGGGTGAACAGAAATGCCTGTCCTCTGGATACTGACTGTATCACTTGCAAAGCTAGTAAAGACCAAAATGCTAATTTGCCTCACTTCAAAACTCTCACTGTGATTGAAAGGGAAAAGAAGTCTCAACTTCATCAACTCTCTGGACCAATGGACAAGCCTACTCCCTTCTGAGTCTGAGGGCTTCTCATTGTCAATAGTGGGCGTTACTGCTGTCAGAACAAGCCTGGTTATTGTGGCAGTTTGCGTTCATATCTGTGATATCCCTGGTTTGGATAATGGCTTACGGTACCAAGGGGATTAGGTTGTTAAATAATGCAAGAAGCGTCTCTGAATTTCAAATTACAGTTCCCTTGTGTTTTGTTTTAATGTGGCCTCTCTGCCTTGCGTAGTTCACAGTGTATTGTACTGAGCCACATGGTACGTGGAGATGCAAGAGGATTTAATTTTAAGTAGTGGGTCTAGAAATGTGACTCTGAGGGAAACGTCCTTGAACTCGGGTTACAGTCCTTGAGACCATATTCTGATGCTTAGCACCTAGGCCTCACGGTGCTCATATAAATAGGAAGAGATATGAAACATCAGTATCAGTAATCATGCCTGTACAATAAAACATGGCACCAGTCAATGAGGTTCAAAGCATCGCTTGCTTTGGATGCTTCTCCAAACTGTTCTGGCAAGGAAATAATATTTTCGTTTCTCCGTGAACAGGACTCCAAACGTACACTCTAACTCTCTGCTGGGTTAGGAATACCACAGGAATGACTTCAGTACTTTGAATTCTTGTCTCTTCAACTGAAACTGGAAATGGCATATAATGGAACAAGCTGAAGTTTTCTGAAGTCTGAGCTTTTTAAGCTTGCAACTTGGTTTGAATGCGGAATCTGTTTAGTGTGGGCAAGCATGTCTAGAATGTGTGGTTATAACTTCTGAGAACATGGGGATGCACTTTTCTTTAAAAAAACAAGATGATTTGGACTGTGCATGTGGGTGGCAATTCACCTTACTATATCGTCGTACTGCCTTCGAAAGTGTTATGAAACTAAAGCTGTGGTTGTATGAATTAAGCTCATTCTCCTCCTGTACCCAGAAAGCAGTGATGAAGCAAGGTGTTAAATGTGGCACTGCAGCAGGGACAGTGTCAGCAATGGACTTTTGCCATGTGTAACTCCTCGGGACAGGAGGGAAGAATGACTAGAGAACTTGTTAGCTACAGTGCTTTGAATGTGGTGATGGTTCTGCTGGGCAAATGTTGCAAACCTCTTTCTGTGTATACCTGCAAATATGGGGTTTTGGAGGAGGTTTTGTTTTTCAATATGTACTTTGGGAAAGCTAAATAGGGCAGCTAATAGGCATGGCTGACTGCTTGATTTATTTTATTTTATTTATTTATTAAACCTTGCCTGAATAGAGTTGCATATTGATGCCTAGGGATGTATTAATAGCTCTTTTGTTTTCCAGAGTGGGGGAAACCTTAGGTTGGTTCTGTTGCACAGCTTTGTAGGGAAGAAACACCTTGGCTTTACTGGCCAGATGGCCCTTACACAGTGATGTTCAAGCTGTTTCCAAACAATGATGCCTGTTCCATGTCCTGCTGAAGGTTTTCTTCTGAATGCTTTCTAGGGCCTGAGCTAATTATCATCTCCCTGTTTGCCTCCAAACTGTGCATCCCTCTAGAGGGAATTACACCTTTCTTTCCAAGGTTGATATATCAGGTAGAAGCAGGGAAGAAATAAAATCTTCCAGTGTATCATATATTGAATTCGTACCTGGTTATTATCCATTAGGTTAACCTCGTGTTAAGTGTGTTAAATTTGCCATACAGCATTATTCAGTGTTATTTTTGCCACATAAGCAATGGGATTTGAGGCATCTTGCAGTCAGACCTATTTGAAACAGAGCTGTGTGAAGTTGTCTTCATTACTGAGCCAATGGAAGCTATGACTTGGACATCATTTCAAGTAGAAACTTCTGCTTGATATTAGGACTTTAAAAGCAAGGTCAGTGTAGCATGTGTGGTGAATAAATCCCAAAACCTTTCATCTCTGTTATGAAGCCCATGGGTCACTGTAACCTGACTGTTGCTGTGATTGCTGTGGAAGTAAATCTTGCTGGAATAGAAGAAGTCTGTAGGATTTCAGTGCTTCAGAACAGATTACTCAGTCATGTACCAGCTCTCAGTCTTTGAAATGTATTTTCTGGAAAAAAGGAAAAATCTTGTCTCAACAAAAGTAGTCTCTCAGACCTTCCTCTGAATTCTAGTTGCACAAGTGGACGGTGTGCTAATATTATCTTTTTTTTTTTTTTTTTTTAAACTCAACTGGGGGGGCAAAAACTGTATGTAGCAATGGTCACAAACGCATCAAGATTGAAGTGAAGGTTTACATTCTCTCCAGCTGGTGTCTGGGAGCAGGCTGCAGTTGCAGGGCTGTGTCTGATGGGTTTGTTTAAATGTGCTGTGTAGCCAACCTGCTCCGGCCAGCTCTATCTAAACATCTCTGTGCAGCTTCAGGATAGTAATGTAAATAATTGACTCCAGTGTTGTCTGTCAAGTGCATTTGCTTCTCTTACACCTTAACTAGAAAAGCCTCGTGGGATGATCTGAAGATATGTATTTGTGCTGCAGCAGTGAAATGTGACTTTAAAGCAGGAATCTGATGCAGATTTCTTTGAGGTAGAAGGGGGAGGGACTCAGCTCGAGCAGCTCCCTCCTTGCCAAGTTCTGTGTGGATGTGGCTTGAAACGGTCAAATTATAAACTGTAGCAGCAGTGTTTGCAATGGAAAACCTGACAGACAGGGAAGCATAAGCACATTCTGAGCACCTCTGCTGCTTGGCTGTGTGGTGGGATGGGGCTTTTCCCTCACGGCCCCTGTGAGCTGCTTCTGTGGTAGGGGAATAGAGGGATGGCTCTTCAGTGGGGCTGAGCGGGACGTAGCTGTTTCCTTTGCAATTACTTAACAGCAGACAGATTTCCTATATGATGTTACTACACGTAAAACAAAGCTATTGCAGCTAGTGTAGCTTCCTCAGGAATTAGAGGGCCCTATGGGAAGGGGGGCCGGGACATGGGGCATGGCAGTGAAGTGTCGCCACAAGGAAGGCCTCTGCTTGCTGGGTGCTCTGGCTTTGGGGTTCCCAATGTCAGATCTCGTTTCCATGTTTACTTTCCCAACTAGCATTAATTTTCAGTCCCATTCATTACAGTCTTGGTTTCTTAATTCTGTAATAACAACTTCCTGTCTCACATCTGCTTTCTGCTGCTTCATCTCTATCTCTAGGATGTTACCGTCTTCATGCTCCCTCCTTTGTACATGACAGGAGCATGGCACTGTGTGCAATGATAGCAAATGTCTCTGAGCATCTTGCAGAAGTTGGCCAAAGTCCAGTGTAGTTCTGTTTGTTCTAACAGATAAGTGATACTTTGGCAGTTTCCTAGGCTCCTAATGTTGATGGAGCTCTACACCAAATCACAAATACAATTACTCTGTTTACTTATGAAATGTCAATAGCTGAGCATCCACCAGTTGGAAGTGTTGCCAGACATGGCATACTTAATTGCCAGCATCATGCTTTATTTCAGGTGCAGTTGTGCATGCTGGCTTTCCCTGGAAATTTGCTTTTTTCTTATGAAGCATTTCAAGAGAGCATCATCCAGCAGACGTGACTCATATCTTAATTTCTATTTGTATGTCTAGCCCTGACCTGCTCTTTGCTCTGAGAAAACTATTTCTTTGCATTTCCATTTCTTCCCAGTGTGGCTGTGTATTTGAATTGCAAACCTTGAAAGAAACCATGGTTGTGATACAAAAAGTAAATACTGCCTAGTATAGCAGGCCATCCTTGAGCTGTGCCTGGAATTTTAGGAGAAGAAACAAACACTTAGGTCAAATACTTTTCCTCTAGCACTGGAGATTTCATCCAAGAAGACAGGTTTAGGTAAGCGGCCAGTGCTAAATGCTTAGAACAACCTGTGTGACTGCTCTTGTGTGCAGCAGTGTTCATAATTCTCTAATGAATGAAGCTGAATTTAAGGAAGGATCATCCCAAATTCTTTTTTTGAAAAGTAAGAGCTGTCCTCAGGCTGTAACACTGACACCCAGCATCCTATTCTGAGCTCACTGCTGCCTTACTGTGTTCCCTGCCTTTCTTCAGGGAGCCCTGCAGCGAAGGTTACTTGATCTACATATGAATCAGTTCCTGTCTTGCCGTGGTTTTCTGCCCAGTGTATGTACTAAGGCAGTGTATGTACTAAGGCAGTGTAAGTACTAAGGCAGACAAACACAGGCCGTCTGAGGAGGCAGGGTGGCTGATGAGGAATGTTTGGCTAGAAGTTACTGGAAAGTAGTTTAATATCCTAAGAAACAGTCTTTGTAGACATTTTTCCTCCAAACAAGGACAATGCTGGCAAAGCATAGATGCTTTTCTCCTTCAGATACTTGCAGTTCCATGGCTGGAGAAAGGCTTCTCCATGCTGGCAGAGTTTCAGAGCCCACTGTGTTAAGGGTAGCGATGCTCGATTGTGAGCACATGCCTGTCTCAATTGCAGCAGTGTCTCTGACTCTGTCTTCAGGCTTTTTGGAGTTGGTGATCAAGGCTGGTTGTTCTCATGTTTTGTTTTGCAGCAGTATAAGCAAAGCAAATTCTGTTGGTGTGTCTGGTGGGATTTATTTTAAGCTTTAGCTGTCTGGAAGCTGGCGTCTGTGGAGGGAGCCGAGATGCCTTGTTTTAAACTAGTCAATGGAAAAGGGGTCATTGGGGTCAACGGAGTATTGGTAGGATGAACTGGAACATTTAAACTAATCCAGGCTCTGTGCTGACTCCAGATGAAGCCTGAGACAAGCTTAGAGCAGAGATAGAAGTGGATGGGATGATTTGCTGTAGCCAAGTCATCACTGGAGATCAGTCCTTTTTGGGAACAGGGTGACCGACCAACCCTACAAAACAGGCACTCCCTCTTCCAGTGGCCTGTTTGCAAAATGTTGAATGGATGGAGAGAACTCAACACTCACACCAGAAACAGCCAGGTCAGCAGGCGATGAGGAGGAGCCCTTCTTCCTCTGCTTTTGCCCCTGGGAGCCCAAGGGTGGGGTGATGCTGTCTAATGACTTTAGCAGCTGTACTAAGCTGGAAGCAGCCCTTGACAGCCTACCCTGACCTCTGGTGATTCTGTTTTGTAAGCATATTCTAATCCGCTCTTTGTTGCCTTTATTTTATTTATTTATTTATTTTGCCTAAACTAGTTGGATTTTTAAATTTGTCTCTGCAAAGGTAAAGAAGTGGTGTCTGCTTTCCTTTTCTGGCTGTTAAACTTTCAGTCAAAGGATCCTGGTATGGCTGAAGCCCTTATTCTAGCTTTGAGAATTTAGCTTGGATTTTCTGTATTCACCAAGGACGCATGCAGCAGTCTTTCTGATGCAGTTGCTGCTGAGCTGTGGTTCGAGGCTGCCCTGTACATGTGCTTTGATAAGTTATTTGAGGCTAATGTTTGTAAACCTGCCTATTGCTTGAGCACCACGGTACCAATATCTCAGCTGAGGTTGCTGTATAAAATTCTTGAAAGATGAATGTGTTGTAATATTCATGGTGCTATCTTTGTGGTGTCTAAATACTTCTCTTCTGCTCTACTTAGTAACTTACATGGCAAGCATTATGTGTTTCTGTGTTCAGGACTTGGAAGGGAATTCACCAAGCTGGAACCAAAGCAGGGCTGTTAAAGCTCTGGTTTTGTAGGTATCTTCCCTCACTGTGGAAAATGAGATTTTCCTCCATTGCTGCCTCTGAAATGCCTGTGTTTTTGGGGCTCTGCAAAGGAATTGAGTGGGCTTCTGCTTTTCTGCTCAAAATACTTGTTCGGCCTTGTGGCAAGGAGAGGTTGTCCTCTCCAATTAAATCCAATTAATGTACTCTGATGTTTCATTTTTACTGGGAAGCCATTCTGCATTTCATAGGCATTGCTTAGTTTGTGCAGCTCTGAATTGCAGTGTGTGATTGCGCTTCCTTCTTGATGACAAACTCACCTGGAACATTTGAAATATGGCTGTGCAGTAACTCTGCCTTTTGCAGTGCCTAACTGCTGAAGCTTTGCTGGAACACCTCCGGATGGCTCTGTAGGGGAGGAGGAGTTGATGGGCAGCTTGCTGTTTGAGTCCTACTTGATTTGGGAACAGCTTGATGTTTAACTTAAGTGAGCTTCAGTGCATTTGTAACTAATGCTAATGTTAACTAGTAGTACCGCTTCCTCAGGTCTGTCATAGAAACTTCTGATGTTGTGAGGGGTTGATGACTGTTATCCAGGCACTGCTGCACTATTTCATTTCTCCTGTAGAGAGAAACAGTTATGATTAACATGAGGTGTCATGAGGTTGTACTACTATAAAGCATTCTCCTCTCGAAATGAGCTTCACATCCCGTCTATGTAGAATTTGCTTTCAAACTGCCTTTTCTTGTACTTTTCTCCGGATGGAGACACACCAAAAAATGAACTTTCAACCTGAAATCATCCTTGTAGCATATATTTTCATGAAATGCCTTGGGCTTTATTTCATGTTTTTGTCCAGTTCCCATTGCTTTTTTTAACCCTGGGCAACAGGCATCCTGGCAGGGCTAACTTAGTTATGCATCTTTTTCTTCTTTACATAGTCATCTTAAGTCCAACCACTTCAACTTCTATGTTCATTTGCCTTTTCTTTAGCTGATGTCATGCCTCTGTGGGACAGTTCTCTTCTGATCCCACCCACCCCCCCCCCCAAATATCTTTCAGTTAAAGGAAGGGTTATTGCTGTAAATAGGAAGTCTTTAGATTTATTAAGTATGCATCTACTGATCTGGGGTTTTCCCCTCTGCTGTCTTCTAAGCATCCTATTGGAGTAAATGGGTTCCCTTTTAAACTTCCCTCCATTTAACTTGATGGAGAACAAAATACTACTGGTTTAGAGTTCTGTATTTCTCTAATTTCTCTAGAGAGTGGATTTCCCCTATTTGAAAAACCCAGCAGTGCAGCCCCACTTGCAGGGGCATAGCCTTCATGCAGGCAGATTTGAAAGAGGTCCCACAAGGTTGCCAGGTCAGTGAACAGTCTTCTTGTTCCCATGCAACTTTGAGGGTAGTTTGAAGGGAAGGGGGAAGTCAGTGTCAGCCCTTACAAAGATTGTTCCTGTCTGCAGCTGCTCTGACTTCCCTGTATTCCAGGGGATGAGATCCTTAAGACACTATCTAGGGGTGGAGAGGGAACGTGTCTGTCTGGACTTCACATTTGGTAGGTGTGAACGTTAAGTGTGTCAGCACTTCTGAGGCTGCTCTGGGAGAAGATAGGAAATGATTACTGAAACCATAGACTTGATACTTTATTTCTTTACAAAGGCAGTTTAGCTTTGGAGGAATTGAGTGTGTCTCTATGTGTGGAGAAGCCAATACCAAAAGCAAAGCTACCTTTTAGTCTGCTGTAGAATACAGCCAGGAACTCCAGAGCAGTAGACTCTCTCCCAGACCTCTGAAAACTTCAGTTTTGAAATTTCCAGCTGCCTACAGATTCACTCCTTTTTCCCTTCTCATCTAATCCTGCTGCACTGAGCCTTTATACTCAAGCAGAATAGTTAAAGCTGTTCTGTTTCCACTGCATACCCTGTTTGGAACCCAGGATGGCAGGCTGAGAAGGAAAAAATTTTACACACCATCCCTGGTTGGAGCCTTTATTCATTACCTCCTCTGTTTGTGCAGTCACTGCCAGTTTTGGGACCCTGAAACCTGCCCCAAGAAAATGTTTCCAAGGAAAATCTGCTTTTCATATTAGAATACATACACTTTCTAATGATTGGGTTTCCTATATCAGCCAAATAGGTCACAAGCTCAGCGTTGCTGCAAGGAACTACCTGGGGCCAAGAAGATACAGGGCTGTTATGGAGATCGTCTCATCAGTCCTGTAGTTGCCTTGTGGTCTTAAAAAATATATGTGTATGTATATGTTAAGAAAACAACATATGTATTTTGAGTTTCATGTCTTTGTAACAACAAAGTTTCTTAAGAAAGCAAGTCACAGTGAAATAGCTTTAAATAAGTCCCCAAAACACTTAATTTAATGCATAGTGACTGACGTCTTCTGCCCTTTGCTCTAGTTAATCAAGAGAGCAATTGTACACAAAGGCTTTGGCTCTTGTGACTTTAAAGCCTGTTTTTTTTTTCCAAAGTAAGCAAAAGACTGATAGTGCATTTTTATTGTGTCAGATGAGGACGAGATTAATAAAGGATGGAGTAGATTTTTTTTTTTTTTCCCCAAGCTGCACAGCAAATAAGCAGTTCTAATAATACTTTGGCAGTAAAATGGAAGCTGTAATCATTAGCAGACGTGTTTCGGTTACAACCAGTAACATAACTCCTTACTTTTGGTTTTCATGTTAAAAAGAGTTCAGCTTCCCCGCAGACCAATTTTTTGTCCATCTTCAGATTAAGCAAAATCTATGAAAGTAATTGCCTTGCTTTGGAGTTTCATAATGCAATCAGATTTAGGGGGGTGGCTTGAAAGAGGGACATATGTCTTCCCTTCTGCCCCTCAGGCAAGGACATCAGACTTTCCAGCGTTCTAGATGGAGATTAATTATTTTTTGGTAGAAAGATGTTGGCTCATGGCTGGATTAACTGAAGTAGTTCTGGAAGACGCAGGGGATGAGGGGGGCTCTCTGGGATCTCTGTTTTACTGGCTGGCTTCTCTTTACTATTTTTATTGGCAGGTTTGTTTTTTTGTATCTTGATACTGTGTGACTTCATCTGAAAGTTTCACATGCAATAGGACATCACTTTATTATTTCAAATGAAACTGAACTGCAGTTATATTGGCAACATAGTTGAACTTCAACTTGGTAATAATGCCAAGTATTTTCCAGACTGTGCTTGAATCCACTTCTGTTTCTCCCCACAATGCAAACGTGTGCTGGAGAGACCCAGTCTCTTGCTCTTGAAAGTTGTTTTAATTCTGTTTGCAGAATCACCTCCTGCTCTTTTCCTCTTGTGTTGTGTGCACACACACCCTTTCTGGTAAGCAGAACATGGGATGGGCTTTAATGAAAGCATATTTTGCAGCAGCTGGAGGGGCAAGGCAGTGCTGGATGCACTCATGTTACAGACCTAGCTTTGCTCCTGTATGACACGGCTGCCACGTGTTTGCTTAAGAATCCTGGGCTGGTTTAGTGCTTGGATCAAAGAGAAAATAAGCTGCTGTGTTTTCTTGATTAGCAGAAACTTGACTAGCTGGCCTAACGCTGGCAGGCACGTGCACTGTCTGACAAGTGTAAGCAAACACCTTCATGAATTGATGCTCGGGTCTTGAGGCATTGTGCTGGCTCTGGAATGATGAACATAAACACAGATGAAATCTGTCCTCCTTAAAGGACAATGCATCTTAAGAATTCTAGCTGCATACAAAAGAAAATACAAAATTGTAATAGCAAATACCAGTGTGCTGAAATGCTGTGTGGGACACGGTGAAGGTGGCGGCAGGGTGAGTCTCCATGCAGAAGTGAGCCTGGGTCTGGAAGAGCAGCATGTAATATCAAACCTGAATCATGGGCTTTACCTTTGGTTAGTTCCTAAGTAGCATTTTAATCTCCCACATGGCCTTTTGTAGCATCTGTATGCTCTGGGAGGCTTTTGTCTTAGCTGAGCATACTTGCAGATTCAGGATGGATAAAAATGAACTGTCATTGACCACTTGAAACCCTAGGTTCAAACTCATGGCCATCTTCTTCAGTGCCCTGGAAGTCACTTTGAAGTCTGTGTTTGAGTATATGCGGGGTGAAGACTGCATGAACTGACTTGAAAGAGTGAAGGTGAAATTCTCCCTTTTAGAGGCAGAAATTCTGTCTGAAAACAGGATCACTGAGATAACTTGAGAGGCAGTTAGTTTGATCCTTTTTCTTACTCTTGTCTAAAATTCTTGCCCTTACCAAGAAGGAAACTATGCAGAAGAACCAAAATTACAGGATGGCTGCATGTTCAAGATGTTATTGCAAATGATTCTTCTTTCATGTAGACCTTTCTTAACCAAAACCTCTTTGAACAAAAGTAGAATGACCAGAAATGGTCACTTCTGTCACCAGGAAAATGGGATAACTGAGTCTTACAAAAGATGCTATTTGCTCCTCCTGAGCACAGCAAGTAGAGCTGGTTCCTGAACCAGCTACAAATTAGATTATAAACTTAGTCATTCCAGACATCTTTGGTGTATTTTAGGAGCAGACTATGCATTTCCTTGGCTTTTAGCCTGTTAATTTTAAAATAAGAAATGAGCATCTGGAGGTTGGTATGTGAGCTCTTACACTCAGCTGAGAACTGGGAAGTTAAGCCCCTCTTTCTGAAAAGTATCAACGTATGAGAGTTAGCCACATGAAAGGGTGTTGGTTTTTCCATTGTGCTCCAAGGATTCTCTCTTGCAAACAATTCTAAGTAGAAACCGCCACCCAGTAATGAGATTGCTGTCTTCTGAATGTGCATGTGGGAATTTGGAGACTGGACAGTCCTGGGGATGGTTGGTGAGTTGCTTACTGTCACTGGTTTAAATTTGGTTCATGTTAATAGGAAGTTTGGTGGTATTTGAAAAAAGTTGATACTGGTTTCAGGGAAATTTCCATTACAGATATGTAGCTACCCTTTGCGGTGCTGTAATGGAGGCCAGCATTGAGGCCTCCTTGTGTCTTACACCTGAGTGGCACAAGGGCCTTTTTTCCAGTCATTACGCTTGGAGATGAAGTGTCTGGTCATGCACATGTGCGTTTTAAGGGCAGTGCAGCATCAAAAATAGAAATAGTCACTGGGCCAGACCCATCCACATCTCTAAGAGAAGGCTGTGGGCTTCCAGGTGAGCTGCTCTTGCTTCTGTAAACCAACAGCATCAGGTCTTTGAATCTGTAATGCTAGCTGCTTCAGTTGTCTAACTAGTAATTCTTTTACTGTATCCCCAGATCATATCAACCTTCCTCTTCTATTTATTTCTTCTTTGCCTCTTGTTTAACCAGACTCGTGAGTAGCCAGACTGGCCCCAAGCAAATTTGGTAGAAAATTTGGTAGAAATTTAGTGAGCACAGGAGGGAAGGCCTGAAGCAAGCATAGCTGAGTGTGGATGGGGATTAGTGACTTCTTGTTCCTTTCCTGCTGGACCTTTTGCGGGGAAAACTTGATGGTAAATACTTTTTGATCCTTTTTGAAAAGCAAAAGCCTCTGTTAATTTTCTCCTGTCAAGATGTTTTGATCTGAGGAAAATGTAATGCAGCGCATTCCTCAGTTAGAAAAACAGAAATCCCATGTTTCAGCAAGACTGATGTTTTACCTTAATCAACCTTAACAGTGTGATGATGCTGAGGCCTTTTTCTGTGGCTTTCCAAGCTATGCCTTCATCAGGTTTTTGTGGATGGACCAGAATTGCACTTATAAGGTAGAGTTCTGAAGTTGGGCCATCCATTGGTACTTAACATTTTTCTTGCAAGCAAGTTGGAAGGGAGGAGCTTAGAATGCTGTAGTTGAGCACTGAGCTAGACTGGTAAAAGCCGTTGCTTAAGAAAGTGGATTTCACAACTGTAGTCATTGAGCTGGAGCCATGATGGAGTTTGGAACTGCTTATCTTTGATTTCTGAAGCTGAACAGTAACTCTTGCTGGGAGAAAGTTGACTTGTAAAGGCTGGAAACAGCAAACTTCCACCAAATTCTTGGCTATGGACAGTACTTTCCATTGGTGATATGAAAAATAGTCATAAAAAGAATGACTGAAGAGAGAGCCAGAGGTGGTACAGATAATGATATGAATAAATACGGCTGCTTTTATTTCTGTGGTGCATACTCTGCAACATATCTGTAGCCTCAGCAATGTCTAGTCTTGTAACAGATCACTTGTCTTTGGGGACTAGTGTATCTTTAGGAACAACTTGCTGTTTTGACTTTCTTCTGAGGTTTTCAAAGTGGGATAGGAAGGACTGATTCATTCCATAAGCTGTACTGTTAATTCAACATAGCTGATGAGCAGTGTGTGGCCAGCGTCTCTGGAAAAGCACGTTATTTACAGGAGGTACCTTATGAAAGGTGAAAGACCTTTAAAATTGCTCAGATGTATCTCTCATGCACCCTTTTCTCTTCTAGTTAGTTTTTGCCACCGTTGCTCTACAGTAACTATGCTAACTTCTATTATGGGGATCAGAGTGGAGTCTTTTAACTCCTCGTTTTTGCATCCAACTTTCTCTGCCTTTGTTGGTGCTTTACATTCTGGGAAGTCAACATTGAGGTTGACTGAAATTTGTAAAATTGTCATAGTGAATGGTGTGAATAACAGCATTGCAAAAGTCAACAAATAGTTCCTGATCATCCCAGTTCTCATAACTGTGTACCCAACTAGGGTTGGTATTTGTGTGCTCATTTCCACTAGACCAGGTTTTCCCAAACTCCATCTACCTCCACTACTACTCCATCTAGCCTTGAGCACTTCTAAGTATGTGACAAGCTTTTGTGTTTTTGCTGGGTGTGTACAACATCATAATCTTCCCTGAAGTGAGACAGCTGCGCCTCCTGTCACCGGCTTGTGACGGGCTATTACATTGGTATGGCACGTAGGACCACAAGCTGCGTGATTCAAAACCAGTGGGCACAGGACTGGCTCTGTTCAGTGACAGCTCATGAAATTCATAATGCGGCAGTAGCCAGGAAGCTTCTGAGTATGTAGGAGGTTGACTGCCGTTACGCAGCTCTCCTGTTTTGTTTCTCTGCTATCTGGGGCTGCAGGACTTGGAAGTGGATGCTGGCAGAAACAGTGCTTTTTCACAAGACTCTTACTTGGAGAACTGAAGTCACGTTGTGAAGTCTAAATCTGTAGTGGAATTTGTTGGTGTTGATTTAAGAGGCCTAAGAATGGTGCCAAAAGTGCTTTTTTAAAAGTAAAATTGCAAGGTGTTGACTAGTCAAGAAATGTTGAGACACTAGTAGAGTTTTTGAGCAAGTGCTTTCAATTTGTATTTGGATGTTTGTCTGTCCTCTTCTGCTTCAAAGCCACTGGTATCTTGTTGGTGGAATTTTGCCCAGAAATGTTCAGAAATCACCATCTGAAAGATAGTACAAGGCTGTTGGGGCAGAGGACTTCAGGGTGTGATCAACTATGGGCTGAAGAACAGGCAGCAGTGAGAACTTGCCATTTCTGCTTGAAACTGGTTTCTGAATAGGTGGCAGAGTCTCTGGAAAATCCAAGTGGAGAGTTTCTTATGGAAATCAGAAGTAGGCTTGGGGTGAAATATGAGGCCAGTACTCAACCTCCCCTTAAACAAATGGAGTTTTGCAGGCTTGTCACTGCCATTTTTTCCCAACAGTTCTCTTCTCTGCAGTGGAAGGTACTTGGTGGGCAGCAGTACAGCCAGAGTTTGCTTTGATTTGTGTTGCATTTTGTAGCACATCTTGCTGAAGATTCCCACTCTTTCATTAGCTTTCTCTAGCATTCACGGGAATACGCTGTTAATGTCATGTGGCTCCCGAACTACACTTCGACACGTACACATGGGTTCAAGATGAGAAAATAGGTTTCCAATCCAGACTTTCCCAAAATAGGAGGAATGCGAGTTGTGTTCTGTCTAACATTTTTATTTTGGATAGGAGGCTTTTGGTTAATGTCAGTCCTGGAGGAGGGGAAAGCTGTCAAATGCTCCAGAATCCCAAATGCTCTTTGTATACTGACTACAGCCAAAGACACTCAAGTGTTGGATTTTTTGTTGAGATTAGTGAGTGGCTTCTTAATCATATGACAACGGCATCAGGCTTTCCTGGTGGAAAAACAAACAACAAAAAAGAGTAAGCAAAAGCTAGCAAGTCCTAATAGGAATGTACGCAAATGTCAGAAAGCTGACTTGTGACTGCCTTTCTGCTTCTCCCTGAGTGCCTACTGAAAGCTTGACTTTCCCTTGAAATTCAGGGAATCTATGTTCTTTTCCATCACATCTGTCTCTCTCCTTGTTCTTGAAAGGTTTCTACTATTATAGCCCATGGTTGTCCATCTTGAACATACCATTGTGGATTCACTGCCTCCTTGTGGAGCATGGCAAACTCCCTTCCCTGTGCACTTTGTCCTCCAGGTTGACTGAATAACCTGATGCTGTTTGTGCAGGAGGAACTCACTTGCAGATGTGGTCTCCCTGTTGCAAAGGGAAGTAGCTGTGACCTGAAGTGTGATTCTCCTCATGGATGGGAGCTTGCTATTAAGTGGCTTCTCTTACTGTGGCATGTATCCAAGCCATTGTGGAAGATTTGGGCATTCTTACTGATGGCTTTGGCTTGAGAAAATGAAATTCTTGGAGTTCGGAACTCTTCAGGAGCAACCCCCCCACGCCCCCAAAAAACAAAGCAAAAAAGCCAACAATAACAAAACATCAAAACAAATGAACAAAAACACCCTGATCTGAGATGAGAGTTTCCTGTAGTTTGGATGTCCAGCATTCTGAAAAGAAAATCGAGCCATTTCTCCTTGTGTCCATGTGATACCTCTCTATGCCTTGAAAGCTTGAATGTTTGACGTGATGTCTTACAAGGGACATTTCAGCCAGAATCCAAGTGCATAATCACTTTTCAAAACTTCCCAGAAGAGGGTGAGTAGCTGCAGACAGGCAGACCTCTTTGCTGCAGTGACTGAGCAGAGCTTCAGCTGCAGATCTTCAGTCTGTTCTCAGCAAGGAAAGCTCAAGTAACGGTTTCCCATCTCCAGCCTTGAGGGGCCATGGTTATGCTATTGGGCTGCATAGCCAGAGAAAACCAAGATCCTAATGGAAAACTTCTTGGAAGACTTAAGCTGCTCCTGCACATCTGTCCTCCTTTGGAAAAGGTATTATGTGTTGAAGTTATGAAATATTGTCGGAGGGGAAAGTGCTCTCTGCTCTCCAAAGATCCAAGAGTATCTAAGTGAATGTACATAGTTCAGCAGTGAATTGAGGGCGTGGAGAGCCAAAAACTGTACTCTCCATTTACACAGAGAAGTACGACCATGCCAAAGACAGTTAACTCCTGGCCAGTAGGTATCAACTTGATATCTCTGCCCAACTTCATCTAATTTCACATTAATGTGAAAAACAAAGATTTGCACAGACGCTGTGTAACTGGCCTCACATAGTGAAGCGACACACAAAGATGTGATACGGTTCTGTTTGATTCACCGTATCCCTCTCTGTAGCCCAGGTTTCTGTGCAGTTCCAGTTTATTACTGTAAATACTATGCACCCATTTGGAGTCCTCTTCTGTTCATATTTAAAACTTGATTGTATTGTTAAAGCAATGAGAACATCTTCATGGTGAGGGTTTTTGTACTGACTAGTTTTGCTTTGATGTGCTTGCCAAACATCTGTGTGCTTTCTATATATTTTTCCCCTTGCCTTCAGGAAAAAAAAAAAAAAAAAGGCTGGTTACGTTTATTTGTGGATGAAATACTTTGCTAGGAATGGTTGTAAATCTGAAGGGCTGAAAATTGTCAAGTGAACTCAGACAATAGTAACAGAGAATAAGGAATTAAGCCTGGTATGCTATCTGGAAAATAATTAAAATCTTCAGGGTTTTTTTTTTTTTTCCTTGCTGGCATAGGGATAGCTAGAAATTGGAAATCCAGCAATGCTTCTGATTTGGGAACTCTAAACAATTGCAAAATGTGAACACTGGGGTGAGACTACTGGGGGGGGGGGGGGGGGCTTGAAAGTGTTGGAGTCCTTGTTGGCCTAGGCTGTGCTGCGTGGGCAAGAGCTCACTGCTGATGGACATGTCTGCTGTCTTCCTGTCTTCTGGTGCCCCACCAAAGTATCACTGATTTAGATGAGCAGTGATTTTACTGGTACTTGCTGATGTTAGCTGGACAGTCATGTTGTACTGCTGAATCTATGAGGGTTGGGGCTGGGGTAACAAGAAGATAACACTGTGTACAAACCCAAAAGGAAGCCTGGTACGGTTGGTTTGGGTTTGTTGCACTTAAACTCCAGTTCAGTGTGATTATTTTTTTTTATTATTATTATTATTTTTAGCTTTCTTGATGTCCAGGTTATAAAGTAGCTACAGAAATGCTGATGTTTAAAGAAATGGCTAACAAATAACTTTGTATTTCGTTTTTCTGATTTATTTCTTTCATTAGGTGATACCATCACTGTAGTGACAGTTTCTAATATTTTTTTTCTAATATTTAAAACGAACAAAAAAACAACCTGAGAAATGTAGCTGTGTGCAGCCCTGTGTTTCTATGGGATCCAGAATCTCTAGAGGGAGTGCATGAAGAGGCAATGGCTTGATATTTAGAAATGCATGAAGCAGGCTCTGGACTTTACAAGCAAAGTCCTATCCCACATGCAGTCATGTTGTGAGTTGGCCTCAGGACACAAAGGTGACACTGATGACCAAGAGCTGCCTTTGCTTGCAGCTGGCTTTCAGGAAGTCCAGCCTCTTACTGAGCACTTCGTTATGATTCAAAGTACGGATGTTTTTGGCATGTTTTCCTTGTTGGACTCCAGATTCTGAGAGAGAATATAAACTCTTTTGGGGCTTTTCACAACACTCATTCCCAAGAATCCCCATCTGCCAGCTTGGGGAGTTTCTGGAAGTGCTATATCAGTGCTACAGAGATAATCATCAGTGGTGTCTGCAGTGGTGCTCAACAGCTTTTGGCTCAGTCAAGGAATGTGCCCTTAACATAGCCAGGGTGCCCCAGACGTACTTGCTGTATCGGTACAGAGGAGAGCTGTTGAATCTGCTGCAAGGCTCTCTAGCCATGCTTGTGTTTGGCTTGGACACTGTCATCCCATGCTCAGTGCTGGAGTGTGTGTTGGCAGCAGGGAAATCGTTGTCACAGAGTAATTCTGAGCACAGAGGAGTCAAGCTGAAGTTCATTTTGTTCTCTCTTCAAACTTGCAGCAGGCTCAAGCGGGCAGAGGGTGTCTTAGCTGCTTTTTTTTCCTTTTTGAGTGGTTTTGGTGTTTTTTGTTTTTTTTTTTTTTTAATCAGTAACTTCTCTCTATAGTAAGTCTTTTGCCATGTGTGAATTAAACCTTGTGCTCCTGAGACTTGATGCCGGGTAGAGACAGGCATCTTGCTTGCAAAATAAGTCTCTGTGTCAATCCCATTTAAAATGGTATAGCTATAGGCATAGAAACAGTAGTGTGGGGTCACACTTAGACACGTACATAACAGAGAGAGCTGTTTTTAAAGAATAAATTAAAAATCATTCAAGTAATGAAGTAGCAATGCTTCCTAAAAGCTAAAAAGCAGGAATAGTCTGAAGACTCAAGTGCAGCTTCTGTAGCTATGAGACACATGTATGCTGAGGTTTGACAGCAGTGACTGAAAGCGGGGCTGTTGGGTGCCCTTCCTCCTTTCACTTCTGTTGCTCCTTGCTACCTTTGCTTAGATGAAATGTTGGTTATCATATCTAGTTGCAGTAGTGGTTTTAAGCAGCAAATGAGAGTGCCCCTGAGCTCCAAACTGAAACCTGACCTTATCCCAAGGTGTTTTATAGGTAGGTAAGCCATGTTTGGGGTTTCTTTAACAATAAATGTTTGGACTAGAAATATTGGGGTGTGGTTTGTTTTTATTTGTGGTGTTGTGTTTTTGTTGTTGTGGTTTTTTGTTTGCTTGTTTTAGCTTCTGATTTTTTCCCCAGTCGAAAACCTTCACCTGGCTTTTTTTTTGTTGCCATTTAAGCAATACCTGTGTCTGTTGCAACTCCTCATAGAGTTTGGAGGGCGAGCACAGGCAGGCCTCTTCCTCTGTAGGACTGAAATCTTTGTAGCTAATTTCCAGGACCTCATCTGGAGAAGCTGTTTTGCTTCCATGGCTCTGTCGTGGAATTGGAAAACTGAGCTGTGAATAAATAAGCATGGGCTCATCCAAAGGGCCTGCGTAGTATCTGGAAGGAAAACGTGAGGCAGGCTGGAAGTGACAGCCCAGAACAGCAGTAAGCTCGAGGCGTAGCTGCTCTGCGGTGCAAGCATGGCCCTTGGTGGGTGGGATAATGAGACCTCTTCACAGATGGGGTTTTTTATTTCTGTGAAAATGTGACCCAGGCTATGACTCTGCCCCCGCCTGACTAGGACATGTGGTCTGGGGGCGTTTTACTTTCTTGCTAAATACCTTTTCTGAACAGGAGACCAGAGCTGCTTGGATAATACAGGTCAAAATCAAACACATCCTACTTTCATAAATAAACTACAGTTTGAACCTTGTTAGAGCTCTAAAAATAGAGGTGAAAATGGCATGGAATGAGTTGCTCCATTCCTTTGTGGTGATGGGCAGTAAGTGCTGGCAAGCAGTAGAGAAAACAGGCCAGGAGCAGAGAGATTGCCTCTGCTTAAAGATGGTCAGCTCCCTGACTCACATGTAACAGGCTGCCCAGGAAAATGTCAAAACTAGTAAGAAAGTGTGAAGTTGATTAGTTAGTGGTGGTGTTCGTCCAATTTTCTATGGAGAGCAAGGAAGAAAGAGGAAGATACCTGCATCTCCTGGTGGAAAAGACAGGGAAAGATAGCTCCTGGAAATAAGCCATAGCCACGGTGACATCTTTAAGTCATGTCAGCAAATGCCAAATGTCATACAGAGCTCTGAATTTTAGTAAGTGTTATCTTCACCATAGAGACCAGGACTTAAAGAAACAAATGTGAGCAGAGTTGACTAAGTGCTTCTTGGAGGAGTAAAGTGAAAAGGTGCTCTTGAGATCCCTTTCTTCTGTCACACATCGTTTGTTGCATCCAAATAGAAGCAAATCAATTCATTAGTCAACCTAAAGGGCACTAATAGCTCAGCTCTTGCTGGAGGTGCCCTGTTGCTTAACTTCAGTTTTATTGCAGTGAACTCTAGCTTACCCCTCTAAATGTTCACATAGTTACTAAATGGGATGTTTTGGCATAAATTTTTAGGGTATGTAAGTTTTTGTTAAACTGTAGCATTCCAACATCATAATTAGTATGGCAACTAACAGACCTACCCAAAGACTTATTTACTATCCAGACTGGTTTACAGTGCCAGAGCCATGCCTCTGTGATCTGTGTTTTTTATGGCAGTGCCTAAGGCCCAGCTGAGATCAGGGTCCTGTTGTGCTAGACATTTAGGCCTTGTCTCCAGAGAATGGTTGTCTGCAGAATTGTTAGACAAAGGGAACACTGTTCAAATTTGGATGGTGGGGGAGGGAAAGGGAAGTAAGACTTTGGGGAGAGGGAAAATCTTCCCCCTTGAAAAGAATTGGTTTGGTTCTCAATTCTTCTGCAGAGAACTCCCCAGAGCTAGTCCAGCTTCCAGTAGCAAGACAATCCTCTTTGTCCTAATGGGATATTGCTTCTCAAAGGCTTTCCAGAATGTATCAGATGCCACTCAGCTTTGAGCTGTGATGGGGAGAGCAAACCCAAACCACCTAAACCTGGGCTTGGTGTACTCCATCAGTATTTGGGTGTGCCCATGGTACCCCTGTCTTCTACCCAGCTGTTACTCAGAGTTAAAAAACACCTCAAGATCTGCAAGAAGTGAGATCCTGAAAAGCAGAGATCTGCAGCATGCCAGAATTTCAGTTTTCTATGATGTTGGCATTGGAGTGATTCCAGAAAAATAGTTGCCTAAGCAAGGAAAGTGTGCTGCACTGGCAGCAGGGTGTGCAGGCAGTCTAACGTGTCCTCTTTTGGTAGCATTAGACTGAGGAGAGGGAAAGGCTTGATGTTGCAGGCACTCATAGACTAAGCTTAAGTGGCTGCCTGTTAAAAGGATAAACTCTGTGCGCCTGTGTCATACATCTAACAGGTTTAGGTAATGCCTTACTGTGCTGCTTATTTATTTTAAGTGGTTCTGTATTGTGTATTCCTAGTAGAGGGTCTGCAAATCTCTGCTTTTCACCCAGGGACAGCATTACTTCTACCCTTATTTCACGGTTGATCTGTTCTTAATGGAAAGGAATAAGCCTCACAATGTTATATTTGTCTTGTTTCAGCTCTGTGAAATGCATGGAGATTGACAGTTTTTCTGTATCTTGCTTCATTAGTTTGCCTGGCTGACCCTTACTTAGTATCAGGTCCCTTCAGTGGTTATTGCCAACAAATCTGTGTTTTGTTTGATTAAGCTTGAAGAGAAAGGAAGGAGGGTGAGAGTATGAAAATATTTAAATATTGGGATTCTGACTTATTGCATGCTTGACTGTGCCTTTCTGGAGGCAAAGTGGCAACTGACACAAGTGGCAAGCCAGCCTTTCTCTGTATAATAGGAAAGTTGTTGTTGCTTCCATAGTGCTAGGCTTCATGAAGTGCTTTTAGTCTTGAAGCAGAGCCCTTCTCTCTGGGCCTAGGCTGCCTCTCAGATCTGTATAGAGCACCAAAAGCTAAATACCTCTCTTTAAAGTCAGCATCCCATTTGACGCAGCTGTAAGGAAATGGCACTTGTGCTTCCGTATAGCAAAAACCCTGTGGAGATGCTCAAGCATTCTTCCTACCCAGTGGCTAAGCCAGACTGCCAAATATTTTCTGCAGCATAGGAGTGCTTTTCTGTTGAGACAGAAGATGAGCATCTTGTCAGAAGTTTCTGTCTCAGCAGCTTCTGTGTATTCACCTTCTCTTCTTACACTACCGATGCACCTTTTTGTTTGAGCTAATGGAACCAGAAACCCCACTAACTTCTGTTTGGTTTTCAATTCTGCATGGATGAGCTTGGGTTTCCCCTTCCTAAAGGTGAATGTCCTCTTCTGTTTCCACCTGCACAGGCTGTTCCCATAGCCTGGATCTTCATATCACAATTGAAGGTAAAAGGCAAATCTTTCCTTGCTTTTTTTTTCCTTTCACTTTTCCTCCAGTAGCTCAAAATGGGTCAGTCCAGCTGAACAAAACATAGTAATGTGCCTGTAAGTCTCTACATTTCAGAGAAGTTTGGTGTTTTTTTTTTTTTCCAAACTCCTGAAAATACTGAAGTGGGTTTGTAATCTCTTCTGAGGAGTGTGGGTGATACTACTTGCCATGTATGTCCTTGTCCAATGCAATGCAGCTCATTAATTGGCAGCCCGCTAGCTCAGGGAGCTCTGTAGCCTGCTATTCATCACTCTGGTGCTTGTTTTCAAAGCTGTCATTTCCTGCCACCCTGTGCAGGCAGCTCTTTGAGGCTCAGCTCCCAGGTTCACTGCAGAAACATGGCTTGAATGAAGCTCGGGGGAAAAGCAATGAAGCAGTGTCTGAGGGCGAGTGGAGCATTCAGCTTCTTACATCAGTATTTGTGATAATGTACCATCTGGGCGACGGTCTTGCCAGATCTAATAAATGGAGCTGGACAGAAGCAGTATTTGGAAAGCAGAGCTTCAAGGAACAGCCAGGATATGGAAATGGCCATTTCTGAGGTGGCTGAGTGCTGTGCGGTGCTGCTCTGCACACTCAGCTGAGCACCAGGAGACCCAAGTGTCTCCCTTTAGCAGGAGGAGCTTTATGGCTCTGAAGGATTCCATAAAGCTGTTTGTAAAAGGCAGTGTCTTTAGCTAGGTAGCTCAGCTGTGCTTCAGACTGAGCCAGTATCACTGCCTGCTTTATCTCCTGACTTCTGCTGGATATAGTATGGTCTTTGTTCCTTGCTTCAAGCTCTTGTCCAGTGCTGCTGGATTCTGCCCTGAGGTTACTGAAGTCTGTCTCAGAGGTGGCTGCTGTATTTTTGACTGAAATATGGGATTGTTATGTGACCCTAGCACCTGGAGTGCTGTTTTGTACTCTGCTAGGATCAATCCTTGTCCATAGAGTCTCTTTTTCCTGAATCTGTGTGGCTTTGAGGATTTCCTAGTAAGCAAATGACATTGCATTCTCTGAAGACTTTGGGAGAAGAAATTAAAAGGAAAATAACTTGTCAGTCTGTGTGGGATGCGAATACTGGCTATTCTCTGCTGCCTGTGAAGGCTGTCTCTTATCTGCTGGGTCTGGGGGTCTGTAACTTTTTAAACCACTAGGAAGTAATTTGTAATCTTTGGACAGGATTACCATGAGGCCCATTTGAAAGCTTATTCATGTTTTCCTAGAGAAAGCTTGGACACAAAATATGTTTGCTTTAAGATTAAGTCCTGTGAAGGTAAAGGAAATTACATGCGAGTTTGACTATTGCACCCTGTTGGCTGACCACAGAAAACACAACCCCACAACTGGTAATGAGAGAGTCTCCATTGGTTCCTGGGGCTGAGATGCTCCTATGGGGTGGGAAGCCATCTGTTTGCATGCTTTCACTATAACCCTTAGCTCTGGGAAATCTGCTGCAGGCATAGCCTTTCTGAAGGCAGTGGGTTGCTCTTTTGCTGCCACAGAGCGACCACCTGGATCTGCACGTTCTGCACTGTTTGCCTCAATCTTTCTCTATCCACACCTCAACAAACCCACTTGGAGCTGGGGATTCTTTAAGTTGCTGATGGCTACAGACATGGAGTCCATGATATCATTTTGGCAGGTTCACTGAACCCTCACTCAGATCTATAAAGTAGGTGTAAATGTTGAAGTGATTTGCTGCTGGAGAGGAGATGGCTGAACAGGCCTTGAGTAAGGCAAGGGAGGACTTATTGCTTGGCTTCCCTACTTGGGCTGGATCTTCCTAACAGTAAAAGCATTAAGTAGATAAAGAACAGAAGTCCTATTGGAAGTAGAGATGAAAGTCTGTAGGCTGTAATTAAGGACACAGCAAGGAAAGCAGCCCATGGATGATCAGAGAAGCTGTACTAAAAGAGATGGGCTGCAGTTGGCATCCTCACTGGTCAACTTCTGAGGGCTTATGTAACAAGAGAGGAAGGCACTGAATAGGTACCACATGATGCCTGTACAGACCCCACACACAGCTTTTTGTACTGGCTATTAAGTCAGTGTGCTCTCCAGCAATCTTACCTTATGGTTACTACAATCAAAGATTTCTTTGCTGAGGAGTACATGTAGATCTCTCACTTTACAAGGGAAAGAAGATTGAGGGAAAGAGAAAAAAAAACTGGTCTGTATTGCAGTCAGACTTGAGGGCCAGGCAGGAAATCCTGTTTCCAAGGCAATTAGATGGAAAAAGGAAAATCCGCAGTAAGTATTTTCTGGAATACCTAGGTTGATTCTGCAGGTCACATAACAGGATCAGGATGGCCAGCATACCAGTGCAAGTCAGTAGCCTTCTGAAAGCTATTTGGGTATGGTGGATCTTGTTTTGCTCAGTTACTGAGCAGTGCTTGGCATTCACAGGCTGACAGCTGCAGCCGGGCTGCCTATGCAGTACAGTATGCCCACCAAAAGATAGCTTTGTTCCTTGTCATGATTGATAGTTCTGCTGAGTAAAGCACTCCTCTCTTAGTTCCTTTTGTTTCTGTATTGTACAAAGGCTGTGAACCACAAACTGCTAGGCTTATATGGAATACATTGCAGACAGTTTCACCATGAGGTGTTCATGAAACCAAGTAAAGCAGGAAGAGAAAGACTGTATTAAATTTATTTTCAGAAGGCGTTAGTATACTTGAAATATCTTTTCCTTTTTGCAACTTGTAACCTGCTGGCTTTTTCATTGCTCTGTTCTCCTTCCGCCTCAGTAACCTGTGATGCTGGCCAACGTTTGGGCACGATGACTATTTTTTTGTAACTGGCAAAGCCAGTGGTATTTTCTTCTGCTTCTCTCTTGGGAGCCCAGGGTACCTGATAACTTGGGGAAAGCTGGTGACATAGAGCTTGGTGGGACTTTGCCTGGGATTTGCAGGCAGTTTCCAAGACTTTTGCATAGCTGTTAAAGTAATAGTGCATTTGTTTCCTTGCTTTAAGGATACAACTGGTGTCATTCGTACTGGATTATACAATGGCCTCGTGGATGTACGTGCCAATTTTTGAGAACGTGCTTGGCAGATTCCTTCATTCCAGCTGTGTCAATACATGAGCTTGAGATCTTTCTTAAAACAAAACAAAAAAAAAAACAGGGAGGGGAAACCCTTAGGTATCTATTGAGCCATAGCAAATAGCTGCAGATCCAAGCACATGGGGAGTTTAACATTATCAGAATACTAAGATAAACTGTGCATTTTACACTTACGTGTATGTGCATAAATTCACTATTGTAATAAGAGATAACTATGTAAGTATTTTTCCAAATGTGTACCTCTGGAAGACTTACCACCTTCTGGCATATAAGAATTGAACAAATACAGTAATGTGGTATTTTCTTGTTGTCTAATACTCCGAATATCCATCGTCTCTACTAGTGATGTAACCCATAAAGTATTAGAGCTGATTTGTATATTATCCAGTTTTTGCTTTTCCCATGAATTTTTCCCATGTTCTAAACATTTCTGCTTATTCCAGAAGTACAAGAAAATGCAGTTCCAGTCCCAGTAGAAGACTAGAATGATACTTATTTGAATGCAGAGGTCAGGGTGTGAATTTCTACATATGTTTGTGCATATAATGCGATGTGAAAGTAATCCAGGCAAGCTAGATGTTGAAGCCAGAAACTGAGATTCACTTGGGGGCTCTCAGTTGAGTACTTATGTACACACCTAGTCAGCTCAGCTACTCTTGGTCCAGGAAAAACTTGTGTGGCAGCAATAATTAAGATTTTTTATGTGGTGCATCCTCTATGCCAGCTAGCTCTGCAACCAAAGGAACTGAGTATAGCAGCAAGGGGGAGAGGTACTAAAGGCACAGCTGAAGAGCTTCTATCTGCCAACCTCATGTGATTGGTAGTAGAGGTGGAGGAGGATGACTAACTGGAAGGATGAGGATAGCAAGTCTGTAACCACATAAACTGGAAGCAACTAGTTACCTTAACAGGTAGTTACTACCATGAAAAAATGACTCTTTCACTTGTAACACCACACAAACTTTGGGATTCATTTCTGATTTCTCTGAATTCAGTAATAACTAAAGCAGTGCAAGGAATTCAATTCCCTGTGCTGCTCCGGAGCTCTAAATAGCTGTTTAGCTATTACTATTAGCTATTGCTGTGGAACAGCAAACCCTGGTCTCAGTTCTTGGCCTTCTGTTCCAACTTCAAGCTCCGTAAAGCGAAATGCTGTTCTGTTAATAGCGAAACAAATGCTATCAGCAGAGACCAGCCATCCAGAAGTCCCCACCTCTTACTTTCCATCTCCTCCCTCACCTCAGGAAGCCCTCTTCTCAGACATTGTTTCCATCCCCAAATTAGGCCAAAACTGCTGTAGCCTTTATCTTGAAAACACAGCTTAGCGTTCAGATTCCTCCTAAAAAGGTGGAGTAGAGAAAAGCGTCTCCAATGCATTCTATATTTGCTTTGGGTTCATGGGGCTCTTAAGGTGATGCTCTTAAGCTGAAGCTGCTGTTATGTTTGTATTGAGTTTTTTGTAAAATGCTGATGGAAGGCACTGGAGTGTGCAACCGCTTTCTTCAGTATTAGATGGGCTGACTCTTGACGGTCTTTGATTTTCCAAACTTGAGTATTTCTTTGAGAAGAGAGGGAAAATGCTCACATTCCTTCAAAAAAAAAAACACCCGAGCAAAATAACAACGAAGCAGTAGTACTAAAGTTTCTATATTTGTAGTTCTCCATTCAGCTTTTAGTGGTCCGATAGAAAACCTGTTTCATGGCTCATATGGAAATTGCAATTCCCCTGGCAGCTGACAGGTTTTCTCCCATGCTGGACTACCAGAAGAGGAACTGCAGGCAAGATACCTTTCTCTTTTCTCTCGCATGAGAAATCTAGCAATTCAGCTGCCCAGCCAGAGCAATGTGAGGTTCTTGCGGTATTTCCTCAGCAAATTTGAAAACCTCTTGGAGAGGAGCAGTAATACAGGCTATAGCGGGTTTGGCTTTTTGTTTACTTCTGAAGTTGTACCTGGAGGTCAACCACAGTAGTTGCAAGTGAGATTAGAATCCTTGTACGCTTGACTGCTTTTGCAGACATCTAGGGTTGGGATGCTTTGCAAAATGAGGATTCCACTTGGAAGTGGGTTTGCCCCTGGGAATGCATAGATACTGTGCTGCTGGGATGTAGCTCTAGGACTTGAACTGGTTGGAAGGATTGTGACACACGGTTGAGCTGAAATCCTAACATGTGGCTCAGTCTGGTTTGGTATGGCACATAAAAGGCTGCAAATCTTCATTATGTTCCAGTGGAATGTCTGGCACAAGTACATCTTTCTTCCTTTAGCACATCCTTTGTTTGAGCCCTGCTTCTATCTTTAAAGGGAGGTAAGCCTTGCTTATGGCTGAATGGTGGCTGCAGTGAAATCTGTGGTGCACGCAGGCTGAGAAACCCTGTGTTTGAAGATGAAAGCTGCCTTTAATATTTCACCGACTTTAATAATTCACCCAGAGATGACAGCCTCAGTCTGCTGTGTGGTGACTCACATATGGACCTCTATACCCTAAACCACAGTAAGGACCATGTGAGGAAGACCTCTTGCATGTATGCCCATATATAACAGAAAGGTGCTTCTTTGTGAATCACAAACATGTAAAATGCTCTGAAATCAGGCACTGGCCTTATTTCATGTGATTTCAGTGCTGTCAACCAGGTACTTTTGCCATATGTGTGGGAATAAGCAGCCTGGTGCAGAGAGAAGAGCCGGCATGTACAATGGTAATAACTAACAGTATGTGGACACTGTGGTGAAATTTTAGGAAGTGGGTGTGAGAATACGCTTACTGCAGAAAATCCCTCATGCAAAATGCTACTTCTGATGTTTTTTCTTCTGCATGTTCTTTGGAGGTCTGTCCAAAGCAATTATCACTGACTTCTCTATGTGTATCAAATACACATTCACCGTGCGGGAAGTAAGAGCTCTAAAGGGGAGGAAGAAGCAAGTGTCTGCATCTGTACAGCAATACTCACACCCGAGCTATCCTTTAAAGAAGCAGATAGCATCTCTGAATGAAAATAGTCAGCTGTTGGTGTGAAAACGTCTGTGTGCCATATTTGAAGAGGCCTGATAGCATCTAGTACTGCTTTGCAGGACAACTCAAGTTGTTGGAACTGTCTTATGAGTTTTCTTGATCTAAGGCAAAAGGACTTAAAAGGTAGCAGCTCTCTGAAGTGCAAACAGCACATGTCAGATGTACCAGACTGCTGTTTGAATGTGGTTTTTCCAAGACTCTTGAGAGGTGGAGTGTTACTTAAGTGTTTGTTTAGAAGAACGTGCGGGAGAGATTCCTATTCCCTTTGTACAGTGTTGCTACCCTTGTTTACTTCGGTTAATCTAAAAGTTGACAGTAAAAATCTACAGAGAACTTAACGGCTGACAGGAGAATTAGAGACCAATATTCAGCAAGAGCACACTATCTTTTTTTTTTAAGATTTTTGTGGCCCCTCATAAGCTACTTTTGTTCAAGCCCTGAATTTTCCTGTCTTTGTGGAGAAATGGACAATATGGAAGCAAAGATGGGTGAGGGTTAGCATAAGCAAAACTTTCACAAAATATGGTCCTTTAACTGTTTTCTAGTGGTTTCTCATAGGGCTGGTTGGTGATAACACTTGCTTCCTTAACTCTACATTTTTGAAGGCTTTTGGAGAGAGGACTAGGTATATAATTAAAAGCAGGATTATGATTTTTAGAGTCTTTTAGGGGGTGTTGTTTATTCTTAAATTTCACTAATCTGTTTCACAGTCATCATTAAAAGTGTGTAGGGCAAGTGGAACCTTTCATCTCTTAATGGCTGATGTAGATCCATACCAAAATCTGAATTATCAGAAACTAGATGGACCCTATGAACATTGAGATATCTTGGCTATTGCAGCGAAGAATTCTGACATATGCCAACCAAAGAGTCAACTCATGGGGAGGATGTTGCATGCTTACCTTAGAAAGGTAAGCATATTTCTGGATTTCATATTCCTGGATTAATTTTAAGGCACAATTTTGAATAATGCAGCAAAACTTGAACTGAGCTTGGTGCCCTGGCTACAGTTCTGTGTGCCTCCTCTGGGACTGAAACTCCCTTTGAATCCATACCAGGGCTGAGGGCTGGGTAATGATCTCCATCTAGACATCCATGCCACATCAGCTTTAGAGCATTTTGATGTCTGGGAGTCAGAGGCATCTGTAAGGGTTAACTCGAGCTACGAGTCGCTGCCTAATTTTTGCAGATGGTGTGAGTGCAAGAGCGAACCTCAGACTGGCTTGGCAGCGCACACAGATAACTTTACATAATTCCATGCAGATGTTGCTGTAGAATGGTTTTAATAATGAATTGTGAAGTCGAGCTAAACTCCAGCATAGAGAGAAAACTCAAAATAAATGCAATGTTTCGTTCTGTTTCAAAAGTAAATTTTCTAACAAAGTTTCTGCAATACTGTGATGGTTTTGGAAAGATGGCAGGGGAGGGACAAGCAGCAGTTGGCTTATTTTAGTCCTAGCTTTCTGCAAACAAAGGCTAATCTGGTTAATTTGCCTGTAGACCAGGAACTCTGTAAACTTGCCAAATAAATAAATAAGTAAATAGGTGGTGTTGGTGGGGCCAAATGGCAGCTGCCATCGTATTTTTGGTGGATTGGTAGTGCAGAGCAAGCTACGGCATTAACAGCTGAGCAGACTTGCTTTCTGCAAGTTGTGGGTGTCACGCACAAGCTGCATTGTGGCACTTACCTGCCCTTCAGCCACTTTCTTCTAGGAGGCTCTTAGTTCTTGCCCTACGCTGTTATTTCCTTTCAGTAAAGGGTATGGCTTAGATGTGCCATCATAATTCAGATTTTTTACCTTGTAAAGTATGAGCTACTTTAGCAATGCCTGCTTGGCCGCTCTAAAACTCCACATTTTTCTTGTGAGTATCCATTTGGACTTTTCTTCTTTTTGTGCATAATTACAAGCATGTACTAAACAGTGTTTGCTATCCATGTCGATACGTTACTGGTAAAATGAGGAACAACCATGAAGATGCATTTTTGAAACTGTCTGGCAAATTCCAAGTGCTTGCTGCTGTGGCCTTCGTGGCAGGAGAATCCACCTCCTGCTGAGGAGGAATAACTAAATTTAAACTTTCCAACCATGAGCTTTGTGAAGCAAAGTTTCCAACCCTCTGCTGGGCCAGAAAATGGAAAGCGGTGTCTGAGCTTGGAGGGTAAATAAATAGAGCAACCTAGCAGCTGTGCTGTGGCAAGTGAGAGGGTTTGTTCCCTGGGGCACGTGTTTCACTGCAGCAGGCTCCAGGAAGGAAAATGAGGAGTTCTAACTCCTGTCTTCCAGGAGAATCTTCCCTAACGAATTTTGATACGAATGTGGGAGGAGAAGGTTTGCAGAAGGGCTGTGTGGCCACCACACGAGTCTGTGATTTGTCATAAATTCATTAAGTTTGTACCCCATATATTTACAAACCAGCCCAGCTGGCCTCTGTCTTAGCTCATCACAGGCAGGTTCAGGCTCCTGTGGAATTTCTTGGCTTTATGATGGCCATTAAGGTATGTAAACTGTTTTGAAGCGCTTGTGCAGAAATAACTGCTTTCTCATCTCCCTTTGAGGAGGCTCTGAAACTGGTGTTGAACAATAGCTTGCGCTATTCTGGCAAATCAGCTTGCATTTCTGGGGAGATATTGTAGAAGGTAAAACGCTTCCATTGTTTTCTTCACTTTTTATTGTCCCATATCTTAACCCTGTCCTTACCTGATGGGAGCAGAATGTAGTTCTACTTGGAGAGAGTCACGGTTTGTTGGGTGAGCAGCTCTACACTGGACTTAACACAAGAGTCTATAACTGAATGCAGCCAAGGAGGAAAAGAGACAAGGATAGTTACAACAGGGATGTACTTAACTGAAAGCTGGATGAGTAAGATTGTAGGTGAACCATCCGTAGCTGTGACCTAAAGGCTGTCTCAGTAGAGTTTGTTGTCGTGAATGTTTTTATAAACGGTGATGGAAAAATGGAGGTTCAGATGGGAAGGCTTGTGCTTACAGCCTGAAGTTATGTTTCAGTTGTTTTTTTCTCCTCTTATTTCTATTCTGTGCAGTACTTCCTGGGGCATTGAATTCTGGTCATGATTGTTGAATAACAGCCACGGTGATGGGTGTGTTAGAAGCACTTATATCCTAGTCTGAAATTTGTGCCCTTCTGTTAATTTCTAACTCCTATTCTTTTTAATTTTTTATTTTATTTTCCTGATGCACCTTATCAGGATCTGTGCTATCTCCTTCATTTTCCCTGTGCTGAGGAAGTGTTTCAATTCTGTAGATGTACACATTGCAAAAACTTTGAGAGATGGAACTGGATAACTAAAATCAGTCATTATGGATTGATTTCAGATTTCTTCAAATAAACTGTTTCTTTACAGCTTATTTCTTTATTTTTGTAACCTGCTTCTGCTCTCATCTGGCACTGTGAGAGTGTATGATAGAAACAGCCTCTTTCTAGAAGGCTGCAGTGTGATTTAAACCTACTCTAAATGTTCTGACTCTATACCTGTTTCTTAGTAACATCTCTCACTATTCTTGCTCTTACTGTTGACCAAGCAACTTATTTTGCTTCTTTTTGTAGGATGGTGGTTTGTGAGCACTGCAGAGGAGCAGGGCTGGGTCCCTGCTACATACTTGGAATCCCAAAATGGAACCAGAGATGACTCTGACATCAACACATCCAAAACCGGGGAAGGTATGGAAAGCTTTTTGTTATTAAGGGGAAACTGGTACTTGCTTTACTTTATGGTTTTCCACCTGTAGGAAACAACTTTGAAAACTCTTACCACCGTTTGTGGCTGCTAATCCACTGCAGAACTCTTCTGATTTTTCATACTGGTACATAAATTGTTGCAGAAGAAACTGGGAAAAAGTACATGCCTGTAATCCCTTTGTGACTTGGACCGTCACTGTAACAAAAAGTTCTAAAGCAGAAATGATGCTCATTTTAACACTCTTAAACAATATGAAAACAACTTTTGTGCAAGTCCAAGCAGTATGTTCTAGTAGAGATCTTGGGCTGTGTTGGCTGCTGAAGGGGAGAACTTGCATGGCTTATCTGCAGAAGTTATACAAGTGAGAGCTGTTAATTGGAAGATGCTGCTTTATGAAACCACAGGCAATTAAAAAGAGGTTCAACTTCAATGGTGGCTTCTCGTTATGCTTTTTAAATTAATCCTTGAAACTGCTGCTTACTGTGGTCTGTAAGTGTGTGGAGGTATTATTCTGCTAAAAGTGAGACACCATTTGTCATGTATATGTGTTCAGCAGCACTGGTTTTTGGTTAAAGATGCTCATTCAGGTTCCAGAAATGGACTAGTACAGCCTCGTGTTCCCCTTTTCTGTTACTAACCACATCTTAATGGACTTTTCGTGTAGTAACTGTGTACAAAGGACACTTTTATTATTATTTGCTCCATTCTAATGAATCTCTAGCTAAATTTGTAGGTGTTTTTGACACAACATTTATTCTACAATGCATGTGGAAAATGAATAGACCTTTCTGTAGTACAGATACGTTTCAAGATGTGTTGGGATGACTCTGCCCATTAAGATAGATAACAGCCAAAACATTATTTTGTGCTGGACATAAAGAGCGACATCTGTAGCTTATTGAAGTCTTTGGCTCTAACCCTTCTTTCCCTGGTCAAAGCTACCCGTATCCTGGGTCACTTAGGATTTAGAGACCTATTGGTAGACAGGGAACCAATCTGCTATGGTGCAATGTCTTAGCAGATGCAAAAGCAGTTAGTGAAGTTTCTGCTGGTAATGAACAACCAACTTACTGCTGTTTTCTGGAAGAGTTGAAGAATGTCTTGTCTGTTGATCTGAGGCTGCCTCCCTTTTCCTGACTCTTAAATATGGTGCATGCTTGACAGCCTTATTGCTTTAACTGCTTTCATTTTAAGATCTCTTCCTTTCATGTTGCCCTCTGGAGTGTACTCTGCACAGGGTTGTTGCTGCATGGCAGTCAGTCTTGGTAATGGAAAATCCATCAACTGTTTGTTATCTTCTTCTCGGCCCTCTTTAATCTGCTACATTGCTCTCCTCAGCTATGGTCAGCAGTCGCATTCCCTGTCTTACTGCAAATCCAGATACACTGAAACCTGAGACCATTCTTCCCATGTTCAGTTCCATCCCAGTGACAAATGTAATTGCATTACCTCCACAGCTGCTTTGATGTGCCCAGCTTTTCTTTGCTTTTCAGTAACTTCGTTCTATGTTATTAACCACAAGCTGAGGCTTCTTTTGTTCTTTTTCTCATCCTTTTTTTTTTTTTTCTTTACTTGAACTATTCTCCTTGCCACGTAGTGAAATGTCCTCCTTATATTTATTAGTAGAAAGGAAAAGCTTTCTTCAAGAGTTGGTCTTTCCTTATTGTACGATTCTATGATAAGACCAACTCTTGAAGGACGAGGGGAAATATCCTCAAGTTTTGCCAGGGTAAGTTTAGGTTGGATATCAGGAAAAAGTTCTTTACAGAAAGGGTTGTTAAGCACTGGAATAGGCTCCCTGGGGAGGTGGTTGAGTCACCGTCCCTGGATGTGTTTAAAAGCCGTTTGGATGTTGTGCTCAGGGACATGATCTAGCAGAGGGTTGTTAGAGTTAGGGTAGTATGGTTAGGTCGTGGTTGGACTTGATGATCTTTAAGGTCTTTTCCAACCTGAGCCTATGATTCTATGAGCGTGTAAAACCAAAGATACTTTCACAGACAACTGGCCAACTCTCAGTAAGCAGGTAAAGGGGGTTCCAATAAAACTGATCGGGTTGCATTAAGTGCCCCAGTCTGTGTGTGTGGAGTTTATATGACAGAAGTGTTTCTTCCTTGTATTTGAGCCTGTACAACATCTTTCCTTAGGGTGAGGGCAGACAGTCAGCTGCTACCTGGGCCTGTGTTTAGAGCAGCAGCCTCTTACAAAGTTTGGAAAACATTTGGAAAGCAATACAGAGAAACTTTTGCAGCCACAGAAGTTGTTAAAACATCCTGAAATCATCCCCTGAAAGGATTAGATGCTTTTTGATAAATAACCCTTCTGGTGGCTAACTATGGAATGATGGGGGGGAGAGGGCAGGGGCATCAGCTTCTTGTTTGGGGAAGTTAATTAATGTTTTTCTTACTTAAGCAGCCAATCCTTCCCCTGATCAAATCATTTTACTGTTCCTGGTTGCCTACGGAGCACAGTTCTGGAATCCCATGGTGTCTGCGCTCACAAGTCTGAGAGTATATTCCTAAAATGACTTCAGAGTCAACATAAAGGAATTAGTTTATGAACAGCTTTTGCATTAATCTGATAGCACCAAGCATGCTTCCAATAGAAAGGAAGGCCTTCCATTGGAAGCATGGAAAAAGGAAAGTGTCTGCTTCTGTGCCAATCTATGTTCTGTGTTCACATCTTTACAAGTAGAAAAAGGAGCTGAAGTTCAGTTCCATGTATGCAATCTGGAAAACAAGTGGTGTCCTCTGTGCACAGCTGCTCTCACAATGTCATTTCCATAAATCTTTCATCTTTGTTTATACTTTAAGCATAAATTATTGTTTGAGTGTGGAACTAATTCACAGTTCTAGCTTGTTAGCTTCTTGAGCCTGCTCGAAAACGGGTTAGTTATCAAAGTAAGTTTTTATTTCCTTATATTTTTATCAGTATGTTAGAAGTCAAGGTTTGAATCATGAATGTTATTTGTGGCAGTACTTACGAGTCCTATGTTGCAGTCAAGGAGATGTCAGTCTCCAGTTGAGTTCAGTTTCTGAGTGCTGTTAAAAATGTGCTCACATATGAGAAATCATATTCTTTGTTTTTCTACTTGGATTTTTATTTTTTTTTTTAACATGATAATCTGCTTGAGAGAGGGCTAGAGCTCAGCTGCTTTTGACTGTTGCATGGAATGGACTGAATTCTTCAAAGACCCTTCAGCCTGACTAGGAGATACGAAAGCAGTGATGTTGATCTGAACTGCCACTGCAGTTACCACAAGCAAGTTTTTCTTTGTTGTGCAGCTTGCTTTTGGGTGTATGTGTGTTTTTTCATATTTTTCTTAAAGCCAATAGCAACAGTAGCACTTTTTGACAGGTCTAGGTGATTTACATTTCTCAGGCTCAAGAGTCTAACTTGTTTCACTGTACTATATCAACTAAACTGAAGTTTCTTTCTCCCACCTAACCTGTTCCTTTAACAAGACCGGTGCTTGTAAATGCCATGTTTTGTTTTTATTTCTCACCCTCCCACCATTTTTTTTTTCCTTTTATGTTTCCATCCATGTTCCAAACTAGTTTCTAAGCGACGCAAGGCTCACCTGAGGCGCCTGGACCGGCGATGGACGCTGGGCGGGATAGTCAACAGGCAGCAGAGTCGAGGTGAATGAATAGCTTCCTATGGCAGCCCTAGGGACACACCAAAAACCGTGCTGCTGTCTCAGCTTTTGTGCACTTGAGTGTTCCCTGGGGTCTCTCTCCTTGGTACGCTGCTAGGGAGAGCTTGAAGCTTCAGAGATGTGTATGTCATATGTGACAGATTGGGGGTGTCTTGGAGCCAAGGTTAGGCACCCCGAAAACTGGAGGCAAACAATTATGTGTAATTCTGTAGCATGACTGCTTGTGCAGACTGGCAAAGTTCACATCTGTTGCGTTTTAACTTTGGGCACATCTGTACTCAGTCTTTTCTACCTATGCAAGTACAAGGGCTATTAAGAGCCAAAAAAGAAGAATTCCAGAGAGATCAGAGATGATCAAAGAGATCAGAGATGCATGCTGGAAAAGTGCTTGGTGTAGTAAGATGAGAAGTCTCCTCTCTCCCCTGTAAGCAAGGCTTAGTACTGAAGAAAGACTTCTAAGGAAGTTCTGGGAGCTTCTGGATTTCTTTGAAATGCCACTACTAGCAGTACTAGCAGCATCCTTTTTAGCTTTGGTCTGGTGGGAGCATGGGGGGGGGGAGGGGGGCAATCAACCTCACTTCATGTTTTGAAGTTACATTTGGAGTCTGCTGAGGAATCTTCCAAACCAAGCACTTCTTTAGAGCATGCAACTCATCTTTTTTGGAGTAAAAGTATCGCTTTCTGTTCTGTTCCCCACTTCCTTGCAGGATCATCCAGGTATTCACTGCACTTTATAAAGGAAGGGAGGAGAGGGAACCCACCGCTTGTACTACTGTGTGAGTTTTACATAACCTTTCTGAGAGAATGGAACCAGATACAAGCGAAAGAGAAGCGTACCAGCTCCCAGTAAAGGGAGAATGTATTTCTAAAGTTTCAAACTTACCTTCTCCTGGTTTTGGTGGTAGTCCTGTGCACAGGCCCCTGAAGATTCCAAGTAACAAGTAACTTCAGTGACTTTTTACTTGTGCTTCAAAGTATCTTTGAGGGAACCACAACAAAAAGAGGGGTTGTCTTTCCTAGGGTAGCTTTACTCTGCATTAACCAGTATTACCTTTCTGAGGCAAGATCCTGCTTCTTAGCCACCAGATAACACACTGAAGGTGTCAAAAAACAAAACACTAAACACATATGCTGGCAAGGAAGGGGGAGAAACAGCTTATGTACCCAAAGAATTTGGGAGATACTTATTTTTTCATATCAAACTCTGCCAGATGCTTCCTGACAATTTAACTAGAAGAACTTTGGGGAATCAGTTTTCTAAGCACTCTGTTTACCACTTTATATATATTTATATATATATATATATTCCTTTCCTGTTCATACTACATCAGAAACAAAACTGTAAAAATGTTAAGGCCAGTCCTGTAGTGTAGTGTGCTGGTAATACTCAAGGATCAAAGTTGCATTCCCCTCTTTTCCCTCTTCTACTCATTGCCTGTGCGTACATCTTTTTCAGCCCTGCCCTCTGGCTGGTGTCACGCTGTCTTCCCTGGCAGTCTTCCTCACCAGACAGTCTCTTCTATCCCAGCCTTTGTCTCGCTCTGTAAAAATTTCTTCCCTTTTAGGCCCAAACAGTGCTGGGTTTCAAACTGTCTTAGACAATGTGCTTTATCTCAAACTAGATAATGGCAGCAGCTTCTCAAGGACTGAGCATCTTCCAAGGAGGATCTGCTTGTATGAGTTCCCTCCAATGCATTTCAGCTATAACTGGCCACATTAGCTAAAACTAAGGTGTATACTGTCATTTGAGATGGGAAATTAGGGAGTTCTTACAGGAGCAGGTTGATGGGAAGCAAGGAAAGTGATCTGAGCACTTGGGGACACAATGGAGGTAGTATGTTTCTGGTATAGCTGCAGTCTATACAGGCATCCATCCCTTCTAAACTGCAGTTGTAGGAGTCTTTTTGGATGTCCAGCCCACTGCTCTCTAACAGATCACAGTTTATGTGAGGTCAGGAGAGGCTCGTTTTTTGCTTTTTTCCCCTCCCATTCCAGCCCAAAAGGCTTCTAACAAGGCCAAATTTGGGTGGGTTTGCACAGAAATGACAGAATACTTGAACTGTGCATATGCTGCTGCTAGCTTTCGAGCCCGTGCTCCAAAGCACAGAAGAACATGAGGCTGCTCAAATATGAGGCTGCCAAAACTTCTTAATGCAGGGAAAACAGCTTCCCCTCCCCCACTTGGCCTCTTTCTTGGAAATAAATTCAATTAAACGTTTTGGCTGAAATTCTTCCCACCCAGCGTTATTCTGCTTGAGATGGCCCCAGCTTTTTGAGTGGTTAGCTCTGAGAGTTCACTGGAGTTCAAGGCAAGCTGAAAAGGATGCTTCCCTTCATTAGTGGTACTCAAGCATAAATAGAAACTTTTTAAGCAACTGGTTTTGAGATCAAACCGCTTAAGCCCTAAGTAAAGGAATTAAGATGGGTCTGAAGGCCAGGACTTTGGAGGCAACTTGAGGCTTACTTTGTCTCTTTCCAAAGACCTCTAAAGAGGCTGAGCATCCCCAAATCTCAGATATCTGGGAGTAATGTTGCTGGGTCTGCAAAGAAGGAAGATGAAAGACAAATTATTGAATATCATAGTAGTGCTCCTTTTATAAAGCTGGAAAAAAATCTGCAAAGAGAACAGCTGTAGTCTGTTTTTACAAAGAGAAACAGATGACATTTGTTGCTGAAGTTTTCTCTTTAAAACTGTCTGTGGTGTGCCCAGATCTAAGAGATTATGTTGGTTTATGTTTCTTGTGTTGTTGCAGAGTTTTTTTAAAGTTGAATATTTCTAAATATGGTATATTTTCTAAATTTTGGCCTGTAATTTTGAGACCCAGCCTAATACAACTGCTGATTGTGAGGAGAAGCTTGAACATTTGTAGTTTTCCTCAGACTGACCCTTGCCCACAAGCTTCAGAGTTCACATTCTCTTGCACCAGGTGAAATGCTGTTTCTACAAATGCACTTACTTGGAACTTCCCCTAGAAGAGGGCTTGCGATTGTTTATGAGCTTATTTCACAAGAAGTCATTTGTGCCATTAGGGTATGATTGGGAAAAATGGAGGTTCACATGCTGTTTTATATGCCAGATATTTGCTGTAAGTTACTGCTTCTCTGTGTTTGTGCCCAGCACTGCCATTGGAGCTGGTACAACGCAGGGGAGTACTTTACTTTTATTTGTACCAACAGTGTAGCAACACACAGACTGTATTTCTGCCAAATGAAACTATTACGTAAGAGTAGCTGCTAGCACAAGAAATAAGCTGTTGAATGAAAGAGTTAAAGTTCTAGCTTGAAAACTATAGGCCTTCCCAGTGCTTGCCTAACTTGTTGGGAGAGTGATGGAGCAGAGGGGAGACAGCTCGGAAGCCTTCAAATCACTCTTGAGGCTTGAAGCCATCTCCTCGCCCGACTGCATCGTTCTGCAGCCTGTTTGCTAGCTGTGGCATCCTGACTGCCGCTTTTGAGTGCTCAATCAAATTGGCACAGAGCACTAGATGTAGGTTAGTTTCTTCCTTTTCTCCTACCCCCCCCACCCTTGTACTCCAAGGAAAGTAGTAAATGTTTATTACCTCTTGCTGCTTGAAGATCAAGCATGCGTAATTCAGCACTGTTTAGAAGAAATGTCATTATTCTTTTTGTGTGTGCGTGTTGGCATGATGTTTCTGCTATTTAAAGGAAAACAAAAAATAAAAGAAGAGGGGACAGGAAGGAATGGGAGAGAGACAAAAGCTGAAGAGCTCCTGTCTGCAGATGGTCACATTTGATAGCTGTGGCTAGTTCTTTTCTCTGCAGAATATTTAGACAAGGAAAGCACAGCCGGTGTTGAGTCGCCGCGTCTCTCTCTGGAGCAGGGAGACTTTTTCCAGAAGCAGGTCTGACAAAGGGGGGAGGGCGAGCAGACTGCTGACTGAGGGGAAAGTATTTTGAAAGAAAATTCTTCTGTGGTTTGGAAGATGTAGGGTTGGGGCTGTTGCATTTTGCTGAGAAATCGTTAATTGGCTAATTTCTAGCCCAGCTCCCCTCTATCCTCCCCCTAACATTTCCAATCAGGCTGGGGTCACAGAAAGTTGGGGGCATGTCCAGGCACCAGCTGAGCAAAGGAAATCGCACCCTTACTTGGCTCCTGAAGCACTGTGGATAGCTTGCACGCTTGTTTATGGAGAGAGAAGAGAGCAAACTTCTAAAATCTAGGTGAAGGAGGGGTGTGCAGTGCAGGGCGTTCAGAACTTGGAAACAGGAATGTCTGAGCGCTGGCCATTTGCCTGGGAGAGCTGAGACTGATTGTGCAGGGCTGGAAATGTGCGTGGTATTTTCACTGCCATAAATGCAAGGTTCCAGTCCCAAATACTTTACAGCCTAAACAAAGAGAAGGAGAGCTCATGCATCAAAGGAGCCTGGGCAAGTGGCAATTTGGCATGCATCTTATTACGACCGAAAGGTTTTTCACAGTGGAAAGTGATACTTATTTGGTATTTTTAAAAGCTTTTAGAGAAGGGCTAAAACTAAGCTTGTTTGGCAAGGCAGGAAGCCGGGGTAGGTGAAGCTTATTTTAGTAAGGATTTGAGAGTTTTCGGGTTATTTGATACCACGGAGGAGGGAGCCTACTCAGGTTGATGAGGCATCATGGGAAAGGCATGGAGCTGAGCAGGGAAGGATGAAAGGATTTGGACGAGTAGGGAAATGCAGAGGGAACGGAACACTTGTGTGTAGTAGGATATTAAAGCAAGATGGTAGCCCTAAGGCTTAGAAACTCAAGGTGGGGCAATTCAGTTGGGTGCCACACCTGATAGAAAAGTGGTTGAAGAACTGGAGTAATCCTGGGGAAGAGCAGTGTGCTGGGAAGGGAGCAAAAGAGAGGAGGTAGCTGTGCAAAAGAGTTGGAAGGACCCGAGGTTCTAGCTGAGGAGAGCAGCAGCGATAGAAGATTTTGAAGATGTTAGGGAAAGGAGCTGTTACCTTGGTGATAGACTAGAAGGAATCTGAAGTAACCAGTGCCAGGGGAATTGGGAAGATTGAATAAGGAAGACTTGGAAACTGCTACTGAAGTTCTATGTTACAGCTCTAGCAGTAAAACCATAGGTCTGCTTTCCTTGACCTGAGTAAGTATAAATCCAGACAGCCAGAGAAGGGACCAAGTTCCTTTCTCAAGACACCTCATAACTCCAGTGTGTGCGTGTGTGTGTGTGAGCACACATGTAAAATCTGAAGTCTCGGTTTGACGGATGGGATTGGAAGGAACCTCTTAGGCTGTCAGGTTTAGTGCCTTGCTCTTTCTAACAATTAAATGGTTTCTTCAGGAACTGGTGTAGCTTCATCTTAGCTGTTCTGAGGTTTTTCCTTTGTCTTAATGGTGCACCTGGTATGGAAAATGCTATATCCAATGTCTAAAACTTCTTTCAGGTTCCGTTTTCTCCTGTAGACAAAAATACAGCAGATGAAACAAAAGGGAACCTGTTTGGGTGTTTGCTGATTGAAGGGAGGGTGATGGAATGAACGTGTCTGCTGGATTGTTAATGCCAGGCTCTAGTTCTAGACCAAAAAATATTGTGAAGCATTATTGTCTTGATCTGCCATTATACAAGAATAAGTGTCGTTGGCATGAAGTCCTCCCAAATCGTAACGTGATTTAAAAGCAATATTATAAGTACTTTTTGCATTAAGAGTTGCACTTCGTTAAACTGCATCTGAAAATAGGCAGAAAGAGATGCATGGGCACTCTCAAATTGTTCTGGCCTGGTTTTGGATTGCTCAATGTGAGTTACTTTCATGTTGCTTCCAGCAGTCTCAAACAGGACTCTGATCTCAAAGCTAGGGTAAGCTGCACCATCACCAGACTGTCGTTTGTGCATAGGAAAGGCCTCAGCTCTCAGCTTATATAAATGTTGCTTCCAAGCCTCTACTGCCTTTCTTGAGAAGAAGAGGAAGGAGGAAAAAGGCCGATGGGGAAGTCAGGTTTTGTAGTAGCAAGTGAACTCAGCACTGGACTGCCAGAGGCTCTGGGAATACTCCAGGTGGGTGGTGTGGGTCTGGTAGTCCAGGCAGGGCAGAAATTCTTGTTGTGCATGTTTTAAATGTGTCAGTGTCTAGAAGGAAAGAATGGCACATACTAATCCTTGCCTTCCAAGCTAAGTCGGTTGCAGTTGGATAATGCGTGATGTGACAGGCTTGTATTGTATCTCTCTGCCAAACAGGCATGCTTCTTCACGCATGTCATGCTCAGATCTACAAGGGTAGCTGATTTTCCAGTAGAGGTATCTCCTTCAGTTCAGCTGGGGAACATATCTTCGACCTTCACATTAGAAATATAGAAATAGAAGGGAAGTTGTCTGATTGAATGATTAACAGATCTCCGAATGTCAGGTACTAAGAACAGAAGTGTCTGTGTGCCGTTTTCAGCTGATCCTGAAAGGGAGTCAGACTCTCAGCTCTTTATTTCCAGAATGCAGCCCTGTAGCTGATGTGTGTGTTTTGTATCACGTAATAAAGCTTATTCTGCCCACTTGACCTCAACGGTGAAGTTGATGTAATGGAAGCTGCAACTGGGGAATACAAATTATATTCTTGCTTGGGTTTTTTTTTTGTTTGTTTTGTTTTGTTTTTTGCTGGAAATTGTTAAGTCAAAACTTGATGAATCAGGATTCAACACTTGTGTATTCTTGGCAGATCTGGGCACGTAAGTTGCTTGGTGGGTCTGGGATGGTTCACTGACATGTGTTCTGTACTGTTGCCTGTCACAGTATCTGAACAAAAACAGCATATTTCAGAATTGCCAGTGTAATTCAATGCAGTGTCTTGCCACTGGCTGCTGCTCTGCTGACTCTCTCATGAAGCCATTCACTTATGTTAAGTCTTTCCAGTAACTTTACATATCAATCGTAAAGTGTCAAATATTTTCTCTTAAAGACTTGTGAATAGTAATCTGATATCTGATATCTGATACCTGATATATGTTGAATGCTGCATCAATCCTCTTAAGTTGACACACCTATTGAAAGCTCCACTGCTTCCTCCTGCATATGTTGGTTTATGTGTAACATCCTCTGGCTGGAGACAGTCTCTGAGAAGCAAACCAGAATTACACTTGGGTTGCAAGGAGACCCGTGTCTTCAGAATACTGTTTAAGTTACAAACCTCCTGTGTGTTTGTGGTATCCTCTGCACCACTGACAGAAACCAAACGTATGTAATCTTGGAAATGACCATAATTTTTGCTTTGAAAGCACTTTGCAAGGGGAAATTTTAATGGTGCCTTCCTGTTTTTGATCTGTAAGCTTAAAAATAGAACTGCTAAAGACAAATGTTGGAGGACCCTCTTTTTTGAGTGGATTTTTACCCAGCTATGATTGTCTTGCTTCATGAGAGAACTTCTCTCTCAGCCTTTCACTTCCACTCAGTCTCTTTTTAATTTCCCCTTCCCTCCCTGCAGGGAGGAATCTCCTGAAGCCTCTCCTCTTGAAGAGGAATTAACAGCTACAAGACTGAAGATCTGAGAATGAAGGTGCTCCTGGATAGAATAAGACAGACTGTGGCAGCTCAGAAAGACCAACCAGTCTCACGTGTGCATCCTAGTATTATGACCCCCTGGATGAGATTACACCCTCCCTAGCAATTCCTTGTTTGTTTCAGGAGTTGGCCAGTGTCTCTGGTCATTTGGAGCCACTGATAGGCAGTATTGAGTATGATGCAAGGCAGCAAGATGAGAGCAGCAGGCCATGCAGTATTGACAGCACTGGAGACAGAGTGCTGCTTAGGAGCAGTCTCTCCCCATTAAACCTAAGCAATAGTGGGAAGATCAGGAAAGGCTGCAGCTGCGCCAACAGAAGATGTGGCTTCACCTTGGTGTGGAAATAAATAGGAGGTGCTACTTTTGGAGCTACCTGCATAGACTTTAAATAGTGTTTTCAGTAGGGTAGGAAGAGATCTAATGTTCAGAGGGTGATTGTATCCTGGTTTGCAAAGGACCCTGTTCCCAAACTTTGATTTCACTTGCATTTTCAGATTCAGACATGCTGCTGCTGAGTTAATAGGTGACCATTGTGGCTGTTCCTCAGCCACAAGAGACTGTGCTGGAGCAGGAGTTTGGAAGGCTCTGTTACAGATGTGAATGTCTGAGTCATGACTTCCCCTGTCCTCTGCAGAAGGAGGGAAGTTGCATCCCTGAAGAAAGTGGGACTGCTGTGCCTGGCAAGAGGAGCTGGAACTGGCTGGGTAGCTGGCTGTAGCTACAGCAGGAGTGCACATGAGGAAGAAAGTAAGGGAAACAGAGAGACTCCTGCTGTAGTTGTAGTGGCAAGGGGGAGCTTTGACAGCCTCAGTTACAGAGCAGCTTTGCTGTGGGGTAGACCAAGCAGAGCATTCTTCCAATTCTAAGCAAGCACATGACTTAGCTCTTTGTAGCTGTCCTAGAAATGTCCCTGGAAGTGTCTGGTGCAGTGTTTTTCTGGACTGTGTTGCAGCTCTGTACCTGAATTTACTCTTGGCCCTCTCCTCCGCCACGGGATTTTCCAGAGTTCACTTTAGTGCTTGGGGTTTTGTGGGTGATGAAACTGGATGCAAAACTCCACCAGCAGCAATCACTTTAAGAACAAGTCTGCCTTTACTGTGCAGAGCAGGAGCACAGCAAGGAAAACTCTTCCGAGACTTTGAAGCCAAGTTTCATTAGCTGCTTCAGTACTCATCGAACCCCATCTTGTAGCAGAGTATGTCTGTGGGGAAGGTGCTGTATCTTGATGTTGATCACAAACTGGAATTCCTTAGCAGTGGAAGAGTAATTGCATTAACAGGGAGTAGGAGAGAATATATATATATTTTTTTTTTTTTGGAGGCAAAGGTTTTCACAGGTTCTACTCTGTCAGAATTAGGATCCAATGCATCCCATTGAAAGGAGTTGATTTCAGATGTCATTTTACTGAGTTTTCTGCCATCGGACAGCCTGCCAACTTTTTTCCCCATTTCTCAGTAAGGATGTTTCTTTTAATTTTCCGTACTTCACACAGCAACAAAATGCAGTTGAACCACAAAACCCAACAGATGGCTGGGTCTGCTTCTCTCTCTCTCTGAAAGTGTTTTCTGCAACCTTCTCATAGCTCCTTTGTTAGGCAGTGATCAGGAACTCTGGATTCACTTAATGTCTTGCCTGTACCTTTGCACAGACAGCCACCCCTATTTGTTCCTGGCTGTACCTTGATGTGATTGCCAGCAGAAAGTGCTGGGAAGGCTGTTGGGGTATACTTCAGTGATGTCCTTCCCTGCTCTGATCTAGTCACAGAGACTGATACTGTTGAATGCACTGTAGCTTGGGATCAGGCTAGGAGTTTGGTAACTGTTTTCAATACCAGCTGTACTTTTTCAAGCTAACAGAGGAAAAGATTGACCTCTGATGGAGGTCAACATGATGGAGATACTGCAGGAGATGATACCTGGTGAGTGGGTGAGGATGCTGAGATGGTGACTGTTTGCTCTGCCCTTTGGCTTGGGCTCAGCCTGGAAAGGTGACAGCTGTTGGAGATGAGTAGGGTGTTTGGCTCAAAGGCCATGCTTGAAATCTAGTTTGTACTTTTCAAGTATGTCTTGGCTTTCTTCTCCTTTACCATTGCCCCTTGTGTACTTCTCTGGTGTGAGGTCTAGCAAAAGTGTGTTTGCAAACACTTCACAACCCATGACTGCAAGATGCTCTATGGTCTCCTATTAAACACAAAACCCTTCTGTTCATAGGTTGCTTCTTTAAATGCTGGTTCAAGCTCATTCCTGCCACTTCATGCTGCTCTAGTGGTGCAGGGAGAGCAGCGTGATGGGCCAGCCCCTCCGTGCTGGGGAGAATCAGTCCCTCTGGGGACCTGGAGCTCGGGTTTCAGTAACACAGCGCTTCGTGCAGCCATGTACGTGTTCAAAAGAGCCAACTGGCTGGAGCTCCCGCAGTGACGCTCTGCTGATTTGGCAGCCGGGTTGATTCTGTCAAGTTACAGTATGGGAGTGAAGTCCAGCTACAAATCCTCTCTCTTACCCGCTCGAGGAACATGGGGAGGGGAGGGGGAAGCTCTCAGGGGACTTTGTGTCATTATTGGCATGGAAATGCTTTGTGATTATCAGCAGCAGGGTAGTGGCAAGGGGCTGATTATCTATCATGTCGTCAGCATAAATAATCAGTGGGCCCCTGAGCTGGGCTCCGCCTTTTGCAATGGCTCCACGTAATCACTGCATAACAGTTTAAAAGCAAGCAGAACAGAAAAACAGCTGGACTGATTCTGATCCTAACTGATGTTGCCTTTTCTCCCTTCGCTAGAAGAGAAATATGTCACTATCCAGCCGTACGCCAGCCAGGGGAAGGATGAGATTGGGTTCGAAAAAGGGGTCACCGTGGAGGTCATCCAAAAGAACCTGGAAGGATGGTGGTACATAAGGTAAAGAAGCTGCACAGCCACGTTTCTGCAGGGCCTGTGGCAATGAACTTTTCTGATTGTTTACTTAATGTAAAGGCTTAACTAATTCTGTAGCTGGGCAAGGAAACCCAGATTATCCATACTGCATCTTGAAGAAACGTAAAGAAAAGGTAAAGACAATGTGATGTTCATTAAAGTAATACTACGGTGTATGCAAAAGCTGTAGACTATTCCAGTGGGGAAATTCCTTAACCTGTGGAAGTTTTTTCCTTCCTTCAAGTTAAAAGCCCATATCTGATATGACAGTCCTGACAAGCATTTCTGGTGTGTGTAATTTTAATCTGTTCCCAGTGTAAGTTTTTCTGCAGTATGTTTAAATCATTTATAGCAATGCTGAAAGGCTGATTGTGGTCTGCTGAACTGTTTGGGGTAGACAGCGCTGTTTTCAGGGACAAAAGATCAATTTTCTGGCTATTGCTCTTCATAAAACTTATTGACGCTTCAGGTAATTCATCTGACTTCTGTTTATCCAGACTGGGCCTTCAGGAACACGTTTCAGGGGCAGGTGAAGTTACCATCACATGTCTAACTATGTATTTGAAATAGCAATCATAGAGGCTTAAGCACTTCAAAAGGAGATTTTTCTGGAAAAGTGTATGTTAATCATGTCTAAGATAGGGATATAAGGTGTCAGTACTTTGAAAGCTTTCTCCATCCAGGCTTACACAGCACATGGGATTCTGCCGCTTTGTAACAAATGCATTGCTCAGGAGTATGGATCTGGTGGTACTGTGACATCTCAGATCCTTTTAAACAAGAAGTGGTACAACAGATAGCTTAAAAATGCCAGTTTATCTCTCAGGCAGTGCAACACAGCTCATGAAGTCATCTTTCTGTTGCATGCAATTGTAATGATTTTTCCCCTTTCCCTCCTCAAGCCGTAACTTGCTTTTGTTTGAGTTCCGCTTGATTCATTAGCGATGAATGAGGGCTATGAAATTGCTGACCAAAGCAATGTTGTTGTTTTTCTTGATGTCCTGTAGTTATAAAATAGATTTGTCTTCCATCTAATGCTCCCATCGAGGGAAGAGGCTAATAAAGATAGCAGTGGAGTCAGGGAGGTACTCTAGATAGGAGGCACTCAGAATGTGCATGGGTTTGGTCAGGTCACATTTTTTTCTCCTTTAATCATTCACGGGAGTGGAATCCAAAGCTGCAGATAGAGGAGCCAACAGCATGTAGGTTTTGTGAGGGAAGAAGCAATGTGAGACATCTCCAGTTTATTTCAGTGTTCTTTGAAATGCAGCTGCATTACTACAGTAGGTTTCCCCTTGCCATGCCAACAGCTCTACAATAAATAGAAGTCCCTTTTTTCTTTTCCCCTGCAGTATCCTTTCAACCAAGCACAGGGTTTTCTAGGAACTAAAGCATAAGTGTGTGCTTGGCAGGCTCCGCAGCAGAAGTGCGATCTGGCATACAGTGACGCTTGCTGAAGTGGCTTCTTCACATTCATCCACTTGAAGGCCAGTGGGTTCCCCACCCCCTCCATGATAGGCTGGGAAGGCAGCATGCCCTTGGTTTTACTTCTTGAAGAGACATTTTGGGTTGAGCAGCCTCTGTTTTGTTGAAAGGTGGGTTAGCTCTTCTCCACAGGAGTGTGTTGGGTGCTTTGGTGCCAGTCGTCCTCTGCTGCTTTAGAGCACTACTCTTCCCTCTGACTGGAGGTATAGTCAGCTCTTAGAAACTTATTTTTCCACCAGCAACACTTTGAGTAATGTTGATGCAGTGATCCGTCCCTGGCAAGCTGCTCCTGTGCAGCCCAAACTGTCTTGAACTTCTTGTGCTATTTATTAGGCTTAAGCCCCCATGATACTGTTTGGGACCACTCAGGAAAAAGGTTCCTCATCCTCAACAATTCTGTATTCTGAGCGCTGAGTCCCTTTATAGGCAGCAACTCCCTCCTCTGCAGCGAGCATGCAGGGAAGCGGGAAGAGGCTGCAGCTGAATCCTGCTGCCTTGTTGTCTGCTGAGCTGGATAGTAGAGCCCGAACACGCGCATAAACATCCAGAAATACAAACAAACCCAGCAGCTTGCAAATGGAATCCACCTTAAAGACATTAGCATGTTCCACCTTAAATATGTAATTTCCCCAAATTCCTTGCCATGTGCTGATCCTCATTTCCTGTCCTTCTTTTTTTCTTTTCTTTTTTTCTTTTTCTTCGTTTTTTTCTCTTTTTCCTCCCCCAGTTTGCTTCCCTCTGGAGTAATTCCAGTGCTCTGGAGCTGGAAAGCAGATGTGACTCTCAGACTCACACAGGCATTTTTGCCTTTTTTTTTTTTTTTTTTTTTAAACATTCCTATGGTTTGAATCCATTTTTTCCTTCATGTAATATAAACAGAGAGGTTTGGATTCACGGGGAACCAAATCACTGCACCTCATTCTATAACCCTCCCATTTCTTTGCCGTAGAAGCTAGAGACAGCATTGGTTTTCCTTTATTTTTGTACACTGTGACTTTAAAAAGACTGTTTCATATGTGGAGAAGTAAAATAAATGCTCTGACATGGATCCTTCATGCTGCTCCGCTGAGTTCAGTGGATCTGTGTGCATCCTGATGACATTAGCACCCATTATTTAAATCTTGCTTTCCATCATTACCCTCACCTGGAGGTAACCACATGGTGCCTGCTAACATTGAAATAACAACACACTAAGCAAAGGATTTGCTATCAGCCTGCTGCTTCATTTTTGTTGTTTGTTCTGAGCCTGAGCCCAAGTGAATGAGGTGCACTTGGGGTGGTAAGTAAATGCCCCAGAGCTGGGAGGGGCCTGGGCTGGGGTTTGAGGTATTTCCAGTGAGTCGTGATTATAAATGGAGGAAGGATGTTTGTGATTCAGCTCTTGGACATGAAGTGAAGGTCATTACTGGTTCAAGACTTCTCTGTAGCTGGTTGGCATTTGCCTTAGTTCTTGATATCCCTGTTTTATAGGTGAGAGTAGCCTTTGAGGTGATGTTTGCAAAAGGGGTTTGAAATTACCTTGTTCAAGGACTAAGTTGTAAGCCTGTTTGACGTCTCATATAAGCATCATTTTATTTGTGGAGATACAAAAATAATCTGGCAGTTGCTGGCAGCTACTGCTTAGCATTAACTTCAGATTGAATTTACTGACTCACAGGAAGGAGCAGCTAGCAACAGCCTCTGCTGTGAGGGTATGTTGCCCAGAGTTACAAACTGTCCAGCTATTGCTGTTTCTATTCATTGGGAGAAACTGCGTGAGATCAGAGGTCTGAAGCAGCAGGGTTATATGGGCTGATCCAAACTGCCACACGCAGTTGGCAGGAGAACTAACGAGCCAGCACAGAACCTGCCTGTTGCTGCTTTTCTGATCATAAACATGTTAAATCACCCACAAACTAAGATGGATGTAGAGTATTTTTTCTTGCTGATTTTGCACAATCAAGCTCTGTTAAAAGTAATCTTTGCAGTGTTCACTGCAGTGTTCAGTGCACTGGCCAGCATAGCTTTCTCTCTCAAGTTAAAATCTTTACATTTCCAAATCATGTAAAGTTTTGTGTCCTTCCAAAAACGACGACGACAAACTTACCTAATGCACTGCTCTGTAGCTGTGCAGAAGGACCCTCTGCTGCAAAAGCAGATGGAACAAAAGTCTTTGGGACCGAGATGCCTCCCCATACTGGGGAGTATGGAACATATGGAAGTCTTTCTTTTTTTCTTTCAGCTCCATTTGTGGTTTGTCTGAAAATCCTCAAAGAGGACAGAATTGCATAGATGGAAGTTGCATGTTGATACAGTATCAGTAGCTTGTTGTTGCGTATCTGTTAGAAGCCAAATCAAGTCATTATCACTTCATTACTTTTTATTAGTCTCCTTGCTGCAAACAAAGCTCGAAGCTCTCGGGGTGTTTTTCTTTGATACCAGAATCCTTGGAAAAACTCATAGCTGAACTCTCTGAACAGGGAAGATCCTTATCTTTGCCTTCATGCATGACAGAGAGAAGCTGCTGTAGGGAACAGCAGCATCTCTGTTTTGTGTCCTTGTTGATGTAGATGAGAGGAGAGGAAAAAGCAAGCTTTTGAACACAGAGACCCTTGTATGTCTTGCTGTAATTACAGCAATTGTACTTGCTTTTGTACAGCAAGATACTAACAAAAAGTCTAAGGAAGACAACATACAGTACATCTTCCTGTTCCATCCATATGAGTGTCCAAATGTGATGGATGAGCCCAGGATATGCCCTGGTGCAGTAATCTCACAGTGAATCACAGAATCCTTGCTTTGCGTAACAGTTATGAATCTGATCGAAAACTATTTGATGATATTTCCCCACCCTCCCCCCTTAGCTTCCTCCTCTGCGGTCTGAATTTCTATTTTCATTGAAGAGCCTTAGAGTCCTACTGTTTTAACCTTTGTATTTCCTGCAGATTTCCTGAGCACCAGGAATTTAATGGGGCCTGCTTTCCCACTTACAGTTCAAGCACCTGCCTTGGGTATCGTGAGAGATTAAAGAGAGAAGAGCTTCAATGACTCGCTCTGTAGCAAGTTAAGGTTTCATTAGGGAAAGCAGAGTTCATCCACGTGGTCCTCCCTGGAGTCTGATTGTAATCTGAAATCCCTGCTGAGGTGTTAGGAATGGCAGGAGTTAGAAAAACCATTTTCCCAAAAGCCCAGTTGTGGAAGAATGACTTCAGTTTGAAGTGTAGCGTGAGCAGCTCAGCCTGGTGCTCCAGGAACACGTACTGGATTCAAGTGTCTTTTCAGATTTCCCAGTTTATTTCTTCAAATAGCCCCTAGCTTGTTTAGGAAAATGAGTCTCCATCAAAGCTGGCTTTTTTTTTCTAGTCACATTTTTTCTTAACTTTGCAGTGATGGAGGAAGCTACATTGGTTTAACAATCCCATATTCTCCATAAAAATAAAAGAGCTGATCAGACAGGACCGGGAGTTACGAGAGGAGGGGAAGTATTCATTATTATAATTACAAGGAGATAGGATTGCACAAGGGCCTTTTATAGAGCGCATTTAGGGGCTCTGCGTGGGGATGGATTTCATTCTTATTTTAGCTCTTTCCCATTTTGAGTTGCTGCTTGGGAGGATTAAAATCTTTTACTCACTAGCTTGCATTTTTTTGCTGTGTGGAAGAATACTGATATATATATATATTTTTTAATACTGTCTAGATGGGCCGTAAAATGAAAGTGGTCAAGCTCTTTGTCTTGTGAGCAACTGTATTCCTTATCAGAGATACTTTTTTTTTTTTTTAAATGAGAAGTGACTTCTAACAATAGTCTGCAGTTTGCTACTAGCTGAGCTGACTTTGAGATGTCAATAGGTAATAAATTCAATACTCAGACCAGCTTTTGTGGTCTCCAAGTTTTCTTTTATGCATTAATTTTGCCTTTGTTGCACCTGAAATGCATGAGAAAGCTGTGTTCAATGTGTTGATATTTCCTTTTGCACCTGCAGGTATCTTGGCAAAGAGGGCTGGGCCCCAGCTTCATATCTGAAGAAGGCTAAAGATGATCTTCCATCAAGAAAAAAGAACTTAACTGGGCCAGTGGAAATCATAGGAAACATCATGGAGATCAGCAACCTGCTGAACAAGAAATCCACTGACAAGGAAACTCAAGCAGAAAATGAGACCTCAGAAACACATATCACCAAGAAGGAAATCAGTTTGCCTATTCTTTGCAATGACTCTAATGGTAATGCCATGATGACACCGGACAAGCAGGCTTCCAAACTGGCCCAGGGATCTCCAGCCATAGCAAGGATAGCACCACAAAGAGCTCAAATAAGTAAGTCAGTAAAGTAGTGAGGATTTCCACCTGCTTGCAATGAAATGTTTTCTACCTTTTGGGGCTGGTGTACCTAAGGTCAGCTTAGGTCAAGGTATGCTGCCCTTACAGCTGAGCCTGCTGTGTAGATCTTTGCACTTGTCTGTAGATCTGCAGGAACTCCAAGATGCTGTCATTTTTTAATAGTCATAAAAATTGACTTTATATAAAGACTGGCTAATGCTTGTTTATCTTAGCCGCTATGTGGTGACTTAGCATTTTATTTCAGGAAAAGGTTTTTTTCCCTCTTCTGAACACCATAAAATGTGCTGCCCCACAGCCCCGGTAATGCAGGTGATGCGATGGTGTGTTCAAATCAAGGAAACCATGTACATCTTGCATTTGTTTTGCTTTTTTCCTTGGATCAAGCTGCTATAATGTTTGTACTTCTTTATCTGCAAAATGCAGATGCTAACACTCGTCTGGGCAGGGAATGGTAAGATACTTTGAGAGAGGACAGTATAAATGTTACTAATACAGTGGATTATTTTTACTGCTGGGGAGAAAGCTAGATATTAGGCCAATTCTTTGCTGGCTTGTCTCCAATGGCCTGGTCAGTTCCAGTAGAACATACAATCCACTACTTTCTGGCAGTGATGTCCTTTTAAATTTGCTAGCCTAGCTGAGATGAATAGCAAAGTTACCTTAGTATTTCTAATAATTTCTAATATATCCTCATGGTTTCCTTCCTGCCTTGTTTCACAGAGGTAGCTTAAATATTTCAAATATTGGTTTCTAATACTCTCATTGTAACAGAGGAGAGCTGCTGATGGATGTGTTTAGCAGTACCTAACAAGTTAAATAAGTTTTCCTCTCATCTTTCACACTTAGGTTCTCCAAATTTAAGAACAAGGCCACCCCCACGAAGAGAATCCAGTCTGGTTTGTACTGTTTTACAATATATGGTAGCAGTGGGGGTAGGTGTTGTGGGTGTTTTATTAGGCTTCCTACAATTGAACGAAGTGTGGGGCAGTGGGGCATATCAGAGACATCCTTTATTTTCATGACTGTTCATTTTATGGTTGAACAGACATAGATATCCTAATGTTAACTGGGAAATTTCCGGAGTTCTGGGACTGTTATGGAGAGAAAGTGGAATCTTTTGGTCCTGTAGTGAAGCTCTTCCCCTTCTGTCACTTCAGCTGAGCAAAGCTCTCGTTTCTTGTTGTAGCAGATGCCCATTTGGTCATATCATTGAAGTATTAAATCTAGCAGCATATTAAGAGCAATATTTCATTAGGATTACATTTTTATAGTAAGATATTTGGCAATAGGCAGAATCTGTCATGGGCCTGTTGCAATGCAGTTTTCTGAAGTTGTGACAAGTCATCCAGAACGGAGTGTTACTGGACAAAGTCCTGGAGTAAATGGGCTGTTGTGACTGTGACTTGTATAGCAGCTCACGGTTTATGCCCCATCAGTAAAATGTTTTACTGTTCAGGCAAAGATTATCTCACTTGTAATAGCTAGCAAAAGCATCATGAATAGTGCCATCATGAATAGTGAATTTAGAAAGCCTTCTGTCTTGTGGCCCATCTCTTTAGGAAGTTGCACAGGAAGAAGGAAGAGTTCAGTAATAGAACGTCTGAGAAGGCAAATGCTTGTTCATACTGCTGTCCAGCCTGCTGTTTCTATGGTTTAATTGAACAAAATTTCCTATTTGCCATAGGGTTTCCAGTTGCCCAAACCACCAGAGCCACCCTCTGTGGAAGTGGAATACTACACCATTGCAGAGTTCCAGTCGTGTATCTCTGATGGGATAAGCTTTCGCGGAGGACAAAAGGCAGAGGTGAGCGTTAACAGTGCAACTGGAAAAATAATGCTTGACTGCTGTAGGGGACAGGATTGAAAGGGAAGGAGCAAAAAGCAATTCATTGAGATTTTTGTCTAAGTAATGTGTTCCTTATCATCTCATAGGTTATAGAAAAGAATTCTGGTGGCTGGTGGTATGTGCAGATTGGAGAGAAGGAAGGATGGGCTCCAGCATCTTATATTGACAAGAGGAAGAAGCCGAATTTAAATAGAAGAACTAGTACTTTAACCCGCCCAAAAGTTCCTCCCCCAGCACCACCCAGTAAACCTAAAGACTCTGAAGAAGGAACAACTGGAATGGTTTCTTCAGGGGATACCCAGGACTCCCCCCACAAGCTCAAATATGAAGAACCTGAGTATGATGTGCCTACCTTTGGCTTTGATTCAGAGTGTGAAGTAAATGAAAGTCATCGTGAAGAAGGCACTCCTGAAAAACGACTATTCCAGCCTCTCAAGCCCTCTCCTGTGTCATCACTTCAGAAAGCAAAGTTCAAAGTAGGAGAGTCTTCAGAGGATGTTGCTAATGAAGAAGAGACCATCTACGAGAATGAGGGATTCAGGCGTTATGTGGAAGATGCTTTGTCCAATAAGGAATCTAGTGGAGACTCTGATTCTCAGAAAAGCTCTTCTCTCTCTTTGATTCGAAGGAACTCTCCATGTTCCCTCTCTCCTAAGTCATCATTCATGAAGCCCCAGATGGAAAAAGACATCCAGCCCGATGTTGGAAAATGTCACTATTCTAGGAGTGAGGAGACAAAACCAAGATCAGCTTCAGATGTTGGCTTACGTAGCGTGCCAAGAACAGGCATGAAGAAAGAGCCTGGGCAGAGTCCTTCCATTAGAGCAAAACCAATTGTTAGGCCCAAACCATTCCTGAACAAGGCAGATTCTCAGAGTCAAGAAAAGATGGATATCAGCACTTTAAGGCGTCAGCTGAGGCCAACTGGGCAACTCAGAGGTGGACTTAAAGGTTCAAGAAGTGAAGAGTCTGAAAGCCCACCACACACAGCTTCTGAAAACCACGATGATCATGTTAGGAGGGGCTCAGCTGACCTCATCACAGCTCCTTCCCGTGGCATTTTCTGCTCTAGCCATCCAGCCAAAACTGAGCAAGAAAATGATTCCAGGTGTTTCTATGTGACCACTGACTCATACCAGAAGGTACAGGATTCTGAAATTTGCTTCCCAGCAGGTGTAGAAGTGGAAGTGCTTGAAAAGCAAGCCAGTGGGTGGTGGTACCTGAAATATGGAGATATGGAAGGCTGGGCTCCTTCCCATTACTTGGCTCTCCCTGATAACCAGCAAGAAACCACTTCAGTGGAGACCGAAGCCTCGTTTGCCAGGAACAGGAAAAATGAAAATAAATCAAATAGCTTAGAGAAGATAGAGAAGAGGGTTCAGGCTTTGAACACCATCAACCAGAGCAAACGTGCAACACCACCCATCCCCAGCAAACCTCCAGGTGGATTTTCAAAAACATCGGGACCCGTAAAAATGAGGAATGGTGTGAGGCAGCTTGCTGTCCGGCCTCAGTCAGTGTTTGTGTCTCCACCACCTAAGGATAACAACTTGTCATGCTCCTTGCGCAGAAATGAGTCTTTAACAGCCACAGACCATCTTAGAAATGTGCGTCGGAATTCCTCCTTCAGTAATGCACGGTCACAGCCAGGTGATGCGAAGGGGAAGCAGCCTGAGAGATCGGGCTCCGAGGGTTCAGAGACCACCTCCAACCTCTCAACCCAGAGGAATGGGATCCCTGTGTCCACTGTCAGGCCAAAGCCCATTGAAAAATCCCAGTTCATCCACAACAATCTCAAGGACATCTATGTTTCGATTGCAGACTATGAAGGGGATGAGGAGACTGCAGGGTTTCAAGAAGGTGTCTGCATGGAGGTCCTTGAAAGGAACCCAAATGGCTGGTGGTACTGCCAGATCATGAATGGTGTGAAGCCATTCAAGGGCTGGGTACCCTCAAATTATTTGGAGAAAAAGAACTAATATTGCAATATCTTTAACCTCCCTAATTTATACTCTTCCTGCTGTGTACATGTGGAAAAAAAACAACTGCTATACAAAAAAGACCTTTCCCGTGTGCCCCAGTTTGTACAAAGGGACGAAGGAGTCTTATGCTGAGGACAAATCTGCCATGTTCTGGAGAGGTTTGTGGGGTTAACATGTTGTAAGCAACTATGAGGAAGATGCAGCAGTCAACTGCCTTTTTGTGAAGTTGTTAATAATCTTGTATGTGTAACAGGGTATGCCATCCCATCTTTCCCGGTATTGACAGGAAACCAAATGTGTGCCTTTCATGAGAGAAATACACGTGCATCTCAACTTGGGGAGTTCTGTGCCAAACTCTTTTACAATCTTGGCTCCCTTTTCTCCTCATTCTTGTCCATATGTGGAATACCCAAGAGTTTTGGATGCATTTCTACAACTTGCAGTGAGAAGCAAATGGAATTTTCTGAAACACAGAGGGACTCTAATCCTTTGGAGAAGCTTTTTTTTTTTTTTTTTTTTTTTAATTTTTTCTTCTCAACAGTTGGTTGGTCCAGAGTTGGAGCCTTTTCATCGTGGAGAGATTTGGGCTCTGACTTCAGTTGTGTTTTGTTCTTACTGCTAACTCACCCGAAATGGCGATCAGGTGGTGTTGGTTGATGGGGCTCCTTGTTTCCTTTCTTTCTGTCTCCTCCTTTGAGTTGATTTCAGGTGTTCTAGGGCAGCAATGCCTACTGGTGCTTGTAAAGACAAACCTAAAATCCCTATGCTTAAGCACGTTTATTACTTTGTAGGCTCCCCATTTAGTTCTGTTCCTGACTTCTGCCAGGAGATCCTGGTTGAGTCTCTCTTTACGGAACTGGGTTTCTCAAAGCTTGTCATAATACCAAAATGTACAAAAGTCCCTTGAGACACTGAAGACGTGGCTGTCAAATGCGTTGCTTCTGCTTTTCTTGCAGTCTGGTCCAAATCCAAACATACTGTCTGCTAGCAGGGCCCACAAAGGTATTAGTTAGAAATAGCTGTAACCTTCTGCAACATCGGTGTTTACAATGAGGGGGAAAAAAAGCCATCAAACTCAGTCTGCACATCCTTAATTTGTATATTTTTGGGGAATTGTTTTTCCGTGTTTTGTTTCTTTTCTGTGCATTCTGGGTTAACTTTCTCTTTTTTTTTCTTTTTTTTTTTTTTGGTCTTGGTTTACCAGAAGAGACTTAAAACTGAAGTAGGAGCCAAATATGCGTTTCTGTTCCCACTTGAATCCAAGAAGTACATTTGTACTGGAAAGTGTGCCTGGGCTTTTCAGGCTCAGAGATTTAATATCAAAGCAATTAAGTCTAAAACACATTAACCAGGAAGCTGCCTCTTCTAGTTCCATTTCTGTTTGCTTTTTTTTAAAAAAAACAAAAAAACTCGTGCTTTGAAACGTGGCACCTGGTGAAGACAGTGTGGTGGGAAATAGAAGAGGCATCCATTGGAGAAGGCTTTGGAATATGAAGTTATTCGTGAGGTAGCCAACTCTTGTACTGTAAACATTATTGGCCAAATCCCTACTGTACTTGAGAAAGCCTTGCTTGTTTTCTTTATTTTTCAAATGGTTCTGTTAATCACTCGAAATCAGAATCTACTTCCTTTAAATAATAGACAGTCTTGTATGTCTGTTTTAAGGGGGAAGAGGCATACTGTTTCACTACTGGTTTACACAAGATGATACATGCCCTTTTTTTCCACCAGAGCTTCATGCGATTTGGCTTAGAAGGTAAAGGTTACAAAGACTTTAAAAAAGCTGGGATGGAGGGTCTGAGTAAAATAGCACAACAATATCGTGTGTTACCGGGGATGTTTCTCTGCCAAAAAAAATTATACAATTTATACGTTGTTCTTGTCTTTATTCTTAATTTTTTGGGGGGAGGGGGGTGGTGGGTTTTTAATTGCTATGGAAATACTGAGAGTTTTGCCTACAGCTAACGTGTCTGATATCCTTTAGGCGGCTGAAACAACATCGAAGTGCCACAACAGGCTACAAGCAGTGCTGTGGTTCAAGCAGCTCTCAGAGTCCGGGAGGGGAGGGTGTTTGGGATCCCTTTAAATTGCAGTGGCAGGAGAAGGAGGTGTATCTGCACAACAGCTCATATCCGTGTGCAGGACCCTCTTTATACCCTACATCTTACTATATAATATATATGTATGTATCCAGTTGGCTCCATCTTACTGGATGTCTATCTGAGGCATTGCGGCCCTGTCTCATACTTCTCCCCATTTTTAGTTGTACTAATATGGTCGCGGCTATAAAAAAAGCTGCTGGAGTTGTTGTGAGATTATAATAGAAGTATTATATTCTTCTGCTGGACAGTATTAAATAGAGCAATACATAGAGTTATCTGCTAGATTGCAGTACTAATAGTAGTGACTTAGTGACTTGTATTAATGTTATGATTTATTTTAACAATAATGATGCGGAAGTGGTTCATTATTTTGAATTAATGCACTTTAACAATAAAAGAAACCAAAATGGAAGCCAATGCAGAGAACTAAGTGCATTATTTAAAGGTGCAGTATATAATTATCATTTTCTTGAAACACATATTTATTAAGAATTAACTTATTATTTAAAATATTCTAAAGTTGTTTGGAGACATTCCCACCAAGTCGTCTCTTTGGGGGGATGTAGAAGCACAGCTCCCAGATCTTCTGCATTGAGCCACTGAATTCTTTAAGTATGGTGCAGAGTGATGTGAGCCCCCCGCCCAGAGAGAGGAGAGCAGCACATGATTCAGGTAGGAGAGCCCAGGCTCTCAACAGATAGTCACGCTTGCATCCAGCAAAGCTGAGCCCAGAGTATCTCTGAGCTGCAGGAATCCTTGTAGGGTCTGAGAAGGAAAAGCTGCTTTTTGTGGCCATTTGTGATGCTTGTCGCCACATGCCTTGCACAATGCTGAATAGCACAGATGGGTGGTGCCTGCATTATCACCAGGCTTTTCTCAAGCATCAGCCCAATGCACACGCTGGCCCAATTGCACCTTTATCCCATCCTGAAAGCTTTGTGGGGGCTGAAGAAAGCCAGAGCCTATAGATGAGGCTGCAAAGCCAGTGCTGTTGCGGTTGCCCCCTGCCCTTCTTTCTCAACCTGTACCCGCAGAAGGGATGGGTGCAAATTAGCTGCTTGTTGTCAGCAGTGAGTGAGGGCTGCTGCCTGACACGCAGGGCTTCACACCCAGTGGGAAGGCTCTGGTTTGGGCTTCCCTTTATTTGATGCTTGTACTTCAAAAGGGCACTTCTAAAGCAAAGCAAATACTATATCCTAGCAGCCCCCCCCCCCCCCCCCCCCCCCCCGAAATACAGTTCTTTTCTTCTCTTTGTCCTCTCCTCTCGCTGTCATCACAGGTGACTTATTTTTGTTATTTTTGTTATTGTTTTTTTATTCTTTCAACTGAAAGATATCAGGTCAGTTTTTAATTATTTTTTTTTCCATGAGCAAGCAGCTAGTTCCCCAGAATTGCAAGCCGTTTTCCTCGTTAGCTGTGAAACAGGGAAAGGCCCTAAAGTCCATCACAGAAGCTGACTGCAGGGCAACCTGGAAGAGGGGGTACAAAGGACAGTGCAGTGCTGGAAGCATTTTAGCTCTTCTCTGAAATGTTCATGTCGCCTTAAGCTTTATGTACTAAATTTGTCAGAACTGACACTGGATCAAGAGGAATACTTAAACATAACATACACCTCAGTGGGCACTCAATGCAGAAATCAGTAGTACTGTTTAAATCTCCCTCTTTCTGTCTGTTCTTGAACCAGACGGAAGAGGGAGAGCTCTCTGGGGCCCCGGCAATACCAATTGCAGCAGAAGGGAGCCCTCATCTGGGGGAGAGGTGGCTGCTGTCCCCGCTGCCCCTGCTGTCCCAAAAGCCTTGAATTGGAACCAACAGAGAACCCCAAGCCCAACACCATAGAACAAAATTTGAGAATGTGAAAATTGCATCTTGCTGTATACTGCAACTTTAATAATAATGAGCACTTCTGAGTTCGTTATTGAGGTTTATATAATGCCTGAAAGATTTAATTGCTGTTTTCCTCTGTCTCCCAGTTCATCCCACTTTCTTGTAACAGCAGCGATACAGTTTTGTTGGCTGCCCTTCCCTGTGGGAGGCAGTTCCTGTTAATTCTTCTCTCACGCCTTGCAGTGGGTGGGTGCAGCCATATGTACCAGTCCTTTGCAAGTCAAACTTTCCAAGATAAAAGATGCAATGGGCACGTGCCAGGATCTTGAATCCGTGTCCAAAAACAGCACATGCTCAGTAATTTCACAGACTGAGATTGGCTCATGGTTTGACTCCTAAAAATGGATTTTCACATGCACTGGTACAGCTAAAACATGGATGAGGCCCTTGTGGATGCGCTCCAAAGGCTCTTTCCATTGTGATGCTATAAAGTTTGACGAAGGCATTATATGACTGTTTCCATCACTTTCAGATCTTAATGAATCGTATTTTATTGTAATATATATTCATTGCTTTCCTCAGTTAAAAAGAAAGTTACTGCTTTTATCTTATACGAAAAACAAGGGAATTTGGTAAAGCATTCATTATTTTCATATTCCTAGTATTAACAGAATAGAACTAGTACTATTTAATTTTAGATCTTCATAGCTAGCTTGTTAATAACTCATATTTTCCTGTGTTGTATCCTACTATTTTTTTCTATTTTTTTCCCAAATACTCTGCATTCTTGAGGAAAAAAAAATAAATCAAATCCAGTGAGTGGATAAGTGCAATATTCATAGAATAAACAGGCCCCTCATCCAGGACTTGGAGTGGAACGTGCAGTGTGAAATGTTTGCAATTCTCTATTCATGCACTCTTACGGGAACATCTTAGGAGATGCAGGGGAGGGGGCAGGTGGATGAAAACGGGACCTTTGGGTCGGTAGGGATGGGTAGCTGGGCTGTTGGCCTGGGAATGGCTGCTTGTCATAGAGAGCATCACCTGGTACTAAAAGTGTAAGGATTATGCAGCATGTTGCCAGGTTTGTGTATAGGCTGTGCGTTAGCGTCCTTATTAATACAGGACTTCTGAGCTATGCTTTAAGTACTCTGTATGTCATCCTTGCATGATGCTGCCTTCTGGTTTGTCTCTGCTGGTGGTTGTCTTCTTTCGCTTCAGGATCAATAACTTAAGAAGGGAAAATACTTCTGCTGGTGCTGTCCCAAGGTTTGATACTGTACTGTTATTTGTATTTATTCTAAGAGCTGTGGAAATGTATTTCTACAGGTCCTCATTCCTTTTTTTTTTCCCCTTAGCTTAACAATAAGGAAGAAAGTCCCCATTTTATCTGGGTTATTTCTCACCTGTGGAATTTCACAGCGGATTTGATTGTTGAAATCCTAGTTCCTGGCTTGCAAAGGATGATTGCTCAGTTCCAAAGTAAAGCTGAGCAGAAACTCTGCTCTTCAAAATAAAATAAAAATTAAGTCCTGTTTGAATGGATGGAGAACTTCCACCTATCCAAAGTAATGTGACCATCCAGGTAGCAGCAAAACCTCTCTTCGAAAAACTGGACTGTTTTCATGAGATCCAAAAATAATGTGAAAGATGGAGCATTGGGTTCTTTGGGCTCTGGGGAGCACATCTCCTGAAGCTCTACTTCATGTCCCTGGAGGGCAGTTGTACCTCAGCCTTCTGTTTAATTCTTGTCTTGCTGCTCTTGTATTTATAAGAAGGCCTGGCTATTACCAGAGACCTTTGCATTCAAATAAGAACTGAGTTCTGCAGCTGTATTGAAATAGATGTTTTTCAAAATCATGTCATTGATACAAACACTGTTCAGATGAATCTCATTTTGGGGAACCAACCTAATTCTTTCACTTGCTCTTGTCCAAACCAGCTAGAAGTCCGGGAGCATCAGTTGGGTTACAATGGCAGAAACCCTCATGAGAGCTCACCACAGCCTGTTCTCCTAAAGGAGCATGGGAGTGCTGAGCCTGGGGCTGCCATGCACCATCTGCTCCATGCAGGTTGTGTGGCTTTGTAAGACCCACTGGAGCTTTGCTGCTGTCTTGCCGGTGTATTTCCAACACCAGCAGCTCCTCCGGCAACTTCAGATGTTATTTATCCATGTAGCAAAGTGTTGTGTGTAAATTCAGTGGTCAGTAGCTGCCAACAGCACTAATATGGTGGTTCAAGAGCAAACGTTTATTTTTTTTTCCATTTGCTTTTAGTTGTTTGATAGAAGCAGGGACCACCAATGTGGCAATGCATAGGGAACGTATCTGCATGCTTGAACTCTTCAATGGCCTCTGCTGGCTGTTTTCAGTGCTTCTATTACTCTTTCTGTCCCTCTGTGCTGCTCAGAGGCCACATCTGTTTTTGTCTGTAGCTTCGGATAAAGTACTGTATGTAGGGCCGCATCCAGAGTCCCCCGCAGACTTGGGGTTGCGATGTAGGTTGCTGTTGCTGCTTTTCCTCCTCATCTTAGAGCCAGTCGAAGCACCCAGAGTCCCCCAGAACTTCCCCTTGGATACCTTTCGTGGGGTGTCAGCTGTGTGGGGTGTCCTCGCACCATGGCTGGGGCTCTGCAGCGATCCCTGGGGTGAAAGCTGAGTGCAGACCTGATGGCACAGGCAGAACAAAGTAGCTTCTCCCATTTTATAATGTCATGGCTGGGCTGGTCCCATCACCAATGTTCTTCATTTGTTCTTGCATCAAGGTAGCATTGATTCTAGTTGAAGAGTGCAATTTTGTTTTGTTTTGTGTTTGGGTTTTTTTTTTTTTTGTCTGTTTGTTTAATAAATAAATTTGGTTTAAAGCTTCACACTGGCATTTTTACAGACCTGTTTTTGTCAGCATAAACCACCGCTGTCCTGAGTTGAGACTCCTGTTTGTTACTGAATCAAACTAATGGGAACTGTATTAATGATTTGGAAAGAAATGAAAGGCAACTATATTGGCAGGGGAGGGGTGGGAAAAGATGAAATACAAGGGGAAAAAATGTTTCTAATAAGGCCATAAATTATTTGATCTGACACTGCAGGTGCTTTCTCTGTATAGGTGGTTTTAATACATCACTGCTCTGTGTTAGGATTTGTCATTACTGAGAAAAGTTGAGTTTTACTCTCCGTGACGATGGCAGTCTGTATCCTGAAGCCAGTGATCCCCCAAAGCAAGACAAACAGATGCCATGTGATTGCTGTACCGGAGGCACTTTGTACCTTTCTTTCTCAGTCCCTGTTTGCTGGAGGGAAGAAGCAGAGGGGAGGGAGAATCACATGGCATTGCCAAAACCCCGTCATCATCCTTAGGGACATCAGATGGTGTTCTGGGTCTGGATCCCCTGAGCATCCAGGTTGGACTTGTCTGTCCTGTAGAAGCAGGACAGGAGAAAATACTGCAGTCACTGGAACTTAGCCTATAACCATGAGCAAACTGGAGCAAATAAGAAGGGAATTTAAAGTAAATCTTTAAAAATATGAGATATTTCAGTCAATAGCCAATGTTTATTGCCTGTCTTAGATTTTCATGCTGGGGGGATGTTGTAATTGCTTCCAGTCTCTAGGAGAGCTTTTTTTTGCTCCTTGCTGAAGGGGCTTGCTCGTTACTCATGGTGGGTTCAGACCTGGAGTACTGTGGTAGCAGAGTGCATGGAGCATTACAATGGCTTTTCTGTACTGGGGATACAAGCTGACTGTTAGGGGGTCAACAGTGCACAGAGTAAGTGCATTTCGGTTGTCTGGCTCGCATCATGCTGCATCAGTGCTGTTGCTGCACTGCAGGTTTAATTGCAGGTAGCGATGTTAGTTACTTTGCTCCCCGTGTTTGGGGAAAATCAAACCAGTTCGATGCCTTTGGGAGTTGGTATCACATTTTCACATCGGAAGTCTTGCCTGCAGCTTGATTGCTGCTTCGGTCAAAGCTCAGATGCAGATATCTCTGTTGGGCACATATATCTGTGCTTCCAAAACTGTTAATTAGCTCAAATGAGTTCTGGAAACAATAGGTAGTTAATGGGAGCCTAAACCTGTTGCCGAATGAAGGCTGAAATCTGTCTGAGTGGTTGTGCTCCCCTCTACTAGGAGAGCACATCTGGTCTGGAAAGCCTTATGGTTTTTACTGTCCCAAATATGTGTTTGATGAGAAAAATCAATCTAGACCTGGTCCAAATGAGGTTTTTCAGTGGGTTTCCTAAGTTGATGTTCTTAATATTAGACGCTGTTTTCATTTTTGTGTTGGTGTAGCACTCCATTTTCTAGCGGATAGGTGGTGGGAATGTATTTGGTGGGGGCTTGGGGAGAGCATGTCGGTGACCAGAAACAGAGAAACGTGTGGTTGGTTTTAGTGTGCGTGTGGTCAAGCTGGTGATGCTTTTTTTGTTATTTTTGTTGTTGTTTTTAACATGGGAACCATTTTGTCTATTCTGTTTGGGAAAGCGTCCAGAAGTTGTGGGTTCTGTCGTGGTGTATATGGAAAAGGAATAAGTGAGAACTGTTTTGTTTTCATATGGAGAGAGTTTATAGGCGGGAGTCCGTTCCGTTTGTTCTGGGATGTGAGTTAAGCCAAGAGGTAAAGAAAATGAGTTGGGGGAAGCCCTTTTGGTTGTAACAGCTTTGGACCATGTTTGCTTGTGGCCTGTGGTCCAGCTCTATTGAAGGCAGTGAATATTGGTCATAGTGCAGACGTTTGAGCTTTTTGACCAAATATCAATTCTTTCAGAGCTGACATTCGTGCATCAACTATTAATGTACCTGCAGCAGATGGGAAGCTATAAGCGGAAACAAGTACTGCAGCCTTATGGAGTGCCCAGTTTTTGTTTAATGAACTTGAGCTGGTGACCAACATGACTTTGTACAGTGAACAGCTCCTGATAGGGCCCAAATGTATTTGGCTCTTTGAGATGCTTTCCTAGGACTGCAGATCTGGCGTATGATAGCAAATATTGGCCTTGCAGTCATCCCAGTCAAAACTGAAAGCCAGAAAATGATATTTTTTATGCAGCAGTATTTCTTGCCATTGGTGGCATGAGTTATCATACGAAATGCCCCTGTCTGAACTGGCACAAAACAGAAGACCTCTTTGTGATCAGTCTCCAAGTCTGCACGTAAACGTGGTTTGCAATGCAGGTCAGATTTGTAGGTAGAAAAGATGAGTAACTCCTTCACAGACTAATAAGAGAATGTGGTTCTCATTTTTGCCAAGCAATCCTGTAGAAATGTCCCCCAGCGTTTCACAGGTCCCCAAAGGATCTGTGCTAGTCTTTAGCTGATAAATACGGTACTGTAGGCCTGATCCTGTGACTGGGACAGGAGAAGGACATTGCCATCAGATGCACATCTCGTCAAAAGCAAGGAAACGATCATAGCATACTGTTGACATTGCTCTAGATTTGTCAGTGGGGGGACAACAGTTGTGCAAAACATTACCTCCCCCTTAATCCACACTTGCAGACTCGATTTTAGTGCTCAGTCCAGAAGTGGTTTTGCCCTCTTTTCCATGGCTACCCAACAGCCACATGCGGTGGCCAAGAACTTGCTCAGAGAACTGCAATACGGTGTAAAGCAATGGAAGTTTGGGTGTTTCTTTCCCACGTGCTGAGGCAATGTAGTAAAACCAAATGTTTTGATGTGGGATTTTAATAATGTCTTTGCACGTAGAACTGAGAACTCTGTGTGGGTCGCTCAACAGAGAATAAGAAAAATGTCTCAGGCAGTTGCGTGTGTGAAGGCACAGAGCAAGAACTTGAGATAGCTGTGCCTGTGAGTAGATCTCGGCATCCCACTTTAGGCACTTATCTGAGCTTGGAGGTGATCAGCATCTAATATTGGGCAATCAGGACTGCTCACCTTCCCGTGTGCTCAGGACTGGCAGAGGTTACAAGGGATGGAGTTTGGGGGCTGTTCCCTCAACGTTATGACGGGTTCTTGCAATGTGAACCTCTAACATCTTCCAAGACTCAGGCAGAAGGGATTTGCTAAACAGACTGTATCTGTCATCTCCCAGTTCATTGATTGCTTGGACCAAAGGTGGTGCTAAATCTGATCTTCGTCTGTAATATTTATATTTTTTTGGACTTTTTTTTTTTAAATGTTTGGTAAAACAGATGCAGTGTCCTTACATGAGAGATTTATTCCCAGCTTGGGACTTGGCAAAACTCACTGGACCTTCAGGGTCCAGAATGGTTGCTTGTTAACATTTGAGCAGGCTTGCAGTGTTCTGGGGGGAGGTGGGAAAGGGTACTCTATCTTCAAATGTTTGCAGACTGTAAGAATTGACTTGTGTTGTGTTTTGTTTTTTTTTTTTTAATGATGTTGTATTTTGTTTACATTGTCTCTTATGCCCTAAGGAAAAATAAATTTTTGACATTTTTAATTGTGATCCGGTTGTTTTCTTTTATTTTCAACTTTTCGATACTGTATTATTCCACTCTCTTTGTCAAACCACTAAAGTTAAGTTTCCCAGAGAAACTTATGACTTGGATGTGCGTGAAATTGCAAATTTCAGCTCAGGGTTACCTGGATAAAGGAGCTCCGTTTGTCCTCCGATTCTGGACTGCTGCTGTAGCTGTATTTTGTAAAGTTTTATGGGCTGCTCACCTCTGTCCTCAAACACAAAGACCCGCTGTCTGTGTTGAGCAAGGTCTTAAGGCTTAACATGCATTTCAGTGTATTCTTTTGGGAGAGTGATGTGGCATCAGATCCAAAATAAGAAAAGCATTCTTTTGCATGGGTCGCCCTTTTATCACAAAAAGGGCTGCTGAACATGTTGGGATGAGTTCTTAAACACCCCTGCGTGGTACCCTGCAGGGCTTGACCATGGCATTGTAAGGTCTGAGCACTGCAAGATTGCCAAGTTGTGTTGACACCTTGCTGGCTTCTTTGAAGGCTGGAAGCCCCAGATAACAAGCAGAAGTTTCCTGCTACATGAAGCAGATGTGTAGGTGAAACTGAAGAGCTTTTTTACAGTGAGTGGTGGGTCACTGGCACAGGTTGCCCAGAGAGGGAGGAGATGCCCTGTCTTTGGAGACACCCAAGGTCAGGGTGGACGGGGCTCTGAGCACCTGATGGTGCTGTAGGTGTTCCTGTTCAGTGCAGGGGAGTGGGGCCAGATGGCCTTCATGTGTCCCTTCCAACTCAAACAATTCTAGGATTCTATGAAATGATGTCACTGGAGATGGAGCAGCTCTCAGCAGAGGCACGGTGTTTGCTCACCACACCCGTGTTGGCACATAGGTAGGTGGCTGTCAAAGGCTCCTGCTGAGCCATCCCAGCTCTCTGAAGGCTGTAAGAAATTAGGTATGAGGCTGCACACAGTCCTGGCACTTGTAGGCACAAAGCTGAGTGAGGAGTGTGCCAGGGAGCTGTCTTTTCTTCCCATGCGTGTAGAGTGAACCTTAGGGTTGAAAGGATTTTTTTTTTCCTAGCATACAATCATACATCATATCATACATCATGATATTACTGATGTACATCCATGTGTTGTTATTAACCCACTGTTAAGTGTTCTCTTTGTTCCTCATTTTACTCCACGCTGCACCGCCAGAGCTACCCTGCACCCAGACGTGTGCGTTTGAAAACCAACAATACCGAAGCCCGCTGGAGGCGGTGCGTGCCGTGCCGGGGCAGAGCACAAGGTGGCGATGGAGGACCGGCTCTGCCCTCCTGGACCGATTAGGAACATCCCTCCCCCCTTCCTCATCCCTCCCCAGCGCGGGCCGTGAGCCAAGGCCGGCAGAGTACATACCTGCCTTGGTTCCTCTCGCTGACACCGGGGAAGGGGAGGGTTTGGGTTTCACTCATTTGTCCTAAGATGTAGCACCGCATCTGGCAGAGGCTGTCTGGCAAAGCCAATGTCCCCAGTTTCTAGGGCAGTCTGTTGTGCAGCTCCCACCTTAAGGGGATGTTGGGGCCTCCTCCAGGGGTCCTCCTGCACCTGGGAAAGTAGGAGCTGGGCACAGTGCTAGGAGTTACAGCACAGGCATACTCAGACTTGGCTTGCCGCACCAGGAAGATGTTCAGGAGCATGGCTTTGAGCTGCAGGAATACCCTTAGTCCTCACTTCTTTTAATTGTGTCTTCTTTTATCACTAAGGTGGATATGAAGCCCATCGAGGGCCCATTCACCGTCATCGTCCAGCTCTATACACCATCTCATCCTTCAGCACTGAAGGAAAGCCTGAGTGCTCACCTCAAGGAAGCAGCTTTCATGCCACCACTGCTTACCTCAACCTCTTGCTTCTGCCCTGCCCATCGTGTTTTGCCACACTTGTGGAAATGGCAAATACTCAGCTGGTCGCGGTGCTGCAGGATACCTAAATCAGCTTTATTCACAATCACAGTTACCCAATTATTTTTTCACAATGAGTTATTCTTCTCTTTGAACAGAACACAAAACATCTTAAAGTAAAGCAATGAAATGCAAATGACACAAGAACACAGAGGTACGTGGGAGCCTACACAATTCAAACAAAAAAGGTTAGGACTGTTGTTATTGGTTTTGCTGTTTTTTCTCCCTGCAGAGAGCCTTGCTCTCCTCCCTGCTCACAACCGGAGCCAGCTGATGCTGGGAGCAGGACTGAACCCCAAAATTTGAGCTCGGATGCTGGGGGAGCTTTCTGCTAACTTCTAGACTTTGGTCCACAGTAAAACAAACACATTTGTTAATATATTAAAACACTCTGAATTCAAAAGGTGAAAAGGGAATTCACGCCACTGCACTGGTACCCATGGATGGAGTTTCTTGAAAGATAAACTGTACCCATTGGCTTGCCCTATGTGGGAGGGAACCGGTCCCACTAACGTGGTGAAGGCCTGGGAGACTGCTTATTGCACATTTCCCCACATCCACTGATTCACGGATACATTCCTACCTCTTGGGTTTCTCCTCTCTGAAATTTTGGGGTGTGTTTAAGCACTGACATGGATTCCCCACCTCTGCTGGTCCTGGAGGCTGGCTCTGTGCCCACACGCTGGTCGTGCTCCTGGCATGGAGGCCGTGACCGCTTCCTCCCACCCCTGTCCAAGCAGGGCCCCTGGGTTAGGGGTGGACGTGAGAGGTGTGCAAAGAAATGGCGTAAATCCCTGTAACCAGAAGATCAGTGTTCAAGTTACGGAGTGCCCACCAGGCAGGCTGGGGGTGGCTGCAGGCCCCTGCAGGGGGCTGCAGCGATGGCGGTGCCTTTAGAGAAAGGCTTTACAAAGCACTCTCCAGCTCTTTGCATCTCCTTTGATTTCCTTGAGGGATTGGGGTGAGGCCATGTCTTCCAGAACCTTCACCCACAACACTTGTGGCGGCCATGATAGCAAAAGGCTCAGCAGGAAGAGTGCAGCTCCATGGCATTCCCTGGCATGGCAGCAACGAGGTGGGGTGAAGGCTGTGACCACATCCCAGCCCTGACCACCCCTCAGGGCCTAGTGCTGCTTCTTCCTCCTAGAGGCATCAGGATGAGGCCACAGGACAGCTAGGGAGCACCTGCTGTAGCAGAGCAAGGGCCAAGACCCTGCAGCCCTAGGCCAGGCCAGCAGCTATGACAGTACCACGGTCATCATGGCACCCCCAATAGGGATGGTGGGGTTCCCAGTGAGGGCAAGGGGGTTATTTAAATAAACCAAACCCCTCAAGCTGTAATTATTTTCTTCTTTCCCCCCCTCTAACACATAAGGACAGCCATGTCCTGCCAGCGGGCTGGCTGTAAAGGGCTAAAAGTACCACCTGGCTGTTTTTGTCTTAAAGCACAGTGATATCAGTAAATGAGACCCGCAGACATGTGGGTTTATACATTCTTCCCCAGTGGGGTTGGGTGTTTTTTGTATTTTTGGGTTGTTTTTTTTTTTTCCTTCATTTTTCTGTTCTCCCTCAGAAGTGCTGTCTGGATGACAAGGGGAGGAAAGGTGAGGGAGGTACATCTTCCCCTCCTGCAGGCCATGGAGGCAGAGATGCTGCTGGATTCTTTGTGCTGTGTGAAGACCACTCAGGACAAGCTACAGCAACTCAGGTGGTGGGGTGTAAGAGATGCTTGTCATGCAGCAGGATGGTGCCAGGAGGTGGAGGTGGCTGGATGCTGCTGGGAGGGAGAGAGTCCAGTGTTCACTGCCAAACCCATCACAAACACCTCTGATGAGGAACTGCAAGGAGGCAGCAGGACAATCGTGGTGCTGGTCCCCTGGAGGTGCTGCCACGATGGACACAGAGAGGGTTTTCTTTAGAAGTCCCAGTCGCTCCTGCATTTCCACTGCAGATGTACTCCCTGCATCTCCCCTGCTGGGTCCATGCTTGCCTCACACCATACTTTTAAGGGGCTTCCCATGGTCAGGCTAGTTGTAAACTGGAACACACTGCTTGTTTCACTCCTTCCACCAAGGTGTCCTTTGCACGCAGGATGGCTCCAGGAGAGGTGCAGCACTGAACCTTTTATCTCTTGCTGTCTGTGCTAAATATTGGAGACTCCCCTCCTCTGTGTGTGATGTTGAAAAGGGATGGATGTTCCAGCTGTTTTTGTTTTTTCGAGAGAGAGAGAAAGTTTAAAATCCATAGGGGGGAGCAGTCCATGGTGATTTCCCTGATGCACTGGAGTTCAGCCCCAGGAGAGTAGAAGAGTAGCATCTAAGCTGGTCTCATCTCTTGTCCATGGAAGAGGGGGATCAGAAGTGGTGGTGGATGATGGTTTTCAAATCCCCAGGTGGTGAATAGAGACCAAGATCTGTGATATTTCACAGCCACCTCTCCACCTCCCTAGCCCCATCACAGCAGCTGCTGTTGCTCTAAGTGCTGCGGTATGTTTTGATGATATCTTTGATGGCCCGTCTGCAAATGGGACAGCAAGCATTGGCCATCTTCTTGAGCTTCAGCCCACATGAATAGCAGAGACACATGTGTCCACAGGAGTAAATGACTGTGTCTACCATGTTCTCATAGCAGATGGTACATTCATCTCCCCAGGGTCCTGAGACGGATGGGGAGATGGGCGACTCAGGCAAGCTGACGGGAGAGTTGGGAGCTGTGCCTGAAAGACAAAGAACACAGTCACGTATGCTGCTTATAAGGCTTACTGACATCCTGGAGTAATTGCCCCAGAGCCAGCAGCAGAGGGAGGAACCATGCCCTAGCAGCATGTCACAGTTCTGCTGTCCTCCAGGATCAGGGCTCCTTCCTGCGATTTGCTGGTCACTGAGCCCTGGTTCACATGCCAAGACTCAGTACAGCAATGAGGTAGCATCTGTTGGTATCTGCCACCCACAAAGAACAAACCAAGAGACAGCTGTTCCCGAGCATTTGGGACAAAGAGCAATTTCACATTTTCAAACCTCTGTCTAAACATTAACGAAGGAGGAAAAAATGAGAAGGGGTGGAACAAACCATCTGCTTTGAAAAGGAGGAGGTCAGGTGGCACATGGTGGCAGCAGCTCCCAAGACAAGCAGTGCTTCATCTCTAAGGCTGATCTAGGGATCTGGGTCTACAGTGCCTGGCGACAAATGCCTCCATGTGGGTCCTCCAGAACAGGGGTGGGGTGGTGCTGGCATGGGCAGCATTTAGCTCATAGCAGGCACATTGCTGCAAGAGCCACAAGGGTTGCAGTAATTATGCTCACAGCATAGAAGTGGTGAAGACTCCCTGCAAAGCCAGATAAGGTGGCAAGGTAATGAGAGAATTTCTATTTGCCCCAAAACATTCAAACAGTACCGTCAGAGAAAAAACACCTTGGTTAGGACAACAGTGACCAAGACTTGGTAAATTACAGAGCCTTGGGATCATGTAGATCCCTGGCATTCTAGAAATGCTACAGAACATCCTATTATTTGTACTTCATTTATCTAAATCTCACAGGAATATCAGAAATATTGATACTGCCTTTCTCTGAAGGGGGTACTGTAGGTGTGTGGAGAAGGAAGAGGGATAGTTAGGCATATCTGTAGCTCCAGCCTATGTCAGTGTGCAACTCCACTGCCACAGAGTGCTCCACTGTGTGTCACAGGACCAGTGCACAAAACAAACTTTGCTGTGTCCTCTGGGACTTTCGTGATGAAAAGGGTTGGAGAAATATTGCTGTCTAGGCATCTCAGCAGCTTCCACGTAAGTCAGACTGAAAATAGACTCTGCAGAGGCTCACCCTTCCTCCCCAAGGGAGCTGACAAGAGCCTCTGTTGGTTACTGTGTTTTTAAATCCATTCCGAGAGACAACCACAAGACTGTGAAGGGAGGCAAGAGGAGAGGAGAAGGGAGAAATCTTACCACACTTACCACTGATGGAGCTGCAGAGTGGGCCAGAGCCACACGTAGAGAGTATGGGGTCAGAAACACCACTGCAGAAGACGGTGGGGGAATTGGGCGTTGATGTGGGTGAGCTCGGTGTGGACGGCCCCAGCCGCTCAGCCAGTATGGTGGAACCTGCACCATGGGAAAACAAAGCCACAGTTACTTTTAAAAACTTGAGTCCAACAGGGCCCGGGGGATAAGTGGCAGGGATGCAACTCTCAATGCTGACCGGCTCTCATGTCTCATCAGATTGAAATCTAGGGGGAAAAAAATACAACGAAAAAAAGACCTTTTGTACCTTTTCAAATGCTAGCAGCTGGGTAAGACAAGAGGCTTTCACAGTCCCTGAAACTACCTGGTGTTCCTTTAACCATCATAACCCTTCGCTTCTGCTCTTTGTCTCAAATCTTTAGTTCCTTTCCCCATGGTCTCAAGCTCCGACATGTGCACAGTACTATACCCAGCGATGGGCTTGTGGCCAGTAAAGGACAAAGCCTGCAGAAGGGTAGGCTGGACTCCAGCAGAAGAATATATCACCTTGTCAAAGCACTCTGCGCTGACCCAGAGTAAAATATATCCCAGGCTCTCATAAATTCATGCTAAGTCACTCAAGGACTTCCTAAAGACAGATTCAAGTGTTTGGTAATCAGGAAAACTTAGCTCCATTCATTGCCCTGCCTTTTTTGTAGGGTGACTTAGGGTAGCAGGAGGGGGCAGCAGGTGAGGACAGAAATCTGGGTAGAAACTGATTTAGGGCAGAAGGAAAAATGGGAATGCTTAAAATTCTGGTTGCTGCAAAGGTTTGGTTCATTGTTAATGATACAACCTGGGCTTCAGTATGGCAGCAGTGAGGCGGTGGCACACACGTGAACCAAGGCAGGGTTTCTTGGTGGTAAGAATTAGTTTCCCTGCAGTTCTAAAGTTTCATGTTGTGGGCTGGGAATCAGAGCTAAAATGCAAAGACTTCTTCATGTTACCATATAAGGAGCCAAGAGAAACAGAGCGTTGGGATCTGCAGTGTCCTTGATGAGCTGGAGGCTATTCTCCAGAGAAAACGCAGCAGCAGGAGGCCAGGGACACCCTGTGGACCACATGCAAAGGTACTTCTGCTCCTTGTTGCAGGGAACTATCAAGCCAATGAGGACCAAACTCAGGAAGTGGGGACTCCAGGTGTCAACTCTGGATCGTGCAAAAAAACATGAGCGCAGCAGCAGCACATGACTGACACATTCCCCTGTCCTTTGTAGCAGATTTAGATTGAGCAGTTCAAGTGTTGTACGGGGAGCAGAGGGTGCAAATTTGGGTCGAAATCTGTTCTGAAGTCTGCATATGGGAAAATAAGCAATGTGCTTCAGCCTTCAGACCCTCAGTTTCACCCTTCTTCAAACGAGGAGCGCCTGCTTACAGGCACAATCAATTAACCTCTGTAAAAGGCTCTGGGGCTCTCCCACTTGAGATGCTGTAGAGAATCACTTCTGTTAATACTCAGATGGGAGCTGAGGCTGAAGCTCATCTCGGTAAATATGCAAAGAGAATGATGCAGCCTTTAATGAGAGCCACTAGCAATGACTGTTCTCCGCCAATCCGACAGATGACCGTAGCAGAAAACTTGCCCTGTGGGTAACACGCTGTAAACAGACCCAGCAGGAGCACGGATTTCAGCTCCTTCACTGCACACGGAACAAACGCCAGCACTGAACAGCTGAACAATTTTTTCGAGCCTTCCCTCTTCTCCCTGCAGCCCGGAGACATTTCTTCCACTCAGCTGGCACATGGTACATTGCATCTCTAACACCAACGCGGTCATTTCACTAAGTGCAAAATAAAGCCTATTAAGAGCACTTTCTCCTGGGCTGATAGGAGAATTTGGAGGTGCCCCAAGTGTCAGAGATATGAACTGATGGAGCGTGCTGGAAGCAGTGCAAATGGCCCTTCTGCAGGGTGAGGAGAGCTCATCAACACAGGAACTGCAGGCTGAGTGGCTGGTCTGAGTCCCAAAATGGCCCTACCCAAGTCCCAAGGCCAGCACACACCTTCCCAGCTCTTTCTCCTAATGCAAGGCACAGTTCTTGACTTTTCTCCAGCATAAGTATAGAGCTTTGTTTAAAACAATCCAAGTTCCCTACCAGACAAGACACGCTTTTCCCTTGGTGACAGAATAATCAACATAAGACACGTTACTCACACTGTTAATATATTGCTGGATGGTGTGCAGACACCGTGACAAGGAGCACGGAATGACATCATGTGCCGGGTGGAATGAGCATGGCCAGCTTGGCTTAACTAAAACCAGATCCGTGCGCTCAAGGCCAAACAGGCTCATTGTGTGCACAGAGCTCCCACCAAAAGCTTTCAAACCATGATTAGAAGAAAATAAATTGTAAATAAATCAGTTTAAACACTGATTTTAGAACATTCTGTAAAGCTCTCAGATAACTCTTCTCTGCTCCTAACTTGCCTCATGCTTGATCCCAAACATGCTGAGCAGGCTAGAATCACCTTCAAACAGGTTTTGAATCAATTCCATTTGCTGTTTTATCTTTGCAGCACTTGCATTAGGAAAATCCAACGCAGCCTGACTCTTTCTCTGCAATCCTTTGTCATTGCTCCATGAGAGATGTATTAAGTGAATCTGTGTGCCCACCCACAAAAGGAAAGAGAGTACCATATTTTTAGTGGAAGAGAGTATGGCCACAGAATACACAGCATTGCGCACGGAAAGGCTGCTAGTATGTTAGCAGTTTGTAATTCAAAAAAGTCTTGCCAACCAGAAGTAGGGTCAGCAGCAAAAAGGGATGGTATTCAATTGGCTCAAATGCAAAACATAGCACTTAAGCAGAGATAATCAGCTACCAAAACACAGGGCAGGAAACTGGACTGTTCAATTAGAAATACAGCTGTCTTGTAGAAAAAGGCCTGGGGATTGCTGGAGCTCACCAGATAACAATAAATCAACGATGCCAACTTGTTATGAAAAGGTCACATCAATCCAGGCTCAACCAAGGAGTGGTTAAGCACTGGAGCAAGGGCCTGAAGGTGCAGTGGTACCTCTGTTCCTGGAAATACTCAAAACTCAACTGGTGAGTCTTGTGCTCACTTGGAAGTTAGCCCTGCTATGAGCAGGACGTTGGATTAGATAACTGCCAGGGGTCCCTTCCAACCTAAGATGTATGATTTCAAGACAATAGCAATTTTCATAGGCTGCTAGAATGAGGGCAGAAACAATCTGTTCTCCGTGAAAGCTCATGAAAGACAAGAAATCATGGGTTTAGGATCCTAAGGCATTCAAGTTACACATTATATAGACAGCAAAGCACTATAAAGCAATCAGACTTCCTAGAAAGATTATGGCATCTCCATCACTAGAGCTCCTTAAGAACAGAAAGGTGAGGTAGGTAATCTCTTGGGATCCCATCCAGCATTTATGATTTTTGTGAAAGCAGTTATCTATATCCACAATTGCCCTTTTATAGAAAGTCTTAACTGTGACCAAAACACAGCAGCTGTAGTCCTCAGAGATGCTTTTGGCTCCCCGTGTCTATTGTGGTGAATAGGGTGGTTTCCCAGAACACTGCATTCCACTCTCAGGGGATATCCCCTGGGGCTGTCAGCACTTATACAAGAGACATTTTTTTGCTCATCTCTTGAAGGCAGCTGTCAGGGGAAAGCTTTTAAGTTGTTAAACAGGTCAGATACAATATTCTCTAAAAATACATGAAATTGTCAGCTAACACACCCTCCTTAACTAATTTATAAAAACATTATTTCTATATTTCTTCCTCATAGCAAAGCAATTATGTTGACCTTCTTACTGTGTGGGCCCAGAGAGAACATCATACAACTACCACGACAAGACACGAGGTGGGTAGGAGCAATGTGCTGTCTGTATTCCCCTTCTGAATGCGCTCAGGGGCGTTTACTTTGATGCAATTAAACCTTCACCTTTTTAAGGCATTCATAGCTCATTCCTTCATCTGGCATCCATCTCTTAGAGAAGCAATAGAAGGACAGGGCCTTCTATTCATGTGACTCAAATAATGACAACATAGTGAACTCCATCCAATATCTATCAGTCAGTGAACCAGTTATGAAAAGCATTTATCAGCCAGTGAAAGGTAAATGGCAACCCATCTAGACTCTTAATGACTATTTCAGAAGTGTACTGATTTTCAATGTTGTTTCATCCATAGACTGGTTCCAGCACTCCCTGCACACAGTGGAAATGACTTGATTAGATGCTGAAATCTGGCTGCAGCCTTCAGCTGGCACTTTGAAAGGTGCTCAAGAGAGATGTGCACTTCTCATACATTTTAGCGCAGCAAGCACTGTGCACCTGACAGTCCCATTCGGTTAGCTGCCTTACAAAACTCCCAATTTGATTTCCATTTGTTAGGAATGAGATTTTTAAGCCTGTCTGCTAAAATAATTTCCCTATCTCAAAACCGCTTCAATACACATTCTCACATAAAACACTTTGCATGTGTCAGGGCCGTGGATTTTGTTATCTTGGTGGGATCGAGGCTCTTTGAAAAATCTGGCCCAATTGTGGGTACTGAGCTCATGTGAACATCTCACGATGGAGGTCTGTCCCATAACACTTGTGCTCCTGCAGTGTGAGTTAGCTGTCACGTTGCAGAAGTTACTAGAGCAACTCTGTGAAGTGTCTCAGCTGCACTTACCACAGATCTCTGGCTTCATAGTGACCCCTTGTTACATGACCACCCTTGGTAAACAATCAAGTGCAAGACTCCATAGGACTGAGATCTCAGTTTCTGTCCTTACTCTTTTTTAATGGAAAATCTCATATTTTTTGCTCATAGATGTAGACTCCATAGAACTTCCCCAGATTATTTTATGCTCTATTCATCCTTCCATTAAAGGGGGAAAAAAAAAGAAAAAAAAAAAAAAAGGTAGATAAATACTTTTATCTATTAGAGAGCACAGAATTTGGTGGAATTCCAAAGCTGTTCTGTGTATTACAGGAGAAAAAGCCAATACCAAAGATGCAGTGGGGAACCTGGAACTGTACACTAATGTGCCTTCTCCTGGCCTTGCGATCTACTGGCAAACAAAGTGTCTTGGGGTTCTTCTCCCACCTTTTCCCAGAAAGACAAAGTTTCTTTCTCTCAGTATTCACCAAGCAGATATCAGACAAACACCTCTCACTTGACACCAATACCAGAAACCTTAGTATTTCTTCACTGGTAAATCTATGAAGGGGTGAGTCTTAGCAAGACAAGCTTTGCAACGACGAAATCCTTCCGCATTTTATCTCACTAACTGGCTTTCACTAATGCAAATGCTCTGTCAACTATAGAGAGAGCTGCAAATACCAAACACAGTTTCAGTGCGATTGTCTCAATGCTAAAATGACAGCTCTTGCCACAGCATGTTGCGTTCCAAAAAGCAGCCGTATAAATTTATGCACATTATCACATTTTCTTGCCTCCTGCCAAGGCTGCAGGAGAGCTATTCTGTCCCATGGGGCCACCCAGGTCTTGCCCAAGAGGGACTTTTAAATACATCACACTGAAACAAAGGAACAAAGCACCTGCAGTTGCCTGGGCACATGGTAGTTAAAGATCAACAATAATGCTAGGGAAGGATGTAATCATATCCATCACTTTTGAATGCTATAAAACACGTATATTTACACAGCCAGTTGTTATGTTCCCACGGCGATGGGAACAATACAGCATTTACCAGAAACCAGGGCTTCCTTCCCCTTGGGCTCAATGTTCATGGCCAGCCATGCTCTCAGAGCTGGCCTCTGTATTGCAGTGCATCTCTACCTCTCAGGTGACCGACATTAGTTGATGATCCATGGTTGTTTTTGCATTCAGTATTGCCTGGGTGATTTTAATTCTGAACAGAACAATACTACATTTCTGAGCAGAACAATACTACAATTTGTTCTTTGCAAGCCCATGAAAACACAAGGAATTTTGCATTATGCTACGGAAATGTCCAGAAATAGGTCATAATGCAGCCTGGCAGATTCTGCATGCAAAACCAAAAGACCTATGTTTACAAATGGGTGTCAGACTCAACCACAGTTTGGGAAAGTAAAAATTAGATCTAAATCACACAGAGAACAAGAGTTCAGACTTTCCTGTGGATCAGAAATGGAGTGTGCTTTATGGCTTCACTGGAACACTGTTGTTTGCTGTGTCCAGAAGGGCAGCAGGGCACCAGCATGTCCATTACCCACACTGCAGTTAAGAAAGAAAAATGAAAGCTCCAAACAGTACAGCCCAATGTGCTGTCTGAAGGCAAAGAGCACATGGCAAATGTACAAGCCAGCTGGTGTCTTTTCTGACCCGAAGGGTGAAGTTCAGCAGTTACTCAGCACTTCACCCTGAAGAGTCCCCCAGGCATGGGCACCGTGCAATGAGCATCTAGCTGAACTGAAGTGAAAGAGCCTCTGAGGGGCTTCATCTCACAGTCCAGCCCAACAAAGCACCCAGACAGATGCTTGAATCAACAAGAGGTCAAAAAAGGAGCCTGGATTAAGTAGACAAGATGCATGAAAAACGAGAATTGGAGCTTTCACTTCGCTTAAGAAAGTGATAAACCCTCTAAAAGAGCACGAGTATTAATAACTCTGACCAGAAAGGCTCCTGTTTGTTCTTAAAATGTGCCTTTTCCGTTCCATCTCACATAGGCCATTGGGCACAGGGTAACTGGGAGACCACAGAAAAAGTGGTTCTGTGAGCAAAAGGGAAACCACTGCCTGACCCAGCTCCTCCAAGCTCTGTGATCCGCCAGGAGGGACATGTCTAAATAGGGTGGCAGATACATGCAGGAGATAAATATTTCCACTTCCCTCAGCCAGCACTGCTCTGAATTTCTATGGGACACGCAGTTGGATGAAAAGGCATTTGACAAAGAAGGAAAAGAAAGAGTTTAGTCTGCTGTGTCATTCTCTCAGTAGCCAGAATAACTAACTCTTGCCAGTGTTAGTTCAAAGAATAGGCAGATTTTATCTCCTGACATGAGCAGTAATTCAAAGAAGCTGGTATATGATCCTATATCCTGTACATTCACTGCAGGCAAACAAAGACATTATGAGATAAGGGAGATCTATACATCACTTCTTATGAATACCTCATTGCATCAGGAACAGTTTATTATCCCAGCTGTGATAATCACCTTCCCTGCTACGGAGGGAAGCGTGGACACGGTGAGGCATTCACAGGCCCTGTGGCTGTCACTTAGAGGAGGTCTGCTTGCTCTACCCAGCCTCTACCAGATGCTGGCTGATAGCTCAGTACACAGGGTAGTGCTCTTTGACGTATCAGTGCCAAGCGTGGGTTTATGCACTGAATGGCACAAAGCCACAGGCAGGTGTTAACTCTAACACTGCTGACATGGACCACAAAAGACAAGTATTTCATGGCATACAGCTCTCTGTGAGCATGCAGTTTTCCTAGAGACAAGCTGTAAAGCACCCTGGTCCACTCTAACACAACAGCTTCCCTTTGTGCTAATTCTCCTTCAAAACAATAAACAGAAAACTGGACAGGAATGGAGAGATCTGCACAGCACTAGAATCAAACCAAAAGCTGCTTGCAGGGAAAGATAAAACCACACACACATGAGAAGAGTTTATGAAGAGGCATTAGTACAAGTGGACAACTTTCCAGGAGGCATCAATTAGTAACTCCCTTCACTCATTTTTCACACTACTCTACAGTGCCCTCCTGAGCCCCCTTACTCCCATTTTGGTCCCTTGCCAACTGCTGCTGCAGGGAATCCTGAGGAACCAAGGATTCATAGTTGTCCCATCAATAGTCCTCGTCAGCTCTCCCTCCCCACTCCTTTCATTTTGATCCCACTGACCAAATTTTAGGAAGTCTGAAAAGAAGATGGAAACCTCAGCAGCAATTGATTTCTAAATATCTTGCAGTGGGCAGCTATGTAGGAGCCCCATCTCAATGCCCACAGCACAGGAAGCAGGACAGCTTAGCCCACACACTACTGCATTTACCAACATGGATATAAGCCCAGGCCTATGCACACCAAATACAGGCTTTCAGTCTGCACAAGGAGGCATCCAGGGAGCTGCAGTAGTGGGCAGCTGTTGTGGTGGGGCAGGAGTTATTGAGGCGCACAGACAGAAAGGACACAGATAAGGTGGCGACTCAGCTTCACCACTATTACTGCTGACGGAACATGTTATTTCATCGCTCAAAAGAGAACTTCCATATAACTGGAAAGGATGAAATTCACATGGGAAACCACACACAGACACACACAAAAACAATACAAAGGAGATGAAGGATTGTTCACATACTGGTGATTCACTCTGAGACACAAGCAAATGAAAGAGTATCCCCAACCATTTGGCTCCCCAAATGCTAAATATATAAACTCATTGCTGTGATGGCTCCTCCAGACATGAGTCATACACTGTAAAACCTTATGGGGTCAATCAGTTTAACTTCATAAATGCATTACACCACCAAAACCAGACCAGTGTGTCCAGGCTGGTTCGTTTCAGCTCTTCAAAGCTGTCGCTAAAACTGCATGAGAGCTGAAATGCTTACCAGCAACAGCTAAAAACTGTAAATCAAATTTAATAGGCTGGTTTTGTCTACTGTATAGAAATGATGCCTGGGAAAAAAAAAAAAAGAAAAAAAAAAAAAAAAAGGAAAGAACCTAAAAAGAACCCAAACCAGAACAAACGGAATTCCTAAAGGATTCACAAGATCTGTTTCATTTCTACATGCCTCAAGTTCTGGGTTTTGGTTTGGGTATCCTACATATACAACTCACAGAATTTCTGAAGCGAGGCCAGCACTTTGCAAATGAAATATTTAGAAAGGTTTCCAATCCTGACAAAAAGATCCATTGCCTCCCTTAATTGTTGGTTCCTGCCGTTAATTACCCTCACTTACATCTAATTTAAATTTGTGTCTCTTCATTTGTGAGGAGTTTGATATTCCTTATACTATTATCTACTATCTTAAATGCCCTCCTCTTCCATTTATCTTCCCTCCATGTGGTCAAGCTGCCTTTTAACATTTTCTCTGCACCAAATTGACATCCTTCCACCTCCCACTACAGATGACTGTGGTCTCTCTCTGTGTTATAGAAGTAGTTGGGTTTCATTTCTTTTCCCCATGGTAGGGTGACAAAAAAAAGACAAAAAGACAACAAAAAAACCCCCAAATGCTGCAAGAGTGGTGGCAGTGGTGCTTTCCACCTTGTCCATCCTCCTCAGAAAAGCAGGAAAGATAGAGAGGAAGAAGAAACAGCAATTTTCCTTTGCTGTATTTTACACTGCTCTATGTCTGATGTTCCTTTAACACTGCATAGCACTGCTTTGATTGCTCTAATAATGGCATGCCTTCAGAATAAGAATGACATCTGCTATTTCAGATAGGTTTGGTACAATTATGCCTCTTGCTGTATTTCTGTCTCATCTCTTTCAAGGATATGGAACTTCACGTTTTCCATTAAAGCTAGAAAAGATGACTATAAACATGTCTTCTCCTTTGAGATAAAAATCAAACTACAAAAGATAGATCACACAAAATTACTCTTGTTTGCGTTCAGGAGATGGAGCTTGTCATTAGAAAGATGAATACTTTATATTCCTCTTACATTTTCTAATATCATAATGACAGATATTACAGCAAGTGCCATAATCTGTTCCACGGCAGTGCAAACAGTGCACATCACCTCCCTAACAGCACTGCAAAAGCTAGAGATGGTAGCTCATTATTTTCTGCGCCTTTTCTCAGGATATTGATGATCTGCATAATTACTGCAGGTACAGGGATATGCAGTGTTGGGACAGCGTGCAACAGCACTATATCTGATACTGGCAAGGTACTGCTTCCAGCATTATTACCCCGGAAAAATAGGCCTGAAAAACTTGATTTGTATTTTAACACTTGTTAAATGTTACTGGTAAACTCCAATTCTATAGCTGTTAACTGAGAGGCAACAGCTTGCTGCCCAAGCTGATGTGGCTACAGCTGTACATGCTGTGGGGTCCTATCCTTTCACTGAACAAAGTGAGGTCAGCAAGTTCAGTTCTCTTCATTTACGTTCCACATAAGAACAATATCCTATTTTCAGCTTCTCCTCCTGTGACAGAGGTCAGGAAAAGCCTGTTACGTGCATACAAATACAGGTAGAAAGGATTTTTCCAGCTCAGCAGGTTGTCAACGGAAAATGGATCACATTAATGATCTCATATGAAAGGAAGTACAGGTTGATTACTAGTTTGACCAGCAGCTCAATGACCTAAGCAGGTTTTCCTTTTTGCACATACAGAAGCACTTAATCTTCCTACTTTGACTGGGGTCTGCTTGACTTCACCTACCACTATAACAATGATGTGTCGGTGGAGAGCAGAGCTAGCCATGGATTACGTACTGTACCTGCAACAAATATCATCAGGTTGAATTATCAGGGATTGAGTCTAGGGCTCCTGGAAATAAACTGCAGTATTACATTTGTCGTCTGTGATCTGTTAACGGCCACAAAACACTCACAGCACAGGCCTATGGTCAATTTCAAGCAAATCATTTAGGGCAGTTCAGACTGTGGTTTAGACTGAGAACTGGACCCTGCAGACATGTGTGTGTGTTCATCACGATTTATCTTCAAAGACTGTCCAAAAATCCTAAGAAAAGAGGTACTGGTTATGTTTCAGTTGGTTGTTTTTTTCTTTTCTGTTTGGTAAAAGGGGCTTCTGAGGGGCTTTGAAACAAACAAAAAGAATGTAAGTATATTCAAATTTATATGGATATAACAGTATAAACAAGAAACGATAATCGCCAGTTAGAGAAGGACTTCACATTCTAAGAAACCATCATCTGCTTTCTGGTACTGACACCAGCAGATCCATATTATGTTCCAAATTCAAAGCCAAATACATCCTGTGCCTATGGCCCTGTGAAGATGCTTTTCCAGTATCTACACACAAAGGGGATCAGTCAATTTGTTCCTAAACGAATGCTATTTCAAGGCCTTTCCCTCCACACTTTCAAAATGTGACCTTCAGCATTTAAATAAAAAGTGCTTTGGCTAACAGAGCTTAAAAGTAGAGTAAAAAATGTCAAGAAAAGAGGCCAGCTTGAGGTGTCCACCACATTGAGTGGGCTACACTGCCTTAATTAAAGCTGGAGCACAAAACCCCTCCTCTGTTGCACTGTTCAGCGCCATGCTCTGCACACCTCTGGGATTATAAAGCACGGGGTTTTCTCTCTGCTTTCCAGCCTACCTCTCACACATGAGCCTGGAGGAAGCAAGAGGACCACTCTTTTTGGAAATCAGTCATGTCAGAATGCTAACACACAGAAAAGGGAATCAGTCGTTTGTCTTGCTGGCTATGCCCCAGATTCACTCAGAACAAAGCACTTCTCCTTCATCCTTGTTTCACCTAGGTCCACAGTGACTCATTTATACTCAGTGGAGGTCTCTGAGGTTTAATTCATTATCTGAACAGAGCTTTGAGATCATCAGATGCTACAGAAGTGCAAAAAGTCTTGTATGTCATAGCCATGTGCTACATACATACCTTTCCTGTTTTCCCTTAATAAAAAAAATTTAAAAAAAATTGTACCTGATCCTAGAGTAGGAAGGGGGACATCAGCTTTTCCATTCCTTCTCCCTTTCCCCACAACACATCTCACCTTGCTGTTCTGTGTGCAAAGTTTTGAGAAAGGTGGGGGTGAGACCTACCCAGCACACGGATCTGCATGACGGCACCATGTAAACCAAAGAACATCCAGAGGGGCTGCGAAGAGTCCACGCAGACTTGCATGCCGGTGCTGGCCCCGTTGTGACTCAGGTGCAGCTCGCCATCTGAATTCACCATAAATCCCAGGATGTCTCCACTCTGGAGGGGCACCAGGACTCGGCACACGGCCCAGAACTCCTTCCGGTCAACCAAGGACTCAGGGTTATAGGGGAGATCGCTGGGCCTAAGGGTGCTGGGGTCGCAGGTTGTCACCCCATAGGACAGCGTCCCCGTGCGCGCAGCGTTGGACTTGTTAATCTTGACGAAAATGGTCTCGTTGATCCGAAGGGGTCTGCTGGTGAAAACCAAAGTCCTCTCCTCCCGGGTGTGCTCCAGGCGGGCCACAGTTTGGTCATCGAGGATTTTGACGTGGGCTCCTCGGAGGTGGTGGAAGCGGAGGTCGCTCTCGAGCTGGGAGGGGAGGAGGTGGGAGTGCTGGGAGTTGAGGGAGTTCTGCGGGATGGGGCAGGTGGTGGCTGTCACGTGGAAGCTCTCCTCCTGCAGGTTGAGGTCACACAGACTGACCGAGAGGCGCGTGTCCTCTGTCTCCCGCCGCAGCGATGGCCGGCGGATGGCGGTGAAGGAGCGGGGCCGCAGGCAGTCAGGAGGAATGATTTCACTGTCTGTGGGGAAGGACAAGAGAAAGCCAAATAGGTATCGCTTTGCAGAGAGTGACAACATCCAGGACTCTGCAAAAAGCTATCGGTTTGATGGAGACGTTTAAAAGGGAAAATCAGAAAGCTGCCACCATTAATACATTTTCTGACTTAAAAACATGGAAGCAGAGTATCATAAAGTGTATTTGCAATCGATGGCTGTTCTCGTGCTCTTCGCACCGGCATCGTTTTCTGAGTAGGCAGACTCAAAATCGATGGAAAGAATTGACCCAGGGAAGGTCTCCTTGGAGAGGGGAAGCTGAGGGTAAATGTATGAAACACACCCTGGACATACCAATCAATATTTACACAGGCTCTGAGGTTTCATGCCCTGTTCATCGTCTACAATAATTCTCATAGGTTTAGGAAATGAATTTCTAACTAGACATTTTTTTTTGTTTTAAAACGAATGCAATGTTCAGTTTTAATTTATTTATCATCATGTGAAATTTAATTTGTATTCCTGAACATAATTAATCATTAGTGGTCTGGTCCTTACTGCAAATCAGTACAAACATGGATTTCACAGAGCAGAACTTAGGCGTATGCAGTTTTCTATAAATAATGTACAATCATCTATTATTGCCATGACAAACAATTAAAAATCAAACCCATAGATATATAACAAAGATGATGCTTGCACATTCGTATCCATCAGTGGAAACAGAATTGCACCCTATGCTTTTTGTTCATTTCCCCTGCTGTTTCAAGAGCTAATCATCAATTTATTCAATTCTTTTTCTAAGGATCATAATGGCCTGCCTTTAATGCCTAAATTACTATTACTTAACATATTCTTAGCTACACTGTTGCCATAGAAATTTCAAAGAGCAATATGCTGAGAAAAAAAACAAAAACCACAACATTATTTGAGGAGATTATAAAAGTAAGTGAGATGATGCGAAGATTTATATATATGTTTAACTGCCTGAACTTTAAGAAGCTGAAATGCATAAAGATACTGTGAGAAACCTGAACATGTGGGTAACTCTCTGTAAAGGTTACAGTAAGCTATGATCCATGTTGACTGTTCTCCTGGAGCTATGCCTGCACCAAGCAGAACTATGATTCTATGACTGCACTGTGGCTTCAAGCCAGACTCCAAACATCACAAGATGCGACTACCCCTTACAACACAGTCCCCCGCCACTGGCATAAAGCCACACCACCAGATCTCAGGCTGGGACCTGCAGCAAATAGGGCACAAGGTGGGTCAACAAGAGGAAGAGGAGTAAAGACTCATTCTCAACCCACATGCAAGACCTTTGCAGCATGCATCTCTTCCAGCCATGTCTCCTTGGGTTTTTCTTTTATAGCAACAAAAAAGCAGGAACTCACGTTATGTAAGGATTTTCCCGGTGAGATGCACCCTTCCCTGATACACCAGAGCACTGGTTCCATATTGGCATGCCAAGGAAAAATGCCAGCTACTGAATAACCAACATCTCCTGCAACATGCAAGGTCTGACTAACAGCCTTCCCTGCCCTCCTCTTCTGGGACCCCTGACAAGAGCACACCCACACACAGTTTGGCTTCAGGAGAGATCTCTGCTGTGCTTAAACTGGATTATCCCAGGCTCCTCTTTAAATAATCTGCTATTACAAGGGAAGCACAGTATCAAAATTAAAAAAAAAAAAAAAAGAATTAAAAAATAAAGGGTTTTGTTTCTCCTATTTGATTTTCCCTGCACTTATATTCTGGCTTCCCTTTCCAGAGGTTCATCAAAGAAAAAGAGGAATAAATAAAATCAAAAATTACCCCAAGTGATATACAAGCAGGTTGCCTTAATGCTTTCTAATATATGGGATAACATTTGCATTGCAAGTGTCCCTGCTGGGTAGAATTAGACTTATTTTGCCTTCCTTTGGCTGTAAAACCCACACAGGAGAACAAATTAATACTGGCAGCTGATGACGATCCTTTGGTATAGGTGAATGGGTAGAGACCTTTCTGAATCGGAACAGAAGGTCCTCTCTATTTTATTCCCTGTAACCATACATGTGCAGCCTGGCTGACAACTCTGATGTGTGGGTAGCTTGCAGCCAGGGTTTTGAAACAGCTTGTTTTCCACCAGGATGCTTGCATTTCCCTTTGGCTACTGGACAAAATATCTCTTTCCATCTGAAAAGAGGTTAAGAGAGATGAAGTTCTTCCACAGCCAAGACACATGGCAGTGATAGCAAACCAGGGCTACGCTTCCAACTGTTCTACTCAGATCTATCAGTAGCTCAGATGCCTAACCATATAAGGGATAAGATGTCTCAAGCATATGGGACTGAATGTGAGAGTTAGTTCATTAATGTTTACAAATATCCACGGAAAAAAGGATTGCAGTTTCCTGGCATTTGAAATGGGGTTGTGAAAATCAAGAGATGAGTCTCTGAGAGACACTGGCCTGCTCCAGGGCTCTATTTTTTTTTCACAAATCTCAAAATATTCAGCTAAAGAAAAAGAATCCCACTGAACATGAAGTAAAAAACCAGTGGGATTCTTCTTTTGGAGTGGTAGGTAGGTTGGAAGAGATGTGGACAGCCACTAACCGGCGTAACTGATAACAGCCGAGGGCTATAAGAACAATTCTGGTGACTGTGAAACAAATGAGGCAATGGAGCAGTTCCTTTCACTAGAAGAACTCAGAAGCGAGTTGTTTTCTTCCACCAAGTCTTCATTTATCACTTTGCTAGCACAGATCAAGCCAATCGTGCTGCAGTGGTCCATAGCACTGTCTTGTTCCTGCACAACATTTACAACCTATCTTTAATGCCTGCAAAGGCATTTATAGTTGCAGAGGCAAAACTGCAGCACACATCAAAAAGAGGGAATGTTTTTATGTGACAAGACAGTACAGTATGAAACAAGTTCAAGGGCCCATTGCTGAAGAGGTCAACCAATTCCAGCCCAAAGAATTTAGTAATCATCGCTTTTTATGCAATATTCAAGCTTAGAAGATTACTTGCATAAGAGAGCTGGGGCACTATTTCTTTGGGAAAAGGCAGCTGGATCCTCTTGTGTGAGAATAGATGGACTTGTGAGTGAAGACTGCAGCTCTCACAAGCTGTCATAGGCAGCTTTACCCAGCTGGTCATGGTACCAGCAGGAAGCCGGCCAGCTCCACACATAGGCTGGCTGCCCAGGTGCCCTTCCAGAGAGCTTTGGCTGAGCCCTGCACCGGTGCAGTTCTGATGCCAATGCTGGATTTATAGACTTCAGTTTTCCAGAAGCAATATAGACTTAGCCAAAGCAGAAAGGATTTCTCCTAAACAATTTTTCTGCTCATCTGCTGACAAACCCGAGACACTGAATTTTTGCAAAGGACTTCACAAATCCCTTTGTATCTTTATCTGGCTTTGTTTAAGAAAAAACAGTGAGTAGGAGTAATTTATTTAGCAAAGTGGAGATGAAGGGCACTTGAGCAGTTCAGCAGTCTTCTGCTTTCTCTCCCTCTTTAGCAGTGTTTATCTGCAAAATTTATATTCTCAGCAGCTGGTTCCTTGCATACAAAATTAACTTGAGGAATCTTCCTCAGACCAGAGACTTCAAAGCTCTCTGTTTTCCTGCTCGGAGGGCATGGAAGAGCCTCCTGCTTTCTGCAGGCTCAAAGCAACTGCAGTAACACTTGAAAGCAGCAGTTACGAGGAGCTGGGGAGCAGCCAGATACAGCCAGAGTCGCTGCAGCCAGATCAGAAGTATGTCACTGCTGCCCTGTATTTGAACTGCTGCCAAGTGCTGACTTCTTAAGAGTATTTCCTTACACATGCATAATAGTCACAGCACACATTTATTACGGATACCACATACATGCATGTTTACTACAGCTACATGCACATTCAAACACGAACACATTTGTAGCCACCAGCACGCACAGATAATTCAGCCCTGTACAAACCCAGAGGGGATGCACTGCTGTCAGACTGTCAAATCATTATTTCCTTTCTCTTCTCATTTTCAGCTTTGTTTGCCGTTGCCTAAATACCTGACTTTCCAAGGTCGTGAGCAGCTAGGATTCACACACCTGAACAGGATTTGAGCAGGCTGAGCAAGCTTGGTGTACACACGCATACACCAAGAACTCCAGATTTAGCTGCAAGCTCTAAGGAAACAGATCTCCTCTCCATGAATTTTCTGAAACTGGTGTAAATCTAAAGCCTCACATAAATTGTATTTCTTCAGACTATGAGGGCCGAGACTATGAGGACCATGCTCCAGAATGAGCTACAGAAGATGAAATATAAATAAACCAAACTTGAGACTTAGGACTACCAAATAAATAAATAAATAAATAAATCTCAGCACCTTAAGATATGGGGAACCACACAGACAACCTAAGAACCTATCGCGTTTCTTTCCTCCCAGAAGAGAGAAATGTTGAGAAGACAAGGAAGAACCGAGTGATTCCTTGCATTTCAGTCCTGCGTTACTAAGCAAAGAGTAAAAAACTGGTAAAGTCAGAAGCATGCTGGCTTGCTCTTTCCTATGCACAGTTCTTTCCTTCCTTCTGTTCTTTCCCCTATTTTCTTACAACTGCATTTCTCATCTTTTAATCCCTATTTCACTGGGTAATCGTATTTTTAGCAAGTACTGGTGCTCGCTATACAATTTCCACGACCAACGAACTTCACAGGTGCTGAGCTACCAAAAGACATCTTGTACAAGAATACTCTATGCAAATATACATCTGCAGAAAGATTTATAGCACAATATTCCCACCATGCTGGAATGCACCATCTCCTCCACAGCCTACAGCAGACTCATGCAGCTAACAGCCCATTTGGCAAGGCTTCACCATTGCAGGGCAATGTGTCTGAAATACGAGGCAGATGTACTGGGCTGTAAAATAGCATCACACTCCAAAGCAATTGGAAAAAGCAACCCATCATAAGACAAGAAGTAAACCCGTGCTCCTGGAAACCCTTGGTCACACACAGCCCCATACTCCCCATTGTAGGAGTGTGGATTTTAATGCTACCCGTGCTCCAGCACAGCTGCCGGCCCTGCCAAGTCTGCCCGTGTGGTGATGAGGCAATCTTTGCTCCCCTGCTGATTCAGTCCTACTGCGCTGAGGCATGCAGCTGGGGAACCACCACGTTTCAGCCCGGAAATAACCAGAGCAATTTCCATACGTTGTTTATAGCTGCAATTATTGTGTACTTTTAGGTGATTGAGGACTGAAAACTCACTGAAATGGAAACAAGCTGTATTCTCACTTATCCCTCATAAAAGAAAGAGGAAGATCATTGTGACCTGGAGGCAAGGAGCAATACCAGCTCCCAAATCTCTCTGAGTGCCACCTTCCTCAGTGTTTGTATGGCAGCCAGCCCACAGCACCACCTCCGCTGCAAAGAAGAGCAGCCCTGGCTGGATCTGCAAAGAGGACTGCCACCACATGGCCCTGGGTTCAGAATTCATCCTAATTAAGAGACCATTGAAAGCCAATCTGCACGCAGCCTGCTGAACTCAATGGTGTTCGAGATGTCCTTACCACCACAGGATGCTCTGCTCTCGGCAGCGCTGGGCCCTGTCATGTGTATCGTAACTGTTTTACTGCACTGGGAGGAGCTAAGCAAACAGGAGAGTGAAAATCACCCTTACTTAAAATAAACACAGGAGAAAAACTGAGAAGAAGAAAGCTGATGCCACGCTTGCAGTCACGAAGAGACAGAGCTCTTCTCACAGAGCATGTCCAGAGTGCTCTCGCCTGCTGGCAACATGTCAGGGCAGACACTTGTAAAGCTATTTGTTTTTCTGCAAGCTTGTACTCTCCATGTGAGGTCTGGAGGAGGCTGGGCTGCACTGCACTCAGTAACACTGCAGAGCCTCGCTCTCCTGGGCAGACGTTGTGCTGGATGCTGCATGTGGGTCTCCCCCTCCCCGCCCTGCCTGTTACTGTTAAATCCTGAATTTATATGATCCGAGACCACTCCATTGTGTTTACTTCTCATAAACCATCAGGCGCCAGAATGCAGCTTCTCGGATCGTGCAACGAAGCCACTTTCAGAGAATTATTGTAGCATGTGGGAGGCAAATGTTTAAAATCTCTCAAAGGAATGATTCAGACTAAAAACCTCCTTTGCCATATACTTAGGAATTCACTTCTACAAAGTACATTTCCCTTTATGAACAACCAAGAAATCAAACTGCCCAATTTATTGCCTCAGATCAACCATTCCTTCTCCTTGCAAAACGCCCACATAAAATTGAGGACATCAGTTAAATAAACACCTACTTAAACAGTACCTGCATATGTGCATGCCTCTTTTCATTGATAGTACAAACAGCACATTTCAAATAAAGGTCCTTCTGCTCTTGTTGCTCTGGCTCCTCTCTTTTTGCACACGCTTACAGGAATATATGCAAAACTACAGCCAACAGATGGTTTCACTTGTACCAGCTATATGTATAGGATGCACGGGCTGTTCTCTGAGAGTCAGCAAAATTTGCTCTGGAGCAAGCAGCATCTAGGATCAGGACCCAGCTGCCGGGTTCTGCAGCAGAAGATGCCCCTCACCACGTGAACAGAAGAGAGATACAAATGGTGAGTGGGAGGCAGGAAGAATTAGCATTCTTGTTTTACAGACTGGAAGCCATGGGATGCGGTAAGCTGTCTAAGGGGGGGACAGTCAGTTCCTCTTAACTGAAACCTGTTGGGGTTGCCCAGTGCACAACAACCCCACCCCATTTCGCACAGTACACCTTTTCATTTCCTACCATTCCACTCAGTGCCTTATTCCATACCTGCTGCTTCTCTGCTTCCACCTGCAGGTTTCTCTCTTCGCTTCCAAATTCAACCTCCTTGGGACCCATTTGTTCATCACAGGATCTCAGTGGTAATCATGGAAAACACTGCTCAAGAAATCCTCCTCTGCCAACACATTAGCTTGGAATCACTCTGTGGCCAATGGAGGACACACGCTTTTCACATGCATTCACACAATGCTGAAGCAGGAGTTAATGTCTACATGTCAATTTTAGCTTCCTGCTCATTGCAATTTGGAAGCCAAGCTAACCAAAACAGCAGCCATTTTCGCTGCAGGAGTGACAGATACATCAATCATCCAAGTCCACAAATTTGCCTATGACCAACACAGCCCAAATGAGCTAACTGTTAAGATACTCAGGTGTCTTGCCAGTATAGCTTCAGAGAGAATTACTGCTGTGACCAAGGAGCAGATGCCAAAGCCTGGACTGGGGGTTACAGAAAGCGTAAAGCTGGAGTTTATCTGTAGGAGAAATCATTTATGATTACACCAAAAGCTGTCACCCGATTTTAAAACTAAGTTGCAAAAGAAGCCAGACCGTTGACTCAGTGGAACCAGTTACCGGGCTGTGACTCAGTGGAACTAGTTGCAAGGCAACAAACGTCTTCCACTTCAACAGAAATGAGTGGAAATCAACAGTGCTTAATTAGCACCTTACTGAACTGGTCTTTGCTTCATACTTGTATTTGTTTGGATAGAAATCAACATTTCTCCCCAGACATTCTGGCAGAGATGGAGCACTAAATTAATTCGGTTTGCATGATTCAGTTTTGGAGAGGTGATAAAAAATGGGATGGAAGAGAAAAACTTAACCAATTAATTGTTACCAGCTGCTAGATGTTAGATACAATTCCTGTGCAAACCTGGTGGCTTCCTGGGGCTGTTTAGAACTAAATATTGCTCTTGAGGGAGTCGTGCCTTCGTACCATTAGGTACACAGCACCTGATGTCCTGCCAGGTGAATCACAGGAAACCCTTGGGATCTGTTCAGAACACATTTCTGAGGATACACATATCCTCCCATGGCTTAACAGGATTGTCACAGATTTCCTGCCATGGATGGTCAACACTGTGCTCACAGTACAGATGAAGTATCACAGCAAAACAAATCAGAAACAAACTCAAGAACAGACTCTGAAAGATGGGAAGGAATGTATGCTCGTGTACTGCCAGCCTCCGAGTTGAAATATTCAGAAAGAAATAAACACAAACTGATGAGCTTAAGAAAACTGCAGATGGATTTTAAGCCACAGTGAACAATTGTGGCTTCCAGTTCAGCTTAGTAACTGAATTGATCATCTGCATACTTTTCAATAAAATCTAAGGAATGAAAGCATGCAATTTCATACATGGATAAGATTATAGTTTAATGTACAAAGGTTGAGTACTGACTAATAAATCATAGTTTTGGGACATGTGCTGTATAACAAAGTCCTCTGAACCAGTCTGGTTCATAACAAACATTCATGCAATTTCGCATGACATCTGTAAGCATGTCAAATTGATCCGAATGTATGAAATGGCACAAAGAACATAACTAGCTTCATAGAATTAAAATAAATTACTGTTTTCCTTAGCAAATGTGAATGTTTTGAAAGGGCCTGACAGTACATTATGAAGAACAAACTTCCATATGCCTGTTATGGCTGGGGATTTGTTTTCTTTTCTACAAAAGCTGATGCTCCGAGTCAGCAGGGTGCTGGCAACCTCTGTGTTATAAACAACACATTCTGGTTTTCATTCAGGAAGGCTTAATTCTGGGTAAAGTCATCCTTCCAGCCAGCCATCATGCAGATGGTGGATATCCTTCAAGGTTAAAGCTGTGTTTCACCACTGCCACAGACACCTCTGTATGTCAGCACCTCCTTGTCCGATTCCCTTAAATGTGTCCATGAGTTTTCCATTTGATGTTTCCTAATTCCCTGAGAAGTCATAGAAATAAGGTTTCAGCAGAAGTCATGTGCCTTGGGTTTTGTGGAGACTGCTTAATCATCCTCTCCTTTATCTGTCTCCCACTCACACACACAGAAGTCTGAATTTTACTCCCACCCCTGACATGGTTTCCACCTCCATTTCCCTCAGGGCCTGCAGGGCTCCATGATCAGCTACTATTATTTCTCTCACAAACTACAGAAAAACAATAAGCACTTTTAGGGTCACACTTACAGTATTTTTAATCTCAATCTGTACAGCATCTCACTTTTTCTTTACAGATCCTTGTATTCTTTCTACCACTGAAAGTCTTTCCTTGTGTGTTTAATTACCTATGCAAGACCTAATTTTTCCTGAAGACTGATAACTGTCACTTTATCTGAAGCTCCCCGATCTTCAAGATGTAAATTCCTCTGTAGAAAAGTTATTTCTTTTTTATTTTCTTTCTCTTTGGGAAGTTAAAGCAATTACTGCAATTCCTGGTTACCTAATAACTTTACAGAACCCTCTTTTCATTCTCAGTGACACCACTGGTTACTCCCAGCACTATCATCTCTTTCATCCTCCTTTTCTTAAAGAAATGCTGACCCCCTTTTATCTTATCCATTGAGGCAAGACCCAGGGCAACCTGATCTTGTGCCTGATCTAGCAGCTGTCAACCCTGCGCATGGCACAGGGTTGGAACTAGATTACTTTTGAAGTCCCTTCCAACCCAACCATTCTGTGATTCTACAATTCTCAGACAGTAGCTCATCATTAGATGCGGTGTTAACCCCACAGCTTTACCATTTACTGTCTCGAAGATTGCTATGGGCCTTCCAACAGTTCTATTTGCAACGCTCTTTGCATTACTGTGAGAATGTTTCCATAGCATTTCAGTGCTCACAATCAGTTTCCAAGCTACATCAGACAAATCCCTTCACCCTCTGAATCATCTGACAGAATTTTTCTTCAAAACAAGCATTTTCTCCCTCCTTCCCATCCATCATCCTCCCTTCCGTGGTATTTACGTATCCTGCATTTATCCTTTTTCACCTATTTTCATTTCCAGCTGTGCTTTTGTGCTAGAAGCAGAGATGATGACTCCTTTCCCAACTTCTCCCCACGCTGCCCTGTGAAAGGCACCTACCATTACTGACAACTGCTCAGCAAGAAGTCCATCCACCAACAGCCACCTTGTGCTTGCCATGGCACAGCATCCTGCACAGCATCACTGCTTACTAACCTGAAATAACCCTCTAGGTCTTCTCCACTCCCATAGGCAGCACAGAATCACCGCTGGAGATCACCCAAGCACATATAGCACTAAGCTTTTCTTGGGGCATGCTGCAGGTCCACTTGGTCTGCTAAAGTACTCCTACATGATATTGTATGGGTAACACGAGGACTTTGCCTCCTTGGTCTCTTAACAGGAGCTGTGTGCAGTATTTTCTAATGAAGACACAACCTATGAAGGGCAGTGATAACACATAATAACACTTCAGTCTACTGCCCAAAGAAAAAATAAATTGAGAAGATACAATATTTCAGGCTAACACAAAGCACTCTGTTTATCTTACTTCCTTTTATTAAAGCAAATGACTATTGAGTCAAGAGCTTCTCCAGCTGATTTCTGGGGCTTATTTGGATATTGCTGTGGCAATTTTCATGATTAAAATGTTATTTCAAGACTCAAAGGTGAAATATATCATTTTGAAAATAATGAAGGAAAGCAGATACAGCGTGCCAAAATGGTTTCAATTTTTCAGATATGATATGACTAATTAAGTTTACGGTTTATCTTCTTTCCTCCAAGCCAGTTACTCACCTAAAGATCCAACAATTACATTTCTGGAAGAAAGCCCATCATGTTATTGATCCAAAATATTTTTGCTTTAATGCACAGTATTCACTTCTGGGAGAATTTCCACCCTAGAATCCTGTATGAAGGAGCTCTCAAAAAATTTTTCTGACTTATCTCCTGCACAAAATGTCATTGCAGCTATCATACCCCATCCACTCCATTCTTATTCCAGAGCTGCTGCAGTCTGCAAGAGCCACTCTGCCAGTGATGCACAGAAAGGGCAAATCAAGGCTTTGTGTGATGAGCTTGCTCTAAAGTAGCACAATTACTGCAGTCTGCACCAATTCAGAAAAGTTCAGTACATGTTTAGGTCTATTCCGTTTCAAGACAGCACTTGAACATTCACTTCATCTAAATAAGTATATCCCACTGAAGGCAACAGGACCTACATGTGAATATATCACTAATCCCAAATCAGTGTAATTTTCTGCACAGAAGCAACACAGAGTAAGATTGAACAACTATGTTCTGTAACAATAAATAAAAGGTTCTTATGGCCAACTCCAGTCTCCACTATTGTCCCACTGCATCCAGCCAGCGGAGTGAGCAGCAAAGGAGATTTCCTAAAATAGCAGCCCTAAATCAATCATTCTAGCTGTAACAGATGTATGAAATTAGGAGAGAATCAAAGAGAGTCGGTGCTCAATTCTGCCAAGGTATACGATTGGAAAGTTCATCTCTTCAAGAAATTCTTTGTACATTCAATCCTAGCAAACGGCCATTAGGCTAGTGATTGCCTTACAAATTATTTTGATGCCCCGAACTGAAGAAACTAAAGGGCTGCACCTTGTTACCAGAGCCTCAGCTAACTCCTCAGCAAGCACAGAGACAAATTCTGCTCTCACCCTTGGGAAAGCTTCAACACCTTGGCTGTCAGTACAGCTGATTTAAATGCACAGATCATGACCTCAGAAGGCTCAGACAGAACAACAGGAGGCTTTCCCGAAGCTACACTTTGAACATATAAATAAGACAAATAAATAAATAAAGAAGCCAGAGGGCTGCAGCCTGACTGTCAGTCAGAGCAGTGTGACCTTGCTGTAACTACGGGATTCACATAGAGAACAGGGTCCATCCAGAGTGCCATGCCTGATGCTGATCTCAGCTGCAGCCTCAAAGACAAACCCTCCTCAGCCTCCCATGGAAGGGGACTTGGGGACTTAGCTGTCAAAGGGTTCCTCTCTCCCCGCATCCTACCTTCCCACTGCTTTTTGTCCTTCTCCTCCTCCACCTCCCTTCCCCTCCTGGTGCTACAGGCATGAGATTTCTGATCCTGCTGGGACCCTGGGCCTGGAGCCAGCCTGGGATGGCTCCAACAGACCTGTGCTGAACAAGGCTGGACTGTCAGATTTGAGCCGTTGACAGATTTAGGGGGAAAAGCCCTCCTGGGATCATTTCATGGCTTCCTCAGAAACATGTCTCACCAGCTATAAACACAGCACTGGAGACACCTGAATCACGACCAATTTGTGCTATTACTGGTACCTGGGACCTTTCAAGGAGAGGCTGGGGTGAGTTAAGACACACACATCTAAAAATGTGGTGATTTATTTATTTATTTATTTATTTATTGGTCCCTCCTCCATTTCCACAGGGTGATTTTCCTTTCCTCTTTGATCTCTCATGAAATGCCCTTGCCAGGTATCTTCTGTCATATCTCAGCAGCTGCCTTTTGCCACATGACGTCCCACTGTACTGTCAATGCATTTTCACTAGGATTTAACATTTCAGCTTATGCCGAAGGTCACTCTCCCTGACTGACGCACACTCTAAGCTTCTTCCTTACCTGCTGCTGATGCAGTATTTGTAGCTGTTTGCCTGGGACTGGGTACTGGTGTTCATTCATCCACTTCCAAGTTTCAACCTGTTAAAACTCCCACATCTTTATTTTTACCCTCTGTTAGCCCACGATGCCACGATGCTTCTCTAATCTGAGAAACTGTTAATCAGCCCTCTACTTCCTAATGGTTTGTAAAAGGCAATGTTGAGCTCCAGAATGTCATGAACAAGCTTTCCTTCAGGTATTACACTGGACTGAGGATAGTCAGCAACAAGAGTCAATAAAACTGGTACAGGGGTAGCTCTGCCAAATGCACGGATTTCTCATTGCACTGATAGACCAATTTCTCTACAGCTTCTGCCTCTTTCAGTAGAAAACTTTAAAGCAGCGTTTGGTGACAATGCTATTGTGAACCCCTCTGCACATGCTCTAAACTGTTGCAGGGAACTACCAAATCCCTGCTGTGTAATAATAAAAATTGCTCAGCTTACAATGACTGAAATATCACCATCAGCGCAAGGGATGGTTGAGGCCCAGGGGATGGATTCCAGACCTGGATATTAGAGAAAAACAGTCCCTCTCTCTACTCTGCCCAGTACGGCCCAACCACTCCTGGTGCTGTAACAGTACTGAATTTAAAAATGCATGCTTTATTTTATTTTCAGCTGGGAAAGTATTCTTTGTTACCAAGTGCAGACGTAGTCCTCATCAAAGCCAAGGTCGGGATAATTCAAATAATTTACATCTGCACCCATTATTGCCTGTCAAAAGATGGTACAGGGGATGCATACAGCTAAAACCCACACATTTATAATAGTCTGAGGAGAAGAAAAAGCAGATGATGTGCTCAAATCAAACATCACTATCTCAGAGAAGAAAGGGTTACTACTGTCAGCATTTCTGCTCTGTGACTGTTTTTCATATCAAAGTAAGCATTAAGAACAATCCCAAGCAGGGGCGTAAGGACTTATTCTCAGGAGAAATTCTGGAGGCCCCGCCAAGCCACGCTCGCTCTGCTGTGGTGCACGCTGGAGCCGCGGCACCGGGCCCTTTGGCTTTGTCAACAGGAGACACAAAACACACAGACAGCCGTTGCCATGGCTACCCCTTTACGTCCTCGTGTCAAGTTTCCTCGTGCACAGCAATATTATTTATAAGGTGGCTTAGGTGTGCCTTGTGCCTGGCAGTTAAAAATGGCAGGTCCCATCCCAGGGGAGCTCACAGCCCAAATTAGACATAACACAGTGAGAGGGTGTGATAAACACAGCACAGGGGCAGGGAGAGGGTGAGATGCTGCATATACACCCTGCCTGCTTCTTCCTCCTCACCATCAAACACTGCCACGGTTTTCCAAGCGTCCTTCTGGCAGCCCCTTGGTGATGCCCAGCCTGGGCTAGGACACTGCAGCCTGTCAGAGCCAACACGAACTAAAGAAGCCCTCCAGTGCTGGAGCTAAGCAGCTCCTCAGCCATGCTGGTGCTGACCAGGCTCCGCTCCCTTCAGCCAGGCACTGAGGTGCCTGCATCCTACTAGTCTCAAGTATGGCACACCATCCGAGGGCCTGAATTGGCTGGAAAAGCATCAGTTTGTTCTCAGAGCAACAAAACCCGGGGCTTGTTCTCACTTCTTGGATGCTAATTCTGCAAAAGATGAGCCCCAAAAGCTGCTGACCAGCTGGCTCAGAGGGCATCCTCCTGCTCTGTCTTCCAACAGGTCACCCCCACATCCATGTCCTCCTGCTGACCCCAGTGCCCAGTTCTGGAAGACGAGTCCTAGAATGGTGTCAGCGGGGCCTTTCCCAGGGGCACTGTTGCTAGAAGATGCTTCACAGTCCATTAGAGATCAGACATCCCAAGTAACCTTCAGAGCCTATTGCCTCCACCTCTCAGCCTCTGGGAAACCCAATTCTCTCCAGAAATCTGACATTTCTTCATCCTGGCTTGTTTTCCAGGTCAGCAGCCTCATTCCCCAGCAGTCCCAATCATTCAGCTGGGCATTTTCAATGCTGTCACTGTCTCTGTGCCTTTGCCAACCCATTCAGTGCTCTTGCTCCATGGGTGGCTGGAGGTAAAGCCCTGGGAGATGACTCCTTGAACAGCAGCTATATGCTTGCTCAGAGGATCCTCTGCTGCCACTGTACCTGCCAAACTCTCCCAAGTCCATCCCCAGCATGTGTCTTACCAGCTCCAGAAATCAGCAGGGTGGGAATGATTCAAGGGACAGACACAGTGAGCCTGTGCAGCTAAATTCAAGACTTGGGCAATCCAGCAGCATTTTGGAAAGGAATCAGGATGGCACCAGACAACACTCATTGCAAAAAATGTCAACACTGCAATGACAGCAGCCAAATCTCAGCATTCTGGGTCTGGGGCAGAAGTCCACCACCACCTCAAAACTGCACAAAAAGTTATTTGGCCTCTAACTTATACTTAACATTGGCACCATCAACCTCACTGAGCCACACATTTAACTCCAGCCTGCTATCTACCCCTGGCATTTTCCTACCCTAAAACAATGTACTTTGCAGGTGATAAGAAAAGGGACACTTTTCTCCCTTAAAGAACCAAAGCACATTCCAGTGTCAAAACTGTATTTCAGCTCCATACCAGAAGTCCAGCCTAGGCTTCAGGCTGAGGCAAGGATGGTTTCTGCCTCACCGCAATTTAGCAGCATCAGATTTCTCCTGTGCTCACAACTATTCAGATCTGTGGTTTTACACCAAAAATATGTTGCTATAGAGAGCTCAGGACAGGAATGTGCAGCTACTACAACGTGCTCTGGCAGAAGCGGTCACAGCTTCTGCTGATATTTGCAGTTCCTCTGCTGCTGTCCCTATCAAGGCTGAGAATAGATCCAGTGCTCAAATGAAGCATCCATAATACTTCATTTCTTCCCGTTCCTCCCTGAGGCACAGAGTCTTCTCACAAAAGCCATACCCAACATCCCACATGTGCTCTGACGTCACGTTGCTGATTTCTAATTCCTCACTGTGCGCGTGCCTTGAAAAAGAAATTCCTTCCAGCTCCATTTTAATTCCATGCCCTATTTTTGTCAGGAAAGCAGGTTTCCCTCCTGATTCACCCTTCCGCTAGGAAGCACGGGTGCTGCTCAGTCCTCACCACCTTTAGCCATAACATAAAGCTTGCTCTTTGGACCTGTTCACTCTGCTGTCCTGCTGACTCCGAAGCATGTGACCTCCTTCCTTTAAAGCTGACCTTAGCAAAGGTCACTCAGCAGCAGAAAGTAATCCACAAATACATATTCAACACAAGGGAAACCTCTCCGCACCACCAAGTCCCAGCCTTTACAGTCTCCAAAATGCTTGTGCTGGGTCCTGAATGATGCTGAGCATTTTCTGATCTGTCTGACTTGATGAGACTTGAGAGCGCTCAGGCACAGCAGTGCAGACTCGAGCCTGCAGCACCGTGAATCAAGAACACCTTTGAGGTTTTTCTTTCCTCTTAATTTTAAAAGTCTCTGAAAGCCTGTTTGTTTTCTTCCTCATATTCTGGACAAACCAATAAATCCTCAACTGCACACCATAAACAGCCAGCCATCAGCTCTTGATTTCTAAAAATGCATTTGTATTAAGCTACAAAATTATTTACAGCGGCCATAAACATCCTCCCAGCATCTGGCAGCTAGAAGAGGGACTTGGAACTCACTAATTTACTTACATTGTAAACCACTTTCTAATAAATAAATAAGCTCTTAATATCTCACCCACAAAAAGAGGCGCATTGTGTACAGCGCAATGTTTGGGGTCCTTCAGAGGTGAAGGATTCAGTGGCTGAATTTCTCTGAGGATCTTTCTTTGGACAGGGCATGTTTATGCCCAAATGAATTGTGAGTGGAAAATCTGCATTTTGACATCAGCTTCACATTCTCAGATTGGTCTGGATGCAGCAGAAGGGGCTGCTCCATTCTTGTTTTGCCTGAACCAGCATCAAATTCTGATCAAAGGGGAATTTTAAAAAAGCCAAGTAAACGAGTGCTGATCCTTTGGCTGTAACCCTCATGAGAGGGACTGCTGAGCTGCTGGACTTGCGTCTGGGGTGAGGCTGCCACTGGCTGCCATGCCATGGATGAGCTGCGGTCCCATCAGGGCCCATGATGGGAGCTGAGAGCATCTGAGGTGATTTTCATCTTCTGTGAAATCCAGTTTGCCCGTGAGGAAAAGCAGCTGCCTCTAAGCAAACCTAGACTAAAAAATTATGCTGTCGGATCAATCTTGGTCCAAAATTTTGCTTCATAAAAAAATGGCAATAACCTTGTACAAAATCTAAGGTAAATGTTGACTGTTTCCACATCCTTCACTCACATATAAATAAAAATCAAACACATAATTGTAACCCTTGCTGGTTAACTGAAAAGTTTAACCAGCAAACAGGTGAAAAAAGTATTATGTTCATCTTCCCTGTCCCAGACACATTACAGGAATGAAGGACATGGAGGTAGGAATAAATCGATTATTAAAACCAGTTTTGTTTTAACCATGTTATGGTCATAGATAGACAGATCTCTAAATGTAAAATAAAACTAAAATAGGACTCCCAACATAACCACTGTATCCCCAGTGCTCCGCAGACAAGATCCTGTGAGGGTTTTCCCTATTTACCAACAATTAGAAATGGCCTCAGATCTCTGAGATGTTGCAGAACAAACAGGAAAAGACCAAAAAAAGCCCCCCCAGTGTCCTCCAATTCCTGTGAGTTGTCTCTCTAATGTGTTCCCCTGTGTGGTCAGTGCAGAGGCTCTGCACAAACCTTTCTCAAACACAGTCAGCTACGTCCTGTTACATTTTTTCGTATAGTTATTAATTTCCAGACAGCAAAGGACTATTCCAGTAAAATTCAACAGAATCATTCTGTTATCTTAAGAAAGATAAACAAAAGGCAAATACTCACTGCTGTTTTTCAACAGAATACAATCTGATTTTGCATGTAGTTATTGCCACCCTTGAAGCAGCCCAGACTGCTTGCTGTTGATTGGAGAGAACTGGGGTGGGGTTAATGAAAGAGCTGCTTTGTGTGTTAAGAGTGATAGTCTAAGTACACCCCTTGTAACACTGCTCCACTCACCCCAAACATGAGTTTAGCCCTACAATTTTCAAAGCATGCAAGGACGGCATGAATAAATCTCATCACTGAGAGTTTCCTAACACTCCTGCTGAATATCCAGTCCTATTAGTCAATGTCAGCCCCTGGGCAACTTGAGAAATTGCAGAAATTCATCCTGGCTGTCACTGGAAATCGAAGGTCAGTCTCAAAACCCAAAACACTCCTTCGAGCTTTGGAAGGCATTCATGTCTCAAGAGTACAAAGTGCAATTGTCAAAGCTTTGCACGTACACGCAAAGCAGGAAGGAAAAATCAGACCCCAGCACCAATATGGGACAATGCAACCCCAGAGCAGGGCTGGAGGAATGGGGTTCATCCTGAGAAGCTATGTACAGACATGTTAAAATAGAAACTGCTTACAGAATACGCTGGAAGTTGCTAACAGCCAAAGCCATGTTAGAGGACAGGATTTCAAATTAGAAATACTGGCCTGGTTGTCTCATACATTCTAAAGTGATTTATAGATTCCCCTAACTGAGCAAAATGGAAGTTTTCTGTACTGACCTGTTTTGATGGGGCTTCTCTTCTGTTTCTACAGTTAAGGTTCTCTCCTATCCACATTCACAACCATCTGCCTGATCCCTTTCTCTCACATCTCCCTCCATCTGCCACTGGTACTGCCCAGAGCTCCCCTCCCACTGCTCTCCCACTACATCCATAGCCCCCATTTGCACTGCAGTATGTGAACAGGCTGTGCTTCACTGTGCTCAAGAATGAGAGATGGAAAGCCAGCCTAGCCAGTTTCCATTCCTTTCTCCACTCTTCCGGCAAAGGAATACCATTTTATCTCCATCATTTGAGTCTTCCTCCTGCAAGCATCCTGTGATGCTCTGAATGTCCCTAGCAGGTCTGCAGGAGGGAGGACTCAGACCCTGCAATTACGACTCTATCATTGCCACATTAAATGTTGAAACATTTTAGGTGTTAAAAAGAGTGAAAAAAGCCCTTTTCTAAGCATTTCTTGGGTGAGCAGATGGCCAGAAGCTGAACTTCTCTTGGAAACCTGTGCAGTATTAATTGGGAAACGCAGCCCAAGAGACTGTAAATAAATCAGTTGTGTAAATACTATGCATAAAAAAAACCAAACCCTGTAAATAAATCCACCCTGTCCTTGCTGTTACCACCACACATTTTAGCAGCCTCCTGCGTAGCTGAGACCCTGAGAGTAACTGTTGAGGGACAATATGAAGTAGCTCTGCATTCTGTAATTTACCTAAAATAACGCATCAAGAGGTATTCTGTTTTTCCAGGGAATTGCCACACTTCCCCCTGACACAGAAGCTGCACCTCAGGCTTGTTGTGCAACACAGAGAAACACAGAGCCAGAACAACAGCCCCATGACAACATAAACAACAAATCCACGACTCTCCTTTTTTTCTGACCATTCAACACTGTGAACACATAACCTGTAGGAGCAAAATTCCCTCTTCAGTTTTACTCAACTTTCAGCTTGCATAACTTGATTTCTTTCAGAAGATGCAGAGATGAGGCTCATTCTCCTACATCACTCCTGTTAGCTGGCTGTGCTAAAGGCTGCGAACCAGCAGGGTCCCACCTGAGCTGAGCTTCCCTCTGTGGTGCCCTGGGTGAGCAGCTGTGAGGCACTCCAAACTGCAGCACTTCTGAGATTCAGCGCCCATGTGGACCGTGTGCTCCCCTAAGCTCCTCCTCAACAGTTTCTTGGCGGTGCCTGCATGTGATCTGCCATCCTGAGTGGGTTCTTTTTATCAGCTAGACACACTGTGGTATTTCAGTATAGCACTGTCTAGGCAACTGAAAAACGGGCGAGCAATTTAATGGATTACTTTCCCTTTGCTTTTCATGAAAACATGGAAAGTCAGGAAGATTTCTGTTCTCTGTGCTGTTTGTTTTCTTTTGTTTGGGTGTTTGCTTTGGGTTTGGTTCTTGGTTTGGGTTTTTTTGGTGTTTTTTGTTTGTTTATTTGTTTGCTTTTATCCAGAGCTGCAAACATTTAGAGAGAGAGTCTCAAGAAAACGTTATTATTTACAGTTAGTGAGAGGGCTTTGTGCCACCTTCAAGATTTCTACAAGATTCGGTAATTTGCCCTTATTCAGACAGTTCTGTGAATAAAATGGTCCCGTGTCATACCAGATAGAATGCAGACCCCACCTTGCCTCTCTGGCAAGGTAACCAGCGCTCCTTGGGAACAAGCAGCAGCAGTTATTAAATGCAAAAAACAAACAAACAAAAAAACAACAAACTGTCCCCTCTGAACTCCATCCAGCCTCATCATTTTCTAACAAACAAGAAAAAAGATGACACCGCAAAATGTCGTACACAAATTTTGCTGTCCCAAGAGCCTACTCAGCCAATCCAGGGGGTCAAAATACTTATAGAAACCAGATTCTCAGATTTCCAGCTCCCTCTTCCAGATCTCAGCAGTTAAGCTGAAGGCAGACAGCACCACCTCCAAGAGATCCCCACCCCTGCAGCAATCAAATGCCCAAGCCCCTCCCAGGAGCTCTCCAACATTTTCCATTGAAACCTGGACAGGGAAAAGCCCATCAGCAGCATGACGCAACCCAGCCTTTTCTCTGAAAACAAAACACCCAATGCAAATTTAGAGCCACAAACATCACAAAGGAAACTCCGGTACCTGCGAATTATTTTCCTGCATATGTGTCTGAGTTGCAAACCATTAGCAGAGTAAAAATGGTAAATGTGATATTTCTTATCAGTGATACATGTAACTTTTAGCTGTCACACACAAGCAGCACAAATACACGTCAGGATAACGGATAAACAGGTGAGATGTATGAAATGTTGCTGCTGTGCTGCCTCTCTCCAGGCTCTCTGGTATGGGTGATAGTGGGAAAGTCAATGAAGATGTGGTGTAAAGACGGTGAAAAAATAGGTGGTGCAAGAGATGTGCAGGCAGGACCTACTTCCCGGCACACTGGGTCCAGAAACAGCCTGCCAGGAAAAACAGGCTTCATGCACCTCAGCAGATGAATACTTTGTGAGGAACCAAAAAAAAAAAAAAAAAAAAAAAAAAAAAAAAAAAAAAAAAAAGCAGTTTGGGCACTTCAAGTAAGTAAAGTGGATTGTACATTTATGTGCAGAGGCAATCTTGATGCATGAAGAAAGCTGAGCCTAACTGGGCTATTTTCCTAAGCAAGCTACCACGGACTCCTTTCCAAGCCACATCCCTACAAGGAAGCCCACATTAAAGAAAGAAAAGGAAAGAAGAAACCATATTCTGAGCTTAGCCAATGCTGTGCACGCTTCACTATATGCATTCCAAAAAATACGGCTGTGGCTAAACCTGGCTGCACGGGCAGAAGATCAGCAGTGCTCCTTTGTGGCATCCCTGGGTGGCTGTGCAGAGGATGTGCATGGTAGCTGCCACCAAGATTGCACGGGAAGTGCTTGCTTCCATAACCACATCCGTGTAAAACAATCTGCTATTACGTCCTGCCTCTGCAAACAGTTCAACTTCCACATGCTCTATACAAACTAATAAAATAATTGCAATTTTAAATGCTCGGAACACTACATTTCAGACAACCTGCCATTGTGTAGCAGGATAGCAGCAGCACTGCCCACAGGTGATCCAGACATCAACTGAGAGCAAAGAGATGAGTACCTTGTATGGCCAAGTCACTGAAGGTAGAACCGTCAGCAACATCTGCAGACATCCGATAGCTTTTAGCTCATGGCACGTGAGCAGTGACTCAGATTTCACCTAGAGTTCACAGATGAGGCAATGATGTGTTAAACAACTCCTTGCTTCCCCCTATTTAACCTTTGCTGGCTGCATCAGGGCAGTGCATGCCAGCTGATGGTGTTCTGTGTGCCCCAGGGAAGCAAAGCCAAAGCACCAAATGGGGCTCGCCAGAGTATATTAGGAAATTCCACTGCTTGCATCAAGCTGTACAGCATCCATAGAAAGGCTCTGGTATTGAGTGCCATGTTTGGAAATGAAGCTTCTCTCCTTCCAGCATGAGAGGCTCCACACCTTGGGGACGGCACTCAGAAGTCACAGGGGGCCATAAGAAACCCACAGGTCAGCTGTAGTGAGGAGAGGAGGCATTTCTTAGCTCTCCTTGCTCTGATTACTCACAGAATGGCTGCGAGGGTGCCCTAGGGGCAACCCCACATCACAGCCCATCAGGGTTCAGCAACACCCAAGTGTGGAGCCTCATGTTCCTTGAAACTTGACAGGACTCACCGAGATCTGCAGGCAGAGAAAGCATATGGGGCCACTAAGTCAGTGACAGCCCCGGCCATGCCCAACCCCATCATGCTGGAAGTTGACAGTGTTCAGCACGGCGATCATCTCTCAGCAGGCTGGCTGGGACCCAGCAACACGAGCATCATCCTGTCTGCCAAGCACAGCACTGGATGCCATGCACTTTTACCCTTCACGTGTCGGGGCAGCAAGCACAGGGACGTGCTTCACTTGTCACTCCCAGGCTTAGGCTGTTTCTGTCTTCACCATTACCCAAAGGTGAGGAGGAGTTGAAAAACATTATACTGACAGTGCTGGAGGAGTTGCGGATATAGGGCTTTCCGCTCCGCGCCAAGCAAGCCCTCTGGAATGGTTTGGACACGATAGGTAAACAGTGTCGGGCTCACTCAGCGGGGAGACATTTGTATTTAGATGTTATAGATAAGTGGTGCATATTTGAGACATCTGAAAGTTATTACTCTAGGCAGTTTCTAAACAGAGAATCGCAGTTGCGTAGCCCCTTAACTCCAAGCTGACAGGCAGGATAATGATTTAAATTATTGTTAAACATAGGCTCTGTTTTAAGTGGATGGAATTCAACAGCACGGTGGGTTTGGGGGAAGAGGGGTGTATTGCAAAACACAACGTTTCCAATTGCTGCAGTGCTGATCCGCGGGACCTTCTCTACCAACACCAAGAATCATTTTGACACCACAGAAACGGTGTGAGGATCCTCAAAAGGCAACACCATCCAGCTACCTTGGGGCTCATTACTGCTCCATCTAATTGCAACAACTTTGATCATGAGAAATGCCTTTTTCAAAGCAAAACATAAAGAACTTTCACATGCAGCACTGATACAGCAGTGAACAGTAATAATTTTTATAATGCTTTTGAGTTACAAGTCATTTACGCTACCTTGAGTTTAATAAGGTTATGCTTATTATGGCATCCCTTTTTTTTTAATAAACGTATACCAACCTATTCTTCCTTATAAGCATTTAAAGCACAATTACTGCATTGCATTAGATCAGAGTGTAGCATTTGTTTCACCTACGTTTTCTAGTGTTTTAATGCAGCGCTGACATCTCAGCATCACACACTCTCAGACCCCATCTGAGCTGCCAGCTGCACCCAGGGCAGGCGTTGTGCCCTGCCATAGGCTGCTCTCTGCCTAAGGTTAAGCGTGACAGCATACACTGGCTCCGTACCACAGCCTGCATGCAGGCAAAGGTCCAGCAAAAACAAGCCGCTCTCTTATGTGGGAAGGAAGAATTAATTTCTTGCTTATTCAGCATCTGTCTGTCTGTGTCACAAGCATGCTCCCAGGCAGTATCTCCAGCCACAGCTCTCTCATCTCCCAAGTGGGTAATATGCAGTAATATAAGCTAGAGGGTCTCGTCTCTGCTCAGTCTGAAGATCCAACTGGGCCTTAAAAAAAAGCAATCACACTTTGTTATTATGGGAAAATTACATGGATGATTAAGAAAAGATGAACCTCAGAAAGGCCACCCATTCTGCTCAGCGTACCACCATTTCCTAATTATCCTCATCAATAACACCCAGAACTGTATGGAAATTTTGGAGGAAATTGATTTCACACACGTAAGTGTCAATAGCAGCAGCGCCTAGCAGGGTAGGAGCATCACAGCAGCGCCTATCACATACGTAATACAACACAAGATAACATAGGTTTATCCACAAAATTTTTACCACAAAATAGTAACTCATGCCTCTGACAGAAGCAGTCTCTCAAGGCGGAAAGTCAAACAAAGACACAGCACTTCTGCTGGGCCAGTAGCTTTGCTGGCCCCCCTTGGCACATGAGGAGACCAGTAATTGAGAGGAGTGGAAACCCACAGTTAAAGGACATGGTTTAGTGCGCATGGTGGTGATGGGCTGACGGTTGGTTGGACTAGATGATCTTAGTAGTCTTTTCCAACTTTAATGATTCTATGATTCCCCTGTGAGGAAGAAAGGCAGCACTGCCATCCTGCAGTAAGCAGGCACACACATGGCTTGTCCCAGGATGCTGAGAAATCTGAACCTAAACTGGGAGCCAAATCCTTTACCTCTAAAATGAAGGATGCTTTTCGTCCCTTCCTGTTAAAATTAGATATCAATCTGATATATTCATACCACTGGGTAAAGGCATTCGTTTCCCTGCTGTTTGGTTACTTTGCTTTTCTTGAACAACTGAATTCTAATAAACATTAATTCCTCATAAAAATAATGGTCCTTTCTCTGTGCAATTTTTTCTCCTCTTTTAATGCGGAAAAAAATCCTAGAGGTTGGTAGCAAACAAGCAAAAGACCCAACTGGGTATTAAAGCTACTACTAACCCATTTGGGGGACCCAAGAGAATCACAAAAAGGAACTACTGCAATCAATAGAAAAGACAGACGCAGTTCCTCAGTTCTTAAGCTGGCCATTGAATTTGTGCAGTGACAGCCCCCTGGTGCAGGTTCCAGGGTTTTGCCTCCTGGGACCTGTAAGAAGCAGTGAGAAGCAGTGCCTGCATCTCTCTGCAACCCCTTCAGCTGCTGCTCTGCAGGCAGGGAGCGCGGGGAAAGCTACAGTGCAAGGAGGAGCAGGATTTCCTTGTATCTGCCTCCAGAGCACCTCCATGGAAGGAAAGGTGGCAGCCGGCCTCCAGCTGGCATGTTTGAGGCAAATGGATGAGAGAGAATAAATGAACTGTAAAAGCTTTAAAGAGAGTATTTCCCACACCTTTTCTATTCTGGTCTACTTCTACTAGCTGCACATAAGCTACTCATTTAATGAGTTGAACCCAGAAGGATTCAAAACCCATCCAGGGCATCCCAGCACATTTTGACAGATATCTCAGCACAACACAGCTGCTTTGAAAACCCATCATTTTCATGTTCTGGCAAGTGCTGATAAAGAATGCTATGTTTCCTTCCCAATAGCGACCAACGGTTTTTAAGTCTCCAGAGAAATAAATCCTGCTGGTGTCTGTGCTCATCTTCATGCTGGTAAGCAAGTGTGGGCACAGCTACCTGATGATGGGAAGCTGCAACACTAAAACAGGTCAGGGATATTCTTTTGCATCACCCCTTTTTTGTTTTTGTTTTTTCTTTACCTGTGACACTAAATGTCAGAACAGGCAGGTCTCAAAACAAAATCACTGTACCTTCAGCAATTCATCTCCACGGGAGTCAGAAAAAGGATATTAAATAAGGAGACAGGCTTGCAGTCAGCCTTTCTGAGGAAATAATAACCCAGGAAATTCTGACTCATGCTGATTTGCGATCAAGGACTGTGACTGAGATACCAAAAAAATAAAGGAATCGAATCAGATTTCCATGGCTGTGTCAGAATGAATTAATTCTCATCATGTAACTGGAAAAGATTTAACATCACAGAAGCATTTTTAGAATGACAGCAGGATATGGAGGCTGTGGTAAAGAAGAAAACATGATTATTGGGCTGGAGAGACTGACTGAGAAAAGATAAAATGGAAATACATATACCATAAAATAATAGCTTGGTCAAACAGCCACTGACAGGAACATCCTGAGGAGGGGACAGAGGCAGACAGCATCTGGGACTGCAGGCTGTGGGTATGCCCCAGACAACACCTATGTGTCCTAATAACCGAGACAAAAGTTGTCAGGGGGTGGTGATGTTGGGACACTTTGAGAAGCTGCTGTCATTCACTACTAGCTTTCATCCTTCTGTTAAAGCCAGGCGGATATCACTGCCTGGCTTTGTCCAGTGGCATCATTTACCCTCGTGCCAGCCTCATAGATGTGATAGGGTTCTTTTCCCCTCATTTCTGTGGTTGTCAGCAAAGCTTTTAAGTCAATCAGGTGTTGTGTGCTGAGCTCACTGTGAACCTACCCACACCAGGTCAGGGTATTCGAGCTCCAAATGCTTGTCCATAGAAACGATGCTGGTAGGCATAATTAGTCCTTTCTAAATCCATGCTCGCAACTAATTTACATTAATTGCTGCAGAGGGTTTAGTTACCACAGACAGACAAAACACTGCACTCAATATACATCTCAAGTAAGTGCTGCAGAGATGCTACTGAGTGGAAGATTAGACTTTAAAGTGCAGCTTGATGGATGAGAATTTATCTGGCAGCAAGTTTCACAGACATGGCCTTAGAGTGAAATCCCCATTGCAAACCCCTGGCCAAGAGTATCTACTCCCTCCTCACAGAGCCTATTCACCTTGCCAGATCTCTCAATGTTCATCATTAGCAGAAGACTTCTATAATAAGTTAACTATATGATAAAAGCACAAAGAGAAATAGGTGTTATTGAGGTTGGACTCGATGATCTCTAGAGGACCCTTCCAACCCCTACAATTCTGTGATTCTGTGATTATCAAGAGAAGAACAGAAATACACAAATCTAATTTGGAATGTAAGAAACATCTGACTCATTTCACCAAGGGTTGTTTTTCCTTCTCTCTTAGTGACCTCTTTAAAAAGACCATCACTCGTACATAGTTGGCATGCTAGAAGAGCTGATTTATCTGTAAGGAACATACCAGGCATCTGAAGTGACCCATGCAAAATAGCTCAAAGACTCCTAACACCTCAGAACAAACAGCATCAAGGTGCTGTCCAGATAAAGGGAAAAAAATCAAAACAAAGCCTTTGTGTCATAGAATACCATCATGAAGTCAAAGCAAAACAACAACTTATACATGTAACCTCGCTCTAGTGAAGAAACCAGGCAAGAAGGTATCTTGGTCATGGGGTTGTTCTTCCCTTCCCTGTCAATATAACCAAACCTGCTTTGCCAAACCTGCTCTTTCACTGCTTTCAGCCAGCATGTCACCCTATTTCCATGCTTTCATATTCTTGCCCACCTCATGCTTCTGGATCCCATATAAACCTTCCTGCACAGAAACCAGCCAGGTTTTCCACAAAAAGCTAGCACCGCTGGGAGGGAACCTCCCCTCTTCCCCTCCAGCTTCTGCAACACATCCCAGCCTCCCCTACTTACACTCCCTTTTCTCCTCTTGAAAGAGTCTTTGCTTCTCAGGCCAGAAAAACCATTAAGCACAGAGCCTGATCCCTGCATAGCCATTGATTACTGATTAACCAACAGACCACTGGTTTTGACCTAGCAAACCCTGCACAGAACGCAATAACAAGCAGATGGTGAAGAAAAAGATCCAGCAGGGCACTTAAGCACATAGCTATCTTTAGGAATGTGAATTAACAGACTTACCCAACCATAAACCTGATTTCTGGCACACTGGACATAACCACAGATGTGTAAGACGTGGGAAAGCATTTAACCATCCTGCTGGATTCAGACTTTGCAGCCTGTGCAGTCTTCTGACCAAATGAGAATGTGTGCTCTGTATGGTTGGGAACCATATACCTTTAAAATCTGGTATTTTACTTCCCACTTGAATTTCTCCTCCACCAATTTGCATCTATTGCCCTGCCTCACCATCAGATCATTATTTAGACCCTCTGGAGTTCATCTCTTTCCCATGGAACACTTATTTTAGCTCTACATCTTAAACCAAAGCACTAGAAATTATAGCATGAGTAGTCATGATAGTGATTGTGGCCTATGAGCAAATAATTTACATATTTCTCTTGAGTGAGCCAGTAAAGCTGAGCGGAAATTGCCAGTCCCTGCAGCTCCACAGTGAAATTCTCTGTCAGTTCAGCTTTCTTTCCACCTGTTTTCAGCACTGACCTTCAGCATGAGGCCAATTTCCTTCCACCTGGCCAAGCAGCATTACAGTCAAGACCTGCAGAGTTTATCATGTTAGGAGCAGAGCAATAAAAAGTGTTTTGACAAATGCAGGCAGCATTGAGGCTCGCTGCGGACAGGAGCATGCTCCAGTGTATACAGTCACTAGTCAGATCCAGTTAAAACTAAGCAGGTCTACAAAGAGGAACAGAAACCAACAGGACTGGTGTTCTTGTCAAAAATATGCTTTCATTCAAACCACGCTGGGACAACAGAGTGGTCAGCTGGTTCCTGTGAACGGCACAGGATGGCCATGGCTGCTGCCTACAGAAGCCAAAGAGAGCAAAGAAGAAGAACCAGGGAAACCCCAAAGCAAAATGAGGAAATGCAGAAATGCATTGATTGAGCCATCAACAGACTTCCAGATCAGGCAAACATTTACAAGGCTCTGAGGTGCTGTGGTCTTCTGGACTGAGTTGTGCAGAGAAAGGGAGGATATCCTGCATTCAAGATTTCAGTGGCTTTGATTCTTTTCACGCAAGACACACAGAGCTTATTGGCATGGCACCAGCACAGCAATAGGATTATTGGATTCTAAAGGCTTTTTCCCTGGAGTGGTCTTTATCCTCTTAAAAGAAGATAGAGCAATTAAACATTTGTTTTTTTCCTGAAGAGAATTAATTGTCTGTGAAGGGTTCCACCAGTGGCCAGATGCATCACAACAGATTTTCATCTTCGTACACTCACCAGTACCAGCCCATGTAAGGTTTGATTCAGTGGCCAACAATCTGCTTTATCAGACTTATATTCTTAGCTACAGACTAAAAATGTACCAATTCCAATTCAAAATCAAATAGGAGCAAATAGGACGGGAATTTCCTTTAAAATATTTTGGTAAAGCCCTCATGATTTACTGTGAGACAGTGTCTCAGGCCAACTACTTGTAATGGGCATCAGGCATAGCCTCACTCATGACAGACAATAATTTTCTAACGAAAGAAAGCACCATAAATTAGCAATATTGGGGCAGTTTACCCTTGTCAACAGCGAGTGCTGATCCAAGCTGCTAAAGGAAAATCTGGGTCTACACAAGTAGAAACCATCACCTGCATTTTTGCCATCTTTCACTCACTTGTGACCAGTTACACTCATATAGACCCCTAGAGGGTCATTTCTTCTGACAAGGGTACTTGGAAGAAGTCCTGGATCAGCAAAGATTCCTTCAGCCAAAACTCCTTTGTTTTCTTCAAGACGGGACAGGCAGGGTCTGGAAGAGCTTCTGTTGCTTGGTGTTTGGCCAGAGAGAAGTGGTGACTATGCAAAAAGCCACGGTGAGGTTCCACTCACTGTAAAACCAGAGCAGCCCCACAGGTAGCTGCAAGCTCAGACCAGTAAAGCACAGCAAGAGTAGTGCTACAGGTAAGGGCTTTCAGACCAAGCCCAGTAACAGTTCTGCTTATGCAATGTGGGAGAACGAATGGAGACTTCAGAGTACGATACAATTTCATTTTTAGCTCTGCTGCTGATTCAGATGGAAAAGGTAATTTAATTTCATTAAAAGGTGTCAAACTTCTTTAAAAATCTAGACACCTAGAAGGATAACAGTCACATCCTCTGCATGGTGGACTGCATAATCAGAGGCTGTGATACCAATTAGATACTGAAATGGCAAAGTGCTACCTCATGCCAGTGAATATGTACTGTACAGAGCCAGTGTCTAGTTTTATCCTATCAGCACTGTTTGGCAATTATCTGCCATAAGGCCTTAGGGGAAAGGGTCTCTACAGCTGGAATTGCAAGATTAGCACAATAAATTGATATTCTTCTACCAGATCATCTACTCAGCTTATATCTATAACTCACCTCCAGCTTCAGCTGTCTTCACTGAAGTAAATGCACAATGACTCTGTCAAGCTACAGCTTTATAAACAGAGGAGTCAGCTTTCAGCTTTAAAAGATGAGGTATGTTGTGTTTAAACTATTTTGCTCAGTATTCTTGAGAAAGATATTAATAAAGCTGAAGAGATTAATTCCTTGTACCTGTGCATTCTCTGCCTTTCTTTCTGAAGACTTCTATTGCTTAAACAACTATAAAAGAAACCACATTAGACAAACCAAGGCAAATGCAATTATACGCTGCATAAGTATCAGTTGGGAGAACGTCTTTTGTAAAGAAAATAACAGTGTATCTTACAGTAAAGATTTAAATCAAAATACCAAAACCTCTGCTAACATATGTAATTCTTCGGGGTCTTTCCCAAGAGAACACAATTTGCAGCGTGTTCTTACTCTCCAGGGCCTTGCCCACGCTGGAAACTTCTGCAACTAACAAGAGCCTGAGTGATAAATTCAGTATATTTTCAATTATTCTAGGATTTTATACCTGTGGTGGATATAAGATAAGGTCAAAGCACTTTTAATTGGAATCGCTGTTTCCAGACTACAGCTCCCATACTTGCACTAAGAAATAACACTTAGCAAAGGAAAGATAAACTTCTTAGTGAAAACCTGAATATTTTCCTCCTTAAAGCAGCAGCCAAATCAATCATGAGAACAGATATTTAATGTGAAGATGTCATTTTTTATATTTATGCAGTGTCAGTACAACTACAGCATCCACGTACCCACTGTGTAAACACACCAGTTAGAGTTGTCAGAGATTTCACAGTTCCTTGTGCTTTTATGGGTAACATGGAAAATACTTTATAGCCTTTCTTACCTGTGTTAGGAACGATACTTCAGCTTACCAGAACTAAAGGAACTTGACAAAGCACAGAATTTATTTTCCACTGATCCTTCTGCCTTGTTACCACCTTCATTTCTCTCAGCCTTGACAGCAATGGCCAGGCTCTCCAGTTTATTTCTACCCAGGTTCACCTGCAGGTCCTCCTGACACCAATGTGGATACAATTTGTGGTCATGTACCTATCACCAATAGCCCCTTATGTGCCAGATTTTGTGCCCTCCATTCTCACTGAGTAACACTTCAGCTCCCTGAGCAGTCACGATAAGGAAGAGGTGGTTCAGGAGAAAGCAATGGTACACTTGTGAGCAACAGATGGAACACATTTTCCTAACCCGACACCCTATCGTGACCTTCAGTCAAGCCTGAAGGGCCAATCCCTCACAGGCTGCCCCAGCAAAGAGAGGGGAAAACAGCACTGCATTGAAACAGCTGAGATGAGCTTGGGTTTGTTTGGAAGGGCCATCCCAACAACCTTATCAGCATCAGCAGGACAGACAGACAGACTCTGGGCTGCAAGCTAACTTTTGGGTACCTATCACAGCTGGAAAAATACATCCCTCCAGAGATGCTAAGGCAAAGCAGGGATTGATTAAAATGACACGAGATGAGTTATTTATTGGGCTGTTTTCACATTTTTAGCCATGTCAGAGAGCTTCCTGCAGCTGCCATAGAGACAAGAGCTACAGACGATAAAACTTTACGAGCAATTTAAATCCTCTCTCCCCTATGGCGATGCAGAAAAACAATGACAACTGACTGTTTGCAGGTTGTGTATATCTTGCCTTCATTAAGTAGAACTCTGTTTAAACGCGTATTATTCCTTTCCATCAGACACTCACAGACTTGCACAGAGAGGGTAGTTTATCGCTTCCACTTTCAACAGTGCATTGTAAAAATACACTGCAGTCATATTTGATTATCCAATTTCCTTTAGTGTGAGCCACTCTCAGCACATCAGCGTGTTCATTTGCATGTGTCACAGTAGCAAAAGAAATGGTAAGGGAAAGTAAGTTTTTCCACATGGAAAGTAAAATAGTAAAACCACATAGTAAAATTACAGATGCATGCGATAAATCAGGTTTAGCATCAGTCTTATACCATTCACACCTGAAATTTGTTCATAAATCCACCTCATTTGAGACTTATTTAACGTTTCTTCCAAAGGTGCCCTGGAGCTAGAGATTCAATTCACCTAAGAAGTGGCACAGATAAAGAAAGAAAAACACGCTTCCTTATTTCCCAACAAAACGCACCATTTTCTTGTCAACTGTGCACTAGCTTGAGTCCCAAGATGGGTAAATATCCATCTATAAATGGTTCGACCTTTTGACTTTTGATACTTGCAAACACAAAGTAATAAGAAGCTGGGTAGGGCATCTTAAGAAAGACAAGATTTCTTTACTTTTTAATATAATACACAGCATTGCCTGTTAATTCTAACAGGATCTGCGTACATATTTGTGAATGAAGTCACATTCATACTGTTTCTACTTCAGGAAGACATGTACATTTAAAATCTTCCTGGTTTGCAAGGTCTTGCCAGTTTTTTTTACATATTTTATATTTACCAGAGGTGGTGAAGCTTTGCTTTCAACAGGTGCCTTTCAGCATGCTAATTTAAATAAAATGAGCTTTAATTTTCCAAGCCATTGCTGGTAAAAGACCAAGACAACTTAGAAATACTGAAAATATGGATGGGAGACGAGTGCGAAGGAAATAATACACAGGAAAGGTGTTTTGTTGCTGACTATACTGGTGATGAATGGGACAAAGAGGAAAACCACCTGGCTGTTCCCTACTAGCCAACTGCCTGGAAGAAGCAGACCAATGTGAGTCAACACCATTTGGTTCCTATGAGCTGCCATCCTTCTTCCAAGACTGAAGACCCAATAGTTAAACAGCTGGTCCCTTCTTTCTCCTTTTTATGCTTTATTATTGCAGCAAGGCAGTAGACTGCTTATATTCCATTCTCCTCAGATTCTATTTTCAAGTGTGAAAGAGCACATGTGTATGCTGAAGTGATACCATACGGTTAAGGCACAATTCTACTAAATTTTACTTTAAATTATCCTGGAATGTATAAGTGCACTTGTGCAAAACTAGCTGCCCAAAAAGGGAAGCAGAGCTGTAAACAATCCTGCCTGCAAGTTGGGCATGTCAGCTGGAGAGTCACTGTATAAGGGTATGTTTACAGGTCACTTAAGCCTGCATCTGTACTGAAACCCATGCTCTAAAATACTGATCCTCCATGCACCTCACTGCAATAACCTCTCCTATGTGAACCCTTGAGACCTTGTGGTCATAGCAGCACAAGCTTTCTGGGTGAATTTAAGACCTTTCCTCTGTATAACGTGTGTAGAGGTGATGACAGCAAGGAGCAGCTTCCCAACCTTGACTGGTTGGGAACAGTGAACCTCATTTCTGAAGCTGTCTGCAATATGGATTAAGTTGGTCTCCCATTTACACTCACTCCAGCAGTGATACCCAAGACACAATCCATATTTAGTTCTTGAACCTCCCTTAGGCTGAGATGCAGTGGAACATACAAGCCACTATTACCTTTTTCAGAACAAAATCAAGCAAAGAAGCTGATCACAGGACTCTGGTTACTGCAGAGGCATTCAAACCCAGGGACACCCACAGCCTCACGTGCCTGTGTGTTGACAGCAGTAATTCAATCTGCAATTAGCAGTAGGGATGGAAGCTAAGTGTAAAGCCTAATTCTGCCTGTAAATCTCTAAGAAAGGAACAGTCTCACCATTGCTCACCATTGGCTTTACTTTACTTTACTGGGTCTCTAATTGCTGGGACTGCTACTGTAACACAGATAAGAAAAATGCTAAGTTTGGAAGTTGACTTCTGGGGACATAAATGCACACAGCATTCCCCGCAGGTTGGGATTTTGCAGTGACACAGAACTGACTGCTGCACGTCTTTCCCCAGGACAAGTTTGATTTTGGAAAAGAAGTTACATATTGGGAGCAGGGAGGGAATAATTCTGCAATGAACAGAAAGACAACCACCACAAACGGTAAAGCTTTCGGTCAAATTCCTGGGTGAAGCACACATAAAATCAAATGGAGGCAGTGCGTGCAATTTGACACAGCAACCCTACGATCTTTGGGAAAACAGCAAGGCTCAAGAACAAGGAACACATGAAGGGGGGAGGAAATAAATCACTGAACTGGAATCTGAAATGCTAGGCTCTTCTGTTGAACATACCACTCCAGCATCCGCAGCCTCCATCAGATGCCCTGCATGCCGTGCTGGGCTGAATGTGACCATATGTTCATAGCTAAGCTATGAAATCCATTTGTCAAGTCCCGGGAGTTTTTGGCAAGTTGTCCCATACTATATGTGTGGTCTACAGCACTAACACACATGCAGAGCTTTGCAGTGGGTATGCCTATATGATCCAGAGGCGACAGAGCCAAGGCTTTCAGCGCTCTGATTTTTTAGTGCTGTGTAATAATGAATAGAGATAAAGAGGACTCAAGCCTAAGATGTTTCAGCACAGTTGCTAGTATTAAAGCCTGCTGAAGGCTGCTGGAACATGCTATAAATATGTATCTGAGCTCCACGCCAACTGTGTAAACTCAGAAGCTGCCTGCTTCATTCAGAGAGTTTATACCAACCAGAGCTGCAGTGAGAGTTCGGAGCCTGTTAAATTAGAGGCAAATCAGTGGCTGGCAAGAGTCACATTTCCCTTGTGAAAAGGGATATGGAAGACACCAGGACAATGCAGGGGCGGATGACGGAGAGGAAACCATTTCTCGGGTGTTTTGAAAGGAAACACATAATCCAGAGTTATGGGCCCTCATTAATCAGGCAGAGGAGTCCCAAGGTGCCAAATCTCACAAGACCAGTACAGAGGGTTTTGAGTCATTTGTAAGCTCTTCACTGAATCCTTAGTGTGACATTTGCCCAAATTCCAGAGCTCAATTCAAATATCACCTTCTTGGCCTAAGAATGGTTGCCCAGTGGCTCTGACTCAACCTGATTCACAACAAAAGATAAATCTTTCTACTCCTAAAAGAAAGTAAAAAGCTGCCGAGAAATCCCTTAATTCCTCTGCCTTGTGCAATCCTGCAAGAAGAGGTTGGTCCTATTTCTTCATATCCTGAACCCACATACCATTTCCATGCAACGTAGGCTGCTACAGGCAGACCTGCTGCTGTATTTCTTAGTGCAACAAACAGTACAGAAAGGAGGCAAAACTATCAAAATGTGGCTTGTTTAAGATGGAAAAACTCAAAGATCCCAAGCTTTGCCAAGACCACACGTCTGGGGTGAGCCTGAGTCCTCAGGAGTGTGAATAACCTCTATTTTAGCTGAGGATGGCAGAAGACATGGGCACTCACCAATCCCAGTCCTCCAGCTCCATCTGCATTTGCAATCCTTGGGCTCCAGAGCATGAATCTAACTCCTCTGTGACAGCAACACCTTGGCAAAACCAGCCACAGCTTCCCTCAGTAATCTGGATGAGATCCATATTTAAAATCTGTTCACTAACCCAGCCAGAGAATCACAACAGTGTCATTCAAGGCAGCAATCATTCCTAAAATGTAAAATTCATTTCCCCACTTTGGCATGGGGAAAGCAAGTCAAATATAAAGAAAGGTTTTACAAGGTATGTGCCACACTCCAGAAAATGCTTAGATGGTGTATAGTCAGCACAGCACTTTCAAGCAGAAATCCGCTTACAGACAGCTCCTAGTGATACACTGCAGTGGTTGTTCCCACCGGTACGGTATTTAAGTGCTATATTTCAAACTAATCCAGGCCAGGGTGGCAAGATGCTGTGGGAAGGGGCAGGGGGATGGCTCAGTGTCACCCAGCCACAAGCTCGGCTCACGCAGCACTCACCTAGGAGCTGCACCCCGCGGGTGAGCCCATAGACATCAATCAAAGCCCAGAGGGGCTCTGCCGTCCTCACTCCACTGAAGAAGAGCATTGCAGCAGAGTCATTCACACGGTAGAAAACCCGTCCCTTCTTGTCCACCCAGAAGGCAATGATGTTCCCCTCATTGGCAAACTCTTCTGGGAGAGCCTTGGCCCAGAAGCCGCTTTGGGAAACCAAGTCGGGGCACGCATACTTCGGCAGGGTGTCGGGGTTAATCCTTGAAGGATCCTTGGAAGTAAACCCAAGTCTAAGGGCCCCGCTCCAGCAACACTGCTTTTTGGTGATCTGTGAAGAGAACAGCAGCAATAACAGCATTTGGCACTCAAACATCTGCATTTATACACACCACAGACTCTGCCATCAAATACCAAAAGCCACCGTGCAAGTGAACCCACCAGACTTAGGAATCATTTTACCCACCAAACACTGCTGTAGCTACCCCATCTGCAAATATCAGTGCTGCGTTAGGATACAATGCACATATAAAGAACAATCACAATAAATCCATGGGGAGAGATGAAATGTAATTACAGCTGCATGATGACTCAACTTCTATTTCTAGGGTAATTCCTTTTGCCCTACAAACAGTCCTCTCACAAAATGTGCCAAAAAAAATGGCCATAAGAGCTTGTATCTCAGCTGAGGCAGCATCTGCAGCAGCAGAGCTGTTTCTCCACAGTGGCTGGATGATGGAATTTCTCAAGACCTGAAGAAAAAGCGCTAGCTTCAGAATCTCAGCCACCACCATATGGTTTTCTGGGTTTCCCAGCTAAGATGGAGATGATCTTACTCCTCTCTAGCTTGTCAGATTGGATGAAATCACATCTTTCAGCAGAGGACTTGCATGTGGAAAAGCAAAGTTTAAAGTATTTAACCATATTAAATACACAGTTAGGGCACAAAGATAGATGTTATCTTTTTTGGGGGAAAGCCTATTAATTTTGGCTGTGTTGTGTTTTCCCAGATAAGCATTAGGAGCATCTGTTAATAGATTCTGGGAATCTGCACATTTAATACACACCCTTCTGCTCTTCAAAGAGATCAGAAAAAAGACCAGAGATGCCTTCAGAGCCACTGGCTTCTCCTCAACTGAACTGAACCTTGGTCTGAAGAGGACAGGAGGGGAGCAGGCAGTGGGTCCCAAACACACCCAAACTCTCCCCTGGCACAAGGTCTTCATTTTCCTACAGAAGCAGGTGGTCTCCATGGTGTCAGCACAACCCCAGGTGGAGATGATGCTCCTGGGGATTGGATTTCTGAATTCTTTCCTAATAACATTTGTAAATATTGCATTTTTCCTTCACGCGTTCCTCTCCAAGGCAAATCTGCCCTAGTGAGCACAACAAGCCCCGAGATTTCTGCTTTATTAATGTCTCAGACAAAATACCTCAAGGCTTCAGAAAAGAGTTATCAACCATCAGACAGCTCCTCAGTTAAGCAAGTGCTGTTCTTTATCCCTCCTCAACCCAGCCAAGCACCTCAACTGTTTACATGAAACAGCATCAAACACTTGAGAGCTGCCCTCAGCTCCTGGGAGTAGCGGGATGCTCTTTTATATCCCTGGTGGGGCTGGGGTGGGATCACACGGCCCCAGTGGTAGGGGTCGGATGAGGCATGTGTGTGCCAAAACAGGGAATATGCACGAACTCCAAGAAGCAGCCAGGATTATTTATTGTAGCAAATTTACTGCAAGGCCTAAAAGCTTTTGGGACTGAGATAAATATGGCCTCATTGTTATTCACACAATTTACTCTTTCACAGTCTCTTGCCAATACTTTACAGCAATCACAGGCTGCATGAAATAAATATTCATATGCTAATTCAGGCTGCACACTTTCCATGTATTAATCAGCACCTATAAACAGTTCTCAATACAATATGACCACAAGCAAACTAATATTCAAATTAAAATCTAGTATAAAGCCAGCCAAGAATTAGACACAGCTGGACACAGGATACACAGCTTTGCTAAAAAAGGCAATGGTTAATGATGGACCAAATTCTCTCCATCAGCCACTGCTAATAGAAAAGCTTGGGAGGTCCCCTGGGTACCAGAAGGGGAGGAAAAGATGCACTCCATACCCAAACTGCTAAGCTGTGACTGCTCCCATGGATCCAGGCTCCTACTCATTACTGCCTTGTGTTACTTCTGGAAAAGTCAACCCACTCCCTAGCAGAGCCCTGAATAACTCAGAAGAAACCATAATGGGGCATGTATCTTAGAAGTGAAGAAAGGAAGTCTTCCTGAACCCTATACAGTTCTGGTTGTTTGATGGGATACTCAAAGCTGCAAAGAAATCTCAGAATAAAACCTAGAGACAATATTTAATATGCAGAATCCATTCTCCTGATCTCTTTCTTCTAGTTTTCTGGAGGGAGTTTAGATTTTACAGGACCTGAACGACTGGGTTCATGGCTGGTCTTCAGGTGGTAAGAAACAAAACCTCTAAGAGTCTGTTTTCCACAGGCACACATTAACAAGGTAACCATGGGATGGACTTCATAGTAAAACAACGGCATTTTCACATTTCCATCCACCCCCAGGGAACAAGCTCTGCTGCAGCCTGCTGTTTCCTGCTCCCATGAGACCTTCCAATAGATGCAGCAGGAGCTCTGCTCAAAAACCTCACGTGCAGAGACAAAACATTTCCAAGAATATTTTTCATATATGTTATGCAAGCTGAAGTCCTAAAATATACAGTGATAAACAAGTGCGAATTTCCTGAGATATTTACATTGTTTTAGAATGAGAAAGAAATAATAGAGAACCTTTGCCTAAACCACTAAACCCACTCAAACCTTTGATAATGTTTTCAAAAATGAAATGTCGCTTTCATCTCCTCCCAGTTTGGTTTTTTTTTTGTGTGTTTTTTTTTTTTTTTTGGTGGATTTTTTTTTTTTTTTTTTTTTTGCGGTTGTTCACCCAAACTGCTAGCCAGTGTGGAAAAAATCCCATTAGGCAATGTGAGCAAGCCCCTGCTGGGTTTCCAGCCTGAGTGGAAGCAGTAAGAACTCTACAGAAAATGAAGCAAACCTGTAGGAGAGATTTTCTGCCTCTGGGCCTGAGCCTGAAACCTCTGCAATCTCCCTACATTTTCAGAAGAAAGCGTCTTCCTCCTTTCTTTCCCCCTTCTGGCTATCAGGGAAGGCTGATGTGCTGCCATAGGTCCCAGCACACTGGAGTCTCCAGTGGTGGGCAACACCAGGATCATCCAGACTCAGTTGCTACGTGCAGATGGAAGCCCTGGAAAACTTGCTGAGCACAAATGAAGGATTTGTATGTTGATCTTCTGTGTATGCTATGAGCTAAATCTGCCAAAGACGATGAACCACACTGTGCCAATGGAAGGCACAGAATGAGCAAGGAATGCAAAACAGTCCTGCAAGTAGGAAGGCATAAGGATTGGAAAAATCCCTAGATGAAGCACAAAGGGCCGCAAGCTCCTTAAGGTGTCTGAAAGATGCTTCATTTCCTAGGGGGAAGGATGAATACCACTGGGAAGGAGCTCCCAAAGTATGTGGAGGAGCTGAACTTTTCATGTGAGCTGCAGCAGAAGAGTTATAGCTCCATTCTCTCTGTTACAACAGACACAAAGGAAGAGAAATCAGTCTGTGCCTGTGAGAAAAATGTGATGTCTGCAATGCTCTCTTCTCTGACATTACTGCTGTCAGTAGACTGACTCAACAAAGCAGTCAGCAGTCTGTCGGAAAGATCCTTTTCTCAGACAGCAGTTCTGACAGCGGTAACCGCTCCTTTCAGCCAAACCCTTTTATCACCCATGTCAAGCTCTTTCACTTCCAGGTCCTCCTCACCTGCCTTTCCACCTCTCACCTCTTTGCTTTGGAGAGGATAACTCTAACCTCCAGACCAGCCCCGCTGCTGCCTTGTTTACAGGAAGAAAAGCTCTCATTGTGGGACCAAATAGAGTAGCTAACACCTCGTCCTCTCTCAGACTGCCCACTAAAGCTGCTTTGCATGATGCTTGCAAAGCCTGGATGGCTAGAGATACATATGCTGTACTCAGCACAGGTGAGACTCCACCTCAAGTACTATGTTCAGTTTTGGGCCCCTCACTACAAGAAAGATATCAAGGCCCTGGGGCTTGTCCAGAAAAGGGCAATGAAGCAGTGAAGGATCTGGAGCACAGGTTTTATGGGGAGCAGCTGAGGGAACCGGGATTGTTTAGTCTGAAGAAGAAGAGGCTCAAGGGAGGCCTTATAGCTCATCACAATGATCTTAAAGGAGGTTGTAGTGAGGTGGGGGTTGGCCTCTTCTCCAAGGTAACAGCCATAGGATGAAAGGTAATGGCTTCAAGCTGTGCCAGAGGCAGGTTAGGTTGGATATTAGGAAAAATTCATTCTCAGACAGAGTGGTGAGGTATTGTCACAGTCCTCCCAGGGGCATTGTAGAGTCACTGCCTCTGGAGGTGTTCAAGTAAAGGGTACATGTGGAACATGGGACATGGTCTAGTGGTATGGTGGCGATGAGCTGACGAGATGATCTTCGTGGTCTTTCCAACTTAAATGGTTCTATAATTCCATGAACTATAGTGACAGACAGAAGCAGAAGTACCAACAAAGACTGGGGACCTTTAAAGGCCAAGATCTGACTACTGTGCTTTTTGTGGATAAAGATCTGCTGCGAGCATCAAAGCCTGGTAGACCCCAACACATTCCCAGCAGCTACCATAACAACAAGGGAAGGTATCAATTACTCACCTTAAGCCTGACTTGCTCGTAAATAACAATGGGTCTGTTGCTGAAGGTAATGGCATTGCAGAAGCTAGCCTGGCGCTTCACTGCCTTCTGTGTTGTGTCCATGATGATCTGGGACCCCTTTGTGTGGGGGTGGAAAAGCAGAGGGGTGATGGACAGAGCTCCACACTGTGGGATGGGGAGACAGTGCTTCTGCTTGTGGTGACATCGGTGGGAGGAGGCCGGGAATGAACCACCTATGGAATCTGAAAGTAGAATGAAGGAACAAAGGTTTCAAATCATTCTTGAGCACCACTCAGCAATAACCCACCTGGATTCCCTCACCAAGCAATAATCCCTTCTCCTCTCTCTTCTGCTGATGGGAACCTCAGCTGAGATCCCGCTTACCATGAAGGCCCTTATCTGCACATTATGACACAGGGACAAAAGCAGAAAGGGAGCAAGGTATCAAGCAAGGAGGAAATTACATCTTTCTCTAACCAAGACCCTATACAAAGAGTCAACGCACAACCAACACAGTCACAACAGCAGCTTTGTTCGTGAATGGAAGGACCCATGAGTTTATTTTCAACTGGGGATCTGCAGCAGTTCAAGCACAGATCATTATACCAAACACAAGTCATCTGCTTCCTTTTCCTCATGTGCACAAACAAACTGCATTGTGCACATATGTTTGGGAGGAGATGCTCAGATTTAGAAACAGAGTACCAACAAAATAATGAATTACTCCAGGACAGACTGAGGGATGCAATAAAAGCAAATGTGACCTTAGCAATGCATCGGTTTGCTTTTGCATGACTAACAGTATGCTTTAAAACTCTATTTCTCAAACGCACAAGCTATATAAACTAATTATATCCATTCTTCATACAAATTCATTGCTGACAGTTATGTCTTTATACAGCTACCATAAAAACAACGATTACAACTTTAATGTAATTCTTGGGAGGTAGAAATATAAAGCCTGGACTTTATTTCTCCCAGTCTTTGGGGCAATATTATTCTCTAGTTACTTGAAGTTGCAATGTTTCAGGCTTACTGTGTTGATCAACAAGTACCAACAGAACACAGATTCCAATGGGAACATTTTGACTCAACTTCCACACCAGACACTCCAGCTTTCTGCTGTCATCCCCCTATTGTTCTGTCTCCCAGTGCTATCCCTGCAGAACAGAGCAGGGAGGGCAAACAGTTTACCTTTAAAAGCTCTCATCAATGCTTTAAATGAGAGATAAGCCAGCTGGAAGTGATTTGATGCTAAGGATTACATGGAATATAAGTCATTTTCCTTCTCCTGTTCCTCACAAGAAGCTAATAGCAAATATACATTCATGTCACCTGTGCATCCAGATCTGAATTGAACTCAAGCTTGTTCCCAGCAGCCACATACCAAAACAAACTTGTGCAACACAAAGGCACAGGCATTTCAACTTCCTTGCCTCTGTGCTCTAATTTTACTGGGAAGTTTCGCTGTGATTATAGCAACTGCTGCATCTCTCCATAAGACGCGATGCCCTTTTAAGACATTGTAACGAAGTGATGAAAACCACTCACAGCTTCCAAAACACCACTGCATATGTCCAGAGCATCTGCTGGAGTTGTGTTATGGAGCCTTAGGGTCCTGCCTGACCCTATGGGAAGGATGTTAGTGGAATGCTTATTTGCTGTGATAAGGTGGCCCTGCTGGGTGAGAACGGGTCAAACCACCTTAGGTGAATGCCTGCAGGATGAGTTTCCCCATACATACAGCTGAAACTCAGGGCAACTATGCTTTATGGAAATGGAAGAAACCAGCCCAGGATGAGCTTTCTCAGGTAGAAAATGTGGATGGGGATGAGACTTCCACCTGCTTCCACATGTTCTTACCCTCCCACATGCGGAACACGGACAGATAAGGATTGGAAAAGACCTTAACTTAAAAAAGAAAAAAAGGCTTAATTTTAAACCAAAAAATATTTGCATTTTATTTTCACCTCAGAAATTATTGGAGAAGATAGAAAGCAATGGGCCAAATACGATGTCTTTACTCAGTTCTTCAGGACAGTATGCCCACTCCAATAGGAGAACACACCATACAACCTCAGACTGGAACACAAACACCTAAGACTGGACTCAGACAAGGAAACTGTCACATTGGAAACACAGTCTGGTGATACATCACTGTGCTTGCTTGGCCAGCTAAGGCCAAAATAAATCATGAGCTTTAAGTCTTTGTTCAAACTGAGCTTGACTTGGACTCCAGCCTTCTCCCATTCACTTATTTAACTACACATTTTGACATCCTCAGCTTTTGCTACCAGCAATATTGGTACGGTACACCCAGGGCCCTTGCAAGTAGGCTTCAGTTGTTTTTTTCTTTATATAAAGAACTGAGTGAAGATCACAAACCTGGAGCTGCAGTTGGTAAACCATGCAGAAGTCCTTCGGACTTCATACGACCCATGAGAGACTGCATTAACCGAAAGTCTGTTCCAGACTCCTCGTCTCCCACAAGCTGACTTATCAGTCATTTACAAAGGAGAAATAAAGTTATTGCTTCAAATAAAATTTGCAAACAAACAAGAAGGTTGAAATCTGAAAGCACGTTCAAGGGCACTGCAGGTTTCCCATGCCACAACAGCATAGTAAAAAAGCCAGGCATAAATACTTCCTGCTGACAAACAGGACTTGTAGCAACAAGCCAGTGCCACGCAAACAACTGGAATCTTGTAACAAAAGTCTTAAGACCAAAATCATGTCAGAAAACCAACCCTCGTGTCAAACTGCTGCAAACCTAGACGATCATGGATCTCCATACAGGTTTCATGCTGAGGGTCACAAAGATCAGCATTTGCTCACTCCCATGGTTTTAAAGATGGGATAGGCTGCCATTTCCAGTTCATGCTCAACAACAGATGCCATTTGTATCATTTCTTTTGGTAATGAAAACCACAGTGTGAAGCGGTCCAAGCCACTCTTCCTTCAGCATCCTAAGATCACTTTGGTGGTGCCCTGGCTGTTAAAAAAGCAGAATGTTGTCCCAAAGGTGATGCAATTCTCCCTCCATGTGTGCTGAATGTCCCTGGGCTCCAGGATCTCAAGGCCTGAGGAAGCCCCATTTGTTCTATAAAAGGCAGCACTGGGGAACTGGATGTTCTCAGCTTAGAAAATGTGTCCCAAAGCCTGCTGCAGGTTTTCACCACAAGTATTCATGCTCTGCAAAATGAAAATCTTCAAGGCTTGGGATTTCTTAAATGCAGCAAAAGAATGACTGGAGTTCATTTTTTAGAAATACATTTTTCTCCAGTTGAAAAACTCTTGATAAGCACTTACCAGAATCGTGTCAAAACTCATTTCAGACTGAAAACTAACTGCAAAGTATTTAAGATAACCTTCTTTACGCACGTGAAATGAATGGCATTCAGAAATGAGGGAGAGAGAAAAGAAGACTTCGGACCAGGACCCGGGGACTGACATACAAAACAAGTGGGAATGTCCAATCCCTGTCCACCTGGGGAGGAGGAGAGAGGTGTGGGGTCAGTGAGAGAGCTGTGCCTGTCCTGCAGGACAGTGATGGGGAAAGGAGCAGACAGAGCAAACACCACACGCTATGAAAGGAGAAAAGGGTTCCAAAATCCTGACATTATCCAAAGAGAATGGCAAAGGCATTTTATCTGCCCACCAGTCTTATTGCACATGCATTTAAAAGGAAGGATTTGGGAACATCAGTGCAGCAGGAAAGCCTTAGCCCTGAAATAAAACCTGTACAGCTTCTCCAAAGCTACACAGTTACCAGCAGCACAGAAAAACAAAACAATCAAGTACAAGATGAATAATCATAATGCGGCCTGCTTTTTGAGGTGGTGCCCTATTTTGGGAAATTATGATATTGAAACAGAGTAGCTAGTTCCACCGATCCTTCACATTTATTAACAAAGTTCAAAAGGAGAAAACCACAGCAAATTCCTTGTACTAAGCTTTGCAAATGAATTTTTCTAAGCACACTTCAAGATATGGTTTAATAAAAACAAATATTAGCTTAACACCATGGGAAACTGAAAGGGGTTGCAAACCTTGTTTTCTTCACATGCAGCCTGATCCTGGGCATTAGCACAGGAGAGAAAGACCCATAAATAAGTGCTAATGTAAAAACAAAGTATTTTTCAATGCCTTTATACATGTGTTTGCTTTTCTTGAAAAAATAAATAACCACTTATCTCCAGGATACAACCAAGTCTCCCTATGCCTGCTGTGGTGACAATGTTCCTATCAGATTGCTGTCGCTATGGTCAACTACTGATCTTGGCATTACAAGTTGGCTGGGAAACAAAGCTTTGCCCTTGCACAAGGACTGCAACTTTGCAGGGGTTGGGGGACAGAAGGATAGAAATGCAGAGGGTGAATTCTGGAGCATTAAATCCAGGCAACCTGAAATTACAGAGCATCTTGGGTTAAACTTTAGTGAATTAGGGACTTATCTACAAGGTGGATCTGAGCCAGCAGGTCAGATCTAGCACTCCCATCCAAGACTCCAAAACAAGTCAAAGCCAAAACGTAACTTATTTTCATCTGTGCTATTTTAGCAGTGATGAGATGTATCAAGAGAGTAGGTTAGCACATAGTGTAAGATTTTCCACTTAAACTGCAAACTAGGAGACAAGAGACAGGTGCAGACAGACAACATGTACATGAAAGGAGATAATACCAGCTCGGGTAAGGCTTAGAGTTAATACTTTTTTTTTTTTCTTTCTTTTTTTTTTTTTTTAAGACCGAAAAAAGCAAAGCAATGTCTAAAGTAGTAGACTTGTAAGACAAGCGTGGTTTTGTAGACGCCTGTGAGATGCCCCTCCACTACAAAAAGTAGGCAACAAAAACCAGAGCTCGCTGCAAGATGATCCACTATGGATCCATCTCTCAAAACTGCCTGATGGGGAGTGGTCAGTGCTTGAGGAACATTCCAAGTGATTAAGCTTATTTTATTGAGAAAAATAAAACCAGTAGAAGTGGTACAAAAAAGTAGCAGTAAGGACAGAATGCAGAATCACTTATAGTTTGGAACAGGACTTCAGTGAGGAGCAGTGATGGATCCTGTTTGGCCACTCCTCATGCTGAGCCGATAACCTCTGCAGGAGTGCCAGGCAATGACCTGGGCGTGGGGCTTTTTTAGCAACCTCAGCAGAACCCATTGAATGGTGCGTCCTTGGTTACAGCCCGGACGCAAGGCTTTCTGAGGGTGTGCTTGAAGATGATACAGAGGTTATAAGTATTAGCAAGGGTCAGGAGGGTGGCAGTTTGTACAGACGTTGAAAAAGGAGACAAGAAAAACTTAGGAGAGACAGGAGAAGAGCTCTGTTCCAGTTAATTTATAGAAAGTCTGAGTTGTAATTTTTTTATTTTTTTTTAAAGCAAAAAGAAAATCTGAGAGCAAAAATATTGGTTGGCCAAAGGAGATATAGGTACCATAAAGGAGCAGTGAATCTGTTTAATTATTTGTAGAAAGGTTATGTCTGAACTAATGTTTGTGGAAATTTCTGAGAGAGATATAATGAAGATGTTCCTGGGCAGAGCCCAAAGATGTGACACTGAGGAACGCAGTTTGGTGTTCATAGTGGTCATGGGAGGACAATTGGACTAGATGATCTTAATGGTCTTTTCCAACCTTAATGATCCCACGATTGTACGATCCTCTGTGCAAAGGAAGTTGAGGAAGACCCAAAATGCAGGAGAGGCAGGAAGCAAGGAGAGCAGGGCAGGACAGAGCTGGGGAGGTGACCCCAAGAAGAACCACCCAGCTGCTGGCACTGTGCGTGGCCAGAAGTGCCAAGCAGCATGAGGATGGCTCTTTTCGGGGGAAAAAAAAGATTATATCAGAAGAGAGTTGTAAGAATATAGAACTATTTCTATATGTTCGTAAGGCTATTTAAAAGAAAGTCCTTCCCCTTGTAAATTAATTTTTAAAGTCAGCACCTTCTGTAGTGATACCATGTAATGATTAACCACCTGTAGGCCCCTAATTAGGGGGCCTTTATTCAAGCATCTCCCACAAACATCTGTAGCAATTCTGTCACCAACATTACCATGATCTCCTTCTGTGCCACTGCCCTTTGCAGGATCACTCATTATAGTCTACCTGGGACAAGCCAGTGAAACCAACCATAACTCCAGTTATTCATTTTCTCAGTATACAGCAGAGCTATGCACATAGAACACTTTACACCTGTATTCACAATAGAGTTCCTCCAAAGCTTCATCTACCCAGCCTAGAGTTTCCAACATAGCATAAGGTGCATTTTCCCTTTCCCTCCTGCAGGGTTAGGCACAGCTGTGATGAATGGCAAAGCTGCTGCCCAAAGGTAGCTGTGCTTCACTGCATAGCCTGCAGAACGGCCACGCCAGGAGGGTTAATGACAGCTCACACTGCAAAGAGGTAGCTACATAAAAACAGAGCCCCACTGCAAATATTTTGTGGCCACGTAGTATTTCCATGGACTACAAATCAATGTAAAACATGTTTTCTTCAAGGGGCCTCATATAGACTGTGTTTTTAAAATGCATTCCCTCTGCTAAATATAAATCAGTAAGAGTTTTTGTTCTTCCAAAAGATTAACTAGCCTCAGTATTTTGGGATCTAATTCTGGAATACTTGAAGATGTGCCAGCTGTCTCTTCCAATTTAAATAGTTTAATGGAAAGTTTATCCTGGGCACATTTTCCATGTACGGTATAATAGCTTGGAAGTCCGAATATTAAGAGTTCACCACAAAAAGTAGTAATCTGTCAAGGTTCAACTTCATATATTTCTCAGGACAAGGAGGAAGGTGGGAACAATGGAGACCAGGCATAAGACAAACCTAAAAGTGGTTGCAACAATAACATGGACCTGCAGAACTACAATCTAAAAGAGTAGAATATGGACAAATCTACCAAACAGTGCAAAGAAAATACAAGTTAGAGAAGCTTCTGTTCTGAACTCAGGCCCTGGGGTTACCACTGAAGCATACCTATGAGAAATCAAGGATGTGTTTCTAAGACTCAGCATCTAAGTGGAGTTAAGCCCATAGCAGACCATTCATACTGCATATTTATAATACAGCGAGCTATAGCAGGATGCTTTTCTTAATTCAGTCCCTCTGTCACCAACAAAAAGAGATAGGGTGTTAAGAGGATAATGATGAACACCTCTGAATCACGCTTCTTGTCTGCACAGAGCACTGGGAGAGCATCCTCCAGCTGACTGCCTCTTATCTCTTAGCTCCGCTCCCTAACCAGAGAGCACTTCTCACTGCGAACAACAGAAGTCCCAGACTGGATACACCTTCCTACCATGCTCTCTACAAAAAATGTGGCTCTGTTGAGTATCCCCATAATAAAGCAAGTGAACAATACACTGGAATAGTACAGGCTCCCCAGTACAGGGCAGAAAGCATGAATCTCTCAGCAGACACAGCATCTGCAGGAAGGTGGTATGGGTGCTGGGCATTTAGAGCTTGTATCCATAGCTGCAGGGCAGAGAACAAAGGCTGCTGGATGGATGCCTCTAGAAAGACCCAGGAAAATGCTCCAGGACAGGGACAGCATTACTAACCTCCAGGGAAACACTACATTTGCACTAAGTGAAATATTCCCAAGGTTACAGTGATTTAACTCTCATACTACCACTTCCCCAAAGCCACAAAACATTCAGAGACCAGTGTGCTAGAGCTCAGATCACAGCAATCAGAAAACAGCTCTTGCAGCCTCAAGAGCACACAGGTTCAACCACACCAGAGATTAACCACCTTAACATCCCTTGTGCCACTCCAAATACCCATCCTTGGGCACAGCAGGGGTACACCCATCACCAAGTTCATGTGCTCCTGCCTTACAGCAGCATATATGAACAAGACATTAACATTCCTTACAATTCAGAAATGCTGACAACTTTGGATCGAAACAGTGAAATTTCCAGTGGCTTTGCTGTCTCTTCCGCATTTTGCTGCTTGAATTTATTGCAAATGTCGTGTGTGGATGGCTTCACTTTAATTTAGTATCTGGTTGGTCAGGATATATAACCCAGAGCCTGTTCTTTTACTTCTCTTCTTACCCAGCTGGACAGCGTAGATTATGTTTATCATTCACTACCACATACCATGAAGTTTTAAGCCGTAATGCTGTTTCTAAAGAATCTCAGGAAGCAGTTTTTCTTCCTATACATGACATTTACATTTGGAGCGTGCCATTTTTCCTAATATAAACCATCCATTTAGATTCACTTTGTGGTACCATAAAGTTGGGTCATTTTGTGTTAGTCTTCTTTAAAAATGCAATGCTTGGGTCTTATTTATTTCATGCTCTTCCTTCTAAAGTTCACTGCCACTGTTATTTGCAGGGCCTCTTGACAGCACACCTGCTGGAAGCAGCTCCTTACCCCATCCATATTTAAAACTTAACAAGCACTTCTAAAATGTTGTGATTATTTTTCCAAACCCAAACAATGCTTTGCAAAAGGCTCCTCTCTCACTGTTCTCAAAGGTTTAAGCACATCTCCTTCCCTTACTGGTGGCTGCCTGCAAGGATGTGTCCAAACCCAGGAGCAGTGCTTCCCTTCCTGCACGGCTGCCAGGGTTGCACACAGCAAGATGATGGCACAGCCAAAGGATAGTGCTCAGCTCTACAAGCTTCAAATCATAAAGGTTGCAAAGACCGCAGAGATCTAGTCCAACCATCAATCCATCCCCACCACCATGGTCACTAACCATATCCCTCTGTGCCACATCTCCATGTCTCCTGAAAACCTCCAGGGACTCCACCACCTCCCTGGGCAGCCTGTTTTGATAAAATGGAGATCTTCCACCCCCAGCAGATACACCAATAATCTCCTGACTGCTGTCATGACCCTCCAAGCACAGCGACGATCGCCGCATAAACCTTTTGCAAAACCCTTCTGGTGTTGATGTTTTAATCCTCAGATTTTTGCTTTCTGCACATTGGTAGCTGTAGACGTACTGTCATTCAATATGCCTTCTGGTTTCCCTTTTCAGTGCAAGAAATTTGCTCACTTTGTGGTTAGTTGCTGCAGTCTTTTAAAACTGTTTACATCCACAACCATTATCCAGGTATCAAAGACCTTCATCCAAAATAAAGAGCCAAAGCAGTCCTAAAGGGAAGCCCTTTAAACGTGTAATTACTGAGGGTCTTCTGGTTTCTTCACTGACAAAGAGAAATTGCACTTGAATTTTTGGTTTTGACATACACAGCCTAACTCACCCCAGAAGATACTGATCCCAGAGGATTTTTTCCCCCAATTACATTTGGCAGCACGTAAACCCTTAAGGAATGGAGTTATTAGATCTAACAGATTAGCAGGTACATGAAAATGTGACTCTACTATTTGGTCATGTTTAACCACCTCATAAATCTCTCAGAATGACAGGAGCAATGTACTTCCTTGAATTCTTCCTCCACCATTTCCCTACTGAAATCCTCATTTCTCCTCTCCTACCTCTCTCTCCAGGAGAGCTCAGACCACACAAACTTTGTCTCTGCTTGCTTTGCCATCCTTTCTTCTCCAAAATCAGATGCACTAGCCAGCATATACAATTAAAATATTATTTTTCCAGGCAAATAATTTGAGTGCTGCTGCAGCAAAACAGGAGAAAGGGCAACATTTTTCCCCTTACACAAGAATTTGGCCATCCGCTGGTGTATTCCTCCATTAATCTTCACATTCTGTATCAAAGGGAGAAGAGGAATCTAAATTACTGACTTCGCCAGTCCCATCTGGCTCTGCAGTACATCACTTGCACCAGTTTAAACACCCCTTCCAGTCATTAACTCTGTTTCTTTTGCATCTGAATCCGGCCCTATGAATTCAAACCTGAAACTTCAATGGCCGGTTAGGGAATAAAGTTACCGTTTATTGTAACGAAGACAAACAGCATCCCTGGCACTAATTCCAAACAAAAAGCATGAAGAATATTCCATCATCCTTCCAAGCCATTCCCATGCCAGGCCCATGAAGTTATTACTTAACGCTTTTCTATAAATAGGTGCTGGAGAAGTCCATACAGCAACTTGTTTTTCTTAGCGCCTCCTGCATCAGGTCAGCCAGTAAATGACCAAGAGTGTTAAATCCATATTGCCTGAGGACAAGAGCATTCAGAGAGGAGTTGTGTCTTTCAAAGCAACTCTACCTGCTATCCTTATGCTGAATCTCACACCAGAAGACAGCTGGGAGGTGATTTTAAGAGCACACAGAAGGGCTCCAATCCTCTCAGATTTTGTAGAGGCAAAAACATACTTCAGACTAGAAGTTCAAGGCCTGTTTATTAAAAGCCTTCTCAGAACTCCCATAAAGTGTCATTATTATTTCCTTAGTCCTTGTGTCAACCTCTCACGTCTTTTTGTAGAGAAGGTTACCCCAATATTTACATATAGCTTGAAAGTTTGTTAACATCAACATGCACAAGCTAAGCAGAAGAAAACCTACAATCTTCAGCAACACCGTGAAGATGATTATTTCTAAATAGCTGAAGGAAGAAAGAGGTATAAGAAAAACATGCCAGTTTATAAAAGGAAGGTGATGCTGTTTTCAAATTCATGCAAAAGGAATTTTTGCATAAAAGTGTACTGTTAAGAATGGAAAAAGAAAGAAATGCAATTCAGAGCATTGTTCCCGATGTAGCCACATTCATGGCACGACTGTCTTGAAACTCCTGCAGGAATAAGAAATAATCTTAAAGGAATCAAGGGGCTGTACCCTCTTGTTGTAAAGGCATCTACACTATCACAGAAGGAGCAATTAAGTGCTGAGGCCAATTCATTCATCCATCTTCCTTGCTTTGCATAGCTTGAAAAGTCATGGAAAATCCTTTAGTCATCTTGTCCTGCTAAGGGACATTTCTTCCAACAAAGACCTCTGGATTGTTATTACTTTTTAACAATATAATTGCATCTATTTCTATAAGCCACAACCCTAAACTCTAATTTAATAAGGAGCACACTGCATGTCTAACAGATGCTCCTTCTGCCAGTATATGGATGCAGCTGCTGAACAGGAGTCTGGACCCCCGGACCATGAAGCATTTCCCTGCTTGGTTTTCTTCATTCAGAAGCATATCTCAATGCACAATTTGAACCAACTGCTATACATACAGCATATAGATAAAAACACTATTTGTCATCAAGTTAAGTTGCACAAGTTCAAAATTGCTACCCATCTCTATATTTTCCCAGATTGCACACTCCAAAGTTTCTTTTCTGATGTGCTGAAAGTATTCAAGGTAACTTGCCTGTACTTGTACTTGACTACAGCTACCTACACAATGCCACACACCTCCTCCTGCATCACACGAGTTGAAGAACCAGGCACACACGCCACAGAAATACTGATTTTGCTACATGCAAAAAGACCTATCAGATAAGGTTTGTCCATGAGAGTCCAAGCACAGATTTACTGGAGTACAAGATGAGAAGATGCAAAACTTGTATTGTCATGGACAATACACAAAATGCAAGATACCTATTACCTGTGCTAAATAACTTTTCAATCTCCTTCAAGCATTACCTCTGCACTGGTAAGTCAGAATTGCAATCCGCACGGGATGACCCTCTGGAGTCCCCAGAGAGCAGCTTTGCTGGATGTGGGTGCAGAGAGAGAAGGTCTCTGAAGTTGTGAGATAACTGATAAACAGGTAAAGAGAACGCAGGCAGTCACTTAGATAAAAGGGTAGAAACATCTTCCAGCAAAGTCACTGAGGTTACCTGACCTTTGGTGAAGAGCGTTTTAAGAACTGCAGACATCCCTTGCAGATAGGCTGAATGACTTTCACACCCTTTCACATCCATTTGGAGAACATTCAGATGATATCTCTCTGCATTTTATCCTTGCTACCATGGGAATGGATAGCCTGAAAGCTTTATCCTTTGTATGATAAATGCCAATGCACCACTGCCAAAAAAGGATACAGGGAGCTGGAATCCCTGCGTCTCCATACCCACTTCTAACACCTTAAGCAGAGGCACAGAGATCTGCAATTAGAGCTTGCAGAAATTTGTGTTGATCATCTTAATTACTAAATTTAGCAGGAACTGCTCATTTCTTTGCATCAAGTGAGAACTTTAAGCCCAGATGAAAATCTCACAGTAGGATAGATCTTTTGCAAGCAGAAGCACCCCTGGTGTAGGGAATAAAAACATCTGAGTTCTGTTGTTCTGGCAGGTACTTTGCTAGAGGTGGACCTGACGAACCAAGGGGTGGTCTGTCTTCTTTCCTCAAAACATGAGAGATTTCAGAAATTAATTTACAGCATAATAAAAGATTTTCTAGTGTATCCCAAAGTCAGCCTTGCCCATCTTCCCAGCTAAGCCTGCTAGAAATACCATAAAGTCTAGGAAAATTAGATCTTTTGCAGGCAGTAACCATGCAAATTCCAAGCCACAGAATATAGAGACATGATATCTAGACACTGAATCAACTACCCTTGCTCAAGCAATAGAGCACTGGGCTGGACAGAAGGGAGTCTGTCCAGAAACCCTGTCACAGCCATGCCACTTGATCAAGGTCTCTTCAGCCAATTTTGCAGAGCCTCTGAAGAACAGAGGGATTGAAATTAGAAGAGCAGCAACTCCCACCATGTGAGAGGGACCATCATTCACCAGGACTCCCAGAACTGCATTCCCTCTAAGCATATAGCTTCACTTAGAATTGAAATAGAAGACGACAACCCCTTTCTGGGGTCTCTTTCCCTTTGGAATTGAAAAATCAAAGGGCAGTATTGAACTAGTTCAGGATAGGCAGAAAATAAATTGAGCAATTTTCCTTTTCCAAGCTGCATGGAATTTACAGCATCGATAATGTCTTTGTGAAAGTAATTAGATTCTTAAGGCTCTATTTTATATTTGATAATATGAATCTGGTGTGCAAAGACATAAGTTGTTTTGACCTGGGATGCTTCAGTACATTATGGGCACCCTTATATTTCTATCTTCCACAGATTTTTTTTGTTTTCCTTTTTTATTTTAATCTCAGTGTCCTTGCAAGATGCTATTTTTTAACCTTTGAAAATACCAATTCTTAACAATCTCCGTGTCTCCTGTCAGTCACCCAAGAGAAAATTAAGTTGCCCTAGAGAAAAGTAAGGTTCCATTTCAAGTAATTTTAGTTGAGCAAGTGAATATTGGAGATATACAAAGTAGAGCTCAAGTTGTAGCTTCCAAAAATTTCCTCCCAAAAGCCTTTTCCTTAAAGTCCAGGATTTATTCCCTTCCTAAACCATATGCCCAATGCCCTTGTCACCAAGCTGCCATTTGGCCAGTTCTCTAACATTTAGCTTTTCCAAACAAACAAAAAAAAAAAATTATGAAGACTTTCTCCTTAGGCAAAATATGTTTACCAGAAGAGATTTTCTTCACTTTAAGGCAGCAACCAACCCAAAGCGCGCATCGCATTTACGCCAGAACTGTGACAAATGCCTGTTGAGCTGCAGCACTTAAACCACTTGCATTTTAAACAGCAGTTTGTCAAGTGATGTTAATTATTTGGGAGGTCTATGCTCCTAGAAACATAAACATTTCTTTTTATACTGATCACATTTTTTTTCCATGCGGTGCTTCCAGCAGAGACTGAAATTAAAATGGTTTCTGTGTTCTATGGTGTGGTTTATGGCTCAATTTCCCAGCAAATAGAGGGTAGCATTGCACTGGGGCTCTACACAACACCTTCCCATCGTTCCTTGACTGTTGGAAACCTCTCAATAGGCGGGAGAGCTCTTCCAGGCTCTAACGCACTCCCTCTCCTTGAGGCTACACAGCTTTCTCGTGGCTGACAGCACAGATCTGGGACTCACAACAGCCTGCAGAGCACCTGAACTTTGCAAAGCAAGCAAAGGGCTTGGTTAGCTGGGAAACACCACAGGGAACAGAAGAATAGGCTCTCACTGGAGGCTTGGTCAAAGCAAGCCTTCACTCCTGCCAAGGTGCAACTCAAACATGAGCACCTGCTGCCCTCAAAACACCAACTGAAGGGTGCTTCCCCCACACCACACCAAGACTGACTAGTTTTGAGTGGTACCCACTGCCTTCATGCAATCACAAGAAGAAAACCAGAGCAAAACATGCAGTCAGACTACAACTGATGCTCTCAGAAAGCAACCAAGCAGTCTGCATGTCAGTGTTGGGAACTGCCCAGGGCTCTGTGTGCTTTGATCCATAATGATTTCTTTTCTAAAGTAGTCAAAGATGGGAACAGTTTCTGTTACCTCACTGAAATTTATGAAGAGGTCACTGAACATCTTTCTCATTTGGTCAAGTGCAGGGTCCATTCTCTTCTCCAGACTTCATCAACAAAGCCTGCTGCTAGCAGTGTAGTGCCCAAGGGCTACAGCTACAGCAGTGTGTTTGCAGGTCGCATCACTCTGACCAGCCTCTGGGCAGGACTGCTGCATGAGGGACACCACGATCTGCAAGGTAGGACAACTGAAACCCTAGGCACCCTGCATTACTTGACCTCTAATGCTTCCCCTCTGTATTAGCATATATCCTTTTCTGACTACATGAGTAAATGCAAAACAAACCACAAAAAAAGGAGCTGATTTTTATAGCAAGGAGCCTTGGTTTATCCCAAGGGCTTGAGGAAAAGGGCAAGAACTCCAGATTTCTGCCAACACTGGCTGTTGCAGGGGAAGAAAGCAGGATTACACCATTTACATTCTGCATCACATTCATTAATGTATGTTGCTTTTATTATGTCCAACTCCCCTCCCTACCCTCCCCCCCTTTCCTTCTTTTTTTATTACTACATTTTTTTCTTTAAGATAAAAGTGCTATCAACCTTTACAATGGGAAATATATACTCAGGCATCTGATAAATTACAATGGCTCTGTCTGCATTCCCACTCCGTTGCTGGGCTGCCGGACCCACAGTGAATCCCAGATAAACCAAAGGACTCTTCTTCCTAGACCCACCAATTGCAGTCATCTTGAATGTTATTTTTAATGCCAACAAAGTAAAGTATCCCCTCAAGACACAATCAAGGACAGAGTCAAGGAACAGAAATATCACTGAAGCCATCTTGACAAGAGCTACAGAGGAGAAGGCTCTGACTCATCTCAGACCAGCTTCACTCAGATAAATATGTCTTCAAAGAAAAATACTGTAATTTAGAGAGGGATAGATGGGAAGAACAACAAACAGACAGCAACACTAATAGGGATCAACCCTACAGCAAAATACCGTCAGACACAGGACTGCAGCATATGCTCTGATCACGGGCACATGGACCATGAGGCTGGCAGGCACGCTCCTTGTTCAGCCTCTGGGAGATGAGATCTCTCCTGACCTCCAGCTCCACTCCCTGCTGCACCATGATTGTAAATCAGTAAATTCCTACTGATTCCCAAGGGCAATCCATCAGGATCAATTCCTTGCTTTGCCCTCACTTTTCAAGAAGCTCCCTTTTCTTCTATGATTAATCTTTTTTAGACTGATCTCAATTCTACCCTCAGCATGTATGGACATTAATGTAAAATTCTTTAATAAAAAAGAAAGCAGGCCTGTCAATGTTGAGACCACATGGCTAGAGACCACCTCCTCTTAACTCCTCCTAGATGCTAGCAATGGCAATTGGATTTGTTCCACAAACCTATTTTATACCGTCAACAATATGTTTCTTCTGGTTCTGGAAACATTTGTTCGGATTAAGCATGAAGATGATTCCCTGGGACTCATCAGAGGATCCAACAAACCCTTATGAAGGGACACCTGCTACCTCTAAATTAATTGAATGATAACTAAACATACCATCCATAATTCTCAACGGAAGAGAAATAAGGAACAAGTGAAGACAGATCAGAACAGCTCCCTGTAGAGGAGGGCGAGGACCACTCAAAGAGGAGACAAATAAGACAACCAAATCTGAAAAATAACACAAAACATTCAGTCCCTCGGTCCCCTCAGCATCAAAGAGGATATGGAAAAAAGAACAGGGATAGTGCCAGGAAAGCAAAAGATTAAACTATGAACTGGGATGCTCTTTGCTCACAACACTTACACTGAGACCCCTAGAGTCAAATAATGCCACAGCTAATGAAGAAGAAGTCATCTGCCTTTCACAATAGAGTTTTCAAGTATAAATGTGATTACCCATACAATCCCTGTATACCTCATCTGAAAAGTTGTCAGCAGTCACTACTGTCAGCCACCTAAGGACATTCGAAGGTGACCCACAGGTCAGAGGCACAAACTGAAATAATCTCTGGGAGCCCCACTTTTAGCAAATGCCAGCACTACTTTGGCACTCTGCCCAGGGTCTTCTGCACCAGTTAATCCAAGCCTGAGCAGGATTAACTTCCCATACGCACACATACTCATTTGCTTTCAGAGCTAGATACCAATCTTGCTGAAAGCAGAGCGACCTTAGAGCCTCGTCTCCCCATCTCATCTTGGTTCTCAGTGAGTGACTGCCTGCAGAATATGGGAAATGTTAACCCCCTAGTGTGGGTGAAGCAATTTTCAATCACTCCACGTATGGAAGCTAGGTAAGATACCTCAGAATCAGAATAATGCAAAGTAAAATTAACTTGTAAAGAAATCTCACTAAACTGGTGCTGTCAGATTGTTGGTCTTAACATTTCTTATTTCTTCTGGGATATTTTACAGTTTTAATCAGATCAAAGAAGTCAGAAATTATTTAATCTGAAGGTGTGTACAATGGTGTGTGCTAGAGTACAATTCTGTTGGGCAGTATTAACTGCAAGGGTGAAATGCAGCATTTGGCAAGGTTGTTGCAGAATAGACAAGGAACACACAAAGTGGAAATACAGCATGGGGCTGATTCAGCACTTGCCTATAGATATACCATTCACTACCCTACAAAGCATTAAGAGAAAGCTAAAAATAGAGCTCCATTGTGCAAAGAAGGAATAAATGAAGTTGCACACCACAGCTATTTTTCACTCAGTAAACGACCTCCAGCTTCTACTGTTCCCCAAAGCCCTACAGCAGCAACTCAGCAGCTCATTGGGGCTGGAGGCTCTCAGCCAACCCCAAATATCCCAAACCTCCCGGTGACACCTGTGAGTGAGTCCCACAGCCTGCTCTCCATGGGAACAAAATGCAGAGGAAGGACAGCACCAGCACTTCACACCTGCTGCGCACAGGAATAAATCAGCAGCCAAGCGCAGGAAAAGACTGCAGCAAACAAGATGCCAATGAAATTGGAAATGAACCCAAGTAGCTGCCCAAAAGTCTTTACCACCATGTAGTGCAGACGGAGAGCTGCTATGCCACTACTCCTGCTTCTTTCTGCCTCCTGCTACTCAACCACACAGCCATGCAGCACACCAGCACTTACATAGGTAAGGGGAAATTCTGGCCATACGTAATGCTTACACCTGTATATACATCCCACAAAGACAGGAGTCATTATTTTTATTGTATCCTCAGGCTACAGAGCATCGTCCACTTAAGAAGCTTAAAAACTCAGCTGTTCAAGCCAAAAGTCACATCTGTCAGTCACTGCTGCTTCCCAGGCTAAAAAACTGATGCATTCTCACCAGGGACTTCTTTGCAATTACGCTGACGCCATACAATTACAGTTTGGGAAATGTGACACAAGATACCTTTTTTCTGCTCCTTGTAAAAATTATTCCGCTGCAAATCACTGATGTGCGCCCATGACATGAGAGTAATTAAAACAAAAATAAGACAAAGCCCTGCAATGAGGGACTTATTAGCAACTGTGACTTGTAGGAGGGAAGGTTATTGAGCAAATGTGCATGCAGCAGACACATCCCCTGCACATGAATTAATGCACTGTGTACACTCCAGCTAGTCAAAAGCCCTCTGAAGAGATACGGACGCGTTCATCGCTAACCTCCGCACGTAGCCACGCACTGAACCCTCTCCAGCACAGCGCAGCAGCTTCGCTGGCTGAAGCCTGACTTTTTGTCTGCTCTGTTCCAAGTGAATAATAAAAATACATTTAAAATAATCATAAAAAAAAAAATACTCAAGATGTTTTTTCTCAGACAAAACATTGGATTTGATCCCCTAAAAATGAATGCAAATAGCATCTCACTCACAGCCATCAAGAGGAATTAAAAACTAAAGCAGCAGGTGACAGTTGAACCAAATGCGTAAGAACGTACTTGTTTGGAGGTATGCATCCATCAGAGATGTTTTATGCACGATTATTAACAAGTAGTTGAATATAAATATTTAGACAAGTCCGCCTATGTTGTAGGAATGCTATAGCACACAGCCAGTCTTGAAGAAACTCGCCTCAGATGAACCACGAGCAATCATATTAACATTTCCTGTTTAAAATATTACTAACGTAAACACCACATGTATAGATGTTCCCTTTTGCATGGACTGTAAACATCCTGTCCATCACGACTGCGTTACCATTGGACTTCCTATTTCAACTTTTCTCCTTTTTGCACAGAGAACACTGGAAAGCACGCCAAGGACTTGCGTGCATGGGGTGGGAAGGGAGAAGAGGAGCAGAGACCATCACGGTGCCATGGAGAATATGGGCACGTGGACAGAGATTGCATGAGGGCACTTGGGCAACGCACATCGCTTCACGGAGAAGAAGGAATGAATAGCTCCTGTGTGCCAACACACAAAGCCATAAGACGTCTCCTTTCAAATGTCCCACAGCTGTTAAACACCACCACGTTGCTCTGATGCTTTTCGAAGGAGCACCACCCTCACAGCCCAGTTCTGGAGCCCAGCTCTCAATTCACTTTTTCCAACCCAACCAAAGTGAGAGTAGACAACCAGGGGCAGTCAGGCCCCTGTGCACCATGCCAGGCTTGGGAGCTGTGCCCATCCCAGTAGGAGTCTCCAGCAGCCGGCAAGGCAGCTTTGCCCTATCCCAGCTGATTTTCAGCTGAGTTAAATGATTCAGGTGCCCCTGAAAATCCCAGCCCGCTCTTTCAGCACGGAGACGGCACTGGAAATATCTGAAAGCAGCAGATTTGTACTTTACCCGTGGTTTCTAAAAGCAAGGGGCGTTAACCCCCAAGGCTGCTCACAGAGCTCCTTTCGGTATCATTACGTTCAGTTTCATTTATTCTTCCGAGAAACTGATATGTTTCGGTTCTCTTTCCCCAGCATATCTGAAAACAGAAACGTTCAACAGAAAGATGGAACTGCAGGAATGGCAGCCACAGACGAACCACAAGTGCAGATGTAGTCTATTTTCATTACATGTCCTTTGGTGGATGACTTCTTCCTATTTTTAAATATAACACACACCCACGTTTCAAAAGACTTGCGCTACACTCAGCAGCGTATCACCTCTCATTACAACGCTGCCTGTAGCCCCTCTGTCCACAGAGGGAAATTCAGCAGAGTTAATTACCCGTGTCTCCTCATTACTTTGCATCTCCCAAGAAAATAAAAAATAAGGAGAGCTGCGCTGGCGGGCGGAGCAGCACCGTAAGGCAGAAGTCGCAGGCTCAGTGGGCAGCAGAAAGCCCTGGCAGGAATGCCAGGTCCCTGGCACACACGGAGCTGCTGCTCCTTCCCAGCCAGGTTTCTCAAGTTCATTCAAATGCCACTTCAAAAGGGAAATGGAACCTACAACAGCCAGAGCTGCTTGTTTTGGGCTGGGGTTTTTTTGTTTGTTTGTTTGCTTTTTTGTAAACGTTGACCCAACAGCACTCACATTCTGCATTTGACGTGTACACTGCGACATTATAGAAGAAATAAGGTCAGATTGTGGGTGACACTTCAGAACACAGACGATGAGCAAATTACAATCTCACTCGAGACATGCTGTTAGAAAAGTCATCTGCTTCCTAACTCTGTCCGTTTGTTCCTTAAACTGCAGAGTTCGTGTTTTTCACCCAGTCCAACAAAAATTGGGACTGGGACGGGAACACTCACAGCCTCAGCATATACCTCTCACACCTCTGCTCAAAGGAAGCACACGAGCAGCTCCAAGCCCACACAACACGATCTGCCCGTTTCCCATCCCTATTTACTATAGCAACGAGGAAGTTTCTCTGACAGCCCGTTCCCCCCGCACGGAACGTGCAGCTCACCGGCTGTGTCCCGAGGTGAGCAGAACACTGCGGAGCAGACGGCACGTTTAACGAGGGCAGGATTCTCACCGAAATATTTATGGCATGAGATCTGCGCGGCCACGGCCTCACGTTGCCTATAGCTCCGGATTTTGCTGTAGCATCGCGCCGGGCGCTCTGCCCCCCCTCCCTACACGGCTTCACGTTACCTAGCAAAGCAGGCAGGCTCCATGGCTCAGCACAGCACACGGAGTAGTTCAAACCAGCGTTCGTTCCACGCTGCATCAACGCAGTATAGAAATGAATGGATACTACGGAGCGGCTGAAGGGAAGGAGACGCAAGGTGACCGCTTCCAAAGCCTCCAAGTTCCCCTTCGGCAACCTTCATTCCCCGCTGGAAGCTGGCACACACCGCACGCATCTCCTCCATCGCACCCCTGCCCCTCACCTTCCCAGTCGCAGCGCTCACCGTGCAGCGGCCCGCGGGTCACCTGGCCCCCCATAGCCGCCCTTTCAGGCACCGCCGGCGCTCATCGCTCCGCAGCCCCCGGCCCCGCTGCCCCTCGCCGGCTGCCTCCACCCACTCGCGGCCCTCCCGCACCGGCGCTGGGAGCTGTCACGTTTATTTACATAAGAAGGAGGAGACTTCGCGTCTTCCTGAAATAGCTGCCGACGCTTCGGGGATGCGGCGTTCCCCCCCCTCCCCCCGCTGCCCCCAGCATCCCATATTGCGCTCCCAAAACCGGAGCCACGGAGGTGGCCGTGGTACCCGGCAGCGCTCAGAACAAAGCCCGAGGCGCTGCCAACTTCACTCACCGCGTTCAGAACTTATTTATAAACAGCCAACGGATTTGGGCATTGAAAACCACTTTGGGATCCCAATGCGGAGCCTCGGAATGAATTGGAAAGGCAAAAATTAAAATAAAATAAAATAGGTGGAAAAAAATTATTACCAGACATCACTGCACCAGAGTCTTCGAATGGCCTCTGCTGGTTAATTATTAGTTATTTAATAGCAAAGGAGTACTTGAAATGCAGACTGGTTCACCACGGACTGGAATAATAAAAACATTATCCCCATCAACTCCTTGGTGTGAGGTTTGCACGCTCAGCCCAGTGCCTATACTGCAGCTCATTACCTCTGCTGGCAGAAAGCAGCACCAGAAGCAGGGAATGGGGGTGCCAGGGTAGTGGGGAGATGCATATGGTCCTGCTCCCCTTCCCCCATGCAGGAGCCGGCTCTCTCCTCTCTGTCTCCAACCCCACACGTGCACCACCTCCCTTGCATCTCTCCTGTCTACTGCTGTAAGGGTACATGAGCACAGTGGGCACCATGCTGCCACAGCCAGCCATGGTGCATCCAAGCTGGCTTATTTAAAAGTAATTCATGCAGCTTATTGCTATGCTACAGTCATTCCTCATTCTGCAAAGGAGTGGGACTCAAACTTGCAAAGCCACAAGCCCAGTTCTGCCTCCCACCCCTTACCACAGTGCTGGGCAAAGCCTGCCATCCCACTGCCTTCGCTCTCCTACTGGGATAACGGGAAGTTAGATTATTGCTCAGGATGGCTGGGTAAGAGGAGAAAAAAAAAGAAAAAAAAAAAAAGAAGCAATGCAAAAAAGCTCAAGCTGGAGAAGCACAGTCAGGGTGTTTGCACTAACGCCGCGTGCGTGAGAAAAGCTGTGCCAAGCATTTCGAACCTGCCAGAGGAGCATCCCCAGCAGCAGCAGGCACCGCCAGCGCCCGGCTCCCTCTGCCCCGCCGAGGAGACTCGCACCCGCAGCCAAGCAGCAGCGTTCCCCGGGATGAGCAGCACTCAGCTCCTCCCTGCCCAAACTCACACTCTGCAGAGCTTACGGCAGCTTCTTGGCAGAAGACTTGGGTGTTATTTTTTTCCCTCTTTTTATTCTTCCCCTCCTGGACAATGCTGCATTTACAGCAGCAGCGGTGCAGCGCGAGGACGTGTCCCCAGGAGCACCGCAGCGTGGCCCATGCATCCCAGCTGGCACAGGGCAGCACCTGGGTCACACTGACCCAGTGCCTCTCACTGACAGCAAAGCGAATGATGAGTACTAACACCTTAAACCACTGTGTTTCACCCCAAGGAATTAAGATTTACTCCACTCTCCCACCCCAAATTTTCTCCCTTGCTTGCTCAGCTCTGCTTTCCATCCTTACCTTAATCTTGCTGCAGCTCTGTGAATAATTGAGTTTTTGGTTCACTGCCTCAACCAAGAGATTGCTAGAAAAAAAAATATCATTTTGCGTTGGCCCAAAACTGAATGCTTTGTGCGTCTCACTGAACAAAATGTTTCTTTAACTCAAAAATGAAGCATTTTTAAGAGTTATTTTTACCTCTTTTTTTTTTTTTTCCAAGTTACGGTCATTGAATCCAGCTCTGAAATGATGTCTTAAAAAAAAACATTAAGCATTTTGTTCTATGTACAGCAAAAGGAAAAAAATGAGCCGTTATCATTTCAGATTATTTTACTGTTTGTAACTTATTGACTTTATTTGTTTATATGGGATGGTGGGAGGGTGGGGAGGGCAGGCTGCCAGAATGAGTCATCCTGCTTGGCAGAAAATTATAAACAATTTCAGTTGATTGAAAAATTGCCTTAAAATAGTACCCCTCCTTCCCAACATCCCCATAGAACCAGCGAAGTGCAGTGGTCTGCCCCCTGTGCAATGCTAACTCCTCAAGGATTATTTGCCATACAGCAAAGCTTTCTCCTACAGCAATTGGCAGCCTGATCCAGTGCTTAGCAACCCTGCCCATGGCAGGGGGTTTAGAGCTCGATGATCTTTAAGGTCCCTTCCAGCCTAAGCCATTCTATGATTCTGTACCTCATACTGGAACTTCTCTGACCTGGGCCTATCACCTCCATGCCCCTTTCAGACTTCGCCCTTTTCCAAATTTCTCTTCGTTCTTCCATGTTTCTGATTTTTCTCTAGATGTTGGGGGGAGAGGAGGGGGAAGAACAAAAACAACTCTATCTACATCCCTACTCCCATTTTCCAATTCTCCACGTTGATAACCTCTAGGTCCCTTTAGGTTATTTCTCTGCCCTTGACAATATCGGCAAGAACTCCCATTGTGACATCAAGTATTGAAAAAAAATATATACATTATCACCACTTGTGCTCCCTTCTGACAAATTATTGTCAGAGATATTAAGGTGTGACCCAACAGAAACCTAGCTCCCAAATCTACTCCTGTTCATGAACAGCATCCAGCAAGTTAAGTCCAAGCAGCATCACTGACCCAAGCAAGAACCTACTGCAGGAGTGTGCTTTGAGGCAGTATCTGACCTTGCTAAATATATTTATTAACTAGAAGATTAGAATGCTGAGGCTGCAAAGGACACAGTCATCAGGATGCCTCTTTGGACTGAAGCCTTGGATAGTTCTGATTCAGCCTTGAGCAGACCATGAGGCACCTCTCCCACAATCTTGGGATTGTGGGAGTCCCAAGATCCCTGGGCATTGGGCAGTGTTTTGGGGTATGGAAGATGAGACAGACTCGTTGCCTTTCTTCACAGCAAGGCAGGAGCAGGCTGGCAGTCAGCAAGGAGGACATCAGGGACCCATAAATGTCTGGGAAATACATCCCAAGATAGTTGTGATGTCTGATGTCCTCTGCCCGTGTGGACAAAAAAAAAAAGTGGGCAGATGTGGCATTGAGTGACATGGTTTAGTGGCCATGATGGCTGGACTAGATGATCTTTATGGTTTTTTTCCAACCTTACTGGTTCTATGAACTGCCCTCTTCCTTTGCGCTCATCACTTTCCTCAGCCTGTCCCTCTCTCAATAGGATTTTATCTACTTTAAAGCATTTCACCACAATGTGGTCTGAATCTTCCCCAAAAATTACTGTAGGAGAAAGTAGGAAACTGTGGAAATCAATCAGATGTTTGCCTGGGGCAGAGAACATTCTCTTAATGACTTTAGTGTTTAAGAAGCTGTCATCAATTTTGCTACTACCACGTGCCCTCAGCTTTACGGTAACAAATCAATTGACTGAAAGTTGCCCTTCTTCACTCAATACAGTATCTCTCAACAAGCAGCTACAGACCAAGGGAGATGGGAGAATTCAGAGGACCATATTCTCAGGTCTTTTTTCAGCATAAGCCTCAGACTGCTGCTAGGGCAGAGAGCTCACCTGTACAGGAATCAGGCTTCCTTCAGAAACCTCAGCCACTGTAACTCAAGGTAAAGTGATGTTCTCAACAGCAAGGCATCCAAGACAACATGTATCACCAGCAAGCATTAGTGCACAAAGAACAGTGACCAGAGCTGGGATATTTTATATTCTAATCACCCTTTTAACTTGAATTTATTGCTATTAATAAAGGGGTCTTTGAAAGCAGAGATGCACCTTTGGACTATTCTTTGTGTGAAACACAATGATACAGATACCAACCTAGCAAAAGGAATGCTGATTAGCTGATGCTTACATGCAGCCATTTGAGAATGCAATGAGCTATGTAATTAAAGTATTACTCTGGATGAAAACCCCAATCTCAATACTCAAGTCAAAGGACATTCAAAATCCTAGCTGAAATCCTTAAAAATCAAGACCACCATTTCTAAATCCAGCACAGTGACCACTAACCCAAGTGCTTGGGTACCCCAGGGCAGATTGCTGCAGCACAGCAGGATGGATGATTTAGGGGCAGGAAAGCCTGTAGGCTGACCATCTCCCTCACACTTGCACTCAGTGTAAGTAAGACATCAGTGCTGTTCACTTTGGTGACAGGAACCACAGCGACACAGCGGTAAAGGCTGTCGCTCAGGAGGGCAATGAAGACATCAGTGAGGTATTTGAGTGGATGTCCAGGATGTAGGCTGGTTCAGTGAAGGAGACACAGCGACAGGACTGCTCAGCTGAGCCCTGCCTGCTCAGTGCTTTATCTCAATCCCTGTGCAACCACTTACAGGAGCAGCAGAAGGGAAGACTGCTAGCAAGAAGCACAGGGCAGAGCAGCAAGAAGGATTTCCAAGGCAAGGAACTGAGCAAACCCAGACTGCTTGCACAGCATCTTTCCGTCAGCATGCAAATGCTCTTAAGTTCCCACTGGATGCAGTTTTTCTCTTCAAGGGCATAAGTGTTCCCCTCCTTACACAGTTTTGAGCTACCAAAAGATAATGCAGTTCAGAAATTCTGACCGAGTAACACCAGGTAGCAGAGGCTAGAAATGATAAAATTCAATGTAAGACATAATTTGCCATAAAGCACTGTGTTGGGCTAAGCAGCATTTCTGAGCAGAACTTCTAGACAATATAAAAAAGCTGCGTGAGCTCCAGGGCAACATCACCTGGAATCCACCAAAAGCCCACACTGAGGGAAAACATCATGGTGTATGTGACAATGCCTGCATTTTCAAATGTCCTCATGTCTAATTACATGAGAAATTAAAATTAACACAACATTTCGCAATGAGAGCATGAGGCTCTCTCTTCATGCACAATGCTTTTTCAAAAGCATTTTAGACCTATCAAGGTGTAAGGAAATAAGAAGATAAAGCAAGCACCTCACCGGAAGAAACGCACTAATCTAAGAAAGCAAAGAGATGTTGGTTTTGTACCACTCACCTAATGAAACTGACATTTGCTTTAAGATCAAGTGCAAGAAGCCTGTTTTCTTTTAGTTAAAAAATCTTTGCTCGACAGTAGAACCGGAGTCCCACTTGAATATCCTCCTTTTGACTCTGCCTGCAGGCAGAATAATGACAGCAATGCAGGACTGAGAAGTGTTATTTCAGGCTCAGTTTTATGGCTATTAAACATTTGGAAACCCAGAGCAGCATCATTCCATGTGACATGGCACTGTAATAGTTTAGTGAAAAAAACAGTATTGTTCCACTCGGATCTACAGAGAACACTTGTGCAGTATATATATATATATACATACACACACACCTTTGTATTATATAAAGTAGCTCAATCATACTTTATTACAGACAACAGCCAAACCCTACACTGAAAAATGAAATTACCAGCAAAAGTCATAGCGCTTTTATGGGACAAGCTGAGCAAACAACACATCTGTTTTCACAACACGCCTGGAAGAGGTGTTGCCTCTGTCCAAGCTAGAAAAGCGTGTTCTGATTTTTGCATATTGTAAAGAAATCAGAAAGCAGTGGGGTGCAAATGAAGGTTAGACTGACTGGTTCCACACAGCACGTGCTCACCTTTGAGAGCTCGACTTTCTAACTGCGATAACATTCCCTCAGCATCAAGGTGTAATTCCTAAAGATTTTTCTTAGCAAACACAGCGACAGGAGAGAATAACCTCAGTGTTTTATGTCCCACCCTTTCTGAAAAAAAAAAAAGCCTCTCACTTGCACGCACGGGGATTTGTGACCAAGCCAAAGCACCATATGTTTGTGATGTAAATATTAGCCCAGCAGAGAAACACCTTTTAATTACCTGAAGTCCCTACCCTGTCAAAAGTCCTTCAGAGAGGGCAATGAAGGGCAGCAGGTCCCAAAGAAGCTGTGTGGGCTGGCCAGACACGCAAGTGGGGCTACACCACACATCCATGAACCAACATCCCCACCACACATCCCAGGCTCTGAAAAGCTCCTGAGTCATAGGGGAGAGCCCTGGATCCTCTACCAGGACAGCCTCTGTTCTTACCAGAACCTCCCTGCCCCTGCTGCAGGGCTATCCCATGTGAAGTGGGATTTATTTTCAAACCTTGCCCTTACAGGGCTGTTTTTTCAAATTTTTGTGGTAGATTACAAGAAACAAAAGGAGCTGAAGGTCAAATGCTCCAAGGACAAAATACATGGCAAGGGTCAATCTTCCAGGCCAAGCAAGACGAATCTTGCAAGTTTAAACAGGAAGCAAGTCACATAATGCCTCGCATGTGCACTGTCCTTTCTCTCTTCTTGTTCACCTCCTACTTATCTCTTCTCTGCTCTCCTCCCTCAACTGAAGATGCTGTCCAGTATCTCCCCATCCTATTCTCATCATAAATTTTAAAGTTTCATTTGAAATTAATCCTTACTCCCCCCTTTTCACTTAAAAAGCAGAAAAAAGGAGTTAAATCACATTTCACATGTAATTCAATCTCACAAGTACCACAAAAGATCACAAACCAGATGCAGTAGACTGGGGGAAGGTAGCTATTATTGGAATGAGAAATGAGATTTGGTTTTCAGCTCAGGAAAATGGGATTCTGTCAGGACGAAATCAGAGCCTTAGCTTCATAAAATTCCACTTTCTTTAGAACCTAATTCAAAGCACAAAGCAGATTAACTTAAAATGTAAAACTCTCTACTAAAGTAGAGCAATGGTCATGTTCCCATTCAGTCACTTCTCCCTCCATCCATCATCCCCATTTCCAGCAGTAGGCACTGAAGTTAGTAGGATGCAAGCTTCATAAAATCACCAAATGCAGAAAAACATCTGTATGCTTTAGGATCAAAAACATGCTAATATATTCATCACTACGACTTCTAGACTGAGTGTCTCTGACCTACCACAGATTCTTCCGACCTGCTGCAAACTTTTGCAAACCAAAACACTCTGACTGCCATTACTTTCTCTTCCTCCCATGCACCATGCCTCCAGTCCAAAGGTCTTTTTCACTTCTTTCCTCCCTCCCCCATTCTTTGTCTCAGCATCCTCTTCTGTGCCGCCCACACAGTTGGAGAGCAGAGAACAGACCAATCTGGCAGGCTCAAATAACAAAAAAACAAGGAAAGAAAAATAAGTTGTTTTCTGGCCTAGAAGACTACTCTTCTCAGTATTTTTTATCTGGAGGGAGCAGTCAAATCTCTTTTCCTTTTACCAGGACCCAAATGGAATGGCAATGGCTCCCAAGGTCTCATTCTCAGAGATCAGCCCAGAGACAAACAATGGGGGAAGACTGGCATTTCTCCTCGACACACAGGCACCTTTGAACATTAAGCTTATTTTTCATTGTGCCTCCTTCCAACACAGAGCAGCAGTTTTAAATATCCGTTTTTACAAGGTGGGGTTTGATTAGTCAGTTTGCTTTTCTTGAAAAGGGCTGAGGACAAACACTGCTGCCTGGAGGCCTGTAACCCAACCAGACATTTACGGGCACTTCGGGGAACACTGGGCTGGGCACATGGCACAAGGAGGAGGGGTCTAGAAGGACACTCGCCTCCACTTGCAGCCCTGAAACCACATTGGCAGACTCAACCCAGTGCAGTCCCAATCTTGCAATCTCATCAGCATATGCAAAAATCCACTCTGACATAAAGCACCTAATGACATTAATGGCACACAACACAGCAGTACAGTCCAGGCATGTGGAAATAATCACAGGCCCAGAACCCGGGATGACTGATTTCTTCCCATTCAACATATGTTTTACTTAGATGTCTGCATCTTCCCACCCTTCTCTCAGTCTTCCAAACTCATGATTTTGGTGGAGCACAAGAAAATTTCTTTAATACAAGAGTGTTATAGGTTAAGTCATACCTATCTGAGAAAAAAAAAAAAAATGTATAGCCTACAGTATAAACGAGAGATTTTATGAAATTCACATATTCTTAGTAATAGCCAGAGTCTGACCCCAGTACAGTTGGTCACTCAACAGACAAAATGTATTACGTGTATGAATTCTGTTCAGCCTGAGGCTTTAAAAATAATATTTGTGATTTCCACACAAAATCAGAACAGTTTCAGTGGAGGCATAAATACTGTTTATTAGGACCACAACATACATTCCACAGGATTCAAAAACTCTACAGCTATTCTACGTAGTTATTAGTTTTCTTAAGGTGACCTGGAAGCCATATCCCAGGCTAATAAAAATCAACAGTGACCTCAGCACTTACACCGTCAGTACAAACACAGCATTTAACCCACCCTATCAAATCATCTTAACTGAGCTGTTCTTATATTCCAGGGGTGTTGTACCTGCAAAAGAGCATTTTACCTGCACAGTTGTGTCAGCTATGATGATTTTTGTTGCTTTGTGTCTTTTTGTAGGCACAAAGACCAAACGTCCTTCAAAGACTTTATCAACACAGTTAACGCAAGAGGCTTCATATGGTCTTTCACTACACTCACACCAAGTGAGACTGCTCTGCTGGAAGCAGATATTCTTGTGTCTGTTTGGATTATCAGCCATGCTCTTTACCAAGTTTTTGTCCTGTCGAGGTACAAGTGAACACTTTCACATCTCTTTCCGCCTTGTAATTTCAATAGCTAATACCAGTATTTTTGGTGGCAACAGCATGTCCTTGTCCAGAGAAGACTCTTGCTCTTCCCACAGGAATCCCAACCTGACTCATACTCAGCCTTCACCTCCAAGAAGCGGACATGGACAACTGGTGCTCAGTGCTCCCCTCCTTCAACTGGATACTTACCAAGTTGCATCGTGACTCATACCTGATTCATGTGCAGTTTCTAAGACATTTCCAAGATATCTGTTGATGTCTGGTGATGGGTCTCTCTCCCCAACTTTAGAGACTATTTCCCCTACTCAACAGAGTGCTTTTGGAGGATGGGAGAGGAGAACATCACCCATAAAAGTAGAGCACACATACAATTCTTTTTCTGTCCTTCTAGATCAAGATAGGAACATTAGACCTGGGGCGTGAAAAGATTACTATCTCTGCATGTGTGGTGTTAAGAGGACAGATCTATGCATTACATGGATGTTATTTCAGGTAACAAGCCTTTCAGCAGTTAGAAGTCTCTTCAAGATCCACATATTATGAACTTATTTACCCAGATTACAGTTTTTCCTTCAAACAAATCCTGATACCACTGAACAAGGCAGAAGTTTATTTAACAGAATAGCTAAGAGATTTGAGCAAGCCATACAACAGCAACCCCAGTGATTCCCCCATGAATGAGCTGCTTTATGTTCTTCTCAAGGACAGCCTGTCCCCTGCATGGGCAGAGACCAAAGTCTCCTTTCTGTTCACTTCTGTAACTTGTACTACTTTTCCCACAAACCCTACTGCACATCGCTTCTTTGTAAGTCTGTAAAACACCAGACAGTCTGATCTCAAACCACAAGCAACACAAAAGCATCTTCTTCAGTACCTTGTTTAACCTTCTAGTCATAAGAAGTTCTCTGGTAACGGCCTCTGGGTAAGCCTGAGGTCTGGACCCAAACTTGTCTGGATTTAGACAACTTGAGGAAGGAGATTTGGAAGACATTGAAATTTTAGTGGGATAGTTGTGCACAGACAAAAATATTTAAAGGACATGGGCGCAAAAAAAAAAAAAGAGGAAAGACATTTTTGCTGGCTCATGGAAATGAAACATATGCAGGACTTAATCTGCCACCAGTGAAATCAATGAGAATTTTGCCAGTGAAGCAAAACAAAAGCAGAAATGGAAACAACATCTGACAACTGCTATGTTAGACCCATACGAATTGCTGCAGTTAATAGCCTGTGAGCTGTGTAAATACGCCATAGGCAACGGTTGATTTCAAACCTCCATTTTCTAGTATGTGTGCCACAATCTTGAGAGTTTTGACACTTTGTAAAAGCTGTTTCTGCTGAGTCATATTCGGAAAGATTTTCTATTTGGATAGTCATATTAAATACAAAACAAATATGAGAGGAAGAAAGTTAAAAATACAACAGATTAAGGCATAAGAATAGAATTTTGATAAAATCTGTAGTAAATAATGTATTGCTCAAGTAGACCTCATAAACTTCAGTTCTCTGAACATAAGGGAAAAATATTATTGCAAATTATAAAGTTTTGGGAACTGATTATATAAACCTCTGAGACCAACTCCTTATCTGGTATAAATCAAAGCATCTGGCTCTGTACATTGAAGATTATAATGAGATGGTCAGAATCGAGAGCATGGTATTGAGGAATTAATATCTCTGCACACACAACGTATAAAAGATGATAAGAAGGCAGAATAGCCAAACAGCACTTGGACTGTCATGTCAGAACCCAGAGGCGCTCAGTGGATTGGTCATTCCAGCAGCAGATCCACACTCAGAGACAGAAAAACGGTGTAAAGAACAACACAAAGAAACCTACTTAGCAGCCCATCCACTGATGCTAAGATCCCCCAGCCAGGAGGAGATAGATAAGCCTTAAAACACAGAAAGTGTTTTCCAGGATTCTCATAGTAAAGGCATATCAACAGAAAAGAATAGAAGGAACAGTGTGCCATCTCCCCCACCACGTCCCAGATGCTGCCAGTGACATGCCACCCGATGGCCTTATCTACACCACCACCGCTCACAGCTCCATCACAGCAGGGTCCCTGCAGAGTCACAAAGATTGAATGGGCCGTGAAAACCCAATTATGTAATTACATTGCTAATTTCTCCACAACTGAACAATTAAAATCCCCAACTGGCTGTCGGGATCTGTGCCGCTGCCCACTCACTGGCCTTGCAGATGTCCCTAACACAGATGGACAGAGGCTTTCAAGGCCACAGGTTCCTCAGCTGCATCGTCGCCCATTAACCCCAGACAATTAGTACGTGCTAAATAGCAGAGCAGCACCAAGCCACCGTAGCTAGATCAGGGCTAGCATTTCAGGGCATTCAAATCTGTTTTTAAGCCCCTTTCCAGGAACCATGTGCATTATGGTTGCTCCCGCATTGCGTAACCCTCAGAAAGCAACAGGTTCCAATATCATCATTTTCTAAATATTAACTGCATGGCAGATGTTTTGCGTGCACACAGTCCCTCAAGCCTCTGCCATCTGTTTCTTACCTAATAAGTCAGGTGTTCAGGTTTTTTATTCAGAGGAATAAAACACAGAGGTTTCTTCAAAATTATAAAACGCAGAGGTTTATTCCTCTATTTCTCTGCACTTTCTTTCTCAGTAAAAAACACTTATAATTTCTGAAAACATTTCTGAAGCATTAAACATAATGATTTCCCTTTACTCATGTGTTTTTTCAAGGGAGTGGACTGGCGGCAGGCACAATACAGCCTGACACCACCCGGTTTTCTTTATTTTCCCCTTTTTAAATAAGCAAAAAGTAATATGAAGAGAGACCACAGAGACAGACAGCCTGTTCATCAGGTGAGATGCAGAGAAGTAGGAATGCTGGGTGAATGCTGACACCGGAACACGGCCAGCAAGAGCCAGGGACATCGTGGATAGACTGGACCCCAAGCCCTTTAAGGACCTGGGACTTCCATCCCCAATCAGATGTGGGCCAGAGCCCAGGTGAGGTGGGAGGAGTTACCAGTGCCAGACCCACAGAACCAGGACCAAAGTGCTCAAGAACTTCCTCCTGTTCTGTCCCTCTTCCCACAGGGAAACAGGGTACTGCCAAGAAGCAAATGTATGCAAATTTATGTAGTAAAAACCTTATGGAATATGAACTTTGGTCACAGTTGGTTTTGCTGCTGGAACGACCCCAGCAATCATCAAGTCTGTTCATAATGAGGATAATCAAAGGGAATTCAAGTAGCATTTAACATTTAAGGAAGAACCTGATGTACCCATTATATTTTGGAGTTCAATAAGTATTAACAAAAAAAGTTTCAGAGCATTCTACTTAAAAATCCTTCCTCCCATACCATTTCATTTCAGCTCTTACTGTGTCCTGTACCAGTAGCCTCTCCTGAGCAGAGAAAATTGGAAAAAATGGAAAACCTAACAGAATCTGAAAGACCTGAAGGTTACACGTCAAAGTGCAGAATAAAATCCTATCCTGACACAATAGGATGGCCAGCCCTTCTGCTAGCTGTCTTTGACACAGGCAGCCTGCTAGGACATCTAGCAGCAAAATGCATCATCAACCTTCACTTTGCTTTAGACCTTTCAAGAATTTTTATCATCTCACTTCAGCAGCAGTGTGCCCAAACGGTCATCAGCATTCAATCACTTCCCATTTCAGAATTAGGAAAAAAAATACTCCCAGTGCTGCCACAGACAAGCAAGAGATGGACTCTCTCTCAGAGATGGATGCACCATTCCCTTGATATATGCTAATCCAAGGATTTCTAAAGTTGCTTGTTATGTCAGTGTGACTCAAGACTGTTCAGTGGCATTATTCCATTAAACCAGAAAACACCATCTCAAATCAGATCAGGGTACCTCCATTTTAGAGATGACATGTCCACTTTAACAAAAGGATCCCATTAAGCTGCTGTTCCCAAGCCTACACAGCTACATGCTGGAGTGAACATGGAGGGGGAACACTCTTTTCTACCATTATATAAATGTCTGTTAACAACAGCTAAAAAAGGCTGAGAATTTAAATGATGTAGAATCTAAGTGAATTCACTGGCAATACTTACAAAAAAAAAAAAAATAAAATTAATAGGTAGCCTGAAGATATGTGGAGACCGAAAAGTGCATTCAAGATGTTGAATCTGATGTTGCTGTCTATTTGTGTCAGAGCAGTTTCCAAATCAAAATACTGAAGAAAATGGTCTTCCCCAGGGAACAGATGTTTGAACGCAGTGATGGGGATCAACTTAAGAACAGGAATGAAACGTTGTCATTATTTCGAGGCTTCATCCACCTCTAGCAGAGATAAATTGTGATTCACAGAAAGGAGATGACTTCATCAGAGACAAGGATGAAAATTCCTCTTTTCTCCATTATTGGAAGGGTAGAATTTCAGGGACTGTCTTTCCCAGGGAGACGCAGCCAGTTGCATGCAGACGATAAAGTCTCTCCAACTCTTTTGAACAAAAACTGTTTTTCTCTTATATGTGGTTCCAAATTATGTTTGCAAGTGCTTCCTTACTTCCTAACATAACAGTGAGCGAGACAGCTTGCACAGATAACTCGAGAAAACAAAAGACAACACAGTGGGTTCACTGCCTGATGCCACATAGGAAGATTCTGCACTTTTTTTTTTTTTTTTTTTTTAAACAAGTTTACTGCCTTTGCATCTAAAAGTGAGTTATTTGCTATTTACATTTCAGCAACATCTTGGAGATCCAATTAGGCTGAAGGCATCATCTTGCCAGGCTCAGTACAGTCACTGGTAGGCAGTCCCCATACCTCAGGGACCATCACTGCATTAGAGGACAATGCTGGCCCAGGCAACCCAGCCCCTCCTAGAGCACCCACCAAAATTCTTAAGCTATGCAATGGTTTACTGCCACTGTGTGTAAAGCAGTGTCTTAGTTTACACTGTGCAAACAGCTTTATTTATCCAATGCAAGATAACAATATAAAGACTGTGGCAGCCTAGCAACTACACTTCAACAGAAGATAGCTTCAGAAGTAAATTAATAATTGTGGTTTTAAGAACTATTTTCCTTTCCACATTTGCAATCTAGCTCTTAGCAAGATCAGAAACCATGACTCAAAAGAGCTGAGATCTATTTCCAGCTCTGGCAATGGTTTTCTGACCTTGAGTGTCTGTCTGTTTCTAGTTGCTAAATTTACAAAATAGAGATGATAAATTTTCTCTGCTTTGGACAAATTTGGAGATCTTCAAATGACAAGTGCTATATAAAAGAGTATAAGTTTCTGCCAGCATACTAATTAACAGATGACCTCTTAGGCAGCAAAGCAGCAGCCAGAGTAAAGCAGTGTCTAAGCAAATCATAAGCCCTCTTCAACCAAGAACAAAGGAGAACTTATAGATGAAGTCAAAGAGCTTTGGACTCTTAGGAAAGGACTTTATCTATTCCAACTTTTTTTACCTAGAAGTCTTGGGGACTGGAGATCCATCAGTAAATACTTTGTTGAGAGGTACTGATGGCTACTGTGCTGTTACTGATGCTCTGGCTAAGCGCAGCCCTCATATTTTCTCTGCTGTCATTCTAAAATTAAGACAGCAACTAGTTTGCCAGTAAGTTGTCTCTGCAACCAAGTCCTCATGGCCTTTCCAACAATACTGATTTAATTGCTGTGTCTATAGCAGAACATAAACGAAAGGGGACTGTAAACTGAAACTGGACACAAGGCTTTAAATTACATGTAAATTCTTACCAAGGTTATAAAAGGGCCGCTTAAATATGAAACAGAGATAGTGAACAAATCCTGGAATAAGCTTTTAAAGAGAAAGGAATCCAGGCCAAATGGAAACACGCTACGTATAATTTATAATGAGCAATGTGTAAAAAGCTATCCAAATCATGGAGCTCAAAATGAGAATAAACAGTCATCTTCCAATAGGGACAAGTACAGATAAGCTAAGTATCTGCTAAAAGGCTGAACTCTGAGTAACCCTTGTAGGATCAGTTAGTAACACCCAAAGTCACCACCATGTTTCAGTAATGGCTGAGAAGGACTGTAGCAAAAATAGACCGTACCTCATTATGGCTAACCTGGAATTCAGTACCTGTCATCGCATACAACAGAAAATGATTTTTGCATTGCACAGAAACAAAGACACACGAACCACTTCTCATTCACAGTGAGCACAGCTGATCTTGCAAGATAACCAATTTTCCCAACAAGATGGAAAATTGCCTGTAGCCACTGAATAAAGAAGAAAACAAAGCTGAGCCTCATGTTGATGAGTACACATCACAAGTACATGATGAGCACACCTCATGTACTCATCCCCATCATGATCTGCACAGGCATTAGATGAGTTCAGTATGATCACTTCAAAACGTGGGATGCATTAGATGTTTATATCTTCAAGTGCTGCCCAAACAGAAGACAATAGAGAATACCTCTTTCATGTTTTTTCATATGCCTGAAAGTGTTTTCACAGTTGTTAAGTCTCTTTGGTAGGCCATTTCACCATTAGCTGTTATAAATGAAGCAAGGGCCAAGCTCTTCAGGTAGCTCAACGCTAAGTGCACAGAGACTTGGAGCACTGTCAGACACCAGTGGGGAGAGCAAGCTGAGAGGCTGGAGAAACATAACTCCAGGTGTAACTCTGGGTAAAGGGTGAGTTGTTCAACCAGCACAGTTATTTTCAGAGTGATGATCACCTTTCAGAAGCTGTTGCTTGGCCTCAGAGTACAATTAGCCTAGGACACAAGCTTAGTTCTCAGCTTGGTAGTCCCTCAAAATACAGCCAGGAAGTTGCAGCTTTCACACAGAGACCTTCCCCCTCAAAGCTCTGGGAACAGGAACCATCACCCCAAATTTATACCTTCAGTGAAATGAGTCAAACATTCACCAAGTGTTGATGACAACATCAGACCAGCAATGGTTATCTGTACCAAGGGAACAAGGAAGTCTTCAAACAAACCAGAAACATGACCATGTGTCATGCTGGCATCAGCCACTTCTCACCAATGGGAGCAGTCAGCAATGCAGAGAGCAAACCTTTCAGGGCAACAGGGCTCTTGCTGTGGCTGTCACTCCAGGTTGACTTTTTCTCAAACTTTCCAGCATAAAACAAAAGGTAAACCCTAGACAGCTGAAGAAACATGAGGTCACGCAACTGCCCATTGCTATTACTAAGCACAACAGAACTTGGCCAGCTCAACAAGTATCTAGAGCAAATCTTGCCAGGTACTTGAGTTTCCAACAGAGATGCTTCAGCTTCTTCCAAAAATGTTGTCTTCTTAAACAAACCGGACAGATTGTTGTGGAGATGCTAAGAGAATGTCAATCTGCTAAATGTCAGAAAGATTTTGACTAAACTAGGAAGAAAAGTAGTCAGCAATCGCAGCTACATAATTAGTAACAAATCTTCAATTCTACGTGTTTGGATAGCAAGGCTGATTTAGAATCAATTGCTGAAGTACAGCAGCCAAGTGGCCAGATTCAGATTTCTTTTCATCAGTGGAAATGCACAGTAGCACCACTGAAGCAAAAAATAAAAAAGTACATAATGCCACAACAGAATCATGTCTTACCATTTGTTAAAAGCTAATTTGATGCAAACACTGCCTTAATTTTTTTTATTATTATTTTAAATCTTTTTTTTTTTTTTTTTTAACCTATTTATGAAGCCCAAGATGACTGAGACTTCTCCAAGGCAGAAGCTGAGCCAGGAGCAGGTCCAAGGGTAAGCAAACTTCTGAAGTTAATTGCTCGTTTCAATATCTGAAACTCAGACCTCAGACTCCTTTCCTTCACATGGTTTCTTTTTGTGAAGACAGGTTTCATTGGTGAAAAATACCAAACAGAGAAAAATACCCTCAGAGGACAGCTTGCTCCTGCTTGAATGATTGAATCATAAAGCTGTACTTCCATGGCAGACAGTGAATTGAATCACAAGGGCTAAGTGATATCACTGCAGAGAAGCTGCTATGTTTAGTTGGTCTAAAATGCTGTCTTTCTGACCATGATTTTGTTATCACCAGCAACCCTAGAACCTGATATTACTGTCTCTTATGAAGAAGTAAGGCCAAAAATTTTTGTCTCCTTCCTAACATCAGGCAGGGTCTTTTTACAACATATGAACTAGAGTGGTGAAGGAATTAAAAAATAAACCAGAAAACATGGAAATAGAGCAAATACCAGCCATCTTGGTCACACAAAAAATGCGTTACAGGAACATACCGCATATGGTCTCGGTCCTTTTCCATAATCTCTTTGTGATGACTTTAACATGGATGAATCAGTGGGATATTTGCCCAAGTATAAACCTCAAGATGTCTCCCTCCAAAATTATTTTCACCAAAATCCAGGGAACTTGGCAGCCTTGACATTCTCCCACAGCACATTCTGTGTCATTCCAAAGATGAATTTTGGCTTACCAAAATTCTTTGGCTAGTTAAAACAAGAACAAAAATAGTGGTGTCTACCAAACTGAAAGGAAAACAACAATCTTAGAGCCATTTGTCCTTACAGTAATTTCAGTGTTATGCTACAAATATGAAGGTAGCATATGGCATTCATACACAGCCTTCACCACTCCTCATTGCAGTTAATAAGATGGGTTTGGGATGAATGTTCAAGATGCAGATTTTGGTGGTTGAGTATAATGCATGGAGACAGGGAAGAGAAGAGCGTGACAGACACTGAAGCAGAGCAGCAATGGGATGGAGCTTGGGTTTTGACTTCTGTTGAGGGTATGAAACACTAACCATGAAATAATAGATAGTAATATTTTCTTGAGGGTCCCCATCAGCCTGTGTAAGAAATATCAACTAAGGCAGGCAGAGGAACACTCACAGAATTGGAGCGCCTTGCATGTTCCAGCATAAAGTATTTTTTCCAGGATCACACAAAGCTTAGGGCAGAGAAGCGATCACAGGCATCCGACCACCACCCCATCCTTCATACATTTTCCTTCACCACACTATTTTTAATACAACCATGTGGAAAAACCTTTTCTTGCAACTGCATAGCGTGAGAGATGCTGTTGTCCCAGTAGAAAGGCAGAGGGAGCTGCCAAGTATTCTTTATATCAGGACAGCTCACACCACATCAACTATTAAACTTTCCCCATACTATACCACTTGTCCCTCGCCCCGCACTGCCATCCCTGTTTATTTTTTCACACTGATTTATGTACATAACTGCTGGGAGGGCACTCAGCATCTCTGTACCGCCCATTCCAAGGTCTCCAAGAACCTGGAAGCAAACTACCTCTTAGATGTACTCAGAGGCCTGTCCAGCAAGGTTAGTTGTCACCTGGCTCTTCCTGCACACCTGGCAGCTTGGCTGTTTTTGTGGTGGCTTTTCACAGCAGCACAGAGAGTTTCTCAGAGAAAAGCAGCTCATGGAGCTGGTGACAGAAGCTGAGGCCACCTGGCCCAGAGCTATGCCTAATGTCACAAAGGGGATTTTACTGAGGCTGTCCTTAAGAGGATTAAGGAATCATCTACTTGCAGAGAACAGTTGCACCTGCTGCTCCTGCAAGTTGGTTTTATCTACTCTTGCAAAGCTTATTTCTACCCAGTCCTGACTTGTTCCCATATTGCAACACAACCCAGATACTTGCAAAGAACAGGGGCTGGATACAGGTGGAGGGTAAGCAACAAATCAGGTGCATTCGGGCATCGGTAATCTGCTTCATCCATCACACCATACTTAAAATAGCATCACTCAGTAAACAAACAGGCCTAATTCAGGGGCTGGATATTGGCAGGTTGAGGCTTCAGATAGGATTTACGAGGGTTGTGTCATGTTCAAAACCCATGAATATTTGGCTAATTATTTCAGCTTAAACAATGAGTTAAACCTCAAAGCTCAGCTCTGATGAGCTTTTTCACTGTTCAGATTTTACTGTTAGAGTTACAATATGGATTCCAGCTATGACTTCTTGGAAGAAACCCAGAACTGCCCATCTATCCCAAACACAAACCAACCCTAATCCTATAACACAATACTCTTCCATAGGATTGAGCGCCCTTTGACCCCACAGTGGTCCTGCCAGGTCAGGATAAAACCACCACACTCTTGTAGCGCCATTTGCACTACTGCAGCATACCAGGGCACAGATTAACAAGGGACTTTCTCTATCAAGTCCTAACATTACCTCTGATTATCTGTAGAAGTTTCTCCTAAATATCTGACTGAAATACTCCACCAAAGGTAACTGCCCTTATCTGGCTCCTGAAGAAGGGCAGGAATCGCTCTGCTCTGCCACAGCCCTCTCGAAGGAAGGCTTTGCCTCCCCTCACCTCCCCATTTCTTTCTGCTCCCACATCCTCATTGCTCTTGTTTGTCTCCTCTGGGCTCTATTATGTGTTTCTACACCTTTCCCAGGCATTTTTCAGACAATATTTCCAAATATAGCTACTGATACTGTTGTTTTTAATGGCACTCAAGGAATCAGTTTCTTGAAAAACCATCTCATAGATGCCCCCAGCAGTCACTCCCCATGTCTTTGCTTTGGAGCTCAGCTGTTCAGGGCAGGATCGTTATCATGGGAGGAAACTGCTGCATGCATCTAATCAATTGGAAGATTTTTGTGATCAACTCATTGCTTTTAAAATGATTTACTGCACCTCAAATAAGAGCAAATACTCCTTTAGCATCACTCTTGACACTAATTCTAAAGGCTGTTCCTAGTTGCTTTCTTAGATAGCTCTTAATGAAAAATAGAAGCTTCTTGGACTGGATGGAGGCCTGGATCAGTGCAAGGTTTCATAAAGGAATTAGGAATTGCAGTTTAGGTCAGGTCATTGATCCAGTTATAGGATTGAAACATGGGCACATAACCAGCTACTTAACTAGTTATGCCCCAGAAAGAGAGCTGCAAATCCATGATGTCCAAGCTCTCAGCCCACTGAAACACATACTAAAGTGCTACAGCTTCCCACCTCACAGAGGTAAATCTGATACTGGGAGAAGGCTTGTTAGCAGCATCCATTTTAGAGGCATTGCAGCATCAACAGCCTTCCCTAAGAGGGAACTTAATTATCACACAAAGAATAATCAGTAAAAGAGATCATGATGAGTAAGTTATTTCACCAAAGAACTCAAGAATTTGAAGACTATTCAGGACAAGAGGTAGAGCATAAAACAGGTAATCCCTGACTAGCTGCGTCAGAGCTGCCCTGATGGTGTCAGATGCAGCACTGTGCTTTCTGCACTTCTGGTGCAGCAGTAAGGATCTCGGATGCTATCAGCTTGGAAAATCATCTGGGGAGAAGGGAGGGCAAGTACTTGAACAGCAGAGTTCAATGAGGACAACGGGCCGGGCCCCACAGGGGACGCATGCCTGGCTGGCAGCTGCTTTGGGAAGATGGGAGCTGCAGCAGTGAGCACCTGACCCCGAAGTGCCATCGGCAATAAGCTCCCACGCACGTTTCATAAGACTCAAGTGCTTAATTGAGGCTAAGCAATTTGAACATTCACCTTCTGAGATCTACAGCAAGGGGAGAAATGCCACAGCAAATCTCATCTTTGCATGGAATAAGTAGTTAAAGAATAGTAGCAGCCAGGTGCTCCACTTCATCAGCTTGATTGCATTCTGCATATGAAACATAAGTTCAATACAGTAATTACAGAATAATACAGATGATAGAAGACCCAACTCCCAGAAGTGAAGGCAATTACAAGCAAAATTAGCTGGGAAAGAATTAATGGAAAAATATGACTGAAGATGGAGATACTTTACCAGATGTCACAACAGTGACAACTAAAGAGAAAAAAATACTGCTTTTTAAAAGTCTCGATACAGAAAATAAGTGAAATTGGTCAAAATCTCCAATTACATGAAAAAGCGGGTAAGAGGAATTTGATAGAACTAAGCAATTCACAAGCCAGGAATTGTCTTAAAGGCTGATGGAAAACACCACACATCCCATCAGCCAAGTCCATTAGCAACCATAAGTACCTGAGCCAATAAAGCAGCAGCGAGGGCACTCGGTGCTTGCCAATAATTACATTGTACAGAGCAAACACCTCCATTTGGGAGAATGCCCGGGTATCTGTGTCAGCACTTGATGGACAGATGCATATCCAGCTTGTCACCCAAAAAAGGGCACGGGGCATTAAGTGAAATGGGAAAAGATGCTAATTAGGAAATCTAATCGCTAGGACGACAAAATAAATAAGCAAAAGAAACTCGGAAGGCTGGCGGAAGGCAGCAGAGGGAAAGCAGACTCCAAGGTTGCAAACTTGGTGCATCCTACAGAAAATAATCCCTAATAAATAAGTTTCATGGGGAAGAGAAACCTGCCCATTTGAAAAATATTGTCAAAAAATGAAAAGTAAATTTGTTAGGTGTGTGAAAAAGGTCAGTGTGAACATCCAAGTCCAGAGGACTGAGATGATTGCAGCCTATGATTCTGCATTATATATGATGATTGCACCTGAAATACTACATGGTCAAAGTCCATTTCAGCAGAAGATATATGAGAATAATTATGTAATAATGCAAAATTACTGCTGAAGTCAACTGAGGCAGTCAGAATTTGTTCCACGCAGCTGACCATCTCCCACCTGAGATTTAAGCCTTGCAGGGTCACACATGGTATCTCTGTCTCCACAGTCACAGAATTATTAAAATCGGGAAAGACCTCCAAGATCATCAAGTCCAACCATTAACCCATCACCACCAAATTAAACAGACGTTTTTCAACACAGTGACTATTCCAGCTTTCCACTGGTCTTTGCTCTTGAAAATTACAGAAACACTTGTTAGAAAGCAGTATCACTGCAGCTTGAGTTCACAAGCCATTAAACTGAAGCACTGTTCTCTGGCTGCACTCTAATTGCAAGGCAGGAAACATTTCAGGGCATAGATTTAAATATTAACAGTCTTTTAAAGTGTATTCAAACACTAAAATATTTACAAGCAAGCAACATTTTAGAGTGTGCTGCACAGCATTAAGAGAAAACTCAGAGCCCTGATGTAGAAATGACTGCAGCAGAGGGAAACATAGCTTTAACTAGTAAGCAGTGACTTTGCCTTATCTCCTCTTTAAGGCTTAGTGTAATGAACGCAGGGCCAGCAGAACGTGCCATGTTGACAAAGCCACAACTGCTATTTACAGAACTGCTCAAAATGCCTTAATCTTAAATACAGATAAACTCAAATCCACAAGAAGCTTTTTGCACAATTTCTCATGACAGTACAACTTCCCATTTTTCACCCATCCTTGATTGAGAAGTGCTCTGGGACAAAACCTAACTGACAGCTTGTCTACCCTTTAAACCAACACATGCTATCCTGAACCCACAATACAGACTAAGGTCATGTGTGTAAACTCTATTAGGAAGTGTCTGAGAACAGACTCATCGTTCTCCACTTAACCATGACAGGATTTTGTGTCAAACCCTGGCTGTGTCTCAGAGTCATCTTTTACTCTCAGAGTGGTGAGGCACCAGAATAGCTGCCCAAAGAAGCTGTGGGTGCCCCATCCCTGGAGGTACCCAAGGCCGGTTTGGATGGGGCTCTTAGCCCTGATCTGTTGGGGGCACTCAGCCCATAGCAGGGGATGGAACTGGGTGAATTTAAGGTCCCCAAACTAAGCCATTCTGTCATTATTCAGAATGAACAGCAAACAAGAACAAGTGACAATAGCTACTTACATGTCTAATTTTCAGTGACAATGACAGCAATATTGTATGTTTGATCAAAAGAATAAAAACGTCTACAAGAATGGGAGCCACCTGCAGATAGTTCATTGCTGCAGCCATCAGATAATCAGACAAGTAGGAAACAAGAAAAGAAAAAAAAACTACAGCAAACCCATGAGAGAAATTTCATGCAAAGTATCTGGATTACATAATCAACAAAAGTGATTTCTGTATCAGAAAGGCCCCTACTTACAACAGCATCCCATTTCTACAGGAGAACAAAGACAATGGGCTTAAATCAGCAACACAGGATATTTAGGAGCTTTGTCCCCACTAATCTTTTGTTGGAAAAGACATCAGAGGAGTTTGTGCCCCAGACGTCCAATAGCTCAGCAGATATAAAATAAAGGCAGGCAGCACACACCCACATTACCTGGAAATACCCAGAATTAATTAGGACAGCACATGTGCTTAGTGGAACTCACAAAACATTTTGTTGTGATCACAAAAAACAAACTACAACAACAACAAAAAAAAAACAATGCTGCCTACACAGCAAGCTCCTTCCTTCCAAAAAGGAACTTGACAGCTCTGCCCTGCCTGAAAAGGTTGTTCTGTCCCTTTACCTCCTGCCCTTTCCTTCCCATGCCTTCAGCCCGGATGTCTCATGGCTAAATGACCCTGACAAACACTGTACCAGCAGCACAGAGCTGCATCAGTCCATGCCAAGTCTCACTGCTCAGCTCCCTTGCCATTCATTCCTTGAGACTGTTGGTTGAATATACTATATAGGAGAGAACAATTTTTCTTCTGCTTTATCAACTCCAAACAGCTGTAATACAATCGCATGAACTCTGTTTGTCCTTCTGTTTATACTATCTTGGCCCGTCATAATGCAGAAATTAATCAATTAATGATAAAACAAATGAACCAAGTCTTGGCCTCCTTCCTTTGAGTGGAGGAGACCCAGAGACACTCCAGCAATGCAGGTCCTTCACTCCCCCCCCCTACAGCAGAGCCAAAGGCAATGCAGGAAACACAGTCACACACCTGAGAGATGCTGTTTGCTGCCTATTTTCTTTATACAAAATCTACTGAGGGTTCTAATGCAGAAGGATCTGGGAAAATATGTCTAACAATCATTTAAATGATGAAATATTTAATAAAACCTTCTTCTGAAAAAAAAAAAGTCTCTTTACTGTGAAAGAAAAAAGAAAGAATTGTGTTACCACTGCAATAAGCAGTGTTACAGATAACACCGCTGCACTCAAGAAGATCCACCCAATTGCAGGCTACACAAAGAAAACAAGCCCTGAAGTGTAACAGCAGTCACGCTTGCTAGAATCATAAGAATTGCCAGCTAGAAACACCCCACGACAGACTGCATTTGAAGCACTGCTCCATCAGTGCTGGCACAGGCAGTTATGGCACTGCACACCCCTACAGTTCCCAGCTGTATGCAGGCAGCTGAAATCCCACAGCTTACCTGAAAGTTGCTTGCACTCACCCAGGGCTGCAAACCTTTGTCCCATTGGCATGACACACACATGCACAACAAACAAGCTAACGAGTAGTGAGGAATCCAGCCGTGGTTACACACAGCTCTTGGTAACACCATGGCTCCCTAGCACACCCTGTCCCATGGATGAGTTTTGGAGGAGTGTTAGAAGAACTAAGGCTGGAAATGGTATCAGAGCATTGAAGTCTTCCTGACATGTAATGAAGACCCGTGCCACAGAAAGCATTATCTGCCTATGAACTGCTTATGCTCTTCGCACCCCACTGATGGCATCAGTGAATATCCTCAGAAGGTGCTTCACGTCAATCCAGCACCTAACCCCACTGGGACGCATCATGATCAGAAATATCTGGTACTCCTAGTCCTGAGCATAGCAGGGAACACACAACACGCATCAGTTAGATGTGACACCAGCCCTTTGCAAATGAAGCCTTGTACGCCAACAAGGAGATAACTGATGGAAACATGCAAAGCTACGTTCCACTCAAGCAGCTGCGGAGCACTATCAGATCCATTTCATCTTCGCCTGCAGACGGCCCCAGGAGATAACACATCTCACGCAAGGGCAACAGCAAGGGCTCAGCTCCATGTGTCCGTGCTGCCGGCCCCATCCAGCACATGCATGGCAGATAGCACACTCGCTATCATGCTCCAAGAATGCACCCTCTCTGCAGGACTGGCTGTTTTCAAGTAGGGTTGCTTTTCTGAAGACACTTTTACATACCAAAAAAAATTTTTTTTGCATATGATTCAGAAACATGCTATAGTAATAGCAGGGAGACAGGGAGTCTGCCCAGCTCTGCTCAGTTTTATCTCTACCAGCTGCTGCACAGAGCACAAGCAATTCAGGGATCACGGCAAAAACATTTTTCTAAGCAGTCCTACGGTCTATGGAGAGGGACGGAAGTTTATTACCATCCATGACTCACTCCTCGTTGAAGCTTTTTCCTGGATGAACTGCGTTCTGCACTATTATGTTCCAGTAACAATAAATTAATAATAGGCGAGGGAATTCATAGTTTGCCTCACAGAAATGTAACCAAAGCAAGAAAAATATGGAATATGCTATAGAGATTAAGAGAAATATTTTATTCCTTCCCTCTCCAATGCCTAAGAATTACAGCCTTTCATAACAACTTTCAGTCATTGTTTGTCACAAGACTTGTACGGACACGAAGCATTGAAAAGGAATTGTGTTTATACCAAACATAACTTAAAAATATTTTTTTCTTCAATCCATTCCTGCAGTAAGCACAGAAAATTTGCCCTCCCCAGCACAGCTTAAGGGATCTCAGGATATCTGGTGTCAATTCCTGACCCTACAAAGCCTTCCTCTGCAATCCCTGACCTCACCTCCCTCTGCCTGGATATCAGCAACAACACTTCCACCTCACCAGCAAGCAGAACCTCTCTTAAAGACTTTAAGTCTACATTTAGCTACAGGGAAAAGGGAAATGCCACTCTTAAACCCATCGGCACCAACTAATGAGGTTTCTATTTTGGGTAAGAAGGTGACTTCATATTTGCATTAAAAAACACACAGTCATTCACCCGGCCCTCGTGTCACTGCCTTTGAATTTTCCTCTATACATTAGAATTTCCTCGCCAGAAGGTTCTAGGCTGTTTGTTTGTTTTATTTTAAACCATACAGCAGAATATCTCCCAGTTTGGAAAAAATAAGCATTTTAGCACCTGACTCATATTGATCTAACATGGAAACTAGAGATTTTCCTACTGCACTAAGAAGGAACTTCTGTTCGCAGAAGAAAATAGCTTTTAAACCTGGAATAGATACTTTAAGTTTCAAGCTCATCCACATTTGAGTACCAAAACAAGGCTTCCCCCAGAACTGACTTGTACCATCTCTTCTTTCTGGTTGAATACTGGGAAAAATTTCTTCTCAGAAAGAGAAGTCAGGCAGTGGAACAGGCTACCCAGAGAGGTGTTCAAGAACTATGGAGATGTGGCACTGAGGGACGTGGTTAATGGGCACGGAGAGCTGGGTTGATGGTTGAACTAGATGATCTTAGAGGTCTTTTCCAAACTAAATGATTCTATGATTCCATCCACAGCATTCACTCATTTTATAATCTGTTCTACCAGAGCCCTAACACCACCTCTACATGGTCACAAGCACATCCATCCATGCACTTTCACTCCTCTTAAAAAGTTGCTATTCCACAGGCTCAGCCCTAGGGGTATCCATCCCCCAGACTGCGCCCATCACGACTCCAAAGAGCATCTCCTGTTCAGTCCCTGCAGGAAGAGATATATCTGCTTACTGCCACTGAGGTATGACACACAGCCTACTTACAGGAACAATCAAGATTCAATCAAAACTTCAAAACATTCCAGATGTCAGGCTGTGTGTTTACAGAGAGCAAAGCAATCCAAAGGAATCTGTAATTATTGCTCTCTGCAAGTGGGAGTGTTAAAGGAAAAGGTGGGTGTAAAAGGGGATTAGACTCATGGTTCTAACTGTCAGTTAGAGACTTAGTAGGAAAGGCTTAAAAAAGGAGCAAATTTACAAAAGCTCATCCCACCCCTCTGAGTAAGCAGGCAGAAGTGAAGAGCGTGGCTACTCCAAAATGGTGTGGGAGTATGCAGCCTGAAAAGGACCCGGTGCTCCTGCTGCTACTGTCGCAACTCCATTTATTCAAGAAGAAACACCAGTATGGCAGAAGAGCCCCTAACTAGAGCAAGGGAGAGGGAGTGGGTTCTTCCGGGTCTTCTCCAGGTTCCTGCCACATGAACTTGGACCAACTCTCTAGTAGTAGGTGGAATTCAAATATGCACTTAACCACTTTGCTAAACAAGGATGGATTGCTGAACTAGATCCAGAATTTATAAAGCACCTTGAGCAGGAATACAAGTTATTATACTGACTCCTTGGAAAAGAAATTCTGTGCTAAAAGGAAATATTTCTTCATGCCAATGCACATTTCCATCACCTTAGAATCATTGTTAGGACTTTGGAATAGTCTGCAAGAAATTTCAGATGGCATGAAAATAATTTAGACAGAGCTTAACCCTCAATTTATGGAAATTTAGTTAGATGACTATGAAATGATGGATAGCCACCTACAAAAGCAGTTCTATGTTCCAACTTTATGAACAAATTCAATAGAGACGGCTGCAATGAAACCAAACCTATTGATACCGCAAGTGCTCCTGGGAGGACAGCACAGAATTTGGAATCTGGACTCATCATTACTGCTTTTGAACACTCACACACAAAAATATTAGCTCTTTCATTGATGAATGCATATCCAAATATCATCAAATCTTAAGCGTGCTTAACATCTGTCATAACAAATATTAGCTTGCAATGCAGCTCCAGCAAACCAATAAAGGTGTTTTAGCACGGGAAGACGTGGGATAAAGCAGCACTGCCTCCAGCAGCTGCAGTGCAAAAAAAGGGAAGGGAGCAACATTACAGAAGAGTGCAAAGAAATAGCTCAAGGATAACATATAACTTACGATTCAGATATAGAAATGAAATGCACATGTTTATTCCTGCCTTTGTCAAAGGTAAATAGTAACCAGCCCTCCAAAGTCCAGAATGTGTTTCTGGTTGGATATTAGGAAAAATTTCTTCTCAGAAGGAGTGGTGAGGCATTGGTACAGGCTGCCTGGGTAGGTGGGAGGGTCACCATCTATGGGGTTTTCTAAAACCATGGAGATGTGGCACTGAGGGATGTGGTTAGCAGCCATGCTGGGGACATGTTGGTGGTTGGACTAGATGATGATGATCCCAGAGGTCTTTTCCAATCTTAATGTTTCTATGATTCTGTGTCATAGCTTAAGCCAAGCCTAGCTCACCAAAATCAAACTCCCAGCACAAGCTCAGAGAACTTTTGCTGAGGACCAAAGGAATTCTGATCACAGAAACCTGTTAGTTTGAAAGGCTTACAAGGGTGCACCATCAGAAAGCTACTGAAAATCTGATGTCAGCAGAGAACAAGAGCGCAAATTAAAGAAAATATAATATCTTTCTTTCACATTTCACATTTCCAGGCCCTTCACATCACAAGCTGCTCCTGCCAGCTAAGCACAGTCAACATACAGCTCAGGAGAGGACCTGACCCCATGGCCATGGCTGCTCCAGGTGCCCAGCACAGCCCTGTGATGCAGCCTGACCCCCACCCGACCCCCAGGGCAATGAGGGTCCCTGGCAGCCACATCAATACAATGCCTGCTATTCCAAATAAGGGAACTCGTTGCAAACTCCCCTAGAGCTGCCTTGTTCTGGCTGGTTTATGTTAGGGAGACAAGACTAAACAGACCTTCATATTTGCAGAATTAACCACTAAAAATGAAAAATTGGTTGTTTGTTTTCAGAGTGCAGATGAAGGAGAGTCCTGCGGCCTCTTTTGGAAATGACACCATAGCAAACCCAGCATTGGGTTATCTCATTTGTCTTAAAAGCCTTTGGGACAGATTCAGCAGGGAGTAACCATGTGCAAGTACCAAGGAAGGGCCACCCCCAGCCCCACTGCAGCATCACTGCATCAACTTGCTTTTTGGTGGGCACCAAAGCTAACATACGGCCCCACTGTTCCCATTTCCCTCCTATTTTTGAGGGCTGTGTGGGCACTCAGTGCAGTGCTGAGCTCAGCCTAAGCAACACACCCCTCAGCAGAGCTTAAACACTCAGGTTCAGCCTAGGTGAGCTGAACTGCATGTAGACATCTGCCTACATCCCAGCTGGCAGCACAGGGTGCCATGTGGCCAACCCTTCCTTTGCTTCTCCCATCTCTGAACAGCCATAGGCTGTTTACTTAAACCTGGTAAGCAAGATAAGCCTCAGCATGGCAAAGAAGCATGGAAAACAGACACGTTGCCAGGGCTGCGACATTTATTTAGTAGCAGAATTTCCATATGGTGCTGGTGGTTAAACAAAAAGAGGTGGGGGTTAGAAGGAAAACAAGGAGAGGTCCTACGAGTCCAGCAGAACACAACCCCATCACTCACCAACACTTGGAGAATCTCCAGCTACTCCTGCATAAAATCCCATCAATGCCATTAATTGGGTATTCCATCAAAATTGGGCTATGGAGAAGCTTCCCAAAACCCTCAGCAAGTTTAATGGCATTAATGGCACGGGCAAGACGGCAAGCACTGCTACTTAGCTGGCTGCAAGCCAGATCCTGTATTGCCAAATTAGAATCAGAAACATAGATGGGAAAGATGTAATTTTCCTCTTCTAGCTGTACAGGCACCTAGAACAGATATGGGCTGTCTGACACAGGACTACAGAACAAAAGAAAAAAAACATATTAATTCTACCAGCCTCTCCCCAGGAAGTTTCCCATGCAGCTACAATGGTAACATAAAATCAGAGAATCATTAAGGTTGCAAAAGACCACTAAGACCATCAAGCCCAACCATCAACTCATCACCATGGCCAAGTGTTGTCACAAATTCTCCTCTTTTATACCCCATGCTGCTCAGTCTGGTCAGGAATTGAGAAAACCATTGAAAATCATCCATTTGGTGTTCTGAACACTCAGCTTCATGAGAGACAACTGACAAGAACATATGTATGAAAAGAGTTAACAGAAAACACACGAGCACAAAGCAGGGACTGGGATTACCCATCTGTCCCTGCCAGGAGCTTGCTTTCTCCTCTGAATTATATTTGTATGAAGCAGAATCTAATCTAAATGCAGAGGTTAGTCTATATTGGTGTTTGCTTTTACTGGAATTAAATTTTAAAGGTCAGATGTTGCTGTAAGGCTAGAGAAGCACCACAAATGTATGGCATGAATTTAGTTACACCTGCAGCAGATCTTTGTCCAAAACAGATGGAGACCTCACGTCCAAAATACAGTCACACTAAACATGGAGTAGGGTCAGTTTCCTGCTGCATATTCTCTAAGGGGTACATAAATATTTAATTCAAAGTAACACTATCCTGACTCAGTCTACTCAAGTGTCAGGCTCTCGGGCATCTGAATGCAAGCAAAACATGATTACAGTACTGGTGCCCGGTCTTCTAAAATATAGGTGAGCATCAGGTTGATTCCAGGCTCCTGTTTCTTTAGTCTGATCAATACCCACTGAACTTTGTGTTTGCCAGAGGAGATAAAAGTACAGTTCCTCAAAGGGATGCTGACTGCTTCTACGAGTGCTGCAGAAGAACACTTCCATCTCTGAGCTGCCTCCCACTGGGAAAGCAAAGCTCCAGCTCCTTCATTTTACAAGCATATACAGGTCTCATTTTATTCAGATGAGGAGCACAAACCATTAAAAGGCTTTGCAAGGCAACGAAGTTGTAGCTGCAGGCACAATTTAAGACAAACCTAAATACTCTGAGTGTGAACCAAACCTCCCGTGGCTGCTTGGAGCAGCAAACATCTTCCTACACATTTTGCAGCCTCTATCAGGATGCAGCCAGGGGGCCGCTTGCAGGGGTGTCAGTGCTCATGGGAGCAAATGTAATTACAGCCAGACAACATGCACCCCTGTGTGTGCAGCAACAGTGACAGCTGGCGGACATGAGGAGACAGCCCCACATACCACCAGCCCTGCTGCACACCCCCCCTGCTCTGGATGGTCTCAGCTGAGCCAAAGAGACAAAACACACAGTGCACCCAGGAGCAGGAATTGGAGTTATCACACAGTCAACACGTTATTTACCACCTCTGTTTGCTTGCCACCCGTCCTGCTGCCTGTGAGTAATTTGCACATTTTCTTTGTGGGAAAGAGAATGCAATGCTTATGGCACAAAGTTTTGCATAGTAAACTTGAAACTCCCAGCTCTGGCCTCATACTGTAGAAGGGAAAGTAAGTGGTGAGCAATAGAAGGGCACGGTGGTGGGATGACGGTTGGACTACATGATCTTAGTGGTCTTTTCCAACCTTAACAATTCTAGGATTCTATGAGCAAGGTGACACCAAGGAAGTCACCGGCAGCACTGAACACAAGGGCCTGAGGTCCAGAAAAGCCCAGAGGCAAAAAGCACCTCTGGGTGCAACCAGACCAGCAGGGCCGTAGGGCCCAGGGATTGCAGTCATTCCAAGTGGGACCTAAAACATGCTTCTGCTGGAAAGTGTTTTCTGAAGGTGCCCATTATTTCCTCTCTCACACCAAGTAAAGAACAGGCTGTACTTTTTGCTTCTGATTCACAAATATTAAATCCCCTCTTCCCACTCGGTGACTCAGAAAAATGACTCATTCACCTCTAGATAGTGCTATTTCCCCCACATCTGAAATGAAAAAAAAAAATAAAAAAAATCCCCCACATTTGCTGCCTGGGGAAAACAGAAAAATAGTAGCTTTTCCTTCCTATTCATCAGTGCTTGCTTACAATACAGAGATTTAAAACAATTCATCCCAGACTCCAGTTCACTGCTCTGGCTGTTCCACAAAGTCAGCAGGATGCAGTAAAGAGGAGCTGTGCCCGGCTCCAGCTGTGTCATTCCCCACTAGAGGCTGCTGAAGGGAAAGCAACAGCAGCTCTGCTCCACATAGGGTGGTCCTGAGCTCTTAGATGGACCTCAAGAAACTGGAGAAGAAAGAGGACAAAGATGTTTGTAACAGAGCAAGAGAAGACATGCTAAAGGCAGGGCAGGGTAGCACATCAACCTCCTTGGATAACAATATAGGGCTTTTCTGCTACAGACCTCAAACATAAGCCAGGAAGACTCAAATCCCTGCATGGTTAGCATGATTTCTGTCTTCAAACCACCACTGGAATCTCAGGGCAGTGAAAACTTACCATACATTAACACCAGCAAGCAGACTGCAGGACCAGAGTAATCTCTTCCTTTCTAAGTCTGTTAATTTCTCTACCATAGGACTCTTCCAAAACTAAAACCAGCAAGTCTGATGTTACAAGGCCTGTGGCTTCTCTAGCACAGTAATGTCTCAGAGTTAACCTGCTAAATACATCAAGACTTCCCCTTTCATTTCATCCTTGCTGTATCCCCAGTGAACATAATGAACCTTCCTCCTTCATGCTTGCAACTATCAAATGCAATACAGGCAAATCTACTTAGTCTTTGCTTGGTACTCATTCAGCTATTTTGATCTTACTTCTTTAAGACATCTCTTCAATCTCATATACAACCATATACTTATTTTTTTTTCTGAATTGAAGCCGGTCTTCCCAGTAACCAGGTGCACAGAATTCAATACAAGAGACTTAGTGCAATCAACTGCAAGAGAGCATCAAATCGCTGCGCAACAGGGGATGTGCCAAGGACCTGAGCCATGTGCCACACAGCTCAAAGTGACAGAGCGCCAAAGTATTGGCTGTGAGATAAGGAACACAAGAAAGCAGGAGGAACAATGATTCCAGCCGGAGACCAGTCTTCAAAGAATTAGAGCAATAGCTTGCAGTCAAAGATAGCTGTGAAGTCACTCCCTCTGAATGCACTTAGCAAAACGATTCTTCAGGACATACACCAGAATAGATGAAGATGAAGAGGGGCCACAGCCCCAGACACAAAGCTGCAGCACATCTATACAGATTGCACTGCTATCTGAAAGAAACCAAAGCTCTCAGGGCCAACATCAACCGCTACTATTTCCAAGCACAGATTGCACCTGTGGTTTCGTTATTCCAACCCACTTTTAAACTGTAGATTGCCAGCTGTAGTCCAGTTCCAGAACACTAAATATCAACAAGCTGTTGCATTGTGAGAAGCAATGAATGGGTGAAGTCTTTACACAATAAGAGAAAAGGAGGTACAAAGAAAATAAAGATATGTTTCCAGCAACACACATCTGATTAGTAGCAGCTCAGAGAAAAATACTCCCCCACTGAAAAACAGCTACCGCTTTCCCTGGTATCCTAAATTTAGATGCTGATTTTTATCACCCAGGACCATACGATTTATTAGCGAGTCGGTACAGTTGGTACCCAACAGCAGGCCAGTTGGCACTCCAGGAAAACTCAGAACTAGGTCCAAACTCAGAGGCTAAGCCTCATCTCTGCTAGCAAACTTGGATGAAATCCCAGTCAAAGAAACAATATAGCAACAGGCATCAGCAGAGAAGCTCCAAGCAAACTTAAACAGAAAAATGGGCCATTAAAGAGAGTCTGTAGAGTTCATCCACTGTTATCATATGGAAGCATAAACCTCATTCCAGAGCTTGGGGAAAGAGAAAGAACAACATAATACTGAAAAGTCATTAAAATTAAGTATGCCCAGCAGCTTTCCTCTTCAGAAGATTGAGTCACAACTCAGATTTTCACAATTGCAGATTTCACAGACATAAGCCTGCGATACAGAGCTGGTTACTACCTTTTCACTTCTAGGTTCCAAAAGTGCTGCCAGAGAGCATTATTTTTAATGCACTCTCATACAGGGATAAAGTTTCCAAGGAAGCTGCCAAATATAGCGAAGGTTTGCGCTTTCCCTTTCCAACACTTTCTTAGAAAGCTGGAAATAACATTACCTTACTAAAGTGGCTATTCTAATTAATTCTCTCTTGCTATAAAAACAACAGCCAGGAAGAAAAAAGAACAAACTTGAACTTCTGGGCACTTAAAGCTGTTTCTGTTGATGCAGGGCAAAATAAAGCTTGACAGACCAGTCACACAACTATATAGAAGACTTTTGCAAGACTGATGAAGAGCTTTGAAGGCAGAGCCTGTACTCCCCAAGCCCTCCTTACTGCATCAGAACATATAGACCACAGCTCTTAACTGGATCCTCTAGCTTACCATGAGATGAACTCCAACAACACCAGTTATTACCACTTTGAAAGCCAGAAGCTGATCCTGTCCAAATACCTTCTCACCCTCTACTTTAAGACCAGCTGGAAAGGGTGAAAGAGAATGGGGTGGCATTAATATGCAGATTGGAGGAGATGACTCAGCAGCCCCTTTCAGTCAATACCAATTAATTCCAACAAAAGCAAATTAATTCCAAGCTTTTAACACCATAAAGTGAGCTAGGAGAAAAGCAGGAAAGCGCCACAAAAAAGGCACCATTTCCCACCTGGGTAATGCAAGACCTTTCAGTCAACACTTGATGCTTAATGAGGCTTATCACCTGGTCTCTGACACCTCTTGATCATTAAGGAAGAAAAGCACGCAATCCACAATGCTGCCCTGGGCACCATAGGTCTCTTAGCACCAGCAAATGCTGTTAAGGTAGGAAAAGAGAACCAGACTGCTGGGTTGCTATTTCAGTCTTTCCTGAGAAAAACAATCCCCATGCTAGATGAGCGAAGGAGGCTGCTACTTTCCGTACAGTGGGTGAAATGCACCAAGAACAAAGGCACAGGGCATAGAAAAGGTATTTTAAGAAGGCTTAAATCAGACCCAAGGGTGTTCAGATGTGTGTTGGGCTCTGGGCTTGAATGTTACCCAATGACAGCACCTGCAAAGCTAACAAATGGCAGAAAGGAAACTTCTCTGCTATTGCATTTTTCTCTTCAACACAGATACTATTTCTACATTAGTCAAGCTAGGGTTGAATTGTCAGAGATGTTTTTATTATTATTTACCAGCAGAGTTATCAGCCAGATTTGTTCTGTTAAATTCCTGCTTAACAGAATTATTCCAATACCCAGGAAATGCACTACTAAGGAGTGCTGGTATTCCCCACCTTGCCTTTGCTTATCTCTTCAACAAGGCTCCATCTGCACTGGCTGCCCTGCAGGACACTACAGAGGATAAGATCTACCCTACGCTGCTGGATCTCAACACCCTGCTCTCCTAAGCCAGCTTCCAGCCTTTCATAGCATCATTCAGGTTAGAAAAGACTTCTAAGATGATCTAGTCCAACCATCCATCAACCCATCCTCACCATGGCTACTAACCATGTACTTCAGTGCTGCATCTGTTTCTTGAACACCTACAGGGACAGTGACCCCACCACCTCCCTGTGCAGCCTATGACAGCGCCCAATCACTTTTTTGGAGAAGTTTTTCTTAATATCCGACCTGAACCTCCTCTGGTGTAACCTGGGGCCATTCCCTCTTGTCATGTTGCAGTTACCTGGGAGAAGAGGCTGACCCACCTCACGATAACTTCCTTCTAGGGAGTTCTAGAGAGCAAAACCAACTTTTTTTTTTTTTCTTTTTTTTAACCTGCACAACTTGATATAGAACGTGAGTTTAAAAAATAATAATAATAATAATCTTATTTTTTCCAGCAACCATTTTGTTTCCTACAGACTAGTGGAACTATGGTCATCCTCAGGAACATCCTGTTCACACAGAACTGTCACAGAAAGTAGAAGAGATGTCAGCAGGTGAACAATCTCCCCAGATTGTTCCTCACAAGAGCTCATCAGATCAATCTCATAAGTTGGTCAAATGACAAACCACAATGTGAGTTCAAAGAGACCTTCAGTCTTCTATACATCACTCCAATGAAGTGTAATGTTCAGCAAAGGCACATGGTATGATCCTTTCAAAACAAACGGGGGACAGGAAATGGTGGCCTGCAGCTGGCCCAACATCAATCAGCTCAAACTGCCTGGGGTCTCTCAGAGTAACTAATTTGGGTGTAAACGCCAGCAGCAGGAGTCAGGAGCTGCCTCCTCCTTCCTGCTGCTGGGTTCTGGTTAGAATTAGGCCGCAACAACAGCAGTGCAAGTCCATGTCCCTCCTTCCTTTATCTCTGTACATAGGCACATCAAGGTGAATGCCTTGGTGTCTTTGTGGGAGAGCTGGGAACATCAAGCAGAGGGATTTATCTCCACTAAGCCCTGCTGTGCCTAGTAGACCATGCCATCTTTCATTAACAAGCAGATTTCTGCAGTGTTCAAATTACATTTTCCTACAGAGATCGCTGCAAAGGAGATGATGAAAACAGAAAGTGCTCGGCCCTTCAGGACTGTCCCAGCACCACACACATCTCAATTTGGTGCATGAAGCTGTGAGCCAGTTCCTCTTTCCCACCCTTCACCTGCACACAGTAGGTCTGGCTTCCCCCCAAAACGCACATAAAAGCAGCAAGAAAACTGCCCAGGACAACACATTGCTGGCTATGGAGGCTTAGCTATTAGCCAAAAGCATTGCTTAATTTAATATTTGTTTCCAGCCACTGGGGGTTTCCTAAGGTTGGATGCTGTTTAATGAAGCCATAGGTCAGCCAGCCAGCCATTCAGCAGATGCCCCACAAAGTTTTAAAGCTGTCTTAAATTATTTTTTAATTTTTTTATTTTTTTTAAAAAGGCTTGTACCAAAGTAATACTGCAAACTGCGCTTCCAATACACTTTCCTACAGCCATCTTTTTTTTCCCCCTTGCTGGGACATCACCACTTACATGAACATCAAAACCAGCAAGTGACTGTGGCTCCCAGCCACACAGTGCAGAAGCAGTTCCAACGCTTTTTCCATAATCCAGTGAAATTTCCAACCCACAGCTGTCTCTATTAGATTGACTGACATCTTCACCCATCCCAAAGGCCCTCCAGCCACTGCAGCAAATTCATGAAGTGCATCCAGAATCACAGAATCATAGAACCATAGAAACAGTAATATTTGAAAGACCACTAAGATCATGCAGTCCAACCACCAACCCAACCCCACCATGCCCACTAACCATGTCCCTCAGCACCACATTCTTTAAGTTCTTTAACACCTTCAGAGATTGGTGACTCCACCATCTCCCTGGGCAGAAGAGCTTTGCTGTCATGTGTTCCCAGTGCAACAACTGCACTTACCAGGTCCAGCTGCAATGCAAAAGAGCTCCAGGAAGCAGTTTCATTACAGTCCCACTAGGTTTGGGCAGGTTGGTCTTAACACATTCAGAAGTATAGTGGGAAAGAGCTTTGGGCAATGACTTGAGTAAATTGGAAAAACATTATCTGAACTACACTTTTGTATCCACAGGCTCAGGCTCGCACCCATCTGGCAAAGGCTGCCCATGGAGGTGGTGGAGTCACTGTCCCTGGAGGTGTTCAAGAAACATGGAGATGTGGCACTGAGGGACGTGGTTAGAGGGCACGGTGGGGTGGATTGGGGTTGGACTGGATGATCTTGGAGGTCTTTTCCAACCTTTATGATTCTATGATCTGCCATCAGCCCATGGGGGCCATTTGGGAAAGTGGTATTTAAAGTGCGCTGGGACTGGCAGCAACCCTCTCTGAGGGTCATTAGGAATTTTAGGCACCATGGGGACACAGGGATTGCTCCCACTATACCTCTCCTTTCTCTGGAAGCTGCCACCAAGCTGTGGAAGGACGCAAAGACAGAGCAGTTTCTGCTGAAAAATGAGCCCTGCTCCATCTGGTGCTATTCAGTTTGCCGCCCAGTTAAGTACAGCCCACCCTGACCCAGCTTAAAGGTCACAGCACAACTGCCATGGCTACAGATGCCTATGATATTGATTCAGAGTAACCTTGAACAGGGAGCGACCCAATGCAAGAGATTCTGATTTTTTAAAAGGATAATTCAGTGTATCTGTTCAGCTAAACAGAGAGCCCTGTGTCATAATAAAGCTGTCATGATGTTCGGGAAATATGGTCTCACTGGAGGAACACATTGTAATTTTATATCCAGCTATTTAAGAAGATGAGGCCAAGCCCTGAGTGACAGACACTTTGATGAAACAACACATGAATTAAACATAATTATACTAGAAAAACAGTAAAACAGAACTAATCATCAAGGCCCCCACGTTGTGCTGCGAGCAGTGACATTTGCATTGGCACAGGGCGCTGCCATCCAGAGAGCTCCAGATCCTCCATGAATACCACTAATCAAATTGTTGCCGTGCAGCTGAAGCAAGGAGCTGCTCTGCAGGAGGAGAGGTCCACATCCCACCCGATTCCCTCCTGCCCATGCGGCCAGAGGTCCAGAGGTCTTCTCCACCCCTCCTCCCTGCTAAAGATGCTGCGTGAGCATGTCTGCCAAAAACCTCTCTCCATACGTAATAGTCTCTCTATGCATGTTAAATCTAGAAAAAAGAATCTAGCTGGGTGTAGAAAACCTGCTTTTTTCTAGGTTTATGCACGGGTTGGATCTCGAAGCTTTCTTTACATCAGCAGCAGACAACTGTTTCATAGACTTCATCAAAGAGGGTTGATAGCTGACTTGAAAATGGCAGATGGAAGCGTTAAATATTTATTGGACTGGAGTGCATTGATTGCAGAAAATAACACTTTGCAAATTACTTCTGTGTAAACAATAATTAAACAGTCAGGCACGGTCCAGTCCAGGTTCTGAGTAAGCTGCAACTCTTTTTGTGAAACGTATGCATGAAAAATGCTAACGTGAGACAAACTAACATTTCTCTACCGATTTCCATCTGCATTCACTAAAATTGCTCTGCAGTCATGAATTAAAATTAATTAAAACTTTGGAATGATTTTCCACATTAAATTGGAATGGAGGGAGCCCTCATGGCTGGCGCACGTGCTAAACTTGTGCTGAGCAGGGGCAGGTGATATGTTGCTTTAAAAGACAAAGGGCTTTGGTGTCCTGATGTTCCCACTGCTACTAACACTGAGACTGAACTGGGGATAAGAGTGGGTCTGAACTGGTGCTTGTAGCAGGGGGAAATGATAACATAAAGTGCGATGCAGACATGTCCCTTCCAGGCTCCACATTTCTTCCAGGAACTGCAATTGTAAATGGCATACAGCTGCCGTTTGCTGTTAAGCTCTCCAGTGGGAACAAGTTTGCTCAAGAGATACTGCGATTTTATTCCCTTAAGCAGAATATGAATCTCCCGCTTGCGCTGTTACACTAGTCATAACGAGATTCATGCCATCTTTTCTTTAATACACCTTTCTAAAAACAAAATGTTGTAACTTTGTCTTAAAAGTAGCTTAAGGTCCTCCCAGGCACTGCCCACCAGCCCAGGTAAAAGTTGGAGGACAAGAGGTAATGGCCTTAAGTTGTACCTGGGGAGGTTCAGGTTCCATATTAGGAGAAATTTTGTCTCAGAAAGAGCAGTGAGATGTTGGAAGGCTGCCCAGGGAGGTGGTGGGGTCACAGTCCCCAGAGATGTTCAAGACAAGGGTACATGTGGCACCCTTTCTGTACCTACACACTCAGGACCTCAGGAAGGCAAGCAATTCCTATTCACCAAAGCAGTCATTACAGCCTCGCTCAGCGTTGGTGAACGGGGAACTCTGGATGCCGTTCTGTCACGTTTGCTCCTTCAGCACAGACAGCTATACACTGTGTTTTATCACCATTGCTGGATTTTTTCCATACTCTGAGTAAATCACAGGTTTTGGACTTTCTCCCTTCCCCCAGAACATATGTACTTCAAAACACAGCAGAATCAAGCACCTCCTACACCAGGACAGGGAGCATGTAAACTTGACTTTAGCTTTATGGCTGCAGAAGGGAATGCTGAGAGCAGAAGAGAGAGGCCCTAGATGCAGTGGTCTGGGTGCCCCATCCTTGGAGGTGCCCAAGGCCAGGCTGGATGGTTCCCCGATCCAGTGGGTGGCACCCAGCACAGAGCAGGGGTAGAACTGGATGGGCTTTAAGGTCCTTTCCAACCCAACCATTCCATGTTTCGGTGGAACATGGATGTGCCGGCAGGGCTGAGCTACTGGCAGAACTGCACTCCTTTTATTGTGCATACATGCACATGGGCTTGTTCTGTTTGTTTTCCTTCTCCTTCTCCCATTACAAGGCACAGATTGGTTTCACATCCCTGAGAGCTCCTATAGCTCGTAACTGTGCAGAAGAAGATGAAGAGAACAAGGCTGCCAGGGGACTTTAATGAGAACTGCTTCTGTAGTCCTGGTGCAGTTAAGAGTCACATAATGAAACAGAGGCCGATTTGTTTGTTTTTTAATGAGCTCTATTTATATCTGACTTTAACTATCCTCATTCATTTTCTCTGAATCAAACCTCTACTGCTGAAGTCTTGTGCACTGGGTTAATAAAGGGCAGCTATAATCTGATTTACTGCATACTTCCCAACACTAACGTACTCACAGGAGATGCTGACAGTTTACAGCAGCGATGCTCAAAGCTGAAGAATTGATAGTGAAATTGAACATAACTTCTCGGCTGCCTCACAGAAAGCTGAAATAATGCTGCAGAGTTGTCTGGAAGCACTTTTTCTTCCATGTCGTTATAAGTTGGAGAGACTGAGGCTGCTGTTAAAGCTAGTTTTACTGTTTGCAAACTGGAAGCAGGTGCCTTACCCCACAGACTTTGTCTGGCTGGTAGGGATACCTGAGCTTCAAAGTGTCAGAGAGAGAAAAACCACCGAAATCACACGTGAACAAATCCAAGGGATATGATATCCTCAAGCTTTTTACCCTCAGTAGCTCAGAAACTACAGAATTGATCAAACAATCAAAGGGCTCTGTGCCTTGCTCTCTGTGTAGAGGATTAAAACAAAAATCAGTAGTCATAGAATCATAGAATTTTTTTATTTGGAAGGGACCCTTAAACGCCATCTGGCCCAGCTCCCCTGCAATGAACAGGGACACCTACAGCTCCATCAGGTGCTCTGAGCCCCATCCAGCCTGACCTTGGGTGTTTCCATCTACTTTTTCCCATCCTTAAAACAGAGAAAAAACACTGCTGATGAAATAGCTGGAAATCTCAAATGGAGGTTGTCTCCTTGGAGGAAGAAGTTTAGCCCCTATCTACATATTTAAGCTTTTAAACAAAACCAGCCTCCTTCAAGAGGAGCAGCTGTGTAATTAAGCCAATTTGGGGATGAACAGTGTGATTCAAGAACCAAATACTATCTTAATTATATACATTAATATTCCACTAAAAGATGCTTATCAAAGAGATAATTCATGTTATTGCACAAGGAAGGCCACTAAAAATATAAAAATAACAGACAAGGGTGCCAGCAAGAGACACTGCCGAGGCCTGCATGGCCATGAGAGCAGCTCCAGCTGCAGAGAAAGCATACATGAGAGCTAATAAACCCATTTGAGCAAGCAGAGGGCTGCCAAAAGTCATCTGTTGTCAGAGGTGAATGCTGAATGAGAGATGTCTGCGTCCAAGCCAGAGTCACCCCACAGCACCCTTGCTGCTCAGGAGAAAGTTTTGGTTGCAATCTCTTCTGACTGGTTTTGAGGGAAGGAAAAGAGAAAGTAGTGGATTCAGAGAAATGGAGACAGTGATAAGGGGAAATGGCTTTCATCTGAGAGAGGGAAGATTTAGGTTAGATGTTAGGAGGAAGTACTATACTCAGACGGAAGTGAGGACCTGGCATTGCTGCCTAGGGCTTTGGGTGTCCCAGCCCTTTAGGTGTTCAAAGCTGGGTTGGATGGGGCCCTGGGCCCCGATCTAGCAGTCAGCAACCCTGTCCATGTGAGGAGGTTTAGAACCAGGTGATCTTTAAGTTCCCTTCCAACCCAAGCCTTTCTGTGATTCTGTATGATTCTATGATAAGTCAGGGCTGGAAGTCAGGAGGGGGCTGATGGAGTAGGGTCTCATGCCGGATAGGGCACTTGGGTGCCTTTCTACAGCACACACGGCTACCACACCACCTGCTCCTGGAGGAGTCACTAATTCTTCACTGCAAGACTGTGATCTACATCTTGGCTCTGTCTGCCCCGTCTATTTTTATTTGGAGACCCCAAAGCACCGTAACCAAGACACGTGGCAGCAAGGCCACTGTGCTGCACAGAGACCGCAGCAGCATCTTGCCTTAGGGCTGGAACAGCATCCAAACAGCTCTGCAGTGCTGATTTAACCTCTAGGAGATTTAGGAAATGCTTCTCCCACCCAGCCCAGGACTTCCACTTGTTTGTGTATGATACCCTGAGGCTTTAGACCTCTTGCAGCTTGTCACGCACCAGGCTGACATCCCCAACTCCTCACCCTGGGAAAGGGGAGACCTGAGGGCCCCCATCTCACAAACAAACGCTTTGTTGTTAATCATCTGAGGGACAAGGTCCCATTAATTAGCGCTGACATTTAGAGGGGAGGCCACAAGATAAGGGTGATATGAAGATGGATGGATTCCAAGAGGATCTAGGAGAGAAAAAAAGGGCTGCAGGGGATGTGGTTTTTATTTTATTTAGAGTTCTCCTTATAAAGAGAAGCTAGTAACATTTGAATTCTCTTATACATGAGAAGAGAAAAAAATTGCAGTTAGCCTGTTGACATGTATCTAACTTGCAAGGTGCTGCATGCTGTCAGTACGAAGAAGGGATCTTGGACTGGCTGGTCTCAAGTTCCTGGGAGTGTGCATGGACCCAGTGGTCACAGTTCTGGATGTGCGTGGCTACAAGGCTCTGGATTAGCTTTGACCACTGAAACATTTGAGTTGGAAGGGACCCTCAAAGGCCATCTGGTTCAACTCCCCTGCACTGAACAGGAACACCTACAGCTCCATCAGGTGCTCAGAGCCCCTCCAGCCTGACCTTGGGTGTCTCCACAGTCAGGGCAGCCACCACCTCTCTGGGCAACCTGTGCCAGTGCCTCATCACTCTTACTGTAAAAACTTCTTCCTTATATAAAATCTAAATCTCCCATGCTCTAATTTGAAACTATTTCCCCTTGTCCTACCACAACAGACTCTGCTAAATAGTGTCTCTTTCAAAAAAAAAAAAAAAAAAAAAAAGTGTAGAAGTCCACCAAATGCCTGCCTCTGCTGAAGCAGGACAAGCTCATGATAAAATAAAACCATCTGCTGCTACAAGCTTCCATCCCTAACCAGAATCTTCTGATGCCCTCATGGACTTGTCACCATTCACCACCATATTTCATGTGCTCCAGCTGACATTACCATGCATTCATATTCCTTGGACGAGATCCTCAGAGCTCAACCAGTGGGATTAAGATCAATGTAGAACAAAAGCATTGGCAGATATTTTGTATGCTTTCTGATTTTTGAGCCATTAGGCCATATTCCTTTTAAACCTTGCAGCTTTTGTACGTAAAAGAGAACTACACAGAATTGGAGGGGTGGGGGTTAAACAAAAGCTAGGATTCTTGTGCAAGCCCTGCAGTTTCTCTCCAGGGGGAAAAAAATAAAAAATAAAAATCAATTATGAAAGCTGGAAAAGCTGACTCTATTCACGGCTCTTTCTATACGACACTGCCAACAGCAGAAGCAACTGCCCTGTCTCTGAGCACTAAGTAACCCCATTTGTCACCTTCAATCCCTACTGTGCTGCCACTTCCCAGGAAAAGGTCTTCAAAACTCAACAAAGGAACTCAAATCTGCTTTTGAGGCAGCTCCTGTATGTGATCCCAGCTCAGAAGCACCACTAATCATGATGTCTGGGGCTATAAAAAGGTACAGGACAAGAGCATGTCTATCCTTCTGATCTGCTTCCATGTTTGTAACCAGCGCTTATCTAATGCCACTTAGGAAGTGTTACCTAGGAGACTATTTGCATCCTGCACGATGTTGCTAAAGCAACACTGCTAAATTAGATGCAGAGCTCCTAGCCTTCACCCAGTGTATTTGCATTGCTATGAAAATTAAATAGTCATAGGCTTAAACTATATTTGGGTCATTCACTCAGCCAAACACCTGAAACTAGTCCCATGGCAGCAGTGACGGAGTTCCCCCTTAAATCCAGCACATCTAGGGCTCATCTTTCTGCCTTGTGTATCAATGTGACCTGGAGGCAAAGCAAGCCATCTTTGTATTATAACCTTCCCAAACAGGACATGCTTTGACTTTTATTTGAATGCTTTTGGAGATTTTCACTGTCACAAATAATTACAGCATTGCATTATTTGATGGAGCATAGCAGAAGACAGTTTGTAAGGAGCACATACGTATTAATATCTGAGGCACAAGGTGGCTTCGAGGCACTGGAAATGGGACAACTTGCCTGGAGTTTATGGGTCGGATGTTCAGCCTCACCCTGAGTCTTGGTTCAGCTGTAAATTGTCACCATTTATGATTTAATGGGCAATATTGGTAGTAGGTGGATGGTTGGATTAGATGATTGTAGAGGTTCTTTCCAACCTGAATGATTGTATGATTCAAAGGTTTCAGATGGCCCGTGGAAAGTTGGAAAGGCTAGATAATGGTTAAAAAAAAAAAAAAGTAAGATACTTATTAAGGAGGTGATAATAAAAAAAAAAATTTGAAACTATAAAGAATTATATGCAAGCTATAAACAAAATTAAAGGTCAGAATCTATTTTAGGTGAAGTTACAGAATAAATTAAACAAAAAAAACCCACACTACTGTCAACACTACAGAATAAATCAAATGGAGAAATATCACTGGTTGGAGGGAGACCGAGCAAAAGGAACCAGAAGATGTGTTTGCAATGGTTTTCAAGGCAAATAACAGCTTCTCTAGAGTTTGGACATTTATCAACATGCTAAATAACATACTTCAAATAATTCTCCACTTATTTCAACTGCCAGGAACCTTACAGCAAAAATCGCAATTGTTTACTAATACATGCAATTGTGCATGTACAATAATATAACTTACTTTCCTTGGTAGGTGGATGATTGGACTGGGTGAACTTAGAGGTCTTTTCCAACTTCAATGATTTTATGATTCTACAATTGCATTATTCATGATTCCAAGCAATGTCACAAAGAAAGACGCTGGTCTCTCCGAACTCAGCTCAAGTATTCTGGTGTAAATCTATTGCAGTGTGTTATCCTTACAGCTTTCTATTCTGATGTTCTGAGTAATACACTTTGGACAAACATCCATAAAAAGAAAATACCATCCCACCAATACCTATCTGGAGCTCTCCATCACTATTTAATGCATTTATTCCTGAAATAACTCCAGCTTTTAACACTTTCTAATTTAACAGATAAATTCAGGCAAGGACATAAATACTTGGCATCTGTCACTGAATTCAATCAGCTCCCTGGATCAGAGAAAAAGCGCCCTGCTCTGCCTCAGCCATAATACGGTTTGGGTGCCTCTTGTTAATCAATCCTTAGCACCCAGAAGCACAACTAAAAGCACACCTGGGACCATTTTACTATATATAAAAACTCTGTTCCAGCAGCAAATTTGATCTGCTTGAAGAATCTAATCATGAGAAGGTAATTCTCCTTCGTGATGAACAGCTTGAGAGTGCCCATGCCCAGGAAGCTTCTGATCCAGAACTTCTGATTGCTTATGCATGGGAATTTAAGCTGAAATGCCAGAATATTGGGTGAGGGGTTGGAAAAACTCAAATAATTTGCTACCAACATTGAGTCTCAGTTGAACCAGGCAGAGTCAGGAACGTCCTCTGGCTCATTTGTTTTCAGCACTATTTAAGGATGCTTTTCAGAGGGCTGCAAGAGGCAGTGAGTCAGCAGAGCTGAATGTGATTGCCTCAGCTCGGCAGGATGCTGGGGGTGCTGTGAGCTAGGGATGTAGAGAAGAACACCTGCTGGCTCCCTCCATGGGCTGTAGATGCAAGGGAAGTCCTCGAGTCCCAGCATCTCTCTGGGAGGCAAAACTGGATGACACGGACTCTGTAGGAACTGATGGATGTAAGAGCAGATGAACGCAGTCTTCCTGCCACTCAGCTGTGCAAAATATAAATGAATCATTTTACCTTCCTAGACATCAGTCTATCTTAGGACATGAGAAAAACAGGATGGTTTGAGTCTTACGGGGCTAAGGTTTTACAATAACCATACTCCCTCCCACCTCTTCCCATGGGCACAGCAAGGTTGCATTACTCAAATAAAGGTTGAGGAAGCAGACCTCTGTGGGAAAGGGTCATTCTTGTCCATGATGAAAGGCTGCAAAAGAGCATTTTTAACCTTTTCCCAGGACTCAGCTCTCCTTGCTGCCTACAGGTACCCTGATACAGGCGATGTAGGGCTCCAAGGAAGGGTCAGAACCGAGCACTTGCATCCCCAGCAGGCAGGGAGAGGAGAGGAGGTGATATCCCTTCCACCTGCACCTCCATCTTCATAATGCTCTGTATGTGAGCCAGCAGAGCTGGCAAGAGGATGTTCTCACCACACCCTGAGAAACACTGCTGGGTTCCGACTTACTGCTTCCCTCCTCCCAGTTCCTACGTGGCCTTATCTAAACTATGTCATAAATCTTCTGGGTTTTATCTGAACTCTCCTCCTGCTAGTGACATGCTGTACTCGTGAATAATGTTGTCTCCATCTGAATTACAAGGGGCACAGCAATAAAGCTCCGGCAGAAGCCAGGGAAGCAGTGGGAAAATAGCTAAAAGCTACACAGTGCTGTTTCCCTATTTGTAATCTTCTGTCATAGTCTGAGTTGGAAGATTAGATAACGAGACTATTTATAGTGGCATTGCCGGGTGTGTATCACAAAACCTTTACTTTAAGACCATGGCAAGAATGAAATTTTAATTTTGCCTGCCACTTCCCTGTCCCACAGCTCTGTATGCAGCAATGTTTTTTTCTTTCACAGTGGGGTTATTAATAATGGATGTAACATTAACATTTCCAAACTGGGAGTTTACCCTCAGTCTCCATTCCCACCCATCACTCAGTAATTTCTCCTCCTGGGCTTCACACTGGGCTGACAACTGGAGACTGATGATATGTGCTCAGCCACCAAATGCAGAGCATGGACAACAGCAAGCACAGCTCACCTCATTCACTGCAACACATTCCACCTGCAGGACCTCTCTGCTTCGAACCACAAACAGATTTTTTCTCTCTGCTAAGCCCACCAATGCAGTCAATCCAAGCTGAGAACAATTGCCCAAAGCAATCCACTGCGCACCAAATTGTCCATATAGGCTATTAATCATCCAGCATAGGTAAGAACTTTCTACCAAAATGAACGCAGGACACAGAATCATGCAGGTTGGAAAAGACCCCTGAGATGATCTAGTCCAAACATCCACCTGCCACCACTAAGCCACGTCCTTAAATCTCAAGTGGATGAGTAAAGCTTTGGGGCCTGTAATTATTACTTAGCATCACAACTCTAAAAACAAAAGGTATTCATAGATTTGGGTTCTTTTAATCTTTATTTTGAATTTTAATCTTTATTTTGAATTTTATATCTGTCAAGGGATATAATTGTTTGAAGGGTCTGGAACACAGGTCTTACAAGGGGCAGCTGAGTGGGACTGTTTAGGCTGGAGAAGAGGAGGCTCAGGGGAGATCTTACAGCTCCACATAACTGCCTGAAAAGAGGTTGTGGCGAGGTGGGGGTCGGCCTCTTCTCCTGGGTAACATTCAAGAGGGAGTAGCCTCAAATTGTACCAGGGGAGATTTGGGTTGGATAGTTGGAAAAATTTCTTCTCAGAAAAAGTGGTGATGCACTGGCACAGGCTGCCCAGGGAGACTGTGGGGTCACCATCTCTAAGGGTGTTCAAGAACCATGGAGATGTGGCATGGAGGGATGCGGTTAATGGCCACGGTGGGGATAGGTTGGTGAATGAACTGGGTAATCTTAGAGGTCTTTTCCAATCTTAATGATTTTATGATTCTGTAAAACACAGATTCTGTCTGTGACTTTTACAGTTATTTGCATCCTGTCCTCTAAGGGGAGTCAGTATTTCTGTGGGAAACCATCTCTTTCCTTCCTACCCAGTAAATACTTGGTAAGTACAGAAGATAAACATTTCTCATGGACAAAGTGATCCTGTGATATATAAATATAGATATATTTAAAAATGTTTGAGCACCAGTTGCTCAAACAAGAGAAATTCAGAGTAATACTAATACAATTAAATACTCAATTGCACAGATAACACTCAGCAAGGAGATGTGAACCGAACTTCTGATAAAAAGTTGTAATCTGGAAAGCAAATAAGCTCTGGATCTACTGCTGCTCAGCTTATCTGCCAAAGCTGTCCAGCAGCAAGTTAAGAGTCCAATACTGTCTTTACATTAGATGATGTTGATGAGCAGCAGGGCACAAAACAGTCACATCTCCATCCAAGTAGCAGTTAAAGGGAAATCAAGCAGAGCTTATGCCTAACAGAGGATAAAAGATGATCAGTGGGGTGTTTAAATCATATGTTGACATATGGGAAGTCAATGTGAATTAGAATGAATCATGCATAACATGATCATGTTTCTTCTGACGAGGTCAGGGTGTGATCTCCAGTATTCAAGTAACATGAAGCCAGAGGGATGTCCAGACAGGCGCTGTTCGCAAAGACATTCATGCTCTCATTCAGCTACCCAAGTAAGAAACCACTACCTCAAAAGTGCTTCTGATCAATTCCTCTCGGATAAAGGATCCCACATTTCCACCTCTGCTCAGCATCTCACTGAGCCTTGTCCCTTCAGAAGCCAGGCTTCTTACTTCATGCCTCAGTAGGACGAGACTTCTTCTCAAAGCAGAACCCAAAATGCTTATGCAGGCCCGTTAGAAAATTCTATCCTGAAATACTTTATTTGCCTTTTAGCAAATTCTTTGCACAAATACAGTATTTTCAATGGCACGAAATATGTTTTTCAGATAAGAATTCTTCTGATTTGTTATAAAATGTAATAGATGTGAGCACTGAGACCTCTCTTATATAGAGAAACACAGTTAACCAAATCCAATTCTACTACCACTAAAAAAAATGCCTTTTCAGGATAGGTGTGACTCTTGCTGAGAAGAAGAGCTCTTGTTGGTACCATCTTTCCCTCAATTTTAGGAAACGGACCTACAACCTCTTCTGAATCCTGTATTTGAAAAAGAATGGAAATGCTCCAAACCTGCCAAACCATTTGCTGCTCTCACCCAACAGATCTGCAAAGCATTTTGTTTGAAAGCAAATACTACCTTTTCAATTAAGCCAAATGATTTGCTTTTTAAAGGCACACCAAGAGTAGAAACATTTCCACTGGGCCAATGGAACTTTTCATCAACTTTCTTCCTCTTCAACTGTTTGCACAATCTTTCATCAACTTTTTCCCTCTTCAATCATTCACACAATTGCTTCCCAGCATACTCCCCTGGTCTGGCTGGCAAAATACGCAGCAGTGATTTCCCAAGTCAAACATAAAGCTTTAATTATACGTGATAGGTTGCCTCCAATTCCCGTTCATGAGACAGGCCACGGGGAACACAACACAGAGAGCACAAACAAAGCAAAGTCATTCTAGACAAAGGCAGACCTGCGTTGGACAGAGAACGCTTGCAGCCACCCCATGGCCAGCCCACAGACCTGTCCCATCAGCAGTAGTTGGCCCTGAACAGTTACAGAGCTCCCCATCCACAGCTCTGCCAAAAGGACTGTAATGCAACTGGAAAATTACAAGCAAGTTGCCAGTCTTCTCTAGACCCAACGCTAGACAGCATGTGTGTTCTGGCCATACCAGTCAAGTGATGAGTTCAACAGGCAGCAGGAAATCCCTGCCTATACCCGTGCACATGTGTGTAAGCCCACACATGCAGGAACAGCTGGAAGTGTCAGTGTTAGCAGCACGAAACCCAAATACTGAATAAGAAGGAACAAAGAGAGGAGGGAGACTCTGCAAGAAATGCCAGAACTTTAGAATTTATTTTGTCTAAGATCTTAGTATTAGTTTTCCAAAAAATGTTTACACAATGTGTGAAGCATTGGGTTTTTTAAACCAACAAAAAAATTGCACAGTAGTTTATCTCAGATGCTGACTGAGAACTATTAACATTTACTTTCCAGATTTTTGCATAAAATAGCACTGAGGTTTGAGCCAGTGAGCTAAGAATCCTTCCCCACAGTTCAGCAAAGAGATGAACCGAGGCTGTCTAACAGTGCTGTATACACATAATGCCACCATGGCATCCTCAACTCTGTAATTTTAGAACATAATCCTATTTTAATCCCATCTCTAGAAGGCCAGATAACCAATACTAGAAACATGAACTAGAATCTTGTATACAGCTTGCTTTTACCAGCTAGAGATGCCCAAGGGTGACTGGAGATGAAAACTTGGCCTGGCTCAATTTTAACTAGAGAGATGCATCAACCTAGACCTTCAAATATGGCCCAACTGCCTACCTTCCTCCCCAGCTACACAGCCAGCAGTACCCTATGTAGCTAGGTTACCAGGCAGATTAGGTTTGCGTATACATGTTGCAGTCACAGCAGAAGCTTTAACCATTGCAAGGCTGTAAATTTAAAATTCAGTTCCTGTCCCCAAAACTACTTTGGGATTTGTTGATTTGCAGCACAGCACTAAGCACCTGCACAATGCTGTGATTAAAGTCAGAAATGACTTTGGGATTTGTCACTGATTGTGTGTAGGGTGCCATCAATCAGGTTAATCTCAGATCAGCCACTGATGGAGACCGCAGGATGGAGGTGCTACTGAAACACGGGTGTTGCAGACCCCACTCCTCAGGACAGTTCAGAACTGCATTCCTCAGGTGTTTGAAAATTTCAAGGCAGCCTAAGCCAGAGGACACATGGATCCTCACCTTGAAACAAGTAACCACAGCAAAGTTACATACCGGAAACATAACAACATGTACTTGCGTACTTGCCATGGGCAACAATTTCAGTGATGCAGAAGTAGCTGTTTTCTGCAATTATCCTAGCAGCAGTAGGTAAGAACAGCTGCCAAATCTGAAATCTTCCAAGCCTCTGTGTTAGAAACCTTCCCCACATTCAGAGTTCTCCACAAAATCTGGCATTTCAGTAGTCTTGGAAACAAAACAAAGCAGGGGCTACTTAGACCCCTCATCCCTTGGGATGTCCAGGTAAGCTAAGAGAAACTACCTTCTCCTACTCAAAAAAGCCAACCCATGCAAAAGCACCTTTATTGTTAAAAACTCCAGGATGCAGGAGGCACAGCCTCATCCATGGGAGACACGGTGGGAGTCTGCACATGGACTTCATGGCAATCCCTGCTGTCTCCTTAAGCCTGGATGTTCTGTTCCATGAGAGACTCTGAGGCTGCCATGGCAATGAACCACTCCACAAGCACCCAGGCAGGGCTGCTCACAGCAAAGAGGATGTATCCAGCTAGAAGCTGGCCAACATCAGGAGCAGGTTGTATGCCTCCAGCCATCACTGCAGACTCTGAACATCCCAGCTCCCTCTGTCAATGGGGTGGAGAATTTCTGAATTCTCAGCTCAGAACTGTCATTATCAGCTGAGTACGGGTAGTCTTAAGAAAACCCATAAGAGCAGGGTGAATGTGCGGTCTTCGTATGTAGCAAACTTCAAAGAATTCCTCTTTCATGACCTGTTCCAATCTCCTGTAAAATTGGACCCATTTTTGCACTTAGAACATTTACTATTAATGAGCTCTGAGAGCTACTAGCCACTGTAGATGGCTGCAGCCTGTTTCTGTTCAAAGCAACCCTGGAATCTACCAACTCCATTGGATGTCCTCCTAGTTCTTGTACTGGAAGAAACAGTGAAGAGTGGAGTTCTGCCCCTTTTCTGTGTGTCAGTCATGACTTTTGGATCTCTGTCATTTACCACCCCGCTGTATCAGAGGTTAGAGTTCAAGCTTATTCAATTATTCCTTACATTAAATTATCCTAGACCTCTGATTATCCATCCTTGCTGCCCTCCTGTTTTTGGCTCTCCCTTATCTTTTTTAAGATGGTGAAAGGCGAAGAACCAGAACTAGACTCAGATTTATACAACAATTTACTCGCGGCCTCTATTTCTGTTTGACTTCCCTTATAATTTCTAATATTACATTTGCTTTTTTAACTGCTACTGAGACTTGGACTAATATTTTCAGCTCAATAGCCTGTTTTGGTTTCTAGGTCTTCCCTTGGGAAATGTTGTTAGCAAAGCACCACATGATTTCCTGGGAAATTTCTGACAAGCTGCACCATTACCTGCTTCACCAACAGGCTCCTGTACCTTATGAAAAGGAGAATTGAAAAGAAAAGCAACATCAATAAATTGCTGTGTTTGGAACACTGGGCAATTTTAGTCAGTTTAAATGCAATAAATCAAAGTTCAGCAATGTGGGGAAAGAACAGCGTGCTTGAAAAAAGTTCGTATAAACCTGAGAACCAGAACCAGGCCAACCCTTCCACCCAGGCAGACCAGCGGTCAGAGGGAAATGCACAACCCAAGGCAGAACAAAAGCAGAAGGCAGGAAGCTGAAGGCAACCTTCAAAGCCTGGAACAGCAAACCTTCTGACTTCCTAAGGCTGGAAGAAAAATGAAATGATACTTTGAGGAAGAATCAATTACAACAGCAATGAGAGCTGAGGTGAACCCATGGCATCACTACTGACATTCTCTCAGTGCTGTGCTTGCACCCTGACCTCCAGTCCCCACGTTCATCAGCTGCTCATGTCCTTTTACTCCCCACTTGGTTTTATCTTGCAAGTGAAAGAAATGGAGCTGGCAGTACAATATTCTTTCCTGTCAACAACATATAATTATTGCAACGCGTACACCAGGCAGATCGCTATCTTCTGCATTTATTTCAGAGACTCATAAAATACCAGCAAAAGGAGAAAAATGTCAGACTTATTTATGTCAGTGGGACATATAACATTCAGAAGAGCAAGAACAAAAACGCAGGCAAAAACTACATAAGCCCATAAGGCATATCATCATGACTGGCATCCCCACTGGCCAGGACTGTCCCACCAAGGTACCAGCCTGCTTTACAGGGTACTCCAGAGACACAGACCCCAGAGCGTCCTGCAGAGATCACCCAGGCACATGAGTTAGAGTTATCTGAGCAGCACGTACAGAGCAGTTTTCCGGCAGGGACCACAGAAGCACCCAGCCCAGCATGACTCAGATCTCCACGGGAGCCTCCAGATGCTACTGCCATGCAAATAATAGAGCATAACCCATGAGTAATCAGCCAATGCTGAGAAGAGCGTCTCTGACTACCTCAGGCTGTCTCGACTGTAGTGCTTGCATTCTTTAGCATAAATATCGCAGGTGCATTAACCCATGAGAAAATTGATAGGAAAAAATCCCACAGGCTGTCACTCACCACGGAGTGCAGCCTTCTGAGGCAAGAGGAGGCTCAGGAAAGAGCAGCAAACCTGCCTGACAGGCTGGAGGAGAGGACTGAAGAAAGGAGACAGTAATGCCTCTTAGCTTCTACAATGTAATATTGATCTGCGGTCCACAGAACTGGCTAAGCCTTACAGCTGAGGACATGGAGGACAAGTGAGGATATAAAGCCATTTCCCCACTGAGCCCAGGAGGTGGAATTGAGGTACCACACCTCAACTCTGGCCAGAAAACCAGCAAAAAGGCATTCCTAGCATCCTGGAACTACAGCACCACAGCCCAGAGAGGGTATGCAGTCCACACTGCGTTCCACACCAAACAGCTGCACACACCTTGTTTGGTGGCAGTCACAAACGATGCTTCAGGGAGGGTGGAGAGCAAATATTTGCTGGAGTTTATCAGTCTACATCATAAGGACATCGTTATCAGATAATCACCTTTTGCTCATTAAGAAAGTACACAGTGGATCACCTTCTATCACCCCAAGGAAACAGCTACATCTGCATTATGGGAAGTGAAGAATTCACAGGAATGCTGACAATAATCTCACTTCAGACTCACAATTATACGTTCAAATGACGACCTCCTTCCAGCCACTGGCTGTTAACTTTAAGGTTAACATCTGATCAGGGCTGTGGCAGCTGAAGTCCTGGATATCTCTTGTTCCACTGACTTTAGTTTTCACTGTCTCCACACTGGCCTCCCATCCCTGGAACTGCCTGAGGCCACCTGGGGCCCTGACCTGGTGGGGGGCACTCAGCCTACCGCAGGGGATTGGAACTGGATTGGCTTTAAGGTCCTTTCCAACCCAACCACTCTGTGATTCTCTGATTACAGCCTGCAGGCACAACAGTGACACCAGCACTGAGGGTGACTGGCTGCTTTGGAGGAGGCCCTAAAGTCCTTGCATCTAGCGATTTCTATTGAACAGCAACTCAAAGCCCCTGGACAGGCCCCATATTAAAGCATTGCCCAGCTCTGAAAGCAGCTCTAAAACAATCAACCTAGAGTTCCAGATTTTATTTCTGTGTCACGCCTTCAGTACCACCAAAATCATCGCATGGCCTTCAGAAGACCTGCTCAACTAAAGAGAAACATTTTTAAGCAGGACAAGCAGGAAAAGTATAAAAACTTTCAATGCACATGGGAAGCAGATCTACTCAGCATGGAGGTCTTCTACAGCACAGATGAGCTAGTAAGGCAGAAACTGACTTGACAGCCCCCACATCACCATAGCGTGGCTTCATCACCAAGGAGCCTACCAGCCCTGGCATAGAGTGGGAGAGCGCTCCGTGGTGGCCGCATTACAAAGCTCTGTGCCCCTTGCAGTGCCAGGCACCCAGGGCAGAACCGGGGACCTTCAATTAAAATGCACATTACAAAATGTTAAATGGCAGATTTGTAACACCACTGTGTGACATTCGTACTTTCACTGCTCTGCCTCCAGACCATTTTACAGGAACCTGTCAGTTCCAATCAGACTTGTTTATTCTGCATTTAAATGTAGGACCTGAGGCAGTTTGGTTTCAAAAAAGACAGAAAAGGCACATATTGTCCCTGGCAGTCGCTTGATTTTTACAACAAAGGCATCTCACTCTTTACTCCAAACTAAAATGATTTCACTGTTCTGCTACATTACAGATAGGGAATATTTCTACTTGCTGCCTTGGCACAGGTAGGAATTTAATTAAAATGGAAATTAAAGGAAGAACAAGACAAACAAAAGTGCCATTAGTCGTTCCCCCCCCCCTCCCCCCACACACACACACACCCCTAGTCGGGTGATCCATACAGAGCATCTGAGAAAGCTCACGTAAGCCACTGATAATGGATTAAGTGGCAGTGTCCCTTCTGGCTCCAGTTTATAAATTCTTATCTGCTTAAGGTTGCTCCAGAAAGACTTCCAGCTGACAGCACGATTCGTGGAGATAAATCCTCCCTGGCACTTTACAATTGCACACCAGCTACTACAGCATCACATGTACCTTCTGGTTTGCATTGACAGGGGATGAAGCTTCACCATGTAGAGTTCAACACCCTCTCCTTGCAGGTTTAATTTTAAGTACAGCCACTGTCTGTGGCAGAACAGTAAGCATTCCTCACACCTCCTCACACGGCCATTAAGAAAGCCGTGGCATAATTACCCTCAGCTCATGCAACTGCTCTACACCATCCAGGCGCAGAGGAAGGGAGCAGAGAGGTGGAAGGGAAGGATAACCAGAGAATCCCTCTGTGTAGCAACCAGTTGCCCAGCTCATCACTAACCCATTCCACTCCCATCAACCATACCAAAGAAGCATCCAAAAGCTCAGTACAAATGAGGGAGAATACCAATATCCCCATTTCCCACACTGGTGGGTGCAAATTCCACAACGTCAGGTAAGATGCAACAAGTACTGACCATCTAAAACAGCTGTAGGAACAGCACCTGCCTTACTCCATTCTTACAGAGGGATGTTGGACATCCTCTCCCCATCATTCTGTGCCTCATCATAAGTGTGCTTAACAAAAGGTCACATCAAACACACGCAGCGTGCGCTGCTGCCCAAGAAATCCCCTTCCAAAAGAACAGGTTATTTTCTGCTACAGCAAAAGGGGGCAGAAAAGGGCAGGGACAGAGGAGACCTCAGCAGTCACTCCCACTTGCTCGCCTTTCAGAAGTCAGCCCCATCCGATTGGGTCCTGATGGAGCTCCACGATTTCGGCAAAGGGATTTCAGAATAACCACACAAGCTGGGCACGGTGCCCCAGACATCCCCTGCCCTCCTGCAAAAGGGACTGACAGCCCACAACACGCAGATAGATCTCTGAAGCACCCAGAAAAGATACCAAAGCAAAGGGGCCGTTCGCAAGGAAACACCGGGGGACACTTCGGTCGTCCGCCACCTCCAACACGCTGTCCCCGTGCTTTCCTGGGGCGCGGCCGTACACGAAGGGGACCCGCACATGAAGTGCCAGGCGTAGGGCATCCCACCCCGCAGCGCCCGGAGGTGCTCTGGGTGCTCATCCCAAACTGGGGTCCCTGCGCGGCGCAGGGTTTCCATCGTGCCCGGGTGCCCATCCCACCTCGGGGTGTAACGGGGTGCCGGGGGTGCCGGCCGAGCCGTACCTTTGAGGTGGTGGTGACGGGCGCGGTGCAGCCGGCCCTGCCCGCCGCGGGGCAGCGCGGGGATTCTGGAGAAGCGGCTGCCCATGGCCGCATCCGAACCGAGCCAAGCTGGGCGGCACCGCGCGGAGTCTCTCCCGTGGAGCTGCGGTGGTACGGGGGAGGGGGCAGCTCTCCAGCCGCTCTTACAGCCCCGCTCCCATCCCCATAGCCCCGCGCCGCCGCTGCCCTCCGCGGGGCCGCGCCGGCTCGGTACGGCGGGGCGGGGCGGCGGCACCGAGGCCCCCCCGCTGCTGCCCGTCGCTATGGAGACAGCTGTTCCGCTCCGGGAGGGGGTGCGCAGCCCAGATGTGCCACCGCCGGTGCCACAGGTGGGGACACGTGCAGAAGCGGAGCTCGGTCCCCGGACTGGGGCAGGGGGTGGTCCCAGGACCGGCGATGAAACACCCGTGTAGGGTGCACGTCTGCATATTTATATTCACTTTACTTCACATAGCACTGTAGGTTCTAGAGATGCTTTTGCAAGCTTTGCCTGGGATGTCAGTGGATGCTGAAGGCAAAGAACTGCTTCAGCTCAGCAGCATCAGGGCTCAAAAACATCTAATTCCCCCTCCAGTTGAATAACATTTCTATTGGTCAGCTGCTTTCCAAAAGGTGATTTTTGTCTGTCCACCTCCACTCTGCCTCCTCCTACGGAATATCAGAAAATCTCCTCCCGGTCATGGGCTACATGTGAATATTTTCATAATAGAACTGTTACTGCCATGAAATCCCCACCCAAAAGACCAAAAAGCAATATTCTTTGAAACCCTTCAAATACAAAACTTTTGGAAACCCTTCTGAGGTTGATTGGTAAGAGATGGTATGAAATGTTGAAGATGTGAGACAAAAATTGATGCTGACATCAGGATGAGGACTCTTCCTCCATGCAATGGGATGGGCTAGCTGGAACCATGAGGCCCTGCTCTGCAATATGGGCAAGCTGTGCACCATGGTATTTCATCTTTCCTCCTCCCGGAGGGCTGACCACACCAGTCAGGCATTACCATGATCACACAGGGCTGGAGCTCCTTCTCAAACACTGCACAATTACAGGTGTTGTAGGAATGCTGGGTCCTGCTCTGGCCCTATGGAGAGCCCACCAGCAGGAAACTCATGTGCAGAGGTGGGACAGTCACACCTTTTGTTCATATTCATATCCCCTGTGAACACTATTTTCAATCACAAACAAGGCTGGAATTACCATTATGTGAGCAGCTCCCTGTCACTTTGCCACACAACACCTTCCATCCTGCTGAATCTAATTGTTGGCAGCCCGCAGTCTCACCTCCTTCTCTGTAATCCCTCTCTGCCTGTCCTTGAATTTCCTGAGAGAGGACTTCTACTTCTCTGGAGTTTTCTTCAGTTTTGGACTGTAGGCATTGGGTACATCCGTATAATCGCACAGGGAGCATCCCTGTGCAGTCATCCATTCAACCACAGGCACTCACGCATGCATCATGCACACTGCTCACCATGGGAACTCGCTGTGGGGATGGGCTCACTCCATAAGGACCAAGTGAGGAGGAATACAAAACAGCACCAAGGTTCTGCCGTGATCTGATTTTGGTTCACTTCGTCAAAGAGCCTCTGAATTAGTGCATGCTCACATAGGATAAGGAGCAAGAAGGAGAGGCTGCTTCTGTCCCTGCCAACTTGTGTCAGCTCTTCCTGCAGAAAATATTGAGCAGGGTGAGAAATACGCTTCGCCACAGGGGCCCTTGATAGACAAAACAGGATCATACTGATTCTGGGTTTTTGCTTTTTTGTGCTTCAGCAACAGGGAACTTTTAATCAGCTTGCCAGAGCTGTGGGACTTTCATACCAGTGAGAACATGGTTTCTTAGTATGAATGGTATCAATGGAATTGAGTACAGACATACAACTTCTGGGCACCAATCCCGTTCAAGGAGTGCAGATCTGGTGGAGATCATGCAGGCTGAACCAGGCTCTGAGCATCCTGATCTAGCCATAGGTGTCCCTGCTCATGGCAAGGGAGTTGGACTAGATAGTCTTTAAAGGTCCTTTCCAACTCAAATGATTCTATGCTGTATGATACAGCAAGGTGAGTTTGCACTGCATTATTATTCCGTCTGTGTTTGTGCAGACAGCTGACCGCTCATTTGCAATCTGTGCTGAGAGGTCAATCAAGATAATGCAGTCCACACACAAATTTTATCTGAAATGAACATCAGCTCCACAAAAGGAGCTAACCTCTTGATTATCACTATAAATGAATGTGAGGAGAAAGATGCTGCACAGTCACATCTGCTCACTAAACTGCTTTAAGTCATGAGAATTTCCATGATCTCTCAAAAGTCACCCAAAGCCAGGTGCAAGGATGAGCTTCAGCTGTTCAGATCTGGCATACGTAAGAGAGAGACTGGAGGAGGAGGAGCAGCAGGACAGCGCAAGGGGAGCATCTACTGTCATGTGAGAGATCTTGCTAGAGAAGGACGACCAGACCAAGCTTTGTTCCACTGGGCCCTGCTAACTTCACACACACATTCATCTAATTCGCTGCCTTGTATATTGAAGAAGAATCTGCAGAAGATGGATGTTGTTTAATTGGCCCAAATTATAAGCAGCCTAGCATCAGAATTTCTACAGGTGTGGAAGAAAAAAGGCACACCTATCCATACAACTTATACATCTGCATGCTGCAGGGAGAAAAAGATGATTTTGGGAGATACTGTGCTTAGCTGGGATAATATCCTAGTTTGTTCGGCTGGTTTTTTTAATTACCTGAATGACAGCTGGGAACAGGCCTTCTTCATGTGGCCCAGAATTCATTGCTCCTTCCTTCTCTTCACCCAAAATGGCACTATCAGTAGTCACGTTGCATACCTACATAAACTATTCCTCTTTTGACAATGGTTGGCTTCACTTGGAAAGATCTGTCCCTGTGCTGAAGGCAGGACTCTGCTCCCTGCCAGATCAGATGACGCATCACCCCAAAACAAAGCGCACTGCAGCAGCTGTGTTGGGTAAGTTTGTCCCCATCACTGCCACCTCTGAAACTGAAGCAGTGCTAGGTAAAAGGATGAGATGGGGCACACACAAACTCAGCACTGTGAATCAAGATGGAACAGTGACAAGAGGCTGCTCTCACTCACGGGTGACCAGCTTCTTGTCCATAATCTGTTGTCCTTTTAGGACACACAACTTCACAGCAGCATCCAGCACTACTTTAGAAGATATATCTAGAAATATTAGCTTAAAGACTGGTGAGGATTTGTATCATCAACACTTACAATACAACGCTCAGCCAGCAGCCAACAAAGGAAATCATAAGGTTTAGCTTTAAAGATCACCTGCTATGTCAACTCTTTCATAGGAAATGCAGATACATATTCTCTATGAGTGGGGAAGGAACAAAGTTTCCATCCCTCATGACACACAGGCTCTACAGTGTGTAAAATGAAACAGCTCTGACCATTCATACCTCACCCCAAACAGGTTTTTATGGACCTAGATCAAGTTAGTTGTAGATGTGCTTTTATTTCACCATTGTTTGACTTCTCCTGTTTTTTCATTTGTATGAAAAGCTTCATAGCAAGTCCAATAACAGCACTATATGAAAGAGCAAGGAAAATAGCAAAAGTAAGAACTACTTCCTTTGCTTCATTTGGGATGTTCAATTTTAATGAACAAAGCCTGTCTGCTTACAGGACAGAAGACATGGCAAGGGTCTGATCCCCGCGCTGATGAGCAGAACTTAGAAATCCTTCACATTCCTGTCAGCCATTTTACAAAGCATTGCTTATGTTTCCCATGAACTATGTTCAAAATTAATAGTATGAAGACAGCTATCAACAGGGTAGAAGAAAAAGGGTTGTTAGACTTGCTGGTCACATTTTTTTTTTTTTGAGCTCTGGCATGCAAATCTCACCTAAAGCCCTTCAACACTTAAGTGGGGAGGGCTGAAGTCACTTCTAACTCAGGCTTCTCATGTTCTCCACACTGGGGCTAAGCCCCACATGCACATCAGAGCAAGCCAAAGGGTGCCTCCTCCCACTGAGAAAAACTCCAACCAGTAGAGAATAACCACATTTGTACCATATCCCAGCGGTCAAATCTTACCACTTACATGAAAGCCTTGTGCTAAGCAGGAGTTATTTCCAGGGGAATCAGCTCCTCCCTCTTTAAAGGGTCCTTTGATCCACAAGAGGAATCTAACAGGATTTTAGCATAGCTAATAATCAGCTCTTTGATTTTTCTCTTCAGAGTATCATCGCCTGTCAGACAGACTGGACCCCTACTCCCAGAAGTACAACTCAGACTTCCCCCGGCACACTGAGTTGCATCTGCCACCTCCATACATTTACCAGCACTGCAGTGGTCTTCATACCTATTCACTTTACTTTTGGATAATTTCTTTCTCAAAACAATTTCTTTGTCAATGGACTTTCCCTTCAGTTGTTCCAACATCATGGTCAAGATGGTGGACATTTCTACTGAAGTGGCAGACAGAACATTATGAAAGAATGCAATCTGAGGGATATTTCCCTATCAAAGGAGATCCCGCAATCTTTGCGGATCTAAATGGGTTTATGTTAAAGCAGGAACAAATCAGGACTAATGACAGATGCTAGTGCAAATCTCATATCCCACCCCCATTTCTGCATCCAAATATCTGCTTTTAATTAGATTTACTTCCCAAATTAACAGTGGAGGTGCCCAGATTTCTAATTGGGTCATTGCTAGCCAACATTCTACCCTGCTGAGAAATCAGCCTCCTCAGGGAATACAGTGAAAACCAAACCTTCAGTAAACATGACCAGTTTAGAGAAGGGCAAATGTGTTAAGGGCTACTAGTCTGTGTGCCTAAACGTGCTTGACATCCCCCACACCTACAACTACGCTTTAGATTGTCAAAGGAAGAATTCTGGCACGCTACCCAATAGATAACTGTCAAAGTATTTGTTGCCTTGCCTACAGGTGAAGGTGAAGTTATTTTATGGTTTTATTTCCCAGCTATATTGCGTTTGAGGACTGGTGATGTTTTAAAACCTTTTTGGTCCAGATCATTCCCCTCACAACAGATTTCTCACTGGATGGGCTGCTGGCAGCTCCTGGCCCCAGACAGACCCATGCTTTGACCGACTGCTCATTCTCCTCCTGGCCTCCATGGGGATTCCTATCCGATTGCACTAAATTTGACCGGACCTGGAAATAACAGCAGTCACCTTCTCATCCCAATCTACAGAGACAGTGGATGCGCAGCTCATTGCTAGCATCTGAAGTCACAGTTCTTCTTTACTCTTTGACTCAAATGATGGGAACCAGCCAGAACTTCAGAAATGTCAAGATTAGTATTGTGTAGTCCTGCTGATTCTCAAAGACAGTCTGTAGTATGTTCACAATGGGAAGCATTTCTCACCAGGAAAATATCAGGGACCGCTGCATTCAGCAAAACAGGTGCAACTATTCTTTTTATTTTGTTTCCCCCAGAGTACAATCCTGCCCCAGCAGTGAAGACAAACCCTACAGGCAAATGTCAGCCTTAATTCTGGCTTGACAGCCAGCGTGCATTTCAAAACAAATCTCCAAATGCACAACCAAACCAGGAAAGAACAGAAGAGAAGCATAAGTCCCCAGCAGGGATTATTCGAATAATCTTCCTGACAGATCTGTTCTTTTCTCCAGATTTCCAGTCTGCACAAAGGATTACAATATGAAATCAGATGCCATCACTGGGCATGAATGTGAACATAGGGACTAAACACCGCCCTCCCATAGGAATAAATACTCCATTTTTAACCACACCACTCTCATTGTTCACGCTGTCACTACAATCCTGCAGGCAGCATCACAAGCTCATGGCTGAGCATTGCCCATCATTATTCACTACATCAACAGATATTTTCAGCTCTCATCTACTGATGAACATGCTCCTGACATTATTATCTCTTCTTAAAGTCCCTACATGAGTTTTACACACCGGATTCAAAAGGCAAATTTGCTTCTCTGCCTAAGACATAACAATGCTGAGATTCTCACTGTCCACAAGATGTTTGAAAAGCAAAATCCCCTTTAAAATTAAAGTCGCAAGTCTACCCCACTATTAAACTTTTTTTTTTTTTACAGTATTTAAATGGCTGTCTATTAAAAACTTGCAGCTCCTTTCCAGTCTGAATCTGCTGAGATGTGAGTTCCATGCCAGTGGAGCTCATTAGATGTTCTTATATTTGATGCAGCAGCCAAAACAGATGCTTACAAATTATGATTCCACCATTCAATCTTCTTTTCCACAAATTGAAAAGGTCAAAGTCCTAGTTACAGCATTGCTAGCAGTTACAGCCAACTGCCAAGACAGGCATTTTCACAGAATCATAAAGGTTGGAAAGACCACAAAGATCGAGTGCAATCATCAGCCCATTCCTGTGACTGCTCTAGACAACATCAATCAGTACAACATCTACACTTGTCTTGAAAACCTCCAGAGATGATGACCCCACCACCTCCCTGGGCAGCCTGTTCCAATGTCTCAGAGTTATTACCTTCTCCATCTTCACATTGGTCAGAACCCTTTGAGCTGGGATCTAACCCCATTTTCAGAAGGAATTTGAAAGAAAGAGATGGGTTGAAATGCTTCTCTGTGCTTCCAGAGCTCACTTTAAGCTAACAAAACAGTGATTATACCAGACCCAGAGATTGAGAATTTGATAATCTGAAATAATCCAAAATACAACCCTTGCCTTGCACTTATATGGCTAATGGTTCTGCTTCACTGCTCAGGTCAGAAAGCCATGGTTTGGAGCCAGCAAATATCAGAGCAAAGTCAGCTCCTGGCAACCACCAGCAGCAAAGCAAATTTGTGATCATTTCATAGCCACTGTTTGCTAACTTGTTCCCTCCCAAAAATCAGCCTAAACCACCCAGAAATGATTTACTCATAAGGAACAAGGGTAACCCTCAGCAACAAATGCAGAAAACCAGATGGGAAGGAGAAGCTGGTAAAAATGGGGTAAATATCAGGAAGTGTGTGTGGGAACGGAGTAGGCTGAAGATTCCACTCCTTGGCTAAGAAACTTGCTGCAAGAAAGCTTCTTGACCACAGGCTGCTGAGGGACCCTGGCTGAAACCTCAGGTATTTTCTATAGTGCCAATTTAGCATGTTATTTTGCAGAGAAGGGCTGCCATCAGCTAAAGAAAAAGGTAAATTTCATGAGGTTTAAAGACAAGAAGCATCTCAAAGGGACAAGTACCTACTACAGAACAGGAGAAGAGATTGCAGTGTTTGCCAGCAGAGGGATTAAAGCATGAAGGAGCAGAGGGTGATAATTATGATGCCACAGGATCCTATGATCCCACACACTATGATGCTGGCTATTTGCTTCAAAAACACAGAAGTGGTTGGAGAGAGACAGGAGGTTGAAAAAGTGAAAGTGAGGGGATGATTATACTCTGCAGGACAGAAGGCACAGCAGGTAGCTATTGTCTGCAGGACCACAAGGATTTGGCTTGACACAGAGGATATGGAAAGTTACATGCCCTATAAGACCATTTCTCTGCTGCTTCCACAACAGTTAGAATTCAGTAGGGTTATGGACTGCAGTCCTTAATTTTGTCTTCTTAAGGTATTGCGTGCTCTGAGGATCAGAGGGCAGAGCTGCTTTGTGAAGAACCAAGTGGAGATGGCACGGTTTTGTCCTTAATAGACTACAAGAACTTGTTGGTGTTTGAATGGCTGTTTGGTTTATAATCACACAGCAATTTGGATGAAGTTTGTTGATTTCTTGGGATTGCTTCTTCTAAAAACGTGTGAATTCTCTCACAGTCACGTACCTAGGTGCAGTCAGGAGAGACATGCCAAAGGCCAGCATTGTAGCCCCAAACCCACAGCAACATGCAGCCACCTCTTCCTCCCATTAGCTGACAGAGCTTGAGCTCTGAAACAGGCTCCAAAATCAGAGCATGATAGAGAGAAGTAAGAGTTGGACAGTGAAAGGAAAGTTCTACTTATGAGTCCAAGTACCCTGATCTTTCCAGGATGACTTGGTTTCTCATTTATCATGACCAAACATAGATGAAACCTGCCACAAGGATCATTTGCAACTCACTGGTTATCACAGAGGAAATCAGCTGTTGGTGAAAGGAAAAGACCTTCTGAGAAGTTAAGGCAGGCTGCTGTTTTCCATGGAAGAATGCAGAATTGCCACAATCAGATAACAGCACTTGCATTCTGCACATTCTGAAGACATCCAGCACTCTATAAATCACATAAATGCACACAAAGAAGACTATTAATGATGTGAGAAGGCATTTCTTGTACACAAAGATGGGCTAGAGCTGGGTGACAAGACAACCTCATCAAACAGGACTCTAATTTTGCCCACAGATGAATTGCAGCTACTGTGAAGCAGCAGTTTCACATGCTCTGTGGATGTTTTAAAGCCTCAATTCTACTGCACCACACCCCATAGGAGTGACATTGGGTTGTTTCTTCATAACTCTGTGCCTGCCTCAAAAACACAGTCAGCTTTTCTGAAGACCACAATTAAAGGCCCTGTGGTGTGAGAGGGAGAGGAGGGGAAGTGAAATTCCCTGATAATTTGTTTTTAGAAACTCCTTCCCTTCTCAAAACATAAATTACAGAAATATAGTACCACTCCTTACAAATGATCTGTCACATTAATCAGGTAGCCTCTAGTGAACTCGTACATCATCATTTGCGCATCCCAGAGGCGCTGAAGTCAAGCCCAACCACAACTAGAACAGTTGAATTCGTGTTATAGCAGCATATCTGTGGCCACAGGAGAGCTTCAGGAAATCTGTGCTATGGTTCACACCTTGTAAATTCAAGAGGCTCATCCAGTAATTCAAATGGTTACTGCCTGAGTTGCTGGTGACAGACAACAGAAAGTACTTCTTCCATAACATGTCTTCTTGACTGAGATGGAATCATAAAGGTTGGAAAAGACCTCTAAAATCACCTAGCCCAACCATCCACCCACCACCAGTACTGCCAGCTAAGTCACATCCCTAAGTAACGTCTCCACATTTCTTGAAAACCCCCACAGACAGTGACTCCACCACCTTCCTGGGCAGCCTGTGCCAGTGCCCAACCACTCTTTTGGATAAGCTGTTTTTCCTAATATTCAACCCAAACCTTACCCAGCACAACCCGTCTGGAAGTATTGAAACATGACCAGGTTAAATTAAGTAAGATTGGAGCAGCCAGGAGAAGGATGACAGCAAACCAACCCAAGCACTAGATGTAAGTAGCCAAAGTTTACACATCAAGAGCTCTCACACTCACTGACCAAGAGTTTCTCTAGAAGATGGCAAAAACTACAGTAGCAGATTCAGCTTTTAGCCTTGACTTACCCAACGGTCTTTGGTAAATTAACAACTGTACAGATACAACTAGCGGTGTAGGAGCCATAAATCCAGTACTGCAGGCCTAGCATGAAGCAGTGACACTGGAGCAGGACTGTGCCAGCACTGAGGGCTGCTCAGCCTGGGGTCACCACACTGAGCTGGGTTTCCTCACCCAAGCCGCATTCCCCTCTGAACACCTCAGCAGTTTCTGTGACACCTCTGCACATTGAAGACAAACTGCTGCATCAAGAAAAGTTTGTTATCAGTGGTTTTCAGCCTGCAAACTGTAGACTCTCCAGTGCCAGAGCCTAATTTTAAGAGTCTGAGAAAAACAACAAGACAAGCTAATCAAATGTCAGCATCCTTAAATCCACTATCAAGGTCTGCACCTCTCTTAAAAGATGTGCAAGCGCTAGCAGATCAGAAAAATTTGAAAAAAAATCACCGAGCCAGGATATTAAGCAATCAACCTGATTCCCTAATTCTCCACTCTATTCCCTATTTTACTCTCAAGATGAGAAGAGACTCCATCTGAACTGATCTTGCTGCAGCATCAACTCAATGCCTAGCAGATAGATGGCCTTGAAAAAAGCTTTTTTAGTCAGAAATGATGCAAATTAGGTCAAGGTTGGGATAATGCAGAAATCAGGAAAGAAGGCTTTCACATAAGCAAAGAAGTTAAGCTTTAATGGCCAGGAGAGCAATATATAATGAGTTCTTAAGAAGAACATAAAACTAAGCCATCTATTTCCTCACTAGCAGTTAGCTGTTTGTTGGTGCTTTAATGAAGTTACAAGGCAGAACACAGGAGCATCCAATCTCCAGAGTACAGCATTAGTAGAAACAAACTACATCACACAATGCTGCTATTACTTTTGCTGGCATCTCATTAATCATTTAGTAGTTGTTACTCATTATTTGCTTCACCTGGGGAAAGTACTCAGCTCTGCAAAAACACTCAGACAGTCCCCACCCCATGGAGCAGAAGCACAGGAAGGAGCAGGGCAACAACTTGGGCTCATTTTTCAAAATTATAAGCTACTGCAAACAGCTCCTAATGAGGTAAACTAGGAGGTGGCAGCCACAGCCTGGTCCCAACAGACTAGGTGAAATACCTGAGCACCAACTCCGTCCTGGAACAGAGCAGGGACTGCAAAACAGCTGCCAAGCTAACCACACCATCCCACTAAGCTTGTCCTACTTTAAATCATCAATACAAATTTAATCAGCAAAATCATCTTTTTCCCCGAAGCAAGAAGGTTGTGCCACACTAAAAGGGCTCTCACCCATTGGGCAAGGGCTTCTTGTGCCCATACCACCACTCTCACCATCATCTTAAGTAAAGAAGCAATAAAACCATAAATGCTATTTCACACCCACAAAGGAATAGGGAAGGGTGTCCCCATCCCTTTCCCAGAGCTCTGATGCTGTGGTGGGCTGTAATACTACAATGCAATGGAAAGTACAGCAATAATAGCAGGATAGCAAAATCCTAGGCTACAGCAAATGAGGACAAGCCCAAACACAGCAGCTATGGATGCAGAAACAAAGGAAGAAAATTTGCCTACCTTTGGAAGGCCTCAAGTAGATGAGGATCTCCAGCAAGATCCTCTCCCTTCCACTGCCAGCCCTTAAATGAGGTCTGGGAAGGGTCGGATCCTGGCTCCACCCCTTGCAGTCACTCAGGGGCATTGCTTGCACCTGTTGCTTGCACCTGTGCTCCCCTGGGTTGGCCCTGCCCTCCCACCAGGTGCTCAATCACTGCTTCATGACTTAGCATTTTTGCTACCTGGGCCAAAACCAAAGGTCTGTCCCACATGGGTCTTTAAAAGTGTGCTGGGCAGTTCTGGATGTTGTCAGTTAAGGAACAGCTGTCTAGCTCAGAAGACAATGCCCATGTCAAATGAGAAAGATAAATAATCACATTTTTGGTTTTGAGAAGCATTTTGAACATTTGCCCACATTTAGCAATTCACTTATCTCCAGGATTCTTTCTCTCTCGTTCCAGAAAACTCCTTCTGTAACAAACAAAGGAATATTGTCTTTCTCCTGCAATTCAGTGACCCCTCACCTCAGCTTGGAGATCCTGGCAAGACCCCAGATCACAGCAGTGCACAATAGTTGCCACAAGATGTTCTTTATGGACTTCTAACACCCAGGCCAGGAGACTGTTCTGAAGAAGTAAGGTTCCCTTGCATCTTCCAGCACCCAGAGGATGCTTGCTACTCTTTTAATACCTTTATATATATATATATATAAGTATATATATATATATATATATATATATATACACACATATATATATATAAATATATATATATATATAGTAAAATATATATATATAAATATATATATATTTATATATATATAAATATAAATATATAATAAATATAAATAATATATAAAATAAAAAAGTATATATATATATATATATATATATATATTATTTTATAGCAGTAAGGAAATATTCAGCCTTTCCTATATTTTTGCTCAGGAGAGCTGGAAAGGCAAAATGATTTCTCCAAAGTAATCATTCTACAATGTGTGCACAAAACTTTCCCTACCCCAGTCAGCACATAAATGCAGAGCCATTAAATGAAAACCCCAACAAGCATTAAAGCCATTTGGAAACAGTGTCAATGGCAGGCAGAGCTGCACGACCCACAGTAACACAAGCAGAGGCTTTAGAAGCAAACACAAAACCATTTTCTCACTACAACACTCTCTCTACACCAGATGGTATCTTATGTCATTCACCTGCTTCAACACCAGCATCATTTATGGGAAACGTGAGCTGTCCCAGTGCAAAGGTCTCAGATGTTGATGTGCCAAGAATGTCTCTGCAGTACAAAGCCTTTGCCACAAGGTGCCGTTCCAGACTGGGAAAGCCATCAGTTCTCGCAGCCTCCGGACTGCAGGGTTGGTCCTTTCAGTCAATTTTCATTTAGGGAAATCTGTTGGAGTGGTCATGGGGTGGGCTCAAAGCCAAGCGTGCTCTTCCTGCCTCCTCCCTGTCCTCCCAGGGCTGGGGGACTGCTTCACCAAAAAGAAACAGTGACGAAGACCAGCAAATTGGTCTTGCTTCCTTTCCCCTGATCAGATACAGACTACCATCTGCTGTACTAGAAGATAGCAAGGGGTGAAAGAAGAAGCTCTGAAAGCTGTGCATCCTCTTCCATTCTCTTCCTCCCTAAGGGAGCAGAAAGGGGAACGAAGAGAAACGGCTTCCTTGAAAGAGAATTGGCTAAAAGAGCACAATGGACCGCTTCCGGATGATCTTCCAGTACTTCCAGTCCAACTCAGAGTCTGTAATGAATGGGATCTGTGGACTGTTAGCCCTGGCTAGTGTAAAGATTTATACCTGCCTTGACTTCAGCTGCCCCTGCCTGCCCCACTATAACATGGCATACGGCTTGGGGATCATGTTTGTGCCCCCCATCGCCCTCTTCCTCTGCGGCCTCATCCTCAACAGACAATCTCTGGTGATGCTGGAGGAGTGGAGGCGGCCACAGGGACACAGGAGGAAGGATCTGGCTGTCATCAGGTGGGGTTTGCACCGGGAGCAGAGCCCTCACTTCCACCTCTCCTCTATCCTGTCTTCTCTCTGTAGCTTTCATCCTCCTGGTAAGTCAATTACTTCTGAACTCATTTCCCAACAGTTTGCCCCATGAGTGTGGGGTCTGGGGCATGGTCAGTGCATGTGTTCTATGAACATGTGGGTTTTCCACCGGGTCTTAAATGTGCAAGAAGATGAGATGCTTGTGTGTGCAAAAAGAGTGCCATTACCACCATGGTCATTCTTTATCAACAGCATTGTTATTTCCTTCCCTTCAGCTCAGTTATTGCAGACATACCAGTAAAATGGCAAGGAGAACCAGCTTCACCCAGTTACAGACAAACCATTACCCAGAACACAGGTCACACAGAGCGCAGTGAGAATGGCCTTGAAGAAAGGGGATTTCCCAGACAGAAGCTGAGCTCCTGTGTCTCTTTTGCCTCAGGTATATGTGCTGCTCCATCATGCAGCGAGCCATGGTTGCCCCAGCCGTCTGGATCGTGGTCACCCTCCTGGACGGCAAATGCCTGATCTGCGCCTTCAGCGGCTCTGTGGATCCCAAGAAGTTTGTGGGTTTTGCCAATGCCAGCCTGGCGCAGGCACAGGAGATACTCACCAGGGTGCCCTGCAAGGAGGACGAGCTGATGAGGAACAGCACATCCCGCAGGGCAGTGTCCAGGTACCTGCGCTGCTGGTCCCAGGTGGGTGGCTGCCAGCTCAGCCCCATGGCTGGGAGACACTCAGGGCACCACAGCATTGCAGTGGCCTGACTGGGATCAGGGCTGCTCTTTGCTGCCTTATGCCCCCAAAATGTCACTGCCCTCAGTGAGGATCTCCAAAGTCACCTGGGAAAAGAAAAAAAAACAATGAAGGAAAAGATTTTTTTTAACTAACATAATTTTGCTTCTAAAAGAACCAGCACATTCTAAACCCATATAATAAAAAGCAGGTTGTGAGGAATATCAGGGCCTGCTAAGACCCTGCCTGATTAGAGCCAAAGAAGCTCTCTAACTTGGCAGTTAGGAGCCACTGCTTTAAGGACAGTGAAAGCTGAGACAGGTGAAAGCAGTCTGCTCAGGAACTACGTGAGAATGGGACACCTGGCCTCAGAGCCTCTGTAGGTAGCAGGTGGCTCTCAGCAGAGATAAGTGGGTGCCAGCAGAAGAGCATCAAGTCCCCTTCATCTAAGGCACTCCCATGCTTAAAGCAAATGCTCCAGACTCCTTGCAAAGAGTTATTCTACTGAACAATTGAGACACAGATGAATGTCGCATATTCCCTGGGAAGAGGTGACAGCCTCCCCAGCACTCTCAGCTTAAGTGCAGTTTCAGGAGCTGGATTTAAGGGACAGATTAAGACAGGAGTCCCAACACACAACCACACAAAGCCCCTTTCTCAGCAGTACAAGCAAACAGCTTGTGTCTGTCCTTATGCTTATGTTGATCCTGTTCCTCTGCTTATTTCTTATCATCCAGGCCCTTGGCTGGAGCATTTTGTTGATCCTCATCATAGCCATTTTCTTTGCCCGCTGGCTCACACCTTGTTTGAACCAGGCTGCCCTCCTCCAGACACGTCACTGGAGTAACTACATTGACATTGAGCAGAAGATTTTTGAGGAAACCTGCTGTGAGCACAGCCGGCTCTTTGCTCACCAATGCATCCTTCACTTCTTTGAAAGCATGCGGAAAGAAATCAGACAGCACAACTTCAACTTGCCTAGAGAGAAAGAGGGAGAGGAAGATCTTCTCTGGGGCATCACAGACCATGATCAGGTGAACAAACTTCTGAAAATGTGGTACTATGAAAAACCTCCCTTGGATGTGGGCCAGGTGACCCACAGACATCCTCTGGGACAAGAGAGATCTCCTCCACCCTGGGCAGGTAGCTGCGATGCCAGGTCTAAATTCACCCAGCACACCCACATGTGAAGGGGAGATTGTCCTGAAGTCAACACAGCTGTGACCAGCAGATAGATGGCCACAGTGCTCACCTCTTCCTCCAGAACCCAGGTCCAAAGGCTGGGCTCTGGGGCACCCAGCAGAACCTTCCACAGAACTAGCAAGACTCAGCTCTCAAGATCCCAGAGTTCCAGAGTCAGTCACCATTCATGACAATACTCATCCAAGGGCTCTGAATTGTACTTTTGTCATCTTGAAGAGTTTGTAACTCAAGTTGTAGACAAAACCCTTCTGGCTGGGATGGCTGGTGTTCAGAAGGTTCTGCAAGCACCAGCACCATGCCGTGGACAGGACATACCTGGTTCTTAGGCACTTCCCTGATAGATTTTAGTACCAACCAATCTACCCAAGGGATCATCCTTACACTGGCTCTCTGGGCATATCCATCCTTAGTTTCAGCACCATTTGAATATAAGCTCTGAGCCTCTAATGCCAATTACTTTCTCATCCACCTTTTTCCAGCCCCTGATGTGGATGTTTAGTATCAGCCATGGTATGGGTTTAACTGATACTTCTGTCCAGTATTGCTGCTTGGGTGCATTAAACTTCTTACTGCAAACTCCATGATGCATTGCTCTCCCTTCCTTCATCTCTGTTCTCCATCTTTCCGTGCCATCATTTTGATTTAAAAAAAAAATTAGCTCTGCCAGATATTGAAATGCCACAGAAGCACCCCAGGAGCACCCTGAGCTGTGTGTGCAGTGCCTGCTGGGACCAGCACAGAGCTCTTCCCACGCTCTTAACTCCAGGGAGCGATTCCTGTGCTTTCCTTCAAAATGAACATCACACTTTGAATTTTAGTTCTGGTTTACTATCACCAGATGTGACACCACAAATCTCAGCCTAAGCTTTGCTGCAGACTCGCCACTCCACACAAGTCAAATCAGCGATTTTCCTAGCCCTGCTCAGACCAGAGGTCTGCAGCTCTCCTTTGCATGCTGCTTTCCATGTTCTCAGGTCTTAAGTCATCTCAGAGTGGCCACAAAACATAAAATGCAAAGAAGGAGATCTGGGATAGCTTTGTTAGCTGTGTCGGGAGGAATCAGGAGGATTTAAGGGCAGTGCCACAGACTTTTTGCAGGTGCACAAAGGCTCATGTGGGAGGGTCAGTCTGGTCACAGGGCAGCTTTGGTTGATAGGGTGGTCCTTGGCACAGAAGTTGTACGTGCTCAGGCACTCAGTCTTTTTGTAACCTCTTGGCCTTTGACCCTTCAGCCCTGGATCATTGACCTACTGATTTTTTGAGCCTTTGTTTGGGACTCAAGACAAGATCCACCCTTTAATCCATACCTTTTACATCATGCTCAGGTGCCACATTTTCTACATATCCTAATTACCATCATCTATCTTGCTTCTTGATACACATAACATTCCCATAGTCAACGGACTGTCCACATACAGTGCTGATGATGTTTGTTTAGTTCATGACTTTGGATTCAATCTGTCATAACAGTCCTTCAGTGCAGGTAGAATGACCTTTGAGCTATTGATCTTTGACCTAGTGACCATTTAACCTAATACATATTGACTTTTGGCCTGGTTACCTTTGACCCATTGACCTTTGATCTATCGACATAATAGCTATTGACGTATTGTCCTATTGATCAGTCACCAGCTGACCCAACAATCACGAAGTGACCCAGCCCAGCTACATTCAAAGGGAGGCTGCCCCAACACTAAACAAAGCAGGAGGACCACCTTTTTTGTCCAGTTGGTTATGCTGTTTTAGGCACCTGACTGTTAAGTGTTGGATATGAATTTTTTAACTGAAACCAGTCTGAGGAAGACGTGTTCTCACTTAAGAGGGGCTTATTTTGAATCAGTTTAAACTCACTGCAAACCAGTTCAAGCTGAAGTTCAGTAGATCAGTCACTGACCAGAATAAATATGCTGCTCGGAGCTTTCAGTGATTGAACTGCAGCAGAGACATGTAAACTTACTGCAGCAGGGCACAATTTCCTCGCTATTTCCCTGCATCTGATTTTCATACCTGGACACCTGCAAGTGCAAATTAGGCATTTATGCTCATGCAAACTACCCACTTCTGGAGTCGGTAGCCACTGGTAGCACAGGATTGTTTTACTGCAGAAGTACTGTGACTGTTACGCAGATGTGGAAATCGTGGAGATTAAGCACACAGTAGTCTCTGTTCCAGATATGTTCCTGAGAAGTTTGGCTCAGTTGAAGCCTGACTTGCTGTCTCTCTCCTACGTCTCTACTCCTACTTCACAAAGCAGCATTGAAGCACCAGGTTGCTCCTTCAAGCTGGCCAAAAGATGGGGGAATATTTGGATTCTAACTGGTCTTACAGTGGTGATGCCCAGAGGTCCCTTCCCACGAGCTCTGTTAGGAAACTGTGCTCTCGTATGACAGCAGGAAGGGAGAGGGTGACCCACGAGCTTCAGCAGCTCTTTGTCTCTCAGGGCTGTTCTAATGCCCAGTGTGCAGATGTGTCTGAAGTCCTTAGGGCCCCTCACCCACCAGGAGTCCATGAAACAGTGATGCTGACTGCAAGGACAGCTTTCCCCATCCCACCATCAATGTTCCCACCTTCCTGTCACTCCTCTCTATCTCCTGTATTGACTGGGGCACACAGAGCCCTACGGAACTCCCTGTCATGGTGTCTGACTGGCATCCAGGTGCAGGACTCCAGGCTGGGTTGGACTTGGGCATGCACCACCTCTGCCAGGTCTGGTTTCCAAAGCACAAGCAGATGGGGTTGTGATGTTTCTGTACAGAAAATTTGTTGGAGTGAGCTTCCTGCTGGAAGTTTGCCAAAAAAAGGCCCTCTCTCACAAAAATGTGGGAAGAGAGACCAAGATCAATATATATGAGCCCTGTTTTGACTGACTTGCTATTGGCTTCCATGAGAACTGTTGGTGCTGTACACCAAATAGACTCAGGCTCCTCGTTCATCTTTAACAAAAGATTTCCTGGAGATCAAAAAAAGTTCTGTGCATTTACAAGGCTGATTCATGGCAGCTTTGATGTAAACTGCCCTTCAGAAAGCCACGCACCAGGTGAACAGAGAAGCCAGCTGGGTCTCCTAGCTATACAATAATCCTCATCTATATTCATGCAGGCAAATCTCTTTCCGTTTGATGAGATCATGCAATTAACCTCTTTGCAGCAGGCAGAGCTAGGACTCACTGGGTGTTACCAGTGAGCTTTGTGATCACCCCTATGGTGGTACCACTTTGACACTCATGTCAGTAGCACAGGTGGTGACAGGCTGGAGAGAATGAATGCCTTGCTGGTGATCAGTACTGAAGAAGGATGTTTAAGGCCACTTAGAGTCCAAATATTCCTCTATCTTTTGGACAGCTTGAAGGAGCAATGTGGTGCTCCAAAGCTGCTTCATGAGATGGGAGTCAAGATGTAGGAGAGCAACAACAAAATCCACTTCTTTTTTGTTTGTTCTGTAGAAGCTGAGCTCTGGGTGATGCAGATTTTGAGAGGGAAGCTCTGGAGCCCCATTTTCCATGTGTTAGCAGAGCAGAGGTGGGGCATCCTGTGCAGTGTGGGAGGCACCCAGCTGCCCTGCTGCATTTGCAAGCAGGTTCACAGAGCCCAACCAGCAAGTCCCCTTCCTGCCGGGAACAGATTGCTGTGGGCAGAGCACAGCCAAGGCAGCATCTGTGCCCAGCAGCCAAGAGGACTGGTGACAGGGAGACTGCAGAAATGAGGATGTAGAGAAGAATGAAGCAAACGAGAAACAACCCAGGTCCCAGGGACACAAGGAAGAGCGAGAGGACACAAACCTCGAAGTTCTGCAAGCAGCAAAATAAACAGGAAAAAAAAAAAAAAAGATTATGTTTCCTGCATTAAATACTGGGGCTGTCAGAGCATGTAAGTGAGTTGCTGAACTGTACAGAGACTTGCTGATGTCCACCTTTGCAGAGAGGGTCTGAAAGAATGAAGTAAACCAAAGGCTCAGCTTGGACCGCAATAGGGGAGGAATTGTTTCAGGAGGAAAATGGACAAGTTTCGGATGGTCTTCCAGTTCCTCCAGTCCAACCAGGAGTCCTTCATGAGCGGCATCTGTGGGATCATGGCCCTGGCCAGCGCCCAGCTGTACTCGGCCTTTGATTTCAACTGTCCCTGCCTGCCACGCTACAACCTGGCCTACGGGCTGGGCGTCCTCCTGGTGCCTCCCCTCATCCTGTTCCTGCTGGGCTTTGTGCTGAACAACAATGTGTCCATGCTGGCGGAGGAGTGGAGGCGGCCCCAGGGCCAGCGGGGAAAGGATGCGGCCGTCCTGCGCTACATGTTCTGCTCCATGGCGCAGCGGGCCATGATTGCCCCAGCTGTCTGGGTGTCAGTGACACTGCTGGACGGGAAGTGCATCACGTGTGCTTTTTGCACCGCACTGCCCGTGGAGGCCCTGGGCAATGCCAGCCACCATGGCCTCCCGCAGGGAGAGGTGAAGCGGGTCCTTGCCCGCATCCCCTGCAAGGAGATCTACGATGGGCAGGAGCTTGTCGCCAACGAAGTGGCCGTCAGGTACCTGCGCTGCATCTCACAGGTAGGAGGGATCACAGCTGTGCCCTCTCTGAGGGCTTAGGGTTAGGTGCTGACAGCCTTAGCTCTTCCTTAGAGGGGGGCTTTTCATTGAATTAAAGCTGCAGGAGGAGAGATGGGCAGTTTTGCAGGAGGACAAGTTGTACCCTTCACAGCAGCCTCTCGGACTCCTCTCCACCAAGCCTGGTTTAGGTGTTGGCTTCCTGACCACGGGCACCCCTCTGCTCCATTCCAACAGCGGCAGGTTTCACCTTGACAGCATTCCCATGGACAGCAGGAGGTGACCATGGGGCAGGGCTCTGGAGCAAGGACCTGTGTCCTGACCACTGATCCCACTTGGGCCAGGTTGAGCAGCCCAGGATGGTGATGCACAGCAGAGCTGTATACCAAGAGTCATTTAGGGCAAGTTCAGAGGGAGTAGATGTAGTTGTTACTCCATGGCTGCCATCACCTCATGTAACCCACTATTAACCTGTGGCTGCTCTGGGCACTAGCTATAGCTCATGTAAGCAATGGGCTGACAACCACCTAGGTCACTTGCCTCTGCTGCTTAAAAGGCAACAGCCAACATGTGTTTATTAGCCACACCGGGTAACCACGGATGAAAAAGTGCCAATAACTCCTCGTCCTGTGCTTAATTCTTCTCAAGTTCTCTGCTTCTGACCGCAGCTAGAATCAAGATGGTCCAATACTCTCCCATCGCTTGTATTCTCCTGTTTTAAAGCTGCTCTCCCTGTGTTCCTTAGGACAGATAGGAATCATCCCTATATTCAGAAGAGAAATAAAGCTTGGGAAGAAGGGTTATTATGGTCTGCCCATGATGGATATGGTATCCCCCGCTTACCCCCACAGGCCCTTGGCTGGTGCTTCGTGCTGCTGATGACCACGCTGGCATTCTTGGTCAGATCCCTCCGGCCCTGCTTCACCCAAGCTGTCTTCCTGAAGAGCAGGTATTGGTCCCACTACATCGACATCGAACGCAAGCTGTTTGATGAGACCTGTGCAGAGCACGCCAAGAGCTTTGCCAAGGTCTGCATCCAGCAGTTCTTCCAGGGCATGAGCAAGGACTTGGCAGCCACTCACTGCCACCCACCCAGAAAAGCCCCCACAGATGCTGGGGAAGCTTCAGAGAAACTTTTGGGCATCACCGACTGGGGCACCATGAACACAGCCCTGACGAGCTGGCACAGATGCAAGCCCCCGCTGCACCTCCACCCAGCTGTGCCCCACAGCAGCAATGGCTGGGCTGGGGAATGGCAGCCCCAAACAAAACCCCCCACACAGTCCCCTGCTCCCCGGCGGGAGGCCGTGGCCTACTACAGTGGGGTGTGAGCAGAAGCAGAGCCACACTTTTGGGAGAAGGACTGTGAGGGGACAAGTACCCAAAGGGCAGTACTGGCCCCATGGTGATCCCACCTGCTCCCCATAAGCAGCCCTACAGCCTGCATAATGCAGGCAATGATCTCTGGGTTGAGCAAGGCAGCTGGCCAAGGCCTCGATGTGATAGATGAGCCCTGGGGGTGCTGGGGCATGTTGTGCATCCCATGGCACCATGCCACAGGTTTGTGTGAAAGCAGCTGCTGACGCAGATGTGCAAAACTTCCTTTCTTTCATCACATGAACTTCATGGCCTGTGACAGTGCTGGAGGGGGGAGAGCTCCCTGCAACACCAAGGAGCGCTGTGCATTTGGGCAGTATTGCAATATCCCCAGTAAAGAATCAAACTGGGCTGTCTGTCTCCCCATCAGCCCCCCTACACACACACACACTAACCCCTACACACACATGCAGTTTCCAGGCCATGAGAAGATTTAAAATAAAGGTGATGCAAAAAATAAAAATAAATAAACCAGTGTAGGGGTATCGCACATTGTGGTGGGAGCAGTGTGGCTGGTGTCACGGGTACGGCTCAAGGGGAAGCTCCTGGAACGGCGTACCTGGACCAGGAGAGGCGGAGGCCAGCCTGACCCTCCTGCCAAGAACTTTCTGCAGGATGCTCCATTCTTGTAGCTTCACCTGGATTCCTCTCTGGCATGAAGATGAATGTTATGCATCAGCCCAGGTGTTTGTTTGAGAATCTAGCTCCAAATAAATACTTCAGGATTACCGTTTGGGCTTGATTCACAAGAGTCATAAAAGCTGTTTATAAAACCATCGGGGTTTCTTCATTTCAGAGCAGGGATGAGGAGCTGGGCAGCATGTGGGATTGGTGCTGGGCTGGCCACAGCCCACGGAGGAACAGTTGGGTCAGCCGCATGGCTGCAGGGTGCAGCAGCAACCTTGTGCAACAGCAGTCGGACACTGATTTCCGTGCAGCCCAGAGATGAGGGAACCCAGGGCCTCGAGGCAGCAATGGAAACCTCTCCATTCACTCCTGGCTTTCATTGCATTAGTAACACACAGGAGAAAAAAAGCTTTTCGAAACACAAATTTTACCCCCACTGCATCCCTTTCTAAATGCTCATCCCCTTGAAATTTCTCCTACCGCGTTCTTGTTTAAACCAACCCATTATGGCTCACTGGTAACTGAGGTGACTGTTGTGAACACAAATCTTAATTACCGGTGTCTAACTCCACAGAGGCTGTGGGGAGAGAAGAACAAAGGACAAAATGACAATGGAATTCTTCGGGCTGCTCTGCAGCATGAACCAGTCCATAGTCAAAGGCTGAATGTGGCTGACTCCCAGGAGAAAGGAGCATGACACAGATTTATCTTAATCTTCACACCCCAAACTGTAATTAAGGCACCTGCCCAGAAATTAATAGGCACAAAACCTGATTTACAAGCAAAGGAGATTAAAAGATAAAGGCGGTTTCCACTCCCATTATTTGCAGCTCATGGCTCACCCAGAAAGCTGTACCCCAAGTCCCACCACAGCTGTGATCAGCATGCGGGGCCAGCCGGCTCCATCCACATACCAAGGAACCTACGTGCATTTGCAAAGAAAAGCTTTTGGAGTTTCAGTTTAGATTTTGGGATCAAAGCTCTTCCATTCCATGCATCAATTTTGGAAGAGTCCCTGCAGAGCAGGCAGGGTGATTTCCTTGTGCCGGCAATTTCCCCAGCAGCTTTTCTGGATTTTGGGGACGTATCTCAGCACTGTTGAGAGCAGACCCCTCACTGAGGGATGCGGTGTGGCTCCCACAGGTTGCGATCCTGACACAGAACGTGTTTGGTAGTGGGGCTCTTAGTGGAGATGTGGGACTGCCATGGGGCGCAGTGCACTCCAGCATCGCACTGCTGCAAAAGCCAGGGCCAGCACACAGGGATGGGGTAAGGCTGGAGCCAAACCCAGGTAGGGGACGAGGAGTACTCAGGACAAAGATCTCAGCTGGACCACAGACATTGTCTTAGTGCAGGTTTGCTCTGGGCACAGGAGAACATGGGTGTTACTTGAAGATTTGCCTGTGCTGAAGAGATCATCACAAGAGCACTGAGCTTAACCCTGGGGACACAGTGACAAAGAGGCTGGGGAAAAGGGATGGAGCCTCTGGCCTCTGCAACAGGCTGGATCTGGAGCCAAGGGACAGGCTGCAGAGAGGAGAAAGCAAGGCATCAGTCTACAGAGGAAGTGGAAAGCAAAAAGACAGAGACAGACATGAACATGCTGCGATCTCCAGCTCATGGGCTGCACCCAGCTCAAAAACACAGCTTGATCCACACAAACCACAGCACTGCATCACAGCCATTACACCCCTCTGCTCGATCCACGAGAGCAGGTCCATCCCAGAGGCAAGAAGCAAAACCTGAGAGAGCTCATGGTGTCGGGTTCCTGCTCCTCCCGAAAACCCAGCCCGACTGGCATCTTCCCCACTGGCTCAGCCAGCTCTCAGTCACGAAAGCAGCAGTTCCTGCCCCTTCACCTGGGATCAGGGAAGGGCTTCTCCCACACTGACCCGACCTGCTCAGCTCAAGTCCCATCCTCATTCCCATGGGTTCCAGCCTCATTCCCTCGCTTCCAGCCTCGGTCCCACCAGCACCCCCGGGGAGCATGGGAGTCATATCCAGACCAGACTGGGGGCTCCAGAATTTCCCCATCACATTCTATGGAGGCATCCATTGCCCCGATTCTGCAGGCAAACCCCATCCTCTCCACAGCTAGGCTCTGCACAGCTGCATCGCAGATCTGCAACATACCAACGTGCTTTTTCCACTGACTCATTCTCGGCTTTTCCTTCCTTTCTTTTTGGTCTTTTTTTTTTTTAAAGGCACAACCTCAGCCTTGCACTCAGCAGAAGCCACACGCCTGCTCATTGCCCCACCCAGGCACAGGCCCCAAGAACAGCCTCCTCCCTCCCTCCTTCCGAAAGCTGACAGTCCAGGACACACTGCAAAGGAAGCTGCCGAACTTGAGTGCTGCTTTACCCACTTTTGCTTCGCCCACCCGCCTGGCCTCAGCCGGACCCCCCCTGCTGCTCATCCCCCTTGCTGCTGGGAGGGCCCCACTACTGGAGCCCGAGGAAAACTAACAAGAGAAAGCTCCAGAAGGACTTCAGCAGATTTTCAAGTAAGTGATGGCATTTTTTCACTTGCTTTCAGAGATATCTTAGGGAAAGACTAACACTGCCTGCTAAAAAATCCTTTACTGAAAGCATCTTTTCCCCTCCCATCCCACCCACTCATCTCTCCCATCATAACCCAACAGCAGAGTGAGGGTAACCCCTCTGCCAACACAGCATGCTCCTTGCCAGCTCCTCTTCTTTTTGCTTTGCCTGGTGCCAGGCTCTGGAAGAGAGGTTGCAAAGCCTTACTTATCAGCTTGCTCTAATAACAGGGATTTGAACGCCACACACCAGGACAAGTTTGGAGGTTTAGTGCTCTTGCTTGCATCACGCAATGCAGCAGCCAGAGCTGCAGGCCGGAGCTGCTGTCACGTGGCTGTGGGTTTTGGCTTTAAGGAGGGAGTTTTGTATATGGAAACCTGGGAAGTTGCAGGAAGGTATTAAAGGCACTGGGTGCTTCTGTTAGAGCAGGGTGAATTACATCGCCTTTCTCTCACCTGCACAGATGCCCCCATAGCCTTTTCCTTGTAGCTGGGGCTGGTACAGGGATATCTCACCCTGGATTTTGGGACAGCTGTGCCGGGGGGTCAGGTCTCCCCCAGAACTTCTGTACAATGATATGCACAGATGATGCCAGTGCTGCACAAACCACAAGGGACTGTTAGTCAGCTGCCCAGGTCCTTCCTGCCTCCAGCAAACTCCGAGGCCTGCAGGCTTTGTCACACTTGAAGCTTCCTGAAATTAAACCACACAGGGGTGCAGGGTAGACACAAAAGAAACAAAGAAATTAGCTAAGCAACTCTCGCAAAGGGGACAGCAAGGCAATTGTGGGAGAGAATCATCCTACCACATCCCATCCTAGCAAGAACTCCTACGTAATTTCAGGCCCAGCTCTGTTGGTATTTGGTGCTTGTACATTGGATCACAATAAGCTTTGCTTTCCCAGAAAGTAACGTCTCTTGCTGGAACCAGCAGCCCCTCGCCCAGTTGTAGAGACTCCTGATGGGGGAACAGGACTGCATTAGCATGTGGCCAATTACCACTATGAGCAGTTAAAGGCAAGGCACATGCAGAGCAGTAGGACATCACTCTCCGGTAGGTCCTCAGCCCCTAGCTGCTGCTTTCCCATTCGTGCACCTGGTCTTCACACAAAGCATCTCCCTGCATCCAAACCTGCCAGGCAAACTTGCAGCACCCATGGGACTCATTTCCTGCTGTCTCCCTGGCATACTTCAGGCTTTTACTAAATATTAACTCATCAGGTCTAAGGAGGGAGGGCTAGAGCGTGAGTCAGTGGCAGGGCTGGGGATGCATCCATGCCCCAGTGCTCCAGTCCAGTTTCCCCAGTAACACAGCGTCCTCCTTCATTACAGGCCTGGGAGATCAATAAGCATCCAGCAGCAACACCAGTGGTAATCACTTCCGTGGGATGTGACTAAAGCCAAAGGAAAGACTATGAACATGCTAATGACAAGAGTAGAAACAATCGTCCCCTCGGTAATCTTTGCTACAGAAATGCTCTTGGACAGCTTAGTGGAAAACTGAGGAGTCTGAGGTTTCCCTTATTGCTTAGGCTGAATCCCTCCTCAATCCATTCTGAAGTATCCCTGGTAGCAGCAGCCAGCTCCAGAGGCTGGGGCACCAGCTCTAAGTGACTGCAGTGAAGGTGTTGTGCTCCCTTTCATTTCAGTCATCCCAAGGCCATTTCACTCCCTGTCCTCGTGTCCCTCAGAGCTGGGACGTGGGCCAGCACGGCCCCCTACTGCAGTAGGCACCTCCTCTCGTCCCCCATCTCCAGAAGAAGATGGCTGCCCTTATTGCTGAAAACTTCCGCTTCCTCTCCTTGTTCTTCAAGAGCAAAGATGTGATGATCTTCAATGGCCTGGTGGCCCTGGGCACAGTGGGCAGTGAGGAGCTCTTCTCAGTTGTTGCCTTCCACTGCCCATGCTCCCCAGCCCGTAACTACATCTACGGGCTGGCTGCCATCGGTGTCCCAGCCCTGGCACTATTCCTCATCGGCGTCATCTTGAACAACCACACCTGGAACGTAGTGGCTGAGTGTCACAAGCGTGGCACCAAGAACTTCTCCACTGCCGCCACCTTCCTCCTCTTTGGTTCCATCATGGGCCGGGCAGCTGTGGCACCCGTCACCTGGTCGGTCATCTCCTTGCTGCGTGGGGAGGCTTACATCTGTGCCCTCAGCGAGTTTGTCAGGCCATCCACCCTGGACAAGTTCCCGTCTGAATTCGGGGCTGAGGTGCTGGCAAGGTTCCCCTGCAAAGACGTGCCGGCAAACCTCACCAAGTTCAGGGATGAGGTGACACGGAGGCTGAGATATGAGTCCCAGGTAGGCATGTTGGGGAGAGAGCTGCATGGAGTGGGTAAGATCATCTTGACATGTCCTAATGCAAACTCTCTCTCTCAGCTCTTTGGCTGGCTGCTCATCGGGATTGTCGCTGTCCTGGTTTTCCTCACCAAGTGCCTGAAGCACTGCTGCTCACCGCTGAGCTACCGGCAGGAGGCCTACTGGGCCCAGTACCGCTCCAACGAGGACAAGCTTTTCCGCCGCACAGCTGAAGTCCACTCCAGGATCCTGGCAGCAAAGAACGTGAAGCAATTCTTTGGATTTGTGGCGCTTGACAAGGAGGAGAAGGAGCTGGTGCAGGAGTTCCCAGTGGAGGGCGTGCAGCCAAGCCCCCAGTGGAACGCCATCACGGGTGTCTACATCTACCGGGAGAACAAGGGCTTCCCCCTCTACAGCCGGCTCCACAAATGGGCAAAAGGGGTGGAAGGGAATGGGCCAACCCCAGAGGGCCATGAAATGCTCTTCTTGGCTTCCTAAGACAGATGGGTGATGGGAGCAGTTCCCCAGTCTGTCTAGCAGGCCTATCAGTATTGGTGTGCAGCTCATGGATTCGCTGGGAATATTCCTGCCAGCAGGATTACTACTCTCAGCAGGTAAAAAGGAATCAACAGCCTCGAGGTACAGGCTGATAAGCAATGCACTGAACTGGGGAACCCCTCCCTTGGAGACAATCATCTTGCTGGTGCTCCCAGAGGGATAAGGGGAGCAGAGCAGATGCACACCTTACCTCCAGGCTGCTGGTGAGCCCTCCTGTCTTAAGCACCATCAGAAACCTCAGGGAGGAAGAGCTGGGAACATTTCTAGCTCTAACTCTTGCAGTCCCACCTGTCTCCCCTGTGGAAGGGTTTGTCTCAGCCATCCTACGTACTCACCTTTTTATCGACGCCAGTATCTTCTTATGCAGTTCTGCAGTGCCTCTTACACTGACAGGCCCTGGAGCACTTTACAGACTTCAGAGGGAAAGAGGGAAGCAGTGAGTACATTCCTGTAGCAACAAGGATACAAATAGCATCTGGGAAGGAGTGGGTCAGTACTACATCAGCACACCAAATAACTGAGAGACTAAGGCAGGAGGAATCACCAATATTGTAGGCATTCAGAAAGACACTCTGTAATTACCAAGTTGAAATTTGGGTAGGACACTAAACTCCCTTTGTTCTTATTGAAGCGTCTGGCAACCTCTAATGAGCCCAAATGGTCGCAGCCATGAGAATATAACCCTGGAAGGTGACACCATCAGCAGAATAGCTTTCAGGCGAGGTGGCATAGTGGAGGCTCAAAGGGAGAACAGCACTCACAGTGAACCACAGCACTGTGTGCAGCTCATTGCATTGGTCATCCACCACTGCATGAGTCCTGCTTGTTAGGGTTGACAAGCTGGAACAAAACCCGCCAGAATTACATACATATGTTTTTATATATATATATATATATATATATACGCACGCGCGTGCTATATATATATATAATTATATTTTACTGTACTAACGGAACATATTTCTTCCAGGGAAAGGTGGCAAGAAACTTGCCAGCCAAAAGACCATGTTACATGCACTCATCTGCGCTATTGCTACTGCAGCACAAGAGACTGTGGGAATGGGCTGAGGGGAGCAGCCCTCTCTCTACTCCTCTACCACTGAACTAAATTCTTATCACTGCTTTAAACAGTCCCTGCAGCAAACTGTCTGTTTTAGGGACTCAGCTGTACTGGGAGAGCAAGGCTAGAGTGGTGTTATACTACTGCAATTGCTGACACTGTGCTGACTGTGGCTTCAAGGCTGTTCTGGCACCGTGCCCCTTTCTGCCTGAGAGTCAGACCTATACACCTAACGCTTCAGAAGAGGCAGGACAATGGAGTTTGGTTTTCCTACTTGTACAGTTCCTCTACAGACACAACTTCCATTTACTGAAAAGCCTTGAACTGTTAAAAAAAAACAAAAAAACAAACAAAAAAAGCTCACTAAATTCAGAGAGGCTTAAACACAAGATTTGAAATAAACCATTACATGAGTTCTTTTTCATTGCCTTCTGATGTTTTTTAAGGGGGTCACAGAAGGCATGTTTTAATATTTCCTTTGAAACCAAGAACTGGGAACTTATGTTTTCTTTCTATTAAATATTTACATCCTCTTCTGTTCTGGTAACACCAAAATACTATGTTTTAAAGTATCATCACATATTATAAACTAGCGGAGGAGGCAACCCAGGACCCATGATCAGCTCTGCCATAATTTGCCTTTCGTTTATGGGAAGACCCAACTACCAGCTGACTTTATCTTCAGGAATGATCATATGCAAGTTAAAAAAAAAAAAACAAAAAAAAAACCCTGCATTCACTTGAGATAAAAAAAGTTAATTTGCATTTCTCCTCATAGGCCCTCAGGGGTGAACACGCATATGTCCCTGCCACCCCCGCATGCAAGTCAGCAGATGCGAGGTAACTTGCTGAAACAGTAGCATGAGCATATTCCTCTTACTTCCCTTCCTGACAGCCCTCATTCCTTTGAACCACCTCCACTTCCTTCTCCTCCTCTCCCCTCCTTTTGAAGGAGAGGGACAAGACACAGTGCTTGCTAAAGGATTTGTTTATCCTAAGAATACAGCATATGTACAGCCCAGCCTTTGTTTGTTTACCTTCTCTGTTTTCCATCAACTCCAGCTGCTTTCCATGCGCTGGGATGGGCCAAAGACTTGTGCAGCTTGCCCATTTTCCCACCGTCTTCCCGGAGAGGCAGACTTGGGCCAGCAGCTGACAGCAAGGAGCAGAGCAAACCACTGCTGTTGGAAATACTGCATGGCAGTATTTCTCTAATATGTAGCAAATCTCAAACAATGCAATTGTAAGGATTTTTTTTTCCTGTTTTACCTCCCTTCTTCTGTAGCCCTGAGCATGGTCCCTGATAATGCAGCTCTGGGCTTCTGGCCCTCGTAGCCCATCAGTGCCCTTGTGAATCATAGAACCGTTTGAGTTGGAAGTGGCCTTTAATGGTCATCTCATTCAACTCCCCTGCAGTGAATAGGGTTATCTATAACCCTGCCAAGGTAGTCACTCATCCTTCCCCACTAAGGGTGAGGTGAGGTCAGCACAAGGAAGAAAGTACTGAAGAAGGAAAGGAGTCAGGGTGAGAGCTACCAACGTGTGGGAAATACTGGGAGCAAAGAGACAAGGAAAAGCATGGGGGGGGGGGAAGAAGTAGACTTGATTAACTTCTGCAAAAATACTCAAAGCAGGACATTAAGCCACATAGCTTTTTAGCTCAGTGTAAGCAAGCAAAATAGTAAAAGGGAAGCCAAGGCGCCTGTCTTCCAGGCATGCTGGATCACGAAGGCTGAGCTCACACGCTCTATGCTCCTCCTGCAGAGACTGAAAGCAATGCCAACACAGAGCAGCCTACAGGCTGTCAGTTAGGGCACGCTTTCCAGCAGCAAGCCAGGCTTAAACCAGGCTCCAGTACACAGAATTGCGCACAGCTCTTTCATTTTCCCTGCTGACTACTGTATAGGCTATAATAGCCCCTGTAATCATAACGAAATAATACCTCGAAGGGATCTTGTTTTCAATTCAGATACTTATTTACGCATTCTATTATGTAACTAATTCACTTGGGGAAAAAAAAAAAAAAAAAAAAAGCAAAACCAGCACTACTGCAGTTGTGCTGTTTAAAAAAAAAAAAAAAAAAAAAAGGAATGGCAGCAGCTGCTACTGGATGTTGCAAGAAAGTATCCCCCTTCTCTAGAAGAGCATTAATGAGTCCAGCACCTTGCTGTCCCTGCGGATAAGCAGGAAAATAACTTGTTTTTAGATCCCGCTGGATTTGGGAATTAACTGAACGCCTTAGGAATTACTCAGCCTTGCCCATGTTGGGCATTCAGAGAGGCAAAAGTGCTGAGTCCTGCAGAACTCTGGCTTCAAGTTCAGAGCACCTACAATGAGTGAGGTTATTCAAGTTCATTGTTTCAAACTTGGGCACCCACTTGCTAGTGTCTACACTGGATAATCACCTCTTTACATCCCATGTTTTTTTCCCTCACTTGCAGTTCTCTGTCTATAAAAAACCATCCACATCTTACTGGAGAAATACAAGACCAAGGATAAGACACCAATACCGATGACAGTGTTGTCAAAGATAGTTGGCTTTTTCTATGCAGGTTAGCTGGGGATGATTTATCTTTTTTCCAGCACAGAAAAAAAACTCTCTTCAACTTCAATGATCTCTCTTAATAGATGCCCACTACTGAAAATCGCTGACTTTTTCTGTCATCGGACACTGGTAATTTGTTACAAAATGGCTGTTATCATGGGATCCCTTGTAACTGGAGACTGTATGCTTTAGAAGTACGAGCTTTTTCAGCTAAAAAGGCCAAGAACATCCTGGGGTATATAAGGAAGGACCTTATCTGAAGGCCAAAGGAGGTAATTCTTCCCTTCTGCCTCTGCTCTGCAATTGTGAGTCATCTGGGGTGATGTGTCCAGTGCTGGGTTCCCCAGTACAGAGATACTGTCACTGGGCTTACCAGAGTGGAAGATGACAACAGGACTGGAGCATCCATCATACAAAGAGAGGCTGAGAGCTGAAGCTTTCAGGCTGAAGAAAGGCTCAAGCAGACCTTATCCATGTGTATAAATACTTGTCAGGAGAGTATAAAAAAAGGTTGAACAAGACTATTCTTAGTGGTGCCCTGGGACAGTACAAGAGAAAATGGGCACATATTGAAATGCAAGAAATTCTATTTAAATGTAAGAAAATACCTTTATTTTACTTTTTTTACTGTGAATGTAGTTAAACACCAGAATAGGTTGCCAGACAGACTGTGGCATCTCCATCCTTGGAAATCAAAACCAAACTGGATGTGGCCCCAGGCAACCTACTCTAGCTGACCCTGCTTTGAGCAAGGGTTTGAACAAGATAATTTCCAACCTCATCTACACCACGATTCTGTGTTGCTCTGTCAATCGCTAGAAGCACAAAAGAACTTCAGCTTAATCTTTCTAAGTATCAAAAAGAGGTGAAAGGCAAGACTCTTCCCTGCCATCTTGCCAGAGAGAGAAATCAGTAACACATCACTGTACCTAAAGACAGTGAATCACAACAGCACTATTTCCATAGGAAAGTAGACCAGGTAGGAGGGTGATGTTTGCACTGATTATAAAACGATCTGTACTTAAAACTGTCTTCGGTCATCAACAGACAAAGATTTATCTGTAACATTCAGACAAAGCTGCAAATATTTATAAGATCTTTTCTTTAGATTGTTTGATCTTTCTACTTCAGTTTGGTCATAGACCAATACTCTTCAGAAATTCACTGTCCAGGGAAACTCCACGCCTCTCAGTTCCCACTTTGCATGGAGAGTGGAGTCTCTGCTTTTACTTGTGCTGCGTCTAGGTGTCAGCAAGGGAACTCTTGGCCTCTACATACTCTAGTGCTGCTGTCTTAACAGCCATGACAGTTTCTGTTGTACCGTATTTCTTCTCATAATCCAGGTAGCGCTTAAAGAAGAATTTCATCTTCTTTGGTGCTAAGTTCAGGTGTATGACCCTCTCAAAGATGTCCCTGCAAAAAACCAAAGTGATTCAGATTGCTACATTGGTGACAGCAGTCAACACAAGCCCTGTACCTTGCCATTGAGTGAAGCGCAGAAACTCATGGGAGACACACAATCTAATGCCTCAAGGAACAGATTCATGAGAACTGGTGAAAGCCTCAAAGCAGAAGCCTTCTTCATAACTCTAAAGTTGCAGGATAATTTATGCTAAGATCCAGCCATTGTATTTGACCCAATGTTCATGAAATGCCTGCAGCTGGATCTACAGTGTGAGAAGCTGAACTTCCTTTTGCCATCTCAGCAAAAAAGAGACCATTCTCCTTAGTTTCATGCTACAAGATATAAAAGGGCTGAACCTTACTGAAAGCACTCTAGTTCTGCAGGTCACACCTTACTATTAATGACTAACTCTGCCATGCAGATCTCCTTGGAGTCTTCTCAGACCTGGGGAGGACAAGCTTTTGCTGTTTTCTTCTCTATGAGATACAAATTCTCCTTCGCTCTGGAGGGCCCTCAACATTATCATGTTGCAGGGCACTTGTGCTCTTTTCAGGTGTTACTCCAATCACTACTGTCCCTTTCCCAGCTGCCTATAGCACAACTCACCGCACTTCCTTCTGGCTGCCCTGTTTGATCATGATGTCCATGTAGATGGACCAGATGTCTGTTCGCTTCGGGTAGCTGTTGAGAGTGCTTTCAAACAGGGCCTTGGCATGTTCTGGGTCACCAAAACGGAACTCCAACTGTGCAAACCTTGAAATGACATCCACATCTGGAACAAGAAATGACATGTTAGAGGATCACAGTAGCCCTCATTCCTATGAGGAGACACAAATTGTGTTATAATTACACAGAAAAGGCAAGCACAGAGACAGCAACATCTCTGTTCAGAGACTAGTGTGTAAAGTGATTCTGGTCCAAGGTGGAGGGTCAGAGCGAAGGAGCTGCAAATTTTTTTTGTTTGCTTTACAAGAGGCTTTAGTATTGATATCCAGGCTGAAATTTCCCCTCCCCCTACAGTCAAGGAAAGCAGATTCAACACTATCTGGCTGCAGTTTTCACTTACTATAATCACTGTCACATGTAGAGATATCAGAAGGCAGCCCGTCTACTGAAGACCCACAAATGCATAGTACAAGTTACAATTAGCAACAAGTGCTTACGTTCTTTTGTGGGCAGAGCCTTGAGAGCACGCTCCAAAAGCCTGTGTGTAGCCTCAGTCTGGCCTTGCTTCAGGAGGAAAGAGGCATATTTCAGCCACACTGATTTTTCGTGACGGAAACGCCTCAGCATTGTGTGGTACAATTCTTCTGCTTGCTGGAATAGCAAAGTTGGGTTAGATCACACAGACTCATAACAAAGCCCTGTAGCTTATTAGACTCTCGCTCATTAAACCCTTGTTCCTGGCCCAGGCATCTCTGAACATCTGTAAGAAGTAAGTATCAATAGTTCTTCGTCTGATGCCAACCACAACTAATAATCCCAGTTAGGAACAGGACAGGGCTAACGTCTGAGAGCCAGAAGCTTATGCAGCCACAACTGGTGGTTTACTGACATGACAGAACAGGATACTTGCCTGGGAAGTGCTTGCACAATCTCACCTTGTACTTCTCAGAACTGGCATAGATATCACACAGATGCTGGAAGACTTTCAGAGGTTCATTGTATTGAACAGCTCTCTCAAAGACCTTCATCAGTGTCTCCTCAGTGCCATACATGTTCTCCAAGTTTAGAAGAGCAACCCAGACATTCAGTTTCTCTTGTTCTTCCCTTAAAGCAGATGTGAACAAGAACATACAGCCTTTTATCAGCCTACATCAGCTTTTTGCAAGCCACCTGAAGACTTGCTGACTTGTAGCCTGTTATCAAGACAAGTGAAAAACCACTCTTGGAATAAGCACAGCAGTTGTTTCATCCTACAACTTTAGATCACTGTTGTTTGTAATTAAAAACCACAAGGATAACTGAAGAAAACACAATGCACTTTACCATGCTGTGGAGATGCTTTAATACTCAAGGGTGTAGCCCTATGGAATGGGCAATATGAGTTTCACAGTTTATTTCATTGCTTCATTTATGGACATCACTAACAGCATTACACCCTTCCAACTGCTCAGAGGTACGTCTGTGTACTCAGTGATACCCTGGGGAGTTACTGTGCCCACAAGCTGCAGCAATCCAGCTGGAGGCCAAGTGCAGTGACTCACCTCATACCTTCAAAGGGCCAGCCGACAATTGCTACCATTTAATTCCTGAGCTTGCTGAAACAGAACTTCCTACCTCACATGCACACACACACTGATGGCACTACCAGTGTTCTTCTCCCATCACCATTAACCCACCATTATTTATTCTGTGAGGCAAAGAAAGGCAAAGCCCCATTATTACCTGAAACAGATTGTTTTAAGTGCTCTCTCTGCCACAGCTCTAGCCTTCTCAATCTCAGTAGCCTGGAGGTGGAAAGCCATATACTGCAGCCAGAGGATGGAGCTGTTGGGACTACTCAGCACCAGACGGTCAAAATCATCAGCTGACTGGGGCTGACGACTGGGGTCCATCAGGGCTGCCTCTAATTTGCATAGCTCTTTCTCCTTCTTCTGCTTCTCCAGCTCCTTCTCCTTCTTTGTTTGTTTCTTCTGAGGAAGGATTGGGGAAGAACAGATACTTTATATCAGAATAGGCAAGCCCAGCTAAAGCACAATCAGACCCCAACATATCCAGTGCTAGGAAAGTTTCTCAAGAAAAGGAGGACAATTTTTTCAGGGAAGAGGAGAATGACACCCTTATCCTCCATACACACACACAAATTCACACCTCCAAGAAGAGAAGAACGACATGAAATCTGATTTCTTCTAATGAAATACATCAAGGGCCGTAAAGTGTTTCATTAGTCTTGCATCCCAACTGCAGGATTCACACTTTCACATCCACCTTTGCTTTTCTTCTTTAACCTCAACCCCTCAGGCTGCCATTTGCCACCATCTTCCACTCTAAAAATCCAGGACACATGGGGAGAAATTGTGCAAGACTGGTGTATGTTGCTGGATCACCAGCAGGTGACTCAGGTCTAAACTAGAAATAAACGACAGCATAGTTCTAAGCACAAGGCAACTACACCTTAGGCAGAGTATTTGCTATGTGCAGCCTCTAAAGAGGTAAGTTTTGAGGGACAGGAAATCCTGAAGAGTAAATATGAAAGCATTTCATGAGCTTGTTTCCAGTTTTGCTGGATTGCTCATACTGAAACACCCTCCTAAAAAAAAAAAAATCACAGTATAAAGAAGCACTTTTTTGTATTCCATGAGGGCTGTAATTTGAAAACATTTTCCATCTCCAGGCTTTCCTTTAAATTTAGAATAACAATTGAAAACCAGATGAAATCAAGAACAAGTATTTTAACTTCATTAAAGTGTTTGATCATAATTTTTTTTTCTTTTTTTTTTTTTTTTTTAAACATGCCTATGTGAGAATCCCTATTTTTCTTCTCTGCTTCAGAGATTACCTGCTGCTAAACCCAGCACTCGGTGTACCTAAGGAATTTCTGCATTAGTTGCCAGAGATTGTTCCTTGGGTTACAAGGCTTTGCTCCGAGGCAATCAGACAAGCAAGCATCAAGACAAAAGGTGATGGCCACCATGTGGTGTCTCCCGTGCAGGTGATACGAGCACACAGTACCTTAGACTGCAGATTCTCCTCCTCCTCCTCACTCTCTGAGCTCTCGTCCTTCTGATTCAGTACAGGCACTTCCACTGCATTCATGTCCTCATCCCAGGTGAAGCCTGTGGAAACTTGCAGCCTGGGAACTTCACCACATTTCCTTATCTGCTTGGAGGAAAACAGAGCATGTACTAGGTTTTAATTTTAAGATTTTACACTGAAACCAGACACAGATGCTGTTTGGTTGGAACACGGCCTACTGTGACAGCCTACCATTGACTTCTCTCACTTGCAAACAGCTCACCAGAAAAACATTCAACTCTGGTCACCTTTGCTGTAAATAAAACCCAGTTCATCTTGCACCATCTTGCACAGCTGACAAACTGTGCCCTTGTACCTCTGGCAATGACAGTGACCGTCATTCCAGTTAGAACTGATACATCTCAGTAGAGCTGCAAAGTTGTTTCCAATTCATGTAGTCATTCCAACTTCTCACCTTAGGCTTCTTTTCAGCTGCTTCTTCCTCCTGGTCACCATCTTCTTCTTCCCGGTAATACACCTCAATTCCACTGTCATTTTCATCTGCTGGGGAGAACTTCCTTTTTTTTGGCTTTGCTTCCTGCAACAGGGGGAAATGAGCACTTCACTTGGTGAACGAAGACACCTGGAGTAAGTCTTACAGACAATTCTGAGTGCACAGTAATGAGTCTGGCGGCAGAGAAAGGGCGGTGCCCTGGCACAACATTCCCCACTATGCTCTCATACAATGGAGACAACAGAAAAAACTCATGCTCACCTACATCTGTTGGCAAAATCAATAGAACAGCTCACACAAGCAGCACAAATGGGCTGCTTATTCAGTAAACTCCAACCCAAAAGGATCTGATAAGAAGATCTCCAATGAAATTTAATAGTTTTTTTCCCTACTTGAATTCCCCAGCCTGATACCAGAGGATCTTCCCAGTCATCAGTTATTATTTGGGCCAAACAAGTCCTTTAATATGTCCTGAGCAATCACATCCATACCTGCTCACTCTCAGAGTTCGCTCTTCTCTGTTTTCTCTTCATCTTAACCTCTTCTTTCTTCTCCTTGTTATCTTCTTCTCTTTTCTCTTCCTCTGCACCATAGCGTGGTAAGCCTAGGGATTCAGGCAAGACGCTTGACATCTCAGTGTCCTCAGGCAGGAGAGAGAGCTCAATGTGATTTTCTTTTTTATTGACACTTCAGAGTGTTGCCAGGAGCAGTGAGAGAGAAGAAAATAATAATAAAAACATGCAATGATGTTTTATGCTGCAATGATCTGAACTAGTCCCAGAAATCTTCCAACCTTTTACTGTCCCTCTTTCCATTCCCACTTCCTACCTCCTCTCCCTTCTACTAACTGAGAGCCCTTTTTCAAGAACCTTGGACTTACTCAAGGACCTTGGCAGCGAGCAGCTTTCCCTCTGGCAGGTATTTCTCATATAAGGAGGGTTTCTGTACAAAGTAAGGGGAAATGTTCTGGAACAGGATTCGGCCCAGAAGAGAAGGAGACAAGCTGAGAAGGAGAAAATACGTAAATAAATGGTTCAAAACAGAAGAGAAAAAGCACAATGACTGTATGTGGAACCACAAGTTCTGCATAGTATCACTCAAATTTTCCATATTTCAATTTCACAGGCTCAGGAATGTAGGAGTAAATTTAATCTCAGGAATCAAAATGTCATTTTGCAACACAAAACTACATCAGATACTCCCTTAAAGATTCCAGAACCATACACACAAAGTTTGCCAAGAACCCCCATTTCCCAGTACAGTTTTCTTTTGCTGCTCACCCAAAGAATACACCTGATGGAGTAACTGATCTGACATAGCCTCTTACTAGCTGGCCTTTTTTAACATCCGTAATACATGTTATTTCAACATCCTCCACTTTGCCACTGTTCATTGGGTTTAATCTAAAAGAAAAGAGAGGTAAGAAAGTAAAGCACTCATTGATCTGAAAATACCACATTCTGCTCTAAACAAAGAAATTGGTATTAAGAACAGCTAGTATGTTCTGGAAAACATATCAGCTCAGAAACACCCTTCACTTAATTCAAATGCACTAATGGACTATCTGCATCTTTGCTAAGTTATGCATAGCATTAGAGAACAGATGTTGTGCTGTAAACAGAGTCAAACAGAACAGATTTGGGGCACCACAATTTAAATGGGATATAAAACTGTAACAGAATGTCCAAAGGAGGGTGACAAACATGGTGAAGGGTCTACAGGGCAGGATGTATGAGAGGGAGAGTTGGTTTGTTCAACCAGGAGCTAGGAGAGTTGGTTTGTTCAACTTCCTTATGGGGGGAGCAGAGGGGCAGGCACTGATCGCTGCTCTCTGGTGACTGGAACAGAACTCAAAGGAATGGTATGAAGCTGGACCAGGGGAGGTCAGGCTGGGAGTGAGGGAAAGGCTCCTCACTGAGAGGTGGTCAGGCACCGGAACAGGCTCCCCAAGGCAGCAGTCACAGCACCAAGCTGACAGCAGCACTGTTTGGACAACACTCGCAGACGCAGGGTTTGAATTTTGGGAGGTCTTGTGTGGAGCCAGAAGCTGGATGCAATAATCCTTGTGAGCCCCTTCCATCTCAGGGTATTCTGTAATTCTATGGATAGATCAGCATGGCTTCCTCTGACACTAAGAAAATGTAAAATGCTCTCTGAAGTTTTGTGAAAGACTGGCCGTGGTTTTTTCTTCTCTCCTCCTTTGTTTTTAAGATAGTTCGTTCCCACACAGTTTGCGTATTTTTGTTGTACAGAGAAGACAAGAGGCTCAGTTTTAAAAGAAGACACTTATTCTGTTCTTTACTCAAAATGGTTAAAGTGCAGCTGAACGCTGAAAGTAACATATCTGAACTGCGGATTCTAGGAAGGAACTTTTCCTAAACAAAAAGGAGTTGTCAAATCAAATCTATAAACAGTGAGAAGTAAAAATGCCACCTGAACATTCTTTATCAGCTCTACATTAAATGTCAGACTTTGCAGGCTTGTTGATACACAGGAAACAAGTCTCATCCTTTACAGAAACTAAATAAATAAATAAATCTAGCTCTTGTCTTCTGAACACTTTACAATGAACTGTACAAAGCAACATTAACTGGATTTCACAATCTTTTTTCTCACTGGTAGGAGATAGTTTGAAGGGAAAACACCAACCTGGACTGCCGAAGAGATAACTGGATTTTGCCATTCTCGTTGGAGAGGATGTAACATCTGCATAACAGAAAAAAGGGAGGAAACAAAGGGATTATTTTCTACTCTTAAATAAAGGCACACAAGGAAACAGATATTTTCACTAGCACAGTGAAGCTCCAGATGGCAAAAAACACTCTGTCCCTTGGAGTACTCATTGCCTAACACAAAGCAGCATGACAGAAAAGTTCATGACACCATCTGAAGGGCATTTTGAAACCAGTCTATTTGCTGTAGCTAGTCTCTATTAGAAACATAAAAGAACTGAAGATTGTTACAACTGAATTACTTGACTCGTTTCACCCTCCAGCATTCCCAACAAGTTTGTGCAGTAGAGAAAGGCAATTACTCAAACATTATAAATGTAAAGGCAACTGGTTTGCCAAACAGCACACAGAACTATAGTAGAGCCGGGATAACTGACCTCCCTCAACCCCAACATCAGCTTAACTATAAGATTATCTTCTCTCAAATGACAGTCCAAGAAGGCAGTCAAAAGGGGCTTTTTCATTCCTGAAAAATGATGTTTCAGCCAAACATATATGAGGTTACAGCCTTCTCTTCTAAACAAGCGACCCAAAAAGTAAGCATTACTTCTTAGCAACAAGCTGAACCTTACAGATCTAACATCATCTTGTAGTAGTGAAAAAACTGTCACCAGATAGGAATATATTTCTAAGCCTTTCTGCTTGAAAGAACAAAGAACAACAAGAGTTACTGACCTGACAACCTTGCCAATTTTGAAGTCACTCAGAGGACTCTCTGTGTACTTATCGCTTAGGTGAAAGATACTGACTTTGCCAGTCTTCCCACCTGGCAGAGTGATGGTCAAACCAACATGAGGAATCATTTTTGCTACCATGCCTACAGTGATTGTACCTGGTTCCAGTGACTGAATTCCTGGAAAAGGCAAAGGAGGGAAAAGTCTTCATAATACTCTAAAAGCTTGCAACCAAAGTAACAGGGCTACTGAGCCAGCGAGGCTGATTTTAGTTGCAGTCACATACCAAACACACTAGTTTCTGGCAGGATGCAGTCTGCTCTCTTGGTTTACAGCAACAAGCTTGTCATGAGAACGCAGATGAGATCCTTAACTGCACAGTTACAACATTCAGAATAACTTACAGATATCTGCAGATGTACCACCTCATGTTTGAGGTCAGAAAGGAATACATCCATATGTGCTTCAGATAGGATTTCTGTCTGAGACAGTAGGTAAGCAGTTCCTTAAAGAATTGACCCCTCTAGCCTTGCACACTGCTACATCTGGGTCAGGGTCCAAGGGGTTAGTTCTCTTTTACAAGGAGCTACAGCTTGGCTCTCAAGTGTAATAGCTTCCTTCACTGTGGAGATCAGTGAAGACCCAATTCTAAGGAAAGCATTATATTTACTTGTGTCCTGCTGTTAAGGCTCCACTATACCTGTGAGTGACAGGCAGAGGTTTGTTTCGGTGGCATCTGTTCCAGTCACTGTAGCAGATAATGCTTGGCCATTCTTGAAGTTCTTTTCTGGATGTTTTAAAACCTGAAAGGGAAGACAGATTTCCACCTATTCCCAGAAAAGGAGCTTTGCACAACATTGACTTGTGTACACTCCTATGAAGCTTTAAAGTTTTTAAACAATCTTTGATGCGTACCCATGACAGATAGCTCAGCTTTCCTCCAATGGCTCAGTTAACCCAGACTGAATGAGCTACAGGCATCATCACTCATCAGTGAGGAACAGTTATACCTAAAGGGCACGTCACTGGACTGAGTTCACATGGATGTCAGAAGTCTCAATGGCAGTCACTTGCACACATACACAGAAGAAAATTGTGTAGCTTACCTATAATAGCCTCTTACCTTGGTGTTCACAGACAGCAGCAGACGAGGAACTCTTCCTCGAATATCAGGGGTGACTTCTACCTCCAGCCAATTTTTCAGGGTGTTATACTGAAAAGAAAATAAACAGAAAAAAACAGCATGAGACCTTCGGTGAATGGCACCCCTTCTTCAGTGGACTCAAAAATTTTTAAGGCTAGAAAGGACTACTTCAGTCTTGGCGCCTGCATCAAGCAAAAATGGTGATTTCAGATCTACTCTTAAGCACATAATGCTGCTGTGATTCACAGGCAAGCACACTTAAAGGATCAGCAGTGAGCATACTTAGTGCTGGTGGCAGAAATAATTTATCAAAGGCTGTGTTGTTAGAGTGCAGGGTGGGAAGCACCTGCTGGCAACAAACTGGCATGTTTAGGACCACCAGTCAAATCAACTCTCTCAAATATAGGAAGTGCACCTTCCCTCTAGTCTTCTTGTAGGACACTATGCTTTGTGTGGGCCACTCTCATAGTTAATTAAGGGCCTGGTAGTGTCAGTTTGTTCATAGGTTTAAGCTAAATCCTCTGGGGTTACCTCCACCTGCTGTCTCCTCCTAGCACACTTCTTAGGAAGATTCTGATCTCACCTTCCTCACAAAACACGTGACTGTCTGTCCAACATTGTAGGGTGCAAGTTTCTCACGGGTGTCATCTCTCATTGTTTCAGCTTTCCCTTCTATTTCACTGGTTACAAATAAAGAAAGAGGACATCGGTTAGGAGGTTTGGTCCTAGCAATGCAGATAGGAATTAGAAAACCAAGAAACTGTGGCAAGCCAATGTTACTGTGACAATGCCTTTGGGCTTAAGAGGGGAAATCCTTTCAACATGATGGGAGAATACCATGATTCAGACTGGCAGCACATTAAGCCAAAAGGACATCCAAAGGAAATGGCATGCATTTCACAGCACGCACAGTTAGCAGAGAAAATGAGCAAGATGTTATGCTACACGTGAAACTCCTTACTTCTGAATGGGTTACCTCATTCTCAAAAGGAATGTAACAGTACAGGGAAGCTGCATGGATACAAGGTCTGTAAAGTGTGTATAGACAATACAGAGACCAACACTTACCTTGGTCGAATGGTGAGCTCTGGAACAGACTGTGTGAAGTGTGGATGGGTGATGGGCAGGTACCTAAAGAACACAAATAGGATCAAAGTTTCCGATTACTTCACCACACCCCAGACACCTGTACTCCCTCTGCACTGCTGAAAAACAACTGTAAGCTCCTTAAAACTATAAAAGCCTTTTGCTTTAACCCCTCATAGAACTATTTCAGTGGCAACTTAGGTACCCAAAGTATTTAAGCAAATTTAATCTCTGGAACCAAATTTTGCTTGCATTTAAGGTTTCCACTGGACCTTAAAAGATTAGGCATCCTTCTTGCAACCCAAACTCAAGATAAATCCAGTGACAGAGGCAGAGAAAATTGATTCACTGCAACATGGATCTGAGATAGATTATAACCGCAGATTTCCTCAGGTTCTCAAGTACTCCAGAAAGGATAGCCACAACAGCATCTGGTAACAGAGAGAACAGCCTAGACCATCTGAATTAAAGTAATTCTTTGACCTTTCACATTCCCCTAATGTCAGTGATATTAGGTGCCTATTTTCCCACCTGTGAGTGTTCACATCTCTGCCTCCAATGACCCGGGCAGTCACCTTCTGTCCAGCTTTCAGAGTGTATGTTGGAAAAGAGTGTATGGGCACTTCATCCAGAATCCGGGATGCATGAATTGAACCCATACATTTGTCATCAATAGCAACTGTGACATGGGTTGGTTTGACAGATTTAACAGTACCAGTAACAATATCACCCAGAGAGAGAGAGTGTTTCACAGCAGCAGCAAGTGTCTCTTCTAATGCTGTTTCAGACTCTTTCCGGTCCCTTACAAAAACATTCTTCTTCACTGGGTCTTGTACTGCTAACAGGACTCCAAAGTCATTTGCCTTCACCATTTTTAAGGTTGCACAGATTCTCTGTCCCACCTTCAGTTTTTCTGAGTCAAAGCGGAAGGTATCATTGAAGTGAGAGGCTATGGGGATAGCCGCCAGCCGGCCTGAGTCCAACAGAGACACGATGGCAAACTCTTCTGCTATGTGCTGCACAGTGGCAGGGTGCTGGGAGTTCTTTGTGAGCTGCTAAACAGAAATAGAAATAATGACATCCCTTGCTGAGATTTTGATTCCCTTTACTCAAACTCCTGCAGCATTAAAGGAGGAAAAAGGCCTCCCCCATCACTCAAAATTAATTTTTCCTCTAGGGTGTGACACAGGAACAGAAACATTAAAAGTGAACACCTACTTGCTTGGTTCTTTTTTTGAAGAGTTCTTCTCGAAGAGAAACATACACCTTGGATGTGATGGCATCCACATGAAGAACCAGTCCCTTTGCTTTCTCACCAGGAACAACATTTTTGCCTACAAACAAGAACAAAGGGGTTATCTCCTGATGACAGGAAAGAACTTTGAGTAATTGAGCTTGTGGCACATGACAGGCAGGAAGGGTCACCTCTGGATCAGGTTTAATTCATAAAAACTGAAGTGATAAAAAGACTGCTTAGCTGCTAATTGCAACTAAGTTACTCAAGCAAGATAGCAGAAAAGTAAACTATACTTTGAGTTGTCCCAGTTCTGGTTAGATCCCTCCCAGGTTGGTTCCTCACCTGAATAACTAATTTCAAGATGGAGACTTCATACTACGTGAGTGAAACCTAAAGCAAGTAAAGAAAGGACCCTCACCTCCCAAGTGGTAGTGAGTAGCTGTTACAGTCAAGCCTCTGACACAGCTGCCACTGAAGTGTGCTGAGCCATCCACTGTCACATCCTGCACAACCAGCTGCAGCTCCTTCCCAGGCACCAGATCACAAAGGCATCGGGCCAAGCCAGACTCCTCTAGAAAAAGACAAGAAAGATTGACATGTTAATTTTACTGATGATGTTTCTCACTAAAGCACTTCACATTTGCTTAGAACAGCACCAACAAGCATTTATATCCACCTCCGCAGCAGAAAACACAGTTTAGGCTCCTGGATCTGTAAAATAAGTACAAATAAATACAGATACATAAACACTATGATCTAATGAAAGCAGATGCAATTTTACAACATTAAGGATCTGATAACTCTAGGAAAAAAAAAAAAAAACAAGTTTAGGCACTGTTTTCCTTCACTCGTACATTGCAGCAATTCACTCAGGCACACAGAAAAACTCCTTCAGGGCTTTCAAGAGTCAGTTCTTCCAAGAGTCATTTTTCCATTAAAAAAAAAAAGAAAAAGAAAAAAGGAAAAACCACATGCTTACAACTCTGTTTGAACTTTAGAAAAGTTCCAGAGCTTGGCATAATATTCATATACCCATAAGCTCTTTGGATTCTAACATCTGCTTACTGAACACAGAAATTGGGTCAGTAGGCTATGGATCTTATGATAAAAGAGCATGCAGTGCAAAAAAATTAACCATTGCCAGATTCAAAGAAAACAGACAACTATTTGCGTGACACATCTGTGGAATTACTGCCACTAAATGCCCCAGCTGCATAACTTTTAGACCAATTCATAAATCAATTACAAATTTTCACACTAAAAAAACATCTCCAATGCTGGAAAAAGGCTTTGGTTCACAGAGAATCCAATCTCACCCTGGCCTGTCTCATTTTCACCTTCATAAACACTTTTGAGACACCCACCTACTGGTTCCAATTGATCTTCATTACTCCTGTGGTACAGTGTCCTTAAGGTTCATCTATTTATACCCTCACTTTTCATTTTTGAAGTTTCAACCTCAAACCAACATAAGAAACCTAGCAGACTCAAGTGAAAAGAGATTCTTGGTCCTGTTACAGCTCCAAAAGCCTTCTCGTCAATGGAAGACACTGCACATACATCCTTTGCCTAATAAGCTCCTCCTGAAAGCTGAATCTCTGTTTGAACTTCTTTCATTATAAAAAGAAGTTTTTCTTTTTTGTTCATCTGAAGACTGTTTGTTAAGATAAGATGCTCTTTGGCAGAACACATGCAATCTTTTACCTCTTCTTCTCAACAAGGTCCTGATTTCCTCCATCTCCTTGAAGTACTGATTCAGCAGTGAAAAGCTCTCTGCAGCTGAATCACCAGAGCTGCACTCTGACACCTTCAGGTTGAGGAGCACACGCTGCTTCTCCTCATCAATGCTTATCACCTTCGCAATTACGGTCTGCCCCACCACAAAGTGGTCACTGGTGTCTGTCACAAACTTGTCACTCATGCTCTGTGCAGAGGAAAACAAAGTGGCAAGGATTATTGGACACAGCTGCTAACTGTCAGATATTGGCAGTGCTTTTCTGGAGAAGGGCTTGAGTTAAGACTTAATGAAAACACCAAGGGAAATTAGCCAAATTAACAAAAAGCTGTCAATTAAAATGAATTATGAAAGTCATATGAAATCTGTGATTGAAAAATGACCTTTATTTCATTTGGGAAGTGAATTAAAATGCAAGCATAAAAGCAGCATCTACCACGCTGTGAGGAAGCTGTCCAAACACAGGACCCCCAGTCCTACTGCTCCCTCCAGCCTTGCCTAAAAATTGTGTTTCAGCCTTTTCTGATGATTACACCCACGCTGTTTTCTGAATTCAAGTGAATGCATGACTTACCACTTTAGGTGCCAGTCCTGTCACACCAAAAGGGAACTCCACAAACACTCCAAAGGGCATAACCTTCCTCACATAACCAATCAGCAGAACCCCAGGCTGGATTTCAGAGAAACTTCTCACAACTTGCTCTTCCTGTACAGCAGAAATCACTGCAGACTTCCTGCACAAGATCTGAACAGACAGTTAGGAAAAATGGGAAGATGAATAAAAGGAGCCTGATGCCAACCTCTTGATGCTGCCAGCCAGTGAGCTACAGCACTTTTTACACACTAAGCAGGTCAGAAGACCAAATTCCTGCAATTTCAGTTGTCACATTGATCTCCTTGTACTAAAATTTAGCAAATGCTATCTCTTAAGTTACTCAGCATTAACGATGAATGCTTCATCCAGATGAATTGAAAACTTCCTAATATTTCAATTTCTCCTTTTGGTATAAAAACTGCAACATTTTTGCTAAGGTTACGATAAGATTAACACTGATGTCCAGAAGCTGTTTGGGAAGCTCAGCATTTTCACAACCAAGTCCTCATCTCAGTGGGATTCTAGCAGCAGCAGAGCCTCACTCAACAAGCAAATTACAGTAGCTCTCTGAAGCATCAATAGCTTGACAGGCACGTCTGCTTCAACACATTAACTAGCAACATTTTGTTTGTTACAGATATTCCAGATTCCTAACAGATTTGTTTTTTCTCCTGTCCTCCATCTCCCTCATTTGATTTGTTGAGGTAACAAAGGATACAATACGGTCCCCCTTGTCACTCAGGCACATAACTCTGGGCAAGACATCTCCCTCTTGAAGGCAATGCCACAGGAGCTTGGAGTTAGCAACAAAGTCAGAGAGGTGCACTGTAGGAAGCCAGGCAATCACATCACCTCCATCTTCTAAGATAGAAACCTCGAGTCCATTCTCATTCTTCTTTAAGACTTTCACATCAACCATCTGAAAAGAGAAGAAATAGAGTGATATAAAAACCAAAGTGCCTTTGAAGTATGCACCGGGTACCAAATGCTGGCTTTTGACATGACATTTTTGACATGCAAGAGAGAACCTCACATCAACAGGACATGCCAGCTCTGGTACCAGAACAAAAGCAATTCTCAGTTCCCAGCAAAATCAAAGACTAGAAAGACTCTTGGTTATGACTTTATGTCTGAAGGGTGAAGGGCATCATTTCATCAAAATTTAAAACAACTGTCACGTTCCTGCAGCAGTAACATCTGCAGGGTGTTGGAAACTGTTCGTTCCACAATACAGCTGGCAAGCATTTAAGAAACACTTCTCTGAAGTTATTTTTCCCCGAAGTGCAAAATCAGCTGTTTTGGGAGTGAACGTTAACAGCATCCAGAAGAAAAAGGACTTCATCAAGGAGCAAAGGTACTATTTGGTACCTCCTAGAAGACTGTCCTGGGTTTCCTTTATCCTGACCTCTGATAACACAGACCTTGTTTTTTGATCTGACCACAAAATAAGAAATGCATATTTAACACTGGTTCCTGACTTCCAGCAGCCTTTTTTGAAGAAGAGTTGCTAAAAGTGATTACAAATTTTTTAGAGGACACTCAGAGGCAAGAAGAGGAATAGTCATTGAATTCAATACCTCTCCTATTTGGTATTTCACTTGCTGTTTCTTCTTTGGAGTACGCTCACTTCTGCCTTCAGGAACTGGATTGCTTGATAACCTGAAGGACAGCAAGAGCCTTCCCTGCTGGGGTTCACATTTTAAGACCATTACTTTAACAACCTGTAGCAAAAACAAAACAAAAACAAATTAAAAAACACACACCTTAGGAGAAAAACAGAAAAGAAAAAAAAAAAGCTATGTGAGATAGTCAAAGAAGAGCTGTCTCTTTCACATGCTCTACTTAAATAGATGAGGCTAACTACTACACAAAGTGAATGATGAACATCTCTTGGTGTACTTGGTTTCTCCAAGAAAAACTCAAATCAAAGCCAACTCACAGTTGCAGATTTTCTTTTGCATTCATTCACACAAGGCTTGACATAGGTAAATTAGGGGTGCCACATAGGGTGCCACAACGACCCCAGGCAGCGCTATAGGCTTGGGGCAGAGTGGCTGGAGGACTGTGTTGAGGAAACAGACCTGGGGGTACTGATTGATGCTCGGCTGAACATGAGCCGACAGTGTGCCCGGGTGGCCAAGAAGGCCAACGGCATCCTGGCTTGCATCAAGAACAGTGTTACTAGCAGGAACAGGGAGGTAATTGTCCCCCTGTACTCGGCATTGGTGCGGCCGCACCTCGAGTACTGTGTTCAGTTTTGGGCCCCTCACTGCAAGAAAGACATTGAGGCCCTGGAACGTGTTCAGAGGAGGGCTACGAAGCTGGTGAGGGGTCTGGAGCACAGGCCTTATGAGGAGCGGTTGAGGGAGCTGGGATTGTTCAGCCTGGAGAAGAGGAGGCTCAGGGGAGACCTTATAGCTCTCTATAACTTCCTGAAGGGAGGTTGTGGTGAGCTGGGGGTCGGCCTCTTCTCTCGTGTAATCAGTGATAGAACTAGAGGGAATGGTTTCAAGCTGCGCCAGGGGAGGTTCAGGCTGGACATTAGGAAATATTACTACTCGGAAAGGGTAGTCAGGCATTGGAATGCACTGCCCAGGGAGGTGGTGGAGTCACCGACCACGGGAGTGTTCAAGAAACGTTTGGATGTTGCGTTGAGGGGTATGATTTAGCTGGGAAGTATTGGTAATGGTTGGACTGGATGATCTTCTAGGTCTTTTCCAACCTCGATAATTCTGTGATTCTGTGACTCTGTGAAATTAATTACCTGGCCATCATAGAAGACTTTATCTGGACACAATACGGGCTCTGAGCTCAGCTCGTTCTTGGGTACCAGACCTTTGACATCATTGTAGAACTTCACGATGCAGCCAAATTCCCTTGCACACACCACAAAGCCATGTGTGATCAGACCTGGTTCTGCATCTTCATAACTGGAGAGGACTGGAAGCTTCGATTGCACAAGAGTTTTCTTTAAAGTGAGGAATAGCTTCTTTTCTGCAGGATTACACTCTAACACCTACAGAGTAAAACAGGGTTCAAAAAGTATGTCTGCCATTCTCCAACCAACACAGCAGCTAAGTAGTCAGAATGAAATACAGCCATTTAAAGCAGCTGAAGATCTTTCAAGCAGCTCTCACCCGACACCTGACTTCATCTCCTATGTTGAACTTCTTCTCAGGCTGCTTCAGGATTACATCAGCAAGATGCATGGATGGCACAAGCCCTTTAACTCCATCAGTAAGTTTCACCTGCATCCCAATGGGTTTCAGAGACAATACTTTGCCCTAGAGACCAAAAGAAAGAAAATGATCAGTAAATTCAGCATGAAAAGTAGGCTATGCTCAGGTAAGAAGCAGTCAGGACACTGCACCACATACTATTACTAACTTTGTTAAGCTCCATAGAATAAAATCCTAGTGTAATTCACACCAAATTAATAAATATTTTACACACTGCATAACGCTGTTTTACATCCTAAGCATAGCCTACTTCTGTAGAATTCCTATCAACTCTGGCAAACTGGAATTGTTTCCAGAGATAGAACCAACAGAGTCATGACTCAAACAAGAATGACCCACTGCGATTGCCTTGTCACCATTAACAGAAAGCTGAACAAAACAGAGAAAGATGAGTATCGCACTTTGTTACTGAAGTTCTTAAAATGAAAAGTTTCCCTTCTTACTTACATACCACAAGTCTGGATCAGAAGTTGAAAGAATATACACATTAAGCAGAAAAAAATGTACACTGTCTAGATAATTTCTCTAAGTACAACTGCTGCATAGTGTCAGTGCTTCAGGAGCTCACCTGCACGACATCCCCTGTGTGAATATCTTGGTATCGCAGGAAACGAGCTTCAATAATTTGGCTAGGAATGAGACAGAACAAGAGATGACCTGTCAGGCAACTTCTTAAAAAAAAAAAAAAAAAAAAGGAAAAGAAAAAAAAGCCAGGATAAGAGGAAACGACCTCCTTTTCACCTTGTCCGAAACATCCCTTGTACCACACATACCCAACACTCTACATCACCAGAGTTTTGTGCTTTACCCCAACTGACCCACCTTCCAAGACAGCACTCTGGATAAAGGTCAAGGAGGTTCACCATTTTCCATTCCTGGTAACAACCACCAGGTATGGCTCCATGGAAAGAGAACCCATAACCTGCACTGCCTAAAGCCACAGACGGAAATACTAAGAGGGAGGAGCAAAACGGACTGGGACTTGGAAGACCAAGGTTCAGCTTCCTGTTCAGTTACAGTCTTCTGACACAACCACAGCAGAATTCATTTAGTCTCACTGGGCCTCAGCCCACCATACATGTGTATATATATACACACACACGCACACACACACACACGTTCCTACAGTTAGGATAAGAGCAATGTGATATCCACACAACCTGACATGATACAACACAGATAAAAGCTAAAAACTTCAAATGGCAAGTTCCAGTTCCACAAAGCAATGCAGTACCCTCCGCATTGACCAAGCCCTTCTGATCCTTCAACCAAATTTATTAGAAGAGTCTATAAAACTTACTACTTCAGAGATACTATGCACATCTCATCCATCAGGCTGTAGTCAATAATCCGACACTTATGCTTACATCCAGCCTTGAATGCTGCAGGTTTAAAAGACTTTCTGTTTTTCGATAGATGTTTCAACTAGAAAAACAAATAGGAATTCAGTGTTTGGAAAATGGAAATGCTTATATAGCCCTTAAGTTGAAGTAGTAGTAGCTGACGAAAATCATTCTTCTAACAAACCTTTTGTGCAGCAAGTTGTACCAGCTCTTGTGCAACAATTCACCTACATCCCAACCCAAACAGGGGAGGGCTGCACTTAGTTAACACCTTCCACATTATCTTGACGTTTTTATTCGTCTCACAAAGCACATTACGGCAGGAAATAAAACTTAGTCTTAATTTCCCTCCCAAGAGGCTAAGAGATCTGTGAAGGAGTTCTCTTCACTGCTCTGGTACTTACCCGTGCATATGCAAGCATGCCACCATCAAGCTCAAAGACAGCACCAAACTGCTTGTAGAAAGCCTTCACTGTAGACTCTTCCACTACTGCCCCTATGCGATCATCGGTGAGCTGGTTTGGGGATCCTCCAGGGTGGAGGAAGGCCTGCCGTAGAGTAAGCCGCACCACCTTGGAGGTGGGGTGGGTAGAGAGGATGCAAGCCTTTACCTAGAAGATGATGTTTGTTATCAGTATAACATCACTACAGATACAAAATTGGAGGATGTCATATTTCTTATGTTCACTGTTTTTAGACATTACGTTTGATGCCTGAACTCTGCTCACATATGAGCACTTAACATCTTCTCAGCTTCAACAGTTCCATAATCAGGGTTTTTTTTTGCATTGAGGGGAAGACAACCGCAGAACTCATTTGCCATCATTCATAAGTCTCTCGTGCTTTCCTAACAAGTCTTCCATTACCCCAGGAATGACTATGCTCTTTACAGCCCTAAAGCAGCTATGATAATAATTCAAATGAAAGATAAGAAAGATAGAAAAGATTCCACTGAAAAACATCCTCCCTCAAAATGCTGCAGGAGAAGGTAACAGATGTTGTAAGCAACGTAACTCTGGCCAGGCTTCACATTCTTCTTACCACTTGATTTGCGGAATAATTTGTGGATTTCTCTGGGTCCACATGCATGAAATCCACAATGCCAGTGAAGGAAGACAGAAAGGTCAGACTGATGCCCAGTGGAGCCACCTAGAAAGGGGAAGGAAATTATACACGAAGATGTAAAAAAAAACACCCCAAAATTAAGAAGTCAATCAGTTTTCAGAAACAGAGCAATTCACACATTTCACAGAAAGTCACCTTGCACTAAACAAGCACATCAAAATAGACAACTGCTAACAGATCTGTTTTCTACATTGTTTTGTAAAAACAATCCTTCAGATTTTCCACTAATGTTGTCCTTACTTTGAGGAGTGCTGCAACAGTGTGGAATACTTTCATAGGCATAAACCATAGAAAAAAATCATCCTGCTCTTCTCCATGGTTTATTGCCATCTCCTGGCTGAAGCCTTTATACTCACAGCATCAGAAGCATGGCAAAGATCAGACTATAGGTGAAACCACTGGCAGCACCTAGCTGAAAACAGCATCTGTTCTTTTCGTGTAATTGAACCCAAACACAGTTTTCCAGCTTACCAACTACCATGTCCATTTTACCTGTATCTCCTCAGGAAGGCTCAAAAACGAATAACAAAAAGAAAACAACCCACAAAAAAACCCATAGCTTACCTTCTGCACTTGAGCTTTTACCACCAGCCCTGGCAGTAGATTAGAGAGCGTCCAGTTCTGTTGCTCTGTTGCAATGGATGCAGAAACCTCTGATCGATCAGCAGACAAACGGACCACTCTTCCCTCATTCTTTACTTCATCAATGACACAGTTCAGGTTCTGCCCTATTTTCAAGTCAGACCCTACAAAGGCAAGCCACAGCATAAATCCCTTTACAGGAACGCTAAGGGGGTTCACTTTTGTCTGTAGTTTTCTCCAAAGCTTTTTCAGATTTCTTTCTATTTTAAGAAGCTAAAAGACCTCATCAAAATGAAGTCTACTGCCAGCAAGGATCAAAAGGCTTGGAACAACAACACAGTCTGGCAGAAAACAGGGAACCTAGTAGCTTGTTGCTTATAAGCCACTGCTGTTTTCAACAATTTGCAAAGACTCCATCATGACCCAACCCTCACTGAGGTGCACTAACACCACAGATACAACGAGCTTCAATCCCTTTCATTCTCCACATCTATTTTAACCTCGGGAGCTCTTCTTGTAATACTATTTACCTCTCTTGACTGCTTTGATGAAATTTTGGGCTTTCTGATGAGGAAGGAAAGCATGAGTTCCACTGACTCCAATATCAATGAGGTAGCCATGGTCTTCTAGACTAGACACAAATCCAGAGAGCAGCTGTTGGGAGGGAAGCACTGCAATTCAGTAATGTGAAGAAACAGCTGAGTCTGCAGAGAATGCACCTCTGATGAGAGATTTACCACACAAGTATGCACTTTTTTCATGAGGCCAGAGAACGGTTTTGCAGAGCAAAGAATGAACGCAACGTTCTTTTTTACTAGACAGCAATCCTGACAATGGGGGTCTGAACTCTACCCTTGTCCAGCTATGTATATACATACATTAATGTTGTAATGTTGTAATGTTAGAGTTAATGGACCAGCAGGATAAAAATAAAAAGAGAATGTTCAAATATAGCAGGTGCTCTAATTGCAGACACAAGCCTGCAATCATAAAGCTGGAAACACAAAAATTAAACAACCAAGCACCTCTACAAGATAGGCTGTTAAATATTACTCTCTGCATAAACAACAAACTTAGGCAAAGAGAAGTAATTGCACAATTTGCCCAAATTAAAAAAATAAAAATAAAAAAACAGATGAAAGGGTTTCATGGGTGACAGCCTGTAGGGACATAACCAAGATCCAATATTGCTCTCTCCTCCCAGGTCTATTCCCCTGGTGGCAGCAGCTCCCTGTTCTGTTCTGGTAGCATACAAGGACAAACTGAGGTGTTCCACTCATGCACTGCAAGAAGCACCTCAAAGGGCTAGAAAGGCTGTGAACACATACCATGCCTGATGCTAGTGATGATGCATTCAGACCTTTGTTGACATTTTTAGGGTTGATGGACAATTTGATACTCCGACGTCCATCGGCACTTCTCTCAACAGCGGTCACAACACATCTGACCAGCATCCCTGGAGAGTACAGGTCTGAGAGAGAATTCAAGTCCTGCCCAGAAACATGATCAAAAGTAAGCAAGGATACAACTATGATAATATTAAATTATGCAAGAAGAGCAGAAATAGCCACTGAAAGAGTTTTTGAAATAAAAATCCCTTAAAAAAGTCCTCGATCTCTGACAACACTACAGTAAAAGGCAGGAAATATCACAAACACCACGATCTCAGTATAGAGGCAGGGACAACACCACATACTGGAAAGTCTGCTAAGTTTTGCCTAATTAGAAATACCAAGCAGGACAGAGCCAAGATGTCGCAGCTGAGGACAGAAGTACATCTTCAGAGCGAGACACCAACCTCACAACCCTCTTTAACAAAGAAAAATATCACCACTAACTGGCTAGCATCCAGCACATGGTATATTCCACAACAACTTAGGGAGAGCTGACACTGGATAGATGGAGTATCAGATTACTCCATCCTCTTTCTTTCCAAGAAGTTGCATTATCAGGAAACTGAAAATATTGTTTGAAATAGCTGGGCTCAGAAAAAATATACATTAGCACTATACAGGAAAACATTGTATGCAGAAACACAACAAGCTTATAAGGACCACATATTCCCCCCAAGCTCTCTGAGGGACACTGGCATCCTCACATCATCTTCCAACCATTTCATTAACTTCTTCACTTAACTGCCTACAGCCAAGGATCAGTATTTAGCTACTGCAGCAAAAAGAAAGCACAAATCTACCCACTTTTAAAAAGCTGTCTATGAAGTTCATGCAATATTTAACCAAGGCTAAGCTGTTGCAGCCAATCAAGTTATCTGAGAGACACCAGAAACTAGGTTCCTAAGCAAGTCTTCAGGGTTGATTCTGAGTTAATTTTCCCTAGCTCCCAGACAGAAATCACAGCCCTGACCCACAGTCTCACCTCCAGCGGCTCCCCTTGGGTCACTTGCTTGCTCAACAATTCGCTATAGGCGTCGCTGATCTGTGTGACTGGCACAAATCCTGTAAGTCCATTGGGCAAGCTGATGATGAGCTCAAAGACAGTGACCTCTTTTATACAACCAAGGAACAGCATCCCCTCACAGAGCTCCTGGGAAAACAGAAAGAACAGCACACAGTAGTTATCCTGGCAGGTCAGTGATAATAATGTGGTAGACACACTTTTGTCCTGAATTGCTGCTGTATGTTACAGGTTTTAATGAGGAAAAACACAGCATTTTTACCAAGTTCATTAAGAGAGAAACACACAAAATAAAACACATTTATCCACAAACCTTAATTGTGAGTGGTTCAACACTAACAGCAATGTCTTTAGCAGGAGCCTTTTTGTCTGCCTTGAACTTTTTCTGATTCCTATGATCCCCTTCACTCCTTTTTCTTTTCTGTGTTTGTTCTTCATGGTGAACCTAAATTAGATCATAAGCAGACAGGAAAAGAATATAAGTAGATAACAAGATGAACATCACGTTAAGGCAGAACTCAACTGTCAGGAATAAAATTAGATGAAAACACAAGACTGCAGAAAATGAGAAATAAACATGTTAATCTCCATATGCCTTCATGGGAGTCTTCTAAAATATCACCTTTTACGCTGAGGCCAATCTTTTATAAAACTGTGAATCATGGGAGCAGAGAGAAGTGGTAAAAGCAAACTGCACCATGCTCCACGGAACAGAGAAAGACCAAACTTAGTTTGTCTGCGTGCAACAACTGTAGAGGAGCAATACAAGTATCTCAGCACCAGATGCTTGTGCAACATCTGCTGGTAATTTTCGTTGAACTTCCCTGACATCCCATTCAACACGTATCAAATATCTGGGATCTTTAAGAGATCAGAAGCAAGGAGGATGCCAGCAGTTATCACTTTATGGAAGTCTCTTCCACAGGTTACTATAGAAGTAAGGGACAGGAAGGATTTTAGGTCACATTCTGACAGTGGATAGCACTCTAAGGCTTAATCAAGAGCATGTAAATGACATACATCAAACAAGTTATCCTGCTCAAACTTTGGTTTTGCTTTTTTTCCTGTTGCCTCTGTGGGCTTCTTCTGGATTCCCCCTCGAGGAAAGTTTTCTTCCATGGATGCCATAGCTGCCCTCCTATAGAACAAACGACAAAACAGAAGTTAAATATGCAGCCGTTAGACTTGTCCTTCACAAACACTGAAGAAGTATAAGACTGAATTACCCAAAAAAACTATGAAAAAAATCCAGACGGCTGCTTACCAGGCAGTCAGGGAGGAAAAACAAAAAACTCACAACGTATCTGACATTTCACTACGCTGAAGTATTACAAGGACCCACTTAAACACGAACTTTATATTACTAATTAGTCACATTTAAAGCGGTCTGTCAAACACCTAACGTCTCTTTACCCACGGAAGCATACAGTGGGAGTCCAGTGAGGAGCTGTAAGCAACAAACACCTTCCGCAGCCACTGGCACAGACCCGGACTCCCCACCCCAGGCCCGGCTTCAACACCACCACCCTCACCGCTCCAAACCTCACGCGTGCAGCACTCCGCGCGCCCCCGGAAGCAGTATGCCAGGAAAAGGGCAAAGGTCAAAGAGCGGGCGGAAGCGGCGGGCCATCCTCGAGGCCGGGCGGGGGACGGGGCGGAGGGAGTGTCCTGTTTCCGTGGACAGCCAATCAGCGCGCGGCGCTGTGGCTGAGCGCGCAGGTGGGCGGCCGCCATCTTGTGGGAGGGCGCTGAAGAAGGGCAGAGCGAGGCGGTGAGGAAGGAGGTGGCTGAGGTACTTGGGGTGGCCGTAGCGGGAGGGAGTCTGTCTGGCCTGAGCACGGGCCTCTGCTTCCTGCTCTTTCTGGGGGGCTTCGCCGCTGGAAGGGAGGACGGCTGTACTTAGTGTTGGGCTGTGGTTGTTCTCAAGGGCGCCCGCGACCTTCAGCTACTGTGCTGCCTCCCCAGCTCCGGCCCGTGGCGAGGCAGTATCTGTGAGGGGCAGGCCGAGGGCAGAGAGCTTTTCCGAAAAGGAAAGCTTGTGTCGTGCTGTCTGTGCTCCGAGCCACTCTCGGAAGGTTCCCAGGGGCTCTTCTCCAGGGTTTTGCTTCAGTCTCGTGTAACTAAAAGATGAGGTTGGTTTTCCAAATCGCCTACAGCAAATGTGTGGGGAGCTTTCTTTGAGGCTTTTTGCTGTTTCACCTTCAGCTGGGTGCAGGCAGGCATCCCTGACTGCATAGTAGAGGTGTTACAGGGTTGGGTTTGTGCAGGAGTTATGTTCGTGAATGCAGAACCAGCTACACCCATTCTCTATATTTATTTTCCAGGGTGCCAGTGGCTACAGCATCTCTGCTAAGCTTGGTAGGTAATGTGTGGCACATGTGCTTTCTTTAAGCTGACATATAAAGTAAACAAGTATCTGTCCTAACTCTTAGAAAAGATATCTCTAAACATTAAAACTTCTTGTGCTGTAATGAAGGTCGGACACTGAAAGAGACTCTCCAGGACATTTGTGGAGCCTCCATCTCTGGAGATGCTCAAAACCTAGTGACAAGTTCATGAGTGACCCTGTTTTGATCAGGTTGGGATTTGTCATCTCCAGAGGTGCCAGCATCAACTACTGAGTGATTCTGCAAGTATGCTCCTGTATGTTTGGTAGGCTGTTGTGTTAACTGCAGTTAACTTCTTGCAGTAGACCTGACATTTTGGTCTAGATGCAGACAAAATGCGAAGGTGTGCCCTCATGTGCTTGGCGATTTCACTGTACCTGTGAAAACACTTCTAAGGTCCCATAGTTGCCTCAGTTGGCTTGCTGGTATAGCTGAAAACTGAGTAGAAATACGTGTTTTAACTTGATCTGGTCAAGTAAGGTACGATAGTAATGTGCAGCTGTGAGCAGGGCAGGTCTTAATGACCAAACACTTCTGATATAGCATGAAAATTGCAACGTAGCATTTTGAGTTGCAGAAACAGAGTAGTGGTCCTGCCTGAATCAGGTCACTGCTGAGCTTTTGGACATGCAATTGAAGCTATTCCCTCGCTGAGCTTAGGAGGAGTTCTGTTAATTAAGTATTGCAAATTCCCCAACAACTGCAAGAAGATTGTGCGGAATGGTTGTGTAGGCAGGACTGGCAGTTCAGGTGTTTAGTGGGGTTTTTTTGTTGAGGAATATTCCTTTGTGTTATTATCATTGTACAGACTATTTTTTACATATTTAATTTCCGTTAAATGAACTCTGGGAAGTCTGAAGGGCTCTCCCTTTCAGAGCTCCTTATTTTCTTGTCTTTTAAGATGCAGTGCTCTGAATGTGCCCATTTTTCATGTGTATCTAGTCTGTTAAATGTCCTGAAAACATTCTGATAGCTGTCAGTGGAAGAACTAAGCACAGCGTAGAGATCAGTTTGATTCTTCTATTGATCCTGTCCAACTGACTGTGAAACTCAATAACTGTTTTGTATTGCTTGTTAGAATCAGCAACCATGGCTGGCCACGACTCAGGATCTCAACACCAGTTCACTGGATTTCAGAAGTACTTCAATTCCTATACCATCACAGGCAGGAGGAATGTACGTATTGTGACAATTTTTTAGTCTAGTAATAATGATGTTTTCTGAGTTTTAGACTGACAGTAAACTTTTTTTTTTTTTTTTACAGTATGTAATAGCAACATATACAGGCATTGCAATGCTCGTCTTGTATTTCAAGCTTAGGCCTAAAAAGAAGACTCCTGCTGTGGCAGATAAGTAAATGGTAAGTGGCCAGTGCTCTTCCAGAAAATGATTCAATTCCAGCCCAGGAAAAAAGAGTGACAGAGAAACTGCTAATAACAAAACATAATTAGGAGGATGAACACAGGCATGTGAACTCTGTGCACGATTTTAAACCTTAATTAGAGTATAGCATTATTTGGGGAAGGGGGGACGTTCTGAACAAATTAGGTTGTTACTGGGGTCTATAGAAATCATGGGTTACTACTATTCTTTTTGTTCTTCAGACATGCCAAGCAGCATTAGGGATCCTCATGCAGAGTAAGCAAGGAAGGAGGAATGGATGGATGTTGCATCCAGGTGTATCAGGTTTTCCCTGCACAGTATGTGCCTGTGACTTATCCTTTTGCTGTTTAAAAAAAAAAACAACAAAAAAGAAAAACTATTGCTACTATTGTTTTGAGTAATGAAATAATAAAGTAACAGTTAATGACTTAGAATTCTCAGATATGATTAATAACTAAGAGGAGATCAATGCTGCATTATTAAGACCTTGTTTTGAACGGAGAAAAGGAGCACTATACGCTAAAGCTGTGTGCATTGAGACCTGAGTAGGCAAGGACCATAGGGAAACGGTTGAGCTTGTTCTTACGTAGCAAAAACCAAGTGTTACAGAAATCCACAGTCCACTTACAAAGACATTTCTGCTGAAATGGCATTTTGAAAAAATCTTTGGGTTTTTCTCACAGCCTGCAAAATGGGTAGAAAACAATAAGCTTCAGCTTATTATCACTGTTGTATGATAAAGGGGCACTACTTCTTTTTTTTTAAATATGTTGACATTTGCCTGCTTTTATGTAAAATTGCTTGGGCTGCGGGAAGGGGTGATGCTCGAATCGCAAGCCTTGCACAGCGATACTAGTATGTTTGCTCTCATCTCTTGGCAGGTTTCTGGCGTGTCTGAAGCACCAATCTGTGTCACTGTAAAGGAGGCTGATGTCCTGTGATGGCTAATAAAATCTAAACAATTATTTGCTTTATTGAAAATATGACATGGTGCAAAGAAGCAGAAGTGGGGTACTTTTTCCTGTTTCAAAAATAATTTGCAGTGGAGATGGAGTAGCTGATTCTTTCCTGAGTATTTTATCTCATTTGCTCTAACACATCCTAAAATGACCTGAGCACTTAATTTAGGAAAGATCTCAGCAGCATGATTGTAACAAGCACAGAGCTTACAGCTGCTCAGAGCATCTCTGTGTTGCCAGGTGTCAAAGCGGACATCAGTAAACTTGCATGGCTTGCAATTACTTGGTTGTGCTGTTTACTCCCTTTTTTTTTTTTTTTTTAACGCTTCCAGCATTAGCTTACATGGAAACCATTACTTAATTAATGATCATCCAATGCAGAATAGCAGTCAGCTGCAGCCTCTGTTGCCTGTATTTTGCGTAGAATCTTTCTGGTTTTGAGTGCAAACATCCCACCACTGAATGACCAAATCCTAGCTCAATGTTCCTTACTTTCTCAAAATGCTGACCTATATATGCAGCCAGCTCTGCCCCCCACTAAAGCTGGTATATCGTGTTCTCTACCCACTGTCTTTCTACAAGTTTAGTAAAACTCAGTTCCTTAGATGAAGGTGATTACACAGCACAGTACTTCTTGGAAGGTAAACAGCAACAAGGGTTGAACCTGGGACCTGTGATGCAAAAGCATGAGGCAAAAAAAACCCCAAACTTAATAGCAGGAGGTAAGCATGGCTGCTGGCAAAATGTAGGTCAGAGGAAATTACAGGAGGTTCTTGTGCTCTGTCTCCATACTTAACTTATTATTAAAGTCATCCTTCTGAATAAATGTAGTCTTTCTGTCCTGTTTACATCAACAGCCTCTGCCCTTTATAATTTTACAGAGGAGCAATAGTTGTTGTAACTGTAATTGCATCCACTTGGCTAAACTGTATCACATACAATTAGAACTAAATCTAAGTTAAACAACTTGTAGTCAGCTGCTGAACTACTTTGTTTCTCCTAGCAGAGTACGCACTTTTAAAAGCACTGCTCTCACATCCACGGCAGCTGTCAAGGAAAGAAAGCATCTCCTACCATACAGTCTACAGACACAAGCTGTGTGGTTTTAGTATTTATTATACTATCAAAAGTATAAAACTGTACAAAATAAAAAGGCAGAATGCAGCAGTGTTTTCTTCAAGCTCTCAAAGCTACATGTGCTCTTAGGTAACTTGTTTGATTCATTACAATTTTACTTAGGTCCAGTTGGTCGTATTGAGTACTACGAAATTTCGATGTACCTTTACAGATAAAATCCATAATTGTTTAGTTTTAACCATTTCTCTTTAAAGAATGTTTCCAGATTAGCTTCCTTATGAATTTTCCACCTTTATTTTGATATTTAATGCCCCAATGCCCCTTTATTCCAAGGCTTAGTCAGAAAAAGGATGAGATAGGAGGTAGTTCTTTGTTTACCTTAGAAATGTCAAGTCTTGGTTTTCTGCATCTTCAGTAGAGAGCCAGCAGATTGTTTGTCTGAGCCCTTACTGCAAGTAACACGGAATACAAACTGAGATTTTCCTGTCAGTAGTTTGTAAAAGATTTCAAAAGGCCTTTCCTTGGGCAGCGATGTTCCCTTTCACAGACCACAAAACAAGGTCTATCCTCCCAGTGTTTTATATGTTTTCCTTAGAAGCTCTGAGCTTTACTGGTTGTCCAGTGAGACTTAGTGAAGCACAGCAGGGGTTTCTTTGGGTGCCAACTGTCACACCAGCAGACAAGCCAGCCTTTCAAAAGCAATCTGATGGTATACTGACCACTGATTAAGCTTTTTGCTCTGCAATTATGTTTCAATTTCTTGATCTTTCACTAGTTTTACAGTGTGAGGTATTAAACTGTATTCTGAAAGGACGCAGATTTGAAGAGCTTCAAAAACCTAATAAAACATACGGGGGTTTAAGTATATTGTTTTTAAGATTGGGTGATGCGTGTCAGTTGTCCCTTTCCCCCAAACCATCCCTCCAAAGAATTCACATTGCAATCTGTGTTCCTTATCACACAGCAGCAGCTACTTGTCAGAACAGAATAACAAGATCTCCATTTCTAATACCTCAAAAGAGCACGGAAGTTTGAAATCTTTTCAGGACTTGGTACTTAGATGCATAAAAACTACATGTAACTTCTCTGCAGTTCCCCACAAGCCTCTGCCTGTTGGGCTTATTCTTTCAATGCCCTATTTGTTGCTATAATATTCCCACCATACCCTGTTGCCCAGCCCAGGCTATAGTGAGTTAAACTACATTCTCCTTTTCTGAGTCTGAAGTTTTCACCTGTTTGAGACTGATTAAACATTAGCAAACCATACATTAAGTGCTTTAAAAAAAATCATCTGAGAACACAGACCAGGCCTGTTAACTTTCCAGAAGTTTCAGCAGAGCTCAATACCATCTCTGAGAAGAGACAGCCATTTTCATATACATACACATATGTATGTATGTACGTATGTATACATTTATCAAAAGCACCATGAAACAATTCCTTCCTTCCTTTAAACTCACATTGTCTTGTCAATCTCCAGCATTTTCAAACTGTGAGAGCAGAATATGTGAATTATGAGAGCAGAACAGAGAAGATGTTGCTTGAGTTAGCTTACATAGTTTTGTTTTTCCTGCAATGGACTAGTGAAGTCCACCCACACAAGACATTCCTCTTCATCTCACATTCTGAGGTCACTGCTGCAACAACTTGGCACAGCCAGTCTTACGTCTTCCTGATCTACTGTGAACTGTAGGCTCCTGCAGCCAGCAGCAAGTTCCTGCGTGTAAAATGAAGGTGTACAACTGGAGTTGATTTGGTCATGTATGTACCTAGTAACAAGTCCTGTGAGTTTTCAGGCAAGTTTATGTGTCCAGTGGCCGTAGTAAAGTCATCCGTTTCTAAATCTTCAAATGCTTTCACTGCATCCCACAGCCGAACTGTGTTATCCATTGAACCTACAAGGGAAAAAAGGAAAGTAGCATTTAAAAGTCTTTTCCTTGCTAGACAGCAAGTTAGCACAATAGGAATTAAAACTCACAAAGCACAATTGCTCGTAACTGAATACTAAGCCCTCATCCTGCAATGAAGCATTTTTAAACAAGCCTTTAACACAGTGAAAGCACACATAAAAGCTATCACCTGTAATCTAACAGGAATGCACTGTGGATAAAGTGCAAAGAAGCACCTCTCAGAACATCTGGGTTTCCATTCTATCAGCCAGCACTTGAAAAGGCAAGACAACCTTGGGGCTACATGCCAACTCCATCAGATGTTTATGATTCTAAGTCACATATGACTTTCTTCTTGACACTTGGATACTTTGATAGAGGGAGACCCCAGTATTTTGCAGGCCCTGTGATCTGTGCTTTCATGGGAGCACTGGTCAGCTGAAGGAACCACCCTGCAGGCTGGATCAAACCTGCACTCTGGGAGCATTCGTTCCTGTGGTAGCAGCTCACTCAGGATTCCTAAAGCACTGCAGTTAGGAACAGGGAACTAAATAAATTCCTAGCCTGGTTTCATAAGGAAATTATTTGGATGCAGCTTACAGTATCTGTACATCATTTCTTGTATCAGTAACTTGAACTTTTTCACTAACTTCCAACTAGTTGACAGAACAGAGCAAATTTGGAATTTACTAAATTCCTATCCATTTTAAGACAACAGTTCACAGAGACAAAACTTTTTGCCTCCACAGAGTGAAAATAGTGGCAAAAGAGCCCTACCAAATCAGCCACCAGAGTATCCACGTGGACAGGCAGGAAAAGCAACACAAGTTCCATTGCTCATAAACCTGACTGTTGATGTATAATTTTATATTAAAAATCTAGCAGAATAAACAGTAAGGGTATAGATTACTTATTTTCTTTCTTACCTCTTGCCTCCTCTTCAAGTCCTGCTACGTGTCCCCCACCTCTCCTCCCATCTCAGTTTCCCAAGCTAAGTCCAGCCACTTCTTGACTGCCTCAGAGGTATTTCTGACTTCAGTTTACACCCCTAACACTATACACAGACCCCAACCTTCACTATCAATTAACTGTGTAACACCTTTCCTTCTGTTCCTGGAATACCTTGTACCACTACTTTTAATTTGCTGCTTCTGCTTAAGAAAGTGACTCTAATTAGCCTTCCTCAGCTTAAGGAATCCATGACATAATCCCACTTCATATAGATGGAACACAACGAAAACTTGCTTGCTTCCAGTGACTTTTACCTGATGCTAAAATCTCCCCATCTCTACTGAATCGGAGCGCATAGATAGTGTCAGTGTGCCCTTTCAGTTCTCCAACCATCAAGCCATGTCCAATATCCCACAGCAGAACTCTGCCATCTGTTGCTCCAGTAGCCAGGAATCGTCCATTAGGAGAAAATGCCAATGAATGAATTGGACCCTACAAAAGACATTTGCAGAGGAAAGCCAAACAAGCTAATCAGTCAGTCAATCTGTATTTGTTCTGAACGCTACTCTTCAGAATCCCAACACAGAAATTAAGTCACATTGGTGATGTGCCTTTACCTTATGTCCAGTGAATATCCTTACACAATTCCCATTTAAAACATCCCAGAGCCGTACAGTCCTGTCTGCTGAGCCAGTGGCAATATAGTTGGAGTTAGGGTGAAATCGAGTACACGTCACATCAGCAAGGTGGCCAGCAAATATCCGTAAAGGCTGGTAATGATCTGTTGCCCACAGTCTGAAAAGAAAAGCTTTGTTAATAAATGGAGCCCTAATGAAGTTCAGAATCTGTTGCACGGTAATAAAAAAAAGGAAGTAATTAATGAGTGGCTTCTTACTGTTAAGTTTATTGAATTAGCTGTTCTGGAAAACTATGCTTTTCGGAAGGGAGAAATAAAGGACATTCTGCCATGGTTATTAAACAACAGGAGAAAATATTTTTACAATTAAATGACCACATAGGAGGATGCTGTCTCTGATGTGTGTGGAAAAGGAAAACAAATATACATTAAAATAGTTGCTTAGTATTTTAATTCATGTATAATAAAATTCATTTCCAGTAATAGGTTAGCCCATAGTATATCAGCCAATAATCACTTTCAGGGTTAATTCACCACAGAACTGGTATGTAGGAAACTCATCTGATTTCTTACCTAGCCACTCTGTCATGTCCCCCTGACACAAAGTAATACCCATAAGGAGAGAACTGTGTATCCCATACTGGATAGTTGTGTCCTTTGTATCCCACCAGACAAGTGAATGTTTGGAGGCTCCACAATCTGACAGTACCATCCTCAGAACAGGACAACAGGTAGTTCCTGTCACAGGAGAAAGTATAGAACATTACATACCAAATTAACAGACTGTGCAATCATTGCATAAGCTCTGTAACAATTCTATGATACACAAAACTCTCCACTGGGCAGCTACTATTTAGTATGTCCCATACAAGTCAGCATTTTAGTGAAGTAAGCAACAATAAACTGCCCAGGAAGAATTGAACCCTTGGTTCTCATGCATAAGAGACATTTGAATGTTAATGATTAATTCTGATGACACAGCAATACAGAGGGGCTGCAAAAATGAGCTAGTCTTCACTTAAGAATTACATTCACATAAGGAAAAAAAAAACAAAACAGAAACTGCTACACTATATTACTTTAAAATAATCTTAATGTAACTAAACTAAATGGTAAGATTCCCTGAATGTGAACTCAGTATGAATTCTTTTTCGTAATTCTTCACAAATTACGAATAGACTCCATATATAGACTATAGTCTCTATATAGGCTGCATATAGACTCTATATTCACGTTCCACACAAAGCTTACTTCTCAGCTGTATTTCTGTGATGGTTGTCTTTCATGTAGCTAACATAATGTTTTTAAATCTCTTATTTTACCTATTTTATTTTATTTTACCTATCAGGACTGAAGCTGGTGCCATAGACAGGTCCACTGTGACCGTATAAAATCTTCAACTCACTTGCAGTTTTCTCATCCATGATCCTCTCCAAGACATCATCTGATTCTTTGTCAATTAGACTGAGGTCTGCAATATTTCAAAGTTCATGCATCATAACAACTGTCAGAGCTTCAAAGACAAATGCCATGAAAACAAATAACATTTTCTCCAAAAGCAATAAGAAACTCATGAACAAAAGCACCTTCAAATAGGTAATGGTGAAATATAAGCAATGACACTTACAATACTTCCACCGTCGTAAAAGGTGACAATAATGCTTTACATAAATCACCACTCTTTAACAAATCTTCGTAATAGATAAAATAGATAAAACCTCATAAAAGATAAAATCCCAAGGGGTTTATTTTTCAGCCTCAGGACACACTTCTTGAGATGACAAATTTTCATGTCATTTCACAGAAAGTTAATATGGCACAAACACACTGTTCAGATGTTTTGACAGCTTCCCACTACACGCAACTTAAAATAACTTTCAATCTGTAGGCTATTTGCTGAACACCACAACCACTTTTCATTTCAGCACCAAGACTAAGAACTGCTCACTTGTGTGCAGGCTGCCTAGCGGTAGGTGTACACAAGCAGATATCGCATTCCCTTAAAGATATATATTTCTAATGATAGTTACAAGATGCAATTATACAGCTGTGCACAATGTTTCTTCGAAATAACAACATGCAACTGCTCAACACAACTGTCCTGATAGACATGTTTTTCTGTTCACACAAAGCACACGTGACACAAAAAATACACACTCACATTAAATTTTTTGGACTTAATTACCTGCTGCTGCTTTCACACTACGTAGCTTTTTCGGAGTCACAGACCATACTCTGACTGTAGAGTCAGCAAAGCCTCCTACAATCATGCTAGAGTCATCTGTAATATCCACTGCAGTTAGACCCTATAGACAAAATAGCCATTGATGTTTGTATTTTTCACAGTGTATTTCAAACATTACCAAACCCTAAACACTAAAAAGAGAGTTAACTATACGCATTTAACAAAAATAGAATAGTTTGGACAAACACATATTTGAAATGAACACAAATTCTTGCACCACTAAAAAGAAAGATATATAAATGAGGCACAGCTAATGATGACAAAGCAGCACTGCTTCCCAGTATTTCGGTGAAAACTATCTACTGTATTCTGCAGAATACACTCAGGGTCACGTAGGAAGAGTGAAAGAAAGAATTAAGGTAAAATCAGAGCAGACCCAAGGAACATGGAAAATAGTTTAAGGAAGTCTATAAATAGAATTTTGAATGTTCCAAATGCTCTGATAACCAACATCAACTCTTCAGTCTTCTTTCTTTATTAAGAGTGAAGCTTATCATTTTGATTCTCTCCTTCATATTGCCCAAATTCTTCATTTACCAACCTGATAAGCATTAAGGAACGTATAGAAACAGATGGAAGGCAGGCACTCTGGCCCAAGACGCACACGTCTGGCAGCTTCCTTCATGTTCATCACTTTATCCAGCTTATCTGAGTCTTTCAGTTCGGGAAGAGGAATTCTAGAAGCACACATTTTTATGAATTTTCCATATCGTCAATTTAAACAGAGAAAGCAGAACCTTCCCAAGCAACCCTATACCTCAATACTCAAATACCAAAGTAAATTCAGAAGAACGAAATACTATATAAAGATTGATGAGAAAAAGAAGCAATAGCTTTAAGAATTCCAGACAGGTAGTGAAACAAGGTAACTAATCGAGTATGGCTTGAAAAGATGAGGCAATAACGAACTAAAATCAAGGGAAATCCAGATCAATGCGAAGGGCAAAGGCAGAAGGTTATATGCTAAGCTTTGCATTACCTCCTTTGAAGTCTTATGGCTAAGGCTGTCTACAGCTGAAATGGACAAAGATCTAAAAACATCACGTGACCAGCACTGCACATTTGGCATAGTAATACCGGATTCAACAAAAGTTCTCTACGCATCATTCCCTTGGTACCTGTTTTGAGGAGGAGCATTAGGGTCTTGTTTTTTACTTTTTGACCCTACGCTGTCTCTTTTAGGTTTTTTCTTCTTTGGTTTTCCTTCCTCATTTTCTCCTTCTTCATCTTCATCATCCAAAGGCACATCAAACTCTGGTTCTTTCAGTAAGCCAAAGAAAACCTGCAAGCCAACAAGAGATGTATGACATAACGGTAACTGTTGCTCTTACTGAAAACTAATTTTTTATCAGACTCTAAACAGCAGTCTGAAAGGGACAATTCTACAGTCACAAGTGTAATACATGTTTTACAGTTTTACCCAACAATTGATCTGACAACTGTGGGTTCTCCCACCACCTCTTAGTGCTTCCCTAAGGCAAAATCCCTACAACTTACATAATTTATTTGTGTAGCATTGCAGTACTACACTATTGAGATCTACCCAACAGTCTTTGCAGTAATAACTGGAAGAAAGAACTATTGCTGCTGTACTAGAGAGGAAGCCAGATGGGTCAATTTTAAAACTAGACAGCAAAATCATGAGTTTAAATCTAGTTCAGCAAACAGAATATAGAGTTGTCTCTCACAGCTCCTTCCACCAGTCAGTGACACATTTTGATTTCTCTACTCCTGATAACATCTATTTGTACAGAACTCTTCCTTTACTTTGTTCATGTTGTCTTTTAAGATATCAAGTAGCGATAGTCAGTACTTCCTGAAAAACTACTCTGGAAGCGTTCAATAATAAAGAGCAACATCCTTTTCCTCCTACCTTTGCTTTATTTGCCTCTCGTTTTGCCTCCCCAGCCAAGCTTCCAACCATAGCATCTATCTGTTGTTTACTACGGGGCATTCCATCAAAAATATCAATGTAGAGATGTTCCTGAACAATGTTCCAGATCTGGTTGTTCTGCTTTTCCTGAAGATGCCTCTTCAAGAGCTGGTAAGAGTCACGGGAAATACGCAGAACAAACTTGCTTGTTCGGAAATCCAGCATAGTCTCATTACCTTTCATGTGTTCTTTTTTGGTTAAGCTAGATAATACACGGAGGTCATCTTGGTAATAACATTCCTGATCCCCGTGAAATCTATTGAAATAATTCAACATGTGGTAAGAGATTCATTAGGAAAATATCATCTCCTAAGCGCACACTTAACTACATCATTTTAACATGAAACACAGTAGCTTCCAAAGGGTCCTCACAGAACTATACATGGAATGATCTTTCTGCTGAAATAAAATTTCTTCCCCAAGGAATCAGCGACTTACTGTACACAGTAAAATTAATCAAGAGTTAAAAAAAAAACAAGATGAAGAGAGTGCACAGAAACGCATATGCACAAAGGGTTATTGCCTGCAGTAAATAGTTACACTAATACATCTATTTACATAAATGAGACTTCAATTTGTGGTACCATAAAGTACAAGGCATTTCTTATTATGTAAGACTACCTGGATTTATTTATAATTGATTCATCATATGAATATGCACATTTAACAATGGATACATTCCTCACTTTCCACCCACATTACCTAATAGCTGACATACATCTAGAGAAAATAATTTCCCATTTTTAATTCAAACCATTTATAAGATACTTGTGGCAGGGAACATTTTAACTATTTAAAGAACTTTTTTTTCTGACCATATCTGAGGGACAAACATGGGTTGAAATGTTTCATAATTGGTCTGATTCCAGAATGCAAATTAAATTTAAACTTATCCACAAGTGATAAAGATGTGTAACAGAGTAAGAGCATAGAAAAATGTAGATTAATGATAAACTATTTCCTTTAATCTTAGATGACTTTAAATACACGTACTATGATATTAGTAAACATTTATAGACTGCACTGCTTTGGATCTCAGTGCAACTTTCCAGTGCTAGAAAATGAGCCCACAATTTTTCCCTAAAGCAGCAGCATTTCTTCATTGACACTTTGCAGCAAGGAACTCACCACCTCAACGTAAACACCATTAAAATCTGCATGTGTACAGTTCAAAAGCATGGAGTTTGCACACCTTTCTAATACTGGAGGTTGGAAAAGGATTAACAACTACAGCAATCCACAGATTGTAAGTCCCTTCAGCACTACAGAAGAACATGTTTGTATATGTATATATGCACATACACACACACACCTATGCCAGCCACTACAGCTTACAGACTTAATCAAAGTAGCAAACACCACATAATGGAATTACACAAATTAAAATCACTTACCTTTCAAAAAAAGACTTAGCTTCACTCTCATGTTGATTGTAGACCAACTCCAAGTACATGTGCACAAAGAGAGGATAAAACAGCTGAGACAGTTCGGCTCGATGACAGTCCAGGGAACACTCAATGAAGTTTTTTAAACCACTGTAGTACTCCTCATACAGCGTTGGGTCCCCCTGCTGATTGTAGGCAGACAATACTGCACTCACATCTGGCTGATCCTCCACAACAACACCTCCTCCAACTGCAAAAGCATTAGCATGTAAGAACAGATTGTACCGCTGCCTCAAAATGCAATACACAAATAGCAAATATACAGTGGCTAACAACTCCTATGCTAAGGTGAGGCACTGAGAACAAAACAGAACATTGTCCTGCGCTTGTTCAGCCCTACCTTTAAGCGGTACAATTGAGAGGATGGTGGCACATTAACTATAGCCCAGCAACTGATTCTTCAAGTACCATTTGTCATTTTCTGTGCCCTCCCTGCCAGAAGTTGCCTACCAGGTACATGGAAAGAAGCTAATGTCAGCATCAGAATCCTACACTGCAAGGGCTAGAAACTGTCAAATGAGGAGCTGAATATTTTTAAGCCCGTAAGATGTAATCACTATAATTATTTTGCTTCTAACGAGCAAGCAAATTAAGTTAATCAAGTGAACAATTTACCAAGATCACTACACAGCCATTACAAGACAGTGACTTTCTGTCACTTCCTAACACTCTCATAGCAGTCATTAAACACTGTCATCTCTTGGTCTTCTATCTTAACACATACATATCTCCTATCAGGTGATGCCAGGAACAAGCTGACCTCATATTGTACTCCTACTGCCATTAAAACATATAAGTTCCCAAAACGCTTCCAATATTATGCAAAGCTGCCCCACAGAATATCTTCATTAAAATTTACTACACTTGTATTATCTGAGGAACATCTAAAGCTGCTGCCAGCTTGCACTATAAATGCATAAAGCCTTCTCCACGAGTACCATATTACTCTTTCTTCAAAATGCAGCAGCTTGTACATCGGGGCTCTGGCATCATCCCTGCAGACATCGCCTCTAACTACAAAGATAATCTTCAGCATCTCGTGATGCTCTTGAGATAGTACACAAGGACAATAGGAAGCACCTTTCACTCCGACAGTGGTCCCAGCAATCGCAATCTCTTTCAGAGTTTCATGGGGGACTGCCAGAACCAGTTATCCCCCCGAGGACTGGGGTGCAGCCTTATCTGTCCCCAGAGCAGCCTCAGCCCCGAGCCAGCGGGAGGCACACCGAGTCCCTCCAGGCGGGCCCTCTCCCGCAGCTGCCGAGCGGGTCTCACCTTTCCCCGGCGGCACTGCAGCCGCTGCCGCCACCCCCGGGCTGGAAGAGGCGACGGGGGCGACGCTGCCTCCTATTGCGATGGCGGCGGCGGCGGTGACCCGGCTGAGCAGCGCCTCGCTGCTGCTGGCATCCCCCTCGCCCCCCGGGGCTCCCGGGAGCCCGGCACCGGCGGGGCTAAGGGCGGCGGCTCCGAGGTCCTCGCCGAGCAGGCGGGCTTCGCGACGCAGGATCTCCTCGGACTCGCGGAGGTTGCTGCGCCGCAGGAACTGCAGCACGGCCACCAGCGTCTGCCGGTCCAGCGCCGCCGGAGAGGCGGCCGGGCCCGGTGCCGAGGGCTTAGCGGACGACGCGTCCCCAGCGCTCCCCGCCGCCTCCCCCTCAGCAGCCGCGGCCGACGGAGCGGGGGGAGCGGTGGTGACGGGGGGAGCGGTGGGAGGCTGCGGCGGCGTCCCCGCCTCTGGGTCCGGCTTCACCGCGGCAACCTCCGCCGGCTCCTCAGGTACCGCCGCCATCTTGCATCGCCCCCCATTCGCCGGTTACGGGCGGCTGCCGCCAAGCGCAGATGTTTTTGCGACAGTCACGGCAAAGGAAGGGCACTGCCTCCTGTGACTGGCAGTGTTCGATGCTTCATTTTACGACGCTGACGGGAGGGCTTTACGGCAGCGAGGTGGTCTGGGACGGCAGTGCGCTGTGTCCGGAGGTACTGCTCCACGGGCGTCTTGCCGTTAACGCGGAACGGTGACTGTGTGGGCGTGAACCAGGGGACGCACCGCTGCTTTCTGTGTGTGTATACAAGAGATCATATTCAAAATGACATTGATTTTGCATTAGCAAACCACATCTGGTGTCCTCCTTGGAGAAGACCAACGGTGTCTCTAAGGCTGTGCCGTTACGAGGTTGGTTCCGAATTAATTACAGCTGGTCACTTGCTTTCCCAGCTTTTTGTATGTTAAGTAAAATCAGAATTCTTTGATATTACAGAATAAGCCCTTGAAAAAAAGAAAAAAAAAAAAGTATCTTGTGGCTGACATGCTTTCTAGACGAATCAGACATCGCACTGCGTTAGCAAGTCACTCAATTCTTAGCTGGAGGAGCGAAGAGCGTAGAAAGGTCCTTAGAAAAGAACGCTGTAAAGTATAATAATGACGAGCGGGTGAACTCCAAGCTCTGCCTGCTAAAACGACTCCCAGCACGCCTAATGCGCATGCGCGCTGCCCGTCGGCCCGCAGCCACCAGCACTACCCGCGCGTGCGCGGCCACCCCAGGCGCCGGCTTAGCCCGCTCCCCGCCTTCGGCCCGAGCTATGGATGCGGAGGTGGATGCGGGCTCTGTGGTTTCGGGGCTGTCGGGTGGGGACGGTGCCGGCGCGGGCCCCGCCGATGAGGACCAGGAGATGGAGGGAGCCCCCAGCTGCTCGGGGTCGCGCTCTCTGCCCTTCGAGTTCGAGCGGAGCCGCTCGGAATCCAGCGGCGATGAGGACGATGAAGACGACGAGGAGGAGGAGGAGATGGAGGAAGAAGAGCTCGAGGGGGACGCCGGGGTTCGCTTTGGTACAGACGACGGCGAGCTCGACTCGGACGACGACCGGGAGGTAAAGAAGAGGAGGGGTGTAAAGGCGGGGGAGCGCTGAGGTACGGGGCGTCCAACGGCCGTTCGCGCGGCGGGCAGGCCCAGCTCCCGGCGTGCCCCGCGCGGCGCGTGCGGCTCGAGGTGGCGGCGCGCGCTGAGGGGAGGAGGGGGCGCGGAGCCCTGGGGGTGGCTGGGAGGCGGGGAGCCTCAGGAGGCCGCGCTGCGCGGCGGGCCGCGAGCCGTGGGCTTGTGCTGCCTGCTGCTGGGGGCTTGGGAAGACTTCCTGGTGGAAAGAGGAAGGATGTGATATGTTGGAAGCTGAAATTAGGTGACTTCGTGGCTTTGCCACTGTATTTAAATTCTTGTCAACTTTTTTTTTTTCTTTGTAGCGTATGATAAATCTCACAGAGTTGACCCCTTACATCCTGTGTTCCATCTGCAAAGGTTACTTTATAGATGCTACAACTATTACAGAGTGTCTGCACACCTGTAAGTACCAGTGCTTCCATTCTAAGAACTTAGCTGCAAGCGTAGCCAAAACACAGATGTTCAGGTGTTCTGCCTTCACAAAGATAATCTGCTATTTAAAGCTAACTTAAGGTCCTTAAGGAAAACATATTGATGCTTATATCAAGCATCATTAACTCAGTCAAGGATTAAGTCAACTTAGTTGCCTAGGTTAGGAGGGAGGTAGGGAAGAATATATAGGGAAGGGTGAAGCCCAAGTAAAATAAAAATAGAACTGCTACTTATGTTAAGTATGCATAAAATGCAGTGAAAACTGCAGAATTATTTCTTACCTTGGTTCTTCTTCTGAAATTGTTTGTAGGATGCTTTTCAGCAAACCTTTTATCTGTAGCAGTCTGTCTGTTGACTTAACTCTGCTTTTGTCCTGGGTATTGCACTTAGAACATTAAACACCTACCTTTGTGTCAGTAGGATTATAAACCTATGTGTTGCATCCTGTACAGTACAGGCTTTATGTTAGTGTTTGTTAGTGCTGCTGAAATGCTTTATTTTGTTTCTGACGAACTATTTGACAAGTCTGAATGCAATTGCTTCTCTTGCTTAAGCAGATGTCATTGTAGAATGGACATGTGACTTACCAGATTCTATTTGTTCTTTTACAGTTTGTAAAAGCTGCATAGTAAGACACTTCTACTATAGCAACAGATGTCCAAAATGCAATATAGTCGTTCATCAGACACAGCCCCTTTATAATATCAGGTAATAAGTCTGTCCCACATCTATAGGAATATCATCACGTTTTGCTGTTTGCTTTTGAAAGTATGATTTTACAGACTGTAGTGCTTCCCAGTTTCAAATGAAGGTACAGTTACAAGGAAGACATTGTGTTCTTTGTTTTTGTAGGCTTCATCTCAATAGTGAAAATAAAATTATTCAGTTTCTTTTTTTCTCTTTCCAGGGTTTGTTTACCCTTCCATCCCGGGCAATTTTGTGCACCTGCACAGTGTTGTAGATTATGTGAGAAAGATCTCAGGCTATTTGTCTTTTTTTGTCTTTTAGACCAATCTTTGTTGGCATGCTGTATTTACTCAGTCTGAAAATGGAGTTTCAATTTATCGAACTGCTCTTGTAGGGTGTTGCTTTTTTTGTTGTTTTTTGTTTTTTTTAATATGGCTTGTTCTTTTGGAGCTCTCTTGGCAGGATGTGAATTTAGCCAGGTGGAGCTGCTGCTCGGTCTCTTACATGCATCATTTCAACAGCGTATTTAGCAGTTTTCTTAGAATTTGGTGAAATAAAGAATACTTTACATTAAAGACTTTTTTTTTCTCTTTGATAGACTGGACAGGCAACTACAAGACATAGTCTATAAATTAGTTGTCAATTTGGAGGAAAGTAAGTCCATTTCTTTATTTTATTGCCATCTAGAGATTGGAAAGAGTGAGAAGAAAGGACAGTAATTCAGAGTCCCATTTTAACTCTGAGCTCCTTAAACATAGTTTCACAACATTTGATTATCAATCCTAATTAATTATCTGTGCCAACTGGCTTGCTGCTCAGTTCTGTTATGCATGGCTGTATGTACCCTGGACAGGTCTATACATGTAAAATGTAACATGATATATAATTGTGATCTGGAAGTTCTATTTTTAATCACTACAATTAAACAGTTGTGATGGTTAAGTGAGCCTTGTTAATGGTTCTGAGTTCCTATTCCAGGCCTGGTTATATGCAAGCTAGTGTGTATTTTGTTTTTAGAATGGCTACTTTATTTTTTTTGTGGGTTTTTTTTTTCCTGAAAAACACCACAAAAGGAAAAAGCTTCAATTCTGGCGATGGACACTGCAGTTGTGCTGAAGATGTTTTGGTTTGTTGTCTATCTCATGCAAAGCAGGTGTTAGTGTGTCTGGGTACACATTCAGATCATTTTCCATAGCCATGCTTTGTGTAAGTAAAGAAAACATCATTTCATCTAATTGTGAGTTCATTTGTCTCAAAGAGAGGGGGGCAAGGGGGAGGGAAAAGCCAGCTGCTGGGACTGACTGGTTCTCTGAAATCTTGTTTTTTGTTTGTTTGTTTTTTAATCCTCAATGCTGTGGTGTTTTTTTCCTTCTGACTATGTACATTTGCTGCCCCATGTCCGTTACCTTGTACTTGGGGAGCCATTGAATCTATGCAGTCTGCTCGGGTGGACTATATGGATGGACTGTGAATGGTGTAAATGTAAGAGTAGTAACAGTCAGAAGGGTACTGCTTTGTGCAGATAATTCAGTATGATTTTTGTCCACCTTCAAGTTTTTTTGCTAAGCCTGGGTATTTTAAGCAGCTGAACTTTGTATGGAATACTAATGATAATGAAAATTTGTTGGCACTTGGAAAGTGTTTCAGCACTAACCATCGGAAACTGCCTGTATGTTCTCAGCATCTGAAATAACTTTTCAATCTGTTCTGTGTGGGTTTTTTTCAGGAGAAAAAAAACAAATGCATGACTTCTATAAAGAGAGAGGATTAGAAGTGCCTAAACCAGGTGAGCTATAATCATTTAGAGGATGTTGTTGAGGAGATACTTACCATCCCATTTATTTTTTAGTAGTTTTCCTTGAAATAGTACTTCACAACTAAAGTAAATATGTGGTGTTGGAAATGTGAGATTCTTGGTTGTCATAGTTTTCAAGTTACTGAAGTAGAATGTAGAAACTAGCAACGCTTAAGCTTAGGTTTTGTTTGGGTATTTTTACGGTTTATGTTTTACTTTTGCCCAGGAAAATATATGAAGTATGTGCTAATTGTATTTTCTAGCCCCTAATAAGTATTGTAAGTTAAGGAAGTCTAATAGGTAAGAACTTGAATGTCCATTGACAGATGAGGGATTATCTTAGTTGTTTGTTTGATAGTAAGACAAAAAACATTTCTTTTGAGAATTGCTGTGCTGAAAACTAACAAAATGCTTGTTCAAATACACAGCAAGAAATGTATACAGAGCTGATTTAGTTTAAAAAAAAAATAGGGTGAGTGTCATGGGCACTTCTTCCCTTTGAGCTCATCTGTTTTGGTTGGCACATGTTAGCATCTTACTCTGTTTTTATTTCAAGCTGTGTTTGCATTTTGGCTATTTGAATATTTTAGCTGTCCCACAGCCAGTTCCAGCGAGCAGAGGAAGACCTCGAAAGGTTCTGGGCTCCGTGTTCCGGATCCCACCAGAACTTGACATCTCAATACTGCTCGAATTCATTGGGTAAGTTGTGGACAATGAGCAAACTGCTGATGCGAGGGTTCTGCTCATGTCTTGGACTGTTTTTGGCTCTTTGTTTTTATTGAGTGTTTACTTCTTTCATCTCAAGTAGCAGATGGGAGGCTGTTTTCAGCTTTTTTGCATATCTAGGTGATGCAGATAAAATATTTAAGATGTTTTTTTTTTATGGGAATACATTTTTAAAAAGCTTAGAGCTTTAAAATTTACATTCCTTTTATTATTTTTTTTTTTTTTTAAGTAGTGTTGTCTCGGTAAGTGGAATAACAAAATTCCTGTCTCTTACGGTTCCTTCATCCCTGTAGGTGGCAGTACTGTTAATGATGACTGTACTAGGTCTTGGTCACATAACTGGGGGACTGCAGTTGTACATGATGTGCTGTAATTAGCAAAAAAAAAAAACTGTTTTCTAAGGATGGCTCACCAGGAAGGGTTGTAGCCCTTCTAAACTGGGGAAAGGGAAGCAAAGGAACATCTCTGAAATCATTGTGGTTGCAGTATTAGTGTTTGGGGCAGTACGTTTCCTTCAGGGTAGCAGCACGTGCAGGTGGGTGACCAGAACACTCTAGTCCTGGTTACAAATGGTAGTGCAACTCTGACATGTGTCTGAGGGAGTCTGTTTCTGCTTTGCTGAGTAATATAGAGCTCGTTGTAGCCAGGTTTTACCAATTCAGTATTTGCAAACAGTATGCCCGAAGCCATGGTGCTGCTTCAGTACAAGAAATATGTTCTTGATGCGAGGTCTTCCAACGTTCAGGGGTTAAGAGCATCTCTGACAGTGTGCTGGGAACTTGAGACCTACAGTGAATTTGTTAAATGCGATCAATGGCAGTTAGACAGTTCACAGGAAGCAAATTTTATCCTAAATGTATCTGACCAAAACAAGGTAGGAAGCCTGAGCAGCAAGAGTAGCATTCCCCTAAATGTTTTAGGTGGGACTAATAGTGTAGTCTGCAGTCATGTCTGCCTGACAGTTTCTGAGACTTGAATGACTTATAGCTGAGGCTTTTTTTTATCAGACATCACCTGTAGTCATAGCTCATGGAGGGGAAATTCCAGCCCAAACATGGGAGCTGTTTTCAGGAACATGGGAAGCGGAAATTATATTGCTTTGCCTATCCGCAAATTAACACAGCAGTGACTGAGAAATTATTATGTGTAGAATAAAAGCTGTATCTACTGAGAGCACTGCACAGCGCAGAATTGATGGGAGGAAGTGACTTGATTCTTATTCAACACATACTCTTCCATGCAGATTGCCTCTGCTTTTGACCTGACTGTCTGCACAGTGTTCTGAGAACTCACACACATAATTGTTGCAAAACTGTTAGACAAATGAGGTGAAGCGTTCAGAACTTGGGAAACTCTAGCAGCAAAGCATACCAACCTTATCTGACTTTACTTTTTACAGAGATTGTGTCCTAGCCTTTTTTTTTTTTTCTTAGGTCCAATCTTTCTACTGTGTTTTCTTTAATTCAGAGTACAAAACTTTGATCATGTAGGTGGTGTGACTTGTCTATTTTTTGTTGCCCATTACATGGATTTTGTTGGTTTGTTTGTTTTTTTTATTTCTGTAGGTAGTTGAGACAGGAGATTGCGGGAAGAGGTGTTTTTCTTGAGCTAAATATCTACAGAAGAATCCCTGCCTCTGCTGTAGAATATGCTTATGTCTCCACTTGAATTCCGTGTTAGTTTTCCATGCTTGACTATCAGGAGTACTTTGTGCTCACTTGTACATTTTAAAGCAGTGAGAGTCATGACTAAGACTACTATGAAGCGTTCTGCAGACAAATTCAGTTTTAGATGTCTCAGATTGAACACATGCAGTCCTTTGTTATGTTTCAATGCAGTCTCTGTCTTAGATTCCTCTTTTTAAACAGCGTATTACATTGCTATTCTGCTGAGTAGGATGATGTGGGAACACATCCCTGAGTTGGAAGAAGTGAGACAAGGAGGAAATTAATGTTTTTGTGTTATGAGCAGGGTCATTATAGGTAAAGCCAAGGGTCATATATTGTACAAGGAGAGTGAAGCAAAGTTCAGTGTGTATCGTACAGAAAACAGTGTGAGGGATGCTCATCCTGGGACCTGTCAGGTTGCAGCCAGTGCTTTGCTGGCCCACAAGGTGGCAGAAGGAACTTGCTCACCCCAACAGTGACTTCTCTTTGAGTGTCATATTGCCAGTTATGATGTAAAATGACTTCAAATAACTGAAATTGGATTCCAGTTACGTCCCTTTCAGGTTGGAACACTGTTTCTTGATCACTGTGTAGAAAGCTTTGTTATGTTATCTTGTCTTCAGGATCAGATACAGTTTGAATTAATTGTGGTGAAAGTACTGTGATTTAGAGCTCTACTGTCATGGTTCCCGGTTACTCCCACTGTGGCCCTGGGTGATTTTCAGCAGGTACATTTTTCTTCTTTGCAGAGTAAGAAGAAATGGAAGGGCAATTTATACCTCAAAATGAATTAAACATGTGCATGCCTGTGTGTGGAACAAGATGGCTTTCGAATATATGTTGCATTTGTTTTTCTGGTAGCTTTAGTTCAAGTTTCTATTGTAGTCTAGCACGAAAGCAAGCGCGGTTGTGCAAATACAATCTACAGTACGCAGAAATGTCCTCTGCTTTCGTTACTTAGATGAGTGAAGACAAGAATGATTCAAATTAAAGAAGGATATTGACTTAGTGTCTGTTCTGCAATTTATGTTAGGGTCTTTTTTAATGTTTGATCTTATTTCTGTGTTTAAGGTTTAATCTGTTTTCTTCAAAGGTCAAAATCAAAGAGCTTATCTTGGCAGTGAAATGTTAAGAAAGCTCTTTGGTGAAGGAAAACTTGGGAGTAGGTGGAACAATCCAGCAATAATTGTTACTTTATAAGCTTTAAACTCTGCCATGTATTTAGATGTATTGAACAATTTCCTGAAACAGTGGAACTGTATCAAAGAAAATAACAAGAGTGGAAAAGCTTGTCTGTTTGCTTCCTAGTAACTTTACATTTCAATTCAGTGGCAAAAATTGGTGATGATCCTACTTAAATCTGTTTGATAGCTAATTACACTAATTTGAAGTGCCATGCTAATCTGTGGTCTGAACAAGCATTACTGTATTAAATGGTTGGTAGAAATATTGTCAATTTATAGTCATATTTCTCCATGACTCTCTCCAGCACAGTGAAATACTGTATTTTTACCTCTGTAATGCATATGCATTTGCCAAAGTAATGCAAGAGTAGTGAAATGTCATGTATTGGGCTTAATTCAGTGAGACGTTTGTACATTATGCTATGGAATGGGAATGCTGTGTGTAGATAAGTGGGAGCTCATGTGCTCAGGCTATCCAAATCAACGAACCTCCACTGAGGCCAGCTGAGAATTTGGTCATTTGCCACCTCTGTGTTTGACCTTTCAGAGAAGTTCTTGCTGCTTCTCCTAAGTTCCTAGACAGCATTACCATTAATCCTATAATTATAGGCTGGAAAGCACTGAAAGCCTCTTTAGTGATTGGGCATGTTCTATGCTGACAGAACAGCAGCTTCTAGGAACTGAACATTAAGGTTCCAACTATTGAGGATGATGAAGTATGGATATTTAAACAGCATTGATATTACAACCTATTCCTATGATAACTTAACTTATATTGTATGTAAAATATGGCTTTAGTGTGTGGTGCTTTTTTCATTTCATGTAGATAAAGTTTATCAAAGTCCTAAGTAACTGAATTCAAAAGAAAGAAATGGAGGTGTCAAATAAAGGCTAGGAAAATAAGATGAATAACTTTCAACTAATGTTGTTTTATAGACTTGATTTTAATGAAAGGAGGAGTCTGATTTTTAAAATAAGCTTGATATGCCAGGCTTACTAATTTAATAGTTGTTATAATTAAGAGCTTGAGGGTGTTAGTAATTGTTAACCTTAGCAATATTGATTGTGTTTACTCTTCTCTTGTTTTTCAGAGCTAACGAAGGCACAGGGAATTTTAAGGTGCAGATGTGATTTGAACTTTTCTCTTTTGGTTTACTTCAGAAATATGTATAACCTGAATGTATTTAATTTAGTTTGTCTTTGTTTTCCTTACATCGAGGGAAGCCTGAACTTCTGGCAGCATAATGGAATACAACAAATGTTCAAACCTGTCATTGTATGGCATCACAGAGTAGGAAGTGAATGTTTCCAAGGCTAGGGAATTAGATGTGGTAGGAGAATGGGAATGATGTTGATGAAACTTCACCTGAGTAATTCTAGGTTATTATTCTTGCATCTCCGACCAAAAGGTGCATTAGTATGGCTTTTCTTGGAATACTAAGCAGAAGCATAGTCATTCCCTAAACAAGTTTCTGAAGAAGGATGTCTAATTACGACAAACTCGCCTAGGTTACTCAGAGGAAGCATTACCCAAGGTATAAAAAATGGTATATTTTTCTACATGGTTGAAATTGCAACAAAAAATGATGCAAATTTTCTGGACAGCACTTCCATAGCCTGCAGCAAACTGCTTTTCTGCATCCCTTCACTAACAAAGCTAGCTGTCTCAACAGGGGTTCTTCCGATGAGTAAGAAACAGCATTCCCTATCCTCCTAAAGAGTATCTCTTCTGCTGTGCACTGTTATACTAAACTGAATTGGTTGAGATCTGTGGATGCACTACTCATTGTTTACTGCCTGTGTTATTTCATAGGCTGTAATTAGAGATTTGCAGAGGATGCTATTCCACTATTTTGGCTAAACATCTAGAAAATAAAATTCTGTTCAGGGCAAGGAGGAGATATAATTCAAAAGAGCACAGTGTATGTTGCATTTCATTGTTTTGGGGATTGTAGGAATCAAAAGATGGAATGGCACAAAATAACTGAGATGTTTTACTGCTAGCAGCAAAACTCCAGTTTTGCTGTAGAATTGTATATATTACTTGTTTCCTTTGTATTCAGCTGAGTTGATTTCTAATCAGTATATTTTCAAGCACAAATCCGAAGTGTTGGATACGACAAAAGTTATTCTGTTATTTTTAAATACTGACAACATTTGGTATGAGAGAGCTTGGGAGGCAATCTCAAACTGTTAGATAAATAAGATTTCATGTGCACAAAGTGTGAAAATTGAAGTTCAGTTTCACAAGTAGAATTTTTTTCTGTAGAACAGAAGCAGTGTTTCTAAAAATGTACCTGTTAATTTTATTCACCTGTTTCTCCCAAGCACCACTCAGCATTCTGTATGTTCTTTTTTTCTCCTTATCTATCACGCTAACTTGTTTTTATATCACCTCCAAGCCTTCATGTCTCCTATTTCCCCTTTTTTGTTTGTTTTTGTTTGGTTTTCATCTTTTTCATTTTGGGCCCACCACCAATGGCTGTAGAGCAATTCAAACGTTTTATTAACCTGTGTTCTCTAATTTTAAAATCTGTGTCAGGCGTTTATTCCGTCTGATATTCTTCATGCTGTTCCAGTAGGAATGGTTTTGCCTTTTAAAACATGTTTAGCTCTTAACGTAATTAAAAAAATGAATCAGTGACTCAGAAAAGGGATTTTGTGTATATTTTTCCCTTTTAAGTAATAAATAGTGCATTTCCAATCACTTTAGTTCTGGTTTTCTGAGGATGTTGAAGGCCAAGGGCTGCCCACTGTAATTCTCAGGGAGTCATTCTGTACTGCTTATAATGCAGTACATTACACTCCATAGACTGAAGTGCCATTGATTTTTATAGAAATACCACATCTTTTAACAGGTATTCTTCTACAGCGTTTCCAATATGTTTTGCTGTGTATTACCTCCCTGCTTCAATGTATTTTTCTCTTTCTGTATCTTCAAGCTTTTTATTTCTATTTCATGATCAAGAGGCTTACTCGTCTACCTTCCAAGTCCATCTCTTACCATTTCTCACAAAACATACTCTAATTGCTTTTTAGTATTGCTCTTTCTTCAATTATTCATTAAAAAAAGAAGTTAGATTAGACATGGAATTAATATATTAAAGTGTTTCTTGCTGTTTTTGCTTTTCCTCTGGGGTGGATTGAGAGGACAGGTTATAAGGCTCTTGGCCATAAACTTTTATGCAGTAAGTATAAACCCAGTATCATCAAGCTTTCAGCCAGCTTTGGTTCCTTGCTGTGGTCCTACTGACATTTCTAGCTCTTATACATGAATAAATCAAACTGTTGCTCCAAAAGTACGGTTATCATGGATAGATATTTTAATTCATGATTGAATTCAAGAGTAGTCTTTAAACCTCTCTGAGCTTTCTGTCAAGTATTTCTTTTAATTCATTATTTAAGGGGTACTCTTTGACCCTCTGCTCTGACTTGTTTTTCAAATTGGAAGAATATGATGAGGCTAAATAGTAAAGCTCAACTGTTGAGAAGTTAACTTAAATCCAATTAACTGACACAAAAGGGAGTCCATTTATCACACCGAATGCAGTTATCTGCTCTGCCTTTGTACCCATTTGCTTAGCTGCCCAAATCATCAGTCAGCTGTTCAAAATCTTATCTGCAGAAAAGGAGCCCATTAAGATCTTTGAGGGTGATATGATAAATGTACTCTTGTTGCAGTCCTTGCAAAGAAAGTACATGGAAATTATATAAAAATACCATTCTACCATTTTTGCCCTCGTGTTCTGCATAGTAGTGGGTTTTAATGGATTCTGGTACTTTATGGACTATTAAGTTGATTCCAAACCAATCCATAATACTTCTAATGTGCTAAGCAAGTTAAGTTCCTTGCATTACAAAATGATGGCGTTTAACTATTTGAATTCATGTCTGATGTGCAAGCCCAGCTTGGTGAAAAGCAATCTTAGGAGATCTCTCATGCTTCTGAGTAAATGCTTTTTAGAAGCAGAGAAGGGTTGAAGGGGAGAGTTCTTGAAATGCTCTGTAATAACCATTTATGTGTTGAATTAATAGGAAATCCTGTTCTCTTTTATTTCAGTAGTGAAATAGGACTGAAGTCAATAGTTACTTTTAAATGTTGTTTCAAACAGCAGGAAGTTTGAACACAGAGCCTGTTAATACAGAGTTAGTCCTTTCCCTATGAGGTAATCTGGATCCAAGAGAATTCCAAACCTTAAGCTGTCTTCTGCAATTAGTGGGCCTTCAGTCGGGTTTGGGGATTGCCAGGGATGATGGCTGAAAATGTATAGGGTCTTAAGGTCATACGTTTATTCTTTGCAGCCTTTGGAAAAGAAGTTTGTGCGTGTTTCAGGGGAGGCAACAATTGGACACGTGGAGAAATTCCTCAGAAGGAAGATGGATCTGGACCCTGCTTGTCAGGTATGTCGCTTACAGCGGCACTTGCTAGCTCACTGTGATCTAATGCCTTTGTTGTTCGTTAATGCAGGAGTAGGAGCAACTCTCCCAACTGATCTGCAGCGTGCTTAAATTCTCATTATTGTGTGTATGAAGCTACTATAGTGCCATGTAAGATTTCAGCAGGTGAAATTCAAAACAAAGAATAACCTGCTGTTTCAAAGATAAAATTGAGTAGGTAGGTAGGGAAGTATATGAGCATGAGAGGATACGAAGGCAGAAACAGAGAGCAGCTAAATGTTAGTAAAATCAAACTTTATGTTGAAGGAAGCAAACAAGGTTTGAAAGTTGTGAATGGATGTGTTGGAATGAAAAATATGAATACAAATGTAGGCAAATCTTTCAGATTTTGCAATCTTGAGCTCATCTTTTCTGTTTGTTACTTTGAGTTGGGAGAAAATGACAAGATTTATTTTAATGCGTGTTTTCCTTTGAACTCATCCTGCAGTAACATTGCACTTCTTGGCATTCACTCTGTAAGGACAGGAGAAACTCCAGTGAGACTTGCAGCTTAGCTGATCCAAACATTTTTATGTAAAAATAGAAATGTTTTGCACTCAGGTTTGTGTTCCTGCAGGTGTGTATGTGAACTGCAGCCTGTGGGGTAAGATTAGAAGAAAGTCTGTTCTCATACAGTGTCATTGCTGATGCAGCCTCTTTGTGCCAGTCTTAGCCCATGGAACAGATGTTTCTGGTACCTTAGAAAAGCAAATCACAGTTTTTGAATAACTATCCCAAATACTCATGCTGACCTCCAAAACTGTTTTCTTTGTCCTTCCCTAGATAATACGGGTTGGCATAGAAACCATTGATTGAGATTTAGTGCTTTCTAGGCCAGATCTTCTCTTGGGGTTGTCCCTTATATGACCATTTTCCTTTTTAGCTTTGTCTTACTTGGTGAGTATTAATTTGTAATTGCCTGTTAACATGTTCTTTTGGGGGAACTAGCTCTTGAGTGCAGTAAGCATGTCACCTAACAAAAATAAATGCCATAATGGAAAGGCTACTTTGTTTTAATCAGATTTTTTCAAGCTGTGTTTGAGATAAGTAGCTGAGAATTCATTTTTCCTTTAAGCAAAAGTCAAGCTGTATTCAGTGCTGTCTCACTTGTCAGTACAGTTAGCTGGCTACAATTTTACCAGCTAGTCAAGATGAAAGTAGAATCGCATTGCTTATGTTGCTGATGCCTCTTTCATAACAGGATACAGTAATTTCTCTAAGGCACAAGGGATCCTTAGAGACATGGGTTTTGCAACTGATTTCCGTGTTGACCTAGGATTTTTTTTTTTTTTTGTGGCTTCTTTTTTTGTCATTACAGAATGAATCCCAGTATAACAATTACCAGGCAGAAATTCTGTCTTTGGTAGCTGGAGTGAAAGGATTAGGAAATGACACTGAGAGCGTATGAAGAGGTGAATGTGGAAAAAAAATTCTGTTAGAAGACACTGAATCTTTAATAACTATCATTTGAAACTGGGGCAGCAAGAGGGTCAACTATGGGATATCTTGAATCAAGAATTCTCATTCTGTTTTGAAAGACTGTCAGCAGTTGCCACATCCTATGTTGAGCAAATAGATATTTTTTTCCTCTTTCTGCAGAAAATATAAAGTGTGTGTGTATATATATATTTATATATATATATTTGTGTCATTGAGAACGAGATTGAATTTTTGCTTCCTTATAGTATGAAAACTGTGAACATAGCTTTTAAAGGAAAAGTCATTAAATTCATACATCACTGGAGTACAAAGCAGGCAAGTCTGTCTTCCTACAGTAAGACCTGTAGAGGCTAGAATGCTAGGGAAACAAGAGAAATAACTGCAAACCACTTTAAAAAAAAAAAAAAAAAAATCAAGACTTGAGGCGTTTAACAAATGTATCAAAGTGTGTATGTATTTATATATATATATATAATAGATATATATATATAATATATATATATTATATATATATATATATGTATAATATTATATATATATATATAATATATATATATATAAAATATATTATACATATATATATATATGATATCAACGTTTAATGTTATGTCCAGGTTAACTTTTGCTTCCTGGCTTCCTCCTGGAAGCTAAAAGCAGAACTAATACTAAGCAGTTTATATCATATGTGCTTTCTGGAACCAGTATTTAAGATTTATTGTAATAGACCTTGAGTATTCCACATCATTCTCATAGTATATAAATGAATTTATCTCTAAGGATTAGAATTCTGTTGTTCCCAATGCTCAGAACAATACAGTCTGCAAGCATGAGACACAAATGTTTCTAATTTTTTTTCATGAAGAGTAGGAGGGAGATGTCAGTGTGCAAAGGAGCATACAGAGAGACAAACTGAACAGCTGAAGCACAGAGTATGGTGGGAAGTGGCTGTATAACCATGTAAGAGGACAGGTAACAATACTGCAGCATATGCTTCCTGACCAGTGTAGTGGCAAAGCATAAACCTGTCCCTCCCCGGAAGCTGTATAACAACATGTTAACAATGCTCTTAATTTTGAGATTTGATCATTGTAATACAGATGAGAGCGCTCTTGAGGAATTGCTGAGAATGAGAATATAATAAAGCTGCAGTTGTGAGAGAAACAGTCCTGGGTTCATTGCTCTAATAAAGCAGCTTATTTTTTTTGTAGTACTCAAGGCCAAAGGAGTTTGGAGTACCTCACTATGAATCTCTTATTTTTATTTTTTTTCCCCAAAGTAGCACTTTGTGTGCACAGCTACTTAACAAAAGTGCTTTCTCTGGAATTGTAGACATTGATGTAGTTTGGCTGCTGTCAAGGATGTTGTTTAGAATTGCTGAGTATGCCTGTTACTTCCATCACAGAAGTGTTGATTGCATTTTGAAGGACTGTGTGAGAAGTACTTGCTGACAATGGTGCACGGTGAGCTTAATCTTTTTTTATTCAGATCTTTCTTCCAATCAGTCTTAAGCAAACTTACTTACGTGTTTTCTTGCACAGAATATGAGTGAGGGTAGTGCTGGCCCATTACTTGCCAGTAGCACCAACAGCTTGCCCTTTTTTTGCAGATAATGAATGACTGTGGGTGTTTGTGTGATCACTTTAATATTTGATCTAAATTCCTTTTTAATCCATTACAGCTATTCCAAAGCAGTTTGGACTTGTTTCTTTTTTTCAGTGGGCTCTCCCAACTGGAAGTGAAGCAAACTATCTTCTCCATTCCAGAAGAAAGCCCCAACTTGGGGGGTGGAAGGCAGCCTTAGGGCAAAGCATTAGTGTTGGGCGTGCTAAATGCATTTTGACAGCAAAGATTTCTGTAGTGTCAGACATGCTATGATGTAAAACTAAAGCTGCTTAGAATTCCTTTATGAACTATCAAATTTAAATGGCTTAGATATTGTCTTGATAGTTCAAAGCCAACTTAAACTTGACAATGTTTGTGTTCTTCCACAGGTAGACATAATATGTGGTGATCACCTGCTAGAACACTACCAGACACTGAGGGAGATCCGGCAAGTCATAGGAGAGAGTGCTGTACAGGTATGTGTGGCAGCTGGGGCTTTGAGCTGTTTTAAAATAGGTTAAGAAATATTCTATCAGTTAACACCAACTTAGCTGAACAAGTTACTTACAAAAACTTTCAGCTTATGCAAATTGTTCTTTATATTATAAATGTAGTTGAAAAATATACCAGGTGGTAGAAGTGTTGTCATCAGCTTGATGTTCTAGGTACAAAATTGTTCTATTCTGAGAAGAGCTCCTGTCTTACCAGTGATAAATTATATCAGCCATTCTTTTAATTAACATTTCTTGTTTTTTCTTCCTGGTGATTGCATGTCTGCAGCAAAGATTATCAGAGTGCTGAAGTATCCCACATAAGGCTAAGGCTAACCTTGAGTCTGTACGGGGAGTATCAGGGGAACAGTTGCTCATAAAAGCACAAACCAAAGATGCAGGATAATAAGTGCAGTTAATGTCCTTGATGCATATTATACGGGTCCTGATCACAGCTTGAGAGTAGCCAACTGGTTGTTTTTTTTTTTTTTTTATCAATAATTTACTGTATTAAATGCTGCTGGCTCTACAAATAGGAAAACCTTTTATTTCCTTGGAAATCTCTCTGAACATCTTTATAATGGCAAGGGTCACACCATTTCATAAGTATGACAAAACCAGTGAAATAATGAAATAATCTCTCCAGTGCTTAGTAGGATATGGAAGTAAAACCACGTAGTATGGTAAAGAGCGTATTAATCTAAACCTGGCAGTTTGAAGAACTTTTACTGGTTAATCAAGTACAGTGGGAATAAATGGGGTTTAGGTTGGTATTGTATTTGGAAAGCAACATAAGCAGATGACATGGAAGTTAAATTAGCACATTCAGTTCTCATGAGTCGTGTGTCTGTGTGCGCTCACAATCCAGTACACTTAAATTTCATGCTGAGCCCTTTTATCCTATAAGAGGGATTCTGTGTCAGGGGCAAAGGGTGGAAAGCCAGTTTCAAGGTGTCCTGGGTAATGCGTCACCTGTACCTAATTTGACTAACTAGGAAAGATCCCACAATCAGGGTGGATGATACAGATCATGCCACAGCACTGGCAGAAAGTGAAAATCTTTAAGGTTTATAGTGTGTACTAGGCAAAGGAAGTTACGTGTCAAACTTGGTGTCTCAGCTGTTTATCTAATAACATGAAGAAGTACTTAAGATTTAACCTAGCCTACATTAGGGAGTATAGAAATTGGGAGAAAGAAACTACTAGTAACGAACTTGCTTCTGACATGATGAGTTTATGGTAAGTACAACGTGCAGCAGTCAACAAAAATAGTGATGGAAATACACTCTACTGAAAAGCTTCAGGAAATAGCAGGGGTATCGTTAAATGTATGTTGTTTGTTTACTTCATCATTGCACAATACATCTTTCATGTTTGAAAGATGCTCTTGGGAAATGACTGTAATGAAAACTGCTTTGTTTTAATTTTTTGTCAGAAGTGAATCTTCCTGACTGAAGTTCTATGTTTTTCATTTCATGTCAAAATAGGGTCTTCCTGATTGATGCTTAGTGCTAAGTACCAGTCAGCAGCTTCACAAAGAGAACAGTTGTCTAAGGTTCTGTTCTCCAAGGGTATATCAAGTCTCATTAGTGATGATTTCTAGCAAGCCTGCTCTCTTGGGAAAAGAAGAAAGATCTTTGCTTTTTGCAAAGTCTCGTGTTTTCACTAGACCTAAAATTCAATGGTTTTCTTGGTCCAGTGAGACTATGACTGCACAGGGGTGTTTGATAGATATTTTTTACATTAAGCTGCAAGGGCATTTTGTGTCGTCGTAACCTTCCTGCCTCAGCAAACAAGTATTGCTGGAATTGTTCCGAACAGCTCTCACTAGGACGTAGAAATGCTTTTCAAAACTGCATCATCATTGACCACGTTCTGATGTTCACTGTAGATTATTCACACTGAGGTAGCATCCATAGCTACTTATGCAGGGTTGTCCTTTAAAGGAATGAGCGTTGGGTTTGATTTATGTAAGTAACTCTCCACTGTTAGAGGAGAAAAATAACTGTTCTGAGTCACGTTTTTTTCATTTGCATGTTCATGCATGTCAGCAGTTACTCTTTTTGCTGAGGAAAGGGGCTTTCAAAAATGCAGGTAAGTTCCACTTTGCCAAAGGCAGGAATTTGAACATGGATTCTTAAGCAGCCATCTGCACTGGAAGAGTTTCTTCAAATTCGGTGCAGCTTAACTTGCGTTGTTTGTGATTTATTTCTCCAGGTCATAATCGCTAAAATGTTTTTGAGACTTCAATTCTCCTCAAGGGTTATTAAATGATCTTGGTTGCTCTGTGAAAATTTTTGGTTGGTTTGTGTGTTTGTTTTCCTACTGAGTAACAACGTACATCACTGCCTCCAGAGCATGAGTAAGGTAAAGCATCCTATAGAAGAAAGCCAACAGGATTTTAGGTCTTCCCAGCATAGTGTTAAAGCATCAAGTTTGAACTGTTGGTAAAATATAGCATAATAACTGATTGGATTGCAGTAATTGGAGTAAATAGGAAACTAATTTAGTGGCTAGATGTAAACAATTAACATGTTCTTTTTTTTTTTTAACAGTTTATAGAAGGCTTAGAAGAAAAAGGAATAAATCTTCACACATTTGTTCTTTATCATGTTAAATGCACTTATGTGCAGCAAGTACAGTTTCATAATACATATTACATCTTGATAGTGTTCCAGACACTACATTTTCTAAAACTGGGTGGTTGGTTGAATCTTTCTAATTATCCTGAAATGTGATTTTTAGCTCTACTAAGAGAAGGAAAATATAAACGTTGCTACACAAAATTAATATTACAAGCTGCTTTGCTTAACTTTTATAATGGTGTAAAACTTCTGGAGTTTACCATAAGTAGAGATCAAACACTGACAGAAATGTTTAAAAGGCTGAAGGCACAAAGTGTTACAATTAGCCTGTGATTGAGTTTGATCAAGCAGCTGAGGAAAGAAGCTGTATTAATTATATGGCCATGTAATTCCTTCCTTGCATTACTTTCTTCCCTTTTGCTGCACGAATGCAATGTGATCCCAGCTGCAGGTTATTTTCACCTATCTGAAACTGCCCTTCTCAAAGCTCTGCGTCACTGAGGGATATAATAGACTCACACAAGGAAAAAGCTAAAAAGAGTAGCTTCCTTTGTGTCCGTGGCCCTTGGCACAGAGGTCTTGCAGATGATACTTTTCTCTTTGCAGCTCTCACCTTGTAACCCAATCCTATTGTGTTTTTCCAGTGTTTCCTGAACTGGACGGTAAGAACTCTGATCTAAGTTAATTAGCGTGACCCTCTAGCACGCATCTGCCATGGGAGTTTTTTTTTTACTCTTTTCTGTGGAAATACTGAATTTGGAAAGTGGGGCACTTCTTGTTTCTGCTGCTTTTATAACATCAAAAGGTGCATGTGCCATGATGTTTCTGTCAGTCAGCTCACTCTAACACTTACATTTGGATTTAACAGGTGGGATCCTTTCCGATTTAGGTCAGGTTCACAAAGGTGTGGCAAAAAACCCTGAGGGCAGGAGCTGCTGTGAGAAGAGCTGACTATACAGTTTCTCTCTTCTCTCTAGGATGGTTTACTTGTGCTGCACTATGGCCTGGTGGTATCTCCGCTCACCATACCTTAGATTGCTACAGTATCAGGAGGTGAAAGAATCTGAAGTCGTGAAGCTCCTTCACTGCTGTTTCTCACCAAAGAGCGCCATCATATTTTCTGTGACAGGAAGCAAGTAAAAGAAACTACCACTGACTGCTGTATGCTTGTAACTTAACATCTGACTTTACCACTGTTTTTTGGGTTTTTTTTGAAGTGTTCTATATATACTGCTATCAAATTTCACTCAGCTCAGGGACTTTAAATGCTCAGAGTTGCTGCATTTCTTTAAGTACTTCTAAACCCTCAAGATCTCACGGGGTGAACAGCCTTTCTCCCTAAGCTATGGGATTTTGCTTACTCTCTAAGTGTCTAGCTAGAACAGTATTCTCAGGGATGATCCTCAGTGGGCAGTACAGTGTAGTCTGGGGTGGGAACGGTCATTTGGTGCAAAAAAGCTAATAGTGATCATCTGTCTTCAGATATGATTTAGGAGATGAAGGCAACTCTTCAAATGGAGACCAAAATAGGTAGGAAATGATGTATCACAAACTTTATTCGGTTGTTTTTCTTGAAGAAAAACAATTTTGTTTGCACTTGAAAAATATTTGCTGGTAGTTTGACTTACACCAAATTGTGGGTCATGCGTCTCTAGTCTGAATGGAGATGAGCTGGCTGTAAGCTGGTTAAACTATGCATGGAGGGCATGGAAAAAAAAAGTAGCACCTCTTTCTGCCTGCTTGCTGTATTTAAAATCGCCTAATTCTGCTGTCATGCGAAATCTGTCAAATGACTTGACTAGCAGGGGCACAGGTTCCTTCATTTTAGCACACATCTTTCTAGCAGCAGTGAAAAATGGTAGCTTTTTCCACTCTTCCCAGCACGTGTTAATGAATTGTAGTGGAGAGCAGGTTTGAGGGGTTAAATAGCATAGTATATGCCTGTTACTACCACCTGTATGGAGGACGGTAGGTAACGTTTTTGTTCATTTGTTTTAAAGTATTCAATTACTAGGTTTTGTGACAGCTGTAATATTTCAGTTCTGTTCTGTTGAAGTTTTTCATTGTCAGTTGTGCAGCATTAAGGGACAGAGCTTTCTGTGCAACGCTCTTGCTGCACGTCCCGTCTTATATGTGGAGATTCATGAAAGCTACTGTTGAGAACCAGGGTCCCCCTATAGTCAGTGTAGTGAAGGGAAGAAGATTCCTTAGTGAGGCATTTCAGAGCACTTAAGTTAGCTCAAATGTTTGCTTACTGTCCTGTTTGCTACAGTGCTGTCAGCACAGGAATACTGGCATCTTTTGTCTAAAGAAAGCTTTCATGAATCCTTCTTCAGGTCTTTACAATAAGTGTTAAGTTTTGCCTGGAGAGGCAACACCACAGAAAAAGAAGGCTGATTTGAAGTAATTCTTGTGATGCTTCTAAAAAAAAAAAAAAAAAAGAAACCAAACAAAGACATGCCTAGCTACAATTGCCTGTTTTCCCTTCAAGGTTTGTACAAAAGTAGTGTTTAAAATACGTTAGAAAAATGAATTATTTTGTAAAGACTTTGTGAGTTGTGTTGAGAAGAGATTATATATTGTGATGGTAAAATAAAATTTATTTTAGCCAATTTTATATTGAACTCTCACTTCCATTTCGTCCTCCCTTTGTCAGCCTCGAGGTTGTAGCAGTTCAGCACTGAAACTGCTGGACATGCTCTGGTGTTACCAGAATCACACATCTCAATGAGAAGGTTTAACTATGGAAGATGGTTTAATATTAAGGATGTCCACTGGAGCTGACTGTAGTATCATTACCTGGAATAAAATGAAATATCAGATGAATTTTCAGCACAGATGCAGGACAAAGAATCCTGTAATGGAGACCTCATCAAGCCCTCTGTGAACCAGGTCCTTCTCTGCCACTGTGATCATCCCAGCTATATACAAGGTGTCCTGCTTGACAGCACTGCCGCTTCTTGTTTCATCACTACTTACAGTTTTGTTTTCTATCTGGAGCTCTGTTATAGTTGCATCTTATGTTGCAAATTCTTCCCTAGTCCAGGCTTGAACTTCATGCCTGCCAAAGGGCTTGGCAGAGTTTAACAGCTGGTAGTTAAGTCAAATTTATGTCTTTCTAGGATAATGCTGACTTTTGCATGGCCACGCTGTTGCCGGTAGGGGTGATGTGAATGCCAGACTTTGTAAATAAAAATTGATGACAGATAATCTGGCTAAACTGTCTGCTAAATTGGTTTCATTCTGATTGAAGCAGTAACAGTATCAGAGGCTTCTGCAATATCGTTGCAGTGTTTATCGGTAGAGTAAACCACGTGCCACTTAAAATGAAAAAGTCAAGACTTTCCATTCTTCCACTTGCTTAATGATAGAAGAACTACAGCTAGAATGCATAAAATTGCATTCAAAAACAGAAATGTTGCCTGGAATATTTTGTATGAGCCCTTGGTGGCTTTTTATTTCCCATTTGTCCGCTTCTTCCTTTTTCTTCCTCAGCTGCCTCCATGCAGCATATTCTTAGCGAAGTTTTCTTGGCTGAACGTTCTGCTTTCTTCTACCTTAAAGTGTACCCTCAGGGTGCTGGTGCTTAATCTGCTCTCCAGCTCCTGCTGCACCCCCTGGGGTTCTGCTTGGCACATCAGCATGCAGTGGGGGTGACCTTTGGCAATTGTCAAGGCTGAAATGTGGGCTGTGCAGTTTCCTGCATAATCAGCCGGCTTGCTTAAAAATGTGCCAATCTTCTTTCAGCGCTGCTGCTGCTTTTTTGTTTCTGTTGGTCTCCTTTTAACCTTGGCTTTCCTCCAGCCGCTTGTGGTTCCGATGATAGAATTGCTTCTGTAACAACAGGCCGCCTATGGAATGGTGTCTCTGCCCTCATGGGAGAAGAGCCAGCCTTGTGCTCAGGAAGTGAGAGAATGTGGACTTGGACTTGTTCATTGGTTTACAGACACTATATTGTTTCATTGCATGATGAAATAATTCTGGTCTTATTTTACTGTTTCTATGATTGTTACCTATTTAGCAATGGCATGGCTAATTCTGAGCTTGCAGTTCTGCTAAGTCCTAGCAGGAGAAGACCGTGAGCTGTAGTGTCAGGGGGTCTCATAAATGCAGAGTCAAGCTATGGTCAAGTCATGAACATTGACCCATGTAGGTTAGGTTCTGTTTTCCTTGTGTTTAATCTGGATTTAGTGTAATCAGAAGTTTTGAGTGGCTAATCAAATGTACAGCTGAGCTGTCTTTAAAATGGAGAGACTCTGATAGCGATGTATAAATATTATTTATTTTCTTAATATTGCTGTTACACCTGGACCTGAATTGTGCTGCCACAAGACAAGTGGTACAGAAGCCAGGAAGTGCCTTAACACTTCTTTCCAAAGATGGGGAGCAGGCAATGAGCTTCACTGGAAAATCCTTCAAGCTGTCTGTTATTGTGTATTATCTTTTGTTTTGAAGGGAACAGGGTCAGGTTATCCACACAAGTTTCAACAGAGAGAGGTTACCAGGTGCCCACCTGAATTTTTATGTTTAAAATGCTGTTGTGATTATGAAGAAAATAACGTGTTCCTGGGGGAGCTGCTTGGCAACGCTTCCTGCGTGTTGCTGAGAAGGCACCAGGCAGTTCCATGATAGCACAATGCAGAGCCTGCTGCTTGCAGTATGATTTTCTGTAGGTGGTCCTTTCTTGTGTACTGTGGGGACTGAAGTAAGAATTCCCTGAGTGGGAATCCTAACACCTTCCGTGTTCTGCTGGGTACATAAGGGCAGGCAGTTGGTGGGATGCTGCTGCGGTCTTCTTTGCGTGTATAGCAGCACTGGTGACAGTACCTATTACCAAAATAAGTATTTTTCTTCGGAAGATGTCTTTAGAGTTTTGTCAAATGATAAACACGGGGGCTGAATTTGTTCCGTGCTACAAGGTTGTTCCAGCTGTAAGAGATAGATCCGTCTGTGGAGAGTTTCATCAAAAGTAATCAGCTGGATTTAAGAAATAAGTAGTTGGGGGGGGGAAAAAAACGATGCCTATTTCAGGTTCCTCGCTGCGTTAGCTGGGCTTGCGTTGCTCATGCTGGTGGAGTGTTAACTTGAATTCAAAGGGTCAGGTCCCACTGATGTGGACATCTGATCGCTCTGGCTGCTGGCATCAAGAGCTGCACGTGGGTAACTCACTTGAGGATGAAGCTCTTTTTGCAGAGGTCTGTGCTAAGAGCTGGCAAGAAGAGAATGGGACAGATCCAGTCTGAGGTGCCAGAAGAGGCTTTTCTCTAAATTGCCATTAATTCGTCCTTGCGGAATAACAGGGTTTTTTCCCCAGTCTCAAAATGGAGGTGTTTTCCTTTGGCAGGAATGCAAATGTTTGTTGGGTTTTCCTTGGGTTCCAGCATCCAAACAAGTGTACCTGACAGTACTGCTCCTTGTGGGTAGTGGTTCTCCCAGCTTTTAAGGTTCTGTACATCTCAGCACAGTTACTGCAGAACCTCGAGTGGTGCTGAAGGGATCCTGAATCCACGATCCTGATGGAAGCAATCTCTTCCATCACTGGAGCAGCAGGAATATGACCCAGACCTACCCCAGGCTGCATGAGCTGTCCCATCTCATCCTCATGGAAATTAAATGAGCACAGACAGGAAGCCACAGAGCACAGCTGCAGGGCCAGTGTTTTCTTCCAGGAAAATGCAGTCACCCAGCCGTGTGGCGGGAGCTTGCACCCTTGCATGTGGGGGCTGATGTTCTCCCCAGCACGAAGATGTAGGCAAGGCAGCATGATGGAAGAACACCCATTCACTGCCACTTCCCAGGCCGATGGCACAGTGTCTGTGGCCGCCTTGTACTAAGAGGTCGTGGCTTTGCAGAGGTATAAATCTTTTAAGCAGCTGCAGTGTTCTTCCAGTAGCCTGAGTGTTTAACCCAATAAAGACTGGGCTACAGCAGAGGCCCTATTCCAGCACCACTGCCTCCTCAGAGATCTGGAAATGCAGGAAATCTGCACTGCAGCCCCTTTACAAAGAGCTGCATCTGGTTCCAAAGCAATGCCTCATCCTCCCCCAGGCTCCTTTGTTCTCCTCCATGAATGCAGGCCCTCCACATCATTACTACCAAAGTAAATCCCAGCTTTGTTGGGAGCACACAGCCAGCTGAGGCAGAGAGCTGGACTGAGGCTTAGAATAAAGGATAGGTCAGGCCCTTCATACTCAAGGGACAGACACAAAGCCATGCAGAAGGGCATGTGAGCTTCAGATTTTTATTGTATCAGCTGCCCAGTCCCATCTGCCTTTTCTTTCCCCCATGCCTGCTGGCCCACAGGGATGCTGGTGACCATCAGACCGTGTCTTTGGGGTGCTGGAGCAGGCTGTGGTGAGGTGGCAGGAAGGGGAGGACCCAGGACACCCCACAGTGGCAGGGCCACCAGTGGGACACTGCCTCCTGTGCTGCTACCTGCAAGGCCCTGCTGGCAGCCCTGTCCCTGCTCTTGCAGGGTTTGTTTGGGAAATGGGTACACCCACTGCTCTTCTGTTAACCTTGCCCAGATGTAGTTTGTGTTGCCTTCGATTGGGTGTGCAAACACAAGCCATTTGTAACCCCTGAGCGTATGGAGGAGGCGCAACCAGCCATCTTGTGATACAATATACAGCCTTAGAGTTCATTTTTGGGGCAAGCAAGGCCAATCCCTGCTGTGGCAGGCCTTGCTTCCTGACTGGGCAGCCATAAACTTCCCAAAGTGTGGTTACTGCAGTGGACACCTTGGGGTGAGACCAGTACACATCCCACAGCCTTCAGCAGTGCCAGCCCTGCTTCCAGAGAGCTGCACCACAACGACAGGAGCAGCTTTATGGGGTTTCCCCTGCCATAAGGTTCCTTCTTGTCTGCTGGCCTTTGTGAGAGCTGGGCCATGGGATCCATCACTGAAATCACCATGGACAGGATGTCCTTGATCATGACTATCTCCTGGGTAACTAGCGACAGAACAACAGGGAATGGCCTCAAACTGTGTCAGGGAGGTTCAGGTTGGTTGATAGGAAAGATTTCTTCTCAGAAGGAGTGGTGAGGCATTGGCACAGGCTGCCCAGAGAGGGGGTGGGGTCACCATCCATGGGGGTGTTCCTGAAATGCGGAGATGTGGTTAGTGGGCATGGTGGGGGTGGGCTGGGGTTGGACTGGATGATCTTAGTGGTCTTTTGGAACCTTAATGTTTCTATGACTAAGGGTGCTGCATACCACACAAAGCAGGAGGAAAGAAGACAGAAGAGCTTTGTTTGGTTCACGTAACTATTTCTTTCTTTTTAATTATTAACTTGTGCCTTACAGTAGAATAGGAAAGAGTGTGAGCGAACAGTTTGCTGGTTCCAGGAACTACTCTGGCAACACTGAGAGGGCAATAAGGTCTTGTGATGGCAACCTCGCCCGGGCACCGACATGTAGCACACGTGCACACACACATACGCAGTCTCCGGCTCTTGCAGAAGCTGGCAATTTTAAGGCATTGAAAGAAACCTACAGTTGTAAATCCTACATCAGATTTGGCACATGTTGGAAGGCTGGAGCAGAGGTGTGGATGTGGCATTTGGCAGCACCCAGCCCTCCCTGCTGTATGTGGAGATGGGCACTGGGTGCCTGTTCCCAACCAAGAAACCCCATGCATGTGGCCAGACTAACGCTACCAAGAAATAGAAAGAGTTGTCAGAATGAAAAAGACATTCCTTATAGTTGAAAATATAAGTGGCTCACAGACCAGAAACAAGGTGTGTTTATGGCTATTTCTGTGCTTCTGGGTTAAAAGTGGATGGCTACACCTTGAAGAAGAGGAAACATTCTAGCTACACATGGATTTGGACAGTAGGTGAAGGGCTGTAGCCTTAACCCTAGTTGTAGTTGAGTTCCATTGCCCTCGCCACCCCCTCCCCAAATTGCAGTGAGTCCCCTGCTTGCTGCCACAAATCCCCGTGCACCCACAACACCCACCAGCATGCACCCAGCGACCTGTGTGGCCGCCACCTGACTTGAGAGGGAGCAGTGTGCTGAGCTCGGCCCTTGCTTTGCCAGACTCTGCTGAGCCCTGACCCTGTGGGGATCCTTGTAATCAGAGCTGCTGAGCACAACCCGGTGCCCAAGAGGCAATTAAAGGGCCGACTGAAGACTGCTTCCCCTCAAATGCAAAAGGGATAGGATCCCCACCATTACACGTTAGCATCTGCAATGATTCCTCCATGCACGTTGAATCTCTCCGTTTTCTTGGCAGTGGTTATGGTCCCGTCAAGCATCCCAGCCTGACCAGATGGTATCTTGGAGCTTGCTCTAACTGCCTCTCTTTGCTCCTCTTTCTTGAAGGATGGAGTGGAGGAGCGTGGCTGGAAAGAGTAGGTGGGGTTGGGGAGGGGGTTCATGGCTGGAAGGCCAACGCTCCCCATGCTGAACAGGTTTTCTTCTCCCTCCAGCAGCTTCCTGCAAGCACAGCACAAGCAAAGGGGTTTAGGTGGGGGTCACCTCACAAGACACCTTCACAGCACCAGGATGCAGCTGATTTGGATGAAAACAGACCCAGGTCTGATTTTGGTGCCAGGCTTGGCAGCATGGGCAGGGTGTTGGATTGGGCTCGGACAGGGCCAGACCGCCCTACCTGTAGGCAGCAATCTCGATATCCAGGGCCATCTTGACATTCAGCAGGTCCTGGTACTCCCTCAGGTGCCGAGCCATCTCAGTTTTAGTGTTGCGCAGGTCAGCCTCCAGCTGCCCAATGGTGTCCTGCAGGGAGGCAATGACAAGGGTTCTCAGGACCATGTTTTGGTTTTGTTTTTTTTGTCCCCACAAGTGTTCCGCTCTGCACATCCCAATCAGGAGCTTGGGTGCTAACAGAGATGGAGAAGCAGGCAGAGTGCTGGGCACAGCTTGTAACAGCATGCAGTGGGAAGGGGCTTTAAACACTGATGGTTTTATATATTCTTCAGTAGGTTTAAACACCATCAGAGCAAGTATGGTGTTCAGTGGGACCAGACAGAGCATCCAGCAGGCGGCTGACTCAGCTCCAAGGCAATGGAAGGGAAAAGTTTGTACCAGGAGGGGAAGACTCAATCCCCCCTGGCAAATCCCCTGAGCTGCTGGCCTGAAAGCAGATTCCCATGGGGGATCTTTCCAGGCCAAAAGCTTTCCCACATTGGACACCCTGCTGTGTCACTGAGGCTGCATGATGGGCACGGGCAATGAGTAAGCAGTTTATAGCAAGTGCCTGCAGAACCTGCAGTGGCCACTGCAAACACCAGCTCCCATCTCCTACAACCAGCCCTTTCCACTGCTTCTGCCATAGCACTGAGCATCATTTAGCTCCTAATCAGGTACATTGTGCAACAAACTCCCTGTCACACTCACAGCAGAGCCTGTGGGTCACGTAGAAAGAAACCACTGTTCTGCAGCTAAATCAGTTTGAAGTACGCTGCTGTTTAACCCAGCTGCATTGTTGCTGTTTTTTAATTCCGATTTTATTCCAAGTATAGGTTGCTCCCAGAATTATTCTTTTCACTCAGCATTAAAGCTATTTAGGAACATTATTACGTGTAATCCTTTCATCCAGTGCAGGAAATATTGCATATTGTCCATTTCCACAATATTTGTTGAAGGCCCCAACCACCCAGCAAGACTGCAAGCAGCACAGAGCTGCAGCCCAGCTTCCTAGAGAGCCTGGCAGGATGTGGGCTCCATGACACAGCAATACTTGGCGCAGGAACAACAGCAGCCCTCGGGTATGATGTAAAGCTGTTGTTTCATTATCAATAAGGAAATGGCTTGATTTGGAAATCAGAGATCACTTAGTAGACATGTAAGACAACAATCTCGGGATTTATTACATTCTAAACCATGGACGTGGATGTTTCCCTGTAATAAGAAAAAGGGGTCATATTGTATTAATGGAATAAAAGATATGGAGTGCTCAGTGTCCACCCCAGGAATCCTTCCAAGGACACGAGATGCTGGGATCCAGCTGCCTTTGCATCTGCAGGGCTCCAAGTTCTGCTATGCCAGTGCCAAAAGCCAGGCCCCGGGGCAAGGGGCCAACTGTGGGCAGGCGGCTTCGAGGAATTACCCACAGTGGTGGGGAGTGACAGTGGACTTCGGGGACAGGGATGGGGCGATGTCCCCAAGCAGCACCGGTGTGCGCACAGAGGTCATTGTCCCCTGCGACAACAGGCTTTGCAGAGGGGTGTCCATGCCGGTCCCTCCCGAAAGGCCTTTCCTGCTCCCTAGGGCGCTGAGTACGGAGGAAGGGTGAAGGCAGCGGGCAGTGCCCAGGCAGGGCAGATGGAAGCCCTACGTCGGGGAGAAGGCTGCAGGGGTGGGGGCACTGCGCAGAGCGGGGGCACCGCAGCCGCGTGGGGCGGGCGCAAGGCAGCGGTGCTGGGGCAGGGCGGTGCCGTGCGAGGAGCCGCGGATGGGGCAGATCGCTCGGGAGGGCAGCGCGGGACGGAGGGGATCCGCTCACCTGCAGCCCGGCGGCCTCGGCGCTGTGCCTTTCCTCCAGCTCCTGCAGCTGCCTCTCGAGGGACTCGTGCGCTCCGCGCAGGCTCTCCATCTCTACCACCCGGGCCTGCAGCTGCCGGCGGCACTCGCCCGCCTCGCGGCGGCTGGCCCGAACGGCCTCCTGGCTGCGGGCCGCCCGCTCGTGGAGGCTGGCGCAGCGGGCTCGGTACCAGTCCTCGGCCGCCTGCAGGTTGCGGGCCGGCAACGCCTCGTACTGAGCGCGCAGCTCCCGCAACGCAGCCGCCAGGTCGGGCCGCGCCGTCGGGGGTCCGGAAGCCGGGGGAGCGGCGGCGCGGAGCGCGGCTCCCAGCTGGGCCAGCTGCTCGGCGTGGGCGCGCCGCAGCTCGGCCAGCTCCTCCCGCAGCGCCTCCGCCCGCCGCTCCAGGTCGGCTCGGGCTCTGGCCGCCCCGTCGGCCGCCTGCTGCCGGGCGCGCAAAGCCTGCTCCGCCTCGGCGCGGCCCCGCGCCTCCTCCTCGCAGCGCGCCCGCAGCCGCTGCGTCTCCTCGGCCAGCCGCGCCCGCTCCAGCGCTGCCTGCGCCCGCTCGCCGTGAGCCTCCTCCAAACGGGCGCGCAGGGCCCGCAGCTCCCCGCCCAGCAGCTGCCCTAGCCGGCGCGGCTCGGGCGGCAGCCGCCTTAGCTCCGCCAGCTCGCCGGCCAGCGCCCGGTTGCGCTCTTCCAGCGCCCGCACACGCTCGATGTAACCGGCGAAGCGCTCATTGAGGCCCCGCAGCTGCTCCTTCTCGCTGGCACGGCGCGGCTCAATGCCCTCGGTGCGCCCCGGGGCCTGAGCGAGCAGGCGGCGGGAGGAGGCGGCCAGGGCCGACGGTTCCACGCTGTAGCTCATTGCGGCGGAGAGGAGCGAAGCGAGGCGGGCGGCGGCGGAGCGCTTATGTACGGCGGCGCGGCGCGGGGCGGGGCGCAGGCAGCTCCGGCGGAGGGTGCGGAGCGGAGCGATGGGATGCGGGGAGGGGCGGCGGGATGCGGTGCGGAGCGGTGGGATGCGGGGCGGGGCGGGGCGCGGAGCTGCGGCGGGGCCGCCGCGCGAGGAGGAGGCGGGATCTGTCCACCAGTCGTGGTGCTGAAAGGCTGAGGCGGGAGGGTGCGAGGATAGATCGTTAGGTTGATGGATGGATGGGTGGGTGGGTGGATGAATGGATAAATGGATAGGTGGGTGCGTGTAGGAGCGGACGGACACGGGCAGAGAGATGGGTATTGTCAAACGCACACAAAGAGCCAGGTGGATGCATAAGCACTCAGAAAGGCATGGACACATTCACACACACACGTACACATGCTGAGAAGCAGACAAAGGGAAGAGCAGACATGCCGAGAATTGCGCACAGACACACGGGCAAGGAGAGGCAGAGATGCTTAAAGAAGCAGGCAGAAATGGGCAGGTGGAGAAGCATAGGCAGACATACAAACAGGCAGGCACACCGACGGGTGGGCACACACCATGTACATTCACAGGGCACTCATCCCCACCAGTTCTGAAGGGAAGCCACACTGTGCGTTTGTGCCAGGGTGACAGTGTCCTGGGTGCTAGTCCCTGCCCCACACAGGATGAAACATGCAGCTGGACTTCCTGCTGCACATCCCTTTTGCATTGATCAATGAACTGGAGCCTGGTTCTCCCGCTCCTCCTGTCCCCATTTGTCCTCTCAAGTGGCAAGAGGATTGTGTCAGCAAGGTCCAGCTGATGAGTCAAGAGGGTGAGCGTGAGCAAGCCAGGACTGGAAAGAGTCATTGCTTCCATAACATCTCCTGCTGTTTCAAAGGAACCAACCAAAGCAGGAGGGATGGTGCTAGGATTCAAATCCCCTTGAGTTTGGAACCTTATCGCTATCATGGCTCTGGAGGAAGCCCTGCAATCATGGCAACAACTGTGGCTTGTAAAGGAGCCCACATCCCAGCTAGCACAGTTGGAAGGTGATCACAAGGCAGAAACATGCCTTTTCCTTGTGAGTGAGGTGGGTGCAGCACTACACACACCACTGTTCACTGCTGCAGCAGGCTGGTCCCAGATGTGCTGTCATGGGTTGGTAATGGGATGCACTTGCATACACACAAATCCTGCCTTAGTCTTGTGCATCTGCCTTGTAGTGTATGGGGGGAATAAGAAGTGTCAGCCAGCAGAGCCAAAGAAAAGAGCCAGGAAGTATAAATACAAGAGACTTGGCTTGTGCACTGCTTTCCAGGACTCAGATCTGCTCGCAGCTAGCTTTCCTAGAAACATTACCTCTTTCTGAAGCCCATTTTAGAACAGCCATTCTGAGGTTGCAACACTTGTATCTTCCCTGCCCTGTCTCATCCCTGGAGGTGTTCGAGGCAGGGTTGGAAAGGGGCTTTGGGCAACCTGGTCTAGTGCCAGGTGTCCCTGGACATAACAGAGAGTTGGAACTGGATGGTTTTTAAGCTCCCTTCCAACCCAAACCATTCTGTGATTCTGTGACGCAAGTGCATATGTTCTGGTGGCAGAGCAAGCCCTGCAGCCTCATCCTATGGCCCCACAGTGCCCACTTGGCCAAGACAGAAATCTTCACTTTGATTTAGGTTGGTTGTTTCAGGTCTTTCACATCCTCACACACAAATGTGTTTCACTACTTCCTTGACCTCTACTGTTTTGCATTACCACATCACAAGTGAGGTTTCTTCTACCAGCAATAATTGTTTGAGTTACTGGGAGGTCACCAGCTCTGCTTAGTTAAGTGATATCATTTTTATGACTTTGCTATGGTGATTATTACTGATGATGATGAATGCTGTTCTGGCTTTCTTTTGTCTTGGTAAAACAGAGTGCAACCCTTCCTGGCCTTCCCACTTGTGCTGATTTATTACTGACATACAGATGTTTTCTAAAAGCAGTTGGGAGTGCCACAGTCTCCTACATAAAAGAAAAAATAATAACAAAAAAGAATCTGCAAGAGTCTCTGCAAGGGCTGTGGATATCCATGAGTAAAGATCCTGGGAATGGATCCCCTTGCCTCCAAGTAGATGAGATTTTCTTGAGTCAGAAGGGAATGAGACTACGGGAATTAGGTGGGACCTGAGCCAGCTGCCAGTGTAACTGCTGAGAGCATGTCTCTGGATTTATTGACTCAGAGGAGTTTGAGTCAATAAATGATAGCAACTGCTTCTTTACCACAGAGCAAAGATACAGCTCCAGCCCATAGGACACTGCTTCTGTCAGGGGAGGAAGGGGGAGCAGGGACTTTGGGATCCACTCTGCGTGAGCTGCCAGTTCAACAGAAACCCATCCCAGGTTGTTGGCATCCAAACACAAGCCCCTTGTGAGCCCCTTTAGCACCCGGCAGAGGTCTTGGGGACTGACTTGAGCTGCAGTGTGACCACATCCTCAAGGGCCTGGATCCCAGTAGTCTAGGATGTCCTTATGCAACACAGACACAAGTTCCCTAAACTTTCCAGAACAAAGAGGGAGCAAAAGGGGTATCACTGTAATGTTTTGTGCTGCTCTGTACATCACACTGTGTCATTTAATGCACAGGAAAGGCCTTGAGAATCCATTTGGCAAAAGGGGTGAGTGTGCACTTTGGGTTCCTGCGAGAGCAAGAAGCTGCTTCCAAACTGAGGTCTTGGATGTGAGACAGCAGGAGGATATCTTAAAACTTCGTGACTCTGCACTGTGCCCACCTGCTGAAGAGGCTTGTTAATTGGTTTATCTCAGGAGCTGCATTTCCCTGGGATTGTGATCCAAGGGAAAAAGCTGTCCTTGTAGCTGTGCACACACTGCACGTGGGATACACGCCTCCAGCCCAGTTTCCAGCACAGCCCATTAAACCCATGCTCCGGGTATATGTTTCACCACCTGGCTTCATTTCAGTGGTGGTCCAGGAAACGCTTCCCGGCTGCTGAACCGAGGGAGTCTGAGGGAAAAAGGCAGATCCAGGTGTCTGCCACCAGCCTGCTGCCGGGCCTCCCAGCACGGGTGGGTCACACACACGCACAAACACCAGTGAAAACGTCAGACTGGCTCTGCTGACTGCCTCCAGCTGAGCAGTAACTCAGGAGTTTGCCTGGGACAGCGAGAGTTTTTTTGGGAAAGAGCAAAGGAGCGGCACAGGCGCTTCCCTGCGGCGGGTCCCCAGTTCTGGCCGTGCGGCTGCCCTGAGGGTGGGCACTTTGCCGACGCTCCCTTGCCGCCTGCGCCCAGCCGCCGGTCACGCACGCTCTCCCCGCTCCCTGGCGCCCGGAGGGGGCGGGGCTGGGGCCGCGCATGCGCAATGCTGCCGCCTCGGCGCTGCGGCAGTCGTGCGGGGTAGTTCTTCCGAGCGCGGCAGGAGGTGAGGAGCGGCCCGGGCGCGCGGGGGCAGTGCGCGCGTGCGGGTGCGCGTGCGCGCGCCGGGCGCGTGGCGGGGACCGTTGGAAGCGACCGTTCGGAACTGGGGGGGGGGGGAACGGGCGGGGGGAGCCGCTCCCTTCGGGCGCGCAGCCGGGGAGGGGGCTCTGTGTGGAGGGGGAGCGCCGAGAGCGGAGCTCCGGCAGCGCGCCTGAGGCACTTCCCCTTCAGCCGCTGAGGGGAGGCACCCGGCGGCCCCGTTGCCGCCTTCCCGTTCCGAGCCGCTCTGAGTTACCTCAGCCCGTGGGTGCGGGACCCCCTCTGGCGGGCTGAGCCCCGCGCTGCCCCCTCCAACCGCGGCCGTAGCGGCATCGGAGCCCGAGCAGCACGCGGCTGCTTGACTCGACCCGTGCTTGTATCTCTTTTTTGTGCCGAAAATGATACTGTAAGACGTACGGTGGAAGCTTTCCCTCTGTTTTCCCGGGTACGGTAACAGGCAGCCCGGTTTCTTGCCGTGCAGGATGTTTGAGGCGTTCCTGAACTGTGAGATGGTGAAACGCTCGCGTTCGTTCCGGTGCTGGCTTTCAGAGGGCTGCCCGGCTGGATGCCCGGGAGCCTTTCGGAAACGGCCTTGAGGACATTGCCCCAAGGCATGGTGACTTTTGAAAAGTTTTTATTGTTATTTTTTTGTTAGTTCTGGAAGGTCTAAACCGCAAAGATTGCGGTGCGCTTTCTAAGTGACGTATATAAATGTAGCCTTACCTGTCTACCTCAGTTCAGAATTACACCTTATCACCGGTTCAAACACGGTGTGTTTGGCGGTTGAACCAGATGATTTGAGGGGTCTTTTCTGACCCTACCAATTGTATGATTCCATTGATCCATCCAGCTGTTTGCTTTGGGGACTGGGCGGTACATGGTGACTAGTGAACAAAAGGGAGATGGGAAGACTTGCAAGCCTTCTCAGGTGCTGCATGGCTTTGCTGAAAACCAGAAGCAAAACTCAAAGCTACGTGTTGATCTTCAGTTTGCACGCTGCGTTTGTCACGCTGGCATGGAGGGCGAACCGTCATGTTTTAACTGCGAGCTGGTCAGCCGGCGTCAACCTAAACATACTTTAGAGCAGGGCTGCTATTTAAAATAATCTATTGCCATTAGTCCTGACTCCGAAAGATCGTTCAGGAACTTGCTGGCTTGATTAACAGCAGTTGGAGTTTGTTCAAGCATGGACGTTGTTTCATTATATAGTACAATACAACCTTTACTCTGTATAGCGTCATTCAAGCAAACTGTATTGCAAAATGCACCGCTGAATTACATTTGAAATGCTCCATTGAATGAAGTACAATTGCAGAGATAAATGGGGAGAAAAATTGTAAGAATGGGACAAATGTTTTCAGCTGAGGTCTGAGATTTAGAGCCTGTTAGTACATTTGCTTTGGTTGCATTAGTGTTATATACCCTAACTAAAACCATTAGAAATATTTGCCCTGCACTTTTTTTAACATCACCAGGAGTGTTTGTTTTTGAAAAAAATCCAGAAACCTCAGTTTGATGTTTACTGGTAAACACCGCAGTGTTGTGCTCTGTAGAAAAACACTGAAAGGAATGTCGTATTTCCCTTAAAAAGTACACGTATGTTATTTGTGCATCTGAGGTAAAAAGGAAACTAACTATTTAAATATGATGTTTAAATGGTACTTATTGAAAAAGCAGATAGGAGGCGAGCAAATAAACCTACCTGTGATTTGTGGTTCAGCTTAATAAAGTAATGCTTCTGTTAAAAAATGAAATGCGGCTTGTTAGTTTGCAGAGCTGTTATCAGGAGATGGCCTGGGGCTGATGCAGGGTAGGCTGCTGGTTCCCTGGGGCAAAGTGAGCTGACCCACAGCCTTTGAGTCCCGCAGGGGTTGTGGATTCTGACTCAGGAGGAGGTGCAGGAAGAAGGGCTGGCTGCAGCTCTGCCCAGAAAATGGTGGGCGAGAGACAAAAGTGTGTGTGCTCAGCAAACCTCTTCTTTTATGTAAATTGAAAATGAGGGAATGCTGTGGGATCAGGGTAGCTCGGTACAGTGCAACCTGCCATTGCTTGGACACTGCTGGAAGTCCTGCTGAGGTCTGAAATGACCCACGGAAGTGTTACTGTGTAGGAGCTACTTGGCCTGAGGAAGGTGGATTAATGGTCTCCAGCCAGGCTGCAGTGGAAAGTTGTCATAGGAACTGGCTTGCTGTTTGGCAGGGCCATGCCTTGTCTTCAGTCCGTTAAAAGCACACCTCTGTAACTAATCACCTCGGGATAAGAAGGGCCGGTGTGCTGCCCAGCACAGAGCCATGGAGGGGACAGGCACGTGGGCTCTACCCCGAGGGAAGCTGAGGACAGCCCAAGTGGTGCACCTTGGGACGAGTTCACAGAGCCTGCTCTGCGCCGTGTCCTTGCCTCGGGGTGGCTTGCCAACGTGGGTGTCCTGATAGAAAACAGCTGTGGGTTTTTTAGCAGCGAGAATAATGGGATGGGAAACTGAACAGAATGTGCCCGGAGTGGAAGTCTTGTCTCACTGCTCAGGATGTTACTATGTCAGCGCGTGGGAATTCTTTGCTTATTGTCTGTACTCCATCTAGTTTTTAAACTTCATTTCTTATGTCAGCAACACACACATTTGAAATGGCTGCAGTCTAAGTCTCTAAAAGCTGGCTGTTCTGTGTTTAAGCACATCTTCACGTATTTGCAAAGTGTGCATTCATATAAATACTTCTTATTCTAAAACATCTGTTTCACACTTCTAAAGAAATTACTATTATGTGTCATGTTATGATGCTTGTAGCAATGATCTGTATTTTGCTTTTTAATCACTATGAGTCGTTTACTGGAATGGTTCCTAAAACCTTGGACTGTGTACTCTGCATGGAGAGTGTGTATAACATGACTCTGCTTAACACAACCACAGAGACAATCCAGTGTGCACGATAAATAGAACTTAATGTACAGTAAATAGACCTTAAGCAACATCTGGAAAATATTGCGTAGGTATTTCAGGTAGCCACTGTGAGCAATTGCTAATCCAAACCTGGCTACGTGAGGGTAGTTACTAAGTCTTATGAATGTCTTTGCAGGGCTAAAAAGGTGCTTGGGAGACCTTGGCATGCAAACCCTTGATGGGGGAGATGCTTTCTTTTGTGTGATGGTGCAGGATCAAGAAGGGAGCCTGAGTAATTCAGCCTAAAAACCCCCATCTGTCAAATCTGACAACTGCCCATACGTCTAGCAGTGTGTGCACCTTACGGTAAGGCCAGGAGCCCATCTGCTCACACTTCCTGGACACTTGGGTCCCCACGTGTGCGAGCACTGGATGGCTGCATGCCAGCCCTCGCGGTCCTGTCGCTTTTTCAAGTCTGGTGCAGAATGGCAGAGGCTAAACTTGTTGCTTGCGGTGACCCTTGCTTATCATTCTCAGGGCATGAATACCAGCTGCGGGCTTTACCAGCACAGTCAGCCCTTTTCCGGTAGTTTCATCAGCAAGGGGGTTGTCTGAGCCAGGGAAGTTGGAAACCCCACTGAGCTTGTTTCTATGCTTTCTGTTAATGTGCAAGTAAAGAAGGCAGGCGGGTTCTTATCCTGTGCCTCTTACCAGCGGAAACTGGTTTAAATTCTGCAAAGGTGTGAGGCACATTACATGCAGAGAGCAGGAATTGCAGTAATGAAATACCTGTAGTGGTGATGCTGGGACGTGAGTGGTCTGTTCATTTCTCTTTTGAAAATAAAGGATGCACCACTTCTGTAGAGCAATAGAAGAAGAAAGGGAGACCCAGTCAGATGCCAATCTTTAGAGATTGGAAGGTGGCATCAAAGTGAAGTAAGTTGGAAACAGATGTGTGGGGACAGTGTACCCTAATGCTGCTTGTGTTGTACTTCAGCTGTAATTGAGCCATTTCAGTGTCCAAAACTACCACTCCCTCTCATCTTAGCACTTGCAATTTGTTTAAAAACAAAGGTTCCTTCAACAAAGGTTGAGGTCATTATGCAGTCTAAACTTAGCTTAATTTAGTTACAGACTGTTCACAACTCCCAGCTGTGGTCCAGATATTTTCAAACAAAGGCCTACTATTTCACACATATGCTTACTACTAGATTATCATTTAACTTACTTGGCACATTTGGTTCAACGGAAGGGGGAAGAGAGGCTTCCTGTGTGCGTTTCTATGAGAGGCTCTGAAGTAGAGTGGTTTTCCACTGTTTACTTAAGAACAGCCCTTTGGATTAACTGGCTTTGACCCAGGCCTTGTACTTCTCCATGTTAACATTGGCATAATACATAAAACACTTGAGATTATTGCTGGATTTTTCAGGAAGCAAATTCTCGCTGAACCCTCTGTGAAGGTGCATTTCCAAAATATCTCTTTTCAGCCGGGATGGTCGGGCTTTGGCAGCTGTGCGAGGCAGCTCTGGACTGTGGGACCTACTGAGTGAGATGCCCCTTCCTTGGGTGAGCTGCTGCCTTTCCCCAGGCAGCAGCAGATGCCTGCACTGCTGCAGTAGCAACAGCTGCATCCCTGCTTTGTGCGTCCGGTTCAGGAGGAAGTGGGTTGCTGGTGAGGTAGGGTTTGCAGCTTAAATTGGTACTCCTCATCTCTTTTACAGAACAGTAGTAAGGCGTGGTAATCAACTCACATGTTACTGCTTGGACCGAGCTCTTCTTGGCCTTTCTGTCAAATGTAGCACATCTGGCCACAGCATATAACAAGATAAGCTTTCTATTCAGCTTCTAAAGTAACCTACAACAGAAGGTAAACTTCAAAGAGAGAAGACTGATGGCTTAGTATAAAGTATGCCAAAATCCCAAGACCAGCTGAATTCAGCTGCTGTTTGGGTTGGTTCAGCTGGTGATGAGTTGCGTATAGACATGAACAGCAGTAATTAAGAACGTGGGGTCAGAGAAGAGCATGTGAATGTTCTGCCCTCAGAAACCCAAAGAAGCGCTGAGTGAGATGTATGCCACTGCTCTGTAAACATGACACAGCAATCGCCAGTGGTAGCATTAAAGGGTAAGTGCTAGTGAACTGCAGGTAATTTTGGAAGTTGCTAAGTGCAACCAGTTGCAGTTAAAAGCAAATAATCTTTCCGGTTGCTGGTGTTCTTAGTTTTTTCCATCTGAGATAGGTTTTTTTCCTTTTTTTTTTTTTTTCTCTCCTAAGGAGGAGCTGCATGTGTTTGATGTTTGCAGCTCACTCATTCGGATATTACAAAGCAATTCAGTCTCAAGACTGTGCAAAGATGTGTTTTTTGAAGTCACAGTAAATGACTGCAAGGATTTGTCCTGAGCGGTATGGTTAAATCATGTGCTTTCTGACATGTTACTGTGTTCACTGAGCGTCTTTAAGTACAGATGCCCTGTAGTATTTGCATAGTTGTTTCTTTTTCATTGCTTGTTCATTTCAACTCGTTACATGTTATACTGTATATGTGCTGCTAGGTTGGGATGAGTTCATTCCCTGAAGAAAACCAATTAGTTGAACATAAATTTCAGGTGCCCTGAGCATCTGTCAGCTTGAAGCTGACCCTGGAAACTGCCCTTCCAGCTCAGTTCCTGTAGCTTTGCCATCATTGTAATCCAAGTGGCTGAGTGGTGTTGGAAAGAGGAATTGAAGATAGAAGCGAGCCAGGCTGGTAAATCATCTGTTCGTTCTGCTGTCTGGAAACTGAGGCAGGAGTCAGATTTCAGTTTCCACTTCACGCTGCAAGCATCTGTCAGTTGGTGCACTAGTGGTGTTTAAGGGTACCAGGAAAGTACCTGCTCTGTGCCTTTGAGTGTTTAGGGCTGGATTCTGCCTTTGCACATTTCCTTTGTTTTAAAAAAAAGAAAAAAAAGAAAAAGAAAAAAAAGAAATCGTTGCTGAAAGCCAAACACAAACACACTTGTGGTCTAACCTTTCCTATTTTCCTTTGCCTTGGCAATAGATTAGGCAGGTTCTTAACCTCTTCTGTTACGTGTATTGTAACTTCTCTTGCAATATTGCACTGACAGTTTGATGAACCAAGGCTAAGAAATCTGCTAGCTGTGCTTGAGCAATCATGAGGGAAGGGATGATAAAACTCGACAAAGTTTTACTCATCTGCCGCTCATTTTTCTTCACAGCCTTGTAGCAGGTAGATATTAAGAAAGTAATAAAAAACACTTGCAGTGTTTGTAAATGTATGTGTTCTGGTGTTGAGAACAAATAATTGGTGAGGGTAGGGCATGCAGAGAGCTGTCTTCCCAAAGCCCATTGTTGTGGGTCTTTGAGTCTCCACTAGCGAGTTACTTCTTGTTCCCCAAAGAGAGAAGTCACGGCCCAAGGGAAGGTTCAGTGTTGGTAACTGTCCACTCTGATTTTGGGGTAACGAGGACCTGCTGACAGCGCTGCTTTAGTTCTTTTTTAATGTTCTCTCACCCTTCAGGCTGGAACGTTTCTTCCAGGTCACAGCTGCAGGAGTGGATTTGTTGCTTCATCCGTGTCCTCTCTGAGCGCAGTCTGTGTTGGGACAAATACAGGGAGAACATTGTGTGTGCCCTCCTCAGCTCCTGCCAGGGAACAATCTCCTGCGTCAGCAGGATTGATTTGATGTATTAAAGACTAGTGAACTGAAGTGTCCATGGAAGTCTGGTTTTGTTTTCCCCAAATGAATGTAGTGTTCTGTGTTGTGCTTGGGCAGGGTTGCAAAAAGTTTGTGAAGAAAAGGAAGAAGTTGATACTGTTAGAGAACAGCTTAATGTAGGCCTTTGGTATCGGTCGATAAAGCTGAGGCAGTTAGGTTATCAAAGGGAAGCCAGAGACTGAGCAAAAGCTCAGTCATCAGAGGTGTTGGGTTACTTTGCTGATGAACTGCATTACATAGGTTGCATAAGAAGTGCTGTGTGAATTAGCAGACTTTTGGAAGAGCATGAGAAAACTGCGGAGAAAGGTGTTCATAAAATTGATTTACTCACAGAGTTTCTTGAAGTGATGCCTCAGTACTACATATCTGTCAAGATTAAATGAGATTTGGGGGCTGATAACATGTAGGTGGGGACACTATTGTGCCCTAAGGATAGGTTTGTAATTTCATTTGCAATCAGACAGACTATAATTACTACATTTGCCTCTGATTAAAAAAACAGGTCAAAAAAGGAACAAGTTGTGCTCTCTGTACGCAGAGGAGAACTGCACACTGCTAAGAGCACTTTGAAACGCCTCCAGACTTCACGCTACCTGCCTTGCGACTGCTCTGTCTGTTATTGATAGGTAAGATCTCAAAAGGAGAGACCAAATCTATATGTAAGTGGGATGCAGGGGATGGTGCTGGAAAACAGAACTGGTAGCAGTGGGGAAAAAAAGAGTACTAACTGATTTTGACAGGGCAACTCTTGAGATTACCAAGTCATCTTAGCTGTTGATCTCAGCATTTATTTTCAGTAACTTTATGAAAGAAAGTTGAAGCACGCCAGCTTCTTTGCTGAGCAGCACGTCCCCGGGCTGGTGCTGCATGCAATGCCCGTGGGACTGGTGCGGAGCAGCCAGCTGGCTCACTGCACCTGGGCTGGGCAGGGACAGCTTCCAGCCCGCAGAGATGGGAACACTCTCCAGCCTGCAGAGATGGTTCAGCTGCTGATTCTGCTGTTGCATCTGCTTTTGCAGCTTGTAAACATGTACAGACGGCCCATCCGGTGTGGAAGAGAGTTCAAGTGTCTTTTAAAAATCATCCTTATTTTCCCTTCCACTTTGAAAGATTAGAGAAGAAGTCAGAATAAGCTTTCAGGATCTTTGCTTTTTCTGTAAAATGCTAATGAAGCAGGAACCACGCTCTTCAAAGGCAAGAGGTGTCTTGTTTTTCTCATACCAGTAAGCGCTGTCAGTAAGGGAAGCCAATAAAAATGTTGTTTCCCTCACCTTTCGTGTTTAGAAGATAAAGAGGGCTTTTGGCTGTTTGCGTTATCCAAGCTGACCCAGTTGCATGCTTTCAGAATGACTGTGTGCCTGATCTGAGCCGTGCTACTCAAATACTTTGTCGGTTACCACCACGCTGCTGGAAGGGCTCGTTAAGGCTGTACTTGCTTCCTGAGACACAGCAGAATCGAATGAAAAGCATCATTGTCTTGAAATACCGTGATCTGCCGCCAAAGGAGTTGCTGTTGTATAATCCCTATTAGCAGGTTGGAGTGGCGGTTATTCCTTGGTCTGAAATTGGTATGTGGAGTGATGGCTTCCAGTTTTCTCACTGGGGACGGCACGTCTCGTCTTGCTCACTCTTTTTGCGAGTCACAAACTTGTAGGGTTGAGCCATCGTGATCTGGTAGCAGCTTCTTACACAAGTTTGAACACCAAGGGTGTTTTGTAGAGGTAGTGCTTGCTAAGAAAACAGATTGTTAATAAATAAAAAGATCACTGTACACACAGTGTTTCAGATTGTTCTGAAGCAAAGCAGTAGAGATAGAATAGAAAAGCTTATTTTGGCTTTGCTTTTTGATTTGCGGAATTCAGCATGTTCGTTTCTGTGCTGACATTTCTGCCTTTTGTGCTATTTGTGTTAACCTACAGCTCAGCTAGCACTCTGTTATGCTTCATCTTTGTAGCAATAAAATTAGGACTGCAGATATCAAATACTGAATCCCCATTATAGTGGGCATCTGCATCAAAGCTTACCTCTCAGTTTTAAGCTAAAACATACGCATGGGAATTTCTAAATATTTCCTTTAGGGTAGACTTTATCACAGCAGAGAGATCAAATTCACCTCTGGATTTCAACCTTTTAAGACCTTGAACAAGTAGAGCAATTGCTTACAGGAAAAACAGCACGAGCAAAGTATTTGAACTATCTTCTGGGTTTCTTACAGGAATGTAACAGCTGGAAACAAGCAGCAGTGAGTACATGATGTTATTAGCCAGGTCCGTGCTTGCTGTTGGCAGGTGGTCAATTGGACAACAGCTTGGGAACCTCTGCAGCAGAGGCTGCTGCAGGCTGCTGGGCTCTTTTCCTGCAGAAGGCCTCTTAAGGAAACAAGTGGCCCAAGAAAAGCCTTTGTTTGTCCATTCACCTTCTCTCCAGGTGAAACCTTGGAGGTTTCTCCTCAAGATCGCTGGTGTCCCAGCTTCTTATTCCACTCCAGTCTTTCTCTCATAGCTTTATTCCTTCTTCAGTGTAATCACAGTCTAATATATTGCTCTTAATGGGGACAGGTGACTGAAAATGGTCTTCCAGCAGTGTTTGTCACACTGACAGATAGGCATGTGGAGTCCTGCTTGGTGGCCTTTTGTCTGCAAGGATTGGATTTGATCTGCAGTCCCAACATTTCTTTGAGAGTTTGTGTCAGTTTTTTGTTCTCCATGGCATGGTTCTTGCTCTTCTGGATCAAGTCTCACATTCCTTAAGCATACTCTGCCTTCTTTTTTTCTGGTGGTGGGACAATACTGGCCACACTGGGCTTAGAGAGAGTTAGAGCTGGCACTACCTCTGGCAAATTGCTGGTGTAACGAGCAGCATGTTGGAAGTAACTTGACAAAAACGGCAGCTCTGCAGGAGATACTGAGAAGCACGAGCTGTGTGGAAGCTGGAAAATGTTCTTATTAGCTTACTAGAGAATTTGTGGTACCCATTTTAAGGTAGTAAACTCAATTGCAGATGATTCAGGTGAATAGATGGTCTCTTGATAGTCAGAGAAGGTCAGATTTGAGGTTTGCTCCTCAGAAAGCACTGTGGATTTCAGAGTATTTTTCCAAACTCCTTTCTTATCAACCCTGAAATTGGTGATAATTAAGTCCTATTTAAAATAATGAAAATATTTTAAATGACTCTTGCTCTTTGAAGTTCCTGAATGAGCAGAACTCCTTGGGTAGAAATGGAAAAAAAAACCCTAAAAAACCTCCCAATTTATCTGTTCTACGTTTTTTACTGCTTCTAATACATTCTTGCTTACGGGATTATTGCTGGGGCTCTAAGCATGGTACAGGCACTCTGTGGATATGGTTGTCACTAGAAATAGTCTGATAAAAATACTCATGTAAAATAAAACAGAGGTTTGTTAAATATATTGTATTTTATTGTTACATAGCCATTAGTTTAAGGTGTAGATTCACAATAAAATTCAGCCTGGAATTAAATGAAATCCTATCACAAGCCACACAAGCAGCATTCTGCCTTTTTATACCTTTCCCATCCAGAAATAACCCATGAAATATTGTCATCTATCAGTCAGAATGTACTCAGATAAGTGTACAGCTGGAAATGCTTTTCCAGATTCTCTAAAAGCTTTCTTTTGGAAATGCAGCATCATTGAAGTCAGTTCTGTGTTAGAGCACAGGGCAAGCAGATGTCCTTCAGAGGGAAAACTTGGAGCTGGGATTTGAAAGGGAAAGCTGGGGATGGGAGGATCAGTGCAATCCACAGAGCAAGGGCTGTGTTATGAATCTAATGGGATATAATAGGTTTTTGAATAAACTGCAAGTGAATGCATCTATATTTATTATTAATAGGTACTTAACGGCAGATCTCTACTTCTTTAGTACCCTGTCATGCCCATACAGTTACCATTCTGAAAGCCTACTTCAAGTACGGTTAAACTTGAGTAAACTTCGAAGTTTCTTTTGGAAGTAATTTTGAACTAGAATAGGAAGAGCCTATCTTGTCCTTTCCTGCCATCATGAGCCTGAAGCTACAATGTCAAAGATGCAGATACGTGTTCCATTCTTCAAATGAATAACTTAACTTTAGACACAAAGAGAAAAATAAAAAGTGTATTTTCTGGTTTATATCGCTTACAAACATCACTACTTAGAGACAGGAACATTACAATACATACTGGGGAGTCCTCCCATATCTCCACCCATTTCTCTGTATTGTTCTTCCTAAGCAGAGTGTGAGTAGACATTTCAGTGTTGGGCTCACATGAATAGTTCCCCTGGGTTTCAGAAATGCCATCCACTGGATTTTTTTTCTCCTTAGTTGGCATTTTTGTTTCTAGAAATTCTTTGTTACTTTGCCTCCTGGCAGCCTTGAGGTGTGTCAGAAGTTTGCTACAACACAGGATGATAGAATGGTTGGATTGGAAGGGACCTCGAGTATCATCTACTTCCAACCCACTGTCACAAGCAGGGTTGCCAGCCACTGCATCAGGCACCGGATCAGGGCCCCATCTAGTCTCACATTGAACACCTCCAGGGCTTCTGTGTGTTTGTGACACCCTGAGCTGGAGCTTGTGGAAAGTTTGAGGGAAACCTGAGGATTGTTCCCTTCCCTGTGCTGTTCTATGCCCTGTTGTCTGTTGCTGAAAAAATGGGGACAGCACCTTTGGCTGTCCTTAAATGTGTTTACAGTGGAAGAGAGTTTGCAGAGAGCTCTGGGATGGCAGGCATGAGGTCCTGCCCTCATGGTGAAGCAGGAGATATCACTTAGAAGGATTACAGAGTCCAGGCCACTTCCCGTAGGCTCTCCATCCCAAGGTATCAGATGCTTCAGAGAACCAGGGGGTATGGTGCTAACCTGAGTGGGCTTCACCTCCTCTGATGTTAGTTGCCCAAAGCGTCTGGCCTAAGCTTGACATAGATGCAAGTTACTTCTGTGCGCAGTTGAGGGAGAAGGATGCTCCTGGCAAGCAAGCCACTCATTCTGAACCACAGTGACACAGACAGACTGCTCAGCAAGTGCTTTTCCCTTCTCATTCCCAATTTGTGAGGCCATGCTATGACCTGGGCCTGGAGTTCGAAATGTGCTTTGACCGAACCAACCCCAATCCTTCTCCCTTTCCTTTTCCCCTTTCTCAGGACCATTAACTCCCTCCTTGCTGAGATCCCCGGGCATCTCATAGGATGGAGCAGCCTTGCAGCCAGGGGTCAGGAAGCTCTGGTAGGCTTGACAAGGCACCAGGAGCTCTGTGTATCACTGCCTCGGGCCAGACACAAAGCCTTTATGTACCAAACCTTAGCTGTGATCATTGATGTCCCTGTTCACTTTGCCCACGTGCAGGTATGCGTGTGGGTTGTGCTGACAAGATACCAAGGATTCCTAAAGCAGCATGTGTGAGAAAAGGACAGATGTAGTGCGTTGCAAATTGGTGCCTTGGGATTGGTTTGCTGTGGATTTGTTTTCTGCTCCATAAGCTCTTGGACGGGATCCTGGAAAGAGTGGACTCGTCACTGCTATTTTGTTTATCCCTGCATTTTGGTGTGTATGCCTCTGATTTGGCATTGCATCATCCAAATGTTGAAAACAAACTCAGAAAAAATACAAGCGGTGCATTTAACCCAAACACATCAGGTGTAATCAGGTGCAGAAATTTCTAACTATGGGCCAAAAAAGATGAAGAAATTAACTCACAAAACTCCTTGAAGGGGAGTGCCTCTATGCATGTTATTTAACCTGTAGGAGCGTCTGGAAGAAATACACTATCCGTGATTCTTAAAATCAGCTGAGGCTTAACGAAAGAAGCAAATTAATTTCTTACAAAAAACGTGTTAAAAATCTCATGTTCTTGTGGACAAAAGCATGTGTTATGGATAGTAGCTCTGGGCCAAAGCTTTGACATGGAGTTTTAAAATACTTTTTCAAAATGAACCCTGTACCCTAAACGCTATCAGATGTTTAATTAAGACTGCACCAGCAAGGAGCATGTTTGCAATAAATTATAGGGAGGTGTTCTAACATGCTTCATCTATGTAAAGATTTCTGTTTTTATGTGAAGCTATTTACAGATTATTGATTTCAAAAATAGATCTGTAACTAAAGAAAGATGCATCGTATTTCAGTTACTTGGAGTTGAGGATCTTGCCTGGCTGGCTGACTGCTCCCTTAGATGTTTATTCCTGTGGCTTACGAGTGTATGGAGTGATTCACCCCTTCTTATTTTTCTCCCTATATTTGGCACCGCTGTGAAGAGGAATATTTGTATTCAGGGATCAGGTCCCACGTCTCTTCCTTGTAGCTCAGGTAGTCTGATTTTGGTACCTTGGAGCACTGGAACAATTTCATTCAAATCAGTAAGACTTCTTGTGTGAGTGGAGTTTCTAGGTGGGGAGGAGGCATCACAATATAGTTTGTAAGTGACTAGTGTTTTGTATCAGAGCAGTAAAGCTACCATCAGAGCGCCATTGCAGCCTGCTAAACTGTAAGAGTGCCTTTGAGTTTATGTAATACAAAACTTCAGCAATATTTTTTTTTTATTTTATGCTATGTGAACATTAAAACAGCTATTTTAATAAATAAATCAGCAATGCCTGAAGGCAGAAGTAATGTCTTTTGCTAGAGCAACTGATAGACTTTGAAAATTTAGACAAGCTTGTATGCCCAAGAGCTTGTCTATTTTTTCCAGCCATACCAGTTGGTCTAATAAAAGATATTGCCTCTGTCTACAGACCTTGTCCTCCCTTTGAACTCTATTCATCACAGCTACAGAAAAATAATGGCTGGAACATTAAAATAATCCATGTCTTTCTTGCTTAACTGTGGAAACTCAGATTTTTGTGGCTTCCTCAAGGCTTGGATTTTTGAATCCTAACACTCAGTATGATTCCGTCTGATCTCCCCTGTGTAGAAGAGGGCTTCACATGGGGGCTCAGCCTGCTTCACCGACTCCTCATTTTAGAAGGGACACTGACAGAGGTAACCTGCTAATGGTCTTCTACCATCTGGGCTTTAGGATTCTTTGTGGGATGCTGTTAGGGAACTATCAGATTTCTGGCATGGATGGCCGTTGGGTACAGTCCTGTCCTAGTACCTGTGTCAGCATCTCTGTTTAATGTGGTGTGATAGTGATGGGAAGCAGATGAAGTGGGAAGCAGCTAGCATAATGGAAAGGCTCTGATTTTGGCCACGGGTGTAAGTCTTCACATCTTGGTGGGCAGTTTGCATTCAGCTGGCAGACCAAGATCTCACAACCAACCATGCAACAGTTTTGTAGAGCTATTTGACTTTCCTTTTAGAGGCCTTGAACATGTATATCTTTTAGATCTGAATCCATAGCTCAAGGTTAGTAGCTTTACAATAGCTCCAGGTAAGACCGCAGTGGTGGTGATATAAACCATCTCAAAATGCTTATGGGGTAGCCTGTTTTCCACCTTTTGAAGACAAGCTTTCTGTAGCTTTCAGTCTTGGGGTCCCACAAGATCCTGAGGCCTGTCGTTGTGTGTGGGCCTTGCGCTCCCTAAGCCCTCTCCTCCAGCAGGGCTGCTGCAGAAAGCCCCTGGCAGGCAGTGCTGTGGGCACAGCGCCCCGCTTTGAAGAGAAACAGGTTGATGCTCACAGGCTGTTCATTCCCTTACTGCCTTTGGGCACTGCTTAAATTGCTGGTAATTGCTCATAAGCCCTTAGTGGCCTGGGCTGGGGCTATTTTAGAATAATGTGTCTCCCTGCATGCCCTGTTGTGGAACCTGTGGTTGGCTGACGTGACCGCGTCCCTCTGGCTGTGCTGACCTCCTCCCTGGGGGTGCTGTGGGGAATTGGTGGCAGGCAGCTCTCAGAGCAGGAATGCATCCCTGTGGCTGCCTGCCAGGGCCTAAATTTGGTGACCTTTAGGATGTGGCATCAGATGCATTTGTAAATGTTGCTTATAGTAACTGAGAGACAGGCAGGGAATGCTGGGGGAGGGAGGAACGTATTCTTTCCAGCCAAGCTATTTGCCTCCTGTTTGATTTTTATGACCAACAAATAGTAGGTGAATGCACTAACAGATGCTGTGATGATCACAGCTGTTGGTCTTTAATCAAAATTAAAACTAAGAAGCGATACAGATTGCCTCTAGGAGAGCAAGCACACCCGTGACCGCCAAAAGCATGGTGACTTCCAGTTGTAACGTGGATGCACGCTGTACTCTCTGCTTTGCTGAAATTGTGTTTTCCTTCTGTAGAACAAGGGCAGGCTTCTTCTGTAAGTGTCTAGAGATGGTTACGGTGTCATTACCCATCTCGCTTGTGGGTGGTTGTGTTTCTTTTAAGGAAGAGAAAACAAGGCAAGCCCTGCGGTCTGGCAGCTGCATGATTACACAGAGCTGCAGTTTTGTGTTGTGCCTCATTTGATGTCCCTGTGGGACATGTCTTCTACAAGTGTGTGAATAACACAGGGGGGAGTGTACCCCTCTTGCCTCACTGCACGGCCTTCCTGAAGCTTTCTGCAGGTTTAGTTTTGACAACCACTTCTTGTGAAGGGTTGCGGGTGTTTGTGAGTATCAGCATGGGTAGCAGTACAGTTTTGAGTGGGTTTTCGCTTTGCCCTAATGGGGCTGACTTGCAGAGGACAAAAGATAATCTTTATACTTCCCTTCAATTTCTTCTGCTAAGTTGGCATCAGTCGGAAGTACTGTCTTTGACCAGAGGTCAAATGAGAAACAAAGCCAGAGAAAAGGCTCCGTATTTTAACTGTGGTAAATGTGACAAGGTTGGTCCTGCTGGAGTTCGTAGGGTTTACTTTGCCTGATTTATCTCACGTGTAAAGAGTAACTTTTCCAACAGTTAAAGCATATGCATATTTGTAACTCTAAGATTTAAAAAGGAAAAAAAAAAGTGACTTTTCATCAATGAAGACAAGGTCTTTGTTTCTAAATGCATTTTCACCACAGTGGGTAGGAATATCTTAAAAGTTTCAGCCATATGGAAGAGCCCTCCCTACTCTTGGCTCCCCGTCTCATCTGACATCTCAGGAAGGCAAAGTACCGCTGGGTACTTCGCAAGACTTCCTGAGGAACATTGCATCTCTTAGCATCAGGAAACAGACAACTTGTTGGTGAAACAGATCTCGAATTTAAGAAAGATTTTCTTTTCTGGCTCTTTCAGAAATAAAGAAGCATTTAAAGATGACAACCTCATGGAGTGACCGACTCCAGAATGCTGCAGATCTCCCTGCAAACATGGATGGGCATGCTCTGAAAAAGTACCGCCGGGAAGCCTATCACCGGTAAGTCCTTCCTGGAACTCCATAGCTGAAGTGCTGAGAGAGAGGGAAATAAACTGAACACAATCCTCACCTTTCTTGTTTCCTACAAGCTGTTACAAACTGAAAGGTTATTCCCGCCTCCCATCCAAAAGTGTTAGTAGAAGATGTTTTAGGATATAACGCAGTATTTGCCTGCAGGAATGTACAAACAGTAGAGGTGAGATACATGTGCTAGAGCAAGTGAAAGTGTGCTTTCTGAATGCAGCTGAAAGATTAATTCCAGGTTAAATTTTGGGATAGAAGCTTTGGAGTCAAGAAATACTAAGTGACAGAAATGTTGTAGTAATTATTGTGCTGCAGAAGGAAAGAGCATAAGCATAGACACTGGAATGCACAAATAAAAACAATGAAGAATCAAATAGGGCAGCAGTTGAGTATTTGAGAATTGTATCTCCACATATTGGCCTCCTGGCTTCCTTGTCTGTGGTGGGTGCCTAAAACTGTCTTTGCTGTAAAAAAACAAAAACAAACAAACAAAAAAAACCCAAAGAAAACAATCTAAATAAACAAGATTACGGAATAAAATAAACGTTGTTGCTCTCATTTTATCACTTAGGAATCAAAGTACAGAGACTAGATTGTTTTCACAAGATTGCATTGGATGTTTGGTTGAGCCAAGAGTTCAGCCCACAGCTCCCAAGGTCCAAGGCCTCGGGCATAAGATGGATGCAGTCTGTATCCTCATCAGATGTCTGGACTGTTACAGCATTAAAAACAGCAGTATCTAGTAATTGTCAGTATTCTGACTGTGGGAGGTGTACCTTCAAATTTTAGCTTGTTTAATTTGAGAAGTCCTGCAGTATGATAATCAGAGTATGTTCAGCAGGAGATGGGGAGATGGAAATCTGATACAGAAATAGAAAAAGATGTCAAGTTTCCCAACCTCATGCTTAAATGCCGTGTTGCGTTTGTGATTCATACATGGTGGTATTTCTGAGGAAATGCTTAAGAAGCGTTAGATATCTTTGAATCTCCAAGTGGAATCTAATTAGAGAAAAATGCCTTAATGTGATATGATAGGCCAGATTGTGCAAGTTGCAATGTAAAAGGCTGAGTAATGGATCCTGTGATGCCTTTCTGAAGCTTTCCAATTTCCACTGAAGGATGTTTGGGTATGTGTCTTAAATGTTGACATTATTTGACTCTCTTTTGTGTCAGCTGGCTTGTCAAGATATGAAGAGTCCTAATGTAACTATGTATAGCATGTAAAGAGATATGGGTTTTATACTGTTCCCTTGCAAAAATTGTAACCTTGAAGTCATTGACAAGTTTGTCTTTGAGTCATAATTTTACCTAGGACTTTAGTTGTGTTACTTCTGACTTAGACTGATGTAAATGAAATCAGAGTAAGGCCTGCTTATTTATTTCCTAAATGTTAGCTCAACATTTACTATAGTTAGGTGCTGACAGGTTGCTAAATGTAGTACAAGATCTGAGGGACGCAGTACTTGTCCTCAAGAGCTCACACATTTAAGTACTCTTCATGTTAACCCTTACTCGTGCAAAAAATCTGTACTTCCAGAATCAATTTCCCCATGGTAAATGAGAATGCACTCATATGAAGGAGGGTTTCTCAAAGGAGCTGGGATCAGGTAGTCTGAAATCGGTGTCTTTCACAGTTTAAATATCCTGTTATAGAACCTAGAAATGTGTTCAAAACTTGTTGAGCAGAAATGTTGCTAACTCTTCAGGTTTTCGTGGAAAGCACGGCATTTGAAATACATTAAGGGGAGGCACATTTTCTTTTTGAAATTACTATCCTCTTTAGAGAGGGAGGGAACATGAGAGAGAATGAGAGAACTCGGTGCCAAGACTGTAGTATAAATGTGTGCTATTAATGGCTTTGGTGTACCAGTTTCATGGGAGTTATTTTAATAATCCAGTATTGTAAGAATCCGAAACAACTTCATTCCAGAGGCAGTGTTGTCAGACTTCTATTTCTGGTAGTTTTTGTGATCTTGATACTAACAGATGTGTTGTTGCTTAAAAGATAAATGCAGGCTTTAAGTGACAGAGTGGGAGCAAAGTTATTTCTCCTTGTTGTTGTTGTTTTTTGTTTGTTTTTTTTAGTATTTCGTTAATTGTTCAGATGTAGGATATGTATGCTTGTCACAGCTATCTCTTTTAGGATGTGAAGCTGTTTGAGTAAGATCCCAGTTTGCTTTGACTGTTGGTTATTGCTTTATCACTCTCAATTTTATGAAAAAGAGAGGTAGAAAACAGAAGGTATTGAGATTCACATTTCTTTCTTTCATATACCACTAGTTACTTCGTTGAGCATTAGGAAGGACTAATGACTTAGAATCAAGAGTGTTTGAGTCCATCCTTTCTCTTCCAGTCTCTCTGAGTCTGTTTTTCTGTCTCTTTTTCTTCTTATCCTAGCAGCTAAAAAAAAAAATCCTTGAGGATGCAAATCCAAAGAGATTTAGGAGTGCAATAAAAATAACAAATTTAAGACTATCATAAATATATATATTTACCTTTAAGCTTGTCCCAGTGATTTTATGGGCCCCATCTGGAGGGCTGGAAGGACTTGGCAGCAGTGCCAAAATCAGACATAAGCGTGGCTGTGGCTATGCTTACCTCCGTGCTGGAGGCCCGTTTGGGCTCACAGTCACTCAATGCGATTTTCGGATTGCTGCTACTAGTGCTTTTCTGAAGTGTGAAATGTAAAAAACGATGTTTCGCTGTTTGTTTATTTTGTGCTTAATTAGTTATCAGTGGAGATACTTAAATCAATTGATTTCACTGTCTGGTTCTCATGAAGTAGAGCAGATTCGGTATGCTCGAATTGCAAATGTTGAAACAACAATAAGTGAGGGGAAAAGTTTCCAATCCAAGCAGTATAATGTACCTTTAAGATGCTCTCATGGGCTTTAAACTTACAGAAAACTTTCTCAAAAATGAGCTTTGAAGTTACTATTCTAGTACTCATATTTTACTGTGATTTTTCTTTCTGGGAGTCTGTTTTTTCAGGTGCTTCACTTCTTAGTGTGTCTTATTGATGGATGGATCCTCAGCATGTAACGCTGTTGGCAGAAATCCCGTTTGAGACTGGTTTAACTGGTGTAGTGCGTACTGACTCAGAGTGTAATGACTATATCGTAATCATGTCTGCATGCCATAAGCAAGAATGCTCAAAATCAATATTTATAGCTACTTTCCTCCCTGGGTTTTTGCTTGGTGTTTGAATCAATTTGTATAGCATCTTGAGAAATTAGAGTATTGAGGTTACTGAGGAAGCGAGCAGAGCTTGAGAATACGGAAGTGCATGCTATACTGTAGTGCTCAAGGGCCATATAAGCAACGTGGACGATTAAAAAATCTGTAGGGGAGGAAAAGGGGTGGTTTAATATCGTCAGAGTATTTCTGATCTCTTTAACTAAGACTATAAGTTGGGTAGTGTTGCTGTAAGGCACAAACCTAGTTATACAACATTGTTGGCGCCTGTTGGAGGTGAGGGCTAAAGATGAATTAATATACAAGCTAGATGTTATTCATTCTCTAGCAGAGGTCACTGGTAAGAGGATACTGCATCACTGCACTGTTAGCAACATGCATTTTAATTCAGAAATAAAATGGACGCATAGCTGCTAGGTGGTTTTTCCTTCGTGTGTGTGGTTGTGAGGCCACCTCCCTCATGCTGCGCTTATTGACTTTTCCGGGTAGAGGATAATCACCAGGTCATTTGTTCTGGAGGAGTACTGTCATTTAACGTGATTGTAATTAACCAAGAACTAGGTTGACTCTGAGCCACCAAATTGCCCTAGTGTCTATTTTTTAACTTGGAGTGAGCACTTCTAGGCACCCTCTGGATTACCTCGCATAGCTCTGTGGGGTTTAAATAGAAACCGCATCTAGTTAAAGCAAATAATGGAAAAAGTTGGTGTTCCATCCACTCTTGTTACTGACAGTTCCCAAGATCCAGGAAACAGGTATTTGCATTTACTTTTATTCTGTGGTTTTGGCTTCGCAGCAAGATTGGGATAGCCATTTATGTTAAACATGTGGGCTTTGGGATGCTTTTGCTATTTTGCACCAAAGTCATTTGAGGCTCCTCGTCCTGAACGTCGGGTTTCTGTCGTTGTAGTTTTGTTTTGTCACGGAGTTGTTTACTGGCTAGCTCAGGGGATGTGGCATCACAATTTCTAATCCTGATTCTGCTGCTGACTGATCACAGACCTTCAACTAAGTTGCTTCATAGCTACATGCTCCAGTTTGCTTTTAAAGCATCTTATGGTGTTAGTATGAGTTATGCAGTTTGAGCTGTTAATATACTTTGAAATCCTGTGTCAAAACCAATGGAATATACTTCAGGAACAACAAAGCAAAAGGATTACCAATCAATTCTATCCATTTCTAGATTTGAAGATGTATGTAAGATAAGTTTCAGCATGTTCAAATTTGTGAATGCTGGGTTATTCACTGATAATTTTGTTTCTTTGTTTTGTTTATTTGGTGGTTGCAAATAGCTGGAAATGTTTTATAGTCTAGGTTAAGAGATTGAAACTGTTTGTCTATTTGGTTAGCTGTATGTAAGGTCCCTTTGTAATGATCGCTTGGATAGGGTGGCAAACGAGAAAAAAACACTGTTATTAGTCTGAAAATGCTGTGTACCTCTTCTCTTCAGACACGTTCCAGTAGGCGATGGATGGAATTTCCAATGTAACTTCAAGTGGCGCAGTTCTGTAGGCACTGCTGGCTCCAGTCTGTCCTCATATGTCTTTGTGCAGCCTCTGTGGGCTCGTGCAGTGGCATGTGTAGAGCTGCAGGCAGCGTGTGCCTCTGTATTTATTTTGCTTTAGTGCTTTCAACATTGGAGAGAGGGGGGAGAGGGGGTGTTAAGGCGGCAGAATGGATGAGCTTATGAGAAAGCAGAGCACTTGCCAAATTAATAATAAAGAAATGACTTTGAAAATGTCCCGTGATCTGTAATAGTTTCATGGAGCAGACGGGTGTTATTTTGGGATGGAATCCATACATGAGCTTCTTGGCACTTTGCTGTTGCCTGGGAAAAAAATGCAAACAATGGAAATAGAAGTGGTGAAGGCTATCTGCTTCCCTCTGAATGCTGCTGGATTTTGGAGGGAAGCGCTCATGATCATGTTTCTGGATACAGCCTCATCAGATTTCTAAGTTCCAGCTGTAATCTGTTTTTTCAGTTCTGTGGCACTGAAATTATGCAAGGATGGTTGGTTAGTCTTGGAAAATTGGATTATGTTGGGAATCTTACTACAAGTTGCCATAGATCTTTGATGCCATTTTTTTTCTGTCTCCTCTCTGAAACTGTTTTGCCTGCCTAAGTAAATCTCAGGCAAACACTCACTCTTAATACAGTTACAAATATAGTGTTGTGTCTGAATGTTCCTCTTCTGTTGAAGAAGGAATAAAATGAAATTCTGAAAATCCAGCATAACTTAGGATCCTCCTGGAGGTATCTCACCCAATGCGGGTCGGGTGAAGTCATTGAAGGTTCATCTGAGCTCTCACTGCTGGTGGCGGAGTCACCTGCAGCCAGAGCTGTCTATCATATGCTGGGACCTCTCCTCTAAGCACACATCTGGGGACTAACCGGTAACAGAGAGCATCTGGTCATCCTATCAGTGGTGATATATTTTTTCATTATTATCCTTTTAAAAAGGCTTTGGGGAACTTGGATGTGGGAGGCTATCAAAAAGCTAGTCTATTTAGTTCCCTCATGTTTCTTTATAACTCTTCCTGCTTATTAAAACACAGAAGTTGTCCATAAAGTGAAGATGATTAAACAGAGTGCCTCAACCATGAGGAAGCAGGAATCTGAGTCCCCATGTCATGGCTGGCTCAAACCCAACCATCCGGCACAATCTTTTCTAAAAAAACGTAAATGTTAATCACACATAGCCAGCTCCCATTGCATTTGCTGTTCCACTCAGTACTGCTGCAAGTTTTGTTGCATTTATTTAATTTCTAGTGAAACATACTCTCCTTACAATTAACTTTATTTGCTGCAAAATATTTCTAGACGCGTTTTGAAAATCGTCATAAAGTGCTCTGTCCCAGAAATCTCTCCTGTGAGGAGTTAGGAGCCGTCTGCCAACGTTCCTCCATAGCTGCGTAATTCTGGCGCATTTTGTTTATTTTGTTGGTCACATTGCCACAATATTATACATGCAAATTGCACTCAGAGTACAGCGTGCTTCTGAGATTTTGCACAAACAAAATGAAAACGTTTCTCCCTCTCCGCCTGCGCTCCTCTCCTGTGTTACTTGTGAAGAGATGGGATTTAGGTTCCTACCTCAGAACTGATTGACAAGAACAGTAACAAAACCCTGATCAGTTCACTTGTAAAAATATGAAGGACTGTGAATTGCGGCGTTGAGGATATCAGGGCTCTGTGACTCCTGTTATGCGTGATCAGCAGTTCCTTCTTCCTTGCCATACAATGCATTTTTCTCTTGTTCAGCACAATTCTTAGAGCTTAAAAGGAAAATAAATACTGTCATCACTGAGCGCCTTCTGCTGTGGCCAAGCTGCAGGGTTTAATCTTTGAGGAAGAGCTCATTAGTAGGGAAATTAGCACAGAAGCAGCACCTGAAGTCTGTTTTTTTCTAAGGCTGTGGATCTGTTGTGGGCTTAGCCACCTGCTGCCAGCCTGGCCAGGGTTGCTGCACCAGGGATGCAGATCTCTGACACAGTTACAAGGATATTAGTTTTCATCTTATACTGACTCCTTCTGCAGACCTTTTATTAATATGCAGGGTTACAAGCTCTTGTCACTTCTTCCTGTACCTAAGCTACTGTGGTGACATTACATTTTTTGCACACCTGAGCAGTATTACTGAGATCAGCTGAGCCTACGCTCAGTCAGCTGTAAGCTTGGTGCTGGGCTGCATCTTCAGCTTCTGCCAAGCACCTCGCTCTTCCCAGAAACTGTCCTGATGATTTGATTGCAACTTTTTTCTTTAGTTTCTAGGATACTGCAGATATTTACTACTTTGAGTAAACCCTCCCGAATTAAGTTAAGCTGGCCAGCTTCTGGGAGTAAATTTTTGTAAGTATAGTAGAGCTGTAGAATCGTTTAAGTTGTAAGGGACATTCTAATGCCACCCTGTCCCATTCCCCTGCAGTAAACGGACAGCTACAGCTCCATCAGGTGCTCAGAGCCAGTCCAGCCTGACCTTGGATGTCTCCAGGGATGGGGCAGCCACCCCATCTCTGGGCAACCTGTGCCCGTGCCTCACCATTCTTACCATAAAGCACTTTTTCCTAATGTGCAGCCTAAATCTCCCCTCTATCTGCTTAGCCTTTTGTGCATAGAGGGGTCCCATTCATAGGCAATGTCCTCCTTTACTGGGATTTGGAACTGTGTTTCTGAGCACCTACAAAGGAATGGAACATCTGCCTGGGCCTGCACAAGATAAGTGAGATTGGTTCCAATTGCTTTGCTACTGTTTAGTCTGCCATTTAATCTGCCTTCATGGATCCAAGTTTAAATCGATTCACGTGTTCTCATTTCCTGTCTTGAACATATTGCACAATAGCCTGATTTTTTTTTTTTTTAAGACTTATTTGCTCAGTTTCACTCCAGCACTGGTGAGTGAAGCAATCACCCTGCCAAGTGAGTTGGTGGATGCCTTGAAGTCTGCCAGGTCCCACAGACTGTCAGGGTACGATCAGCCCTTGCCACATACAGTTTCTAGGTCACGGGGGATATTTACAGTTTGATGGAGAAAGATCAGCCTTCACCAGCGGTTACCAAGTCAGGACAGGCATAGTGAATTTCTTGTTTTAGTCCAAAGACTTGTTTTGGAACAAAAAATGTGCTTATAGATGTTGTTCCTTTCATTGCCTGTAGTGAACTTTCCCAGATCATCGGTATCACAATGTGCTGTGTGTTTTATTTAGTCTCAGGGTTCAGTTTGTAAATATTCCAAAAGAAAGTGATGAAAAAATGTCAGAGGCTTAGAGATCTTTCCATGGTTTTGGTCAGTTTGGTGTCGTCATCATCTAAACATAGGCACGCTGGACTGGAAGCGATCTCCTGGGTCACAGCTCCCTTGTTTTCGCCTTTCCCAGGCACTGTCGTATTGCCCTTTTTATAAGTGCATTCAGCTCTGTCTCAGCAGTGCTTGTTTTCTGTCCTCGTTTGGGAAACTGTTCCCAAATGTTGCAATTCTGAGTCGCCCTTCAGACTCCCGAGCTTCTTTAAATTTCCCTTCCTATTCCTGCTGTGTCCAGAGGGGACGGGCAGTCTGAGTGTTTTGCTTGGACGGAGAGCTATGCTCCAGGGGCTGAGCCTAAAGGAGAGAACAAAATGGGACTCCGCAGGTTGGACAAAAAATGTTGCTAGCGTTTCCCAGAGGTATGTTATTCCTTCTTAAATATCTCTTCTAGAAACAAACTGCACGAGGATTAGGACAGAAATCATGTGCTGGATTTAAATAATAAATAGTGCTTCCTGGCACCAGCATCAATAGAACGCAATCATCTTCATTATACAAAGTATGAGATTCTTTAGTACTGAATAACATTTTGCATTGCCTCTGCTAAATCAGAGCTATCAAGATGTTAAGGCAAACAAACACTGATTCAGGCTGTGGATCTGGGTAATGTGCTCCACCTACTCAAAAGCAAGAGTGCATTTTTGCATCGCAAGAGTGAATTTGAGTGATTTATGATCCCATCTTGTATTTCCAAAAGGCTTTTCTTTACTAGTTTACAGGGTGGTGTTTCCCCCCCAAAATTTTGTCTCGTTTAGGTAATCCATAAATCTATCATTAAAGATAGTCATCGCTAACCTCTGTGGCCCCTCGGTGACAAGCCCCATTGTCAAAGGCAGGCGATGTGCCAGGAAACTGTGACTCCCAGAGAGAGTGTGCAAGGTTAGGGGCAAAGCATGCTATTGCCAGAGAAACTATTCCAAGTGGATTTGTGTGGAACAACAACGATATCCAGTGACTAGTTAAATTAGCCACAGATGTGTTTTCTATAGCACTGTCCAAGAAGATACACAGTACTTTAAGGCTCGGTTGAGGCATAATGATCTTCTGAAGTCAAATCAGATCCAAGCAAAACTGCATCTGTACTAGGAAAGCTTTTAAGGACTTGTGTAACATGATTCAGGCGAGTAGATGAATCAGACTGCTGCACGCTGAACAAGGAGCACATCGGTGAGAGATGAGGTAAGGCGACTTGCATAGAAGCGTGACAGTTAGGTGTTAGTTTGTGGTGAAATCACCGGCTTTGGGGGTCGGCACGGTGGCGAGCTGGCACTGCGTGCCTCCTGCCTGCAGCTGGGCTTTCCGTGAGCTTTCCAGAATATCTGAGTGCTTGGCTTTGCACTTACCGTCTCCATTGCTCGGGTTCCTCCGTGCCACTCCTCCTCCTGCCGAGTTTGGTTTCTAATTACTCTGCTGAGGGTGTTAGAGATGTTCAATATTTGGAAAATTTTCACGTACTGAAAGCGAAGTGCAGGTGGAGGTCTGGTGACTGTTCTCATACAGACCTTTCCCTCTGCATCACAGCTCGAGCGGAATGAGGGATTTCTGTCTGAGCTCAATGCTGAGGAGCTCAGCTTCCATCCCGCACCAAACTCCTGCCTGTGCCACTCAGTCTCATCCGCAGCGTTCCGATAAAAGGCAGTGGGGAGAAGCCCTGCTGAATTACAGACCTGCTGTGTGCTGTAAAGTTCTGGAGAAACATGAGCAGCTTAGTTACTGCGGTAGTTGGAGCAGGAAGCAGGAGAAGCTTTTGTTGCATTCCCTGACCTATTTCTTTACTGTGGTATTTACTCGAATTTAAATGGAATATAGTGTATTAAAATGTGATCAAAAAGAGCCTGGAAGTACACAGCTTGGATTCTCATTGCAATAAACATGAGCAGCAAAAATGGAATTAAAAACTGTTATTTTTTGTGGAGGATTGGCAGATTTTATGATAGATAAAAATAACGTTTTTCCCAATAGAAATAAAATGGGTGAAAATTTCTTTCTCTGTTTTTCAGAGATCTGTTAAATGTTTATTAATCATATTGATATAAATGTGGTAATGAGTATTCGCTTTGAGTTTCCAGATAGAATTCCAAAAAGGGTTTGAATGCTGTGAGTTTATTCACAGAAATGTTATTTTCTTTTCCTTCCTTTCTTACCTCTTTGTAATCTTTGACTGTAATCACGCAAACTGTAGTGCTTGCTATCTTCTGTTTCCACTTGAACTCTGAATTCTGCTTCAGGAGCTTCTGCACTTCTATTCTTAGGAATTTTTACAGGTCACATGCAAAACCATGTGTGTGTGCATGCATGCGTGTATGTCTCTTGACGGCATACCAATAATTAGAATAACCCTGCAGAGTCATGGCTTTGCTTCTGGAGAACTCATGGCCAAAAATGAATCTTGCCTCTGTTTTCAGGTATATTCTGGTTTTGACCTATGACACCAGGCAGAATGTATTTGTTCTAAAATACAGTTATGTTGAAAATACTCAAACCAATGGCTTTGTTTTTTCTCTTTTTACAGGGTCTTTGTAAACAGAAGTTTAGCTATGGAAAAGATCAAGTGCTTTGGTTTTGATATGGATTATACACTTGCTGGTGAGTATCTTCTTGCTCTTTGTCACTGACTTAGTTTGGAATATTACTTCTTGTTGAGAGAAGACCAGTAATTGATTGGGCTACTCCAGTTAGCAGGTGTTTCTTGTGTTAGCAATATCTCATTCACTGTTCATTCCACTTTCATTTCAGGTGTTTCTCTTTAATTTGTTATCTGGAAGTTGTATTTGGTCACGAGCCACATAGCGTTAGTACAGTTTCAAGGAAATTGAAACTTGAAAAGTGTAATTACTTGCTTATATTCCACTGTCGTTTGATATCGTCCCTGATGAAAGCTTGGTTTTGAATAACAGTGTGATTTTATTGTCCTTGGCGCGTATGATGGGCTACACTTTAGTCAGCAGATGTTCTTGCATCTTGGGAGGGTCATTTTGGATTGAGTTTTCCTTTTTCCCACTCCTCTCTTGGCCACATCAGTGATGCGTCTGTGAGAAGCAGCAAGGCAGGGGAGTAGTGTTGGCTGACTGAGTTAATTTAGAAAGCATTGCCCATTCTTTGTGGCAGAAAGTCTTTGGGAGGTTGCACAAGACTTTCAGTTTCATACAGTTTTCTGCAGGATTTCTCCATCTTTCAAATACTTGACAGGCAACTTCTCTGAGACTTCTGCTGGAGGAAAGGGTAAAGTTACAGTTTTCTGTGTAATCAAACTTACATGATGTTACATATTTTAAGGAAGGAAAAGATAAAAATCCCACTTCCACTTTCCTAGGTTGTAGTGTCAGGTAGGCTGTAACTAAGGTTGTCACATAGAATTCTACCTTCTTTCTTGCTACCACTTCCAAGGTTGTGGATAGAAAGTTTCTATCACTCTTGATGTTTCAACTTAAAATACTGAGGATACACTGAGATATTTTACGTAGAGAGTCACCTAATAATAGGTTAACACAGTGTGTCAAGTTGGGTCACCTAGTTACTGTGTGTACTGAGTAGATATGAGAGATGCTATGGGCAGTGCAAGTGGTCAGTGGGTAAGTGAAGGTTAGGAAAGGCTCCATGTGCTCACATGGTTAGACACAGTGCTTAAAAAGCAGTTTTGGAAGCTATGGCAAGTAATTGAGGTTCAGATTTGACCAAAGCAGTCACTTGCTTTGATGCAATTTATTTTCAAGCAGTTGTCAATGAGGTGCTAGTTATAAGTAAAAGGTTTGGTTATTCAGCACCTTATTTATAAATCTGCTTAAAGTTCCTGCCGCTTTTTAAGTCATAAAGTGTATCGCAGTTAATCTGTGCTGGATTTTCCAGATACAGTTCCAAAGAGGGCTCAGATATGACTGCAGGCGCACGCTTTCTGTGTTTGCATTTCCCAGCTGTGACAGCCTTATGGCCAGGCTTTTAGGGAGTGCAAAACAGTTCAAGAACAAATGCTTTAAAAAAAAAAAAAAGAAGTTGTGGGTTTCACTTCCGTACTGAAAGAACAACTTACTTTGACAAACTGGCAGCATTTCCAAGGACGCGGGTGATCCCAGTGGAACAAGAAGCGTGTTGCTAACTGACAGAAGGAGAGTTTCAGCGCTGTCCTCACTCCTCCGACTGTTCATTTTACTCAAGTGTTGCACGTTCCTGTAAACACAGAGCAAATGTGTTGCTATCCACAAAATGATGCTCAGTTTGGTGAGGGGAAAGATGCAAATGCTTCAAGCATCTTTAATCGGTTCTTTGGGATGTGGAAACATGAGGCTTCCAAGGCTAGAAGGTCACTGCCACACAATTCAGCAGGCAATTGGTGCATTTGGGGGAGCTGAGTGGAAGGATATGGTGCAAAGAAAGAAACGAGGTGGGATCTGAGCAGAAAACAGGAAATCTGGACCACTCTTGGGTAAGCTGCTGGCCTGTGTCTTCTCCTGTAGTACAGTAAAGATAAGAGCTGTAGGTCATTTTACAGGAAGTTGTAAGAATACAGTTAGGCTGGAAAGCCTTTTTCAGATGAAAAGCCTTATGCCTGCTAAGCACTAGTTCCCCTTTCCGTTTTAATCAACTGTGAAACTATCAACTACCTGTTATCTTGTTACTGTGTCTCACCATCATCCCTTCTTCTCTGTATGGGCTTTTGTTATTTGACCATTATTTGCTGTGTGTAACTGTGGCACACAATAAAAATTATTTATTAATTGCAGGGGCTTTAAAGAACACAGTGTTAAAATGTGATTACAATTAATTAATTGGAATTATAATGAAGAAGTGGTCAAGTATTACATAAATATGTTGTAGTGCATTCATAAGACACCATCATGTTTTCTGTCTGGGCAAATTGTCGCCCACAGACTCTTTCGCATGGATATGTTTATTGTCTAGACTTGTATATGTATATTTACTTATATACACACGTATATGTATATTTATTTATATACACACATATATAAAGCTAGTTTATCCACAGTTTAACACTTGGAAATAGTGTCTGCATACCAGATGATGTATGGTGAGCAGATGCATTTTGAAGGCCCGTTCATGACTTGTGTGAATAGACAGAGAAGAATGGAATCTCCCCCAGTGTCGTCATCTGATTTTCTACATTTGTGCTTTCAGATGTTGCAAAGTCACTTTTGTAAAGTTGTTCAGAAGTATCCCAAGCATAATCTTCTTATTCAGTGATTGACAGCAGTCAGAGCCATTAGACCTGCCTAAAACTATGTTTTTGCTCTGTTTCATGAACTTTCACATCATCTGTAACCTGATGGCATTCATGCTGTAGCTGGCAGTCATAGATTTTGACAGCTCAGGAGCAGATTGGTTATTTTTGAGCACCCTGAATTGCCCATCTTGTGAAGAGGATGTGTCAATGAAAGAGAACACAATAACTCTCTTTCCTCCCAAATCAGTGGCCACTTGTGGCACCAAAAGCCTCCTTAGGAGGTGATTCAGTACCATAGAAGTACTGCACTTTAGAAGCTTGAGATGGTTGTGTACTTGTATGAGTTTAAGCAGACAAACCTACTCATAATAGCACCGACTTCTGTCTGAAATGAGCTGATTTTGGTAGGAATGTGATATTTCCATTTGCAAGTATGTATGGATGTAGTAACACCTACTACACACATGCTGCAGTGATCATGCATTTTGCTACTTGCATGACTGAGAGTGTCAGCTTGCCAACTGACAGCAGTGTTAGTATCATCATGTTACATTGCAAATAAAATATGATTCCAGACATTTGTTTTATAGGGTAATATTTCTTAAGCTTATTAAATTAAAGGACCACTTGACTTGAAAACAAACAGGATTCGAGGCTGCTCGATGCAGCACTGCCACAGTGATTTTGTTTGCTAGTCAAAATTGGGTTATACTTTAAGTTCTTGTTAATAACTTTTATGTTTTCTCATTGCGTTTGTCTCTTTCCCTGCATAGGGTTGAGAAATACTGTTAATGGAGGTGGGTTGGGCAAGTAAAGTCTTCTTGAAGAAAAGAGCCTGAAGGTTTTAGCCTCCTCTTCTGAGAAATTATGAACATTAAATTGCTGAATTTAACTGTGGTTACAGCTGGAAATAATTTGGCCGCTAGGACCTCAAAATAAAATGGAAGCAAATTGAAATGACTCCTGCAGGTTTTAGATTTCACCTTTTCCCCTCAAGGATTAATCCTCATGGGGTGAACGAGGTCTCCCATGTGTATGGAAGCTCACAATGCTCCCTGGGTTGTTGTGCAAGGTACCAGAGGCTCCAAAATCTTTGTTGGACACCAGTCTACCTTCCCCCCCTTCTTGTGGCTGTTTGGAAATGCAGCTGAGAGAAATGGCTTTTAGGGGAAATTTTGTTTGGCTGCTTCTTTCTCAGTGTGAGCTACACTTTTAATTATTAGGACTGGGTCTGAGTAATGCAAGAGGCCTTGGCATTCCTGAGTATTACATGGGATGGCTTGCACAATGAGGCTGTGGATAGATGTCCCTTGACAGGCACAGGCCTCCAGCAGCAAGGTTTTCGGACTGGCTGTAATTTCACACCGGGCCATGGGCAGATGGAGAGGGAGTCAGTAAGTGTAACAAACTGGGTTGTGCTTGAAAAGATTCCTCTGTGAGCACCGCCCTTCTCCAGACATTAGAGCCATGCTGAAAATTTTATCTTCCATCTCCAAGGTAGATAGAACATAAGCAAGCAGGATGCTTTCATTTGGGAGGCCTTCCCTGTACTTAAATCACTGTTGCTTCCATGTTCTCCATAAAACTATAATAAAATCATCACTAGTGGCTGCAAACTGTTTCAGTAAAAAAGAAGGGGAAATGAAGCTTGAAAAATACTGTTTTTATTGTGTGCAAATAAGATTAATTCAACGTAACCTGGAATGTAGCTCGTGTCCTGGAAACATTACCAATGTAAGGCCAAGATTTGGTGCACTGCAAATGTTTTATTGCAAAATTGCTTTTGCTTTCAGCTGCAGCATTTCCCTTCTCATCACATGGGAAAGGCAGCTTTAGTCATTGTTTGTGACTGCCTTTCCCAACTCGCTCCAAAATGCAACATGCATAAACAGGTTTTGCCCCTTCCTCACGTTCATGCCTAAGCCATCCACATAGTCTGGGGGTGAGGGAAGTTTTACACACCTACATCTTATTTGGAAACATTTGACTTTACATAATGGCTCTGGAAAAGTTCCACCCAAACAGTCAGTAGGATTGGCTGCAGATCTGCGAGAAAAGGTGGCAGCTGAGAACCGGTTCTTGAGTCCATCCAGTTTTTGTACCTCTGTCAAGTTGTATGGCTTTGTATGTTTCAGTTTCCATAACTGAGAAATGGGACTGACAAATTTGTTCCTTATGTAAGACTTTCTGGATTACACAGATGAAAAGCAAAGTATAAACGTGGGAGTTTTACACATAAAAGGTTGAGCTGAACGCTTAACAAAGCTCATAATGTAAGCAGCTGCAAAGAAATATTTGTTCTTCTGCTCAGATGCCACTGCTGCATGTTTACTGTTAAATACGAGTGTTCTAACAGAGCTCTCCTGCTTAGGTTAAAGGTTTGTCATCAGTTTCATCATAGTGTAAGGACTCTTGGAAGTCCTTGGGCTTGGAAGCTCAGCAGCTCTACTTTTATCCCAGGACTCTGAGTAATTCAGCTCTGTGTGTATGGTGACTAGGGAGGGGGCGTGGTAGGTGTGACAGCAGTGGCCTTCAAGCTGTCCTAGCAGACACTGAAAGATGCTTTGACTCTTGTACATCTGCTGTCTACGTTTTCATGTTTGCACGTTTCAGTTTTAACAGGTGCAGACTTTGCAGATTTCAGAAGCTGTTTTGGCCATTAGTGTTTTGAAGCTGAAGGCAGATGGAGAAGTCGAGTTGTTCCTAGTATGCTTTGAGCTGGATGTTTTTCACATACCAGTGCAGTGCGAAGGGTGACTGTTGTCCCTTCTCTCCTTGGGTGGCTGCTTGCAGGATTTTGTCCATGTAAAGCTGCGTACAGCAGCAAACCCGAGATCTGGAGCTGTGGCTTTTCAGAATGCTGGCATTGGGAATGAGGAGAGGAAGATGCACATGTTGCTTGCTCTGTGCCAGTAAATCACTGCCTGACTAACTGTTCATCAGCCGTCAGTGGATTCTTGAAGAATTGGAGCATTAAACAGAAGCTGGGGGAAGAACAAGTCCTCACAGTGTAAGGAAGGTTTCAAAGGCTGTGATACTCTGCTCTCTTGCTGTCAAGAACACCGGAATAACACTGGCTGGGTCAGCAGTTCCTGCTTTTGCCACACAGATAGAAGCATGGAGTTATTTTTCAATCTAATAGATGCCCTTATCTAGTAATCTCAATACCACAATAGAAGTACTATTAAGTTGCAAATACCCCAGTGATGAAGCAGATAGCTTTCTCTGTAGGAGGAACCAAAGCTGAGAGCACAGAAGGATTTAACTCTGAAATCACGTGTGCTAGTGCTTTGTGAATGCTTTATTTTAGCACATGGCAGAAAAGCTTGTGTATGGCATGGGCATTTGTGCTTCATGCATGCTCGGGTGCATACTGTTAAACAAATTAAATGTGTGGCTTTAAAGGACCGCTCTCTTAAGTGAATATGGTCAGGCAGTGAATCTGATGGAGCTGGGGGAGATGGATGTGGAGAATGCCTGACTTTGAGACTCCTACACCAACCATGGGTTTTGTTTCCTTCAGTTTTAAAAATCATATCCAAAGGGAAAGTGAGCAAGGCCATCAGCAGACAAGTAGAAATGGTGTGGAGAGAAGTAACAAGTCTCATCTACTTGGATGCTGATATGCCTGAATAGTGCCTTAGTTACAGACTATGAATGGCTGCTGTGCCTTTAAGTCATTTTATTTCTAGATGCAACCGAATTATTTTTCAACATGAAGCCCATGCAACTATTTCTTCCCTGTTCAGGAAGTCTTTATCAAACACTAAACCCATATTTTGGCACATTAGTTTGTTTCCATGGAAATGGAGGGATATTTCCATTATGGGATTATGACTCCCAGTGGGCTGTATCCGAGAGAGGTGAATTATGAAGGCCGCTCGTTAAGCACAAAAAGATTCTCTTGTGCCAGGGGAACTGTGGAAAAAAAATTCCCCTAAAGAAAGGTGACTGTGCAGTCATCTTTAAAATAGTATTCCGGAGCAAGGGAATGTTATGCCAATGGTTAAAATTGACAAATTGAAGTTTCTTGAAATGCAGAGTCTGTCTGAATTGCTTCTCTCAACATGCAGAATGTCACCTCAGTGCTGTTGTTACCTCAAGCCATGCATTTTTATTCAGTAGAAGCAATGTTTCCAAGATGAAGCTCTGTTTTGCTGGCCTCTGAGGCATATCCAAGCAGCCCCAATCTTTGTTACATCAAAGGCAAACAAAATGCAGCAGCAGAAAGCTAAAAATATCTAGCATTTACCAGTGAGAGCACTAACAAGCCTGCTTTGGGAAGAGTTAAAGCTGATGATACTTGACAATGTTTTTTCTTAGTGTTAAACAAGTAGAAACACAGCACTAAAGCAACCTGAAGTGTACAAATCCAGCAATTCAGAGCCAAGCTGATCATACAATGGTGGGTCAGTCTTCGGAGCAACAACAAATGCGGTCTTTACGGATCCTTTTAGCATGCAGAGTGGGAGCACAGGAGCTGATACAGTTCCAGGTTAGAGGTTTTAGAGCTGAAAGCTGTGCTGTGCACTTGGGAATGTGTGCAGGAGCATTAGAGGTAAGGAATTTTCCATCGCTGTGAGGCTGCAGAGTGGGTGCCGAGCTGCTTTATGGGCACTGCTGCAGTTGCGGACTGCAGTGCCTTTGTTCTCCTCTGTAGGTGTGCTCTGATTACCACCCAAAACCAGCACTGGACTTTCCGAAAGGGCACTGGGCGGCCACTGAAGCTCAGATGTACAGGATCGAAAAGGCTTAGCCCTCCAATGTGCGGTGACTCTTGCCTCGCTTCCTGTTATGAGATTCACCATCAGAAACATCTGTGGCTGCACAGAGCTCAGTGCAAGATTGGCTCTTCGTGCGCAGAGCAGCTCCTGTGTGAGGCATACAGAAGTACAGCTGGAGGTTTTGTTGAGGTCTTGTTCGCTGATCACCTCAAAAACATAATTTCTAGTGAAATAGGAGAGGTGCATTAAGTATTGAAGCATACTTAAAGCTCAGCTTTGTCTTGCTGAACAGAACAGGGCTGTGTTTGATTGTGTTTATTTGGACAAATGAAAGTTATGATCGATATGACAGTGATTTCTTCCCATTTCAGATTGAAAAATTGGCTGCTCATAGCCATTTTGTTTGTTCAGCACTAGGAAATCTCAATTCAAATAGAAGCTGAAATATTGCAGTTTTGTTTTGCATAATACAGTGTGGTTTTATTTATGGTCTAGTAGTTAAAATCAAACAGTGAGATTGAAGAGAGCTGTGTTCTATTCCTGGCTGTTTTTCAACTTGTTTTGACCTCGGATGAATCCCTTATGGTCACAGTTCAGCCAAGTCCATAAACAAACGACAGTTAGGTGATTCACCACGTTCCTAGCTTAAAAGATACGAGCCGTCCCTTGGGATTTCTTGAGGTTACAACCAGGCACATTTACCAGTTTGTTTGCAGGCACTGAGCACCCAGGTCAGCACAGCACAGACATGGGCCCCCGGCACTGTGAAGCAGAACAGGTCCATCTCCTTGTGCTGTGCTGGGCAGAGGTGGCTTGAGATCCATAGTCTGCACAACCAGGCCTTCCTGCAGCAGTGTCTGTGTTCTCCCCTGCACTGGGGGAGGATGATGGGAGGTGAAATGCCTGCATTTACCATGGCAGAAGCAACACAGTGCTCAGACTTCAGTTTCAGTGTCAGCACCTGACTGCAGCTACCCTGGTTGGAAAAGGACCCACAGCACAAGCTGATGTCATGTTTATCCTAGAGCATTAATCCTATTCTTTAATAATCGTGTGTGCAAACTGATGGTAATAGATTCCCTAGAAGGGGTTTGGTGTGTAAATTAAGATCATTATCTGGTTACATCTGGGGAGCCTCAGACCTCTGGGCCTACAGCTGAGACAGGCTTTCTTCAAACCATGGCTCTGTGGAATGCTCGCCCAGTGCTTATTAATCTGTTTAATTGGAATTCTTGCTTCAGTGGGGTTTACTTTCTAATTAAGTCCAGTGTGCCAAGCACCTCTGGGATTGGTTGCTCAGTTTCCTTCTGGATTCTCAATTGGAAGTGCCAGAACACGTGGTGGTTGTGTGGAACATCAGAGATCTGGTGGTACATCACAGTGGTATATGAGTGTGTACCCAGTGTCAGGGCTGCGTGCAGAGAAAGTGATGACAGAGTAGAGAACAGTGGGGAGAGATCTGTCCTGGTCTGGGATGCTCAGCCGAGATCCTGTTTCGTAGACCATGGTGGGGCAGGTTCCATAGGTATTTTTACTGCCTCGAGGGATGGGTTGTGAAAGGACATCTTGATTCTCAAGGCTTTAAGCACTTTTCATCAGCACAACACTGATAACAGTATTCTTGATATGTACTCGCATTATGTATTTGTGATGCAATTCAGAACGCGGATCGATACTTCAGCAGAACTTTGATCCTGCTCTTTACACGCGGTGTGCGTAATTTCAGAAATGTGTTTGCACAAGCTTAATTATGCATGCTGTGCCTGTATAGAAGTACAGAAACCTGGCTATTGTTCCCACCTGCCCATATAGATCCTAACTGCTGGATTTGCATGCCCCGGCCACTGGGGAATAGGCAGCAGCAGCTGAAATAACCTGTTTCTAGTTATTTCACTTTCAGTTCTTCAAGACTGAACACAAAGTAATTGGGCTGCATTTCCTGTGCTTCAGAGACAAGGCTCAACCCTTCACATTATCTGTCTGCTTTTTGACTTACCTGTCTTTGTGTCATCTCCAGGGAGCTCGGATAGCGGATAAAATTTCTGAAGACTGAGTGTTCCTTAAGCTTCTTGCAAGCCATCAGAGGAGGTCATCACCTATAGTTTGAGAAATGCTGATATTATCTGAACTCCTGAAATTAGGAAGTCTCGTAGTTTCCATCTGCCAGCCAGAGCTGTGAGGGTGGGGTAAAGTGTTTCAAATCCCAAATCTCAGCCACCAGGGCCCAGGACAGGGAAGCCCACATGGATGGTGCTCTCAGCACCTGCATTTGAGCCAGAATGTGTCCAGGCGTCGGGGCAGGCAGGTCGGACACCATATGCAGGGGGCAGCTGGGGCTGCTTGGCGCTCCTAGCCTGGAGGGGCTGGATGAGGGGACGAAGGGGTGACACTTCAAGGAACCATGAGAAGCTGCCCTGCCTGTGAATTTGAAAATGTGTTTGTGGGGAGGAGGAACAAGGAAAGAAACGGGCAGCCCTTAAAGGGCTTTCTTCTCTCCACAGCTTAAACCGAGCCGTCAGAAACACTGCTACCTCCCCCAGCTACAGGCATTAAATGCTTATCTTCAGAGCAGCCTTCCAGGAGGTCTACATACTTCTGTGGGTCCTTTTTGCAACGTCATTCCAACTTGCCCAGCTTTGCATTTAGTGCCAATTTGATCTCAAAAGCTATTTCTGATTACTCCATGCATACCTGTAAGTTGCAAAGAGGTCTTTTCTTCTTCCTGTGTGTGCTTGCGAACCAGAGCACTGCAGTAGGCTGCAGTGATGTGCAGGATTGATACTGGTTCATCCCTCAATGCTTTACACTTAGAAGCTCAAATGTAAACTTAAGTGTTAAAGAACATGATTGAATTTGGATGTGCTGCATCAGACTGATTCCATGTTTGAGGCTCTTGCTGGGAGGGCAAAATTCTCTTCTCAAGTTCCTGGAGTAGCTCCTGACTCAGTCTCCCGGGTCTCCTGTGCTGATATGTGCAGGTGTTTTGTGCTGTGAAAGAAATGGAGCACCATTTCTTTCAGCAATCTGACCAATCGAGGGATGGGCAATAATGGCAAAGCCCCCAAAATAGCCCAAGACCCTTTCTTGAGTCACTTGCTCCGTGTCCAAGAGAAAGCTGAAGGGTTTATGTCACTTGGGCAATGCACGTGTAGCCTCATCCTTCTAATTACCACTGAGCTGATGATCCAAGGCTGCTCTGTGGATATGAGGACAGAATTTTGCCTGCAGGATGCACGATTACCAACTGTGCCTCCTCTGTAAATCAGCTGTAAGTGCATTTGGAATAGCTGCCAGGTCGGCTGCCGAGCTTACTCGAGGACGCAGCTCCAGAGACACCATCCCACGTGGCACAGAGCTGTTGCAGTTTTAAAATCAGTCTGATTTTTTTCTTTAACAGGGGAGCCCAGTGTAACTCCGTCAAGACTGGAGTGACACTCTGAATCTGCATCTGCCTCATGTGAGTTAAAATCCTGGCAGCAGCATTTTGCATAAGCTGGAGCCTCTGTAGAGATTTTTTTTTTTTTCCTTTCTTTCTTTTTTCTTTTTTTTCTTTTTTTTTTCCCTTTTCAGGAAGGCTATAAAATTGTTACTGTATGTGTCTTGGCAGCAAAGGTAAAAACAACCACAAAAATGCATGAGAATGGCATACCTTACTGCACAACCCCGCTCCTTGCAGCTCGGTTCCCTCCTAACACTCCTCACAGACCAGAGGCTTGCAGCGTTCACTCCCGGGGTCCTGCTTTTAATGTTCACTAGTGTCATTTTAAGGCAAGTGGTGATGTGAAGGGGAAGCTGAAATGCTGTCAGCTGGCTGCAGTTTTTTAAAGATTCGGTTGTTTTCTCTCAAGCCCAATTACACGATGCACAAGCACGGGGTGTCTGTTACCCTGAGCCATTGGAGCATCAGTCTGTGTTCAGGCACAAATGATTTTAATAACTTTTCCGTTGGAGGAGAGGACTTGGCACAGTGGCAGAGACACGGCCATCGAGCAGTGCAAAGGCAGAAAGGAGGTTGGGGTGAGTTGCAACACATGCTTCAATTGTACTCCCACCCTGCGTGCTTTGGGCCGAGGGTACTGGGGGTTGTGGTGTGGTGGTTCTGCTTCACCTTCATTGGGATGGGGCTGCTCAGAGGGGTGAGAGCTGAGCACAGGATGCACTGCATGGCAGACTGCCCAATTCCTGCAGCGCCACAGCCTGTGAGTTAGTTACCTCCCGCTGCGTTTCAACACAGGACCAGGGAGGTTTAAGCTCCCAAAAAGGTTTAAGCTATTGTTTCCATTGTCCAACTGCAGAAGAAAATACTGCTGTGCCCTCTCTTTATCTCCTTGGATGCCTGAAGATAAGATGAGAAAGCGGGGCCAGCCCTGAGTACAATACTAAAATACATTTTCTATCTAGGCTAAGCAGTCTCTTAATGCGTGTGGCAGGGGCATCATCCCCAGATGTGCTGCTGTCATTGCCGTACTGTTAGCCTGTTCATGTTTGGTCTCAAGGAGATGGATTGCTTGCCTGAAAGCTCACGTTGCTTAAACAGGTGTTCACAAATCTTACAAGAAGCGTGGGCTGTGGTTGGTACCGGCTGATGCAGCGCGGGCTGCGGTGTAGTGCTGCAGTGCAGTCTAGGAGGGCTGTCATCTCTCAGTCTGTTCTCAGCTGTGTGTAATGAAAGGACAGTTTATCTTGGACAGTATTATGGTAACTGGGGAGTGCTTGTTGTCCCTTTCCCATCCCTAGGAGCTCAGTGTCCCCATGTAGTTTGTGTATCAACGAGAAGGCTCTCATTTTCCAGGTATGGTGGAATGGTAGAAAAATAGGGAAGGGACATGAGGTATGAATGAGCTGGTAGCTTACTTCTATTCAAGAAGGAATCAGGGAGGTGCTATTCGTAGCTTGGGAGGTAAAGGGGAATAATTACTTCCCACAGGAATTAGAATTCAAATTAACCGTGTTGTGGTACTGTCTGAGCAGAGACTTGGGATGATGAAACCTGTTCTTCAGCCTTTTTACTGCTGGTGCGTCAGCTCGTTTCTGTAGGCTCAGAGAGTTCAGTGGAGCTTTGCAGTGATAAATGTGATGGGAAGAGAAATACAGAAGGGAAGAAGCTGAGTGAGGGCATAAGCGATCAGCCACACATGAGCTGTTCACTGAGCAGATGCACAGGCTGTGTGACTGAAAGCCCTATGGTTTGCCTGGAGAAGCTCACAAACCACCTCTGTTTGTCCAGAGGAGGTGCCAGCATGCTCCTTGACGTTTGTTATGTCTGGGCCGTGCCACAGTGGTTGGTGAGTTCAGAAGGGGCAGGGATTTCTGGGAGATGTTTTATTGGGAAGTGATGGTTTATGGATAAATTGGCAATGTGGTGGTGGTCTCAGGGAGCTGCATGGACAGAGTGGGGAATAGAGGCTACTTCACATCATGAGGAACTTTGCCGTGCTCTCACCCTCTGAGAGTACGTGCAGGTGTATTTATCACTGTTTTCCCTGGGAAGTATCTCTGTTGTCCTGCATCAAAGGAGTTCCTTTTTCCAGATGATGCTCTGGTGTCACTCTCACAATGTCCATCACCTAACTGCCTTTTGCTCCCTCCAGCTCTAGCTCCACTCCCCAGGATTGCCTTGTCAGTCACTGCTTCCTTCATTAGCTGTAGTTTTTGATTGTTTATTCCTATCTGTAGCTCAATCAACCCTTCCTTTCCTAAAGGACAGAAAAGGCTACATGCACTGAGTGTCATATCGTGTTATTGATATATGATGTTTGTCACTGGTCTAATAATGCTTGAAGATCTTGGTAATTGTTTGGCTTTGGTTATCTGTTCAAGAACATTACTGGTTTGCTTTTTGCATTCTAATGGTGTTGAGTTTAATGAGAAGAATGAACTTACAGAATACTTCTGGATTGTTAGTAGATATGGGACCCCTCTCACATGGTTACTCTGAGTCTTATTTCTTTGATAGTTCTTACCTTTTTAGTATTTTTGTAGTATTTTATTCATTTGTTTTCTCCTTTCAGATTGAGCTTCTGTATTCCACAGTATACATACGGTGGTGATTACCTGGGCAGTATAGACAATGGCATTAATAGGCATTGTGATACCCACAGATGTGTGAGCTACCTCTCAGGAAAAGCAGTCTGTCTTCTAGAAAGCTTACTTACTTTTCAAACTTAGCTGAGTAAAATACAACATATGCAAGAATCTGACACACAGCTGGACCCATTGGACCCCCAGTAGGCCTCACTGAAGTAAAGGGTTTTATTTGACCTCATTATATCTTAGAACCAATTTAAGACAGTGTCATGCAACAAATGTCAACACACTGTCACAGAAATACAATGATTTCCATCTGTCACAGCGACACAGCAATTTCCTTCTAAATATGCAGTTAATGATCTAATTAAATAGTAACATTTCCAGTGCATGGGAAGGTCATTTGCAGGAAGAAGACAGTCCTGAAGGTAGGAATGACTTGGTTGAACGAGTCATTCATTTTGCATTGAGCTAAGGTGTGTGTCACAGATGAGCAGCTCGTGGGAAATGTGGGAGCAGCAAGCTTGCCTAAAAGAGTAGCATTTTGGTACAAGAGTAATAGCTAACAGATTTGTACAGTACCATATGGTATTATTAACAAACAAACCGTATGTTAAGTTGACAGCTCTACCTTCAAGCTAACTTAGTCTGCAGCAAACATAAATTCCCTTGAGATGAAATCTGAAGACAATGCTAAGCTTTGGGATTGTATCCAGTAGCACAGCAGCAATGAATTTCAGGCTTTCTAACCACGAATACATGTGCTCCCAAAATGTATTGGTTTCTTCACCAGCTTTGTGAAATCACAGCAAACCAAACCCGATCTGAGCAAGGGGAAGAGGGAGCGTTTGTGCATCTGTGTAATGTGGAGGAGGGAGGAGGGCGAATGGGAATGTGACTTTTAACTGCCTTCTTGTTTAACCCCCGAGCTGTGTGCAAATTTTCTAACTGAAATCTCATCTTGGTACAGTGTATAAATCCCCTGAATACGAATCTCTTGGATTTGACCTGACCGTAGAAAGATTAGTTTCCATTGGATACCCTCATGAGCTGCTCAATTTTGTGTATGATCCTGCATTCCCTACCAGGTAAATGACTAACAGATACCAACCCAGCCTGCTCGAGGCCTTGATTACTTGTTCTGTTACGTTCAGAGGTGACGCACTGAGGCCAGGTGTTCAGAGTTGTGCATTTGAAGCCTGTGGTTGCCCACAGATCATGGGGAAGGGAGCGGACTGCAGTGGTACATGGAAGGCCTTTGCACACTGAAGTCCATGCTAGCAAGGAGAAGGAGAGCAGGAGAGGCTGCTGAAGTCACGGTCCGAAAATAACTTTCAAAGCGAAGACGACAGAGACACAATGGGACCTGGAACAAAATCAAAAGCAAAGCTTGGGAAGAAGGAGCCGATAATGTCCATGAGGCCAGAAAGTCTTAGAACATTTTTCTGTAATTATTTTGATGAATTAATGTGTTTTCCTTTGGTTTTGTCAAACCAGATGCAACAGCATCCTGGTGCATAAGACATCCTGAAAAATTAAGCCGATGGTAACCAACAATAAAAGTGGGACTTAACGGTGCAAAGTTACTGAACTCTTACATTTAGTCTGTTGGTAGCAGATGTTAGAAGGATACTGCTTGTTTTAAAGGCTTTTAACCTAACTCGGTGCCTTTAAGCCATTTCCACTTGTGTCTTTGCTGGATTTTGCTTTTGGCTCCTCTGGGGCTTTTTCTTTTTACAAAAGACTGAAGCAGAAGCTTGGTGCTCCAGTTTTAGTCTGGCAGCCTCCTTCCTTCCTGCCTGCATGATTTACACGGAGTCTGGTGCTGTGTGCTCCCATACCCATAACAAAACATTATGAGTGTGTCATGAAGACTCCTTAAATCCCTCCTGTTCATCCCAGGGAAAGGCCAGAAAGGGTGTCTCTGTGGGAATGCTGCTTTCTCATGTGCAGGATACTAAATAAGCGAGACAGAGTTCTGCTGGACTTGGAAAAATTGTCCCAAGCATTCTGTGCCATACTTACACGCCTCATCTGGCTCTGTCTATGACAGACAGATGAAAAGGAGGGGAGAAATTCCCTTATCCCAACTCCCAGCAGGGCTGTCAGTGACCACAAGCGCAGGTTTCAGATTCGTGACCCCGTAGAAGGGGTCCTGGTAAATGCACAGCTAAGCCTGTGCCGGGTTAAACGGCTCCACTTTCAAGTCCACACAGAGCAGATCAGCTGTATCTTTTACCCTGGCAATGCAGGGCTTTTTTGTTGCATACCTGCTCCCAGGTAAAAAAGTTAGCGCCCATCTACACAAAAAAAGCAGCTTTGGTCATATGCCCTCTGCCAAGCAAGCCAGCTGCTCTAGAGCTGGGTTGAAAAGAACTGGTGTTGAAATGGTCACCTCTTTCACTGCTCTCTGCTTCATATCTTTAATCACTTTCTTAACAGAGGCCTCGTGTTTGATACCCACTATGGAAACCTGCTGAAAGTTGATGCCTATGGAAACCTCCTGGTGTGTGCACATGGCTTTAATTTCCTCAGAGGGTGAGTGCTTACTCTTGGCTGCGCTTTTTGACTTAATGTGATCTGTAGGGCATCCGTTGCATAAGGACTTGTGAAGACTTCTGATGCTGCGTCTAAGAAAATTCAAGGGCCCAAGGTCAGAGGCAGCCAGAAGTCTTTATGCCTGCCTGGATGCTTTCCTGCTCAACCTGCTGTGAGGAACCTCTGCTGATCTGCAGAGGCCACTTCTAATGCCTTTGATTCTAGGTTCTGTGATGCATCACGTGCCATTTCCTGCACCCTTTTCCATCTTCTTGCTTTCCTTGTGCCCCAGAGAAGGTGCTTAGGGAAGCAGAGTGGGCTGCAGTGCTGCAAGCCTACATCCCAGCAAATCCCCTCCTACATGCAAGGCAGAGGAATGAAAGGCAAGCACGGGCCGGCTCCCGGGCCTCAAGGTGATGAGCCTGTCATTGTAGGCATGTAAGTCCCTGCAGCAGGAGGTCAACATCTTATAAAAGACCTTATGAGTGCAGTCGAGTTCCTCCTCGAGTCAAAGGTGATCTTCAGAAGCTCCAGAAATGAAGGAAACAAAAAGAATTGAGTGACTTTAGTCATCACCACCCTGCTGGTTAATTGCAGCAGGCCCCAGGCAAGGCTCCTGCAGCGCAGCCCTGCACTGCCCTGCTGGAAGCTGCTCAGAGGGGTGTTCAACAGCACATGGAAAGTGGGGGAAAGTTTAAGATAAGCAAACAATGAAAGTGCAGATGATGTAAGGCATACCCATAGCCAGCAGCATGGGGCTTAAGGTCGAGTTGTGGACTCCTGACCATGGTTTCCCTCTGGGGGCTTGGCTCCTTTGCTGACTCAGGATGAGGGCTCTGTGCCCGGTGCTGCTGCAGCCAGCACAGTGACAGTGACATGCAGTGGGTGCTGTTTTGCTAGTGCACATAGGAAAGCCAGGTGTTGGTTAAAGCACAGAGATACTACTTGCTAATGGACCCTACTAAACCCATGTTCTGCAGGTCAGCGTACTGTATCCACAGTATGTTTTGTGGCTTCATTCTTCTCCACCTTATCTGTTCTCAGGCCTGAAACACGGGATCAATATCCGAACAAATTTATTCAGAGGGATGACACAGATAGGTTTTACATTCTGAACACATTGTTCAATCTACCAGGTGAGTCCTGTATGACTGTCCCTGTATCTTTGAAGCCTGTAAAGCTTTGCTAATGTCTTACTCAGCTGTTTGATTTATTTGTTTTTGCAAGAACTTTCTTCTTTTGGGCACAGGGCCCAGATTTAGCTGGCTGCGTGGTGTTATCCTTGTTTTAAAGTCTTGCTTTGCTTCTTTGCAGAGACCTACCTGTTGGCTTGCCTCGTGGATTTCTTTACTAACTGTGACCGGTATACTAGGTACGTGTCCCCTCTGGTTAGACACGCTGATAATACTGTAAGATTGTTGTTATAAAATGCAATATATATAATACAGATGCACCTGCTGTTAGTATCACTGGAGACCTGTCAAGTGGTTTCAGTGGGGAAACGTTCAGACCTCTTAATCTTTTAAGAGAATTTAGTGCTGATGAGATGCTCTTTGTGTGCAGCTGAGACTGGTTATGTGGGTCTCCTTCACAGGGCATGCCAGTATCACTGTACTGGCTGACACAGGTATTTGGGACAGTTTCTAAGACCACATACATATTAAAGAGTGATTACAGCCACTGCACAGCTCATTTTCAACCCATGTCCTTTGGATCCATGTTTGAGCAGGTAACTGAGAGGCTAAGTTTCCTCAGCCAGTTAGCACAAGTTACAGTTGAGGACTTTGTGTAATCAAAAGTGAAATATTCAGATATTCAGTGTAGTTTAAAAGGCTATTACAGCAATATACGTATTTTCCTAGCTTTCAAATAGATAAAAACAAGCTGCAAGTCTGAGTGCTACTGTGCAGCTGACTTATGTGATGGGTCATTTTTGCATGTTTTGTGACTGGAAAGGAAAAGTTTAATCATGTAGTATATCCATTGCTGCAGTAAAGGAGTCAATAAGAAATGAGTGTGGTAACATAAAAATGCTCCATATGTTTTGAACCTTGCAATTGGCCACTGCAACCTCTCCTCTTTCTCTCCACAGCTGTGAAACAGGGTTTAAAGATGGAGACCTCTTCATGTCATTCAGGAGTATGTTCCAAGATGTCAGAGATGCTGTTGACTGGGTTCATTACAAGGTGACTGCAAGAACTCCTCGAGACATCTGTAGTCACAAATGAGTTAGAGGGACTGGTTTGTAACTCTTCAGTTGAGATATTCCACTTTTGGGCAGGAGCCTTGCTTTGCCACCTAGTGAGCAAATAATCAACTGCAGTTTTATGCAAGGAAGTCAAGGTCTCTGGCACTGCACTATATCTCTGCCGGCTTCCTATTTCTTTTTGTTGTGCCTAGACTCTGTTTCCTTGCTATAATTGGTGGGTTTTAGAATGTGTTGCCATGAGGATATTTGCACTTACAGTTCACAACTTGCACATTGTCACTATTTAGAAAAAAAGCGATTTTATTGTAAATATGTCACAATGGTACTATCTTATGTTGTCTAAAAGCTATCTGCATTAAACAGAATTCATCAGAGAGGAAGCCAATTTTCAGCACACTTGTGTGCAAATTTAGAATGTCGATCTTGCGAGCATTAACACCTCGTTCAGGACCCGATCTTCTTGTTCTTCCTCATTCAAGAGGTCCGTTGGGGTGGGATGGGGAACTGTCACAGGACATCTCTGCTCACGGTTGTACTTGTGGTTGTTTGAGTCACACAGAAGTTGAGAATCTGTTTTTCTTTCCTTATGCAATGTTATATGATACATGTTGCAGTTGGCCACTCCGATGGTCAGTGTTGGAGACAGGTCGTTGACTGTCTTGTTTGCTATGGCAAATCTATTTTTTGTTTGTTTCTATTGTATTCCCTTCTGAAAGGGTTAAAATGCTGTTGAAGTGGATTATTTACCATGGTGAGGGAATCGATGGATCACAGAGTTTGTGATGGTCCCTGCTACTCAAAGCCTCTCATCTCTAGAGTCACTGGTTCAGATTCGCCCTGGTTTGTACTTTCACAGCATTTTGAAGTGTGAAAGTTGGCATTACTTTGATGTCTCTTACATCATAAGTTTCCATCGCCTCACTGGATTCTATTGTTTCTATTTCAGGGATCTCTCAAGGAGAAGACCCTTGAGAATTTGGAAAAGTACGTGGTGAAAGATGTAAGTGTGAAGTTGCTTCACTTGTGCTACGTGACATTCTGTACTGAGTAAGCAGGCAAGGAGTAAATACGCTGATTTGCTTTACTACATCACAAAACAGATAACGCTGTGATTTCTATTGTAATAACCAAAGACAAAGTGGAAAGTTCGGACGCAGCCTTTATTCTGAGCCAGTGATCCACGTGATTTCGTATTCACACGCGCGTTTTTTACGTAAAATACAAAAGCCAGAGGAAATGTTATCATGGGACACAGGTGGATGCGCTAGCCAGGCTTACGTTGTATCTTTGGGTGCTGAAAGCAGCTGTAGTTCCTTGCCCACGTTTTCTCTGCCCAAGCAATCCTCTGCTGCAGACCTCTTTTTAAAAGCAACAGATGAGCGTCATTGAAACAGAAGTATTCCTCCGCCATCCAGCAAAAGCATTGCGCATCTCTTACAATGACAGATTGAGGGGAAAATCCTGAGAGACTCACCAAAGCCCGGTACTTTGATAAGCCCCAAAATATGTGTTCAGCACATCTAACTGAGCAAGCTCTGGTGGCTCCCTTACGTTTGCCCTCTGCAGTGTGCAGGGCTCCTGCGGATCCGTCATTTTATAATTATTATTTAATTTAAATGATCTCTGTGGGCTCCTCCTTTGGTGGTGGAATACCGTTTTAAAGCAGTTAACCTTGTTTCTACTTATATGCCTGCAAAATTCTTAGGAAACCGTTCTGTGAAGTAATCAGCTCTTTTGGCAACAGCCCTAAGATTTATGATCCCATAAAAATAGCTCCAGGAATAAATTCTCCCTAATTTGAGGTTGGAATCGTAATGCACTTCAACTCGTGGCTCAAGCGAGCTCAGAATTCACCTCCTGTGGGCCCATTTCGGGTGGAGATCCAGGGCTGGAGGGTGGTGGTAGCAGTGTTTTCCTTGTTCTGTCTGATGGGATCACAGCTGAGCTGTGTTTTGCCCGCGGTGTAGCTCTGTGTCTCTGTGTCTGACTGTTCCGTCCTCTTACTTGCAGGGGAAGCTGCCACTGCTGCTGAGCCGCATGAACGAAGTTGGGAAGGTGTTTCTTGTGACAAACAGTGACTACAAATACACGGATGTAAGTGCTGTGTGAACTGGTGCATCAGTATGTAATGGAATAAACAAAAGCCAACCACGTAGTGTATGGGATTTGGCAGAATAGTATTTGGTGGGGAACTGGGTGCTTTCTGAGCTGGGATGATTTAGTGGTGAATGCCAATTAGGTGGTGAGACTTCTCTTTTACAGTCCTGGCTCTATTACTGACCTGGGGTAGGCCTGGCTTAACTTGCTTTGTGCCTCTGTTCCTCAGCAATTAAGAAGGTGAAAGAAAAGGTGGTCATCTGCTCCTCCAAGTGAGACGGTTCTTAGTAGGGAGACGTCACCAAACCCATGATCTTGGAGAGGGCCAGGAGCCAGAGCAGGCTGTGTGCTGTGCTGCTGGCTGAATGTCAGCGTGTTGCCACACTGCTAAACTGAAGAATCACACGCCATATTAAAGCACTGCAAGATACAGCTGAAGCAATGTGCAGATTCCTGAGGCAGATGTGTTCTTCAGTTATATTTCCTTTCACTTCAACGTCAATCCATTCATTCTGTTTCCAAATCTTAGGCTGACTTTCCTGTAAATGCTGAAAATAAAGTTTTGTAGCCTGAAAAGACAAAAGCAGAAAAGTATGTTTTTATTAACTACATTAGAAGTGCATCTTTGAACATTTTCTGTCTTTCAGAAAATTATGACTTACTTGTTTGACTTTCCACACGGACCAAAGGTATGTGGTTTCTAGACTGCAATTCCAAAAGGAGTTGATGTGCCTAATTATCTGTGTAGCTGGAAAGCATTTTAATCCTGCTTCATCAGCTGCATGGGATTAGTTGCTTTAATCTGGTTAAAATACGCTTGCTGTTTAGCGCCCTATTTGAATAGGATCAAAGCAAATACAATGTAACAAAGAGAAAAGAGGCATCATCTAGTCTCAAACAATAATCTGTGTTAGTGATAACATTATTTTAGCGTTAACGCATTTTAGCTGTGGCATTTTACAGCCAGATTTCTTCCTAATCTTATACAATGGTTTGTTAAAAAATGTCGTGATGGAAGGGAAAGAGTTGTGTAAAACAGCAGAATCTTTCTTTGATGGCCTAGTTGTGCCTCAGCTATGGTAGGTCCAAAAGTTTGCCATGCTCTCCCTGGTGTCCTGAGGATGATGCTCAGCCCTGAAACTTTTGCAGAGAAGCTTAGGAGCTGAATTCATACTGCTTTCTCCATCCCTCATTAGGAGACCATCTCATATTCAAAAGATGTGTTTCCACACTGTGCACTGAAAGTAGAACAAGGGAGAATTCTCAGAACATGGGAAATCACACCTGGTGTCCATCAGGCAGAGCTGTGGTTTTGAGCTGCGCTCTGTAGAGTGGAGTCCAGGCGTTTTCCAGCTCTGGGCAAGAGTATCAGTGTGTCCTTGGAAGGCTGAAGCCACAGTCACATTTGTTACATTCAGAAATGGTGGCAGCAGTGTCATTTAGTGCATCCCTGTGCATGACAGCTGTGCTGTGACGTGGCTCTTAGTGCAGTTCTCCTTCCTTCCTCAGTCCTCGTTGCTGGGCTGGGTTGGGATGGCTTTGCCACAGACGAGTGCTTTAGGAGATGGCAACCAGGGGTCATTGCACAGAGGCACGAACTGGGAGAATCGGTGCATCTGATGGACCAGCTGTGTCAAAGATGATGGCTGTGGGCAGTGACGCTCCAGTTAAATTCCATGTGATTGTTTATGTGGTGCCCAGTTCTAGGGTTTGTTTTTGCTTTTGCAGCCTGGGAGTGCCCATCGGCCTTGGCAGTCCTACTTTGACCTGATCCTGGTGGATGCACGGAAACCCCTCTTCTTTGGGGAAGGCACTGTGCTGCGGCAGGTGGACACGGTGAGCACCACACAGAGGGCACCTCAAAGGCTGGAGGGGCTCACATGCAGTCTCTTAGTGGGAATGGGCAGTGCAGTATTTAGGCTGGAACTGCCCTAGAAAGAGAGTAAAGAAAGAGTAGGACAGAAAAGACCCAGAGCATCAGCTGTTCTTTACCAATGCAGTATCTCCTCCTTCAGGTGACCGGGAAGCTGAAGATCGGTACCTACACTGGCCCACTGCAGCACGGCATCGTGTATTCAGGAGGTGAGGCAAACAATTTGTCTGCTATGAAGTGGCTCTGACATGCCCTGGTGGTGTTCATCCATTCATGAGGACTCATGCAGGGTGGCTGGGTGTTATGCCGGAATCTAGGCAGGGCTGTGTTTTGTGAAACACATCATTCTGTGCCTTCTGCACCAAAAAAACTCTCACTATTTCTGCTCAATGCTGAGAAGAAAGGGAGCTGTTCCTCAGTGCCCTTCCCTTCCTTGCCAGGGAGGGCCTGGGAAATGCCACTGCAGGGCTGGGAGTGGGGAGAGATGCAGCTGGTCCTGTTGGCAGCAGTGAGGACAGCTGGGAATGCTGCACACAGTGGCTGCACCAGGGAAATGCAATGGCCACACAGGGCTGTCCATAATGCCCTTGGCTCCATCGCTGTTACATGGCCAGGAGGCTACAAGGTCCCTTTGCTACTACATTTGTATGAAGGTGTATTTATATTCCTAGGGAAGGTGAGTGTGCAGTGCGCTGTTGAGTTTAGCAGTTGGAGATTTCTGGGAGGAAAAAGAAGCAGCTGCATCCCTAACCCTGGTCCTCGGAATGGAGCCCTGCATTTCCCTTTGGCTCCTCATTCCAAGCCAGTTTGTTCTTTGTTTCAGGCTCCTCAGACACAGTCTGTGACCTGCTGGGGGCTAAAGGGAAGGACATTCTGTACATTGGAGACCACATCTTCGGAGACATCCTCAAATCCAAGAAGCGCCAGGGCTGGAGGACCTTCCTGGTGATCCCTGAGTTGGCGCAGGAACTACACGTCTGGACTGACAAAAGCGGTCAGTAGGGGGCGGGGCACAGGGGAGCGATCGCTCCATCTTGCAGTCTTTCTCCCAGACCCACCTTAGATCCTCCTTCCCTGGGATGGGGTGTTGGTGCAGCAGCTGGGTTGCTCACAGGGCCCCAGGTCATTTGCCTGCGATCACCCCAGCCTTGAGTTGGCCAGGGAAGAAGCTGCTGCTGGTTTGGGTCAAACTCATCCGTAACCTTGTCCCCAAAACTCTTCTCCCTCTGTCTCTGTAGAGCCATGGCTTCTCTAGTAAAAAGTATCTAACAAGATAGCCTTTTTTTTTTTTTTTGTCCCTGTATCACCTGAGCCATGACTACTCTCCAGTCTGCAGGGAATCCCTGCTTACCAGGCACTTCCTCTTTCTTCCTCCTCCTCCTCCTTCTCCCTCTGCTGCCAAAGTGCTGTTTCCCATCCTTGAGCACTGCTGCCTTTCTCCCAGGTTTGCATACTGATGTGTGAGTCGGTTTGGGGGTTATGCACATTGTCCCATGACTGGCTGGAAGGTTTCTGTGAGTGCTGTGAAGGTTCAACCTCAAAAACTAAAGTGGCAACCAGAAACCAAGAGCTCTGTTGATGGCACAGAGCAAAATCGAACCCTCTCCCTGCGCAGTGGTTGTGACATACTACATGCCCCACCACGGCCATGTGGGCAGGATGGTGCATTTGCTTTCAGCCCTTTCATTTTGAGGTTAAACTTACCTTTTCCCCTTTTCTTTTCTGAATTATCCAGCCCTTTTTGAAGAGTTGCAGAGTCTGGACATCTTCTTGGCCGAGTTATACAAGTGAGTGTTCAAACACTGACAAGTGTACTGCTGCCTCTCCCAGCCTAGCGACAGCTAATGCGTGGCTCTGATGAACCCTTGGGGTTGGGTTGGCAGCACTGCTGCCAGAGCTTTGCCTCGGGCCTGGGTTCTGCCCCTGAGACCGACCTTCCCCTCCAGACCAGCCTCCCTCCCTAAGCCCCCATCCCACAACATCTGGTTCTGAAAAGCTTTTCACAGCGTGTATTTACCTTCTCGCCTGTAACTAGGCATCTGGACAGTAGCAGCAATGAACGCCCTGACATCAGCTCCATCCAGAGACGCATTAAGGTACCAATCATAAAAATCCCTTTTCATCCTTTTGGATCCCAAAGGGCTTGACAACCCGACCCACTGCTCAGCCCTGAAATGCTTTGCTTTGCCTTTGGGTGGGCAAGGCAGGCTTGGCAAAGCCGTTCTGTCTGCGGACGCAAACGGAGGAGCTTCCCAGCTCACTGGTGTCACTGGCACTCCTGAAAGGCAGCCTGGTCTGGAATTGGGGTCTCCTTCCTCATGTACGTAGCACCTGCTTACGGTGCTCACTGCTGCAGAGCAGGGTGCTGCTGTGTGCCTGAAGGGGCCGTAGCCTCTGGTTCAGCCAGCCCTGCATGCGAGGTCCCAGCCTGGGGCGGGTGCTGGCCCTGGTGCCGCTGCTACCTTCCTGTTAGCTGGGACCTGGCTGTGCTTTGATGCCTTGGGATAAGAGCACACAAAAGCTCACTGGAGATCCTTGCAGGCTTCACGTAGCCCCCAGCCTTCAATGATGCTGAGGCAGGGTCGGCTCTGCGCTGCCGTGTGCCCGGGCCAGGATTTAACCTACCCTTTGCTTGTAGAAAGTGACGCATGACATGGACATGTGCTACGGGATGATGGGGAGCCTCTTCCGCAGCGGCTCCCGGCAGACACTGTTTGCCAGCCAGGTGATGCGCTACGCCGACCTCTATGCAGCCTCCTTCATCAACCTCCTTTACTACCCCTTCAGCTACCTCTTCAGAGCCGCCCACGTCCTGGTGAGTTGCAGATGCTGGGGAGCACTCCCACGAGCTGGCAGCACGGGGAGGATGGGGTGGCATGTTCTGGGCCTTGTGCTCTGGTTGCCTCGCCATCTCCTCTCTCTCTTACACCTTTAGATGCCACACGAGTCCACGGTAGAGCACACACACGTTGACATCAACGAGAAGGAGTCGCCCATGGCCACGCGCAATCGCACCTCGGTGGATTTTAAAGATTCTGACTACAAGCGGCACCAACTGACCCGCTCCATCAGTGAGATCAAACCGCCCAACCTCTTCCCCCAGGCACCTCAGGAAATCACACACTGCCACGACGAAGATGACGATGAGGAAGAGGAAGAGGAGGAGGAAGAGGAGGAGGAGGAGGAAGAAGAATAAGAAGGAAAAAGTAAAGCATTTCTGAAGATAAACCATGACTCTAGCAGTGATCAGGAGCAGATTCCTATGTTGGGGCCCTTGGGGTGATGGGTTGGGGGTGTGTGATTCCTGCAAAGGCACATTTTGAAAGCGGCCGGAAACTTTCAACAAATTAACACTAATCAGGAGGAGAGCTTTGTTTTCAGTTCTGCAGACGGTTCAACAAGCTGATGGATCTGCCTGGGTGGTGCAGTCAGATGGCACCGCCCGCCCGTGCTGTAATGCCGCTCCCATTCCATTCGGGGGATGCTGCATGATTTTTCCTTTCCCATGATGTGTTTCCATTCGAGCGGTGTCCTGTAAACGGTTTTCGCCATTTGTTACATTCATGTGGAGGAGGCAGGGATGTGCTGAGCCCTGCAGGAGACGCAACAATCCAACTCCTGCCGTTGGGTTGCCACCCTTTGCTCTCCCGCATTCAAAGCACCCCCACCACGTTAGCCAGGGTGCTGCTGCGGCTTCCAGCTCCACATCAACCCCTACTTGCAGGGGTCTCCCTGTGAATGGTTCAGTTCCTCCGTCCATCACAGACAGCAGCAGGATTTCGGCTCTTACGTGCGTTTTGCAGCTGTACACATTTCGGTTTGTAGGCGGTGTTGTCCCCTCCCTGTGCTTCACACTCTTTCATCAGCAGCATTCAGTGCCTGATTGCCAGCGCCTTTCCCAAACAGCGGAGCCGCACGCTGTGTTCTCAACTCAGCTCCTGTACTTCCAACAGTAAATATTAACCCCCAGCTTCAAGCTACCGCTTTAGCATTACATTAGTAGGCTTGTCTTCCTCGCTGCCTGTTCCTGACCCTTCTTTTTGTTCAACGTCCCAAAGACAAAACCAGCCACAGTGAAGGGCCCGGTCTTCCAGGGTGCTGCAGGCCACGCAGCTCTGCCCTGCAATAGGAAACAGCAAAAGCCACAGTGCTGGGCAGGAGGCTCTCATCTGCCTGCAGCTCCATCGCCTTTGGCCCAGTGTAGAGCACAGCGAGGCCACGTCCTGGCTGAGGAGGTGACTCATGGCTGCCGTGTGGGGACTGGTGTGGCTGACGGTGCAGCTCTGCCATCGCTGGTCTTTCTTTGTGTTGTGGGTGCAGCTTCCCTGACTCCAGCCTGTGCCGTTCACATGTGAAGGGATTACAGTGGAGGCCCTCTTGTAATGAATTCGACTGTTGTTTCAGTACCACAAGCGCATTTAATCTTCTTTTTTTCCTTTTTTTTCCCCCCTATTTTGAAGTACCTTAGAAGAAAATAAAAATAATGCACACCACCACCCTCTGAGCAGGAAATGCTGCTACTGAAGTGGCAGTTGTTCAAGTCAATAAATCGTGATGTTTCTAAGAAGTGCCTGGTGCATTGTGGCACGGTGCTGGGCCGGGGGATGGCCGGCACTGGGCAGCAGGTGGCGTGGGGGGAGCAGCGGGTGGGAAACAGCCCCAGCTGGAGGGGAGCGCCAGAGCTGGCCGTGCTGGGATTTGCTATGTTTAACCATCATTTCTCCAAGCAGAGCCACTTGGATTCTTCAGGCTTTAGCTCAGCAGCTGGAGAGGGCACGAGGCTGTGAGCAGGGCCATGTGGGGAGCACTGTGCATTCCTTCTGCCTCTGTAGTCCCACAAATAGCTCGCTCCCAGCCCAGGGTTATTTCTGCCAGCGACAGGGAGATGTTGCAAGGCTGGAGCAGTGGAAGGTATCTGGCCCTCACTGGTGGGAAAGCGGAGACAGAGCCTGCTAGGCCCTTCTCCCTCATCCCACCTCATGGGGCTCTGAATCACAGAGCCATTGGGTTAGAGAGGATCTTAAAGCCCACCCGGTCCCAGCCCACTGTCGTGAGCTGGATGCCACCCACCACCTCAGGCTGCTCAGGGCCTCATCCAACCCAGCCTCGGGCACCTCCAGCGATGGGGCACCCACAGCTCTCTGGGCAGCAAAGCCAGGGCCTCACCTCCGAGTAAAGAATTTCAGACAGCACACAACAGCCAACGCCAACACAGCTGCCATCAGGACTGTCCAACAACCAATAGAGGCTGTCTGTCAGTCCCTGTGCCATGCCCAGGGGTCTCTCCACCCACAGGGCCGACTGTGCTCCACTAGGGGACTGTCACTCCTCATGAGCTGCTCACAGTGACCTGGCCCTCGGTGCTGGAATCCCACAGCTGCTGCTCCAAAGAACGCACGCAGAGATGCTTGGTGCATCCTGGGTGCTGCCAGCACCGCCTCAGACAGTCACACTACATGGCAGGAGAAAAGCTGGGGTCTCACAGTCAACAAAACCCTTTTTCTGCTGACTTCTAGGTAGTGCTTGGCAGTGATGCAGCCAGGCCCTTCCTACACCAGGATGAGGCAGCCAAGCCCATTCCCATTCCCCGGCCTCTTGCCTCCCCCCCCCCCCCACCCCAGGCTCTCCTGCCCCATTCCTCTCCCTGACACTCTCAGTCTGGCCACTCCAAGACCCTGCACGACACACAGTAGGAATGAGATAGGGGCCAAACAGATGGCGTTCCCGTTTCCCAACAAACAAATGGGATGTATGGCAAGCATGTTGTAAATAAGGGACTTTTATTAGAGGAAGAAAAAGGCCATCAGCATTGAGGCACCACTGCCTTTGCCTCCCCCAGCTGCAGCATGGACGGCCCCCAGACCCCCATGCAAAGAACACAACCTGGCCCTACAGGATGTGGCCTCTCCGTGGCTCCCGACAACTGCTGAGGAGTTAAAGGCTGCCCAGTGCCAACAGCAATTCCTGATCAGCGGAGAGCCGGGGTCACCGCCATCAGCCCCCCACCCACGCGCCAACAGCCGGCCCTCTGGAACGGGGGGAAGAAGAGAGGAGGGAAAAACGCATAAACCGGAATGTCCAACAGAAAAAAAAATCATCATTTATCTAGAAGAACAGAAATAAACAAAACGCTTTGAAACAAAATCACAAAATATACAAATAAATCAGGTACAAAATAAATAGGAAAGATTGGAAATCTACAACAAAATTGGAATAATTATAAAATTCATTTGTATGACAATCAGTATATGAAACGTATACACTTCATTCACGATTTCGGTTGTGCTTACTCAGGTTTATGTACACACATGGAAATACTGTAGTCAGAACACTACAACTCCGGAGACCCGACATAATGTACAATATGATACAGTCAGCACAGACCACTTGTGATGGGCAATGGGACGTGGGAGGGACCAGGGAAGCGCTGGGCTCAGCCACCCCGAGCGCACGCTGCAGAGCGAGGGCACAGAGCTCTGCTGGGAGAACAGGCTGAGGGTTTGTGCCGTGCTCCCGAATGCAGGAGAAAGGTTTGGTTTCAAAGCCTACTGGCTGCAGAGAACCAGCTCGGTGTGGCTTCCCGGTGACACAGGAAGGTGCCCTCAAGTACTTGAGTTTTTGGATTCGATCTGTTTGGCATCCAGGTGCGAAGCAAGCTGCTCTGCTGAGTGCACACGGACAGAGATCCGCACTGGGTAAAGGGATCCAGGCCTGGCTGCAGAGCAGTCACCAGGAGCCCTGCCGTGCTCCCACGCTGGTCTTTGGACAAAACCCGAAGGCATTCCTTCAGTATTGGCACTTCCAACTAAAGGCCTATGGCTGCTCATCTGACCCCTAGAGTTCTCTCACTTGAATTCAGAAGGACTGGGTTCAGCAGCCAACCCCGGAGGATCAAAACTTCCTTTTATAAAGTTCTGTGGTCTCCAAACAGCAGAAGGGTGATGCCAGACCTCTCCACCAAGCACTAAATGCTGGGATGAGCCCTTCCTCCCCATCCAACCCTACCGCTCAGCCAACTCCTGTCCTGCTTCGGGGGAGAGAACAGATCACAGAGACATCAAAGCCACTTCCCAAGCACCAGAGCTGCCACAGCTTTTGCTGCAGGCGCTGCTCTGCCCCCAGCCTCAGCACAAGCTCAGGCCCACCTGGGGGAAAGACTATAGGAGAAGTGCTCAGGAACTGAACTCTGGAGGATTCCATTATCAGCCCTACTTGAAGGAAACCAAGGCCCGAAGGAGAACCTCAGGAGAGATCACAAAATTTTACAACTGCAGCCAGAAGAGCAGTAGCTCAAGTACCTTATCTGCAAGGTGCAAAACCCCTATGGTCTGACACAAGGATAACAGAAAGCACAATGTCACTTTGGTAGAGTTTGATGCTACTGACCCATGAAACCTTTCCTCCACCACCTGCACCCAGGCCTGCTCTGGGGAACATGCCCAGGGCCCACATCCAGCTCCTAACACAACAGCAGCTACACAAATCCAACCTGAGAAGCTCAACCGTACCACTGTGGATCTGCAGCAGGCAGCTGTGTCCCCTCACCTGGGCACAGCCTCAAGGACAAGGCCATGAAATTGAAAACAGAGGAACATGAGGACAAGCTCCAGAACAAGAGCAGAACACCAAGCAGGCCTGTGTCCCCCTGCGCTGGTGCTGTCTCAGGGATCACAGTGCAGGGCCCTGCAGCTGATGGACCAAGGACACCAGAGAGCAGCGCAGGGCTTGTCCTCTGCTTGTCAGGTCAGGATGAAGGCCGCTCCCTCTTCAATGCTGTGCAATGATGCCTGATTTCTACTCCCATTTGTTAAGATTGTTGGCTCAACAACAATCAAACCTCAGTATCCAAGGACCAGGCACTTCTTTGGCACTATCTCTTTCACTACAGATCGCTCCCCACCCGCCAGCCCCAGCCTCCTACTGGCAATCCAGACACTGGATAATGCAACAACTGGTACATAGGCACTGGTTTTAAAACCACAGATGTGTATTAGCATATAAAATACGGTACATCTTTCATGTGGGAATGATCTCTACAGTCTATTTCAGCACAAGGAAGATGCACATCCCAAGCAGTCCTGGAGAAGGTGGCTGTGCTCTCCTTAGGGCAGGGTACTTACACAGGAGGTTCGCTGGGGGACAGCCCCTCACAGAGCCGCCTCTGGTTTCCTTTCCTCTGAGCTGAACTGAGCCAGAGTCCCACCAGTGCCAACCTCACCTCTGGAACTGGGCCTGCAGCTGGGGAGCAGCACAGGTCGATGTGTCTGTGGGTGTCACGGGCAGCTGAGCTTCCTGCAGGTGCCTGCTCCACCCACTCAAAAAGGCACTTAAAGAAAAGAAGAATAAAAAGTGATAATAACCCTGCAGTGAGGAAGGGGGAATAAGTGTAGAAGAGAGGGGGGACAGACTGTGCAGCACAGCGCTGAAGGAGCGGCCCAGCCCAAGGCCTGAAGGCCTCAGCCCCAGGCAGGGCCTGTGAGCCCAGAGCAGCGCCTCGTGTGCGTGTCAGGGCACAAAGAGCACGAGGGGCAGCAGGAACACAGCTGGGGCACGGCTGGAGCAGGGGAAGGAACTGTGGGGAGGACAGGTGCTGCTGATGGCACCAACGGGGCACGGCCTGCCCTGCCACTGGTGACAGCGCCCAACCCCTGCGCTCTCAGCCCTGGGAAACCTCATCCTGAGCCCTGGGGACAACGGACAAGCTGGGGTCCGAGCGAGGGGACAAACCAGAGCGTTCCGTGAGCTCCAGAGGCCAAGGTGTCTCACTGCGCCCACCCGAGCCCCTCTGCGCTCAGCCACGTGCTTCGTATGATCTCCATGTCACCAGAGCCAGTCTCGTTTGGAGAAAGATTCTCATTGGAAAGCAAGAACATTCCTTCACTCTTTACAAAGATTTGGCAATACACAGAATTAAAAATAAAATAAAATCATAGTTACAACAGATTCAGGTTCATTTCTTTAAAGGAAATTCAACCAACAGGAGTGTAAAAGTTATAATTCACAGTTGTGCATTTAAGATATTAGTGTTTAAAATGTCACTTCAAAGAACTCTTTGTGCAAAATTGTACTGACAGTAGAAACCATGGCCAGATGCCCTCCCGGCCCCCAGGCTGCCACCCGCCCCATGACGGACACAGCGAGCTCAGTGGCAGCAGAGCTGACACGGGAAGATGCAGTATCCTTTCTGCAAGCCAAAGCCTTGCCAAGGTCTGAGGTCAAGCCCAACGATTCCCAAAGCCACCACCAGTGCCCCACGCCACCGCGCCGACCCACAGCTCCACCACACACACGCGTGGCACAGGGGCACAGGTTGTGGCATCTGAGCCCACCTGAACGAAGAAGCCAGCAGGGAGCCCAGGTAACCAGACCCAGTGCTGGCACTGCTCAGAGCCACAGCTTTTCCACCCCGGTGGGAAGAGCCGAGCTCCAGAGCGATCTGAGATGAACAGGGCTCCTCTGCTTGTGCTGGCTCCTAGCACAGGGCTGGGAACCCCTTGCCTTTGTGAAGCAGTAAGACTGCAAATTCCCTGAGAACAGGGAGATAGGATTCCTTCCCCTCCGCTGAGAGGACCATGCCTTGCGCTTCAAGCTAATTCAAAGTAGCAGCCCCCAACCCCTCCGGGTCAGGTACGTATTTTCCATATGAAACACATCTACAATCAACTATTTTTCTGGAAATCATTTCACTTTCCATTATCAGATCTGTATATATAATGAAAAAGTCATGCAAAAAAACAAATGGCCTGGAAATTTGCGAACAGTGCAGCATGGGCCGAAGCAGGAGGTGTTTGCTTTGGGATCACAAGGCTTTGGTTGGAAAATTTGGCTTTTTTTGTTTTTTGTGGTTTTTTTTTAATGGAAACAGACACTCAAACAAATCCATAACCTGCCATAAGAAGCAGAAGTCACACCCAGTGGGCAGCCTCCACTCTCAGCCTCCCCTCCTTCGGCAGGTTTCACAAAACAGATACTGCATCTCAAGTTCACTACCGTGTCGGTCACATCCAACAAACCTTTACATTCAGTAACACTTACAGAACCAGCAGCACAGCAAGGGGCTCACCGTGCCAAGGCAAACACTGTCACATCTCAACGGGAACATCTCCTTGCTTTGGGAGAAAGGTGCAACACTGGCAGCTCTTGGTGCAGTGTGGGGCGCCTCGGAGTGGTGGCTTTTAGACGGGACCCAGAACATGCTAATGCAAAGCTGATAAAGGAGTTAAGCCCAGGGGCCCTGCTTTGTGTCCCTAAGCCTGCCCCAGAGCTGCACACCCTGTTTCCCGCAGGGAGTTGCTGCAGCAGTGTTGTGCCTTTCCAGCCAACATTTACCAAGGCAGACCACGGACGCTGAGGGTGAGTGTCCCCCTAACTCAGGTAGGCACAGAGCTCTGGCAGTTGCATGTGGGGCTTCTCTGGGGGTCAGGGGAGACTGAGGATGTAAAGAAAGGAAAGGAGATGCTACATAATCAGGGGCCATGGGTCTTGGAACAGAGAAATCACAATGCCTGGTTTATTGATCTCTGCTTGCATTAATACTGAGGGCAACGTTCACATTTTGTTTGAGACAGCACTGGAATGGGAGAGGATAAGGAGGGAGGAATGTTTTTGTTTTTGTTTTCACTTGAGGACTTAAATTCCATTCATAGGACTGGGGAACATGCAATGCACAACTGCCACAGGTGCCCCTTGCTGTACCCAGGCTGCGTTCAGGCTGTGGAGTGGAGGACCTGGCTCCTGCTGCCCCACAATGGTGGCACCTGGGCAGGAGGCTCTCTGCTCTGCTACCATGGTCATCCCTAAAATGGCTGTTAAAAGGGGCCAGAGAGAAGGAAATGCACCAAAACCACTCAATGGAAGGAAGGTGGCTGGGAACAGCCTGGGAATGAACCTCTCTGAATCCCTGAAGTGCAATACACTCATGTCTGGAAAGTTTTCGTCAGTTCCTGGAGAGGACAGGATGGTCCCAACTCCTCAGCAGAGCTGTCCTTGTGCTGGCGGAGGTTTTCCGTCACCTGGAGGATGTACTTTGGGCATAACCGTAGCAGCATCTTTTGTGTTAACACTAGAGATTTGAGGGAGGGATAAGGACTGCTGTACGCTGTTACTAACAAACACTGCAATCTGCCCTGGCCGAGGTAACGGTGTGCAGACCACTACAGCACGTGGGTGCTTCCAAGTTTGTTGGTTTTGGGCGCACACATCACTTCACCACGCAGTTGTCAGGAGCGTCAACGGAAAACCACCCAGTGACTTTGGTATTGAAAATTACACCCGGCTTTCATCTCACGAGACCACAGCTTTGCTAATTACGTCCTTCCCCCCAGAATCATCTTCAACATACACAAAGTTTTTGGAGGTCACAAAACAGTGGAGTGTAACAACGCGTTTGCCTGTTTTACAAATAAACCTTCTGAAGTTTGAGAGATCATTAAATATTAAAATAACCACCCCTTCCCTGAAACTTAACTGGAAGAATGTAACGATACTCATCCCGTGACCCTCCAGGTGGCTGGAACCAGAGGTTCCTTGAAGCTCGCTTGCTCATTCTTAGGACACAAATACATACAAGTACCAGTTACTAACTTCTTTGACATGGCAACAAAAAGGAACAGAGAGAGGTGAAAAGAGGCCTAAGGACTTCAGAGTCAATTCACAAAACCACAACAGAGCCTATTCAAGGTTGGGGAGGGACAGAAACAATTTAAAACTCTGCAAAATACTCTTCAAAAACATGATCTCTCTTGAAAAAATAACCGGAGCAGTTTTTAAACTTCTCCATATGTGTCTGAGGAGGAAAAACCCAACAAGGATCAAAAATACAGATAAAAAATAAACATGATTCTACTTTGCAAGAAGTATTATCATTGTTCTCAAGGGTGGCTCACCATTCCCAAAGTACACTTGGGGCTTCAGTCTCTCTGTCTTGCTCTTTGCTCCTTTCTTCCTGTTTCTTCCTCTTCTTGCTCCCACAACGGACGCAAAAGTCTTTGGTCTCAGAACACTGGATGCAGCACAGTGTTGCAAGCACGTACTAACGGTGTCACACTCGGGGAGGAGACAGGAAGGAGCGAGGGCTGGTCCTGCTGAGGAGATGGGATGGGTGTGTTGTGGGGAGTCAGCTCCTAGATGGCTCCTTCACTGTGCATACTGTGGTTGGGCTTGTTGTGAGTCACACAGTTCTGTTCGTTCAGCAGGTTTGCTGTCTCGTCCGGCAAACCGTCATGCAGCTCCGTAAGAGTCAGTTCGATTTTAGTGTTTTCACTGTCCGAGGACTGAGGTGTTTTGTCCATCCGGGATGCCATCAGGGCATTTTGGTACTGCTGTCTTGAGATCTGCTCCGAGCACAGAAGGAAGGAACAAAAAGAGCCAGTCACGCTTGTGCGTCACTCACAGGACACCCCAGGAAAATGAAGAACCCTCCCTTTCCAGATGATCACACTTCAACTCCTGTTCACCTGGCATCGACTCCACTTCTACAAACATCCCTGCGCTTTGCAAGAGCAGAGCAGCCCAGCTGCATGGCACGGCGACGCTTCCACAGCAGGGTGGAAGCACAGCGCTGTGTGATCACCGTGCTGTCCACAGGCACAGATTTACACCTGTGCAGAGATTTTGAAATCAGACTTCAACTTCCTTCTAACCACGCACATTTTAAGGCCTAAAACGAAGTTCAGTGAAGTCTTTTTCCCAGTTTCAGCAAGCTCTGGAGGGGCTTTATGAGTCCTCAGAGAGCCAGAAGGCACGAGCATTAGTGCACTTGTCTAGGGTAGCAAACACGGCAGGAGCCATCCCATAAGCTCCTGAGGTCAGGCAGCACGATGTACGCGCACCAGCAGCCCCATGTGCTACAACAGCACTGGATTATCTCAGCAGATGAAAGAAGCTGAGCAAGATTTTTAGAAAGCCTAAAGTTTTTGCTTCAACGCAATAGAGAGACTGGACATGGAGAGTGTCAGATGGACGAGTCACACCTCTAACAGCAAAACCCAAACATATGCAAGTAGGTCACAGCCCTGGCTTACAAGGTATTACTTGAATAAATGCCAATGTGACACACTGAAAACGCATATTCTGAGTACTCTTGTCCTGTGTATAAAGCAGGGTGATACAAAAAGAGGTCTACAAGTCTGACTGCAGAGAAACCAGGCAATGTAGCATTCTTTAGACTCAGTATGAACACGGTGAGAGATGGAAGGACTTCATACAAACCAGCACAAGACGAGCAGCTGCTCTGCACAGCAGATGTGCTATTGAAATCTGTAGTGAGAATGGCTTGCTTAGGAATAACCATTTACTGATCAAAACTGTGAAGCCCTGAACCACTGACCAGTACATTTCCATTTGCCTAGTTCTGAACACAAGATAGTACTCTCTTCTTAAATTCTCGCTACCTGTAGATGTGAAACAATTGATTGAGTATTCCAGTATTTCTATCCCATTTCCTAATTTCAATACTGAAATAACTTTGACAGAAGTTGACTTCACAAGTAGTCTGAGTGTTATACAAAGAAAATGCGAATGTGCATTTAATTTAAGAAAAGCATCAAGGTCAGCTTCTGGCCATGAGATGTCAGCTTCCCTGGACTCCCAGCTGGGCTGGAATTGCTGCCAGCATTGGCTCTTCCTCATCCCACAGGACTCGTGCACATTTCAGAGTGGGATGCACCATGCTGGGGGACAGAGCTGCATCCACGCAGCAACTCACTGGCAGTATGGGACGTAAGTCTAACACATGAAGTTAAGAAAAATGTCCAAGACATCTCCAGGCAGAAGGATAAGTTCGAAAGTAAGAGCAAGAACCCCGAACTGAAATAAAAATCAAGAGTGAATGAAAACTGCAACTGACACAGAATGTTTCATCCTTTAGAAAAGGGTGCTGTCAGATAACGTAAGGTCTCCACTTCAGATGGCTCAAGGCCTCAGAAGGATGTGTCTTTCAGGACTAAAAGCAGAGAAGATATTTCCTATAATCTCTCCCCTTAAGACCTGATATCCAGAAACTGGTATGACCAATCTACTTACAGGCCTTAATGAGAAGAACACTGAAGACCCCAGATACTGAGAAAAAGTAATTTAAAGCAATTTTTAAATGTCCGTTTTCATAACCCTATTTACTCAGAGGGCTACATAGCAACCTAGAGGAATCTCCCTCCCCAGGCTCTACAGCCCACCTGCCCAGCTTTTTTCCTACCTTGACAAACTGAATGTCTGTGAGTGCCTTCACTGAGTAGTCTGGAACGTACACTTGCAGGAAGGACGCATTCAGCTGGTTGTTGCTGCTCCCTAACGTTGGCGTCACCGCGTCGATGCGATCACTTCTGTTTAAAGAGTCTGAGTGATTCAAGCCGCAGGGTCGAGGTGGAGACTTGTTTTCAGCTGGGAAACAGGCAAGAGCAAGAGGCTTCTTACATCAAGGAGAAAATATTTACAGTCACCAGTTTCAAAGGGCCACAAGAAATTGCAGTGTGAAACAGAAGATCAGCAAATACTTAAGTCTACTCATAACTGACATGCAGCTAAATAAAATGGTCCAGAAAAAGCGCATTTTGAATCCAGAGCTGGTGGTGGACATCACTGAGTGTGATTCAAACAAGCCTGTTTCTGTCTGTGCTACAATGGACGTGCCACACCTGCTCACAGTGCTTCCGCTGATGAGTGGTGGCCACCAGAGAAAGGCAACTTCCCTCAGCTTCCTTACAGGAGCTCTTTGTAGTCCGACCACGCTTAATAGATTTTTTTTTTCTTAACCATGTATAGTTGCAACTCCGTGTCAGACTTTTCATACACACTGCAGGCTTTCACTTCAAAATCTCCCAGCTATCCCTTAGGAGTACGACTGGCCACAGGCATTTCGCATCCTCAGCTTCCACCCATACAGGGACCCAGATGACAGAGGACATGCAGAAATACATCCTGAAAGAGTTCTCAAGCCCTTCTACTGATGGGCTTCCCTTCACGTGCATGTACAGTGCAGAGCAATAGAACTCTTTGGGACTGGTGAATTTTACCCCTTCAGCCCAAGCACTAATTGACGCCACCTGTACCACTCCCCATGCGGTCCCCATTCTCAGCTGGGAGATTACTTTCCAATCACCTTAAGATACAAAGCCTCTTTCAGCATGTCAGCAACAGTATCATGTGTTTGTCAGTTTTAACAATTTTTTTACCTACAAAATGGTCTTAAAAAAAATAAAAGCTGACTAAAATTCAACCCTACCTCTGCCACTGTATCACTGTAAACATCTCTCCCCGGCAAAAAGATGCACTTCGCTCTACATCTCCCCCTTCCTAAACCAAGCCCTTCAGACACTTCCAGATGCGTGGCAGAATCACCCTACGCTGTCTTCTGGAGTTGTTGTATTTTCATTATTTTCCACTTGAAAACCCTCTGATGTCTTCTTTCCTTCAATTTAAGTAAAGGCAATGGAAAAACACAGGTTGTGACAACTTGGCAAATCTTCTGCAGGTCCCTATGGTAACACCAAGGAGGGGCTCAGAGGGAAGCGCTCAGAGCCCCACACGGTTTCCCTCCATACCCACCCGCCATCTCCAAAGCCACAGCAGGCTGTGCCCAGGTGTCTCGTGGTATATCATTGATAGAAAGGAGGAAGGACAGGCAGCTCCATGACAAAGCACATTTAGGAAAAGGACAAAGAGACAGAAGAAAGAAGTATGACTACTGAAAATCTGAGGGTAAGGACACTGCTTTTGGAATCACATACAAGATGAAGTTACTAAAGAAGGGGGGGTACAGGAAGGGCAGGTGGCAGAAGGCACAGCACACAGGTCTGTGGTTGCTGAGCAGCGCCCAGCCCATACCTGCACAGATCTTTCCTACCCAGGTTCTCCTCACCTTTAAGTACTGAAGATGAAGAGCACAAACCACAAGACAAACATCAATGCAAGCACACTGTGAATCTCACAACATGGGGTTCAACAAGAGGAACCTTTTTAGAAGGACCCACCAAAAGGTGTTGGGTTCAACAGAACGGGAACCGTGCTGTCACAGTGACCAGACTCACCATATCCTTTCTAAAGAGATTCTTCCCATTTTAATTTTCCATTATCGATCTGATATTTTTGTTTATTTTTATTGTTGTTGTTGGAGGAAAAAAGTTAGGAAAATATGCTTGGCATTTTTATTGGAAACAACTTGTATGTGCAAGGTGTACGCTTACTTATAGAACAGAAACAGGAAAGAAACATGAAAAAAGAAAGAAGACCTGGCAAAATTAAAGAACTGAGCTAAAAAAAAAAAAAAAGATAATCAAAGCCACTGAGCTAAAGAGAAAGCCATCAGGTACTTTAATTAAAGAAAGATTATATTTCTCCCCACTTCTTTCAAGTTTAGCAGCAGGAAACTTTAAAAGAGCAGGAGAAAATCCCCTGCAGGGCAATGACCCATAGTTTATTGGGAGTGTGCATGAGCTTAGCTTAGGGACTGATGGTGAGATACATTTTCAAAGCTGAAAAAAGAAGAGAAAATACAGGAAGCAGATAGTGGAAACTTACGAAATGCCTGACATGTACTGACGGTCAGATGTTTCACTTCAATATCCCTATCATATCATTATATAATGATAGATATATCATCTTAGGTCCAGGAAACACCATTTCATCAGCCCAAACTCTTTCAGGATTCTGCTGCTCCTACATATTTTCCTGATGGGTTTCCATCTTTCTCAACTACTCTGTACATGCAGTATCTGCACAGCTCAGTTCTTTCCCAATTCCCAAGTTTTCAACCACATCTCAGAGCTCATTTTGACCCAGTTTGTTCTCTCCTTGGTCTCTGCTCTCCAAAGGGATTTCTGAGTCAATCAACTCGGTCATTCATCAAGGAAAGGTCTTAAGCAAAATGGGAACCAAAAACCCCGCAGGAGCTCCCACAGCCTTCTTGCACATTCCATTGCAAATCCACCCACTCGGTGCATTATCACAGCATTAATCTCATTGAAAGAAAACTCAAAGTTTTTGAGCCCTTGAAATGGCCAAGCAGCATTCAAACCATAGAATTTACCCATAAGAGAATATAAGAATTCTTTCATGTAAGTTCTCCTTTTAAGGCAGTTCAGCAGCACACACTCCCCTTTGCCAAACACATTTTCTTCAGGAAATTTTTCAGTTCTTAAACCTCAGCTTTGGGGAGAAGATCTTCTTTTAAAATCTCCCAACAGTTCACATATGAGAAATGAGAACACATTAACAAATACAGTTTCTTAAACATGTTTTTAGTTCTTCCCATTTGGACGACTCCGTCACGTCGCTACCAGTTATCACAAACAGAAGTTCAGGATACCTACCTGTGAGGCACAATTCTGTGCTGGACTTCTCCCTAACGAGCAAAGGGGTCAGATAAATACAGACTGCAGCTGACTTGTTATGGTATCAGGGCAGCCACAAGAATGGTGAAAATAGAAGCATGCGGATTTACCTGGAGAACCTGCTGCTAACAACTCTGTTCTGCTGACAACAAAGGTACGAGACAGGGACAAGGGAACTAGAAGAGGGAGAGAAAAAGGATGAGATCACAACCAGAAGGGTGGCAGCTATCCACACTCGACAGGGGAGGGAGCCAGTTCACACACTGAAGAACTAAAACCAGAAGTGCAAATCAACTGTGGAAAAGTAAAGGGTTAAAAACCAAACCGAAACAAATCAAAAAAGACAATTAAACAATTTTAGGAATGAACCAAAGAACGAGACTGTGGAATTATGGTGAAACAATTTTCGCTTGCTAATTTGAATGGTCATCCAGCATAGAACGATCCATCAGGGTATGCTCACTTTTAAAATAGTTCAAAAGGAACAGTGCTGCCCACTCCAGCCTGGAAGGCAAAGAGTCAGAAGAAGCCAGAAAGCTTTCATGGGAGCAGTTCCTCATGAGAATAAAATAAAAATAGAAATAAAACCAAAAGACACTTTGCAGTTCAAGTTTTCAGTAAAATGTCAAGCAAGGTTGTGATTCTCCAAGCTCGCCCCTACCAGAATGGGTATGGCACTGATAATTATGTCTCCAGCTATCATTACGGAAAGCTACACTGTTTTGTTGATGGGTTTTTGAAAACATCCTTTAAATTCCTGTTATTGGCTTCATATTCCACGTGGAGAGAGCAGGCATGTGACATCTCACCGGGAGACAGGGAAGAACAGGAGCTTTTCCTTGTTTGTAAGGCCTTTCACATATACTCAAAGCAACGAGAATTACTTTTATTTTCATGAGCTCAACCTAACAGAAATTTCACGGTGCTGCAACTTCTCTAAGACCTGGGGAAAAAGCCAGCAAAAAGGAGGGTTTGCTACTGGCACAACCAGCTGAAGGTAACAGATCCAAGGCTGGTCAAGTTTAATCTAAAATAGTGTATGCGCTTAAGTTTGACACAACAAATCTGAGAGGGATTCCAGGGCAGAGGCAGGAAAGGGGAGATCATTTGATCTCACAGGACTTGGGGCAACTGCTGTGGTTGTGGAGTTAGCAACACGGGAAAAACAGGAACACGGGAACATTCAAACTGAACGATGCTGGCCAAACAGAGATGCCATAAATCATTTCCAGGTGTAGGTCTGATAGGACAGAAGTGCTCATGCCTAATCCAGCTCTGTGTCTGGCCCACAGTGCAAAAGCTAAGCTTCAACACTGAACAACAGCAAGGATATGACACAGCTGTACACATTATATATGATTCATTACGAACACTGCTGTTACTGCACAGATAAAACCCTCTCAATGTCTGCACACTTCCAAATTTGTCAAGCCTCAAAAGGTATAAGCAAGATTGATTAAAGTACATATACTAAAGGAAGAATGACTCCTTCCTGAGCTCCTAACAAAGAGCCAGTGCAAGACTCATACAGTGGCAACGCAGAGCTCAAACATCCACAGGAGCTGCTGATGGTAGTACAGTTTAGTGTGGTGATACTCATAACTTACAAAATAAATTTCATTCCAAAGCTATTCACTAGTGTACATCTACATACATAAACATACATGTAGAGTTCCCATTAACTCATTACTAAAACAAGCCGCCTCCCAAGTGAACAACAACCTGTGGTGCCTCTATGCAGGAGGAGGTGATATCGGCATGGGAAACCCTCCTTAAAGAGATCAACTGAGCACATGGCCACTGCCAGCACTAAAACCCAGCTCTTCTACCAGGGCTGAGATGCCAACCCAACTCTTGGATCTTTGTGATCTAAAAGGAGATGCTGCTGGCACTGAAATGCACATGCAGGCGCCCCAGTGAGCGTGGTAAACAGCAGGGCACCACCCACTGGGGCAAGGGGGCATACTCCTGGTTGATTGTAAGGCAAATCCCCAACCCGTGTCTGTGAGATGCTGGGCTGTGCAGCTAATATTTATGTGCTGGAGATTTGCTCACATCTCAGCCTCTTCCTTTGCTGATCTCAGCTATATCTCTGCACAAACTGACAGGCGCAACTTTTATATTACTTGTTTCCTCATTCCTTGTTTTCCCTCATTTCCCTCAGGATGGCTTTAGAAACAATGATCAGTAAAACAAACCGTATCCAAACTAGCAGGTTGTTTGTACATTACACCACTAGATGTCCCTCTGCTACTAATTATTTATTCTCAATAATTCAACGTTGTGCTACAATGAGAAAGGAACCACAAAGCTCTCCTCCAGTGCCCAGTACCTCCCTTGCTAAGGCCAACGTGCACATCCTGCAGGAGCCCACCAGCCACTGCTGGCTGCTTGCTTGGATGTCAGAGCCAGCACTGCCACCAGGCTGCTGTGCCAGGCAGGGGGTTCCACGAGCAGGATGGTGTTGCTTCCATCAGCCCACAGGATGGCATGGGGGGATGCCCTGCATGCTCCCCTCGCAAACACACACCAGCAGACAGACCTGTGCACAAGTGCATTCCAGAAGCAGAAGGTAAGAGGACATACCTGGCGATGCTGTGAGGGCCATCACCCCATAGTAGGAAAAAGCACCAGCTTCAAACTTCATCCCCTCCTTCCCAGCCTCCACTTCCACCTTCCCCTGTTAAGGAAAAGGAGAGAGAGCTGCAATCAAAAGGGACCATAGGTCCTGAGGCACAAGACCAGACTTCAGCCCTAATAGCTAGTCTTTCCTGACGTTGCTAAGTAGCATCATGGTCCCTGCAGTTTGTAACGATGCCTGAAAAAGGATAGACCCTGGGGGAAAAAACAGACTTGTCCTGGGCAATTCTGGCCCTTGGGTCCCTGTGGCAGCTAAGTCCCTGCAGGGAGAGTAGGGTCACAGGGATGGTACTACGGACACGATCCAAGGGCTGACAGACTGCCTGCCCTCACCCAATATCACAAGAGGCTTGTATGCACCCAGTCATCTGGGGCCTTGAGAAGCCTATGCATTTGATGGCATGGCTCACATTCACATCAAGTCCCTTCTAACATGAATATGGGAAATGGAGATGGAAGACAACATCTGAGATGGAATTTCTTTTCACTGATGGGATTCCCACAGAATCAAGGCCCTTACTCCTGAAGCAGCAGTCTTGGGGCTATTATGATTTTATTGGTTTCTGGCAGTTTTACATATTCCAGTACCCTTAAATTAAGACTGTGCAAAAGAGCAGGATCTTGTTTAGAAGAACCCTCAGTGCTTCCCAGGCTCCACCACCCTACCACACATTGTACCCATTTCTGATGTGGTCTGAACCAAACATTTAACAACAGATACTGATATCATACAAACAACCCTAGAAGAGAAACTACCATATCAAATGTAGCAGTAAACATCCCAGTTATTTTGATATATAAATAGCAAGAAATAACTCGCTTCTTAGTGGGATCTGGTTTTCCCCTCCATCCTTACTGGTACTTTACTGAGAATTACAGTACCTAACTGCAGAAAGAAGCAATCTCAGGCAGCTTTCAAGCTGAGCTACATGAAGGCTGAGATTTTAGGCAAACAACATTATTACCTGCAATGCAATGGAAAGGGCAGACAGACTGCCCATGCTACATGTACCAAGTGAACCGACCATCAAATGGACACAATCAGGTTAAAACAAGTCCAAAAGGTAGCTTTTATTTCTATGTGTGTTTACTGTACGAAAAGCAATCTACATTAATTAAACGTGTTTAATTTCACAGCACTGTATCAGGGTGGAAAAACATGGGAAAGAAATCAGGCTGTGTGTGACCTCACATCAAGTCAGCTTTTCTAACTGTTCCAGATCAGAGAAAAAATTGCATCTATCTCAGAGGAAGAGGGTGCTTAGCTCACAAACCCACTTTCCTGCTATCAAAACCAATCACTTCATGCAGTACACCCTTTTAAAATCAATTTCACTCCACAACACCACAACAGCTACTTGTTGGTTACCCAGGCAAAGACTAGTTATAAACAGGGCTCTCACTCTATTCATCATCGGTAGTTCCCTACCAACCAAGGCCAGGTCTTCAAAACACATATGCAAGCAGGCTTTGATCTTCATATACAGTCAGTCTGGCGTTAGCACCCAAAGAACAGCAAAGTAGTGACTAGCACTAAGAGCAGAGCTTCAGTTCCAGCACTGCTGTCAGCACACACAGCACTTCCCAGTGGTGGCCACAAGAAGGCTGCACATGCTTGGCATTGCCACAGCAGCTGAAGAGCCAGTAAGGATTCTCCATGTATGCTATGAGATGTGCTCCATTGCTTAAGTGTACACATCTCTGGTTTCTGGGTTTGCACTGCTTAATGCCCCAATGGGAATTCTGAAAGAACACAACGACAAAAGCAAACCGATTCAGAAGAGTTTCCCAGAAGCTGTGAGAAAAACTGCTGCAAAGAGGTGACTTTCCAATTGCAACAGTAACTCCACAGAGATTAGCAAATTCAATGCAAAAAATATGCACCTGCTTGTGTTCTGGTATCATTTACTGTGAAGGTACTCTCGATCTCTCCAGGTGAGAGAATATGCTCAAGACCAGATCATTGAAATAACAAAAGCAGAGTACAGATCCACTGATCCTTGCAGAACCAAGTCCTTCTGTTTTTGTAATATGTACCTACTGCAAGACTCCCTTTTCCAAAAGTATTACAGACTTAGCACATTGTTTTCACTAAATACATATTGATTGAAGAATAGCTCAGAAAGAACCATTTGTTCTTTCGTATCGCACATGTCCTCCAGCTACAGTTTTGCAGCATTACCTCATGCAGGAGCATTATCTGGCTTCTGGAGTATTTCAGATTGCAACAATTCAGCACATAAGAAAGAGCAGTTAAAGAAACACTTTTTAAAAAAGCAACAAATTCTTTTTTAAGAGAGAGGCTGTTGAATCGACACCATCATATTCCAGTGCTTTCTTTGTTGTTGATCACTGATGATGTTTAACACCCTCACCCTTTTGCTGCTGTTAGAAGCAGTGGAAAGGAAGATTTCAAGCCCTTTGCCACAGTTTCAACTGCAGTGCTCTTGTCTGTATAACCAAAACTCATTTCAGTTATTCAAAGATGATAACATCATAAGCACCTTTCCAGCAAAATGTCTCTTAAAAGACTGTTACTGCTCGAACAGTGCTAGATGGGAGTTAAGTTTCTGTATCAAGCTTTATCCAGCTACTCAATGTTCCTGGCAAGCAATGGACCCCAGGAGATGATCAGCACTGGAAGTGACCCTATAGTGAACAAACAGAAATCAGTCCTCCCCCGCCTCCCTCAGGGCTGCGACCTAAAACCCACCCATAGGCAATGATCTCAGTGCAGAGTGAGAGCTCAGGCGGTGAGGGGCCCAAGGTAGCACAGAGCTACGGCAGGAGGCTGCAGGAGCTCAGCAGATGGCGCAGTGGCCTCACAGAAACCTGCGTTTATCACAACACCAAAGGTTTTGGACTTCAAAACTGCACAGAAAAAATGCCTTCTTCCCAAACTGTCAAACTCCCTGTGCCTCCTTTTGCAAATGGAAAAATCCACTGGTGAAAGCATCCTGGCCAAGCTCCTATTGACACAAGGCTTTTCATACCCCTGTTCTACAAGCAATGCCAACTGCACACCAGGGTTCTTTCGCATTGTAACACCTAAAGCACAAAAAACTTTCAGCAGATACCACAGCAGGTTTAACTGGGGCTAAAAGCAACTGAATGAGCTCTTCAAGTGTGGCGAGATCATAAAGGAGGCAGAAGCGGTTCCCATGAGCAAAGCTCCAGTCCCATGCTTGAAAAACAACAAACTTCAACAAGTGGAAGAGCTATCAAGAGTGATATGTCAGGAGATGCACAATATTGCACACACCAAGTACATAATCACGTGTCTGACCTGTAAAATGAGAACAAAGTAGTCGACAGGCTTGTTTCGCTGGTAGAGGTAGTGTTCTGGGGCTTTCTTGTTCTTCTCGTCATATTTCAGCTCCTGGATGACGTTGGGATGTTTTAGCAGCCTGAGAAGGATCTTCTCTGACATCTGGGATGGACCAAAGGCTTCTACTTCTATAACACAAGATACAACTAGGCATTACACTTCATACCCCTGGCAAGAAGTTAGCAGTACTCATTAATAAGCATTTGCCCATAAATGACACACAGATGCAGAGAGATCCATTATGGAATTGCACACTTCCTGTCTCTTAAGACTGTTAATTTTGTAAGGGGAAAAGAACAAGAACACCCCCAACTTTCATTACTGAAGTATTTAAAAAACAAACAAACAAACAAACAACAACCACCAAAAGCCATTTCTTCATCTGAAAGGGAAAAGACACAGGAAGGCAGTCTTGGCCATGTGAGAGTGCGGTCACAGTTGAATAAGTTCACTGGAGAGTTGTAAATTGGAGAGCTTTACAGTTGGGGCACACAGAACCTTTGGATGTAATTTTTCCTTCCTCTGAGTGTATTGAAGTTACTGTATTTACCGCACTTTAAAAAAAAAAGTTTAAAAAATCACTGTTTGGGGCCTTGAAAGTTACTCTAGATAGATGCTCTACATAATTCAAAGACACGATTTGAGCTGCCGTGGTTCACACGGGAAGAGTTACTCGAAGTGATGCACAGTGCAAGTCAGTTCAAACCATGTGGGATTAATACCTGACAACAGAACACGTTCCCTACCCACCTGCTCTTCAATCATCAGTATTGCCAACAACAGCTGCAAGAAGTGAAAAAGCTCATCCTTGTGTGAGAGTTAGGCCAGGGACGTCGAGATTCACACATGCAAACTGATAAGCATTCCTATTGCCTAATTTCAGAACAGGACCATTAATGACCCAGCACCTCTCACCTGTTAGAGATACTATTCTCAGATTAGAGCAGATAAACCAAAATTGTAGCTTTCATCTCATTTAGCAATGCCACTTTGAAGCACTGGCAGTTTGAAGCTACACAATGCTCTTATCCGCAAAACAAGCAAAGACGCAGCACTACAAGACTATGTCTGCTGAGCAGGTGCTTAGGGAACTCCACTGAGTCTTGTACAACTATGCAAACAATGCTTTGCTTGCTGTTAAATCCACATCCTCCTGCAGAAATGTTTCCTCTCACCAAGGAGATGCTCACGTGCACGTGAGCTGCAGAAATCCAAGCCTTTTAAGGAATGAAGGCCCTTCAGCTGAGATGCAATAACTGATCACACACGTTTAAGTCGCAGAGGCAAAACAAAGCATGAAGGTGGACTGAGAGCATCTAGGCACGCAGTTACTGTATCTTAGAGGAGGGGAAGCATTAATTTCCAGCTTGAGCTGGCCAACCGGAGACAGAACTTTATCACTTTCAATCCACGAATATAGAAGTGAAAGATGCACGTCTGAATGGCCTGCATATTGAGAAGTCTTTCTATGCCAAAGAGAGACAACATGAGCAATAGGAAGGTCTGCTTTCCACAGGCTCTCCTGTTAACAGGTCCCATCCCTGAGGTGAGCGGACCAACTTTACGATGAAAGGCAATGTCAGCATTCAAGCCCCCGGCCTCTCTGCCAGACTGCCCACAGAAGGGCTAAAGCATCAAGGAGATCTGAGACGGAGACAACTGTCCTCTGAAACCTGAAGCCATCAACGGAGGTCACACAAGCCAGCAAGAAATCCATTTTTAAATGTACAGTTCAACGGCCTGCACAGCCTTCATTAAGTGTGTTGAGAGTTTTTCGCTTCAAGCCACAAGTCTCATGGAACAGGCTTATGCCATCCTGCAAAAAGTCCAGCATCTCTTTCTGGATGAAGTGCCAGAGTGCAATTACAGTCAGCTGGCCAGTGGTATCGAGTCCTCTGCGGTTTGTTCCCTGAGCTCTTCCTAATGGGGTGCGCTTGCTAGTCGTTAATCTGACGGACTCTACACATGCAGTGCGGCACTTGGCATTCATCCTTACCTTTCAGACCAATTTAAAGTTACTGGTCCACCCCTGGTAAATGTCTCAGAGGGTTCATGCCGACACTGAACACAGGAGAGGAGAGAATTTAAAAAGAAAAACACAACAGTGGCATTATTTGTCACCCCACAGTCCAGCCTCCCTTCCCGCCTGCACTGTCCCACCCACCTCACCGGCCTTTGCTGACCAACTGCCTCCGAGGCTCTGGCACGATTGTGAAAAAAGATAATCCACACTTGCCTGTTGCCAGGAAGCGGTGCATTGCCAGGAGGAGCTGCGGTGATATTTTAACCTTCATCTCGCTGTCTGTCTGCTTGAAGGCAGAGAAGTCCTGCTTCCTGTCTCGATGAGCTACTTTCTTTTTCGTCTTGTTATCAGCTGGGGAAGGGAGGGTGGGAAAAGAAAGGAAGGAAGCGATTTCTGTTAGAATGGGGTCCAACATGAACTGTGCTGGATGGAGCCAGCAGGGACAGCCATCCAGAGCAACTGTGCAGACAGACCCACCTGTGGTACACATGCAAAGCCCTGCTTGCTGACACACCTTAAAAACTGGAAATAATCATGACCTGTGCCACAGGCTCAGATCCTGGAACCCACAGACTTTGTTATCTCAACTGAAGTGTCTGCTTGCAAGCATCTAATTGCAGAGCAGTTCTGCGTGTTGTGCATACAGTGTGTTCATTTCTAGGCAGGCAGGAGGGGTCCAGCTCAGTGTTAATAACAACAGAAAAGTGTTGTTAACAGCAAGAATATGTGCCAACTATCTTCTTCTACTCACATGCAGCAGCTTCCTGTAAGGATGCTGCTCCTACAGCCTACAGTGCTACGGTACAGAATGTTAGCAAGTCCACAAACCTAGGGGTCAACAACGTAAGAGCACCGCTGTCTAGGGGGTTGTAACAGCCTGGGTATGCCAAAAGATCAGACTCCAGCTGCAAAAAGCTCCATTTTCCTGGCATAGCACACTGATGTACACGCTACCAATATCTGCAGGTCTAGCCAGGCAAATCACCACTGTGCAAAGTACGTTGCTACCATTTCACTGGATGTCAGTGAAAATACTTCCTAGGGCAAACAATTTTTTGCCCTGTAGCTCTGCGGTTTACACAGCAGAAGTGGCACAGAGTTTACAAGCACATCTATTTAACATACCTGTTTTGACAACTCTTTGGAAATAGGAATATTAAGGTAAGATGTGGTCTTCCCCTCAGGTTCTGAGCAACCTGATTGAGCTGTAGATGTCCCTGTTCACTGCAGGGGAGTTGGACGAGACGATCTTTAAACATCCCTTCCAACTCAAATGACTATAATTCTATGAAGTGCTGATCATTTGTAGAAGAGTCCTTGATTTCACATGGGGCCAACCCTCTCTGATCTGTATGAATGCAAAACAGCAGCATTCCAGTCACGCTAAGGGGATGATTAAACTCATCTCCTGTTAGAGCTAAATAAGACATGACACCAGTCAAACATGGGTCACAATGGTGAACTCCATGCCTCTCAGTAGATGCTGCACTCTGCACTGAGACCTCTTGGCCTTTGAGAAGGCTGAAAAATGCTCTCCCACCATGGCCAGGTCCACAGCAGTGCAGCACACATTCCTGTGGTGCATCAAATGCTCCAACCTTCCAACACAGCTATTCACTGTGACACAGGCTGAGACATTTTCAGAGCCCACCTGTATCACAACAGAAACCTCTTCTCTCCACCCCATCAGCATTTCCAGTACAGCTGTACACTCAGAAGCACTCAAGCCAAGCAGTTGTTGGTAGATAAAAGATATTTCACACTTTCTCTTGCTCCCACCATTTCTGCAAACTTAAAGATGTAGCAGATTGGGGCAATATGAAATAGTACCATGCATCCACTGGGTGCACAACCTGTGAGAAATTCAGCTGCAGAGCTTCAGAGGTGACAACAGAGGGGATCTTTCAACAAGATCCACAAGGTTGCAATTGCTTCTACCCTAACACAGTCAAAAGACATTTTCATGTAAGCAGCAGAAAGGCACAGCTCCGGAACCCAAAGTCATCGCATCAAATTTCTAGTTTCCATCAAAACACGACAAAACATGTTTAAAGCTTCAGAACAAAGGCATAATAACTGCCAAAATTCATCATAGCATCTACTTTTAAGTAAACACATAGGACAGAGCAAACCAGTTCAAAGGCTGCAAGTTCTGAGAAGCTGGCTTGGTCTAATAATGAACAGCAGCAGAGAGCATGAATACTACAGGGGGTTATTGGCACTGGCACACAGCAAAAATCAAGCTGTCTTAATATATCATGGGCAATAAGCTTCCTTCCTAGCATGTTTCGAACGCTACACCAATTAGAATTTGTTACAGCCTACCAACACACTAAAATTGTTTGCCTCAGTCTTCACTGCCAGTTTAGCTTCCCATGTCTCTCACATCCTCGAACCTCCTGGTGGGGTTCAGGAAACTGAAATCCCTCCCAGTGTATGAGCAGAACAAGTCCCAGACCACCTCATGAGGCTGAATGTGTACAAGCCTATGGGGCTGGATGACGTGCACCACAGGGCCCTGAAGATTGTTGATGTGGTTGCCAAACCACACTCCATCATATCTGGAAAGTTGTAGCTGTCAGGCAAAGTCCCTTGTGAATGGAAAATGGGTAACATCGCAGTGACTTTTAAGAAAGGGAGAAAGAAACACCTTGAGAGGAGTCCTGCAGAGAAGGACTTGGGGGTCCTGGTGGATGAAAAGCTGGATGAGAGCCAGCAGTGTGCACTTGCAGCCCAGAAGGCCAACAGTATCCTGGACTGCATCAACAGAGGGGTGGTAGCATGGAGAGGGAGGCGACTGTCCCCCTCTACTCTGTCTTTGTGAGGCCCCAACTGGGGTACTGTGTACAGTACAGAACACAGTACAGGAAGGATGCAGAGCTGTTGGAATGGGTCCAGAGGAGGGCCATGAAGATGATCACAGAGCTGGAGCACCTCTCCAAAAAAGCTGAGGGTGCTGGGCTTGTGTAGTGGGAGGGGGACTGACTTTTTACACGGTCTGATAGTGGTAAGGCAAGGGGAAATGGCTTTAAACTAAAAGAGAGGGAAATTAGGTAAGACGATAGGAAGAAATTCTTTACTCAGAGTGTGGTGAGGCACTTGAACAGGCTGCCCACAGAAGCTGTGGATGCCCATCCCTGGAGGTGCTCAAGGACAGGTTGGATGGGGCTCTGGGCAACCTGATCTAGTGCCTGATCTAGCAGCTGGCAACCTTGCCCACAGCAGGGTGGTTGGAATTAGATGATCTTTAAGGCCTCCTGCAACATAAGCCATTCAATGATTCTATGATAATGAAACCAGAAGGTGATCTCAATTGTACACGGTAGGAGCTACCCCTCAAATTTTCCTGCATTCTCCAGGAAGCCTGAGAGGCTAAGTTTCCCTCCTATTCTGAAATCAGGAATTTTCTATACAAAACTTTCCCATGAAGAATAGTTTCAAATGAATTCACGTTTCATGTTTAGCTCTATCTTGTTAACCTAGGAAGTCTTCATATAGTAAAATTAAATATTGATTTCCTTGCCCTCTAACATGCTATTAATGGTCTAAACTCTTTTTTTTCCTTGAAAAACAACACAACATGATCTATACAGTTTCTCTTAACAAACAAGAAAAAACAAACAAACAAACCCTGGTATTTTGGATTATTAAATAAAGTCTGAATTCACCTTGTAAAAGCATTATGATGTAACTGATTAGCCCAGCAATTCATTTGTGAAAGTATGGAAAAGACTGGAGTTCTGTGATTTCCATAGTAATTAGACTGTTCAATAAATGTAAAACACAGCCGTGATTTACAGGAATCTTTGGGCACGTAAATACTGGTAAAATACTGACCAGCTATGGAAAGTAGCTCAGGCAACAGAAATCTATTAGGAAAAGTAGAAGTCTGTCTATCCCACAGTGCAAAGTGCTGATTTGGCTTTTGGGCTGGAGGGAAGATAGGAAAATGCTTGCATCGGCCTGAAAAAGATGCTACAGAAACATCCGGATCCTTTTCATGAGAAAAGGAAAAAAAAAGTAAAGGGCAGCTGAGCAGCATAAACTATATTTAAAATGACCATTTCTATTATTTCTATTACAATAGAGTCTACAGACATCCTTGTGCTGCCCATGAACACGTAGTAAAAAATAGCATCTGCCAGCAAGCGATCAAAGTACAGATAAGACAGATGAAAAATGACAGAGTGGAAGTCCAATATGCACAGGATAGATTGTGCAGATGGAAACAGAAGTAAAGACACTTTGGTAACTGGCCAAAAACCAGAGAAACTCTAAACTGGGAAAGAAGTCCAGATCTCTCAAGTCTCAGATAATACCAAACCTGTACCATCATCTGCCATAACATACACCAACACTAAGGAAAGAAGGAGTTGTACTGAGTGATAACAAGAGGAGTTATTTAGGACTTGCTGCTTTGCAGACCTGAAGAAGCCTTTCCATTCTCAGGCTCTCTCTGAACGAGTGACAGAGATGGACTCCAAAGAGAATCCATTCCCCTTCTCTGAGGGGCAGATACCCACCTGCCTGCCTTCTTTATAAAGTATGGTGGGGACACAGACTACAGGCCCTTGAGGGGGAGAGAGGTTAGGAGAAAACATGGGAGGTCACAAGCATTAGAATAAAGAGGTTTAAACTAGGCAACCATGGCAGAGAACAGCTAACAGGAGAGACCAGGATGCTGCAAATCTAGATCTTCTAGATGGAAGGGTCAAATAAAGAAAGCCATCCTGTTTCTGATTTCATACAGCTTAAAGGGGTGAGGTGCCCTTGCTGTGAAAACAAAAATCATATCAACCACCTGAGGGATCTGCAGATCATCTGACCATCAGCAAGTTAGCTGTAAGACACAGCTGCTGCTGGATGGTGTCTTCTCTCTTGTCTATTAAAAAAAAAAAAAAGTGCAAATATTTCTACTCACTGTATAGATCTGTTTCATCCAGAATCTCTGACTTGATGATCTCTTCAATCACATCTTCTAAAGTGACAATTCCCAGGACTTCATAAAAAGGATCCCCTTCTCCTTCATTGTTTACTCTTTGCACTATAGCCAGGTGAGACTTGCCTGCAAGGAAACAGACGAGTAGTTTAGACATTTCAAAATTCCTAAAAGATCAGAAATTACAGCAAAATTATAGACAGCCAGGTATAAATAGAAAGACAGAAAAGTTGGTGTCACACCTCATTAATAAGATCCAAAATTTTTGAGATGCACAAAATGATAATCTGGTGTCCCTGTAAGAAACACAGTCCTGGACCACATAGATCCACCTAGCGCACTAAAGGACAGTCAAGACATCAGGAGCCTCTTGCTAATTTCTTCTCCCAGAGACACTGTCACCCCATATTATTCTGTGGATGGTTGTTTCTCTTCCCATGTCCAGCACTGACTGAGGAAGGACATAGAATCATAGAACGGTTTGGGTTGGAAGGGACCTTTAAGATGTAGTTTCCAACCCCGCTTCTGTAGGCAGGGACACCCCTTTATCAGACCAGGTTGCTCAAAGCCCCATCCAGCCCGGCCTTGAACACCTCCCAAGGTGTTGGCATTCAGAACCATTCTGGGCAACCTGTTTCAGCATCTAACCACCCTCACAGTAATGAATTTCTTCTTGATACCTACTCTATATCTACCCTCTTCCAGTTTAAAGCCATTTGCCCTCGTCCTGTTCAGGTCAGGCTGGAACCCTCCTTTGCAGGGAGCTCCTACAATGGCTCCAAAATGGCCAAACCACAGAAGGACATGGCCGGGCAGAGCCGGGGAGAGGAGCTCAGCCAAATCCACAAGTTCTCTTCCACCTCCCTTCCCTCAAATACCATTTACTTAGACAGGCTCCATGCTGAAGGGGGCTTATTTATGAATTAATTAATCAAAATATGCAAAGCAACAGTGTTTGATTAACAAAGAAAAACGTTAAGATGAGATATACTAGTGCCTGTAAAGATTCCTAAGCCGTGCATCACTCACAGTGTATTTGATAAATCCCTAAGGATCATTCTGCCACAGGAATGACAAAAGTACCGCAACCCTTTGAATGTGCTCCGACACCCTTCCAGCTCCCCCAGCTGCCACTGAGCGCCACTCTTTGTAAAGGTGCACAAAAAGGCACGCTGATCTCTGCATTCAGAAGCTTCTCCAAATGCATTCTGAGCACAAATACAGGTCTCACCGTGCCCTGTGAGCTGTTGGGTGATGAGCAACATGGTCTCAAGTTCTTCTTTGCTAGCCTCGAAAATGATGCTTATCCCCATCCGTGGAAGATAACCAAAATAGTTCAACTCCGCTTAGACCCCTTTATAGGCAACAACGTCTGCATGTTTTAAGATTCAGATTATTAGACTAACAAGCATTCAAACTATTCCAACCCAGACTTACTCATGCCTAAAGAATGAAAATATCCTGAGCAAATTAGACGAGGGAGGAAAACTTATCAACTGCTGATATAAACATTGCATCAGGTCAAGTCAATTCACTTTGGTAAGTTTTTCACATCTGCTTTCCCAGGGACCCAACATAAGCAGTTAAAAACAAATTCTTGGTGAATGCTGTCTGTCGAAAGTTAAATTCTTTTGCTATTCCCAGCTTGTGATCATTTAAAAGGAATTTTCCAAAGCAGGGTCTAATATTAGACTCAAAATGAAGTTTCCATTCCACTTAGGCGATATTCTCACCAAAGTAACTACTGCATAATCTGATTGTCTTGGAGCTACTCGTTTAGATGCAGATGGACATACTTTAAATACCAACTCCACAGCACTGCTGAGTCTTATCTTGAAGAGACCTTATTCTACAGTGAATTAACAGAAGGATGACTTGTGATTTTAAGTACATTCATATTGTACCAAAAGTCTTTCACCGTGCCAGATTTTATTTCTTTGTATTCCTTGTAAGAATTCCAGCTCTTTTTACTGCTCAATGAATAGCGTTAAAAAAAAAAACTTCATAAAAAGATGGAAGATCTACATGTTATTACCATTCCTCTTCTGCTGTAATATATTATTTCAATTATAGAATAGAATCATAGAATGGTTTGGGTTGGAAGGGACCTTTAAGATCACCTAGTTCCAAACTCCATGCTACAGGCAGGGATACCTCCCTCTAGAGCAGGTTGCCCAAAGCCCCATCCAGCCTGGCCTTGAATGCTTCCAGGGAGGGGGCATCCACAACAAGAATTATTTCTGTTCAATCTGCTGATGCTCAAGAACTGCAGCACCTAAATTATGCCACATAAACAAAAGACTGTAGCTGATTTCCTAGTGCCTGCTCAGATATTAGTATATTTGCTTACAAGCCAAAACACAGCTCCTTCAAGACTTAAGTCTATCAAAGACCAGAGCAGCTCATTCACACCTGCCCATTTAGATACTGGTTCCCAGTGTCACCATTCTCCTCCATCAGTTAGCACTAAGACTGCTCAAATCCATTTGAGTGGGTAAAATAAAATAAACCTCCTTCAAGCAACACAGTAGTGCTATTAATACAGCGCTTAGCCTTAATGAAAATTACCAAATTAGAGCCTTTCCCTCCACTTCTGTACTTCCTATGGTAAAGTTTACATAACCTTACTTCTTGAAGAGAACTAACAGTAGAGTCTTGGGCACATCTGCAAGCAATGGGACAAGTTTAAGGGAATGAGACTGGGGAAGGAGCTGAAATGAAAAAGAAGGCAGGAAACAGTTTTCTGGATATGCCATAACCTATACCTATGCTTTTATTTATCACCCGAAGCATCAAGACAATTGAAACTTGTCCTAGTTTCAATGAAATTTTTCCTGGGCAGCACCAATCGTCAGCTAGATCCTCATCATTCAAATTACATGCTGCAGAGCATTTATCTGTCAAACACACAATTTATACAAATGCAGTTTGATGCTCATCTTCTTTCCCTCTTGACTTTCAAGTTTTCATGTTCACAACTATCATGAATTCACCACATTGGTTTAAATTCACCTGGCCCCAGCAATCTAATTTGTTCTCAAAGTCTACTCCTTTCCTTCAGTGCTCCTGCGGTCACTCAAGGAAAAAGATCAGCTCTGAAAATTATATTTCTTGGTTCTCTGTACATTAATTTTGATCCAGATCCAGAGATTTGCCAGAAATCATCAGGCAGTGGAACAAGCATTCGTTACAGAGATGCGAAGAAGATGCGATCCCAGACTGGCTGCCTTCTCAGTGTCAGCTTGACTTCTGGTTGTTGTAAAGGAGACTGCCAAACACCCCTCAAGCATGGAAGCAATCAAGGCAGGAAAGGCAAAAGGAAAATTCAAAGGAGTGCAAAGAGTCCTTAATACATCATAAAAAGAAGCACAACACAGCATGTGCCCAACTTTAAAGGTGGTCTGTAAGTACGATAATGACTCCTCTGAGTATTATAAACAGAAATTGGCTACAGCTTTATTCAAAGATGTTATTAGGCCACTGGTATGTGCCACACCTCATCATTCAACTGAGAAAGAGAAGATTCAGCTGCATTTTCCACTGTTAAGTACATGTGATACATATCCAACAAGGAGCTGAGCAAAGAACAGGTCCAGGTAAGGAAACACGGATTGTCTATATTAATAGGCCTTTAATAACAGAACACATATTAAACAGAAAGAGGGCAAAGAGGCAGTGTTTGCTTTCTGCCTCAGCTTCCCCATCTACAGCAGTGGCTGGTAACATCAGCAAGAGCCTGCAGAGCTTACATGTGCACACAGCGCTGGATATAAACTGGGACAAGTGCTAATCTCTGTTACTTTACCAAGGAGTTTTTTTAAAAGCAAATGCATTCTCACCCCACTGCTCAAAATCTTGCTGCTCAGCTTGGATTTTGCTCTGTACCACTGCTTCAGATTAATTTATTAAGCTAATCAAGGAGCATGAAGATGCTTAGTGGAATCCGTATGGGTCAATGAACCTTGAATGAGCTCAAGTGAATCCATGTGACTCACATGAACACCGTGGGAAGAAATGCTTGAAATACTGATTCCCTTGGTCAATACCTTGACCATTCCTTGAAAGAAATGGGGGAAAAAAAAGGAGAGGAAAAAAAAAAAATCCTTTGATCCTGAGGTTTAGAGCAAAGGCTTTAAGAATATTGTCAAGCAGCCCAAACTAGAGATGCAAATGTTCCATCAAGACCAACACCTGCTCCAGATGGGAGAGAGGTCCCTGTCTACATGAAGAGCTTTGACACAGGAAGAGAGCTTTACCAACCCCATTCCCATAAACCACCTCCCCACGGACACATGGGCTGAAGAAACGGCCTGACAGGAAACCTATGAAGTCCAAGAACCACAAAGTGACCAAGTGACAGGCTGACTCCCTAACTAACAACCTGCACTTCTGAAAAATCTGCCCGTTTATTCTTATGTGATTGCTTTGGTTTGGGTCGATATCAGTAGAGGTAAACAGCTGGGTCTGACAGTGAGATTCACAGGTTCAACAATGCATTACGCGAAACAATCAATTTTAAAACGTATTGTATAATTTAACCACCAAAACAACTCCCTTTAGAACAGCATTGGTTTGCAAGCAATTATAGCCACGCAACATGTGTTTTCCTAAGTCGCCTTTCTGCAGCACAGTTCAAGGGCATTACATCTCTTTTCTATTAGTGACATTTGCATTCATGCTGTTTGCTTTTGCACGTTGATTATTTTCAGCAGGGAATGGGGCTGCTACTTTCCCCCCATGCCCTCTTTTACCTACTGCTGCACGCTGTCTGCCGGTTCAACACACCACCATTCACAGAATCCAGAGAAAACCACAACTCCTGCACAAACGTAATCTAGATTCAGAATAGGCTTTTTATATCCAGCTCTTTTCAGCAACAACACACGCACATTTAATACACATTTGGGAAGGGAATCAAATAACTAAAATTCACTTAATGCAGCCACACAAAGCTCAAGGAACAAGTGAAAGTATTGGTGGTACCACGGGGAATATGGTGATTCTTTGCCTTTAAACTGGAGAGCTTACAGCCTCGCACAAACATTAACCAGAAACCACAGCAGCCTTGACAGGAAAATTTAACAAAAAAAAAAAAAAGTCACACTTAAAATAGATTTTTTGTGTGTGTTAAAACACTGAATGCCCAGTTTAGTGGGAGGACACAGAAAAGGGAAAAATTACACAGAGATTCAGAATGACTTCCTGACAGTGAATTGTATTCATAAGGAATACTTTCCCAAGGGAAATGGCAGAAGCTCAGTTACTTGCAACTTCGAAAACTAGACAACTCTCCTAGAAAGGGCTCAGTAGCTCTCTGCTGCCCCGTGGCAGATGGAAGGGAACAGATGAGCTAACATTTTCCATCTCCAGCAGACTATTACCCCTTCTATGCACTCCAACTGCTGCTGCTGCCTACCCTTCAGTTTGTTCTGGTCAGACCTCGGTGAGAAGCTTGCTGCCAAACTTAGTGTATTTTGAAGGTTGTCTTTTTCTTTTTACAGTAAAAGCACAGCAAGAGAAAGCTGCTACCTGGGACAGGTTAAACGCAACCAGACATCACTGGGCATATACAGATCAGAAGCTGAGAAGTCCATGAGCAGATCTGTGAGTAGAAGTCAGCAGGCAACCAGACACAACTTGTGAGTAAGGAAAGAAGTCATTTAAACTCAGAGCTCTGCTATCAAAGTGGAAATCTTAGGGAAGAATCCAGAGAAGCGAGGACATTTATGGCAACCTACTACCACGTGTATGCAAGCAGCAAAACTGAAATGAAAGAGTAAAGAGGAATGGTTTCAAAGTCCCTGCACATTAGTACTGGTCCCCTTGGCATGGACAGTGTGCCAATGCTTCCTGGTCACTCAGTCCTTATCCAGGAGGGAATTTGGGCTGGATACAGCTAAGAATGGCAAAACCACGGTCCAGTGAAACGCACACCACTAGGTGCTCTCAGTACTGGCCAGAACATCTGATGCAGTCTGGTACGTGGACAAATAGCAGCTGTCTCCCAAAACTGGAAGCTAACATACTAGAGAAGTATCTGAGAGGTCTTAAGTGGGAGAGGAAGAGAACGAAAACATAAGGTTTGAAAGAGGAAACTCTCAAAACAAGACATTTTTGACACCATCTCCTTTGAGGCTCAAACCAGAGGTTGTGGTATTAGGACACAGGTGGCTTGAGATGAGAAAAAAGCTGGAAGTTTAAAACATAAGTCGAGGAAGTATTTGAGAGCATGCAGCAAACAGAAGTTGAGAAAAAGAGGTGGTAATGCTGAGAAAACACAGAGTCTGGAGGGAGATCTATTGCTATTTGAGCTAACACCAAAGAAAATAACATAGATAAAACGTAAGGCAAGCAAACAGAATATTCAAGTCGTTCGTGGTCACGGTTCACGTCTTCCACTCCAGCTTCAAAAGATTTTGAAGTGTGACTTATGCTGCTGTGCCTCCACTTCCCAAGGCAAAAAATGACCTTTTGGAAAGAAGCACAGGAAATGCATCTCTACTGACCTGAACCTTCACAGCATGGCCAAGGACCCTGTAAAAGACCCATGCAAATTTCATTACTTCCCTATTTGTTCAGATTGTCCCCACCAATTCCAGCATTCCTCCAGGGATGAACAGCGGGCACCAGGCAGCAGAAATGCAGCCAGTAGAGGGAGTGCAAAACCTTGGGTTTGTTAAATTCAAAGCTGCAGGTCCTGAGAGCTCAGGTGGAGAGGACAGGTCCTGGACCCTGGCAGCTGTAGGGACCGGGTGTGCTGGCCTGCTGCTGAATCTGGGCAGGTCTCCTTTGGGAGATGTACACCTCAGGCTGAGACTCCACAGCAATGACCAACAATGCCACGGGCTGTGTAATGAATGTCTCCTTCTGTAGCTCTGTTGCTGCACCTGCAACCCCTATCTTCTCAGGTATCCCCTACCCTGGAGAGGGCAACTGCTGAGCCCTGCCATCACTCACGGCAAGGGTGTTATTGCCCTCCATCACTCCCACCTGTCCAGCTGGCCATTTCTGCTTACCTATAGCTAATTCACTAAACAAAATCACAAATGTTAGGAGACAGTTTAGTGGATACAGTGGTGATAGGTTGGTGGTTGGACTACATGGTTTTAGAGGTCTTTTCCAACCTTAATGATTCCGTGATTCTATGCTTATGACCAGAAGTCAGCCATGAAGAGTGATGAACGCAAATGGTTTCCATGTTCAGGTAATCAAAACATGACAAACAACAGCCCGATGTGTATCATTACAGCCAAAAATCCTAGCTCCTAATCCTCCCTCTAATCCTGCCTCCCTCGATTCCTGGAATGGAGTTTAATTTGGGATTCTGGCATCTACACCACGGGATTTTAAATCCTGCAAAGGTGAAGTACTAGAAGGCGTAACAGAAACACGCTTGGACAGTAGGAGGAGGTTAGCTGAGGCCAGTGTACTTACATAAGGATCCAAGCAGTGCTGAGAGCAAAGCGTGTGAGCTGAAAAGGAAGAGCAGCATCTTGGGACCGTGGTTGAGATAGGAACCGGGGGCTGGATTTGATTACCATCATTAGCTCCCGTGGTTTACTTTTAGCTCGCTATTCAGGACATAAATTAAAATGGGTTATTGCTTTACCAACATCTTAGATCGTGAACATTCTATTTTAATGACCTGTTTTACTTTCGGTCATTTATACCACACACAGCTTGCAATTCCAGCAGCTCAAACCCCAACCAGTAAATGGCACTGTCAGATTTTTGAGCTCAGTGCAAGGCTTTCTGATTTCTATTGTGGCATCAGCCAGAGGAAACTTAACAAAAAGCTACCCTGTTAGCTCTCTAAATTGGTAACAGCAACCTCTACACAGTGGGATTTATACAACCTTAGAAGCACGCCTGTGCTTTCACAGGGAGCAAAGCAGCAGCATAAACATGCCTGCAAACACAACCAGCAGCAGTGAGCTCGATTTTGCATGGGAGCAGAGTCAGGGCCACGTGAGCTCCTGCTCTCTGACACTGCACATTTATTTCTCCAAAATGTAACACAGGATGCCCCAGTTCCACGTACCAAGCTGTGACAGCCACCATGAAAGAAAGACTTCAGATGAAGGCTGCCCCAGCAATTTGAAAACACAAGGAACACAGCCTTCTTTTTGCACAGGTGTTTATGCAGGTCAGGCCTGGGCTCAGGTACCACGAGATGTAACGATGCAGGAAGGGCTGCACAAAAAGGGATCTCATGCTGTGAGAAGGGCGGAATGTTTTCTGGTTGGAAAGTGGATGGGTTTTTATTTTAAAGACTACAAGTATGGTACATCTAAGCGTAGTCAACTGTCAAGACAGTGCCTCAGAGAGCCTCAACTGGACCGAATGCTTCCAATGACCTGAACCCACCAAGTGCATCTTCATTCGGTGCCATTTCCACTATCAGAACGGAGCAGAGCACTGCTAACTCTTGGACCCATGCCTCTTTAGTAACAACATGCACAGACCAACAGTTATGGACATGAGAAAAGGAAATCATTTAACCCTCCCCCCAGAGATGCTAAAGCTGCCTGACACAACAGCAAAGAGACAGAATAAGAGCACCTACTATTTCAGAGCTATTTCAGTGTATAGAGGGAGGGAAAACCGACTTTGCATTTTGCTAAGGATTTAAATAGATTCTACCTTAATGACACATTATTTAAAAACCCTATTAAGCAAAGCAGCCAAATGAACCAGGATCTGTAGTTTAACTTCTGAGTCACTATATCCAGGAAAAGATAATATTACAGTAAACTGCCTTGTTTGAAAGAGTGACAATAATGTCACATTAACAATAACATTATTAATACTATTGACGAACAAACGTAGAATAACTGGCTTTGTTCCTAAGTGCAGGGTTTTCAAATGAACCAGTAATACATCACCATCGTTCCATTCAGACAAAGCAATGTTAATTCTTTCAGAAAGAGTATTACTGAGTCAGATTTTAGAAATAAGGACTTCAAAGATCAGTCTTTGGCCAGGACACCATGACCATTTTTAATTACTGACTATATAAAGCAGATTTTTGAAGTCTGAGTGTGGGAACAATGCAGTATTTAGCAGTTCTGTCGGCCACCCCGACCATCTCTCTGGTAGGATGAGTTTGCCCAGAGCTCTTGAAGGAGGAAGGAAATCTGCCAGATAAGAAAGCAAAGCCTTTCCCATTGAGAAACAAGGCACTAGAGAGCAAACAAAGAGGAGAGGAGTCCAAAGCAGGAAGCTGTGAATTTGTCACCGTTTTTGCTGTGATGAAGAGTTCTTCTGTTTCAGAAAATGAACGTTTAACAGGGCCTATCTAAATAGCAAAGAAAATCAGTTTGGAACAGTGACCAAGTCTATAATTAATAATCAACAGTAGCTTTAAAAAGCAATAAAAAAGACACATTGAGAGACAGCAACTCTTAGATATATTCCGATCGAATCTGTGTCCAGATTTTACTGAAATATTTTGCTACAGTATTTATGACAATTTCCATCACAGTTTTCCAAATCTAACAGAGACAGTACGCACGACATTTGAGGAAGCAAGAGGACAAAAAAAAGTATTACTGCAAAGGCTGCCCGTTGTTTTATTTTAAAATTCAGGCCAAAATGCTTTCAAAGAGGGCACATAAATCAGGGAACCTCAACAGCTTGTCAGCTGGATGGGAGGGGATGACACACAGTTCACACCTCCTCTACATCATTACCCAAGTTCCTCCTTGTCTAATATTTACCATAAAGTGAAGATGAGATAACCTTTTTATTTATTTTTTTTCTTGTGACAAGACGATATTTTAGCCTGCCAGGATGTATTTCTTTCCTGATCTGCCTGATTATCTCAGGGAAGAGGTAGTGCAACTAACTCCCCAGTTCTGCCTGTTTGTATCATCATTTTATTCCCACCCAAAATGAAGCTGGATATACATGTATATGTATATACATGGATATACATTACATCCCACATGATGTAAGCAAGCAACTTTATTATCACTACTGGGATTTCATTCATTCATTAGCTTTTCAAGCTAAGCCCATGATCCCAGGAACTCAGGACGTACCCAGCTCCCTTCACAACACCCTGATGAGAGCTATGGTAAAGCACAACTGCACTGGATAGGGAAATCAACTCAGTTACCAGGTTGAAGTAACTGGTAAAGGTTGGATTAGTCAACAGACCCATGGTTCACAGTTCTCTTGCTTCCTTGGCCAGAGGGGCACTGGAACTCAAGCTTCCCACTCAGCTTTGGCCACAAATCTGCACCCACACTACCAGTGCTCGGTAGGGTATGAGACCAACAACTGTGCATCACTAAAATGCTCTGGCCACAGAAAGGACCACAGAATGATGATGTCCTGTTGCCGTGACTTCTACTTCAGATTTGTTTGGTTTTAGCTAGGATTAGGCTGAATTCTTCTACATCTCAATAAACACTAAAGTAAAACAGCTCTAACTTCTGCTAGAAAAGACACAGGCAATTCAGTCACGCAACGTACATACGCGCACTTCACTGCTATTTTCCATGACTGCTTGTAAATCCAAACATTCTGGGTATGCCCATACAAAAACATCAACATAAACCTTAATCAGAAAGCCAGTCTACTATACTCCAAGGACTTGCCCTTAAATCTACAAGTATAAACACCAGTATTTATCCAGCATATTAACAACAGCAAAACAGATGTGCTACACAGGAGATGATCCAAGGACTGGGGCATGACAGATGGAAAAACAAGAGCCAGAGCCAAATTTCTACCTGTATTTTATTTTTAGATGGATGGGTCTAACATTTCCTGTCCCCACTGGAAAGCCCTCACTTTTCTTCTGCAATACCAACTTATATTTGAAGGGAGATTATAAAAAGGAGGGAATTCAACTTTTTACACAGGTAGACAGTGATGGGGCAAGGGGGAATGGTTTTAAACTAAAGGAGGGAAGATTTAGATTAAATGTTAGGGAGAAATTTTTCACTGACAGAGCAGTGAGGCACAGGCTGGCCAGAGAGGTTGGGGATGCCCCATCCCTGGAGGTGTTCAACGCCAGGTTGCACGGGGCCCTGGGCAGCCTGATCTGGTGTTTGACCTAGCAGATGGCGACCCTGCCCATGGTAGGAGAATTGGAAATAGGTGGTCTTCAAGGTCCCTTCCAACCCACTCATTTTATGATCCCCACCTTTCCCTGTGCCCCATCCTTAGGCCTGCAGAACTCTTGGCCTCTTCTTGCATCTCTAATTTCATGATTTCTGGAGTCATAGAAGACGAGAACAGAACAAAAGAAAAAAAAAAAGAAAAAAAAAAAAAAGAACAACTGAGAATGTTACGAGTTTTGCTTTCAGAAAGATTCGATCTTAATCAAAACAAAACCAATATATAAAATCCCAAACAAATGGGAGGTCCCTCCAAGAAATCCTTCCCACAGCAGCAGGGGGGAGAAGACCCCCTACCAGCCCCCCCAAGTGACAGGAGAACGAACTTCAAAGCATCGCTATCACTTCCACCTACAAGAAAAAGGTTATGATTTCTTCAGGGCAAAGTAAGGAGCCCTGGTGCTGCCAGGCTCCCTTCCCCGCTGCCCCACAGCCACACAAGGGTTAGACAAACAGGCCTGCAGGTGCTCGCAAAAAGGAAATGCTCTCTGAGTTCACAGCAGGGCTAGCACTTGGATATTTCTGTATTGCCTGCATCTAAAAAAAGACTCAGTTCACACAAGTAGCTATTTTACCTTACTGTCCCACAAGAACTAAATGCATTTTTTCCGATTACACTTTCCCACCATAAAATACTCGACAAAATGTGACAAATATTTTGAAATATTCCTAGGAAGGCATTTTGCTTATATATAGAAACATGAGTATATATGGAAACACACAAAATGATGTGGTTAAATATAGATGTCTCCTCACTGTATAACTAATATTAGTTCATGGAATTGGAAGTTACACACAACGAAAAAAATGACTTAGAGATCCAGTGAGCTTTGCCATGAAGCAGACAAAGCAGCAAACCACTCTTGGATTTATGATAATTTCAGTATGAAATGCTGAATGGTGAAATCCCTGGAGTATTCCTCTGACACAAGAAATACTCAAAAAAATAAACAAAGTAGGAGATGAGTCCAAGAGGCTTGCTGGGGAAACATTTATTCCTCATCTTTTTGTCCTTCCACTCCAGCAAGACCCCTGAAAGGAGCCATAAGTCAGAGTCACGGGAGTCTTCTGCAGCCATACAGCTTGCTTCCCAATCAACAAAAGATGGTTTCACTAAGGTCCTTAGCACTTCAAATTGCTTTGGAGGAAACATTTCAAGTGAATACTGCCACTACTACCCTTGAGAGAATATTTCATACCACAATGCCCTTTCTGATATAAAGAAAAGTACTTTGGTAGTCACATGAAAGTCATAAACGTTCTCTGTAAGTCCTATTCACATAAATGATATCAGGTTGGATATTGGTAAAAATTTCTTCTTAGAAGGAGTGGTGATGCACTGGCACAGGCTGCCCAGGGAGGAGGTGGTGAAGTCACCACCCCTGGGGATGTTAAAGAACCATGGAGATGTCACACTGAGGGACGTGGTTTGGCTGGCACGGTGGGGATGCGTTCGACTACACGATCATCATAGTGGTCTTTTCCAACCTGAATGATTCTATGATATCTAAAGGGTTTTAATTTTAGTTCCTAATTTCTCCTCCATGGTTTGCTGTTCCACACACCACATTTTTGCATTAGATTAGAATGTAAAGAAGTAAAATTGTTTTACCAGTTTAAGTGTTTAAGCTGAGGGAAACTAAACAAGCAGAAAATGCAGCAAAAGCTTGTTTTAAAGGACATTTAAATAGTGCTTCCTTGCCCTCAGAGAGTTAGTAAAATAGCTGCAGAGTACACTCCTTCCCATTTTTCTCATTAAACAGCCCTTCGATCCCATCTCATCACATTTGTTCAAGCACTGTTCTAAACCATGACTCTTCTTGCACAGTATCTAAACCATAGTCCTTAGAACTGTCACAGGTGTCTGTTTTAACCAAACAGCTCCGCTTGAATGTCTGAACCGATGAGTACAGAGACCTGGATTTGATGAAAAAGTTTTTGATGAAAAGTTTTCAGCAACAGAGGCCGGGCACTTGCGTAGCCATCCCACAGCAATTATCATCAACACATAAAACAAATCCTTGGACAGTAACTCAAGGGTTTTTCTAAAATACAGTAAAACTACTGAAATAACAGCATTCCAGCCCTCTGTCCCAGTAATACAACACTGAGTAGCACAGTGGAATCAACCAGACAAAGCAACCAAGAATAACATTCAGAAAGTGGTCTGAGTGGGGAACCACACGCAGAAGGCGCTGTTCATAGAGCTGTAATGGAGACCCACATGTACGTGCGGGTGTACAGCAGAAGAGGCAGACAGCTCTCCAGAATTTAAGACATTCTGTTTACTCTCAGTAACAAAATTTGTCTCCTCTCGATCTTCAAAGGCTGGCGACATCTCACCTGCCTATTTACATGGCAACCGTTCTTATCAAAAAGCTCTTGGTATCCATCACTCTTCTCTCCTTCACTGAACTTTTGCTGCTTCAAAGTATCCAGAAACACAAACAGGACTGAGGATGAATAAGTTCAACTGCATTATTGGGGCGGTGAAGAATCAAAGACTTCTTAGAAAAGCTTTACAGATTTCTGTCCCACATCACAACCTTCCAGCTGGCTGAAAATTAGCAACTCCTAACAAGTTTCAGCTGCACAGTAAAGGAGTATTGCACTGATCTAGAGCAGGACTAGATCTCGCTCTAGATTCTGGTCCAAGAACCCCAATCCCACTCAACCTCACAGAACACCCAGTTCTTTCATGACCACAAGTGATCAGGAGCTGAGATCTATTATTCATGTAGATGATGACATGTCTGGCGGAACAACAGCTCTTGGCAGAACAGCAGAATATTTACGCAGTGTGACAACTCAAAGGAAACCATTTGCCAAACTGACTGCAACAATAGTCTTCAAACTTCTCCAATTTGTGGACTGCTAAAAATGCTCAGTGGGAATGCAGAGCTTTGCATAGACAAACTGTCACTGACAACAGACTTACTGTTTCCAAGATACCTTTCACCACAACATCAGAAATAGTCCTTAGGCATAAGATTAAAAAGAAAAAAACACCAGACCTTGTTATTTTCTGGAAGTCTTTTATCGAAAGAGTAAGCAATCTTCCTTACCATATAAAATACTAAGACTTAAAAGCCTGAAATCAAACTGTTGCAGGTCTTTGCAAAATAAAGACCTTCTTCCTGGTGACATTAGCGAGAAGGGGGCTGGAAGTCTCTATGTGCTGTTCAGAAAATTTTCTGTTAATTAAACAGGTTTCTGAAAAACTTGTTGCATTGCTTACAGACTGACGATCCAGTTGACATTATGGGATGGCTGCCCAGAGCAATGTTCCCAGACAGCTATAGAGAATACACTCAGCTACCCTACTGTCAAGCACAGCTGCTGATTCAAACACCAAACCTGGTTTTGTTGCCAGAGTGATGTATTCCCTTTGCACAGGAGTCCTCTAGCCTGGGACTGCCCGTGGTGGGTACATCATGGGGCAGAGCGCCCTACGGCTCTGGGCACATAGACAGAGAGGGTGCAACTCTGGAGCAGACCCCAAATGCCAAATCCCACACTGCTGAATTGCCAAAGAAGAATTGAAGCTGGAATCAGTGGTTAGCAGTGGTTTTCTTTCAAAGGCAGTATTTAGAGGCTTATCAACAGGAGCAAAATATAGGGAGAGGAAAAAGAAAGGAAGGAACTACGGGAACTGCAAATGAGATTCATGCTATTTTTCCACTGCGGTAGCAATGAATCAGTGCTCAAGCCACCATGCCTGCCCCAGTACGTTAGGTTACCCAATAATCTGTCTGTTTCTCTAGGGTAACCTCCAGAGGCAGCCACAGAAACCTGGGGACAAGAGAGTCCTGCATACTTAAGAGAGAGCAAGAAGGAGGTGACAGACACCTGGCAGTGGAGAGGTGGTAGGACTGGTGGTGAGACAAGGCCCACCTGGCACAGTGTGATGCTTCAAGCACTCAAGTGTTTCACCGCATTTACTGTCTGAGTAAATGCAATTATCAGCAAGCCTGGCCTGGTCTGTGGGCCATCATGAAACGGCTATTCCCTGAGGTGATCCAAGCGGAATGCTGTAGACAAAGCTAGGGAAGATTTTATGTGTGAAAGGAGCTGCAAGAAAGAGCTCAAGGCAGAAAGTGCAGCTGAGGTTGACACCACTCCTGATATGCAGATATCAGCTTAGTAGAATACAAGAAGAAAAAGGAAGCTCTTGTTCACCCTGCATCTCTGGATTGGTGAGACCTCAGTTCCCACCTCCAGCTTTGTGCCTTAACTTCCTCGCTGAACTTCAAAGCATTATCGCCCTCTACCCTCACACCTCCTGCTTCAATGCCACGCTATGAAACACCCTTTCAAAACCCAAGCCTTAAAACAGTTCCTTGTCTCCTTGCAAGTGATAGCAAGGGCTACAGCACATCGGAAGTTCAAATCCGTAATCCAGAGCAACCACTTACCTGCAAGCAAATACTACAGCAATTCCTTTGTCAAAGATGAAGGAAGCAGAGGACATAAGGAATATCTGGAAATGTTTGAGGACTGACAAAATGGTGGCTGCATGAAAATACTCAAAACTAAGGGAGAAAGAAGAAAATCAGAAGACAAGCACAGAAAGTACCAAGAGCACAATAAGCACATGCTAAGACAAGGAGGTACAGCTGCTGAGAGGGGTGACTTCTGCTAACCCTCTGCTGACCTTGAGAAGTAGATGAGATATTCTAGAAACAAGAGGGGATAGCGTCCCCTCAGTCATACAAGTGAGTTGTTCAGTGAGTTATACACCAAGCTGCTCGTGAGAAAGTGTCCTGAGCCCTGTGAACAATGAAAGCAGCCCTTTTTTCCATCCATCTCTCCCAGAGTATTTAAAGATTTGAATTTTCCCATATCAATTTTGGTTTGTCTCTCTTCCTATAAATAGAGAAGCAGCAGTGCATCCATCTCTTCTTCATCTTTTTTGGTGGCCTAGCATTGCGCACTGGCTGGAATGTTTTTCTAGTAAATGATAAGCGATGGGAAACAAGTTGAAGACAAAGGATGAGAGACCTTGAGCTCAGACAAATAGGAGAGATGGGAGCCCTCTTGTCTCTCCCAAGAGGCAGGTATCTTTTCTCTGGACCAAAGGGCTTTGTTTTGGAAACAAACGCATCTATTTCTGTCATTTCCTTTAGACATGCAGTCTTCATGGGGTTGATAGTAAGACTGACTACAGCGTCTGAAAATGACTTTGGCCCCCAAAAGAAAGCATTTCTAACCTAAATATGAGACCCAAAGGAAACACATCCCTGCTGCTAAGCATATGTCTCAGTGAGCTGACACTGTGATATGTGCTCTGCTCCCATACCCTCTACTTCAACCCAAAGTTCTAATAATCAAGTTAGTGCTTTGTCAGGGAAGCTAAAGCCACTGGGTTTTCAGCTGAGAGTTGGGCTGGTAGAGAGGCTGGAGGGACATCAGCAGGTGGCCTGGCTGACATGGAAAAACAAGGGTGGTTTGGACACAGGGACAGGCAAGAGAAGAGCTTCAGGAATGCCTACCCTGACCCATGGGAAGTCAACCGCACGACATGTTCCCAAAGAAAACAAAAACACAAGTGGAAGAGGAAGGGTCAGTCAAGGCAAAGAGAGAAAATACCCCAGTCAGGGCTTGGAAACTGCTTCAGAAGTCAACGAGGCCCACTGGTGCCAGGATGCTTCAGCACAATGTGAATGCAGCTCAGGTATCTCAGGCCATGGCCCTAATGTACCATCACAGCTATGGATGGCACTAGCAAGCTGCACTAACACAGCATCATCTCCATTAATTGGGAAGGGAGTTGGGGCAAGCAGAAGGGAGGGGCAGATAATGAATTCCAGAAGATCACAGTCTTCATTCTCCGCCTAAAAACAGGAACTGTGGTCAGGGGTTTTAGACAGAGAGAGTCAAACCTCAGCATTTGGATCCAGACTCTGAAACCACACAAGGTCAGCATTAATTGACTGTTGGTCATTCTGAGGTCCTGGGACAACTTAAGAATCAGTAGTGTGCTGTAAAGTCTTATTCAAGTTAGGCTCCCATCTCTCATCCAAAAGAAACAACAATATCCCTGAAAACAACAGCCCAGACCAGCTTTGTTCATGGCTTACCTGCTTAATACTTCCCATAGGGAAAATGAGCAAAATGTCAACTAGCAACAGGGTCATGGAGAGCCTGGGTGCAAGAGAAACCATTTGCTAAAGAGACAGCAGTACAAGTCCTGGTGAAGCTGGTAGGGCTGCTGACTCTGGGATCGTAATCCACTACCAGGTAAATCCCCTCCAACAAACATTCTTTCCTATCTGAACAGACTGATTTGGCAACAAAAGCCTCCTGCCTTAGAGCGAGCACTGGAAAGGAATGTGACCTGTGGCTCCTGACAGGAGTAGGCACCAGCACATGGAGTACCAAGACCAAAAGCAGTTTCCCACTGAGCAGTCCTGACTCCACGTATGAGATCATGGCTTGGCATGTGGGACGTGAGAGGTTAAAATTTGGTGCCTGATATGCTGTTTACATACACAAGGGACTATCTCTCCAGACAGCGGGATCTGCAGAAAGGAAGAATTCTGTCTGGTGGTTTTGGCAAATACTGTCCCAAGCATAAGTGTTCGGCCTGCTAACTCCAGCGAGGACAAAGCAGAAGGGAAGTCAGTAGCCCACAATGAAAGGCAAGTGAAACAATTCCGCTGTGAACCCTACTTCAATGTGTTCCTAGACAATGCTTATACATGGAGCAAAAAAAAAAACATGGTAGCATCTTCAGGGAAAGAAAGAGTGAGCATTAAAACTGCGTTCCTGTGAGTTGGCCAGCCCCAGGTTCTGGATCACAGGTTCACAGCATGGTTTGGGCTGCGAGGGACCTTAAAGACCATCTATAGTTCTTAATCCCCACACTGTAAGCAGACACCTTCCACTAGACCAGGTTGCTCAAAGCCCTGTCCAACCTTGCCTTGAATGCTTTCAGGGATGAGGTGTCCACAGCTTCTCTAGGCAACCTGTTCCAGTGCCCCAGCACCCTCATAGTGACAAATTTCTTCTTTGTCTGTGTCCTCTTGGTTTATCAATCCTTTCTGTTCCATTTTTGCTCTATGAACTGCAAATCCAGCTATCGCCACTAGGTTAACAAACCAAACAATTCAAATCACGTTCACTGAGACTGCTGAGGGAGAACAACAGACCTTCTCTGTGAGGATAAGACACACTGCACTGTAGCCATGCTGGTATTCTCAAACAGATATGCCTTACTCCCTGACCAAATACAGATTCACAGTGGTAAAGAGACCACAGTCTGGTACAGCATATACTCTGCATGATCACTCATTCATTACCTCCACTCACACCCACATGGCATCAACTCAAAAGACAGGCGTGTACACATCCACCTCACAAAAGGTGTTGGTCAACCATGGTGGCTTTGTTTCCACACAGCGATGGAACAGACCCTTACCAATGCAAACGCAGGGTTAAAGTAGTTAGTGGACCTGCTGCAGCTTCTCAAGTGTGCAGAGATAAGCTTCGTTATCTGACCTAAGTCAGCATAAGATTCAACCGTTTTCCTAAAAGAATCCTCACTCACCAAATTCCACATTTCATTTTTGAGTAGGTGGCAACACATTTTTCCCCATCCCAACAAATGACAGTTCTCAAGAGCTGAAAAATCCAAAACAAAAGAAGTTTTAGATTTTGCATCATCTAGGAAAACAGATCACTGTTTTGATCTGTAACTAAAATAAGTATGGAAATGTACTATAGGGGAAAAAAACAAACAAACAAACAAACAAAAAAAAAAAAAAAAAAGGAATTGGATGGTTAAATCATAAAAATACGAGGAGGACACCCAAGGGTAGAAGTATACAGAAATACTCAGAACCAGCCATATTTCAAATTGATGACTTCTCCCTACACATACCAGAATTGGATGCTATTTTTGCATTACTCTTCATCCAAAGAAGGACATGTGGTAAGCATGCAGTTAACCATTACCAATAATTTCCTGTATTATTTTAGTATCTGGGAGCACCAGACATGCACTAGTACCCTGAGCTACCAGATGCTTGGGCACTGTTCCAAAGAGTTTCTCATCTAACACTGGAGAGAACTGATGCATCCAGACACGAAGAATTAGCACGGGGATAGCACTTTCAGCACAGCAAGTGGGGCTCAACCCAACCTCTGCAGTCTCATGGCAAAGGGGAGATTTGAGAAAGGATCTGAAGGAAAGCAACAAAGCACACTCGTATAATGAGGAAATGATTAAAAAATGGTAAAATTTCAAAGAAGGTCAATGTTTCTGAGAAGTGGAGGATGATGAGAAGCAGCCCATCTTTATTTATTCATGAAATTCTCTCAACAGAGTCTTGAGAGATGAAGGGGACATGACAGGCTACCCACAACCGCTTGCAACTGCTGTGGTCACCTGCTGAAAAAAAAGCAGTGCTCGCTGACCCCTGCAGCTGGTACAACGAGCAGTAAAATGCAGTATGTGGACAGCAGAATGCGCAACTGCTCTTTCCAGAGGAGGCTGGAATAAGCAGATCCTGACAGAAATAGATGACACGTCCTTTGGTCCTAACAAAAACAGGTGGCTTCAATACACTGCTGTACACAGGAAGATGTAAGGCCTTGTTCTCTACCAAGATGAAGGCTTGCAGGTTGTTTCTTCACTTTTCCTGTTGGCAACAGCATACTAAATCCTAAAGCTGTTCACGGTATAGAACACATCTAAAGCAAAAAAAACCAGTCACACTGCAATAAAGGGAAAGAAGAAGAGACAGATGTTAAACAAAGGAGAGAAATACCAAATGAGCAAAAGCAGGAACTCCTTCAGCTAGCTCCTCCACCCAGAATAACACATCAGTTGCACAGTTACACAGAGATAGCAAAAGAAAGCCTGTCTGCCTGACACAGCACAGCGGATCAACCAATGCAAACACTCACACGTTCACTTTAGAATTAGACAGCAACAGAGATTTTAAGCAAGAGTTCGTGGTGCATGGAAATTTGCTTTCCAAATCCAATTTCCCGCTGATCCCCTCAGAGCTTCTCATCAGCAATTTTCTGTTTCTGCTGTGAAGGGCTCTAGTGCAATTATGCTCAGTTACCGAAAGCCTCTTTACTCTAATCCTCTTCTGAGCCTTGAAGTAACAGCATCAATTGATACCTGTGAGCTTAGCCTCCGCCATGGGACACACACTGGAGTTCCCAGCACAGAAAACCACCCGCACAACACACCCACCTACTCCAGGTCCCTCCACTCACCTCTCCCATGCTAAACATCAGAACAGCAGCACAGTCCAAACAACATTCTCAAGGTCAAAACTTATAATTTTGGCATTTTAAAGCCACAAGCTCCAAGCAGAAAACGGGTGCAAAAATCTCTTTATTGTGAGAACACGTTGCTCAGTTGTTTTTTTGTTGTGGGTTTAGGTTTTTTTCGAGTTTATGGGTGGGTTTTTTGTTTGCTATTTTAAACTATATTTTAGAAATCCAGAGGAAACAACGTGCCATGAAATTGGTGGGAAAGGGGTGCAGAAGAGGGGCACTGTGCTTTTTGTTAATTTTGGCAGGGGTGTTGAAACCAAACCCTAACACGGATAATTACTGGGCAGACCGAACTTCTCCCTGATGAATTTTCCCCAACCATAAAGCCAAAAGCAAACTTAGGGAGGACTGTAAACAACTCCGATTCAAGTAATGAAATAGAGGCAAGTAGAAGTTAAAAGCTTCTTGAAAACTCCTTTTGAGAGGTATTAGAGCTACTGAATGAAGGCAGTTTTCCCTTTAATTCATAGAGATCTGCAGGTTTTTCAGTCCAGCTGTTTAACCCCTGCAATGCACAATGACCTTTTCATTTTCCATTGCTCTTGCAGTTTTCCAGCAGTTTGAGCTCACTGGGGCTAATTACCTCAACATGGAGCTGCAAATGGAAAATGCTGCTGGTAAGTTGTTCCATTCACAGCCATTTAGTCTTGCACTGCTTGCGTCAGGGTGCACTACCTGTTTTACCGTCTCCTTAGGTGGCAAGGCTTCAGACCACTCACGCTGCTCCCAGCGGTCACAAGTCTCTGTGAAGTCAGTGACCTTCCAGCAGAGCACCCCACCCTGCATGTGCACCTTTCTTTCCCTTGCAGCTGGTCCTGTGCTGACACCCTGATGCAGCCCTGGGCAGCAGAGCACACTCCCTGACCTGCTGGGGAACCTACACGCCTCAAATCCCATTATGGAGAAATAGAGCTTGCTCCAGAGCCACGACTGACACCGAGTTTCCATCATAAACCAAGGCTGACCCTTTCCCGACCCTGTCTTCAAAAAAGCACTGGTTTATAAAACATCCCATCTACAAGGAAATTGGTAGGTCTGATTTGGTAAAGGAGAAGAAAAAGCACTTTCCCATGCAGATCCCAAGTTAACTTGAAAGCTGGTTTTCAAAAAAAACAACAGAGCAAGTACAATCAAATATCTAATTGTGGATTTGGACCCAACTTTGAGAGATGCGTCATGAGAAAGCAGCCACCGGTAACCCATACCAGCATTTCCAAGCCTTTTTCTTTTGCTTTTTTTTTTTTTAAAAAAAAGTAAGACAAAGAAACAAACCACGTTGGCAAGGCTTGCCTGCCAGCAACTACTCAGTACCAGGATCTCACTAACACGCAGTTTTGAGTTAACTGTATGGCAGGCACCCATGCCAGAGAGGTAACTTCTAGGTACTCTCAAGAGCTGCCGCACTAACGCAGTTGGTACCACCACCATGATGAGGCCGCTTGGGAGACATGTGGCACAGAATCTTCTTTGCTAACCTGTGCCGAGCACACACACAGCAGTTCCCAGAGGAACTGTATTCTTTCGTTAGCTCACAGCAGAACCCAGGCAGTGCACTTACATCTTCGTTACTCCGACATTTCACCTAAATCATCCATGCACATCATTTATTCACAAAATTTTAAGCATTCAGCACTTTAAGTCTCATTCATCAGCTCTCCAGCTCCTGGCACCTATTTGTTTTAACTCAGGTTGGCTGTTGGACTTCTAATGCACAGGGTATCCTGGGGCTAAAGAGTAGTACTGAGCCCAACAAGCGTTAACTGAATGTGGTTTATTCCCACTAAAACCCATATGTGGTTGCAGTATGATGACTAAGGAGGGAGCAGTGGGACCTCCTCTTTACTATCCATATACCAACGGTCACTCCAGTTGATGCCTTTCTCTGCTCCTTTAACTAGTCCCCTACAGATGGCACTGTACCACCATCCAAAATACCCCTTTAGGAAAAAACAAGAGCTCCAGCTGAGCCACCAAGAACGGCCAGGTGACCAGCAAGGTTCCTGCTTTCTAATCCAGATGGCTTCTTGAGAAAGGGCAGTTGAATCAAATAGAGAATAATCACAAATCTATGAACATCCAGCCCTCTCTACCATAGACCAAGATGGGATCTAGTGGGAAGATGGGTCCAAATACATACACATCCTTGCTCCATGTTTCCATGAAGCATTTGGTCACTGGCACTGTTGCAGATGAGACACTGAGGCTGGTTAGATCTTGGGTATGACCTTGTCTGGCAATTCCTATGGGAGGCAACTGAGAAACCTCACAAGAAGCCTGTGGGTGTCCAAGGATTTACAGAGGGGGCTGCAGTGTCAGTAATTGGATGGATGCAATAAAATCTGCAGACTTCCTTTTCCCTAGTCATGTGTGGTATTTCTATTACTTTCTCTGTGACTGTTTTACATCCAATAAAAACACGCAGAATAGAAAATACAGTAGCAGAAGTTACCCTTTGCTCTTGGTAAGAAGAATAATTCATTGGTTTGGCACTTCCCAAGGCATGCGTGAAGGAGAAAATGCTTGGCTCAAACAGGATCATAATTACTAGCAGTGAATTCAATCTATGGCGCATTCCACCAGCTACTTCTTAATCTCATTGCCTCTCAGCAGTACGGATTTATGTGATAAACATTTCATCATAGCATCCCATGTACTGAAAACTGTTTGCTTTTAGTTCACTATTGTCATTAGTCAATGTTATAACTCTATTTTAGTCAACAACTCGGTCTTTAGATTGACAGATTTGCAAACAGAATTATGGCCAAGGCTTTTAAACGCTAAGCTCGTGGCCCTTAGAGGAACATGAATTTCCAAAAGTAGTAGATCCTCTGAGGTTTCTCTACCTGGGTGAATACCAGAGCATTACAGTCACTTCAGTACTCTTGAAAATCTTAGCTTACATCCCGCTATGAGTATTGCTCTCAATATCTGCATAAAAAGAAGTAGATTCCTGAACAGTGCCTGGTCAGGTTGTGCAAAAGAATGGAAATAAGGATTTTATCTACTGGAACTACAGAAGAAAATGAAGACCAAGATGAGATTAGTATTTAGTTAGGATTAACAGAAATGCCTGAAAATTACAACCAGGATTTCAGTTTCAGTACCAAGAAAGAACCTCTCTATAAGCCTGGTGCCTTTCAATGCCAGCTTTGGCTAAGATGATCTGATCCTCTACTCAGAGAATGAGAAAAAAATGCCCATTCTAACACCACAGCTCTGAGACAATTCTTGATCAGAACTAACTGTTCAGTTTTTAAAAGCTACCACAACCTACTATAGTATAAGCTAGATTTACATCCATTGGTATGCTGGCAGTAACATCACACCACTGCCTTCAAAAGGCTTTAGCAACACAGGTCAGGGGAGAAGGAAGTAAAGGCAGATAATGAACAATTGTAACCCTGCAGGATTTAAGAGCTGATATTCCTAAAATGGTAATTTGTGTGGTTTCATTCACCAGAAAGAACGATGTGACTACAGAGCTCACCATAGCTTTCTCAGAGCCGTGAGCAGACAATTTCAATAAGGAAAAATACACTGAAAAAAATAATCGAGAATCTCTCTCCTTTGAGCCCCTGCACTTACATAAGCAATACTGCACTTAGAAAATACAAACATCCTTTCAAATTAAACTCCCAAAATCTGTTGTACTCAAATGTTTTGCAGCGCCTGGCCTTTCTGCTCAGCTCAGCCTTATCACCTCTGCTTGCTCAAATTTATCCCAGCTCTTACAGATCAACAGAACTGGGATATGGTGTTTTAGAACTACAGTACCCTCTAATTCACTCCATGTTAAAAACAAAAGTAACAACATAAAATAACCCAAACCACTGTATTAAACTTAACTACCCATTCTTTTCACATAGAGGAATATACCTTATCAGTCCAAATGGAGTTCAGCCCTTTTTCAGAGCACTTGGTCTTTTCCGCTCTGCCCCCCCCCCCCAAAAAAAAAATTACATAGACATGACTGTTTTCCTTATTTATTAACGAATGACTTCAGAATTACTAGACCTAATGAAACATGACTCTACGGAAAACCAAGCATGTTTCCATAAAATCCCTTCCCACACCACTTGCTTCTGGTATTTTCTATTTCACTCCCTCCGCTCCCTTACAGTGCTTCTCAATCTATACTCCCAACCAATATCCTCAGGTCCGGTCCTTCATAAATCCTTCAGAACTGAGAAAGGAGCAGCACATGCTATGGCTGGCTCAGAAATACACACACTCATCTGACAGCCAATAAAATGAGCTCTCAGGCCATGGAGCAAAACAAACTGATCGGAGGCATAGTGAAATTGATGGTACTACCTTCACTCCAAGGGAACTCCAAGCTTTTGGTTTGTTGGAATCTTTTCCCCCTCACCTTCCTCACCTTGAGCTTCCCTGAACACGTTCAAATTTTGTAGCATCTTCTCATCTGCCAAATTTGATAAGTTTCCTAAGTTACTGGACAGATGGTGATTAAAGAGGGGAGAGAAAGGGATGAGATCGGCAGAGTGCCTTTCTACATGTGCTGATAAAGAAAACAAGCAGGTACATTCAAAGCCTGCCCTCTGATTAGGCTCTTGCGCCTGTCTCAGAAGGGCTTGGGAGAGTAATTACAGATGACAGCATACTCATCTAGGCAGGACCCTGAACCTCAGCTAAAAACGTAAGGTTGTTCCTACCTAGGACCCAGAAGCAGGTAATAGAGCAGCAGTAAGCGAGAGCGTTCTCCAGCTTCTCCTCTGTAGGAGCAGTAGGACCTTACCCTCTTCCTTCACTCTGTTCTTATCAACCATTCATGATCAGCTCTTCCTTTTCCAATACATCTAAATTCAGTGCTGGTCAACAGCTGCTTTTCACTCAAAATCTGTAAAGCCTGAACTGAACGGGCGTTCAGTATTCCAGGGAATACTGAATGAGCCTCGTCTTCCTAAGCATTTAATCACAATTGTCACAAGTGAATAAGCAGCCAAGCATAGCTCTAATGAGGTTGTGTTTGTCTGGGAGGTTTTAGTGGGTATGCAGCTCACTCCTAAATAAAAGGAATTCATTTCCCACTCCCTGTTTTCTAATGTAATAATGCTGCTGTAAAGACTGATTAACTTACAACTTATCTTCTCACATAGTAGCAGGACTGGAAAAGCTATTTTGTGGCATTCATAACAGACAAATTGTTTTATAATCCCTTTTATAAGCACCATTGAGCACCATCTTGCTGTGTTCTCATTCCTGTGACTGACTGGCACGCCAGTCCAGACCTAACTGCTGAAATGGTGAAAAAAAGCACGTCCTCCTACTTCCAGCATAAATCCACTCATAGACAGTTCACACTACCTTGTTCTAGGGCTGCTTCCTAGACTTCCCTAAGTATGTACTGTGTCCAACACTGATTCTCTGCCATACCTACCTTTCTAGCAACTCCTCAACTCCAATACACCACTGCACTTAGGTCCACATTCATTTGGTTTCTGACTGTGGTGAAATGAGAGGTAGGTTGGAACCCATCACTGCAGTTACTCCACATCTTTCCTCAATTGATTTAATCTGACTTGTAACTTAAGCTTGTAACTTACTACCACAAAGACTTTCTGCACCTCTGTTAGATTCTGGTTTTCACTGCTCTTAATTGAGATTGATTTTGGTGAGAGACTATACACTGATGGCAGCAGTTTAGATATTTTGGCTATGAATCCATATAAAATTCCTGAGTGAATATAGGCCTTGAACTTTGCTACTATTTTGTTCCAGGCCTTTTTCAATCAGTGTCAGCTCCTGCACCCCCCAAAGAGAAAATCTGGTGTGGCAATCTTCAGCCTCTTTCAGAGAAACCAGATCTTATTTATACCTCTGCCACAGCTTTGTTATTCTCTCTGAATGTTCCTTTATATGTATCCTTATCATCTAGCAACTCTTGCTGACCCTCTGCCAGTTTTCCAGCTCTTTATTTAGCTTCGATACCTTTTGCAAGTTTTTCCTCTGACTCCTTTTGCCCTGACTTGTACATTCCACAAGTACTTGACAGAATGCTTTTCAGCTACGTTTTTAATTTTTTGTTTATTTCTTCCTGAGATTTGCCATTCCCAGTATATTTTACCAGGAATGAACAAGGGGTATGCTCATAAGGAAGAGAGTCTTTCTGAATGCTGGAAATGAAAGATAAGCAGGTAAGCATCTCCACCTTGTGTCCAACATAGCATGCAGAATACATCTTCTACGCACTTGAATCTATTTTACGAGTTTAGTTCTTACACAGAAAAAGCACCAAGCAACATACACACATGAACCATCATCATCCAATACACCAACTCAGCTCTTCCAAGATGTTCAAGAGTGACATGGCCTAATGCTGGAGATGCAGCCTAACACACAATGACACTTTGACTGCCTCCTGCAGGGCTGCATCATTTCTAAAGCTGTAAGAGTTTGCGCCAATCCTTGATCCAACAGCCCTCATCCTTTAGCTGTGACGGCCAGGATTTATACTTCAGCACTGAAAGATCATGCAGTGACAGCTGTCAATAGAGGCAATGCCATTTAACAAGAAGCAAGAGCTCAGCACGTTAGCTTTCTTGGCAAGAGGAGCTGAGGCTGCAGGGACACCCTCTATGCAGTTTCCACCCCAGCCGCTAGCTGCAGGATCCTGCCTGCACGTGTTGCACTGGCACTGAGGGCCGCTGGGTGACACAGAGAACTGATGACACTTCAAAATAACCATAAGAAAGGGAGATCTTTTTAATCCAGTTCCACCTCCTCCGGCAAACAACAGTACAGCCCACAAAATAATACTGGCACAACAGAGCACAAGTTAGTGGGGCAGGCTTCCTACGTCACTTGTCATCATGAGAGGTGCCCCCATAGAGGGCAGGGCCTCAGAAGTCCAAGCATAAGACTTCGATCATGGTCTATTACCCTCAAAAGTAGGTGAAGTAGAGTAAAAACATCATAGTTACTTCCCCAGAGTGTCTAGATGCAGGGAGCTCAGTGGTGCTGCAATCGCATGCCCTGAAGACCATTACTCAGTCACAGAACAGTTAAGGTTGGAAGGCCATCTGCATGTTGGCTACATGGCAGCCTTCACCCTGACATCCTGTGCCAGAAGCTGATAGCATCAATGTAGGATACATCCTTGTATGGATATTCAAAATCTACTCATCACCACAATAAACCATGTTGTAACTTTCAGCACTTTCCCTGCACCCCACAAGCAGCAATCATGCCACACATGTCATACCTTAGAAAGTAAAGCATTAGGTGGTCTAAAGGGAGGCTGGGGAACATAATGAACTCATTTCAGGGAGACAGCACTTTCTGGAATAATTTCAGCTAACCTTGCATTATGTGTTTCCCTTCCAGAATGCCTTAAAAATTCAAGCAGCTCATAAAGTTCAATAATGCATTCAGCATTGATCTTCTTATCCAAAAGAACTTTTACAGAATGCTTTCTGCTCCACTAAAGCACATTCAGACCTTCATTTTAACAGCGGGGGCTCTACTGCAGCTCTGAAAGATAATTTCACTTCACTGAGGTTTCTTCTTAATAAAGAACCTATCATTACTAACCTTGAGCTTTTCATTTTTTCATAAGAATTCTTAATAATATTCAGAGGAGGAATAAATTAATGACATTGTCCACTAAAAGGATTTGCGGGTAAGTACACTCTAATTCCAGCTGCAGTAGGTTTATCCAAGTACATTTGCTGCAGGATGTTTGAGGCTCATGATTATTTCCTTTCTCCTTTCAACTCCACAGAGAGAATCTGCACAACAGTGTAACAGTGCTTCTCAGCTGACACGGGGCTTTGCTCACTGAGTTGTTCAGTGCCTTGGATCCACAATGGAACCTTGAGCTACAGAAGGACTGCTTTACCTCCCTCCATCCCGGGAGGGCAAGGGGCTCCAACAAGGCCCATAAAACAGGTACTTAAGAGGACAACGCCACAAAGAGTAAGACGACTTTCCTCTAAGTCAGAATGGAGAGAAAGTACTGACACAGTTTCAATATTATGATTCTTAAAATCATTTTTTCCTGCTAGCAGAACATCCTTTGACCAGCTATGTATACACAACTGACCACAGAAATTGGTGCTTATTTGTCAATTTTGCTACATCAGTCTCACGTGTCAGAATCCCACCATGTACTTGCTCACGCTGAGTTTAATTAGATGATTACAAACGACTGCACTACAGCGGTTAAAGCAGCTGCATTCCAGCACTGGAAGTCCCCTGCTCCTCAGCTGGGACACACTGACTGACCCTTATCCATTTCACATCCGTTACAAAGCATAACAGAATGAGTCTGACAGTGCACAGAAACAGAAATAAGAGAAAAGCTTGAGCCTGCAGGCATTTTGCTTTGGGTCACATCAGGAAAGAGAAGAAAAGAGCACTCCTGGTGCTATCTCTGGGTAACTCCTTTTTTTGCATGTATGGGGACTGAACAGTTTTGAATGGAGAGGCAGCAGATAAACAGCAAAGAAAAGAGCTGACAGGTTTCTTAAAGGTGGGGAGAACATGCATGATAGCAAAACTGCTGTCTTTATGGGCCTCTACTGAGCTGTGCCACTTACTCAATACCTAGGGAAAAAAGATAGGATCATACTTAAACATACGCTTCTGTGCAATAACCAAACCACCACAAGCTTTTGTTACAAAGCGTTATTCTAACCCCAAACATCCTAAACTTAAAAGCCAAGACTCCAAAGAAGGTACACCAGATCAAGGGGATCCCTGGGAGCATCAGCATGGCTTTTTGCTTTAAGACCATTTAAGTGTCAGATGTGGCTGTCTACAGCTCAGAAAGCAATCTCAGGAAAGATGTAAATACACATTAATAGAGCAGAAATATTCCTCAAAGTCCCACACAGTACAATCACATGCTCTACAGTCACTCTCCAGCATTCCTCTGTAGCTAGCTAAAAACCAAAGCACGCAGAAAGCAGGCACAACAGTATGAAACAGTGCTTTCCATCCACCCTCCCACAGAAACGCTTGGAACAGCAAAGGGTAAAAGTTAACAGAAGGGACTGTCTACAGAGGTCTCCACAGAGAGCTTGGACAAACACATAGGGAAGCTGGGGGACGCTTTTCAGGATCACTTAAAGCATTTCAGGCCGTTACAAAAAGACATCAGACCTTACAACAAAGACACCCCACAAAGCATCTTGCTCTCCTTCTGCTCTACAGTTCAAGCAGAACTGGAGTTCAGCAGACACCCGTGAGTTCTGGCAATTTGAGATTAATATTTCATACTGGTTGAAAGCTGGGAATTGAGAACTGCTTTCAGAGACTGTAGAGCACGAGCTTCTGGCTTGGGCAGTTCACAAGGCATCAGCCACTATAAACAGACTGGAGCTCAGACAGGGAAATAAAGACATGGAACTTAGAATTAAAATTCCTGTAAAGAGCTTCAGGAATTGCAATTCCATGTTTCTCCAGCTAAAGAAACACAAAACTTTTCAGTAGAAAGTGAGTTGCTCTGCTACAGCTGTATAATATTTGCTTCCAGTCTGGGTGGCATAAAAAACCCTTGATCTTTAGAGCTCCTGGCAGCCTCTCCAGCTGTGGCTTCGCATTTGGCAGCAAGGACAGCCAGGTAAAGCGGCCCTCCTCCTGTCCCTATCTCCTGGGTTGGTTCCTGTCCCAACTACCATTTCAGCATACTGTTTCAGTGATAACACCATCCACATCTTTTTGAGGAACAAGGCAACCATAATTCAACCTTACTGGGCTATTTGATTTCCCCTTGTGTTATGAAACAGTAATTGTTTTCTTTCTTTCTTTCTTTTTTAAATATACACACAATTTGTATTGAACTGTTTAGAGAGAAAGTGAACCCAAATGTACACGCAAAAGTGACAGCATTTAAGGTTATTTTAACAACCCACATTTTAGCTATAATGGATACAGTTTTTACATGATTAAGTTCATCTGAACATGATTTACATTTCAAAACTGTTCAAAAACTGGAGGAGGTATTGTCTGCAGCAAAGGAAGTGAACTTGTCTGAAGCATATGATAATCAGCTCTCAGAACTGGCTGATATCATCATCTCACTCCTGCTCTTTTATTCATGGCTACACTTATCTTACTTTTTTTACCATGCTTTTTCAACTCCCAATTTATTTCACTTGGTCATTAAAATTCAGAAGCTGAGATACAGTCTCTCAGTATTTCTCTCTATACCCACACCTATGTTACGGTCATCAAAAGTTGCTTTACTTCAAATGAATTCTCTTCCAGACCACAGAGCCACTGACCTGTACAAAGCGGATGACATAAATCTTCAACAGGAGGCACAGAGTATGTAATGAGAGTAGGTCTCATTAAGACAGTAAACGCCGCAAGGATATGTTGGATCGCGAGCACAAATCCTACTTGAGAACAACATGAAGGATTTAAGGGTTTTTTTTGTTTTGCTTTTTTTTTTTTTTTTTTTTTTGTAATAATTGATATTTACGCAGCTTGCTCTGAATGCAGTACGAATATTCTTTAATGAAAAAGTGCCTTCTATAGAAAAGTCCATCAGAACAGTAGCACAGGCAGCCAGCCAGCCAGAGTTGGCATATATCTTGGCAGGGGTCAGCAACCCTGACACTGCTGCGTGTTGGTAAAGCTTCTTAGTTTGATCCCTCTACTCAAGAAAATCTGCCAGCTTTTTGCATAACTCCCCCTTCTCTCCCAAGTATTTTGCCCTCATTCTCATTTCCTTGGTTAATTTTACGTCAGCCCCTGAAAGAAACAATGGTGAAACACCAGTGGGGCACAGCTCACTGCCATCGCCACTCCGAGGTGCTAAGCAATTAGCAGTTGGCAAAAAAGTTCAGGTCTGGCACCAAGCCTTGTGATTAATGCAATCTTCTAAGGTACAATGTAAATAGTAAAGTTGACCAGGATGCTCTTTGAAGGCTTACAGGAAGGAAAAAAATAAAAACAAAAAAAAACAACCGTCTCCTACGGCTATCTCACTGCAACTGAGAAATCTAAGTTCAAGCACCATGTACTATCATATAGAAAGGGTCACTTTTGCACCTGCCTTTCGTGATTTCAGCTGTAGAAGCATCAGAAGCTTCTCTCTGTCACTGCACAGAGCAAGGAAACCAACCGACACACTGATTTTTCTTTATCAGCCAGAAGAATACTTGCTCCATGCTGTTCCTCAAGGCCTTGGTGGTTTAGGCTGCACAAGGTGGAAGAGAACAATAAACATTTGCATTGAATTCATTAACATCCTAAAGAAACTTGTAAGTTTTGATGTGGACGTATTCAGTGTTCATACAAGACCAGGAGTTATGCGAACATACACAAAGAGATGGATACAGCTGCTGGGCAGACAGTGACTGATGCAGTTTCGTGTCCGGCTGCATTAAGATGAAGTTGAGAAAACAACAAAACAAGAATATACTTCATTAAGCTCTACTGCAGAAGGGATACTAAGCATGAGTGCCCACAGTCTGACTTACAGCCCACTTCCAAAAGAGAACAGAGCTACTGCATAAACGTGATGAGAAGAAGGTGGTACGGGGAGTTACTGCTGAAAATATCAAAGTTTGAGAGAGAGATAAGAAGACAACATTCAGCATTTTTGGTCACTCTTCAGCAGAAGTTCTGGGGAACTGGACAAACATCTGTCTAACATATCAAAGAAGGCTGTTCTCTGTATGAAATGGGAAAAGGTTCCATTTTAGTTTTAATTACCTTGAGAGAGTGTTCAATACCTGTTCCTAAGACTGAAATGAAGAGTCTTGGTGGGCCAAAAGGTGGCAGAGCATTCCCTGAACATGATGGAAATGGAACAATACCTCATACTGACGTATGATACTGACTCGGGAGATTTTCAGTTTTGTTTTGTTAAAAAATATAATTTTTTTCCTGCATCAACAGGGATGGATATTATCTTAAGACTTAATTTTTCCATAATCCCAGAGAAGCTCTGACTCAGGGAAGAAACATTCCCTGTTCCTGGAGGGCTGGGGACCGAGGAGAGCACTGTTCCCCACAGCCAGACAGCCCATGGGAATCACAGCTCTGGCTACAAAGACTGGTATGTGTAATTCCATGAGCTTTTTTGGAAATGAAGTAGGGAGTGGATATCAGTCATAGTTCAAATTCCCAAACATATGAGCTCTGTAGGATTAAAGTGACTCAAAGCTGGGATCATACTTACAATTAATGTAAAAAATGAAAAGGAGACAGTCGAGCAATTAGAACAAAGGGCAGGAATCTGGCAGTCTTAGCCCTGTTCCTGCTTTACAACTTGTTCACTATCCTGGGCAATTCTCCTCTACTCCAGACCCATGTTCTTCTTTCTATTCAATGCACCAGTATCAATTTGTCTTAGCAGAGAATGCGACTGAACATCATTCACAAACTTGTGTGAGATGTGCTGGAAAACAGAAAAAGCTTTGGTATATCTTCAATCCACACAGAGGACTGCAAGCTTACAGGCTGTCCAGGTAATACTTGTACTTGGCTAATGAACACTGTCATACCTAATATTAAGTTGTGTCCTCCACCATAGCAAAGGGACTCTCCCAGGGACTGGATGGAGATCAATCAGAAAAATAACGTCTGAGAGCCATTAGCAGTTGAAGAAAGAGTAAGCAATGGAAGAGAAGGAACACAACCAGTGTTCCTTTTGCTATTTTACTATACTAATCTTCTAGATATATTGATTTCAATGAAGCCAGAAAGCTTCTACTCTATGACAAATGTTTCCCCTCACCTTTTCAAGGATTTTAAACATACAAGACACAACATGGGAACATATCCCAATTAACGGAGATACAGGAAAGAAAGAAGATTAAATCTAAGCACCGTGCCAATCAAATACTATTACTATTAGCTATGCTCTTACAAAGACCTTGAAAGACTCAACAGTGTAAGGCAAAGAGCAAAGAAATGAATCACTCAGCACCTCACAGCAGTATGGAGCAGCAGTGGTCCCCAGGAGGACTGCTAACAGGTTAAGGAAAGCTGTATCCTGACCGGAATCACCATTCCTTTTAATCAGCTGAACACTGTAATAAGATTAGAGGTGATTGGGTAGAGTAGTGGGATTAAACCCATCCACTAATCCCCAGAATTTACTATTCACAGCTCAAATGCATTAGCCCTTAAGAGCAGAAGGGCTCCATCCTCCTAAAAGATGCAACAGTCAGAAGAGGTATATGATATTGGGCAAAGGAAAGTGTTCTCTAACACTGTTAGATGCACACCAGAGATTCCTGCCTTTAGAGCATGTCACAGCTTCACGGCTGAGCTGGGCTGTGTACGAGCAAGCAGCCCCATTCCGCTATGACACTGCACAAAACAACAGTGAATTTTTGCTTCAGACCTATCAAAACTAACCAGAAGAAGAGCCTGTTATTGAGAGAGGGAAGCTGTCCATACAAGAAAGAAAGAAAGGCTGTCAGGAACAGGTCATGTATATTTATACTTGTGCCAACTTTTTCAGCCCACATGTATAAAGATTCCTTGAAGGAGGAGGGTAAAAAAAAACAGAGAAACAGTAGGAGCATGCAGAAGAACTTGTTGCAGTCCCTGAAGAAAGAGGTGATATAGTACCATCTAAAGTAGCAAGCTGTCCAAAATAACTGTGTAACAGCATGGCGGTAGGTGACTAAAACAACCACCAAAGCTTAGAGCAGCAGTAAGAAAGCATCTGTGTAAAAATATTTTATAAATATAAAAGCTCGTTTGGGAGCTGCAAAATACTGGAAGTTACATGGTCAGCAAAAAAGCAAAAAGTGGTGAGCCCAAAACAGCCACCAAGAACACCTTTGGGCTTTTCCTCTAGCCCTTATCAAAATCCCTTCCAGTTATTTATCCTGAATTGGAGAAGGTTTGGCATCCTTTTGGGATGCCATCCAAGCACACATTTCCTGCAGGCAATGACCTGCTCTGTCCCCTCTCTTACCATTTTCATAGTAAATGGAATTTTCTTCAATTATACATTTATTTTCAAAATATCGAAGCACCTCACACAACCCGCAGCAAAAGAAACATGCAGGATCCCTCCAAATAGCTACTTTTATTTTTGTAACTGGATTAGCAGGAAAAAAAAATAAAAAAGGGTTAAGATGGTCAAAGCTGATTGAAAAAATGCTACCCCTTTAACATGATCAAAAAAGATCTCCAGTGAGTTTCACATACCAGCATTCAGCATTGCTCAATTTCCTTCACTTTCTTGGAACACCGCGCTACTTGTTAGACCTGAAGAGCCCTGACAAAGCTAAGATGGAAAGCTACTAACACAAAGGTATGAAAGCACATTTCCAAGAAACCCACTTGGTCTGCTGATGACCTTTTAATAAGAGAACTGTTTCTTAATGCAAGCAAATTTTACCTGGCTGGTGTAGCGAGTGGGTGACCACTGACCCAAGGGCCTTTTCTAAAGACATTAGCAGAGTATGAAATTTCAGGAACTGGCAGTGCATTGCCTCTGTCTGAGTCTTTGAGGCTGCACTGAGGCGGCCTGGGGCCATTCTGTGTTCTGAAGACTGGGAGGAGAAGGCCTCAAGTGCAGTTATTGATGAGACATATCAGTAAATGCAATTAGCGTGCATGCTTTTTCTCTTAAGTCACAGATTTATTTAAGGGTGAAAGATGCCTCCAACACTGCACTTACCAAAAGAAAGCTAAGAGAAAGAGCCCAGGGCTGGGTCAGCAGGTAGCTCTGCTCCACTAGGCCTCAGGCACAGCAAGCATCCATCTTCACAGGGCATGACAATAAAACACTCCTGAACACAAGACTTATCGGATCCAACCTTTATCTACATCCTTTTCAGACCTACTATGAGCCCTATGAAACAGCCAATGGAGATTTTGCTTCTATGTTTTCTTCTCCCACTTGACACGCAGAGCATGAGTACCTTCCCAAAGCTCTGTCGGGCAGGTCACAGCCCAGCTGCAGACACAGCCATCTGCTTTCTTGACACATTTCTACCATACCAGTGCCCTAACTTCAGTCTTTGAGGTGCAGGCCCAGAACAAATGATGGATCACACGGCCTTTTTGCATTGCAGTTGTCAGTGCATAATTAAGGACAAGGTCTACTGAGAATGAGGAAAACGAGACTGAAGTTCAGATGCCTGCACCAGCAGTTGTTCCCATGGCATGGACTCCTATGCCCCTAACGGAGCAGTAAACACATGGCTGTGCTATTCTTTCAACCCTGGGCATAACCACAGAGTCCATCACATCCAAAGGGCATAAACGTACTCAAACATGCATTCCTGCACTCAGCAAGCCTGAGCACCTCTAATGAGGGAGGAATTCAAAACATTGCATGTTATCACATTGTATGGTTACAGGGGCTGTCACAGGACAGCTACTCGACACCACAGAGAAATGGAAACTACTAACCCAGAAGTATAAGGTGCTGTTCACATCAATTATGCATTTCAAGGAGGTTGACGATGGCAATTGCTTTGGGATAGTCACCAGATCAAGCCTTAAACACTGTGCTCTTGTCAATACATTGACATCCCTCCATGCCTTCTTGAGACAGTTCTGAACACACATACTCAAGCACGCACTGTTTATCTCCTGTATTTCATTCACAGTGAAATGATTTGGTTTTTACAGAACAAAAACAAATAGCTCTGGACAAAACAGAGGGCCCTTGACAGTGAAGATAGCTCTGATTTTGAGACTATGGAAACTGCAGCACAGAAACCCTGCAACATTCCAGGCCAGGAAGCTTCAAGAGAGGCTGGAAATGGGCTCCTGACTCTCAGCCAACCACCACCATAATACATAGACAGTAATTATTTGGAAACTAAAACACAATAGCCACAACTGAGTGGTGATTAATGCAGGAGTAAGGGAAAACTTTTTGGCCACTAGGTCTCTATCAACGCATCAGATGACAAACTGCAAAGTGTCACCTGAGGAGTGAAAAATGAAAGCATGCAGCCTTCCAAGGTTGTATTGCTGCTGTTCTCCCCATCACTGAAGTGACAACCACTTGCAGGGAGGACAGGAGATTTAGAGCTGTACTTCTCTTCCAAGAGAAAAACAAGCAGAGCTGCTGCAGCTCCTGCAGGCAGGTTTCTGTTCTCAGGAGTTTATTACTTATCTGGCAGAAGTGAGGCAGAGCCACAACTCCTGCACAGTTATGGACAGTAAAACCAAACCCGATGTCTTCCACTGGGCCACTGAAATTGTTACAATTTTTTTAAAAACTTTTTAATTTTTTTTCTAGAATGTTCTATCAATGAGGTCAGATCCTTCCCCAAGAAAGTTAACAAACTCCAGCAATCTCATGTCCTCCGCCTTAAACAGAGTTCCTCTCTGCAGAGGAGGGGAGGAACTGGACAAGGGACACATTCATCCCAGCCTACTTCTAACCTACTTCTCCAGGAAATGGAATGACCAGAATGAGGAGTTTGGTTCCAATCTAATCTGTATATATTCTCACAAAACTAGTCACTAAAGCCAATCTGCTCCAAACATCTTTTAAGCTTGGTATTCCCATCAAAACACACTGCATGCAAAATTTGAGGCACAGTGAGGCCAGGTTGGATGCTGCTTCAGCTTCAGAGGCTGGCTTGATTTTATATGTGCATGACCTCATAAGCAAAGGAAGGAGAGCACAGATACTGTTGACACTGAAAGGTGTCCCTTGCGCTGCGACCCAGAAAGATCACACACAAGCACATCCCTGCAGTACTATGCAAGAGGGAAGTGATGCAGTGAAGGACACCACTTCAAGGTGGTGAACACCTTCCCTTCTCCCACCCACAAGGCCTGGGGAGCCCAGAGAGAGGAGCTAAGCAGATCAGAGAGAGGGCAGAAGGCAGCAGCAACTCAGACATCTACACAAGCTTCTACTTCTTTTGAACTCAGCATCCTCACCTTTGCTTGTCTGCTTCTCTTTTCTCATATGAATATCTTCCTGGCCCTTCCCTATTTCCAGTCACAATTACATCATCAGATATTGTTGCTCCCTGACACAAATGCTATTCCCAGCCCTCTGTGAATGTACTCTAGAAAGCCAAGGTAGGTCACTACCCTGCGGGCTGTACCTTTGCAGCACGAGAACTTGTTTTAGGGTCACCAACCTACATTGCTGTAATAAATATGGCAACGGTGTCTCATAGGAGGTCTGGACTCTTGACATCAGTAAACGTGGCTCTCAGATACCAGGCAGTGAACCCAGCAAGAGCAGAACAAGTACAGATATTGAGGTGTACTGAGAAACAGGCCTGTGGTCCAGTCCAGCTCAGGAACAGCTCGAGAGATAACGGAACTTATCTGGTCCAAAGCAAGTTTTCCCACTGAAACATGACCTAGCTTGCGCAGAGGCCAAGCATCCTCTTTCATCTGCATGCACCTGAGACCTCTCCATTCTGCCTTCAATGCCCATGTTCCTCTGACATCAGAAGAAGCTTACATACTTAATGTGTGCAGTGGCTGCCAGAGGATGAAATAACATCCTGACTGCAGAATTACTATAAAAAAACGCATTCAAAATCCACAGGTAAAGCGAAATCTGCTCAGAGGTCAAAGTACCCTGGGATCACCCACACCATTCAGGGACACTGCCAGAGGAGGGGGGCAGTAAAGCACAGAAGCACAGCATAAAAAGTTGCACTGTATGCAGACATCCAGAACAGACAGGAATAGGCTACTATTTATTCAGAAAAGCCAGATAAAATAGTGTCAACTTTCACCAGAACAGTATTTCCAGATAAAAAGAGGAGACGTAATTTGGGTTGCCCTCGCTATAATGTACCCTGGGAAAAGAATGCATAGCAGAAGAGATCAGTGAGAGCTTTATTTAGTTCTAAAGCTACCAACCATCACCCTGAAAAACAGAGAATGGTGCCAAGCAAGAAACAAATACACCTGATAACACCCAACGAAAGTTTATTAGTCACCTCCAAATAGGAAGCAGAAGAAGGTCCTTTTGAGATCAAAAACAAAAGCTGAATATAAAACGTGTCACACAGTGACCTTCACTTTAAAAGTTCAGCCCAAAATGATGTAAAGAGACAGAGTCTCGGCAGGAAGGAGGCAGCAAGCCTTAGAGACAAAGGGAAATCATCATCTCCTGCCATCACCATCAATCTCTACAATCCCTTCAGTCACCAATATGCTGCAGGAAGTATCAACTGGGCACACATGCAAAGAGCACATCTAAAGCAGAAAACAGACCATTGCACAGAGACAATTCAATCTAGGGCAGACCTCCAAGACCCTGCAGCTTATTCACCCAAGTACAGCAGCAGATTAACACAAGTAGATTGGATTCACAAGCTTCAGGCCCAAGCAGACACGAGAATCTCTGTGCTAGGCTTGCCTTTATTTTGGGCTTTTAATATTAGCCCAAGGAAAGTTAGCTCAGCTCTGTCTGTAACTGCTGGTGTAAAAATATCACATCTTCAAACAGTGCACGTATAAACCTTGTTAGTGTTGTACTGCCCTCAACAGTGGTCTTACACCCATGCTGTACGTGCTTTAAGGAAAGCAGGAAGACACTGAAAAGAATCACAGAAAGGCCTGGGTTGAAAAGGACCTCAAAGATCACCTAGTTCCAACCCCCAGACATGGGCACGGTTGCCAACCAGCAGACCAGGCTGCCCAGAGCCACATCCAGCCTGGAAGAACTCACAGCCTGGCAGGGTGAAGAATTTTTAAATTAATACACAATTAATTAACATCAATATTAAAAGGTCTGTAAAAAAAAAAAAGGAGGGAGAAGGGAGAAAGTGAAAAGGAGGGAGGGTAAGTATTATCTTCTTTTCAGAAAAGAAATGTTTTTAGTAATTTTTTTTCTTTTTATTTAGTAAAAAATTACTAAGGGGGAGAGGTACGGAAGAATTCCGGCAGACATGGCAGAGCGGCCATGTAACTACAGGTGCACTGAATTGATACAGCACGAGGCACTGCTTACCTAAGGAACAACTCCTGGCATTTGTTTAAATCACAGCTTAGAATTATTTCTAAAATAAGTTTCAGTGGTAACAGCACAGACTAACAAGGGAGTCAAGCTGCCCAGTACAGAAGAGTAAAGCAGCAGGCAACATACAGGCTGCAGGCTAAGATGGCTCTGTCATTTTAGATCATATCTCAATCCTGTCTCCCTAAACGATTTCCTAAAGCAGTCCTATTTCTCTGGTGTTCCCAAACAAACTGTGCTGTAATTATGGTTACAGAAACAACATCTGCAATGCAAAGGATGAAGCTGATCTAACCAGAGCATCATCAGGTAAACTGTGCTCTCACTCTTTAAATGATGCAACAGCCTTCCCACCCCTGAGTTTATTCTCAGAGACAGAATAAACAAGGTTTGTTAAACATCTTAATAGAGAGATATCACTTTCAAGGGAAATTCCTCACAGTGGGAAAATATGTATCATGAGCAAACAGAAGGGACTAGTTTATTATAAAATGACAACAAAAAAATACCCCTTTAATATCTGCCTTTACACGAGCTCAGCAACGGCAGAGAATAATTTTCTAATCAGGCAAACACACCATTTCCATCTTCTCTCTCACTCAACAAATCCTTTGAGTGTCCTCACCTCCCAGTGCTGTTCACTACTTCCCTCATTAGCTTATTCCATTGCTCTGTCATCACTTTTTCCTGATGTGTAGTCTGAATCTTCATGAGTGGCATTTAAGCATTTTACTGCTCGCCCAAGGAAGATTAAATATAGGGACATCCCATAGCTCTGGCACAGCTACTTCAGGGTTTTATCTATTCACAACTTCCACCACTGCTTCAGGCTTCTGTTATTTTCTTTCTTATTCTGTCCCGGATGCAGTGCTGTTCTGCACTGTCAACAGCCTTCACAGTACAGCCTGAAGCAGTGAGGGAAAAAAAGATTCAAACAATAGGATAAGAACAGGGAAGAAGAACCTGACTCAAGCTGCCTTTTCCTATGGTCAGCTGGTGATTCAGTTTTGCTGGTTCAGTTTCTTACCGATCAAATGCTTGCACCATACCATCAGGATGAGCAGTTCAAATGAATAAGCACTGCCAGATTCACAACGGCTTCTGTAGGTGTATAAAAGTCAGTGATATGGAAGAAGCAACAAAGCATTGCTCATGCTCTTTTCCAGCAGAAAAGGAACCAATAGCAAGGTCAAAGCCATCAAGGAGGTAAGCAGCCATGTTCACTGGGTGAATGAGAACGTCTTGGCAGAGGATGCTGTGAGTGATAGAAGTGGAGGGATGCTAGGAAATCAACTGAAGGCAAGTAAATACAAGGATGCTACTTCTGTTTTAAAAAGGCTTTGTGCCAGAGGGGCTTGGAGGTAGAAAAGGTGTACTAGGGCTGCACAGAACCCTGCACATGCATTCCTACATGAAAGTCCACAGCCTTGCACATATGTATACTGCCTCTACTACTCTTATTCTCTAGGCTTCTGTTCTCTGCTGTGACTAGAAACAAGGCCTGAGCTGGAGGGGCACTTGTTCTCACCCAGGATGGCCATTCCACAGACGGACTTGGAAACACTGCAACAGAGCCAATACATTGGAATGCATCTTCAACTGGATCCAGCTTAATCCATTTGCCCAAATTTACTAACCTGGTGCTGGGGGGATCCTGTCCTGTTCCAGCTCAGGACAGCAGATTTGCTGAAAGCTAATCCAGAATAGGAAGTGAATAGCTTACTCTGGGTCCAATATACCAAACTCACTTGCGCAGGGATCACGTGTGTAGAACAAAGATGTAGTACAGAAGGGCATGGCTTGGTTGGCATGGTAGTGATGGGTTGATGGTTGGACTAAGTTAACTTAGTGGTCTTTTCCAACCTTAATGATTGATTCTATGATTTTAAGTGGGACCCTGCAGGGGGAAGGCGGAAGGGTCATCTCACCTTGCCTTACACTGTTAGCTTGTTTGTGGCCCAAGCCACGGGTTTGGTTCAGTACTCCTCTAGGAGCTCCCAAGCAGTCACACAAAGTCAAAACAAAGAGATCCACCTAGCCTAGCACACTGCTCTCAGCAACAGCCAAGAGCTAACACCTCGCAAAAGGCGTGTCTTAGGTCTTACTGAAGCTTACCAAAATACCTGCAAATTAGGGACTTTCCTAAGAAAAAGTGGCAACCTTGTGAAGCGGATGCAGGGTCACTGCTCCTTCAGAAACCTGGCTGAAGTTCTCCTGTAACTGGAGATCCTGCCCCAGCCTCCTGTGCCAGCACTCAGCTGGTTCTTCACCCCCCCATCACTGCTTGCCCATCCTGGCCCAGTGCACTCGGAATGGCATTCCCTGAGGCAGTGGGCCCTGAACACTGAACAAAACAGTTTGTACACTTGATCAGCACCTCGAACACTATGTCCAGATTAAAGCACTTTATAAGTGTCCACACTTTTTGCCTTTGAATATTGAGCAGAGTAGGCTATGCATACGAAGCAAGTTTAAAGACTGAGTAAACAGAACCATGTATTTCCACCTGCAACTGCAGTACCCAGGCTGACCCACTCTGTACTATTTGCAGCACAAGCACAAGATTACAAGCACCAGGTTATCCAAAAGGAGCACATGCTGCTTATTTTGCCTTTAATTTTAAACAGGTCCTGAATAGATTTTGAGAGAACTTGAGTCACTCACCTTGACCCTGCACAAAAAAAGTTTCTTGACAGAGAAATAGGAATGGGAACAAATTCTGCTGAAAGGCTCGGTTTGAAGGTCCCATGGATCAGCAAGCAGGTACAGCCATGGGGAATCTGAACTCTGAACAGTTAGAAACAGCTTTGTGAGAAAGAAGGAAGAAAAATGTGATATGCTCTGAGGAATATTATGCTGTAACTGGAAAAGGAACATGCTGCTTCACAGAACAATTGTGACTCACATACAGGCTCTACTTTTGCATCAGGTTTACTATGCTAGCCAATCTATTAAACTGTCCATACATTTTTAACAAATCCAGCGATTCTTAATGTGACCTTGCTACTCAGTACTTTTCATCATCTGCCCTTGATATCTGGGCCAGTGCATGTGTACATACAAAACAGTTTTAAGCATCTCACCTGCCTCAGGGTTCTGATTATTTTTGCAAAACAGACTTCCTTGCTGTACAAGAAAAGCCTCTACTTTGAACCAAGTAACAAGGACCCCACTTCAAACAAAGTTAATTGTATTCATAAGAGGGTTGCTGTGATGCATAGACATGAAAATACAAGTTGTCTACATTAAACACTACTTAATCCAGTAGTTTAATGGAATACTTGCATCATTATTCACATCATACATGTGGCTTGCTTCATTTTAAGGACCAGAAAAAACAATTGTCATCTTAGGTATTCAAAAAGGGAAAGTGTGCTCAAATGTATTTAGCGTTGTTTCTCATAGTAGGTGATAAAAATTACAGCATGACGTAGTGTTGAACAAGTTTCTTCTGTCAGGAAGGAACAATCAAGTGCATCCTGGTCAGCAGCATCCTGAATAGCAGCCCACAGCCATGCATCCTATTACATCCTTCTCTTATTTCAAAACCCAATTTCTCATTAGCTTGATGGATAAAGGCCTTCTGAAAGACAGGATTAAAACAAGCGAAAAAATCTGCGCAACAAAAACTCAAACTCCCGCCCAATACAGATTTGCAAACATGTTAAGCTTGAATATAGTTCTGTAAGAATTTAGTGCAAACATGCATTCTGACTTCAATTGGTATTATAGTATTTTCAACATAGCACCTAATACAGCACACAACTAATACAGGCGTACAACTGTAGCCATGATGTAAATGCAGCACCCTTCCTGCAATTAAAAGTATTTTTTCAATAAAAAACGAAAGCAACAAGGAGTCCTAAGATGTGACTGAACAGCCTTCTCATATAAAAATATGCTTTTAATCTAAATGAAAGTGACCAATTCCCTTCTTCTTTCATATAGAAACTGTTAAGGAGCTACGGTGGTAAAGAGCTGAACTGATTAATTCTAGGAGAAACCTTTGGGTTTTAGTTAAAATACGTGCATCAGACACCAAACTTCATTCTGAAGCCATTCATGTTTTTAATAGCATATAATAAACACGGGTTGTGCTATGTATTTGGCATTTATCTTGACTTTTTAGGTCCTAAAATTCTCAAGCCTTCCATAAAACAAACCAGAATCAGTCTTGAAAAATCAATTATTATTATTACTATTTTTGAAGGGTTTTACAAATTAAAAAAAGACAATGTTTTTTTCTGCATTCAAATCAGCAGTCGGATTGCATCAGCAGGTGAATACCAAGCCACATCAAATTCAGGTAATTGTAATAGTAATGGTGGTAAGAGACAGAATTTTGAAGTTAAATTACTCTAAATTCACTTAAGGACAATTGGTTTCCATATGTCTGCACTGTACTTCCAATTCTTAAACCAACGGGTATGTTCTGTTTAATAAACATAGGAGCAGAAGGCTCCTAGAGCTTTGCAATTCACCTAAATGCACTCTAGGTTTCACCAAAAAAAAAGAGTTTTTAAGCTTTGAACTCAAGAATATTGCAGCTGAGAAAGAAAACTCAATGTTCATTAGTTTAATGACATTCTGGAGCCAAATTTACTGTCAGCTGTTATGTAATCTTCCCTTTTGATTTCCCAAAGCAAGATGACATGTGCAGCCTGCCGAAGACAAACTTTCATATTACTTAACAGCTGGAATAATATGTATGACGTGGATTGAAGGCAAAAGAGTTAATTAGCTTTTAAATGAAAAATAATAATGGAATAAAAGTTAACAATGGCTCCTGCCTGGTAGGGAAGTGTTGAGTTCTCCATGCTGAGTCACCAAGGGAAAGGTCAACAAGCAGAGCCCCCTCTCAACCAACCGAGTGCTGAGGAATTCTTGCCTTAATTACATGTGAAGCAAAGCAAGTTGAACAAATCTTTACAAATGAGACTTCAATTCTTCTACAAAAAAAAAAAAAAAATTAAACTGAGGATTTGGTGAAAAAAAAAAAAAAATTAAACTGAGGATTTGGTGCAAAACTATCCTCTAGCAAGAGGGCCTCTGACACGTTCATATAAAAAAATATTAATGCCGTCTCAAGACATCAAATCAAGTACGTTCCACTTTGTGGTACAATACATTTGGAAATGGCAGGATGCAAAGCTCTGTCAGCAGATAACAACTTAACTCTGAAATTGCTTAGAAACCATCAGGCTCACTCAGCCAAGCCAGAGAATTCTGAGAACTATTATGGAAGTTGACAATCGGTGCATTCCAAGATAATTCCATTTTAACTTTGAAATATTTAGCTGTTCAGAACAAAGTCACCTTCATAAACAGCAGACCTCCAAAGAGTGATGAAGAAGGATGCACGCATTTACCATGACAGTGATGTACCAAAGACTTCTATTGTTTCTTTTGGTTTTGCTGCCATTATTGAATTTGGCTATCACTTTTAACTGGAAATATTTTGCAGATTCGTCACCTAGGTTGTTGCTGATTTAAGATTAAAGTGAATAAACCCATTTACTTCTGGCTTTAATTTTTTCAGAACACTGGAGACTCATTAACCAGTAGTGCAGTAATGAACATTTGTGCCGTAACTTGTAGCCTAGGCAACAAGGGACCGTATTTATCAAGCGTGAAATTAGCATCAGAAAGTAACTCCTATGGAAATTAAGTGGAAGCTATTGTAGCACTGTAGCTTCTCGCCAAAATTTGAACATTGTTGTCATGATCTAAAAAAAAAAAAAAAAAAGACAGTGGGGTGAGGGGGGAAATCTTTTCTCTATTGTAGACGTGAGTCAGCAGCAGTTCCCACTAAAGTCCTTACAGTCGCAGTGGTGTAAATTCAGTAGGGAAAATTAATTAGTAATTCCAAAAGAACTTACTGTAATTTAAATGATACACGAGAATCTAACTGAAGGTCTGGAGTGGAAGACCAGGAAGGGACTCTGAGTGTCTGCATAGCAGGGCAATCTATTTTATTTGCTGCATCTTCTTAGCTTTCTCAGGCACCCATTCATACCTGAAGTTCAATATGTACCTTGCGTGAGGGTTTATCAGCAGCTAGTCCAGCACGAAGATTGTTTCAGCTAATTAGATAGCAAAGCTCTTAGCTCTTCTCTGACAGAGGAGCTCTGTGAACTTCTGCAGCAGAAGCCTTGCACACAAGAGCCATTTCTCTGTCGCATCAGAAGAAATAGCTGAGCCAGCCCACCAAGGAATTTCATGGTCTATCCTCAGACCATTTCCAAAAGGCACAACAGAAACCTTCAAACCACGCTGACCGTAAAATGTCAAGTCCCTGATCCTCCCAACTTCATCTCATTATTTTCATTGTCCCTTCAAAGTCAGTGCCACGTGCTTAATTCAAGATACAAAGTCTCATCTCCCTGCAAACACTGCACAGAGTACCTGCTCCTAAAAACCCTTCAACTTTTCCGAAGCATTCTCGCTTTCAACAGTCAGTGCCTTCCTTTATCCCAGATGACTCTGAGTCGTGCCCTTGAATGGCTGAATGACTTGCCTGCTCAGATTTGCTCTGCTGCCTGTCCAATGCACAGATCAGACTGCTGAAAGTGTAATAGGATTATTGAAGAGTTTAAAAAAACAAACAAACAAACAAAAAAAAAACAGTAGCATCTAAATACAGTTGGCAGAAGAGTTAATTTTGCTAAGCCAGACCTGCTAATTAGGTCTGATGAGATTAAAGAACACCTAATGAAAGAGATTCACCAGAACACAGTAGCCCCAGTGGGAAGGCTCTTTTCTAGCCCCATAAGCATCTTGTCATTATTAACCTGCTTGCAATAATAAATGAATAAACTAAAAATTCAAAAGCCTCATGCTCCCAAAGATACAAATCCCCACAAAAACAAAACAAAACAAAGCAAAAAAAACCCACAAGGAACAAAGTCTACAAACCCAGAAGAGATGGCTTTCAAAGTATCACACTGAAAGCCTTACCCCAAAGTATGCAGTGAGCTCCATCCATACAGAACAGCTGAGCTATGTTGCAGCGAATGTTATTTCTGCCCTGTATTGGCTGCCTGGGTTGCTTTTAGTGAAAAAGCTCAGCATAGCAAACACTGTAACATAAGCAAGACCAAATCATTTTCCTCCTGTTCAACAACCACTTGGCTTCAGTCACAGCAGTGCCAGATAGTCCTTTTTAAAGGAGGCAGCAAAATGAACACTTTTCCTACAGACTTTCTTGCTAAAGAAAATGCCAAGAGACCGAGACATTGCAGAGAAGATAATTGGCCACAGATGGCAAGCACCAAGGCGGACACAAGAAGTGACATGACAGCCTTTAGTCAGACAGTGACAGTAGGTTAAATACACACCTGAGAGGACAGGATGTAGCTATCACTGCTTTGATTGTAGATTCTCATCTAATTCCCATCTTCTCCTCCAGAAAGACAGCACTAATGAGAGAATCACTCCTCCTCCACCTACACTGCCACCACAGCCTTATTTAACAAGCACACACACTGCTTTTAAACCACGAGAGCAGAGTTAAACCTGCAGCTTCACCCTAAACAGAGCTGAGAGGTCTGTCTGCAGAAATAGCTGCAAGAGGCGAGATGAAACATCCCTCTAACTCCAAACCTTTCTCCCCAGGACCAACAGCAGAAGTCCAGGAAAACAAAGCAGGCTGCAGAGCTCACATAACATCACAGCTGAGCTTAAAGTGACAATGACATCACCCTTCAGAACCATAATTTTCATTTCTACTCTTTCAACTGTAAAACACTACCTGTATTTTCCTTATAATCAGTACTGAAACTGTGAATACAAGCTCCCTGACAACTAACCTTACAGTGAAGATGGCGGCTACACAGCTACACCTGTATTAACTTGGCCAGCCAATCCGCAAGCCAGGAAAGGAGGGACAAGGTGTATGATGCCACATGACGTTCTCCTTAGCACGATATTCACTATTTTTAGACACTGAAGACCAAGTTTTGGCTATCATTAAAAAGGTCCTTGCTCCACACCCATGGGGAATACCAAACAACATAATGACAAATGCAAACAAGGACCGCTCCAAAGACAGTCTACCAAGACCTGCACCTCAGGGCTGACATCTTAATATTCATTTATTTGTTAAGGAAGTAGTGTTTTGTTATCTACTCTCATATGACCCATCTCAACCAAAGTAGTTACACACAAGCTTTACAACAGAAATGCACTTCTTGGCTATGCTGTACTGAAAAAGCTCAATTTGGTTCTGAGATTTAGCCCAGAATCTCATTAATAGAGACACCAGTAAAACTTAACAGGTGTTACACAAATTTCAATTTTGATGTATTCCTTCCTCCTCAACAACATCACGCTCAGAAGTCAATACACTCATTACAGGCAACAACAGAAACCAGCTTGGGCTCCACCACACTGTGAAGAACCATTAATCTAACTGTCTGTAACCCAAAATAGCTGTAAGCTTACCTTTATTTTCAAGAAACATTAACTTAAAAAGGAAACAAATCTAGGCTTAACTTAACTAGTCATGGATGGCTATCTCTACCTAGATTAGATACGGCAGGTACCTTTCATTAACAGCTCTCCAGCAGTTTCCTTCCTGGCCCAAACACTGTGCTCTACTACGTATAAAAACAGCCCCACTGCAAACAGCCTTCTCACAATCTGTCCTTTAGGCAACAGCCAGGATTGCACGAGCTTTGATAGGAGATACTTGAAGCTGCAGCACTGCTGCAAAGTGCACTGATGGGCAGGGGAGGGGAGGTAGGAGGAAACTAACAGCTAAAAGCCTCCAAACATCAGGTAATGGCTTTCCTTATTTAGGTCTGGGGAAGCATCACGGTCACATATTGTGAGCCTGCTATTTTTGTGTAAATGAGCTTTCACACTGAGCAAAGACATTACGCTTCCTGGTTATTTTGTATTTATTTTTTAAATAATCCTTACAAAGTCACTGGTGCCAATCCCAACACTTAAAACCTCACACAGGTCAGACCATCTGTTTCTTGGAAGGGGAGGAGAGAAAACTGGATAAATCAAGTGCCTTCCTCCATCCTCGTACAGAAATCTAAAAGAGGCAATTAACTGGAATAAATAAAATGAACAAACATAGATATATCTAAAACATCTTCTCTGATTCCTTCTACCTCCCACTATAGAACACATTTAGAGAAATCAGCAGTAAGGAAAGTAGCTCCAGAACTCAACCAACAACATCACTCTTCAACAAGCCAACTTACAATCCGGTTTTTATTATGACTATGAAATCAGTTTTCAAGTCTTTGTTGTTAGATGTTTACAGGAGGGTTCTTAATGAAAGCAAAAGAAGATCTAATAGAGGGAGGGAGGGATCCTCTGGGAAAAAAAAGGCAACCCTTCCAGCCCAGGTGGCTTTTAAGGGACACAAATCCACCAACGGAACACAGATTAAGTTCCCATGGTTGCACACGATGAAGGGTCCATGAAGGGCAGATGCACCTCTCCTCACCACGAAAGGCCAGCTAGCAAGGCACAGCACTTTCCCAACGCAGCAACTCCTTTTGTCATAGACATCAACAATCCAATGCATGCACTAACATAACTCTTATTTTAATCAGTGTTTATGACCAGAATTATGAATCTATCCTGTTTTGCTTCGCAGCTTTAATGTTTCCTTTTTGTTGATAAATCCAGTGCTCAAGAGTCACTCATCCCATGTGGTCACAAACCATTCCCACAGCAGAAATCCAACACAGACATCCACAGACATCCAACCACCTCTACCTCTCTATCCTGAAGCCACAACAGTCACTGTCCTGCTTGACCCAAAGATGCTGCTGGGGCCTCCTAGGCTCCCTGGTATATAAGGATTCTGTTTCTTTGAGTGCTCAGCAAGCCTCCCCCCCATGAATAAATGAAAACTCAGCTCCACTGAGTTAAACGGAAGGCTTGTTCTCAACTATAACAGGAAGAGAATTTCATTGTATTTCAGTCTGGTACTGTTGCTTTAAAAAGAATAAATTAAAAAAGAAAATCAGGAAAACAACACTAGAAGCAAAGCCAGCACTAGTGATGCTAAGCTGGTAAAACTATTCTCTGCAAGTTGCATCCTCCCCCAACCTCCAAACAAGGGAATCAAACAAAATCCAATGTGTTTGTTTATCAGAAGACCTTACACACATGGCTTTTTGAAAGCTGGGCTCCATAAACCCTTGCTTCTACCTGCTCAAACCATCCTCCTCAAAACAGACTGCTCTGAAAACAAATGCCGGGACTTGTTTTCCCCCACTTCCACATACTGCAATGCAGGAACTCAATAGCATCTAGGAGGTTAAAAGTATGTTTTGCATACACTTCTCTGCAACAACAATGAGGGCAGTGCAGAGCTAACCCAGAGCCGAACAGCAAAACAGCCATATCTGCAAATGTGCACATTCTTGGCTATAGCTGTTTACAGGTTTGTGATTCATAATTAATACCCCTGATGAAAACAACTCCTCGTGTCTGAAAGCCCTAAAGCCACAACGAGCTAATTACTAATAAAAGCTCTACAGTCCCCATTAAGCTGTGGGAATGCAACCAGGCTCTGCAAATAATGCCACAATGAGCAAAGTTTAAACGCTCTTCTCTTCCACATACAAATGAACACCTTGCTCCCTCACACACAACACCAGAAGGACCACAGAGAGACAATCCAAGCAGGAAAAACAAAAACAGAAAACTATGGCTTGTAAATCAGTAACTAGCTAAAACTTAGTTTAATTACCTGAGATTTCTCATTATAGGATCTTGAAGTCAGAACTCATATTTACCAAATATGTGGAGCAGGTTTATCTGCTGTCTGTGCACTAGGGAAATTTAATCCTCTCCAGCTCTGATTGGGATTGAATAATCAGCCAAACAGCCCTGTGGTGTGCCTTGCTGCGAGCTCGATACTTATAACTGGAAATGTAGATTATAAAGATCAGTATGGACGGGAGGTTCAACTCAATGTTTGCAGAGATTATTATCTGTCATCTCTGTGTTACTGGGCAGCCAATCCACACAGAAAAACGACAGCGTTGGGCTCAGCTCCCCCTTGGGTTCCCTTTTAAGCAGCTCTGGTACCAAGAAAAGTGAATGGCAGCATGCACATGTGCACAGGGAAAGCAAAGCATTACCACTGTCAGCTGCTCAGCGCCAGAACACACTGCCAAGCACGCATCCCAGCAGTACCAGTCAGCATAACAGAGCTAGCAATTAGCAGGTATGTTAGCAGAGATGTTCCAGCCCGTCATGAGATGGTATTTCTGCTAAACCATTCCAATAGCGACTGTGACAACAGTGGGGCTGACAAGAAGTATTTGCTCTGAAACTTGGTATTACGGTGTCAGAACAAGGCTCTACTAGCACAACATCTTGGAGGTCGTCTTCATTTCCCTGCTGGCTTGTGCACAGACTCTGACAACTGCAGCAATGTTCAGAGCAGTACTTCAATGCTAGTGTGGAAGGCGCGGTGGGCAAAGAGGAGGAGGCAGGAAATAAATCCAGTAACCCTAATGCTTTGCAAAATAAAAATAAGAAATAAAGTGATTCACAGGAATGAGCTGCTGTGTTTGGACATACAACAACAACAACAGACCAGATGTGATACATTAATATTCATTGGAGCTACTTCTGTTTAAAAAAAACCAGGTCCTTAAGCACAACATACACCAAGTGACTTTCAGAAATCCTCGCCTTTTTGCAAAAATAACCATTTGGGGCACTTAAGAAGCTAATCTTGTCCACTGTAGCATTAGGGCTTTCTAATTCTCCTTTAATCAATAGCCACTGCTTCACAAAGGCAAACCACCTACGAGTTTCAGAACTTGCGCATGTAAAGCTCTTGGTGATTTTGTCAAAGCAGTGAACCTTGGCCAACCACTGCCACTGCAGTGCAAGTACACTGCTGCAAGGCTTCCTAGAGTAACAGGCTACGACTGAGACAGGATCCAAATCTCTACCAAGGGAAGAATTTGTGGGAATGGAATAAAGAGAAGGTAGGAACTCTCTTGCCTATGTTATGACATTGGTATATTCCCTTCTGCACACGGCTTAGCATTTAAGTACCCACACAAGCCTGCTGCTAACTATCTAATGAAAAATTTTAAAAAAGAAGAAAAAAGATGTTGCCTTTATTTCTCAAAAGCAACAGAATATCCCACTTCACAAGTGTAAAGTCAACAGCTTCAATGAACAAGGATGCCCAGAGCAGAAGGCAACAAAGCACTGTGATGCAGCTCCCACACCAACCACATTTGGAACTCGCGTGTGGGCACTGAAACTGGTCCAGAAGCACCAAGGTGGGCATTTATCACCTCCTTTCCCTTGTTCACAGTCTGACAATAAGATCAGTATTGATTCTGCCTTCGAGTCAGACAAAAATGCAGACCACCTCCAGGCTCCTCAGCAAGTGTGAAAGCATCACAGCGGTTGCATAGAGCTGCCACAGAGAAGCAGTGCAGTCACCCAGAGAACAGCCCAACAAGTGCAGCACAGCAGGTTTCACCTCCCTCGCCCCCCGCCCAACACACACTTGCAGGCAGCAAGGCCAGAGAAAAGCCACAAAGAAATCTTATAGGGTAAAGAGAAGGAATAAATAGTTAAAGAGGTTCAGTTTCCCCTACTCGTCCCTTATCAATAGTCAAGCTGTAAGCTAAGGACAGGTATCCTTAACCTGCAGTTAACTGCCAGACCTTTTCCATCCTGAACTCCAGTAACCATTAGATGAACTCATTCTTTCACATCATAGATACCACACAGCAGTGACCACTCATACTAAGACTGCTTTGCTTTTTAAAGGCCAAATCACTGAATCCATGGATGCTGTTTTACAGCACTGACGCTGTACACACAGTCGCCTCCTGCCTTCAATAAGCAGGTGTCCTCCAAGTATTCACCAACCTCCGGCAACTTGCATTTTCATTCACTATCCCATCCTTTACTCAGGATTAAAGGTGAATTCAAGCCTGCAATATTTATTAACATTTCTAATTAGGCTTACCTAGGGCATTGGCAAAATTCCGAGATAAGTGATCAGATTCAAACCCTGAATTCCGTTGTTTTAAGTGGAATATATTCTTTATTTATAGCCACTGTATCAGTTTTATCTGACGATTTACAGAAATCATGTCTGAGTCATCTCTGTGGGACTTGGACTCAGCATTTACGTTATCAGCTTTGAACTTGGAAAATAAGGAGAGCAGAACCAGTACGGTCAGCATTCGCAAAGGAGATTGCAGAGATGCTTGCTTTGTAGCATGGTGACAATTTTATAGGTGTGTTTCTGTCTAACAAGGCATATACAAGGTTACATCATTTTACAGCCATCAAAGAATTTCTAGCAACAACCAAAGAATGGCACAGGATTCCATCTATTTGCCATTACAGAAGTACAGATGTCTTTCTCCTTATCAGCAGCTTTTCAATCAAGTTCAAAGCAGCTTCTGTACGTTTCTCACACACATCAACTGCTGTGAAAGAGGCAAGTTGTCCTCTAAGCCTTCACAATGCCACTCAGCTAAGTCATATCAGAAACTACTTGCACCATACAGGATGCAAACTTGCAAAAATGTACTTTCGTCCTCACTTAGAAGCTGACCTCTGCAGAGTCTAAGGAAACAGCGTTAACTTGCACTGTTATCACGTGATTATATAGACAGAATACAATAAACCAGAGCACTGGAAAAATCCCAAATAGCAACAGATTATCTTATTAATAGGAAAAAACAAAGGTTGTCTCCCCTCACTGCAACAGATGGTACAGGACCATGGCCACTTCAACAGACAGCTGCATGCAGTTGAACTATACACGCTTTTCTTGATGTCAGGATTTCATCATCCATGCCAATCAAACCCTGAGGTTTGACCTCCCACCATTTTGGCCAGACCCACAAGCTGAGCCACAAAGAATTCACAGGAAAGACCAAATACACGTGCCTCAGACAACTGTAGATGGCAGCACACAGCACCTGCGACTGCAGCAACAGAGTCCTTTTTCACTAAATGAAGGCCTAAGCACAAAGCCTTGCCAGTGCACAGCAGTCTTAAAAGCCACCTGAAAATATGAGTGGCTGTTTTTGCCTTTGGGTTTACTATGTCTTTAGGTTTCTGTTGTCCCAGTTCAGAAGCCAGTACCTCTCAACTTCCACTTAAGAGCGGTGGAAGATCTCAGGCACAAAGTTCTGCTGTCCCTGAACCCAAAAGCAGCATCTCTGCACAGCTCTAACACTGACTGCTCAGAGAACAAGAAAAATGATTGTTGTCAACAGCAGGTTTCAAATCTACTTCGAAATCTACTTTCAGCTTCTCTACACAGAAAACTTGTTTGATCTGTTTCCCAATTAGCTGTTCCAGCATGGGACAGAAGCACACTTGGCAGGGTAGTTTCAGCTCAGGATCCCTAGATGGCCAGCCAGCCAAGTAGGAACACCTCACATCTAGCACAAAAGAGCACTCTTGTTCAAAACAGAGGAGAGATGCTCACTGGGTCTAGGTTAGGCACCTCTTACAATTCCACTTATGTCAGCACGATGGCAAAGGCACTGGATTAGCTTGGGTACGATGTTCTTGGGCAGAACAGCTGCTCACCACCAGCCTGTGGGACCACCAAAGAAAAGAGAAGAGGAGCTCAGGGTGGCCTGGATCCGTTAGCAGCAGAGGAAAGGTGTGTCAGCACAACCTGACAGCTGACCAGGACAAACAACACAGGAACAGACACTGCCAGAAGATAATTACATCTAGACTAAGAGACTCCAGGCTACATCCAGGTCAGCACTATCCAGCAGGAGCCAAGGAAGGTTGGGACATGAAGATAATCTCACAGTTGCCTTAAAAGGAATGGAACTAATGACCACCAGCACGAAGACCATAGCTTCGTGAGAAGTCAAACACAAGCTTCCTGCCGAGCAACGCTCCCTGCCCTCCAAGTGACATCAGCACCATCCAATGCTTCCCACTAGTCCTTCTCTGCTGTAACAAGCCCCAGTTCCCACGGCGTTCTCAACTCAAAAGTCATACACAAGATGACATCTCCCATCTATTCTGGAAAGTCAGCTGAACACATGCTGGCCACCAACAGAGGAGCACCTCACACAGTCACTGCTTGGTCCAGCAACCCTAGAAGGCCCTGGTTCCTTCACTGCAGCACAAGAAGCAGCTATTTCTCATACCCTTGGACAGTCCTCAGCACTGCTAAGACCGTACAGACAAAATAATATAAGTTACCTTTTCCCCTCCTTTTTCTCATTTTACCTTAAATTATATTGCTCTGCTATAGTAGCCCCAAAAAGCTTGTTTGGCTTTTGTTTTTTCTGCTGTGTCATGGTACTATCTGAACTCGCAGCAGCTGCTGAATCTGCAGGCTCAAGAGCTGCAGTGCATCCACCTGAAGGACATCCTTGGCTTCCAGGACCATGCCACAGCACGGTATCCCTTGCATTGTGCCTTACGACGCTTACTGGATACATGCCTACTCAGAAAAATGTTTTGCTTACCCAGCAAAGCACTTTCATAAAAATAACCTGAAGGGCAACAAACGAGTTGGATTTTTGTTCAGCAAGCGGTTCTGTAGTACGTGGTCCCTGCAGGCTACATCACTGCACTAAGAGTCACAGCAGAGAACACCCAACGTGTGTTCGCAAAGGTGACTTTCCATATTCCCTTCTTGCCTAGTCTCAGACACAGACAAGGAAGAGAGCACAGAGAGAGATGAAAATATCATTTGTAGAACCTCTTAATTATCTTCAAATAGAGGAAGCATAAGCAGAGATACTTTCAGACATCTTGAGAAACCCTAATTTGACTCAAGCTCCTTTAGTAGGACCTGCCCACTGCCTGACTGAGACAAAGTTTGGTGGAATTGTGAGACAGTGAGTTAGATCTCCCACATTAAATGCAGTGTTCAATCTGGTGTTGCAATCTGCAACAGCATTTTCAGACAGTTAAACTATTTAGAAAAGAACAGCCTGGCATACATAAGCCTTCCTCGTGTATTTTCACTGACTGTCTCAGAACTGGGACATTCATGGTCTGGTAAGTCAAAACAAGCTCCTCTGACAATCCCAGGCAGCCACGTAGAGCTTTGCACAACTGGACACACAGTTCTCTCAGAAGAGACACGAGCACATTAAAACACTTCTCCAATTTGGTAACTCATGAATTACCTGGCAGGTGGGGGTCACACAGCCCTGCTGAAGCAGGCATTGTGCTAGGCTGTACCAAGGGCTCAGACCTGCTGACTGTTGTGCAGGCCACATGCTATGGCAAGATGGACGAGTATTTGCTTCCGATGCTTTGGAGGCTCCTCTCCTCCAAACTGAACAAGCCCATTTCCTTCAGCCTGTCTTCATAGGAGAAGGTGCTCAGAGGGCTGGAGCACTTTGTGGCCCTCCTCTGAACACCAACAGCTTTCACATGTCGGGGGCCCCAGGCCTGGACACAGTACCCCAGATGGGACCTCATGAGGGCAGAGCAAAGAGCAACAATCCCCTCCCTTGCCCTGCTGCCACCACTCTTCTGATGCAGCTCAGGATACTGTTGGCCTTCCAGGCTGCAAGCACACACTGCTGGCTCACGTTCAGTTTTTCATCTACCAGGACCCCTAAATCCTTCTCAGCAGAAGGGATGGAAAACACTGAACATGTCACCAAATAAGGTTTGAGAGCAAGCGAGAGTGTTATTCCCACCTAAATAATTTGTATAAAGCCTCCATTAGTGTGTGAATAAACCCAGCAATCTTAGTTTCAGCTCGGTGCACTACTTGGCTATAAAGTACCAAAGCTCCAGTATGCAGGCTGCCCAAATTGCAAGGAATCAGCTTTGAACCAAAGTTTGTTTCTTTCATCAGTTTTTAATTAATGACTACAGATAAAACAGATGGAGAGCAGCTTTTATCTTCATGCTGCGTTGGTCTGCCTCTGGTGAAGATAATGTAAGAAAATTCCTTTGACAAATTAACCAAACAAACAAGATGCCAGGAGTTGTACCAAGATCTCTTTCCACCAGGACAAAAAGGACCAAGCCCCAACAAAACTGCCCAAAATACCACCAGCCTCATATACTCAATGCATACACTGTCTTCTGCACATGGACTAATGAGCCCACATCCCATTGCAGCAATTGCACAGCCTTCCAGATGACTCAAAACAGATATTTGGTAATGAACTGGGAAATCAGGAGTTCTTTTAATCAGGCTTTATCTTGGGCAAAGTCACTTCACTGATGTCTGTTTTCAATTCAGAGGAGGTAGAAGACCTTGGCCTTTGCTGTACTGCTAGCTATTGCTCTTTCGACTGCAAAGGGATCACTAAATAGATGTCAGTCTCTCTACCTCATTGTAGGCATGTGTTCATTTTCTCCTGCAAAAAGTCACGCGCCAAGAAAACCAGGTGATGGCTGCACCCTCACCCCAAGTGCTCTATAAAATGTATAGACCATCCCCGAGATGTCAGCCAGAGAAAGTAAGCCCAGCTACCCACCAGTGCTGCGCTACACTCAATCGCAGAACAAGGCAGCTTGCTCCAGGAAGGAGTATTTTGCAGGTCACAGAAGCTCTGCACAAAATGTCTGTCAAGAAAAAATAGCCTTAAATCTACAGATTGAAAGTCACACAGATGTACTCTTTCAAAAGAAGGAGCTGCAGAACAATGTCTATCTCTGCATGCTGAGAAGACTTCATTCTTCAAAAAATGTTCAAAGTATTTTACAGGGCATTCAAACCAGAGTACAACAATCTCCTGAGCTGGCTAACAACAAATGGAGACAGGTTAAACACAGCTTCACCATGAATCTGCTCTGGCATTGCAGACCACTAGTGAGAGACCTTACCAGAAATGTACATCGAGTCAAGACATAGAGGTTACTGCTCATTAGGAGTTTTTATGAGCAGCTTTCAAGACAGAAACTCCAGCTGTCCACTGTCAGCTCCCACCTTCTTGTAATCCAAAGTTCAATGCAGTAATGGTCCAGACTGCTCTTTTCCTTGTGAATTTCAGAACATTTCAGCAATTTTGTGCTGCAGCTGAACTGCTGCACACTACAAGCAAAGAAAAATGTTGGTAGCAAGGAACATTTCTTATTTTATCCTTTTTAAACTGCGGTAGCAGAGCTTTTCCTGAAAACAAGGTGGTACGTTAGGCTAACAGAGAGAAGCAAACAAATTCACTTCACTGAAACTCTGGTCTCCATCATCGTACACATCCCCAACACCCAGCAACGTTTCTCAGTTTCTTAAATGCACACCACTTGCTTCAACACTGCTTAAAATCCCATATCACTTCCATTATACCTGTTTAACATTCACACTGAGACTTCTTAGATTGCTTTACTCTTTCTACAACACTACATCTGATACATTAAAATGATCTCTACCTCATTTCCCTCTCCTTGAGGGATGGTATGTTTGCCAGTTTCACACAACAGTTTTAATAATTCATCTAGCAGTAAAATGCTGTACTTTCAGTGTTAGAAAACAAGAGTAAACGCTTGTGTTAAGAGGGAAAAAAAGCACTTTTCCTGAAGAGATTCTCGATAAACAGAAGATTCATAGCAGAGCCAAATCTTCGCCACAAGCACCTTCAACCTTAAGGCAGCTGCATTTCTGATTTGCTTCCAGAATTCTAAAAGGAGTAAAAAGCAACTAGAAATATTTTAGTAAAGCAGTGGAATCACAACTTATTTTTAGGACGTCTGAATTCCTGTGCTGGGGCTTCCAAAGGCAAACTTTTTTTTGTCTTTTCCTACTGATGGCTTAAATAAGAAAAACAAGCAACTAACCTCAGTGTATGATTTGTCTAATCCCAAAGCTTCCCAGTACAGGGTAGTGACTATTTTGGCATGTTAAATCCCAAGAGGAAAAGCAATGGGAGGAAAATTGATTTGCTCTGTCATGCACAATGAAGCAACTGCTCATCTCAGGCAGTCACGTTCTATTATCTTCTCTCCATCAAAGCGTAATGCTGCATTTTCAGGATGAAGATGACCCTCACACTCTATTTTAAAGTCCAGAGAGTCAGTCTTCGCTAGTGGTATGTTTAAATGTTTAATTTAAGCCACAGAACAACAATGGAAAGGGTAATAAAAGCATTTTGGAATTAAAAAAAGCATCTCCTCTCTTATCAAAGGTGGATTAAAGGGATGTTTCAAGGTCAACCATAAAGTGCAAAGACTGTTAGACGTTAAGAGGACAATGTAAAGACAATTCTATTCTCTGAGGGAACACTGGGAATAGACTACACCTTTCCAGCCTGACATCTTCACCAGACAGTATCACCTTGAGATGACCTTTGGAGATGCAAACATTTTGCCAAATACAGTCATTGTTGATTCAGTCCATGGCTTCCCTGCCCTTCTGGGACATGGCTACCACCCATGCATGTCCCTGAGGCCACTGTGACTGGGCTTAAGCTCTAGAACGTGATGCCTTTCTGCTGCTGAACTATATGCAGATGGCCTCCACAGGCCAATTCCCCAGAAATTTGGAGCACTCTTAAAAAACTAAGGCCCTGAAATGACTGCAGTCCTACGCACTGATGCACCCACTTGTCTGCAAAGCCAGGCTGAGGACTGCCATGGCGAGCAGCAGGGCCCTGCCACCGTGAGCCACACTGAGCCTGTCAGAGGGCAATATGCGTGAGCCCGAACACCCTCAGAAGGAGCCCCAGCCCCTTTTAATGGCATGAACAGGCTAACAGAGAGTAGCAAGTGTACAGAGAACACAGCTCAAACAGTGCTGTCTTGGTCATGTTGTTGATGGAAAGGGCAGGCTGGGGTAAGGAGTGCTCTGCTATTTTAGCTTTTCCAGGGCCTTCACCAGGACTGTGCTCTGCATAAGCCCTGTATCCATGAGCCCTTGATTCCCTAACTGGAAGCAGCCAGTCTGGAGTTAACAGCACCGTGGCTGTTACATCTCTTCATTCTAGAATATTTCCATGACATTATTCAGTTATTTCTGCTTCTAACCATGGAAATAAATATGGGGCTGATCTCATTAAAATCTCCCAAAGCCTTTGATGTAATTTTAATATATTGCCGCACCTCATTTCCTGCAGCTCTCTAGGGCTGAGGTGACACACTTTTCCTCCTGCTCTCCCCGCAGTGCCGGCTGCCGTGAGTCAGCAGCTCCATCCGCGCGGCTCAGCAAGGAGTGGAAGCAAAGCAGGGCCATCTTTTTTGATGTAGTCGTTCTCAACAGTCAGCCCTCCCTGCTTAATATTCACTGCAGTGTCATCTGCTGGGGGGTGAGAACTGCAGGTGCTTTCCTCAGTAGGTGCAAGAGCTAAAGCCCTGCTGCTGAGCTGCTCTTTGCCGGCTTCTTACAGTGCCCTTCTCCTGCTCACCTCCCCTGCAGCTCTCCAAAGCATCACAGTCCCTCTCCTCCCTTAGAGAAGAAAGATCAGAACTCAGCAAGGTATGAACAGCCACAGTATTTGCCATTTAAAGGCAACACTGCAGGAGCCAACCATCTCTGCACTAAACTCTGCATCTCTTCAAAATGATGGCACACAACAGAGGATGCCTAGGCCACACTATAGCCCAGTGATGAGTTAAAGTGAAACATGCACCCAACACTAAAGCAATATATATGGTTTGGGTATGTCAAAGAATAACAAAAATCATAGGAAAATACCATTAGTGAAACAACAACTTTAAGAGAAGTGAAAAAAAGTCAGAAAAAGCTAACTAACATGCTAGCTAACAGTCACACATTGCTGTGCCACCCAGAAAGTGTGAGGTTTGGCAAAAAAAAGGTACCATTACAGAACTAGTTTGACAGACTAAACAGCATCACAGTGTACATTTTCTCCTCCAATTACAAGTACACAAGCAAGAAATGTCATGCTTGTTCAGTTTATTTGACCTTGCCATGCAGTTCACTGACTGTCAGCATGGGATGCTGCATCCCCCTGATTCCACCCTGTGCCTTGACAGTGGCCTGTTCTTCGGTTAAGCTGCAGCAAGGAGACTCTGCAGAAACATGACATCACCTCAATTTCTTTTACAGCAAGGACTGTGATTAATATTACACGACCAAAGTTCCTGACTCCCAGTCATGCAGTTTTGTACAGTTAATCTTTACAGCAGCTCAGAACTGATGCTGTTTCTGGTCCCTAGTCCATGTGATGGGCAGCCAAGTTATCTATTCCACATTTTTTATATTTGAGATTATTTCCTTAAGCTTCTCTTCCATGATGGGAAGTAGTAAAGCCTCCAAATCACCAAGATAGAAGATGCTAGCCCTGAAGAGCTATTACCACATACTCTCTGCTCTGTGAATTCTCTGCAGAAAGCTGAGTTTAGGTAGAACAGTTTTATATAGCTAAGTGACCTCATTAATGTTTATAAATATGTAAAGTGTGAGTGTCAGGAGGATGGAGCCAGGCTTTGACATCTGATCGGACAAGGGGCAGTCGGTACAAGCTGGAATATAGGAGCTTCCACATAAACATGAGAAAAAACTTCTTCACAGTAAGGGTGACAGAACACTGGAACAGGCTGCCCAGAGAGGTTGTGGGGTCTCCTTTTCTGGAGACATCCAAAACCCACCTGGATGCATTCCTTTGTGACCTAATCTAGGTGTTCCTGCTTCAGCAAGGGATTGGACTAGATGATCTTTCGAGGTCCCTTCCAATTCCTGACATTCTATGTGATTCTGTGAAGTGCTCCAAAAAACACTCCAAAAGCACAACAAGCACTGTAGGACATGCAGAGAAAAGGCAGGAAGCCTATCTCCTGAAATGGGCTGCAGGTTCCCAGCATGGAAAGGTGAGGGCCACAAGTCCAACTACTCTACGTAAGAAGGTTTCACATGCAGCCCTTCTTGCTCTACAGAATATATTAACCATCGGAGCTGTATCAGCCACAGGTGAGGAAGAGAGAACACGTAGAAGAATCATTTAGCCAACAGACAGTTATCATCCATTACATACCCCTGAGCCTTGTACACCAACACAATCATGTTCATACTAGTGAGGACATGGTATGGTAGTGTTGTGTGTGCCATATTCTAAGCATGGGCAAGGATACTAGTGGATGTGGATGGAAAAATATGGCTATCTTGAGGTTAATGGTTTGCTACTGTTGTTTGAGGGCATTGCTTCAGTTCAAGTGACCCGCACCTTCTCAACACATCACTTGGACTGACAAACTCCAACGGAACATGCAATTCTTACTAGTAAGGCCACTCTTTTCATGGTCAGGCTTGCGTCAGATCTTTAAATGGAGAAATCTTAAGAAACATTAAGAAAAGTAATCATCTAACTTCACTTATTCCAGCCACCAAGAATATCCCTGACCAGCTTCCCATCACTTAAGCCTGACATTAAGCATTAGCAAGTGGCTAATTATCAGCCAGGCTTAAATGGCAACTAATTACTTGCTCCGCATTAAAGGAACTCAAATGTTTCACAGAACATTACAGTACTTTCTCCACACAGCCCGGGCATACCAGTGTTAGCCCTGACACAAGATCTCAGAAGGGTTTTGCTTTAGTTTTGTTTAGACGCTGGGTTCTCTAAGCAGAGGTCACACAACCTGAAGAAAGCAATGAGCCAAGAGAGGCTCTCCAGACTCCAAACACTGTTTGCCCTCACTTCTGAACTGAGTACTTACAACAAACTTACTATTCTTAGAACTGTGGCAGAGTGATTTTCTTTCAAACAGTATGAATCAGAATGAAGTATCCACTTCTCAGCCCTTTCAGCCTGCTCAGGAGCATTCAGCAGACCTTCCCTGGAGCCACACTCCCAAAGCTTTTCCAGCCTTTAGCCTCTCGTTGTTTCTCCTGCCGTGCTTTCCATCTTCTCCCTCTCCTGCTTTTCTGCTCTGATTGAAAGAAAAACACTCACAACAACAACCAATGAAATCTATTCTACATGCTGTAAGCAGAGGTGAGACTTTGTGGAGAGAAATCTATTAGTCGTTCCTCTTGGAATAGAATAAGTCCTTCTTCTATCACCAACTTCCCTCACCACCCCCTCCCCCACCCCGAAAAAAAAAAAAAAAAGTTCCTACAAGAAGGACTAAAGAGAAAATTCTGCAAGCAAGAAGTTGCACCCAGCAGCACGGAAGAGGGAGAAAAAAAGCTGTAGAAAAGTCTCATTTTGCACACCTCGGCTCTCTGCTCTCAGTAGGCAGAGAAGCAGGCAAGGAGCATCTTCCACACATGGACAGAACTGGGCCACAAAGCTAAAGAGGAGAGAAACGGCATTTGGCAGAACCAAAAGGCTGGAGGGCAACAGCTCATTAACATCTCTGATAACAATCCTCAGAGGTGCAGAACGGGAACAACTCGTTACTTCCTACCTGCCTTATTCCGAATCTCCCACACCCAAGGAACTGATTAACTCTCCCTTGGAAAGGCACAAATCCCCGCAAGGCAGGGAATGAGCTGGGGGAGGACAAACAGGTGGCAGAGCCAAGCGGCCCGCATGCGGCCGAGAGGAACGTACAACTTTTAATTTTGCTTCCATGGATTTTAACAGCAGCGAGAGCCAGGGCTTACTCAATTGGGATACCTAAAAATAGCACTTGCCTAAGTAACCACACAGGACCACATGGGGCTCTATTTTCCTTAACTAGCTTTTGATCTAATGGAATTCTTAAGTAAAAGAAGAAACAGGGTCTTTGTGGTGAAAGCACATGACTGGGCATTAGGAGAACTTGCTCCCACTTCGAACTGCTACAGATTTGGTGTTTAGTCTTCTACGCAAAGCAGTGCAGCTCTGAAAGCAAGCCTCCACCCTGAATCCAAAACCTGACTGCATTTCAAGGCAGATGCACCTAAGCTTGCTTTGCTCCTTCCAGCAGGCCGCAACCTACATCATGAGCCAGGCAAGCACCCAGTTATCCTGGTGCACCACACGCCAGCAGAGCCGATCTTAAAAGCCTTTTGTATATCTAAGCACATTGCATTTATCCTTCTACACTCTGTTGTAGCACTGACCTTTGTACTTGCCTCACAAGATGAAAACATACCTCCTTACAGAGGTACAGCACAGTTCTTCACGTACTGGTAAGATGTTCCTCCATCATCCCAAAGGTGCTCAAATAGTGCAGCAAAATAACAAAGTTATTGCACTCAGCATGAGAAAGCAGAGCGGCTGTTCAGTAAGGTTGGAAAGTGCAAGAGCAGAGCGGAAGCTGCATGCTGGTATTTCAAACAGTCAACAAGCGAGTAACCTGGTGAGACCTCTAAGACCTTGACCAGGATAGACAAGCTCTGCCCTGCCAGAACCGGCAGCTCTCCTGGGTCTGCAGAATCCTTCTGCTTTCCCACACCAGGGTGAGGTTGAGCCTCTTCCTTCCACCCCACAACCTGCCTCCAAAACTGCCCGTTGACTCCACAACTGCTGCAAGAGCTGGGATTCTCCACAACAGCAGGTTTGAGTAGAGGAGACTGGAGAGCAAGACAGGAGCTGGAGGAGACCAGGTTGGCCCCTCTCTGGCTGACAGCAAAGCAAGCCAAGCTAGCACGAGAGCAGGAGACACTTAACAGCCATGCTGCATGCAAAGCCAGGGTTTAGCACACCTGACAATACACTTAAACAATGCAAAACATCCTTTCCAACGCCTGCAGCAAGTCAGCTCATATCCTAAAGATCTAACACACATGGGCCCACAAGCTCTTGCCAAGTTGTCAACATGGCCTTTGATATCAAAAAGCTTTGAAACCCCTGCCTTAAAGGCCAACGCTTGTTTCTCCACCCATAGTTGAAATGCAAGATGCCTGAAAGCTATAGAACTATTTTAACATTGAGCATGCAGGAGTCCACACCGCAGAGCAGACACGTTCACTGGGAACTGCAGTTGGAAAACTAACAAGTCTCCTACTGCTACAATAACCGTAGCAGTGTAACGCAAGACTTGCCAGGATCGCAGGACACTCCAGTGTTTCTAGCGCTTTCTGTGATCTCCATTAAGCGAACAGCCCAAGGAGCACCTTATTTAAACTTACACTAAGGGCTAGAATATCAAGGGATGCTGGGCAGGAAGGATATTTTACCACCTTTTTTTTTTTTTTTTGAATCTCTTCAATCAAGTTGTACACCAAATAGAGATTTTTGTTTTCCTTCAGGAGGCAGAGAGAAGAAAAGTTACTTCCCTATATGGCAACAGAAAACTGAGCATCTCACCTTGCAACCCAAACGTGACATCTAGCAGAGGGGCGTTTCATGCATTCTTCACATGGATGCAGTCTGTTCTCTATTGTACACCCTTTTATTTCTTTTCCACGGTGATGTTGACATAGTGACTTTTCCTAAGTCAGAGGACACCATCTTCAGTCCCATGTTTTTCACATTTCCCTGACATCTCAGCTGACTGCATTACGCCCTGGCTGCCCTCTGGCACAGCCTAGGAGGACCCACCAGCACCCAAGACCCATAGCGTGCCATGACCCACTGGTCCCTACCAGGACTGGGCACCAGCCCCCAGATTTACACCCACAGCCCAGAGCTGTGATTCCACCCCCTACACAGCACCATACACCAGCTGCTCAGAACACCTACCCACCAACACACACCAAGCAGCCCTAGCACACACTGCAGAAGGAGCCCAGTGTTCCCCTTTCAGCACGGTACTTAGGAGCTGTAAGACATGCATTAAGGCTGGTCTGATCCAGACTTTTACAAGCTTTACATTTCACACTAATGTTATCAGCTAGTAAATCATGCATGTTGAAAGCAAAAGAATTTTTTAATTTGCTTTTCCTATATGTGTTCCTTGGAACCAAGTGTTCTGCATGCCTTAATCGTTTTCTGTCAGTCATCCTTCCAATTAAGACCTGCTCCTTCCTTCCTCCCTAATTTTCCCAGTATCTTACACAAAATTTAGTTGCTGACGTGTTCCAACAGGGACAAGAGAAATGATCAGTGGAGATTAGACAGTGCCATACATCATCCAACTTCTCAAACAACTGACAGAGGAAATGCAAGGCATCTTCAGAAGGAGAGGATTTCAGAGATGGCAGCTCTGTTATGATGGCTGGTCCCACTTCTGTCAGTTGTCAGAAGTGTTTTATGTTTAAAAAGAAAGGCAATGAAATCCCCAAACAAACACAAAAGATGAACCCCTTCACATCACCTCTACATTTTGCTAATTTGAATCCAAGCAAGACCAATCACTTATTGTAGGGTTACCTTTAACATCTACTAAAAGGCACTACATGAGCGCTATCCTGGGGTAAGCTAATCCAGGAAACAAAACAAACACAAGGACGAAAGCGAACAGTGTCTTTATGGATTACTTTTGCAAGAATACTCATTTACATGAACATCATAGCTGTTTTTGCAGTCCTCAGGCATAAGAATTTGTGAAGGGCTTCAGATCATGAGCTTGTCTGGTCATATATAGCAGTGCACTATTATAGAGATCAGCACTTATCACACAACTCCGGATGAACAGTAAATGAACCACAAACAGAGTAGCTAGTGGTAGGTTTTGTTTTTAAACAAAGATGCTACTGATTATATATCAGCAAGAAGTCAAGTTGCAAGGCATTAACTAGTATGCTCTCATCTCATTTTCCCACCAGCAACAGGATTCACAGATCCAAGTTTTATTGCTCAATAGCCACAGTTTCTGCCAAAAATCACAAGGGAGCCAGGGGGAGGGAATGGCAAATATGAAATGGGACAACAGCTGTCAAGGTAATTTGATAGCAGTGATGGCTTCTTGAACCAGTGGACACTCTTGAGAATGTGAGCCAAGGCCTCCAGGCATCCACAGAAAAGCCAAGCAAGATAAAGAGCTCAGTGAGAGAGCTGATACAGATGTCTGAGACAGAAGAGAACAAAGAAAGCCAAGGCCATCTAACTTCTAAGAACTTCAGTTTTCCAAACAAAAAAAAAAAAAAAAAAATACAGAGCAAGTCCAAATCAGCCCTCCCAGCCACAAAGACAAACCATCTTTTGTTCAAAAAACGTTTGCTAATTTTCCCAGTGCCCTTTCCAAAAACATGCCAAAACTACAACACCCAAACAGAAAAAAGGAGCAAAGAACGAGCTGACAGATTAAGGGATCAAATTAGTATTTTTCTTTAGGTCTGAAACTAGCAGAACTTTACTACCAAGCAGATACCTGTGTTGAGGCTCACTTAAATTATGTTTACATCTCCAATTTGTAATAGGCCAGCACCCACAGTCAAAATCTCATTTGCTGCCTCCACAACACAAGAAATACCCAAAGGAAATAGTTATCACTGAAAACCCTGACAAGTTCTACACTTTTAACTCAACTGTTCCGCTAAATGAACCATCTCTCCAGCAATGAGTCACATCCTTCAGTGGAGCAGTAAGAGGAAGGCTCGTTTGCCTGTCGGTGGCACCTGTATTAGTGACTTTATGGATCACTGAGACACACCAGAAGGGCATGCAAGCTCTACCAGCAAACCAGGAGCATGCTGGCTGTGACAAGAGCAGCAGGGTAAGGTCACATACTTCAGCAATTACTCTAATCAGTAGCTTTTACTCCTATTTTTTCCCTACATTTCTATTATAGCTTTTATTTTCTGCATTCTATGCTTTAACCTTCCCCCACGCACTGAATAACAGCACTTTTCCCCCATTTCAGAGATTCTGGATTCCTCCCATCCACCCCCATGCTCAGCCTTGTCTCAACCATTTTGTAGGATGTTGCAGTATCTGAAAGAAAAGAGAAAACACCATAAGCACACCATAAGTGCTAACGGCTTTGTTCAGTATTATTGCCACCTGCTAAAAACATGCCATCTCCCAAGATATGACTGCTGTCAAGGCACATCTGTGTGCACATGATAGCACTGAGATGGACATCAATGCAGTCAGCCACGCATGTTAAAACCAGTTTGCTCTCACAGAGAAAATAAGAAGCACATGACTATTGTCTTCAAGAATTGCTGAGCTTTTTTGTATTGTTTTAAATGCGTACACCAAACAGCAGTAACCTTAGTATCTAGATTTAAATCACAAACTGCAAACCTAGTTTAATGTTCAATTTCTTCTCTAATAATATCTTCGAACACCATTCTCAAGCACACCCCTATGGTGGAGTCACTGGCTTGTTACACTGGGGGCTACAGATTTCCCCATAAGCACTGCAGCTTCCTCATCTGACCCTGGAGGGATAATCTACCAGATCTTGTAAGCACTCAGTAGAACTCAACAACCTTTACCAACCTACACAAAAGCTTTTGCCTTAAGCGCATGTCCTGCAGAAAGGACCTCAGGCACAAGAGAGGGCTTTTGTAGCTCCTGACCCTCACACAAGTGGATGAGGAGAATCCCCAGAATGACTGACTCGAAGTCAAACAGGTTTAACAACCCTTCGCCATCTCTGAGGCAGAAAGCCATTTGCTTGGTATGTCACAGGTAAAAATGTGCATGAGTGGGGGCAAAGGCAACGACGCATCCACCCCATGCAGCTTGTAAAGGTTAACAGTTCCAAGGTTGCAACACTCCATCTTGTCCTTGCACATCCTTCTGGAGCTGCCCTACCTACACCCGCCACCACAGCCTTCATCGCCCTGCTGCAACACAAAGGGATTCAAGACCAAGAAAAAGTACATTTTCTCTAAAAACATCAAGCTGCTTCTGACTGTGACTTTTCGAATGAGATTTCTGAATTCGCAGACACAAATCACTCATTTCAGTGAGCCAAGGGTAGGAGAAGGAGTGAGGCCCTGCCCATCTCTTCCCTCCCAGGCCTAACCACTGGAGAAGGAAGAGGAAATAGACCAGGTCTTCACCAGTGAGCGTTCCAGTGACATCCATTTTCTGAATGGAACAAACAAAATTCTCAGCTCCCCCTCTTGTTCCTTCCTTCCACATCACAAAACAGCAAAGAATCAGGATGGAGCTAGACAGAACATGGTCACAGCTCCATGATGCCATCACTCAAGTGGCAGAATCCAGTCTGCCAATGCACCCAGAGAAAGCTGGAGCGTGCCATATAGGGGAGTGAGCCTGCACAACCACGGAGCAGGGCTGATCCATCAAGAGGGCACATCTTGCACATGATGCACTTGCTGTTATTCCCTGTGTCACACAGCAAATGTAGAAATAAGGGAAAAAGTCCAATTCAGACGCCCCTTTCGGATCAAGTTCCACCAGCAGTGAGACCAGGCCTGGACCTGTGTCACTGCACCCCTCACCCAGATGGTTCAAGACCCCTTTGAAAGAACAGTAATTATGAGCAGTAATTCTATTATCCCCAAGAGAAACAAACCTGTCCACAGTGTAAAACCAGCTTTCTAGCTGACACAAGAAAAAAGCTTGAGGCTTCCTTTCTCATGATGGAGCCAAGGATTTTGTTTTACTTTGGTCAACACCTTGTCACCTCTCAGAAAGGAGAGCTACTTGCATATCTCTCTTGCTTTGAGTAACCTGATGGAGCTGTAGGTGTCCCTGTTCATTACAGGAGAGTTGGACAAGATGGCTTTTAAGGGACCTTTCCAACTCAAACGATTCCATGATTCTATATTGCACAAGAGTGGGAATTTAAGCAATAACAACAGTCCTGCCACTTAAACACTTGCCTACTAGGTTTTCAGCCCAGCAAAAACAGAAAAACATTTAGTGTGCAATCAATCATAAACTGAACGTTACTTTAAAGCTGTCTGAAAACAAAAGACACATGGGATAAAAAGGATAAATGGTGCCTCTGACACAGTAAGAAAAAAAAACAGATCACAAACTCCTGAGTCAGTAAGGGGTTAGAAATCATTCGACAGTGAACTTTACGGCACTAATTTTAGTATCCATAAACTACACAGAATAAACCATTAACTGCTAGGGCATTCACCTTAACTCTGTCTTCACTCCTTTAGCAGATGGCCTCACCTCACCTGTAGCTACTATCTCCCTGCCTCTCCTTTCTTCACCTTCTGCCAACAAAGAGTGCCAAGAGTACTACACATCGGTTTGCACAGAGTGATGACACTAAATAAAGACATTGACAGATAATAACCTCAGGGCAAGAGAAACAAAAATATGACTCATTAGTGGGACTATCAGTCCACAAAAAGTTGCAGCGGTCATGTAAGAAACCTCTTACATGAAGGGCAAACCAAACTCATATTACGTACCTAAAATTACAGGAGAAAAGCAGAAATGTACCTGCTGAATGGTTTTGTGTAAACCAGTGTAAGAGAACAGTAATTAATTCTCATTCTAGTGCAAAGTAACTGAAGCACAAAAAGAAGGCATAGCAGCTTATGAGACAATTTGATCTTCTGGATTTCCCAATGCAGTCCAAACTCTTCCCCTTCAAAAGCAGCATGCTCTTGGCTGCACTTCTCTGACACACTATCAAAGCGGACAACATGAATGCAAAGAACCAGGCAAATACCTTGAATCTTGGCAAAACGAAGAGCTCTGCTTCTCATCTCAGGTAAAGCCAGCACGAACTCTTATTCTGTAAGTGGAGCTTTTCCCACCAACATCATCACCTGCTCCCTTGTGTATCAATCAAACACAATCTGATAAAGTAGTTCAGCCATTACCCTTTCATGTCACCACATCTGTTAAATGAACATCCTGGGCTCTTGGAGTAAGATATTCCAAACAGTTAATAGTTCCAGGACGGTTGTATATCTATTTGAAAAAAAAAAAAAATTAAAAAAATACTGATCTATCTTCAAAACCCAGTAGTCTCATTAGGAAATGGTCAGGGATACAGCTAGACAAGTTCCCCCTCTCTGAATATTTTCCTTGGAACTTCTGAGTTGGAGCCTGCGCATTGCATGGGGCTGAGATGGCTATTACTCTTGGAAGCTGTTCTCCCAAATTCTTTCCTTGACTGGAAGATGTGGGATTGATGATTTACAAAGGAGAAACGTATTAAGGCCTCTTACCACTGGACCACATTCAAACAGCAAGGAAGCAATATGTTCAAATCCACCCTTCAGACCAGGAGTCAGAAAACAAAGTGCCCTCAATACCCAGATGTATATGTGTGTTCCCTCTTCCCCACTCCCATCCCCAGTTTGCCTCTCACATATAAAAGAGAAAGTTTACAGCAAAAACTAGAAAATTCAAAATAGCTGTTCTGGAAGGCAAGAAAAACATCAGCAGAATGGAGCCCTTGACATCAGAGCTCACCTGGTAGACATCTCACCCTATATGCAGCAGGTGTGCCCCCAGGGGCAGCAGGAGAGATTGGGATTCCCATCTGTGATGCATCAAGCAGCATGGGGAATCCTTCAGCCCCACCTTTCACCCCAGGGGCACTGGAAAAAGCAGGAAAAAAGAATCCTACTGTATTTGCTCGCATATTGGCTGCACACCCTACCACTGCACTGACAGGTTCCACCTTCCAACGTGCATCAAGTAACAGATTGCTGTAGTTTTTGGAGACTGCATCCATTATGTAGGTAATTAAGTTCCTTCACTGCCTCAGGTGCCTTCCTCCAACTCTAACCTCAGGGGATTCCCATGTTGAGAAGACTTCACCCCCCACCAAGACAGCCTGTGGGGTGAACTGTGCAGCTCTGTGGAGTCCCGGTTTTTCTTGGGTGCGTTCAGTCAGTACAGCATGAGCTGGATTAAACCAGTAAGCTACTGGCAAAGCAGTTCCACATTAGCGATCATAACCCCCCTCGGGCCTTTTGAGCTGAACAGACAGAGCTACAAAACTGTCGGTCCTGGTTATGACAGAGAGGCTGACTTTATCATATGGAAAAGGAACAAAACTTGAAGGTTGTTATGACCTCTGTAAGGGTCACATGCAAACATATGATACAAGGAGGTTTTTAGGCTTGTCATCACAAGCAACCGTTTAGTAGCTGATGTTAAGTCTAAAGCACACTGTATAGGATTTTCAAAGAGAGAGAAATATAGTGATTTTCAAGGGGATTTTTATTTTTCTTAGATAAATCCCATTCATTTTGTGTTGGAGAAATGCTTGCGCTATGAAGAAAAAAGAAAAATACTCCCAGTGCGGATGGTGAAGTCCTTGAATGTGGCTGTGCCCTAACCACCCCAAAAGGCTCCAGGCAAACTAGAATACCAAGGAGAAGATAAAAGTTATTCCAATGAGGGCAGGGAACCAGCACGCATCAAAGGCCAAGTCACAGCCATAAAGCAGGGTAAAGCAGCCCACAGTGGGAGCTACCTTACCCTGTGGTGGGGCGTACCTTACTCCCCTCCTCTCTTGTTGGACAGCAAGACCTACTCCAGAAATCTTCATCCAACACGGGCCTACTACCCTCACTCCATCACAACACTAAAAACTTTTGCTTTCAGCTTTTATTTTCTACACACATATCTCATTTATGCATGGGTGAAAAACATGAATTTGCACAGCAAAAACACGTTATGCTAATTTATCTATCCTGAAGCAAAACCAGCTTAGTGCTGTCCTTTGGCGTTCAAGTCGGTGTTACTGGATAATTCACAGCTCAGCCCTACTGCACTAGGACAGCACTTAACTGAAACCTCTTACCAGGTGCCCTGTAATACTAAATTAGGGCCCCTGTCTGCACTTGCTGTGTACGGGAATTGTAACTGTAAGAGCTGTACTTGCTTCAAATGGAAAGATGTCCCAGCCTAGATAGGAAGAACTAAGCCTGCAGCTTGCCTAAAACCCACAGCCACACCTACTCTTGGTGCCAGATATAAATTTTTATCAAGAACAAGTTCACACCGGCAGAAGGTTGTCTTCCTTTTTTTGTTGTTGTTGTAGGAAACCAGAAATCGCTGACGAGCAATTCACAAGCAATAAAAGTGGGCACCCGCTCACCCCTGTCCTCAAATAACTGCCGCTCAGAATGGGGGCCTGCAGGCTCCTGCTCAGCAAGGCTGCACTTTGAACCCCACAGTGCAAAGGGCAGGTGGGATGATCTTCCGAAAGCAGGAGGTGGAGTGCTGGAAGGAAACCAGAAATGGCAAGATCCTTCTTAAAACTGTTTGCTGGTAGCAGAGTGACCAACTGGGAGGCAGAGTCAGCATTTTGTTACTCTGATTACCATGGACAAGTAGGCAAAAAAGCCTCGTTCATCTCCACTCCATAAAGGTCAACAGCCGTGGATGACTCTGTTGTATCGCTTCAGAGATTATATCACCATAAAAGCTCACTATAAAAGAACAACTTTCATTCAGGCTTCTTGCAGGAGAGATCCTCAAGTGAGCGAGTGAGAAGCCGGACTCAATGACACGGCTCACCCCGCAGGGACAGACTTACAACATCACTCTCATTTGAAGCATGATCCCTTTAGGACTGCCAGCAAGAGGATGGTGCAATCCCAACGGAAAGCATCACGCAGAACAAAACTATAGAGATCTTTCATACTAAATGTATGTGCTCATCTCCTGGCCCCAGCTCTGTCGGCTGGAGCAAAGCTCTTGCTTGGTTAATTAGTAACTGCGGCAGAATCACATTAACTTATAACTCTTGAGGCCCCAGTAATCACCAGGTTGCAGTTCCCAGATTGACAGGCATCGCACTTGCTCTACCCTCCAACTTACAATTCCTTGATGAGAAGGGCTGTTGCTTCATATTTAAACACTGAAATTACTGTACCTAACTTTGTTTACAAGGAATACTGTTTGATGCAAAGAGACAAGTCCCACTCACACAGCTTTCAGCTCTGAGGTTTCTGTCCAGTCTAGGGCTTTGGGTACTTGAAGACAACTCAATTACAAGACGAGTTGCTTTTCTAGAATTTGTTTACTAGAACTCTCAAGCTGATACCATCACTAGTGGGTAAAGAGCAAGATAACTCATGTCTTTAAATCACAAAAATAACCACAAACATCCATGTGAGAATCCTAATTTCCAACACGCCAGCTGACCCAGTCACCCATCCCTTGCATTTAAAGGTTGTGCACAAAACCAACCAAAGACAGACGGCCCTTTCGATGTATATACCATAGACAACACAGAAGCGTAGCAAATTCTGAAAATGACTCTTCTGTTCAGTGAAAACTGGCTGCTGACCAGAAATCTGCAATGCTGCCAGGCAGTTTTAACACAAAACACAAGAACAATGGCTCAGAGGTCTCCAAGGGCTGCTACTCACGACCCTTCAGAGTGAAAAGTTAGTACACACAGAACCATAAATACAGAAGAGAGTATTTTTGAGTAATGGAAGACAGAAAAGAGTTAGTTGAGGCAAGTCTGGAAGAATCAAAGCCTCTACACTACTGGGACCAGGAATGGAAAGACAAACTGAACCAGCCATTGCGCACCAGACACATGCAGCATGAAGCTCCTCTCCAAGCTCAGTGGGCTTTTGCTCTAAGAAACAGATCTCTCTACCCTCTGTGCTCTGATCTTGCAACATCGTTTTAATCTAGACCCAGCAGAGCTGCTTCTGCCAGCAGGTACTGGGCCATATTGATTCCTAGGCCAAAGGAAAGAGGTGGATTCCATCAGAAGTTACTGATGGATCTCACTTTATCAGTGTAACCACAGAAAAAGTGAAACAAAAATCCATCATTGGATGGTCTTGAAAGGACTCTGTGACCTTCGCAGGACACACAGGTTAGATCAACTTGCTGATCAGGTGGGTTTTTTTGCCATGTGCTGTAGCTCATTAGCACCAAGTAGTTGCACTTCCATGTGCAGCTGCCAGGCTGTATTTTAGGATCTTGTCAAGTTAAGCAGCTTGCCAGGGCACACTCACCACGGTATGGTTCAGAGGAGTCTGCTCTGAGTCTGTGTTTTATAAGCTCCACGAGTCAAACCGCAAAGGACTTAGTATTAGAAGTGCAATTAGTTTACCCAGACTGGCAAATACACCACAGCTCTACAGCGGCACACAAGCTACTGAAAATGAGAGTTCTTAAGCATTACTGGAAAAAGTAATGCAGGATGAGATACAGACCCATTCAACACACTGCTCAGACACTCCCTTCATTCTAGGCCACTTTACAGTACTGAAGCAGCTATAAAACTGACTTACGACTCTTAATATTAAGCATACACTACAAAGTGCCTAGAAACAGGCCTTCAAATATCCCCATATCTTCACTCCTCTGTACTACATCTGCTCTTCAAGTGAGCAAGACAAAATTTGAGACTATTCCTCTCTCCAGTTGAGTGTCAGTGATGCTACAAGCTAAATGACCTAAAAACCTTGCTCTTAATCCCAGGCACTATAGTGTTTGATTCCTTCAACAGAGAAGGGAGGGGACTCGGGCAGTGAACATCTATGAATGTGAGCTGGCCAGCTCCCTCCTTTCCTCTAAAACCAGCTTGAGCAATACTACAGTGGGCCAAAAGGAGAACTGTCTTTGGATGGTTTTGCCGCTCCTGCAATTGCGAATGACTCAATATTTATTTGTCAGAATGGATTTATTAAATTAAATTAAAAAAAAGAAATGGGTCTACTATATTACTACATTAGGTTAAACAGCTGACAATTTTGTCCCAAACATTTGCTTTGGCACAGAGCACTGAAGAGGCTGAGTATCTCAGGTTCACTTCTCCCATCACATGGCCGCACAGAGATCCTGAACAGAAAATAATCACATAATTAAAAACTGCATTATAATGCTTTCATACTGGGCCCTGAGCAGCCTGATCTAGCGGCAGACTGGATGATCTTCAAGGTCCATTCCAACTCAAGCCACTCTATGATGCTATAGTGTCAAACAGTAGTTGTACAGATATCTTCCAGTCTAGTATTTCCTACCTTTGACTGAACAGCAAAACCGCAATAGCATTTCATTCCTAGTTCAGCATCTTCCAGAGATGACGATCAGCAACGCAACCTTTAGATCCATCTCCTTCTGCCACTCGTGTTATAAAGCAACAGATGGAAGATACCACACCATTACTGATCACCTACACACAAAAGCTGACAAAGCTTCTGCGTTGATTAGACGCACTCGCAGAAAGGAGCAGACCTGTAGGCAGTTTATTAAAGACAATGTATTTGGTTTCAGAAGTTCCTGAATCATAGCTTGGTGAGAGGTGGTTGCACTGCCCAACCATTCTGCTGCACTACTGAGTTCGCTCAGAAGTTGATGTTTTGCCCTTCCTCTCCATTCTGCTTCAAAATTGGCCACTAAATGCCGCTGTCTGTGCAGCTGAAGTTTACATCTCTGCCTGTGGCAGATACCATTTACAGACAAACAGAAAGCAGAAAGGAGCCTGGTTCCCTTGCGGAATCAGTTTTAGAGTAGAAAGGAGTTTGCTAACTTGGCAACCATTGTGGAGAAAACAGCATCATCTTGCCTTTGCTGAACAACAAGAGATCTTAACAATTAGTTAGAAAGCAATCACGAATCATTCCCAGCACAAATGTCAGATTCAAACCTCTACTGCTCTTCTTCTCCTGGGCTCTAACAAAGCGTACCAGCCGGAGCCCTGAGAGGAGCCGGAGCTGTTCTCAACACCTCCCTCTCCACATGCCAGCAGGAGGGCCGCCTGCAGTAGCCCACATCTACCCTTGCCAGCGCCGCAGGCACACACCCCCAGCGTTCTGCAAGGGCAGTGGAGCTCCTGGCAGCTCTGACCCTGTGGGTGCCACGCTGTCAGGCAGCCAAGCAGCCTCTGTCACATGGCAGCCCCCACACCCACATGCAATTTCTGCTCAGGGAACAAATCTGCAGGCACATCAGGCTAAGTCTTCTGGATCTTGGTGGGCAAATTCCTTCCCACCTACTCTCCCGAGCTCCCCCGTCCTCACCACACATGAAGTCTCCACCCTGGACCTCAATGCCCTTCCCTTAATGTGAATTTTCCCAGAAAGATTGGAGGAGATGGCTTTTGTTAGCCAAGCAACCTTGAAAACTATATTGTTTTCCAAGAGGCGTTTTACATATCTTAGATAATTCCAGAAGGGATTTATTTACTTTCTTCCAGTCTCTGGTAATGCTGCAGTCACAGCCCTAAACAGAGAAACAGCTTCAGGGACAAACAACCTGTTAGATGAGGCAGAAAACAATTCAGGTCTGTGACATAAATGTTACTTATGTATCATGGTAAACCACTGACACTTACGGGAAGCCTGGACTCATCAGGATGGAAACCCATAAAACTCAGAAGGGACAAGGAAAGCAGCCACCTAAAAATGCGCATTTGATGAGTACCAGAAAGGTGAATGACCTTCAGCAGAAAGAACTCAGATCAAACAGCAGCAGTGCTGAGCTTTGGGTCTGTGGGCTACCAGTCGCTCACTGTCTCACCGGCTGCCAAAATGATCATCTGTGTACTCAAAGGAGGAGCAAATACGTCTGGGCATTTCCCTCTGTTCCCATTAAAAGTAAGGGCTTTATGTTTCTGGCCCCTGTGGCTTTCCTGGGAGCAGGGTAGGAGCCAAAAAAGAAACAGACAAGGTCCTGCATCCACACTCGACACGCACACTATTAAACAAACAGATGATACAAGATCAACAGAGCGTGAAGAAAAGATCATCAAGTAAATCTGACAAGGTTTTAGGGAAGAAAAATCTTTTATGGTCCAGTTGGTAATAATTTTAATAAGGAATCTAGGAATTTCCTCAAGGCTGCCACGTGATTCAGAAAACAAGAGCTCAGAACTGCTGCATAGCCACCACAACCTCTTTGTAATAGGCTATTAACTCCGATCTTTTATTATAACCTAATAGCAGAAGCAGATAAATAAGACATACTGCTCCGAGTCCCCAGATCTGCAAGGACAGACGAGGAGCGCGGCTGAGAAACTGCTGTATGTTGAAGCTGTCCAGGCCACCAGGAGAGCAGCTGTACAATGGCTCGTAGAAAGTGGGCCAATCTTAAAATATTAGTATTACAGCACAGGGCTTTTCAAGCTGAATTCTTGTAGCTGTGGCATGCAGGGAGCTAGAAATAGAACGCTTTGGATTTGGGATCACACACGCAGAGATCTGCCAGTGAAAAACACTACGAGCAAGTGCCAGCAAGCATTTGAACAGAGCCCTAGGAAAACTGTCAAAAGGGAAAAAAAGCCCAGACACCGATCAGCAGGGGAAGGAGAGCAGCGCAGATAGCCCATAGCTTCTTTCCAAAAATGACTCCGTTGTTCACACACTCCTCGCTGCACCTTAGGAGCTGGGTACTGACTGATCCTGCAGACGATGGCAAACCAACGAGACGCATCTTTGAACTGCCTGACTTTGCTCACTGCATGCCCCTGCCTAAGGTAAAGGGTACATTGTACTTCCTCGCATTAAACTGGAGCCAGACGGGTTGGAGTCAAGCAGTACACGCAGCCTGCGCAGCTCGCTGGCAGATGGACTTGGCAGTGCTGGTGGGGGTTCGAGGTCTGTCAACAGGAATAGAAAACTGCTCCGCTTTCAACAGCTTTTTATTTATTTTAAAATAAACAATGCTTTCTAGAAGAAAAGTGTTTCTGCAGACTGCTTCAGAAGTCATGTTTATTCATACTTCAAGAGATTAGAGCAGCAAGGGAATGGGAATGTGCTGCGGCTCTCTCAAAATTAAGTTTCTTGCCTGGCAGCACCGAAGCGAAACACATATTCATTTTGCAGCTGTGGGCAAAGAACGTGAAGAACAGGCTCGCCACCAAACCCTCCCCCTGGCCTGCCCAAGCACCAGGACAAGCGCCAAATTACCAGCTCCATCCTCCAACAGCATAAGGACATCTATCCCGCCGTGCTTGGCTCTTCACCTCCTCCTTGTGAGCCTCCATCCTATGTTTGGGTTAAAAATATTTTGTTCCTGCCCCAAAAGTGCACTTCATAACCCCAACCCGCTCAGCTCATTTCCAAACTTCTTTAAGAAAAGCCTTTTCCCTTGATCAGACTGAAGCATTTCAGTGACAGCAGCACCATCCCACGAGCTGCCCGCCGCTCTGACAGCAGTGAAGGCCCTGGGGCAGCACCCAGGGCTTTGAAGCAGGCAGTGGAAGGTCAGCGTGGTGGGAAAGGGGTGATTAAGAACTGTAAGCTTATTTATTTCCAACGTTGTACCAGAGAGCAATGTGCAATTTGATTCTCACCCTTAATTTGTACATTCTCATGGGAATTTGGCAAGGTTGCTCTGAAGAAGAAAGTTTGAAGAACTCTTGCAAAAGACACTGTGCTATGCCAGATCAAGCAAGCTATCAGTTATTTACATTCGTTTCAAAGGACAAAGGAAGCCATTTATTTCCACCCTATCTGTTTGTTTAAAGAGAAACCAGTTAAGACAGAGCTTGTCCTAACCCCAGGGCCTGTCGATGCAGACCCACCAGCATGGCTGCTGAGGAGTAAATGCTGGGTAGGATCGAAGTACCCTGAATTAAACCACCACCACAGAACAAAGGAGGGCACACGCACTGCTAACTGTCCTAAACGTGTGCTGCTGGGAAGTGTCCTGGTGCAGCAAGGGAAGCTCACTGGCTGTCAGTAAGAGCATCCTCTGGTCCGTATCTCCCAGCAGCCCAGGGGAATTACAAAGCCTGTTTTAAGCACAAATTTCGGAAACTAAAAGGAGGCGTATCCGGCTCTACCACAATTCCAGGATTGAAACGCTTACCTGGCTCTGCCAGCTATTAAATAAAAGGACTCTAACACACAGGAGTACTTCAACTCCCTCAGCCAGGGAATAAAGCATCCCATGTAACATTCATTTCTTCAGACACACTAAGCCTGGCTACAGGCTCAGAACTACATCGTGCTGCCTGGAGTTTGAAAAACAGAGGGGAACAAGCACCATGACCGCACACACAGCAAAATCCACTTCACCAGCCAGCAGTTAGGTGACATAACTGAGGTTCCCAGATCCCAGCTGCAGATCCTGCAGCATTGAAACCACAGGCGAGGCTCTCCCACCTCTCCCGCTCAACAACTCTGAAGCAGAGTAGGATTTCCCCACCATTACGCTGGGGCAGAAGGAGGTAAACAGAACTGCAGTTCTGCTCTGCAAAATGCAGGAGTACATCTGCCTTCCATCTGTGAAAGTGAGAGGAAAAAGAGGAAACCAACGGCATAATCCTGAAATCCCCCACCCTGAGTTAAGAAGGAGGGAACAGACCAAACGCCATGCTGTCACAGCCCGGTGCACGGACCAAACAGCACCTGGAAATGTAGGTGGACGATGAAATTTATTAACTAGAAAGACCATTTACCAAATTTACAGAGCTCTCTTCCAGGTAACTCCTGAGTTTGATACAAGGCAAATTCAGATATTCCCCATTAGCCTCACTGTGGTGCCAATGCAGCTATTTGGATCATCTCCCCAGAACCAAGCTGCTCAACAGCACGATGCTCTGAGCTCACCTCATCTCCCGTCATCCAGCATGGGAGTCTGCAGACATCCCATCTGTTTCAAATCTCCCTGTTTGTTTTCAAGCTCTTTCCTGCACAGGGCATGCAGCCTTGAAGTGCTTTTTGGCTTGCAGAGAGCTGCAGGTTCCAAACCAGGAAGAAAAAGTGTTTTTCTATTTTTTCATAAACAAAACTTCAAAACAATTACGAGATCTGCCAAGCCAGCATTCACTGCAATTAGAATGGAAAGACTCGGCCCTGTTACGAAGTTACAAATACAGATGCTACACCAGAGATGCGGAAAGGCAGATGTGTTTGCCCAGCTGAGCATGGTCCTCAGGGTAAGGAACAACCTCGGTAAGAAAGCCCATGACCCAAAGTGCAGCACAAACGGGCACACTCAAATACACTGTAAAGCCCCGACACTGAGACACCGGATCAAAGCATCAATCACCATAACAGGAACACAACCGCAGGGCTGAAGGCAGCCAGCCGAGCCTATGAATGGAGCAGGAACGCTGTGTTTATCTCAGCACGTGCGCACGATGAGCAGGAAGGAGAGGAGCGACCTGCACCAGCAGCCCACCCGCTCCTCCTGCCCGGCCAGCTGAAAAAGCATGGAGAGATGCGGCCGAGCAACGGCTGCAGATTCACGTCAGCAGTTCCCGCCACGATGGGCAGACGAGTGGAAAAAAAAACGTGCCTGGCACAGTGCCCACACACACATCCCAGGAGTGGGGAAAAGAGGCGGGGGGCGCATACCATCGAGCAGCCCCGGATCAGCTTTCTGGATCAGGAAGCCGGCCGATGACAGAAAGCACGGCCCCTCACTGCCCCCCGCGCACCTTTGAGCTTCCCGCTGCACCCACACCTCCTGCCCCGCCGTGAGCCCACCTTTCTTGAACTCCTCCAGCATGGCGTCGAGCTTGGTGTCGTTGAAGACAAAGTGCAGCGGGTGGTTGTAGAAGCGGGTGATGGTCTTGAGCAGAGTGCAGTCATCAGGGTCCACAAAAGCCAGGTCCTTGACGAAGAGCAGGTCCACAATGTTGGACCGGTCACCCTCAAAAACAGGGATGCGGGTGTAGCCGCTCTCCATGATCTCAGACATGGTGTTGAAGTCCAGCACAGCCTCAGCGGCAATCATGAAGCAGTCTCGGAGCGGAGTCATCACGTCCTCGACCGTCTTGGTGCGCAGCTCCAGGGCTCCCTGTATGATGTTGAGCTCCTCCTTGACCAGGTCGTTGTAAGGGTCGGTGACCCGCAGCATCTCCAGCAACTTCTCACGGTTGTAGACCGTACCGATCTCCTGGCCCAGCACGCAGTCCAGCAGCTTGCTGACTGGGTAGGAGGCCGGGAAGGTCATCATCATGAAAAACTTGGTGAGGAAGATGGTGTTGGCGCCCACGGCCAGGCCGTGCCGAGAGCAAATGGCCTGCGGCACGATCTCGCCGAAGATGACGATACCGATGGTGGAGACCACCACGGCCACCAGCCCAGAGCCAGCGATGTCGTCCAGCAGGATGGTCAGCGTGGTGTTGACCAGGACGTTGCCCAGCAGGAGGGAGCACAGCAGGTAGTTGCCCTGGCGGCGCACGGGCTCGATGCGCTTGGCGTAGTTCTTCTCCTTGTCGGTGCCGCAGTTCTGCACGATGCGCAGCTCCATGGGGTCCAGGGCCATCAGGCCCAGGTTGAGGCCGCTGAACATGCCCGAGAGGCAGAGCAGCAGCGAGATGAAGATCACCTGCAGCCAGAAGGGCAGCAGGAACTTCTTCTCCTCGCCCACGATCATCTTGGTGTCCTCTCCGTCGTGGTAGATCCAGGTGGTCTCGCCCCACGGCGGGGGCCCGTCCCGCCCCTCGGCGTCCACCATCCTCCCGGCGGCCCCGGGCCCCAGGGCGGCGGCGGAGACGGAGGTGCACAGGTAGTAAGACTTGCTCTTCTCCGTCTTGCGCAGGGGCTTGATCTCGATCTCGATGATGCCCGAGGTGCGGCGGTTGAGCACGATGTGCGGCAGGATGATGATGTCCGACGTGCGGATGCCGCAGCGCTGCGGGGCTCCGCCGCCGCCTCCCGCCGAACCGCCGCCGCCTCCGCCGCCGCCGCGCCCCGCCGCCCCCGCCGCCGCCCGCCCGCCCCGCCGCCGCTCGTGCTCCGTGAAGGCGATGCGCGACCACGTCTCGTTGTTGATGTTCTGCCCGTAGACCCGCAGCTTCACCCGCGTCCGCTCGCTCACCCGCAGCGCTCCCCCCTCCATGAAGGAGACGTCGTCCGTGTCCTCCAGCCGCAGGCCGATGATCACCGTCTCCTCCGCGGAGGGGACGGAGGCGGCGGGCGGCGCGGCGGCGGCGGCGGCGGCGGCGGCGGAGGCCGGGGGCCGGCGGCCGAGGCAGGCGGCGAGCAGCAGCAGCAGCAGCTCCACCCGCGCCCCCCGGCCGCCCCCCGCCATGTTCCCACCGGGCAGCGCGGCCATCTTTAGTCAGGGCTCGGCGCCGCTGCGGCCCCGCATCGCCGCTCGGCGCCTGCGGCGAGCCCCGGTCCCCCGGCGGCGGCGGTGGCGGCGGCGGGCGCGGTGGCGGCGGGCGAGGCGGCGGGCACGGCTGCCCGCGGGACCCGACGGGCGGTGACTGCCGGGCCGGGCCGAGCCGAGAGCCGCCTCAAGCCGCTGCCCCGCCCGCCCCTCCCCGCCCGCCGCCGCGGGGGCGGGGCCTCGGCCGCGCTCAGCCAATCGTCGCCCGCGAGCGGACCGGGGGGCGTGGCCGTCAGCCCGGCCCTCCGCCGCCGGCCTCCGCCGCGGCCTCGGCCCGGGGGGCGCGTGACTCCGGTGTGTACGCCAGGCGGCAGGGGGCGGAGCCGGCCGCGAGGAGGCGGCCAATAGCGGCGCGGCCGAGGGTTGAAGGGGTGGAGCCTCGGAGGGGCGCGACCAATGGGGGCGCAGAGCGGCCGGCGGGCCGGGGCCGGCGCGTGCTGCGCGCGGCGGGGGGACGGGACCGAACGGGACGGAACGGAGCGGGCAGAACAGAACAGGACGGGCCCGCTCGCGTCGGTCCTCCCTCCCGCCCGCCGCCCCACACCCTGCAGCTCCCCCCGCCCCGGCTCCGCTCCGCCGTCGCCTCTCTTCGCTCAGCGGTCGCGCAGCGCCCCCTGGCGGCCACGCGCCACCTCCTCCGCGGAGAGCTGGCAGCGCGCAGAGCGCAGCGCCGCGCCGGTGTAGCGGGCGCGGTGTGACGCGTTGCTAGTTGGGTTTAGCGGCCTTTTCCAACCGCAGTGGCCCTGCTAAGATCTCCACGTTTCTTGAACATCTCCAGGCCCGTGGGTCGCCCCATTCAGCTGCCAGAAGTCTCTCCCGACACACGCGCAGACGGGATTCGGACCGTCCCGGTCAAACACGGCACAACGAGGGGTGGGGATGCTCCCACACGGCTGAGCTCAGCCCGGGCTGGGACGGCACTGCCGCTCAGCGCCGGGGCTCGTGGGTGCAGGACTCGGGGCACGGCCGCCACAGCGCCGGGTCTGCAGAACCGCCGCATTTCCCTGCACAAACCTGCGGGCTCAGCGTTTGCGCTGCGCGCGGGGCTCCCCGCTAGATGGAGTGCGGGGAAAAACAAACCTCAGCAGCACCGCACGGGGCAGGGATTGGAATCCCGGCTCCAGGAGCGGGCGGCGGGGCTGTCCCTGCCCGAGGGCCGGCTGCAGAAAACGCAGAGGTCGGCACGGGGAGGTTAAAACAAGAAGAGCGGCCCGCTGCGCCTTTTGCTTCTTAGGAGCGTTGGCTGAAAGCTGTGGGCTTCCAAAGATTCCTTCGCCATATTTGGAGCTGCCCTGCCCGGCCCCTGAACGCCCACGGGGAACGTCGGGGACCCAGGTGCTCGATGCGGTGTGACCTCACGTCCACCACCCGGCCCGCAGCGCTCCCCGTGGCCGTGCAGGGCGGTGAGACGTCCCGCAACGAGGGGGTCCCCAAGGTGCTGCCCACCCTCACCCCCAGGCAAGAAAGCACACCCCAGCTCAGCCACGCAGATCAGCCATTTCTTTGTATTTTCTCTCCGGTGAAGCCGCAGCCCCCCGGCTCCCAAAGCTGTGGGGACGTCGCTCTCCGCTCAGCAGCAGCCCTGCGGCCCGCAGGTCCCGGCAGCACCACAGGAAGGAGCTGGGGCTGCCCGCTGCTGCAGCAGCAGGAAGGGGTCACAGATCTTCTCCCGGAGGGCAGAGAACAACAAGGGATGGTGTCAAGGCCACGGGGAAGCAGCAGTTCTCCGCCTTTTGCTCCCAGCCCCAGCAGAACCCCGTATGTGACAGCTGATCAGCCCATCCACTTTGCCGTGCCATAAGGGGGACACTGAGAGCTTCTCTGGGACTTTCGCTCTGCTTTTATGTGAGAAATGCTTGGACAGGGACCAGAGACTCAAGTGCAAGGCTGCATTTCAGGGACAGGCAACCGCAGGCTCCTTTGCCTGCCAGTGACCCCCACTTCACAGCCCCAGCTGGCCCATCTTAGACTGAAACGATGACAAAGGGGCAAGGAGAGGCCACCAGCAGATAAAGGAGCTGCGGGGTCAGGGCTGGCAGCCAGGGTCAAGCTCACAGCAGCAGAAAGGGGCAGCTGGGGGTGGCCGCCACCTGCCTAGAGGAAGGATATCTCCCATGGAGACCTCCAGCAGGTTCAGCCACCAGCCCCGGTGTCCCCCACAGATGTGTGCAGGGGATGAAGGGCTCTCAAGCCACAGCAAACCCCTTTGGAGGCAAAATAAACCTCAGCAACCCCAAAAGGAGTACAGTTGCCCAAACTCAGGCACCAGGTGCCATCCAGTCTCCCATAGGCTCCCGCTTGGCCCAGAAGAACCAGGTCTCCTGGTGTCATGAGGCCACCCTCTGATACTTCAGGGTATCCCTGTGATAGCACACAGCAGCAGTGCCCCCATTCCTGAGCCCAACACATAGCTACCAACCTTCACCTTCCCATGACAGCAGCCCTGTGGTGCAGCACCATCGGACCCACCAGCCCGGACCAGGAACTTCTCCGCAAACCTGGAGCTCCGCAATATTGCAGCCATTTCAGCATCCACGTCCACCACTTCTCCTTCCTGGGGAGAGGGAAACATCATGGGGCTGGAGCCTGGGACACGTAGCCCAGGACTTGTAGCCCAGGGGTCCCCAACTGCCCAGAGAGATGATGCTCAAAGACCAGCCCAAAACCTGGAGATACACCCACAGGGAGCAAGCTGGCTGCAAACCACCTGGTGTAGCACCAGGGATGTACTGCTCCCATCTTCACCTCAAGACATTGCACAGCTCTGACTTCCTCTCCATGCCCTGTTTGCAGCTCGCCTGGTTTATATGGAATTTTAGCATCATTTAGGTTGGAAAAGACCTCTAAGATCATCCAGTCCAACCATCAACCCATTCCAACCGTGCCCACTAACCATGTCCCCCAGTGCCACATCTTCACAGTTCATGAACACCTCCAAGGACAGTGACCCCACCACCTCCCTGGGCAGCCTGTTCCAGTGCCTCACCGCTCTTTCTGAAAACAAATTTTTCCTAATGTCCAACCTGAACCTTCCATAGTGTCATCCTCAGGAGCCTAAATGTGCCTCCCCATACCTTGAAGGTGAAGTTGGCATCAAACACCAGCTCTTGCTCGTGCCCCACAATACCACCATTGTAGATGACCTGGCCTGGCCCGGCTCGGCTGCTCCCTGGCACCTTGAAGAGTCGGAACGTGGCAGAGACAAAGCAGCAGTCACCTGCAAGGGAGAGGCACTGCACATGGGGTCCCAGTGCCATCCTCATGGCCAAATGGAGATGGTGGAACCCTCACCAGTAATTCTCTCCAGCTCCTTGTTGCCAACATTGATGGGACTGGCGGTGACCAGGCACGGAGGGCTGAAACCCACCTCCTTGGCAATGCTGTACAAGTCTCTCCAGAACAGGGCTCCTGCCAGGCACTCTCCTGCCACGAGGACACGGGCACAGTGACACCATGCATGTCAGACCCAAATGCTGCCCATCCCGTGTGTTGCAGTGCCCTACGCACCCCACAGCACCCTGTGCTTCCACACAGCCTCACTCAGGCGCTGGTTGGCATAGACATCACTGAAGTACATCTCTCCTCCAGGCTGGAAGGCAGTAAGGAGTGGATGGGAGGTGATGGGACAATACAAGCATCTGCAGCAGGGCCACCCCAGCCCCACCTGGCTCCCCACCTTCAGCACACGGTAGGCCTCCCGAAGCACAGCCCTCTTGTCGGGGGCGAGGTTGATCACACAGTTGGAGCTGGGAGGAGGACACCAAAAATTCTTTGCAGCATCATCACTTATGCTCAGCACCACCAGCTGCCGCACAGTCCATCACTCATTGCAAGATTCAACCATGAAAAAGGGAAATTCCATATTCCCAGGCTATAGCTTAGATCCTACCCTTAGTTTTTAATTTCCTAACATGTTGTTGAAGTGAGCAGCCCAGCAGGAACATACGTAGAATCAGAGAATGGCTTAGGTTGGAGGGGATCTTAAAGCCCATACAGTTCCAACCCTCTGTGGTGGGCTGTGTTCCTCCCACCAGATCAGGACCCAGAGCTCCATCCAATCTGGTCTTGAATGCCTCCAGGGATGGGGCACCACATCTATCTGGGCAGCAGTGCCAGGGCCTCACCTCCCTCTGAATAAAGGATTTCTTCCTAATATCTCACTTCAATCTCTTCTCTTTTAATTTAAAACCATTCTGGAGTACAGTCCCTGCAGGGTACCTACATGACAATATCATAGCTCTCATCAGACAGCCCAACATCACCAAGGTTCTCCATGTAGCCCTGGAGAAATTCCACATTTGGCTTTTGGTAGCCAAACTTCTCCATGTGATAGGCAATGTGCTTCTTTGCCACCTCGACCTGAGAGGAGGAAGAGAAGGAGCATGGCAGGACTCAGGGTGGAGACAAAGGTGACCCTGTGGGGTGGCCCTGTGCCGTACCTGTGCCTCGGTCATGTCGATGCCAGTGACATGGCCCTGCTCCCCCACCAGCTGGCTCAGCAGGTAGCAGTCCCTGCCACTGCCGCTGCCCAGGTCCAGGACACGGCAGGACTCCAGGCACTCAGGGATGATCAGGCCACAACCGTAGTATCTGGAGGGTTTGGGCTGAGTGGGGGGTGCAGTCCATGGGAGGTGGCATGGGGGGGGAAGTGCGGGGCTCACCTGGCCACCACCTCCTCATGGACACGCTGCAGAGCATCTCTCACTGCCTTGGGAACAGGCCTGGTCGGTGTGATACAAGCGTTGGTTTTCAGGTCCTCTGACTTCTGCAGCTCTCTGCCATAGTAATCCTGGCACAGGAAAGACAGGGACCACCCAACTGCAGCAAGCTGGGCCGTTGTGCCTCCACACACACCAAACCTGGAGTCATGCATCTTGCATACACCAGCAGTGCCCTCTGCAGCTAAAAATCTGGGTAACATTACATGTCTCTCCATCCCAACCTTCCCCAGCTTCACCTGCTCATCCCTTCCCATCCCCATCATGAAGATGAGCAAAATGCTGCTCCGAAACTCCAAGGGCAGCAGCCGGCTGCCCTTAGCACTCTCACCGGGATCCCACAGTAAACTTTGCCCTGTCCCAGCTCTCCTTCCCAACCACCCCGCTCACACCCTCACCTGCACCTCCTGGTGGATCTGGTCCTGGGAGATGTAGTCCTTAGAGGCACAGCTCTTGCACGGGGCAGCCACTGCAGCAACGGGAGCACAGAGCTGGTGCCGATGCCACTGCCATGGGCACCACACCAGGCCCTTCCCAAAGCCCCTCCTCAAAATACCAGAACACTTCCCTCACCTCCATCTGGCAACCCCAGGGAACCCCCGGACCCACATCCTAGTGAGAAGAGAACCCCTTGCCAACACCCCAGTTGAAACACCCCAACCCCACCCCTGCCAGAGATATCCGTGTAGGGCAAATCCTCCCTCCACACTGCCTCACATGGACCCCTGTAGAACCGGGCCCTGCACCCAGGACTGTGCCTTACTGCTTCCAGCTGCAGCTCAGCCACGCTCCGCCCTGGCCCTCTGCTTCCGCCCGAGGTCAGTTCCCACCAGGCCTCAAACCTTGGCACGCAGCCCTGCTCGCTGCCAGCACCCGCGGCCATTCCCATTCAGCTGCGTCCCTCCCACAGCACAGCCCATCTCAGCCTCCCTCTTGCCCCAGACACAGGGAGACCCCAGAGTGACGCCCCAGCACTGCTCCAACCCCTGCAGATGGGAGCTCCAGCAGGGAACAAGCCACCTGTAACAAGGACACGGCATCCACATGAAGACCCTGGAGGTGAAGCGGGAGGGAGCGTGCCATGCTGTTCCACACTGGTCAGGGTGACTGGCAGCACACATAGCTGCAACACGGTAGTGGCTGGGACAGCTCTTTTATTCTCAAGAAGCTCTGGGGAAACTGTTCCAAAGGGCAGCTTTAATCCAAGCACCAGGAACCCCCAGGGCACAAACATCCCCTGGAACCCCCTTGTTCAGGTATCACCTCACACAATGCAGGGTACAACCCCTGCTATCAAGGTAACATGCACGAGAGATGAAAAGATTACAGACTTACGGTGTAGAAAACAAAGCTTTTATAACAACAAAGCAAATCACTGCAGCTCTCCATACCCTCCATGGCTGTGTTCTTGCCTGAGCAGAGGCACAGTGCAGAGGAAAAGCTAACAGTACCACTGCACACCTCAGTGGAAACATAGATTGGGTGCTGCAAGGTGAGGGCAGGCAGGCAGGCAGAGGTTCTGGAAGAGCAGCAAGGGCAGAGCCACATGGCACTGCACACCAGCAAAACCACACTGCAGGAATGTGGCAGGTTGATCCACGCTCTTGTCCTATCAGTTGGTGAAAAGCACACTCGGGCAAACAAGTGCTTCCAGTGTGCTCCAAGTGCTCCAGATAAGAGACTCAAGAAAAATGAGACATACTATTTATAGCATCTCACTGCCTGAGAAGCAAACAGGAGCCCAGTCACTAAGTCCTCAGCACAGAGCAGTGCAGAACTGAATACATTGGCTCCTGACATTCTTTCGCCCCTCACTGCCCACACCCCAGCCGTGTCTCTGGACACCTTGCCAATCTGACAGATACACAGCACTACCAAGGCTGCTTAATCAAGAACTGGCAGAGCAAACCAGAACTGGAATGCAATTGAAGGCCGAAAGCAGCGCAGATGTGCTGGCAAAGAGATGATGTTCCAAATTCTGGCTTAGCAAAAAGTAAGATAACCTCAGAGCAGGATGTCAAGCCATGTCCAGCTGGCTCAGGGACAGCAGAGTCTGCCCAGATCCTCGCTAAAATTCTGCTCTGCGACAAGCACCTCAGTCCATGCTGAAGCACCTCTACACCCACACAGCCACTTACAGCTCCCACTGATTAACATGCCCTAAATAAACTGCACCCATCATCTCTGTGTGTACATAAGGTCCAGTGTCAAGCTGTAGATATCTGTATTTAAAACCCTCAGCTCTATTTTATATGCTTAATTGGGAGGGCAGGGAGGGAGGGAAATTATATTGTATGAAAATCCCAGCTCTACAATAGTTGTAGTTCGTTAGGCAAGTATCCCATCATCTTACAGGAGACAGCTAATGACTCAGCAGAGATGGGAAGAAAAATCATCCTGCTACGGACATGTAGACAAAAGGCTTCGGACGGACAGCACATGCCACATCCTGGGCCAACAAACCATTTCAAACACAGAGCCAATGTGTTTGAACAATGAACAATGCAGGTGCTGAGGTACAGGCACAGGCTGAGCACCTCACCCTGCACATGGGAGCAAAGATAACACAGGAACTGTTGTAGAAGTGAAGTTTCTGCAAAGGTTCCAGTTAAATGCAGGGAATCAGGAGAGTGTTCTGCGCACAGAGATGTGGATGGGAGCACTTGAGAGGCACTTGCATGCTCAGGAATGTGTGCTCTGCATGTATCCCAGCTGGCATCCAGTCCCATCTAGACATGGGTTTGAGCCCCAGGCCCAGGAGGAAAAGGATGGCTCAGTGCCGGTGGAGAAGTCCAGCGTCTTCAGCTAGGCTTCATTTCAGCAAGTGACTCAGCTGGTCCTGCAGGTTTGATGACTGCTCCACACTGGGGACAAAATAAGAAGAGGTTCACAGTGAGATCTGCACTCAACCACCCAGAACAGCTCTGGCACTGACATTACAGAAAAAAGAAACTCTGGATCTCCCCAGCCCAACTCCATATCCTCTCAAAGCAAACCTCACTCTTGTGCTCGTGTATGTGTTAATGAAACAAATGGAAGCTTTAGCATAAATCATCTCTTCACCCAAATTCTCAGCCCTCCACAGTACTGATCTTCACAGCAGTGAAATGTTATCCTGCTGGGCCAGCATCTGTTTCAAAAGCAGCTGTAAAAATTTCCAGTTGCATTCTCCCCTTCCCTATTCTATCAATCACTCATCCCTTTCTCATCAGCCTTGACATTCTGCTTCCCATGTCTGCCTGGCATTCCTCAGCTGCGTACTCACTTCTTCTGAATTGCTTCCTGCCTAGAGAAGAAAAGGAGAGGAAAGAGCATTAGAAAAAAATCAAAAATCTCAGCAACAGCATTTGTGTGATACTGATGAAAAGGGATTTGATTGAGGGCTCAGGAGGCCAAAACCTTCAAGTGTGTCTGGATTATGCCCAGAGCAGAAAGCAGGGGCACTTTTCTCGCTCTCAGCATTGCACACTGGTACAAGAGACCCAGTGCACGGCACACAGGAAGCAAAAACCACAGCTCTCGCCCCAAAACAGCCTTGTCCATATCAGCGGATGTGGAGAGGCTGGAGGTTACTGAAGTACTGGCACAGGTTGCCCAGAGAAGTGATGGATGCCCGTCCCTGGAAACACCCAAGGTCCGGCTGGAGGGGCTCTGAGCACCTGGTGGAGCTGTAGGTGTCCCTGCTCAGTGCAGGGGAGTTGGACCAGATGGCCTTGAAGGGTCCCTTCCAACTCAAATGATTCTACAGTTCTATGATCCCAACCCCAGGGTGTGCTCAGCTATGGGAAGTGCAACAAACAGGTCTGCATGGAGGCCTCCACAAAGTCCTCACAGAATCACGAATTACAAAGAAGGAAAAGCAACAAAAGGATCCGCACAGATTCCCAGAGAGCACATGGCGTCCATACTTACTGGTACTGCAGGTGAGTGGTTATTATGGCCATTTTCCTTAAACTCTGTGGAGAACAAGACCGAAAATGAATGCCTCCGACAGCAGCCACCCAGCAGAACCGCGGCTGCCCCAGCAGATAAACAGCTTACGTCTTCGGAGTGCAGGATGGCGTCCTCTTGCATCACCATGTTCCTGGCGGCCTGGCCCAGCAGCTGGCAGAGGAACGCACGGAGCGCTGAGGGGCACCGCCAAGCTGGGGGGAGCGGCCCGGCCCTGCCCCTCCGCCCGGCCCTGCCCCTCCGCCCCGTCCTGCCGCGCCCCGTCCTGCCGCGCCCCGCAGCGCTCCCCGCCGCTCACCTCGGCGCTGCGGGAGCCCTTCAGCACCTGCTTGGTGAGGGCGATCACGTCGGTGCCGCAGCTCGTCACCTTCTCGGTCAGCAGCCCCTTCACCGAGTGCCCGAAGCGTGCCTGGGCCTCCGCCGCGCCCCCCGCCGCCATCTTGCCGCGCCCCGCCCCGCCCCACTGCCCCGCTACGGCGAGCGCCGCGGGCCTGAAGGGGCGGGAACGCGCTGCGGCTCTGCTCTGCTGCTGCTCTGTGCTGCCCACTGCTGTCCTGTAGTGCCGCCCAGTACCGCCCAGTGCTGCCCATTGCTGTCCAGTAATGCCCAGCGCCGTCCAGAGCTGCCCAGCCATTCCAATGGTGCCCCGTACTACCCAGTCCTGACCGCTATTGCCCAATGATCAGGGCTGCCCAGTGCTGCCCAGTGCTGAGTGGGGCTGCCCAGTACCGCTCTGAGCTGCTCAGTTCAGCCCGGTGCAGCCCAGGCACCTGGAAGGTCTCCCAGAGTGGCAGCAGCCCCCAAGCCCCTCCTGCCCGCCGCCGCGGTGGCTGCAGCTGGAGCACCCCCAGGGCTCCGCTAGCACTCTTGGCCCCGCTGCCCTCACCCCAGCTGCAGTGCTGGCCCGCTGCCCGTCACCCCCCCCGCCATACCCCCGATAAGCTGCACAGCCAGTCCCAGGGTCAAGGGGATGCTTCCGAGTGGGTATAAAGGACCCGGAGCCACACGGTCCCACAGCTTTCCCACCATGCCGCCGCTTGCTGTCCTGCTGCTGGCCCTGGCCCTGCTCTGCGCCTGGAGGCTGTCGTGCAGTCAGGGTCCCACGGGGACGGGGACGGGGCGGCTGCGGAGCCTTCCAGCCCTGCCGCTGGTGGGAAGCCTGCTGCAGCTGGCCGGGCACCCGCAGCTCCACCTGCGGCTCTGGCGCCTGCAGGGCCGCTACGGCAGCCTCTACGGGCTCTGGATGGGCTCCCACTACGTGGTGGTGGTCAACAGCTACCAGCACGCCCGGGAGGTGCTGCTGAAGAAGGGGAAGGCTTTTGCCGGACGGCCCCGCACCGTGAGTCATGGGGTCATGGCGACAGTGTTGGTGGACCCCCCTGGTATGGGGTGAGGATGCTGCACGGGGTGACCCCGTGGCTGTGTGTCCCACAGGTGACCACGGACCTACTGTCCCGCGGGGGCAAGGACATAGCCTTTGCCAGCTACGGTCCCCTCTGGAAGTTCCAGCGCAAAATGGTGCATGCCGCCCTCTCCATGTTTGGGGAGGGCTCAGTCGCCCTAGAGAAGATCAGTAAGTGTTGGGTTTTCACCGTGCTTGGGTTTCCTGGGGTGCCAGGGGAAAATAATTGGGGGTTGGTGAAGCAGCTGGGAGTTCACTTTCCCCCTCCCTCCCCCCTTGGCTTCCCCCAGGGCTCACTGCCCTTCTTCTTCTACCCAAAGTCTGCCGGGAGGCTGCATCCCTGTGTGAGACACTCAGTGCTGCGCAGGATATGGCCCTAGACATGGCCCCAGAGCTCACACGGGCCGTCACCAACGTGGTCTGCTCCCTCTGCTTCAACTCCTCCTACCGGCGTGGGGACCCCGAGTTCGAGGCCATGCTGGAGTACAGCCAGGGCATCGTAGACACCGTGGCCAAGGAGAGCTTAGTAGACATCTTCCCCTGGCTACAGGTGAGTGGGGACACGGCAACCATGTGGGCCTCTTGCTTTTGGAATAGAGGAAGGGGCTGGAATGTGTCCCACAGGAGCCTCTTGCTGCAATGGGGCTTTTCTCCCCCAGATCTTCCCCAACAGGGACTTGGCCCTGCTGAAGCGATGCCTCAAGGTCAGGGACCAGCTGCTCCAGCAGAAGTTTACTGAACACAAGGTGCTGAAGGGGGCGGGGGATGCCTGGAACTGCAACTTCTGGAGCTGGGCTGTAGGACTGTGCATGGCACAGCCCAACTCACATGTGTCCCCTGGCAGGAGGCCTTCTGTGGGGACACTGTGAGGGACCTGATGGATGCCCTCCTGCAAGTGAGGCTCAACGCTGAGAACAACAGCCCTCCTGAGCCAGGTCTGGAGCTGACAGACGACCACCTCCTCATGACAGTGGGGGACATCTTTGGGGCTGGCGTGGAGACCACCACCACCGTGCTCAAGTGGGCTGTGCTCTACCTGCTCCACTACCCCGAGGTAGGGTCTGTGGGGTCCCTCCTGCAACAGGGCCATCGCAGAGGGCTTTGGGAAAGAGTGATGCTGGGAGAGATGTCAGGCTTTAGAGATAAGCGGTACTGGGATGTGAGAGCTTTGTTTCTGCCCTTATCTGCCAGGGTGTGCTGGAGGTGCCCCTTTGCACAGAGCATGCCCCTCCCAGGTTAGCCTCCTTTGCTCCTGTTGCAGGTCCAGAAGAAGATCCAGGAGGAGATGGACCAGAGGATTGGCCTGGCACGTCACCCCCACCTCAGTGACCGCCCGCTGCTGCCCTACCTGGAGGCTACCATCAGTGAGGTGCTGCGCATCCGGCCTGTGTCCCCCCTGCTCATCCCACATGTGTCCCTTGCCGACACCAGGTGAGACCAACCGGGATGTGGGCAGAGGTTGGGGAGGGAGCATCCATCTCACGCTGTGTCTGCCCTGCAGCATCGGTGAGTACTCCATCCCCAAGGGCGCCAGGGTGGTCATCAACCTCTGGTCTGTGCACCACGATGAGAAGGAGTGGGATAAACCCGAGGAGTTCAACCCTGGTGAGTTGTGAGCTCCCAGCCCAGTGCCCAGGCTGGAGGTACGATGAATTGGGGCAGGTCTCAGGCAGAGGGGACAGATCCCCAGTGGTGCCCTTTCCCCATGCAGGTCGCTTCCTGGATGAGCAGGGCCAGCACATCCACTCACCCTCTCCCAGCTACCTGCCCTTTGGGGCCGGCATCCGCGTGTGTCTGGGTGAAGTCTTGGCCAAGATGGAGCTGTTCCTCTTCCTGGCCTGGGTGCTGCAGAGATTCACGCTCGAGTGTCCGCAGGATCAGCCCCTGCCCTCGCTGGAGGGCAAGTTTGGTGTCGTGCTGCAGGTGCAGAAGTTTCGGGTGAAGGCCAGGCTGCGGGAGGCCTGGAGAGGCGAGATGGTGGGGTGAGATGGCGTAGTTGGGATAGGTGGAATGGAGTGGGTGGACACCACAGAGACTGTGCTCTACCTGACTCATGGATGTGAGATTGTCTGAATAAAGCTGTCCCCAACCCAGCATGACTCAGGCTGCTTTTTGGGCAGGTGACAGAGAGCAGAGCAGGTGGAAGGGTTCAGTTGGCCCCAAGACCTCATGTGAGTGCTGGGTTGAACTGCGGGCATGGCCCCTCTGCAGGACTGCAGACATTGTCCCATGAACATGGGGCTGGAGGGCCATCCAGGGGTCACAGTGACATGGCTGGGAATCTGCTGTGTGCAGGGTAAGGAAGGAAACAGCTCAAAAGCTGCTGCATTTTTAGCTCCCGAGTTGCTCCCGCTGTGCACAGGTATGCACTGCACTCACCTGCACAGCTGTGTGCGCAGGCACAGAGATGCATTCCTGCATGCCCACACACACATGCATGCACATACACGTTTCTACACACGTGTGCACGCTGAGCCCATGCCAGTAGGAGCCAGTTGCCATAGGACACCCTGCCAGCAAGGGCAGCGTGCAATTAGGTTTCTGGTTCTCTATTACCTGACCTCTTAATATTTAACCCTGTAGCTCCGCACGCCTCCACCTTCCCTCTCTCCCTTTGCTTCCCCTGCACTTTAACTAACTCTTGCCAGTGGGCAAGAAAGCGAGCACACAGACACTCTCTCCTTGCTGCTAACCCTTCTATCCACGTTTGGTTTACATTTTCTCTCTCAATTTGGATGGCAGCAGCCAGGCTTCCCCATCTAACCACCTGCCTCAAGAAACGAGGGGCCCCTGGGACCCCAAACAAGCAGAGCCTCAGTGCCTGGTGCCTGGGCTCAGCTCTCCGGCTTTGTTCCGATTGGACACCAGCGACCCAAGCCTGGGGGCTGGCGGTGGCCATGCTGTGGGCAGTGGGGGGAACCTTGGCAGCAGCGACTGGGTTTTGGCAGGCCCATCACAAGCAGCAGCCACATTTGCAGCTGAAACAACCCTGCTGATGTAACTGCCCCGGCGGTATTGCATCTCATGTCCAGGGCTGCTTGGGACATTTACCTGGGGGAGAAATGAGATATGAGCATGCACCTCTGCTGAGGCGCTTGGGCAGCAGCCACATGGGGCTGCCAGGAAACATTGTCTCCTGCCCCCTTGCAGCCTGAGAGGCAGGAACTGATGAGGGCAGAACGGCCGGAGCTTTTCATGGAGGCTCTCCTCCAGGAGCAGGAGGGCGGCTGTCCCGCTGCTCACCATGGGCAGCACAAGGAGCTGAACCTACGGCCCAACCCCACAGCCCCCTGGCACAGAGCACACAGCAGTCCCACACAGTCCCCATCTAATAAAGCAGATCTGGGCTGTGAGGTAGTGGGGAGCAGCTCTGAGGAAGAAAGCAGAACAGTCCCACATCCTTCCCAGCCTCGGGGAGCAGGGCTCAGCAGGACAGCCTGGCCAGAAGGAGGAAGAGATGACCCTGCACGGCTCCCAGGCTGCGGGCAGGAAGCAGTGCGGGCCGGGCGCCGGCTCTGACGCACATCCCCAGGTGCTGGGGTGGAGGCACAGCTGGTGGTGTGAGAGCACACCGCTCTTCAGGTGGAGGCTTGGCCTGCTTTCACACCCTGGGATGATTTCTGCTGCCACAGAAAGGCAGAGGCTTTCCTTGAGCTCCTGGAACCCCCAGACAAGTGCTGTCCATCAGCTGTTTCACTGGAAGGGAAAGGCTCAGAGGGAAGTGCAGCACTGCTGCCCAGAGTGGTGGGTGCCCCGTCGCTGGAGGTGCCCAAGGCCAGGTGGGGGGCACCCAGCCCACGGCAGGGGGCAAACCGGGTGGGTTTAAGGTCCCTTCCGACGCAACCACTGCACGATTCTATGACTCACAAAATGATACGCGAACACAGAGGCAAGTTATCAGAAAAGGCATTATATTTTGGTTTCCACCTTATTTGAAACTGATTTTGGTTTTCAATCAATCAAATCTGAATATGACTTAGTTCAGTTTTCAATTTCTTTCCCCATAATAGTAATGATCTGGACGACCATAATTATAAAAGGGATGGGGAGATAACCCGAGAACAAGATACACAGTCTGAATTGTGCTCTCTTCCACACGAGCACACCAGGGAATGTTAGTTTTCAGCTTGTTTTGTTTTTCCCTTCAGGTTGTTACTAACAAAATCTCTACCGTTTATTAAAGCAAAGCTACAGTAAATTTTCTTGCAGTCTTACAGCAGGTTTTCATATTACCAGTAGGACTCGCATGCATGGATTGCAGTCACACACACACGCTCACAGACATTATACAGTAGCCAGTTGCCACTATCAAAAAAAAACAAAACCAAGAAAAAAACCCAGACATTCATTTTCTTTAAGTGGTCAACATCGGAATCGCACCAAACTTCTGGATCGAAAAAAAAAAAAGAGAAATACTGCACAGGTGTTCCACATCTACATGGTAAGTCATCCCTTCGCAACGGACGGAGCTCTCGTCTCCATTTGTTCAACATGCATCGCTGAAGCTTGAAGGCACACTGGCCAAAGAGAGCCCTGTTCTTTTTTTTGTCGTCTTCACTCGAGTGTGCTGCTCTCAGGGTGCGAAAGTAAGGAAAAAAAAATAAAGCCAAGCCCTTTTGCAGCACACCGGGAAAAGGTCATTCGGAGACCACAGTACTTGGAAGGCAGCCCAGCTGCCTGGATTCTACTTCTAGCTGTGCTCTTGGAGGCATTGAAGGAATACACTTGTCTTTGAAAATTACATAGAAAGGCAAATTTCTGACAAACCTCTCCTTTCAGACTGCTTGTGGTAGACTGACGCTCCTGGAAGAAACTGGTCTCCCTGCCACCAGCTTCAAGAGGGAAATTTCCTACCTGCTGTCTTAAACACTGAAGCACCAGAGATTACAGGGCTGATGTGTTGAGGCAATCATCAGCTTTGGGAAAGTTTAACACCGAAAGAAAAAAAAAAACAAAAACAAACAACAAACCCCAAAAGTGAAAAAGGAAATAAACCCCCAATGCCTCAAGAGCACTATATCAAACCAGAACTCTTGGGCTACTGACTGCCGGCACTGTCAGAAGCTGCTTGCTTCTGGGAAGACACCTGGAGGTTGAAGCGTTGTGGTGATTTCGTATCCTCCCAGGATGAGATTTGCTGAGCTTTACTGATTGCGAGATAAAGCAGTGTTCTGGAAAACTAATACCAACAAACTCATAATAACCATCACCAAAATCACCATTGGGAAAGTTCCATTTGTGAGAAGGTCTCATCGACAAACAACAGTCCCTGCCCCACGGAGCAGAACGGACATGATTAACGAAACCCAGAGCAGCCCGACCCCCACAAGCCGGGCCTTCGTGACGAGTCCCCGACTTACACTGGAGGGGGAAAAAGAAAAAAAAAAAGCCAAGAACAAAAAAGGTTATATCACCTTTTTCTCCTTTCAAAGTTTCTGTCTGCTTGTTTCACTTATTTCTTCGTTTTCCCCCGGTTCTCCTTCCCGCTCTGCCTCCTTAGCTAGGGGAGCTGTTGGTGCGGGAGTTTGGAGAGTCCTGCTCATTTATTGTGTTCAAGAGTACGCACACCGGCTGCCGGGGCAGGTGGTGGTGGCTGTGTTCGCGGTGCTGCTCCTCCGTGGCATTAAAAAGCCCTTCCTCCTCATCGCCGTGCGGGCGGCCGCTGCAGCTGTCACAGAAGTCCAGGGGCCCGTCCAGAGCGTCATTGATGAGCCCGTCAAACTCCTTGAGGTCATCGTCGTGATGGCCCCGGTTGCATACGCAGACTTCGATGCCCGAGTCGCCTGTGAAGCGGCGCTGCCTGCCCGGCGTCTTGTCCTTGGCGTCAGGAATGGCGCTGCTCTGCTCTAAGCTCTCCGAGCTGTAACCTTTCAGCAGTTCCTCCTTGCACTCCGTATCCTTTTCGGGACCGGCCCTCTCTGCTAGCTCGGCTCCTGTGCTGGTGCCGCCCGACTCCACGCTTTGCATTTTGGCTACTGCTCGCTCGACCAGCGCGGCGGTGGAAGGCTCGGGGTTTCCGAGGCCAGGGGAGCCGGTGCTGTCAGTACTGCTGTTATTGCCGCTGGGCGCTGCCAAGCTGCTCTGTGCTGGCTGCAGGTTTCTCGGCGTGTCTGGGATTGTGCTACTGCTGCCTGCTGGGACGCACTGCTGATGTAAGGCACTGTATGGCGGCGGCGGGGTCGGGGGTCTGTTCACCACTTCCTCGTAGGGAGGTAGTAAATAATTTGGCAGAAACCCTGAAAGTGGGAGGCAAGGAGAAGTCATTTTGTGAACAGCCTACCTTAGGAAACTTAGCATTAATGTAGGTCAGTGTGCCATACCAGCGCCCTCCCACCGAACAGCTCAACGGGCTTTACGTGCAATGCTGAAACTCAAATCAGTGAGATGCTCTGTGTTTTAGAGGAGCAGCAATCGCAGCACAGGAGGGCACATATACATGAAGAGATGGACACAGCAGGGAACAGCAGACAGGTTTCTTGGCTCTTAGTTCCACGCCTAGATGTACCAGGTCACTACCTCCCTGTAAGGTGTAATGGCCTCACGTTGTGCCAGGGGAGGTTCAAGTGACATAAGGGAAAAATTATTCTCAGAAAGCACGGTGAGGCACTGGCAAAGGCCGCTCAGGGAGGTGCTGGAATTACCATCCCTGGAGATGTTCAGGAACCATGGAGATGTGGCACTGGGGGATGTGGTCCGGTTGGCATGGTGAGGATACGCTGATGCTTGGTCTGCATGATCTTAGAGGTCTTTTTCAACCTTAATGATTCCATGACTCTAGGATACCCCAACATGGCCCCCATGAACCTCCTCAAGGGAAAGCATATGTCGGCTGGAGGGACAAGCTGGGAGGTAACTCACCTCCAGCTCCCTGCAGTACTGCCTTCTCAGCTGAGCTTCCACTTTAAAGAGCAAAGATTTAATCTCACAGAGCTTTGCATAAACACAAGAGGGATAAAAAACTTAGGGCCTGGGCTTGTAGTTGTTTCAGTGCTGGATTCAGCTTCTCTGGTGTGGTCAGAATAAACTGGCAGTACTGGCAGTAGAAGTGAGTTTGCTGTACTTACAGCCCCTAGAATCTAAGGAAGATGTTATTTGTTCCATAACAGGCAACAAAATAACCTACATAGAGAGAATGGGCTTTAATAATGGAAACATTTAGAGACAGCACTGTGGTTTTCCATGTGTAATTGCTTTGGACCGGGGAGTAAAGGACTGCTGGGGCAAGAGTTTAATGAGTGCAGGGTGGGAAGGAGGAGCATCCTGAAGGAGGTATTTTAAAAACCTTCCCAGGAAGACACCCAGCTTATCACTGAACACATAACAGCCTAATCAGTGGTGGGTTCAGTAGGTGCTGCAGCTGGTGTTGCTCAACTCCAGACTTAGGAGGGCTCAGATGCATTCAGAAGCTGAAATATGTCCCCTCCGTTCTACAACCGAAGGTCAGAGCCGCTCCCACCTCCTGCTGAGCCCAGCCACTGATCCCCGTGACCGCCAGGTGGAGATGTGAGGTACGTACGGAAATAAAACGGCAGGGCTGAATAGTTGTGGGCTTCCCGGTAAGCAATCAAGTTGATCTCATGCTGCCGCTGCTGGGCCTGCAGACGGTGTTTGGTGCGGCGGTGGTGGCAAACACAACAGCAGCTGAGGATGATGATGATGGTCCACACCAGCCAAAACCCTGCAAAGGGAGAGCAGCATTAGTCACAATGAAGAGCCACATCCGACCCCAGGAAACCCAACAAATACAACTGGGACAACTGTCAGAAAACCTGGGTCTGCACACCGGGAGGCTTCTGCATGGCCGACTGCTATTCTGGGAGAATGCCTTAGTACAGCATGGAGCATGTCTGACTGGTCACAGTCACTAGTCACAGCTCTAGAGGAGAGCAAAACATGGAGCTTAGGCATCTCCTCCATCCATCCATTCATCCCTCCATCCATCCCACCCTTTGGAAATTCTTTCTTCTGGCAAAAAGAAAAACGCAAGCAGACCAGTGACTACCATTGAATTTGACTCACACAGCCACAGTGGTTTCAAAATAATAATCAAGACACAAAAGACATTCTGCAGATCAACCACAGAAGAAGAGAAAAACCCCAAGCACTACGTTTTGCTTTTGTTTGCTCTGCTCTTTAATTTCTAGCCCAAATCCTTCATTGTTATGTTTAACAAAAACATACTCTTTTTACATAAGCGTCTCAAAATATTTTTAAAACTTATTTTTGTATTCAATGTCTTAAATTATCCAAAATTAAATTAATCCAGCCCCCGAATCCTCAAGAAACCCAACTTCTGCTCTGCCCGTGGCCACAGCTGGTTTCTGTGCATGGTCACAGGACACACAGTGCTCTCTGAAAGGAAATTTAAAATGAGCACTTTCTGAATTCTCCCCAGTCGTGCCAACACGCCAAGAAACCCCCCTTCCCTTTAAAGCTGCCTCCCCGCTGCCATACATTAGCAATGAGTTGCAGAGACCTACCAAAAAAGCTACAGCTTCCTTTTCCCAAACACACAAAGCCAATGCTAAAGCCCATTTTCAACACGGTCACTCCACCCTTCGATACTAACCTGCCCTAATAATATCCTCTAGCCCAACACTACAATACCTCCATGCCCTCAGCATCTCCTTCTGGATTAGAAATGTTTTCTTTGCTAAGAGCTGGGTGGGGAAAGGTGAACAGTTGAGGAATGTGAAGAACGAGAGGAATACTGCTCTGGCTCAGGACAAAGTGCAATCGACCTGCGCTGCTGGTGTCAGAGCCCCGCACACCTCCACCGCACTGGTGGAGGTGAGTCGGTGCTGTGCCTCCAGGCGATCTGAGCAGGGACTTGCACCTCCCTGTGTCGTAACCCAAACCTCCACGTTATTTTGGCACAGCAAACTGAAATCTCTCCCTTGCCTTGCACAACCTGCTTCCCTAATGGACTGGATTCCGTCTCATACTCAGATTTATCAAAACTTGCTATCAAATTAAGGTGTTGCATGCTCCTTTTTAATTTACTTTTTAGATGTTCTTTTTCTGCGTGTCTGGAAATCAAGGTTCCCAGGCAGATTTTCTAGCCAGCCTGCACAGCCCTGTGAAGAAGGGCAGGAAGAAGCCCGATCTCTGCTCTATAGAAACAAAGGAAAAAGAAAAGCACTAAAGATGCCCTCTACAATCACTTCAAACTGAGCCAAGAGACGTCTACTGCCCTCCAAACACCCCTTGACCCTACAAAAGCTTTCCAGAAGTCTTCCAGGGATTGCTGAAGTCCTCCCTTCCCTCCAAAGCCAGTCAGACAGACAGGATGAGGGGTAATGGCCTTCAGCTGTGCCAGGGAAGGTTCAGGTTGGATAGTAGCAAGAATTTCTTCTCAGGAAGAGAGGTGAGGCATTGGCACAGGCTGCCCAGGGAGGTGGTGGAGTCACTGTCCCTAGAGGTGTTCAAGACAAGGGTACTTGTGGCACTGAGTGACATGGCCTAGAGCAGTGACAGGCATGGCCTGATGGCTGGACTGGATGACCTTATTGGTCATTCCAACCTTAATGATCTATAATTCCATGCTACGGTTTGCAGTTGCTGTCTCGCAGTTTGAAGCCTCCCACCAACCTATTTTATCTCTTGCTAAGGGAAGGTTCCTCAGCTCTTGCTGGCCAAGGAAGCAAGAACAACTCATGGAAACCAGGTCACTCGCACAACACGTCACCATGTGCCAAAGCAGGCCTGCAGTTCATCTTTCAGTACTCCTTATATTCAAAGAGCAATCCGTGATCATCCGTTCAAAAACAATGGAAAATTACACCCAGCTATCCAGGGATTTCAACTAGTTTTGAAAATAGATGATTTTTAACACATTTTTTCATGTTCTTTCCCAAGCACTCTAGATGCAACGGCAGCAAGCAGCACTTAGTTAAGAGGTTCTGGAGAACTGCCACTGTTAAGCAATCTCAGCTGTAGCAGCTGAATTTTTCTGCAGGGAATAACTGCTCCCACCCAAGCCTGCATCCAGTGGATTTAAAAAGTATCTCTTTAGAAATCTTCTCTACTCATTCCAAATCCCAAAATGCTTTGCAGACAAACTGGTGCACAAGCTCGGAATAGGGGTCAAAATCAGCTCAGCCATTCCCAAGAAGACGTGCAGCAGCTCTGTAAACAGCGTACAGCAGTTCAGGCTAATAAATTAATGCTGGATCCTACTGAAACCACAGGTGGCATTTGTAAGTAAACAGATCGTAATTTACTGCACTGCAATCTGGTCACGGTGCCAGGAACAACACCTCCATCCTTGCGCCAAGGGTCTCGATGTGCGCTCGCAACCACAAGTGCACAAGAAGTAGTGTTTTTCATGGGAATTTCCAGAAAAAGAAGCCACTAATACCACGGTATTGCTCGGCTTCATTAACCACCAACACTTCCTGGAGCTTCTAGGAATTACTCAACTCCTGACTCAGCACACGCCCAAGGACTTGCCTGGGTGATGGCAACGGGTCAGCGCTGTGTGCCCCCGGATCTATTTGCTCCACCTGGCTTCTGGTTTCCTCTTTAAGGGCTTTCCCTCACTTTGTCAGGCAGTGGCGTGTCTGTGTCATAGGACCATAAGCCTTCCCAGCGTTGAGTAAGCAACAGGACGGGACACCGTAGGTGCTGAGCTGCTCACCTGTTGCTTGAGCAGAGGAGCCAGGAGATGGAGCAGGTCTGGTTGCATGCCCAGAGCGGTGCTGGGAGTCCATAAAAGGCTCCGTAACATGCCCTAGCCAGAAGTTTGGGCACAGCTGCAACGTTGGCTGCAGAACAGAAAAACTGTAAAAGCCTAGCAAATATATAGTACAGTCATTTATTTGAAATAAAGCTATGCGTAACGGCCAAGTGTAAATATTATGTCTAAAAGTATGGAGAGAACAGTGAATATGTCCAGGGCTGAGCTGTGCATTTGTACACCTGGTGACGTTTGGCTTCAAACTAGCAGCAGGGAGCAAGCCGAGCAGAGCACTGGCCCGTGCACTCAGAGGCTCATCTGGCAAGAGGGGAAGAAGGGAAATTTCAATTTCATCCAAAGACAACACTACAGGAACAGGAAACGTGGAGGCTGAGCACAGTAACGGCGCAAGCTAATACCTGGTTTGTGGCAAAGCAGGCACTGGCCCTGCCTCGTGCTGAAAACAGGTTTGCATGTGCAAAGGCAACAGAAGTCTGGCAGGAAAGGGCTTCTAAATGCCCAATAAAAATGGGCTTCTTGTTGTCTTCACTGTCCTCAAACACTTTGCCAGTGCTATTCCACATGTGCCTCCTGCCCACATGGGCATGAGCTGGTGTTCAGCCATACTGTGCCGAGCTACTGCAGCAATCACTGGAAAAGGAGAAACTGTTGGGAGGCACTGGGCATCCTAAGCCAGGTTTGTCAGAACATTGTCTGATTTGAGAGAAAAGCTCCAGTGGGCATTGCCCACTAGGTCAGGATCACGGGGAGCAAAACTTGCTGCAGTCTGAGGGGCAGATGACACGTAGAGAGAAAAAAAAAATCAAAACCACTGATGGATAACAGCAATGCATCAGTTTGGAGCTAAACATGCAGCAGCAGACTGTTGGATTTCAAGGCAATTTTAGGCTTCCTCTTGGTTTACGGAAGAGTCAGAAGTAGAAACACTATGATCCCAAAAAGGCTGAGTTCTGAGTAGTGCTGCTGTATCTTCTGTCAAATTCACTAGTGATGCCAGTGGGTTGATAATGATGCAAGCAAAGAGTGAATCAGACACAGCCAAGGAGCTGAGTTTTGCCAAGAGATTTTCCTGCCAGAGCATCGAAAGCTTTCATAGAAATACAACAGAAATACCAGCCTCTTACTCAGCATCAGACAGGCTCAGAGAAAAGCTGCAAGCTCCTTATGAGCATCAAGCTCAGGGAGTCAAAATGAACTGCAGAAAGACCTGAGAACAGAATTACTTCCTAGGAAAGCCACTGCTCACAAGCAGAGAAAACACCCAGGAAGGAGACGGCTGTGATGCATACAGCTTCCTTGGGAAAGGTGTCCCATTCACAAAGGGGATGTCCCATCCAATGGAGTGATTCCATCCACTGGAGACACCTTCTACCAGTCATGAAATAATATGTCAAGCTTAGAGCTGTGAGAAAACTTTTCTGGGGCACTAACCAGACCATAGTTTTGCCCAAACTGAAGAATAATAAAGAATAAACTACCTCACGAGTATGAAATAGAGCATTCCCTTCCTACAAAAAAGTGAGGAGCAGTGTCTGTTCTGATGCTGAGAAGGTCAAGTACTGTGCTTGCTGCCTGGGATGCTGCCACCAGCAGTCCCATCGAGAAAAGCTCCTTTTATCCCGTGCAAAATGGAAAACATGTTCTCTGGAGCGTTCCAAGGGTAGGAACAGAGAGCCCTCAAGTTCATGGTAAACTTGGGCAAATGCCATTGTTCTATTGGCAGGAAGTCCCCTAAAAGAAAGCCAAAATATACTGCAAAGTGTTTTTGTGTCTGCCTGACAAGCATCTGGGTAATAGCTTTGGCTTCACAAAGCTGGTTCTAAACAGAAGTGGGACAATTTCATTGACTAAAATGTGATCTCCCAACTAGTGGCCTCACAGCTGGCCATGGCTGGGAGGAAATTGCCTTTCCTAGGGCCAATGCTACTATCAAGAACAGAAGGCATTTAACCAGTACCACAGTTCAGCTGCACATGGGTTTTATGGTATCCTTGGCACAGAGACCACATCATCTCCTGCTTCTTCAGCCATGAGCCCGTACGAGTTGGTGCTGCTGCTCCAGAATGTGAGATAGAGATCCAGGCCATGGGCCTATGAACACTTAAGGAAAAAGAAGGCTCCTGAGCAACGCGGTCCTCTCCCACCTGTCTCTTCCACACCCCATGCTGCCACCTCCAACAATTCTTGTGCCAGCACAGTGCTGTGTGCAACTGTGCTTTTAACTGGTTCTGGGGAACCAGAGCAGGCTGAAACCCATCTGTTCAACCAACGAGCTACAAGGGAATGACTGATTTTCAGTGGCAGCTTTATGTTAGTGGAACAGCAGCCCCAGCCTGATTGCACAGCAGGAAAAAGTTACTGAAGTTACATCTCCAGCTCCTGCTCACTCGCCCCCAGATCGATGATTCCAACCAAAGACGATGGATATTAACAACAGCTGGTTTCTAGCTTTCAGAGTAGCAGCCAGTATACACAGTACCTCCACTGCCATGAAAAAAGATGGAAAAAAGAAGCGTTTCAGAAATATCTTTTGCTTATCTTGCAGTTGAAGCAGTCAGTCTGCAGACACTGTTGTTATGGCTGAAGCATCAGCCGAGGAATAACAGCAGCCAGAAGTGAAGCACCTGAGAAAGGGAGGGCAAGGAGAGCCATGCAGGAGGCTGGGAGAAAGGTGGGGAACAGGGCAAACCCCTCCAGAAAAGGACTTGGTTAGACTGAAGGATAACACGGGGTTAGAAAGAAAACATGGGACTGATGTTATTTGAGTGAGGGCTTCGGAGACTGCAGCAAAGTCTTTGGGAATGAGTTCCTGTTATGAAGCTGACCTGGAACATGTACGTGTTACAGCAGTTGCTGGAGTTTCAGCAACTAAGCAGATCCCTGCCAACATTTTCTGGCAGCACACTTTTTGGGGAAAAGAGCTGTCTAGAGATTCCAAGGGGAAGCGTGCAGAGATGAGCAAAACATTCAAAATCAGCAAAAACATCAACTGTGCTGCCTGCAAACAGAACATTTTTTTCCCGTACAACCCTTCCACTAAGGCCCAAATAGTCAAGATGACTTTTCTTCCCTTCCCTAGAAACAGAAGGGCTTAGCGTCACTGCTAACGCAGCCAAAATGAAGCAGAATAAGGCACATGTGAATCCTCACTCAACACCGCAGCTTGCTGTGCAGTACCTCAATGACTGAGAGGCTGCAGCTGCCTGCCTCCACGCTCCATGATTCCCCAAGCACCACGTACTGTTCTTCCAACTGCACCACGTGAAATACTTTTCCATAGCTTTGTTTGCTGTGTTCGATGCCTCAGGAGCTGTCTAATTTTGTGCTGCTCCTTCACAGGGTACGGGAGACGTGAGGATGGGTGTCAGGAGTTCTGGATTAGGTTCTCAAACCACACTATAGGCACAAACTTCAGAAAATCTGGAACTTTTGAGCCTTAATTCTTAACCTGCAAAACACAGTAACTGCAGTCCTCAATTACCTCCTTTCTTCTAGTTTGAAAAGTGCCATTTTGGAACATTTTGCATCAAAACAACCATTAAGCCTGGACAAAGGCCAGCAACAGAAAACTCTGGAAAATCACAAGCACATCATAAGGGACATGAACAAAAACTACTTGTAAGCAAAATCCAGCAGCTGTCCCAAGACCACAACCTCCTCCATGGGTACTGCGACCTCTCTGGGGAGCCTGAGGAAATTGTTAGGCTAAAATGCGCAACCATCAGTCACAAGGACAGCTTCCCCTGGGTGGGGAAACACAACTGTAAAGCCTCTCTCTGTTTTTCTTTTTAAAACCCTGCAGCACCCTCCCCACACCATCTTACCCTCTGCCAACCTTCAGCTAGGAACTAATTGGACCTATATGTATTAGTCCTACATACACAAACCTGGATATAATCTTATTATTTGGCAACACAGAGCCGTATTTTTTTTTTAATAAGAGATGAGCGGGGAATCTGAACTGAGCTGTTATCTAATTTTAAACACAGGCTGTCCACCTGCTTGGCATATCATGTTCTCCATTCCTCCGCTCCACCCCTTAACAAAATAATACCTTGATTTCACATCCTATTCCACAGCCCTCAAGGAGTGGTTTATAATTACCATAACCTCACTTGCTGTCTAGAAACGTTGAGATCAGCCATTTTCAAAGACAAACTTCCCTCAAATTCTTAAACAGGGAAAAAATGATCCTTTTTATAGGAAATCCTCCAAGTGGCTGCAAGACGGGATCACATCTCAAAAGGCAGAGCCAACAAAGCCAGCCGAGTTTTCTTTTCCATTTCAAATGCCACCCTCCTCTGCTGCTTCGCCCCACTACGCGGTAAAATATCCAGGACTTCACAGGACGAGCAAGAAGGTCTTTTCCAGGCACTGGTGGTCAGGGAAGCTTCTGAGCAAAGGAGAAACTCCTGAAAATAGTTATTTCAAGTATATGCACATACTGGTTAAAATCGAATTACAACACAAGCTATACCTAAAAGGTGCTGCTGACTTAACTGTTCATTAACCAAAATGTACTACCAGCTTTAACAAAGCCAATCAATTTCCTCGCTGTTGCCACACCATCACTTCACAGCTGTTATCAAAACTATTTGCATATATTCCCATTGCTGTTCACCTCAGAGGTCTTAAGGGTGCCTCACTACGTGCATAAACTAAAGATATTCCACAATTTCTGGAGCAAGAGAATGACTCTGAAGGTGTGGTGGCACTCTACAACACGAGTTTTCGTTTAAAAGGACGTGCTCCTCCCCGCATGTCCACCCCCATCCCAGAAACCTTTTCCTGACAGATGTAAGGGCAAAGCAAGCCCTGAAAACATTAACCAGCTGTAAATCAATGCTGGGCACTTGCCCGGATTTGCAGAAAGCCTGGGAGAATAGGTCTCCTGTCTGCATTACTGCCCTTGTCTCAGAGCCACGTATGATGTTCTCCCCAGTGCAGAAGGAACATGAAACTCAACACAGAAACCCATTTCCCCTGAGGAACCATTCATCAGTGTGTGCCATTAATGCGCTCATTCCATGATCTCAAAGCAGCTTGTGTGCTCGCCCTAGAAAGAGGCCTGAAATGTTCTGCTTCCTCCTAGCAAAAGCTGTTTTTATCTTCCAAAACCATTTATGACGCAGTCAGACACTGTCAAATCTAAAAGCCTGTGCCATGTAGAGAAAACAAAGACAGTTAAAGTAACATCCTTTCATTAAAATGGCAGCAGGCTATTGTTCTATTGTTTGCATGCAGTTCCATTAAGTCTCTCTTTCAAGGCGTACAGGGGAGAAACATGGCAACTCTGCATCAAGCATCAGCGTGCAGCTGTACTCCACGCTGTTGCTCAATTTAGATCCTGTTTGCCACAGAGCATCTAAGCCCTTGGATACGTGCCTCTTCCTCTACATTCCCACCCACACAAGCCCAAAGCAGGGTCTGACCTTCCCAAGTCTGCTCTGTCCATGCATCCCCATTTGGTCCAGACAAATCCCAGCCGGCTGTCCCTGGGGTTACCCACCCCATCCCAAAACATTCCCGCAACTGCTTGGAGACTTCTGAACATAAAGCTGCTGTCAAAAGCCCGGAGAGCATTCAGCTGCTGCCATTTGCATTTATACAGCCAGGCACAACACCCTCATGCCCAACATGTCTTCAACAAGTCCATTACAGTCCTGTTTGATTTACAGCCACGTCCTCCATACTTCAGTAAAAGCATGTTTCTAGACTAAAGGATGAAGCATCAGCTATTCCTGTCCTTAGATTCAGGCTAAGTGACACTCTTTGTATGTATAATACATTTCCACAAAGACAAGCTACTTTGAAAGTGAAACTGTTGGCACTGCAGAGGGATTATGTAGATACCAGAGCTACATAAAAACCACAAGATACCACAGGATATAGTAGGAAGATAACACCAGTCTCTAATGCAGGGGTACAATATTCAGAGTTCCTTATTTCCAAATTTCTGGAGGACAAATGCCTTCTCACAGCATTCTCACTGGTTCCTGGCAGTACTGCAGCATGTCAACACTCCATGGTTCCTCCTTGGGAAAGGAAGACACCGTCAGCCCAGGCACAACTCAAAGGCTGCCTTGGAACTTCCGCATTTCTTACTTTCCTGTCCTTTCAGCTTCTTTATCAGCCTTGCCAGCCTGCTTTGACCTGCCTGCTGCTCTTCACACACTTAGCACAAAGTTCACTTAACCATCAGCAAGAAACAGGTAGGTTTAAAGCCCAGATTTTGCAGAAATGCCCAGGATATAAGAGAGCCTGCAATGGGCAATGCATGCTCCTCACAGCAGACCTTATTCACCTACTGCCAGCTCACAAAATTTGCCCCAGGCCCACTCTGCCCAAGGAGCCGTGCTCCCAACACTGTGTTTCCTTAGCGAATGGAGGTCCTGGCCCCTCTCCTTGAGAGGACAACTTTTACAAGATAAATCAGATGTAAACTGTCATTCTTGAAAAAATACTGAAACAATAAGAAGAAAGATACTGAATTAATTCTGAGTGTGTCAAACTTGAGAGTTGTGCATGTGAACATTTTCCTTTAAGTGTGGTTTCCACACACAATGCTATTGCCCAGACCAGTATTGCTCAAACCAGTAAGAAGACCAAACAACAAATTTCCAGTCATGAACGTGTGAAGACAGCCCCATTACTCCCAAAAAGAAGGCAATGCTCATTGCAATAGCCCTATTTCCCTTGCTTTACCGAGTCAACTCTAGTCTGCATTGCAGCTAAATGCAACAGCAATGCAAAACAAGAGCTGAATACACATTCCCAAGACACAAGCCAGACCTGCAGTATGACAGCCATGCAGATTAGGAAGGGAAGCCATACAAAACAGAAGGACTTACACCAGAGTTCATAGTAGTAGTTGCAACACTGGGACTGTCCACAACAGTGGCCCGTTTCACATATGTAACTTTGATTGTTGACACCCATGCAGGTTTCCTTGTCCTAAAATTAAACAGACACACTTTTAAGATGTTTTGTCAGTATCTTCTGAAATGTAATTTATTTTACCCAGCAATCTGCAAGCATTTTAAGAGTCAAAAGTTACGGCCTTGGGAAATTTTAAAATACACAAAGAGATTAAAACATTTCAAGGGACCATTACAGAATACGTCCCACAAATGACAGTTTTGAAGAAAACCCATTAACTCTCTTAAATAACTCCTGAGTTACATTGCTTTAGCATCTAGACAATGCTGTTTTCTTATCAACCTCTTCTTTTCTGTTAACAGTTATCATACTTTGGGCACAAGACATTGTTTTGTAGATGAAATGTCATTTATTCCCTGTTTTACACAGTATCACTGCATTACTGGGGCTGAATGCCGAGTGGAGGAAACACATCATAAACAGAAAGTTATAATCTGAGAAAAGACTGTTTGGATTCATTTAGATCTAAATGGTAATTACAGTATGTTCCTGCAAGATTCCAATCTAAAATGAATCCCTCATAATTAGCCATGTGCTTTATGTAAGATCAGCATTCCTGTAAAACTTCTTCCTGGAATCGTGAAGTAGTCCAGGATCAGAGCCAAATCAGCTGCACTGTGTCACCCAGCAGGTCCTCAGGACACTTAAGATGGAAAAGGAGTTTGCTGTGAATTCTCAGTCCAACCCCAGCAGTCCCAGTTTTCCTATTAGTCTGAAAACACGAGTGGGAAGAAGTACAAAACGCAAGAAAACAGAAGTGCTTCACAGGCTGTGGTGTGTACCCCTCTAACAGGTGGAGGGGCAACCTGGAAGTTAGGAAGCAAAACATCTCTCTTTGAAAACAAACCAACCTTATTAAAGCACATCGATGTTGCAAGCACATATGCTTCACAGGTAGCTAAAGCAAACTTTTCATACTCTTTAAAATGCCGTACATCAAAAGTAGAAACTTTCTCATATAGAGTAAGGAGCAGCTTTCCCTCTAATCACAGTGGCTTACAGCAACTCTTAGCAGGCAGTGCTGAGCTAACATGGCATTTTCCATTTCAGGCATACTATTCATTCCAAAAATTGTAATTCTGGTCAGGAAAAGAAATTGAACATGTCTACTCCCTTATCTGTTCTTATTAGTTTATTTTTTCCTTGCTTTTGCTGGCTTCGCAGAGTTAGTGCAACTGATGAACACGATAGACTTTGGCTCTCACATCAGCCAATTGAGAAATTAAGTTCCTATTGCAAAATTGCAATCCTATTGATAATGCACAAGCCAGAAAGTCACCACCTGAGGTTTACAGTTGTGACACACGAGGATCGATGCTGAACTAGCAAATGAGTCATGCGAGGCTGGCGGAAGAACAGAGTCCCACGGTGCCATTTCAGGATCCCCTTTGCATCACAACCGATCTGTCCTTGACTACCCGTGTTTATTCTCCCCCCAGAATTTGTTCCACATTGCGCTGCCTGCTTCAAAAGACTAACAAGAAGGAACATAATGGTGTCTTTTGGCAGCAGCACCCCATATCAACATCAGTGTTTCCAGAAGCTCTCCTGTCTGCTTTTGGAGATCCAGAGTCAACCAACATCCTGCTCTCCCATCTGAAGCAGAACTCAGGCTTACTGTCCAGAGTTTCTCTGCACTCCGACCAATAGAAACACTCTTCCTTGCTAATGTGGAAGCACCCATAGCTGTCAATGAGCTCAGAGTTTGCTTTATGCACCCCCAGGTTTCAGAGCCCATGTGGTGCTGGCCACCAGCCATGCTGCCAAAGCCCAAGCAGGATGCAGTGCTGGCTGCCCTGCACTGAGTCCAGCAGGTGCCTGGGAGCTCTTCTTGGAGCCAGACCGAGTTCCACGTGTCAAACCCAGAACTTGTTTCCAAATTGTTTCACAGAATCCAGGAATAATTTAGTTTGGAAAGAGTCCCAGCAGGTCATGTGGTCCAAACCCCTGCTCAGAGCACAGCTACCTCCAATGTCAGGTTACACACCTTGGCATGGGAAAAAGAGAAAGGGGAAAGGCACCAAATCTTTGGAAAAAGATACTAGATGTACAACACTCCAGTGTTGGGAGAGCACTGGGTTAGAGTTACAGGTACCTCATTTGCACCAAGCGTTTCAGCCTCTTTTCCTCTCCCTTCTCAGGTCAAGCATATAGAAGAGCAAAAAGAAGAGCCCCCACATGTTTTCATCCACTGTTTCACAAGCCAAGGAAGAGGTCATGCCCTGCCACAGCAGAGGCAGCACCATGTCTTGTCAGGAATCCTTTACCTACTGCCAAGCACATTGATTAGGCTTCATTTTCTAATTAAATCCCGTCCTGCACATTTCTTATTATCACTGTTGCATTACTTTTTACTTCCTTCTCCCATTCATTCCTTTTTGTCACACGCAGCCAAAGGGTTACTACTTGAGACAGATCGGTAACGGAGTTATCAACAGTCTAAGTGTCGCCTGGAAACAAGACAAGGGCTTGTGCTTCCTCTTTCACACCAACAGCCACAGACAAGGCACAGGATTGAAACTGTAATATTATAGATAATACATACATGGGAAGGGAAAAAAATCTCATAGAAATAAAATTGGAACATTCACACTTCATTGGTATGCCGTCATTTCTAGCTGCCATCTAGCACCACTTTTAATGATCATTTTAAATCATTCTTAGCAGCATGGAGTTTGCACGGAAGTACCACAAAGATGTTTTGTTGGCTTTTTTTTTTTTTTTTTCAAGATAGCCTTACAAAAGCAACCAAGGGGGAAGGTTTCTTCCCTAAAGCACTTTCCCAGCCAGCAGCCAGTGGCTATTGCATTCCAACACAGGCTTCCCTGCAGAAGGACTGTCTGTCTTCTGGTTGCCCCAGCAAGCACACCCCTCCTGCCAGCCCTTGCTGAGCCAGCTGCAGACGCCTCCAGACAGGATTACTAAGCAGTGTCTACATGGGGTTGTTCTCAGTGTGCTCAGCCCAAATAGAGCAGAGTATTCCTGTCTCACAACTAAGAGGGCTGAACACGCCATCCCTTATCTCCCTCCTGCAAAGCCCTGGAGAATTCCAGCTAATTTCAATCAGCTGGCTTTGTCCTGTAAAGCAGCACGTAGTGGGGGCTGCCTGTGCATCACTGCCTCCCTGGCATCATCCTAAGAGCTGGGAAACTGCAGTCACAGAATTCCTGATGCACGCTCAAAGGCAAGAGCTTTCCTGACAGTTCTGCAGCCCCCAAACCCATTTCATTCCCCCGCCCAGGCTAACAGCGGCCACTTGTTAAATCCTAATTCTTAAGGAACTCATTGAGTTGAAAAGACCTCATTTTGGTGCACTTGGAAAGTCTTCATATTCTGGATCTGGTGTTTTGGATTAGTTTTCCTTTGTCATAAACAAACTTTGTAAAGCAACTGTGTTTCCATACAAACACAAGATGATGATTTTTTTCACTTCTTTTTTTGTTCTTGTTGATACATTGGCATTTGTGATAAACTCACAAGCACGCTGCCAACTCTGCCAGGAGCACACTTTTGCTGTCGAGTGCTTTTACAAACAACCCTTAAAACATCCAGCAGCAGCAGGTATAAGAGGACTCAAGGCAGCAGCACGCATCAGGCTTGAAGCCACAGCAAACACTAATATCAACATCAGGGAAAAGTGCCAGCAACTTTCTCCACCTTCCAGCTCCATATTGGACCTTTGCTAGAGGTCTACGTGACAAATTAAAGGTCAAAATGTGGGGTGCAATCAAGAAAGGAGGCATTCATGGAAGTCTGCAGGTTGCCCACGTTGCCCCTCACTGTAACCAAGGAGGTAATCAGACCTTGTTCTCCTCTGCGGAGGTTTTCAGAACAAAATGGTTGGGTTTAATGTCTGTAATTGTTAAGATTTACTGCATCTGAAGCCAATATAGGGAATGGATGGAAAGGAGAACTGACCAACAGTGCAGTATCACTGCACTCAAAGAATCAAGGAACTTCCAAACACATGAAAAAACAGCACCTAGCCTGGTAACACCGTTGCTATGTCAAAAAGGAGAAAGATGAAGATGAGCAAATTCCAGACCGGCATGGCTATTTTCCAAGCTGAAAATTAATACGTGCAATGGCAGCAATAAACACCGCAGCCCACGCTCAGAAGTGCATAGTTGGCATGAACCGCCTACAAAAGATGACTCCTCAGTTGGCACTGACCAGGTAACTCAAACCAGGAGTGCCTGATACTGCTGAGATCTAATAACCACTGTAGCTTTTTGCTCTGTCTCTCCTTTCCACAGAAATCCAGCCTCCATTACCTTAAATATGAGCACCTTGCATGCGCATGTCCTCTGTGTCATTTGCCCTGCCAGGGTGTATCAATCCATCCTGGCCTTGGTGACATCCAGAGAGCCAGGAGAACACTTGGACTTGCGTCTCCTGGCAGCAGGCTCCATGCCATTCCTCTCTTTGATAGGGTAGCCAGGTTTTAGGCCTACGCTAATACTTTCTCCTCTCCAAGCTTCAGGTTTTGTCAGGGCATACAGCAATTAGTGGCTGGACTGTAAGAGGTGAGGATTAATAATGGTATGCCAGGCGTAAAGAACCGAGTGCTATAGGGAAAAGAGCTGCTGGAGGCTGAAGGGGCCTGCCAAGATGGCACCTGAGCCACTGCACGGTGCTGCTGGCATCAGTCAGCCTCGGGCACAACCTCTGACTGTGCCAGGCCTCCTGGTCGCACGGCTCTCATGGGACTGCAGCAGTAAGCATCTACTAAAAAAATCTTGACCCAGATACTCCCCTAATCTCGCTGCTCACAGACCCTTGCTTCCGGTACTCAGCCACTGCCAGGACAGCCACATAGGATGGAATTCAAACAAGTGGCGCTACCTACAGAAAAGGGCACAAATGCCAGGTATTTAGAGTGACTCGCAAGCAGTGTTAGAACCATGTATACTCATAAGCACCCTGAGTGACAAAAGTGACTATTGGTATCTTAGCACATGTCACCAGTGTTTGTTTGGCAAACACAAAGCTGCTTCCCAGGATGAGCTGCTGAAAATATCAGGCTGGGCCAACACTAGCTACAACCAACTGAACACTGCACCAAAGTTTGGTGAAGATGAAAGCAGTGTTGACCTCCGTGATGTGCAGAAACCTCGGGTATCGGCCCCTGGCAGCACGACAGCAGGCAGATCCCTGTAAGCCTGCCTTGTGATGGACAGCTTGGGCTGAAAATAAATGAAGCCCAGACATTGCTTCATAAGGCACCCTACACATGCCCATGCTCATCCACACAGCATGCAGCACCTCTGAGGTTTCATCAACCTTCACCTACAGAACAAATCAGTCTGTAGCACTCATTTATTGCACAGAAACACTCCAACCACCTAAAGGAGTGCTGCTCTCCCACACACGACAGTACACCGGTACACTTTGAGAAGGGCTGCTTTCATTTTTGTTTGTTTGGCAAGTTTCACTTTCAGGCTGCAGAAGCTGCCATATCCACACCTCACGTGGAAGTGTTTACATCCCAGCAGAAGTTTCCCAGATGCAGCCGTCCTCACGCAGTAACACCAGCTCCAGGAAATGACAGCTCTGAGGTTGTTGTGTTTGGGTGTTTCACACCACCAAACAGCTGACAACACCAAAACCTTTGAGAGGTTAAAATGAAAAAATTGGAAGTTTGGCATCCAGCACTTCAACCTTCTGTTCTTTTGTTATTTCTGCAATGGAGCAGAAGGATGCAGTCAAGCTTCCACCTGCAACCCTAAGAGGAAATGTACTTAAAAATGATCACTGAGCTCCTGCACCACTACGCTTCCTGGGGCAGGAGCTTTAAACAGACACCCACTTAGTGCTGACGTCAAAGGCATTTAAACATCACTCCCACTGAAAAAAAAAAAACAAACCCAAACCAAAACCCTCCTTCCACCACGCATCGGGCAGCCCACCGGCTGCAACACCACAGGTCCGAGGGAAGCAGGGTGCCCTAGAGCAGGAGCACAGCAGAGCCCTTCCCGACATTGCAGGGTTTACAGTCCGAGTGCAAACAGCAGAGACAATAGAGGCGGATGCGTGACGAGATGTTCCTGAATTCCTCCCACACTTCTAATTAAACAGCACTGTTCGCTACCAACTCTTTTGTTCCCCATTTTAGAAGTGGGAAAAGAAATTTCTTATTGTTATCTGCATGAAGGACATGGCCCCAAATACTTTTTTTTCCCTTCGTCTAAAACTGAAGTTCAAGCAGTTCATTTCCACTGGATCTCTCATCGGTGGATAAAAATAGTCGAGAGATTTGCTCAACTGCTCTTGAGGCAACACCTTCTTCTGCTTCCTGTAAATGCCTCTGTAGCTATGCAGAAAAGTTGCAAGCAGACAGAAAAGCACCATCCAGCACTCTGAGATAAACAGCTGTGAGCGAACCAGGCAGCAGTGCACCTCATTGCTGGCTTTGCACTTTATGCAGCACCTCAATCGTGCCAAATATCCTCCCAAAACGAAAAGGTTCGGTTAGAAAGAGGAACTTGAGCGAAAAACATGCCCGTGGAACTGGAGCAATCTGAGCATTTAAGCCAGCTGTGCTGACTGCAACTTGAGTTACCCAAAGTTGTTTAGGTTTTGTGTCTCCATCTCCCTCCTCGGTTCAGAGCCCAGGTTTTTAGGGAAAGCCCCTTTGCCCCGAGTGCTGACAAGTGAAATGTTGTTATAGCTATTGCATCCAGCGACGGAAGGTCATTGTGCTAGAGGTAGTTTCTTATGTAAAACTGTTTTCAGATCAGCAGGCTGGGAGGGAGGGGGGAGCTGCATTTCACCAAAAACTGAACTGATAAGGAAAATGAGACAGCACTGTTTGCTCAGCAGTGTGTTAAGTCATTTTGCCTTCCAAACAACAGCAAGTTGGGAGTTCAACCATGCTGCAGCCAGATCCTGAAATTTTAAAGCCCCGTCAGAAACTGCAGGCAGCACGCTGGTATCATGCAGTATCTATTTACTGTGGATTACAGAACCCAGCAGCACTGAAGAGAGTTTACAGTTAAGATTCCCCTCCAGACGTGCCTCCCAGACCAAAAAAAGGGTTTGCTCTCCCTGAGCCCAAGAACAAATAGTTGGCACTCTCCTCTGGCAGGGAGCAGCTGGCCAGTTGCTACCGTTTCTCACTCCCTCCATGCCCAGCCACAACATTACCCAAGCCCCTTGTTCATGTTGAAAAATTAAAAAGCCACCAAACTGGGGAGCAGCAAGTTGCCATTTTCTGTTTGGTGACCATTGTCAGAGAAGAGAGAGTGAGATTATACACGTGCCTAACTTGTTTTTCTATTAAACGCAGTTTAACACTCAAAATAGTGCTCATGCAAGAAAGTTTGGCACAAGTTTTCAGGCACTGTATACACAACCTCATATTAAGGACTGCGGAAAGTATCCATAAAAACCAACCAAGCACAAAGAGCTGCAACCCTACACACCGCCACCAAAACAGGGGTTTCTTCCCCCAAACAACTAACTGCTTTGCTCCTTCCTCACTAAGCAAAAATCAGCCGTGCTCCCCGGGTAAGTGCTATGGGTGGGGAAGTGCCTCCTGTAGGGCTGTGGGAACTGAAAATCATTTCCTAATGCAGAAAGGGGAAATAAAATAAAATTAAAGCATGTCACAGCCTCGAGCAAGCAGCGCCCACCGCACCGAGCCCAGTTACCTGTCTGAGACCCAAGAGGAAAGGCATTCTGCAGGCTCATCCTCTGCACCCGCACATGGGAACGCAGGAATTTAAAGCCCCGCAGCAAGCATTTCCTCCTCAGCTGTGGGCAGCCCGCGCCTCCGATCCTATTTAAACCAGGGCTTCCTCGGCCGGGGAATGCAAAGTAAACAGGGTCCTGGGGCACGGCTCGCACTCGCTGGCTCCCCCTCCTCCTCCTCCCACTCCCCGTGACATATCTCAGACGCAGCCCAGCCGGGGTGGAAATGACATCAGGTCGGGCACTTCTGAAAAAAACAGCAAAGAGAAAAAAGGCTGAACCTCGAGGCAGTGCCGGTGAAGACGCAGAGGAGCTGCGCGGCCGGTGCGGGACGCTGGCAGCAGGTCGGGCTCTGAGAGCTGGATGCCGACAGGTCCCCGCTGGGGACTAAAGCTCGCTAAGCAAAAGAACTTTTTCCTCCAGAATAGGTTAAATGCCTAAATTTGTTGGCTGTTTGGCGAGCAGCAGGTTCCGCTGGAGCATCTCCAGATGGTCCCATACCGTGTCCTCACTGCTGCTGAGCACCTCTCAAGTCTCCACTCAGCCCTGGCCCCACAGAGCCGTGGGCAGTGATCCCCCACTGCCACCGGGATCGGGTGCCCTGGGACAGGTGACACTTTAATCCCTCTCCCCAGGGAGAGCACGACCAGCCCCAACGCACCAATGGTTTCTAATTCCAAGAGAGCTCATCTCACATCGCTGTGCCAAGGGGCAATTAAGCCTTATAAACAAATTCATCATCTGGTGCGCAGGATGGCATTTCTTGTTTGTCCTCTCTCCCCAGCAAGGAGTACAGCAAGTTCCACACTGAGGTAGGAGATGACACTGCAGAAGGTAATCTAAATTTAACTTTTCCTACCTACACTCAGCAGCCTCTATTTTTCGGGCATCTCTTCAATGAGCAGCTGTCCTCATCCATCCCGTGGGGGCCGGCACCCCTCCGAGCACCACAGGGGACGTTCAGCAGAGAGGAAACTCCCTTTGGTTTTGGCCTCTCCAACTTCTGGAACCAGGCAGTTTGCAGCAGTGCCAGAAGCAATACCCGCTGTCCTCAAGCCAGAAGTCCTCCCTGAGCACTGCCACCACCTCTCAGCCCCAAGCAAGAACCCTGCGCTGGGCGTACCCATACAATCAGGCTGTGGGGATGCCATAAATATTATCTATTTTTCACTAGTTTTAAGCCACCATAGAGACTTGCTGTCTACGGTAAGCACATCTCTGTTATTCTAATAGGCATATTAGCAATTTCCTGAAGGACACAAAACATCAGCGTGAACCACCATCAGTTAGGCAATGGGATTTTCCAGCTCTTGTGCTTTCTGGATCAAACACTCAACCTTTGCTTTTCCAATTCTGAGGACAAACACCAACGATATAAAAGGGCAGCTTTCTGTTTTAGTAATCGCTTCTGCGGCCTCACGATATCCTTTGAAAAACCCCATTTGGCTGCTGCTATTGGGCCCCGGGCAGATCTCAGGGCTGAGCCAATGCAGCCATTTCCGAATCCCTCGGTCAGAGGTAGTCCAGCTTTGACACCCTGCTCTTCCCCAGCGTTATTCAAAATGCAGTTTCATTCCAGATCTAAGACAAGTCATGAAGGATTATCAAAGGCAGTAACATAGTGGAAAAGCAGTAACATCCTTCCCAGCCCCAGCAGTTGGGCAAGTTAGCCTATACCCTTTTGATCCCCGATCGACACAGTATCTTTCAAAACACATAGGCTCTCCTTATCTTTGCAATTGCTTTGGGTGTTCCAAGTGGTATCATTTTACCCTCTTTTATTTCACTGTTTTTAAATCCAAAGCCCTAACCCCAATGATCTGTCAAGTAGCCATGAGCTTCACAGGCAGCAGTTATGAATAAATAGTTCCTTTGTCTGTAGCGAATTCACCACCTTCTAATTTGACTTCCATAATATTACCAGGTGGGAACAGAAGTCCCCATCCATCTTCTCACCCGTTCATTAGTCTGTAGCCTTGTTAGCTAACTTCTTGTGAAGGACAGCAATCTTCCTACCACTCTTAATGCAAAATCTTCTCCCAAAGCCTTCATCTGCTCATCATCTGTTCCAAAACCCTTCCAATTTTCTACTGCCCTCTGCTTGTGAGCACACAGTGCTGAAATAATTATTATTTTAATGAAAGCAACAGCTCAGCATGGGTTTCACTTCCTTTATGCGAACCTGGAGCTTAACATCTGCAAGGCCACATATCTCGCGTGTTTATCAAAGATAAAATGAACAGAGCAAACACAGGTTTTTACAGTTTCTCTGTAAATAAATCACGTGAAGGCTCTGAAAAGTCAAGGCTGAAGTAAGAACATGTTAAGGGATCAACGTTATTTTGAAAATCTGCTTGCTTAGGCAGCCACCAGCCACCCTTTTTCAGCACATCACAGGGAATCGCACTGCAGGTTAGAGGGAAGGAGGGAACAAAGAGCCCGAGCTCTACCCATCAGTAGGACTGCTCTCCTGAATATGCCACCCATCCCAAACATGACGCACAAAGGATGCCCCGTGACAGTTTCACAGCCCAGCAAAGACTTACTTAAACTTTAGCATGCTACTGAGGCAGGTGATGGAAGTTGTTCAGCCCACTGTAGAACTGCTGCAGTGTTTGACGGGACAGGCTTGTGAGTGGGTTAGTAACCCAGCAAGATGCATTATCCATTTTGATACCCTCAAAAAGATAGCCTGACCTTTAGATGATCCAAATATGACGACATGATTGGAACAAAAATGAACTTGTGCAGCTCCAATCTGTCAGGCCTGAAGCACAATGCTAGTCTCAGTGGCTCCACTGCTGGAGTCCTGTTGGAGGAACAGTAAATCTGGGTAGTCTGTAGTATGCCCTCAAACTTCAATATCACAGTTCCAGGAAAAACAAAAATCAGATAGTGCAGCTATACATATGCAGGATGACCATGAAGGTGGAACAATTGTATCTAAGAGCTCCTACGTCTACCCCAGGACACTGTTATTTTTGTGTTGTTAACAGCACCATCCCTTGAGCATCAGCTGTCTGCTTTCATTAGTCATCCCACAGCCTGGGGTGCTAGAACTGAGACTGCACAGACCTGCAAGGCACTTCAAACAATGTGTGAAAGAAGCAACCTGAAGGAGTGTGACTTTATCTTTCCCCATCCTGAAGATGGCTTTGGGATTAAAGAAAAAGGGGGGGGGGGGGGGGGGGGGGGAACAGCATATAGGAAGGCATAAAAACAGATCCCCATTTCTCTTCAGTAAGATAACATCCAGGAATAACCAAGCTCCATCTGGTTTGACAGAGTAAGTTCTAAACGGACTTGTTTGCTAGCAAAAACAGGATGAGCTATCTGGAGATGAGCAGTACTGGAAAAGAAGGGCAGCGTAAAGCTGCCTGCACATCATTTCTGCCTGCAAAGTCTGCCCACTGTTCGCTGATTCCTGAAAAGCAAAGGGCCACTCACCCACTCCAACACAGGAACACAGCTTTCCAACACAAAGAGCGGGTTCACTGGGTTCTTGTAACGTGTAGCACAGATGTTGTCTTCAAAGAATGGCCTCAGAAAATTCCAGAGGACAACAGGAACAGGCCAGTCTGAGCATTTCCCAGCACCCAGAGCATCTTCTCTATTGGTTAGGGGATACATGGTCCTGATAAACCTTCCAGATCCTTTGTGTCTACTGCCACAGGACTATTTTGGAACTGGCTAAACTGGGTCCCCCCCACTTTGTATGCAGTCCAAAGACAAAACGAGGACACCAAAGTCACTCACGTTTAATGTTTCCCAGGCCAAACTGACTTCCTCATTGCTATAGAGAACAAAGAGCAACACCAGCAAAACACATTGCATATGTGGAAACTGACTTGTGAGCCAGTGCCACAACAGAACTGTTGAATACATTTAAACACGCAAGGGAGCACAAGGCCTGCTGGATCAATACATTTCGATGTGCAAGGAAGCACAAGGGCTTACAGTGGTCAGAATCTCCTTGGGTAGGTCCATCTCCCTGCAGCCTGCTGCTGCTTCCGTCAGCTCAGTGGCTTCAAAGCACAAGACAGTTCTACTGCTTTACTCAGTCTAGATAAGCAAATAGGGACACTGCTTTTCAACCTCACCACTGTCACCTGTGCTTTGTCTCCAAGTAACTGGTTAACCAGGGAGGAAGAGGCTGCGTACTTCAAAACATGCTCAGCATGGTGGAGAACCTCAGCGGCTGTAACTCAGCCAGCAATCCCTTTTCTGAAGCTGCTTTCTGCATTAAGCTGCCATAAGAAAGGGCAGGGAGCCAAGATGGGGCAGGGGATGCCCAAGAGGAGCCCTCCCCAGCACCTACCCAGCAGAGGAGGAAGGAGACAGCTACATCCAGGTTGTCCCAGCCCCACCACGAGCCCCGCTGGTTCAGCTCACGGCAAAGCAGTGGCAATGAAAAGTCCAGGCTCCTTCCCTGAGACCAAAATAGTTTTTGTGAAGCATAGCTTGAAATTTTCAGCCCTCAGTGACGTTGTTTCCCACTGCTTTTTGCTTGAGGAGGGGAAAATGATAGCCACAGGTCCAGCAGGCACTTCTTCCCAGCAGCAGAGCTGTGGCCAAGCCAACATGTGGTAACACCAAAGGCTATTTGCACCGTTATTTTGTATGACTGTTGTTTCATACCCAGGCCTGCTATGCAAGCCCAGAGACCTCAAAAAAAGCCTTAAAGTCCTGAGCAACTAGGTGGAGTAAAGAGATAGAACTGCCCTGTTAGAGATGACATTACCTACTTCAGTGGAGTTGGGGCCAATTCTGTCCCTCTAGTGCTTCCAGCTTTTGGGCAGCCTTTAGTTTTAGTTTGGAGTGGGCTGTGAAATCATAGGAAAGCCAACTCCTCCCTCAGAGCCAGCACAGGGCAGGGTGGGGGATCAGCTGTTACACATTTGATGAGACATCTCCAGCAGGGCTGGCGTGTCGGGGTGCTGCAGGGACACCTGCCAGGCTTCTCGCTGTTGGCAGCGCTGCTCTTGTTTTCCTTCAGCTCGTGTGTGCAAACAGGACCTTTGGTAAGGGCTCAAGAGGAGATGCCGTGCTCCAGACTGGGCTGAAGGCAGAGTGCAGACAGTAATAGGATCCCCCAAACATGGGATCAAGACGGTAAGAGTCTGTTCTTGTTTTAGCGTCTCGTACCATGTGGGTACCAAAAATACAGCAGGTGCCTGGCCTCTGGTCACATCATCACAGCAGACAGCATTGTCCCAAAGCTGCTAATGCTAGTTGCTTACCAGCCATAACCTTGATGGAAATCTCAAGACACCCTCCTCTTAGGGGTGCTATTTGTTTTCTCTCCAAATGACAGCAACTCGCTATTTTTAGTGCTCATCTCATGTCTGCTTGGCATTTCCCTTGGGCCTTACCCTTGTTTCACACCGCTGATGCCAGCTTCCACGAAGCTGTGTATTTGGTGCCAGAGGGGCTGATGCCAAGTCTGCTTGTCCTGATGCCAAAATGGCAGCTGGCTTTATTGTTGAGGAAGGATTTGCCAAAGCGAACGGCACTAGTGCTGGGGAGACTAGCATCAATTCCAAGGTTACTTTCCTTCTTTGCTCTTCTACTGCCTTTAGACTTCATGGAATAATGCTGCTCCAAATGGCACTCCAGGGTCCTAGGAGATGAATTTTTCATCAGGGTCTAAGGCAATTATGCCGGCAGACAGTCTGAACGTATGAGTTTTCAATAAGAAGGATAGGTGCAGACGTGGAGCAATTATCTGGGATGCAGCACTGCTGCTGCTGGGCCTCACCATGACAGGAACAAGCCCCTGCAGATCACGCAGGGCTTGATCTTTCTCTACCTACAGATGTGTTTTAAAAGAATCTCTCACAAAAACAGAGAACTGAAGATAAAGAAGGTTATGTGGCATTTCATCACCAAGATATGCATGAAGGCAGAAGTCTAGAGCAGGAGAAGAGGGTCAGGGATCAGCTAAATTGCATCACATCAGCATGGGCAGGAAGACAAAACCCAGGAGAGGTCACGGGTCCCTACCTCGTTTGCCTCCCCTCAAGTGCCGCTCTGCAAAATGCTGCTGTGCAGACACAACCAGGTCCCACGCACCAGGTGTAGGTGCAGTGACAAGGGAAACACCCACACGGATGCAAGTACATAGTATATGCAGTAATTGCACATGTACAGGGGCATGCAATTTGAAGGGATGGCATCCCTGCACATTAGAAAGCATTTGCCTGTTGACCTCTGCTACTTTTCTTATTAGCCAAAGAAAATTGTTCAGCGACAACTGTCAAATGGGCACCTGACAGCACAGATGTGCTCAGGTCTTTCTTCAGACATGGTGCAGTTAATTGGCCATTTAACCAACTCTGTGCCTTGACAGGTTCTCTCATTGCGTAAGGCTTTGCTGGGATATCTGTCACTTATACAGCCTGGTCAGATCTTTCTAAAGTTCACTGGTGTTTTCAGAGCCTAAGTTTGCCAAAACTCGAACAAATTCACAAAAGTCCACCTCAAAGTCCCCACAGTCCTGTTTTCCTCAGTTATTTTTTTTCTTTTTTTTTATACAATAAAGAGGTTTTTTCTATTGAGCTCAAAGAATCAAGTTTTTATTTCCAGCAGAGCACCATTTCTCCATCTTCTTCTGTGAAAAGAAGGGATTTTCTGGGAAGTCCTTCAGGAAAAAGACATCAGCAGCCTCCTCTTTCCCAGCACCCTGCTGTTATGGCTCGATAATGTAACATGAGCAATATCGCATAGTTTGCACTGAGGCAAAGGAATGTCCTCAAACTGCCCTATGTGTGTGCACTAGAGTGCTTTTCTGCTGTTATCCACAGACTTGGCACCCAGACTCTGCCGTAGCACCTCGACCCATTGATCGGAGGGTGATGAATCAAACATCGCAGTACATAGCCAAAAACAACGGGTTTAGCTGAGGCACGAGGCAGGGAAGGCTTCCCACTGACCAGCAACAAGACAGCACTGCTGGCTCTCCAAAATAAAGAGCACTAAGGGTTGTGTACATGTATCTTCATACAACCAAAGTGAAGAATAAAAGGAAACCACAAGTTTAGCTATTAAGAAAGCTCAATACCACAAGCATTTAAGAGATCACAACACAACAGTATTAAAGCCATCTCTTTTAAATCACCAGACAAAACACAAGGAGAGCTATCAGATCTTAACCTCTGCTGTTAGAAATCTTTTAAAACATGAAACTTCGGGGAAAAACCACTTCAGAAAGTCTCATCTTAAATACATGCTCATCTTCTCTATCTCAAATTACTGTGTTAAGGAGCTCTCTGAGTGCCCAGAGAAGAAATGCAAACTCATCTCTTTCTTTTGAAATGAGGAATAAACAGAAAATGAGGAATAAATAAACCAACACAGTATATATTTGAGTACAGATTCCAGTTTTCCTGCTGTTTCAGACAGGGGTTATGTCAGGACCTGCAAGCCTACCCTTTCCCCTGCTGTAGCATAGGTTCTGTTTGGCTTGTGTTGTCAAATGACAAGAATGGCCCCCCAAAATCCTACACACTTTCTGGCTCTGCCAACCACAGTGGAGAGCTTTTGGGATCGCCTCAACCAGGAAAGCCCTCAGATAGCATCACCTACATAAAGTACAGACAGCGTGGATGTGGGTTTCCAGGTACCAACTTGCTTTGATTCAAACACACAAAACAAATTAAATGCCTCCCACGATCAGCTGTGCCCTTCTGCAGCAACTTCCCTGAGCATAAAACATGGAGAGCGCCAGAAAGCTGCTTGAGATCTCAGCAGTGGGGCTCTAAGAACACCCATTGGGCGTACTTACTGTGGGTGCCCAGCAGCACTGCTGCCCCAGGACAGGCGTGTTGCGTAAGGAGCTGGCAGCCTGCAGGAAGCCATGCCCGCGGGTCGAGTTTCAGTGCTGACATTACACAGTTTGCACTTCGCTCAAGCATTGGAAGCACTGGTGGCACCTGGAATCACAGCCAGGTTCTCAATCTAAGCCACATACCTGCAAGCCAGGCAGCACTGTCATTCCAAGGGCAGACACCTCGGACACCCCGCTGTCTTGCTTCCCACCTTGCTGCTATCTGTAGGGTCACTCCCTCAGCATCAAAGTACATTCCCCTAGCATGCATAAATATGCTTTATTTAATAAAGTTCAATGCTCAATAATTACAAACTCATTTTAGCTTTATCTCAGGACATAACACTGACCAGCACAACCTGCCTTAATGGTCATTATCTTATCCCAATTGCTGTAATTTCCATTAGTGGTTGTTATTCCACAAGCAGATAAGGTGAGCACTCCCCTGGCTGCAGCAGGGCTGGAGGAGGACAGGGTGACCCACAGTGCCAAGCCTCCTTCACACGGCCATCTGGGCCTCTCATGTCAGGGCTGCTCAGAGATGAAATGCAATCCCAGAGGCACCAGGCTGGAAAGGTTTCTCAGGAGTCCCCCAGTCCATCGCATTACTCCAGGAAGGACTTAACATACCTAAAGCACCAATGTTTGCTGTTCTACTCTTCAGAACTGCTTTCAGAAGACATAAGCAGACTTGATTTTCAAAGACCATAGGGACCAAATGTCAGTTTTACTCTCTTTACAATATCCAACTTAAGCAACTCTTAAAATACAGCATCCCAAACCGTGCACGTCACTTACTAATAGAATACAGTAACAGACCTGCATAGGACACCTCTACCACAGCATCATAAAAAACTGTGTGTTTTGCAATAACAGCTGCACTCCTGATACATCCTGAAGTCTCAGATTCCCTCTATTTGCCTCTTCTTGCATTTTTTACTGACTCTGGTGCTGGGCTTCACATTATTTCTTCTCCCATCTTCAAAAGTACGCGCAAGTCTTTATCTCAAGTGCTTTATCTCCCAAGCTGTTAGCACAGAGTAGAACAGACCTTTCCAGGATCCCATCACTTCCACAAATGACTCAGCATATATCCCAGTCACTTAATGAACCCACTGTACCATAATTTAATCCTAAACACAGTTCTCTACTCAGCATCCCATAAGCAACACATTCCCTCAGTCATCCTTAAGTGCTCAGTGGCAAAGTTCAGCAGCCCCACCATTTTCTACCTTTTTCATTTAATTTTAGATTAATGCTTTCATTCACTTCTTTTCATCAGTCTTTAGACTCCATATTTTCAGAACATTTTCTTAAGCCTTGAGTATTCCTCATCAGCTGCAACATAACTGTAAGACCAAAAGTAAAGAAGAACAGTAGTCTTCATTATCCCTCCAGTTCTGGGAGACTGAACTTAACTTAGTAGTTGATTCCAACATCAGCAAAAAAAAAAAAAAAAAGAGATGATAAAACTAAAAATCAGATGTGGCATAAGAAGATGTCAGACTGCTTAAAACCTATACCCCGTTTGTGCAGTGAATTCAGCATAAATCAACAACACAACTATCTTTTAAAGTGTCAGCACCCAGCAGACTATTTGTCGAGTCTGACCTCATGCTGAGTTGAGGTCAGCATGAGGAAAAATAAGTGACTGTCAAAACCGTCCCCAAATTCCTGGGAAATCTGAGCAGTGTTTCACTCATAAATAAATAAATAAATAAATAACAAAGCAATCCTTTGTACATGAAGAAGCTCATCAGTGAAATGGAACTTGCAAGTCTTGTTGCTGCTTCTAGCGGCTCTCACCAGATCCCGGTTCAAGTCCTCCTGGTCTCTCTTAACTGGATGAGCTGGAGGAAATTTCAGTGCACACAGATGCCAAGAACATCCCTCGTGAGTTCCATCCCCAGGTATGAGACATGTCAACTGAGGCCAAGGGTTTGACAGAGAGCCCAGATCTTGCTGAAGTGTGATAACCCACCCAGAGCCTCTGCCAGGTCTTCAAAAGTCTTTTGCAAAGCAACACGGCAATTTGAAATAAGATCAGTTTCTGAAGGATGAGCTGGTGCTCTACAAGTTTTATTTTATTTCAGGCTGCTGCCCAAGATTGACCACCCTGCAAGGAACACCCACGACAGAGGCCAAGCGTTTGGTAAAGGTAGGAAATGCTCTGAAGACTTCACAAACACAGGACAGTCCCCGCAGCTCCACTTTTACAAAGATTGTGCCCAGCATAAAACAGCCTCTCGTGCCAAGAAGACACAGATTCATTCTTGGCAAAAGATCAAATGGTGAGATAGCTCTCTTAGAAATGCTCTGGTATCATCCAGAAGTGCCCAAGATCCCCCTTCAATGAGTCTTACTGAGAAACAGAAAAGGACTGACTCTTTTCTGTAGTCAACAGCACAGATTAAGACATTCTATCAAGATCTGAACACCCCTGCCAAGTCCTTTGCCAACACAGTAAAGGATCAAAAGGCATGACTGAAAATGAAGGTTCAAGTTAATTTACCCAATTCAGGTCCCAAAGACTTTCTAAACTGTAATCAACATCTACAGCCAGCAAAAATATAGAAATCCAACAGCTAAAGGGAAGGGCGTTACCAGTGTACCCCTCTCTACATATAAACACTCTGAGAACTGTATCAAAGTTTGTTTTGTAATAACTTCTTTGTGAGACAGTCAGGCTTCAGTGATCTAGGAAGCTGTGGATAAACCTCAAGAACTGAAAATGTCTTTTGGTGCACTTTCTCATTTCTCCCTGGGGAATCCTGACTTTCGGAGGAATATTAACATGAAGCATGCAAAATATCCTGTGGGCTGTTTATAACCTAATGACTCCAAATATAACCTTAAACGCCATTCTGTAAAGAGTTACCCACGTTTAGCAATCCGAGCAGGAGAGCACTACAGCCTCCCAAGCAGCCCACTACCACCACTCTTCCATTTGTTTTGTTCAAGTATTTTCACGTAATATAGTTGTTTTACTGTGGTATTAGCCAAACACTGCTCAGAATCAAGCCAGTGTAAAACTCAGTGGCATCAACAACTGGTAGAATCATTCCAAGGACTAGTGTTTAGAAATGTCTGTTCACAGGTACAGCAAAGGCTGAAAGGCTTCATTGCTTACTTACATGGTTCTGAGTGGTTAAGCTAGTGGGTTGTTGCGTGGTTTTTGTTTTGTTTTTTTCCTGGAAAAGAGATTTTGAAAGAAACGCTTCATTAAAAGACAGATGTGAAAATCATCTGGTTCCCACTGGGTGCACATACTGTAAATCAAGTTACCTTTCTGGAAGCTCAATATGTACATGCTGAATGAAAACAAAACACCTCTCATGGCTTCACAATCAGAATTCAAAGAGTAAGAAGCTGCAAGAGTTAAGGTTTTCACTGCAATGTTAGTTTAGCCAATTATACATCCTGAAAGCTTAAAAAAACAAATGTAAGAAGGAAAGAGTGTTACAATCTGTGAAGTCAATACTTACGTTAAAAATACTCATGGAAAAATAATAAAGAAAAAAAATTGAGCTGTTTGCTTTCCAGAAGCCACTGTTTGGTCTTTTCTACTTTTACAAATTAGCAGAGGCCTTTCCAGAATTATAAATAAAACACTGAAAGCTCCATGTGACTTTCCCATATGTAGCTTTTCAACAGCCAAATGATTTCCCTTCTTTCATCCCCACTGTTTGCATACTAAGGCAGTGTTTGCCAAGCTTCAACTCAAGAATTTTTAAGCCAAATTTGTAAAAGCAAGATAATAAAGATTTTGTCAATATACTTTAATCAGAGAGACAATTCATAGGAAAGGTTAAGCTCAGGAAGGGAAGTAAGACCAAAAAAAGAAAAGTTGTATGTTTCGCCATCCATCTACAAGAGATGTGTCCGTGGCAGCACAGAAGATGTGGGAAATGGTGAGAATGCCTATTTTATCTTCTCTGGGCTTTTGAGAGCAGTATATTTAGCCATCCCACTTCTCCACCTGTTCAGATACACAACATGCTCTTCAACTCATTGAACAAACAAGTGGACCTAACCCAAAAAATGGGAGAGTTGGGTTAAGAGAGCATCTCAGTTTTATCCCTTCAGATAACTGGCAGACAGTGTACAGAAGGGATTTTCCAGTCTGCTGCCTTTCTGGTTGCCTTCGTTCCCAACACAAAATGTAAGCATTCAAATACCCAATATGCATATGACTTCCATGCTATGTGTCGCCTCCAGAAAACATGTGAGGTGACCTAAAACAAAGCCTTCAGCATTCTGAAGGGCGGGATACTGGGCTACATCTACAAGAAGCAACGTGGTGGAATACTGAGCTGGGAGGGTGTAGCAGGCAAGGCTGAAGAGCACATGCTGGAGCAACAGAAAGGATCCTCTCCTGGAGGAGTACGTAGAGGACAAAGCACAGAACTTCAACTGATCAGTCAGAGCAGCCCATAAAGGAAGACAAGAAAATCACCTATCACATAACATAGGACTGCCATATTAAACCATGCCCCAAAGCAGAAGTTTGACACACATTCTTCTCAGGACACCAAAGTATCTCTTCTCCAGTTTGAGATGCAGCACAGCATTCATTCCTACTGACCTCACTTTTCTCCTTGGAAGACAAACACACTCACAGTACTATCTTGATCAACGCAATCTCAATATGTCCTTCATAGCATGGAACAGCTCAATAAAGCGGAGCACAACAGAAGCCCACGCTGGGACGGCTCGAAATTCTTATGTTTGATGTGATGTACATCAAGTCTTACTAATATCTAAATACCTCTTTGACACCAAGAGTGGAAAAGCCATGGCTTTCCACTTCATCGAGCTTCACTCGTTGTGGTCTACATTCTGTGTTGCAAAAGCCTAGCACAAGACTTGGATCAAGACACTGCACACACACCAAAGCTGTTAGAAACAATGAGAGAAGGTGTTTTCTGCACGTCATGAAAAGCAAGAGGAAAGAGGCTCTGTCTTTGTTCTCCACAGTCTTGTTCAGTCATGCTGGATGCCTACATGACTCTTAAGTTATGGTTATTTCCTCTTGACAAATATGTTCTTCTGCAATCTACTTCATCTGTTTCCAAAAAAGACAGATAACATTTTTTTAACATTCGGCATTCTTTTTTCCTATAAGACCTATTATAGCCTTTAAATGACACAGAATCAGGACTCCAAATGACTCGTGGCCCATCTTCACATGATGCTGAACTTCATGTTTGGCAAAGCCTCGCTATTTCCTATTATTTTCCCTCAATAACATTTACGGTATCAGAAGTGGAGGCAGAGTAATTAATATTTGTAGATAACATCTATTATTTTACACAATGCAAAAGATTCAACATGTTTTTTCACGCTAGTTCAGTGTTTGTCTATATATGTATCAGAATTCATACCTAAGTGAAAGATCACAGGTTTCAAAACTGGATATTCCACGACTCAGTGATTGGTCAATAACGAAGGAAAACAGATACAAAGTTGTAATACCATTTGTGAAAGTTAAAAATTATAGATGACTACCACGTTTTTAGGACCAAACTTCAGAACACGAGCAGAGCAAACAGGTAACTTCCTTTAATTTATCCCCATTCCAGACCAAGGATGGAAAAAAACCCACAATGTTCCTTTTAACTCCTCCACAGCAGCAAGGAGACTGAAAGCATAATTCACCCTAGTACTTTTTCGTAAAAGGAGGATTTCATTGTTAACTATAGTAAACACCAGATTTATATTTTCCCTTGCAGCTTGCCAATCTCGCCATGACTCAGTTAAAAAATAAAAAGAGGTTTCCTTTGCACTTCAGTAGCTCTCCATTTTTAGTCTCCAGGAAAAAGATCTATGATAATTTATGATTTCTATTCACGCACCATTTCTGGTTGAAATCACAGCAATAAATAGTCAGAAATGTAAAAGACAGACTAAAGTTGTTCAGTGGTATCCCACTGCAGCTAAGACTGAAACTTAATACTGCCTTTATAAAGCAAATCAGCATTAAAACAAACCTTAATGCTTCTGAGCCACTTCATTGTAACAGAATATTCTAAGAGGAAAGTAATAAATAACCGACCAGTTGTCTCTGAGACAGCCAGGGAAACGGCAGCAATAAGCGGCATCAGGAACGAAAGTGAACTACCTCACAACTTCTCCTCAATTGCCAGGGCTCCATATTGACCTAAGACTGACAGTTCCCTCCTCAGTTGTTGCAGAACACAAACATATAAAGACATATTTATAAGGCACACAGCACTAAAAACTCAAGTCAAAAAATGCCACAGTGACAGCTCAAATACTGTGGGTGGTTTGTTTTTGTTTTTTTAAATGTCACTAAATAGCTTTTTTTCCCCCACCCCTCACCTTCATACCTTATAAATACTTTTTGTACCTCAAAACACCGAGGAAAACCAGCAGTGATTTCCCATGGGATGCTGCCCAGCACTCTGGGGAGGGGAAGCCAGCAACTCAGGAGCACAAAGAAAGAGAATACTTGTACCGGCTTTAACATCTCTTTTCTTCACAGCTGGAGGTCTCTGCTAACAGATCCTAACAATCAGCACACCAGAATTCAGCATCTTCAGCTTCTTTCCTGAAGGACTCCAGCTACTGATTCCTGATACGCTGCCAGTCTGGTCCCTGAAACAAGCCAGAGAGCGTTCAGGAAATGCTCAGGAAAACGTTGGGAAGCAGGAGGTGGTTGCAAGCAGGTCAGGCCCCTGGCTGCAGGGATTCACAAGGCTTTCTATATCCCAACACATCTAGAAGAGATTGCATGGATTTGCCAACTTCTGAAAAAGGAACCAAAAAGATGAACTACAACACTGTGGGAGGACACGGGACTGACCTATTTCAAGCTCTCTACAGTTTGGAGAACGAAGAGTGCTGTGAGTTAGCGTAAGTACTACATGTTACCCTAAACTAAAGTCCTGACGATTACTGACCAGAAATGTGAAATAAAAGGCGAGGCTTAGAAGCGAAGAAGTGAATCGTACAAAGTTTCTGAAACAAATGCTGGAAGAAACAAGGAAAGAACCTACCCAGCCACACACCCAGCCAACCATCCATCACTCTTTTGAAGAGCAGCTGCCTGGAAGAATCTGGGAAGCACTTTGTCCAAAAATGTTTCTGATAGCATCCAAAACCCTCTCTGTCCAATTCTAATATCACTCACACTCTTCAAAGTCTAATTCTTCCTGTATTGCCTTGAAAGACTCTTGCAATTCAAAAGCCATACGAAAATTCACCAATAATACCACATTTAACTAATGCATTTGTTTTTCTGGCCAATGAGGTGGCTTTTCTGCATTGCATCCTATACAGAGAACCACATGCTCCTCTGGGAAGACGCTACTTTTATTATTTCTAAAGCACTGACAACCATATAGATTTACAACCATATACAGAAGCCAAATAGAAGTTCTTGCTATAGAAACATCTGCTTCTAGTCTTTACTTTCCACTTGAATCCATAATTCTGAGTAGCAAGCACAGTCTTTAGTTGAAGCAACTACACATAAATCTGGATGAAAGATGTCAAGAGTACAAAAATATCCATTACCGCTTTGGACTAGATTTGAACTGGTGACCGAATGATGTGACACTTGATAGTTCTTTAACAGTCCTATGATCGCAGAGGTTTGCATCAGCAAATACTTAAATCCCAGGAGACGCTACTTCCTGCGTAGGAAAATGTTAGATAAATGAAATCTTCAGAAATAAAAGCTTCTAGATTTGTGCAACTCCTAAAAGCAATAAAATTGAAAGACAAGTCACCAGATTCCCAGGGGTTTCTGGAAGACCCATATATTACATGTATTCAAGCACACAACTTTGTGCCAGAAGTCACAATTAACAAAGTTCAGCCTTCATTACTAGATGAGGGATAAACACAGCAAGTCCAAAGAAGCCTCCCTTGTGTCTTTAGAAGCGCACAAAAAAATTCAAGACATTTTGGATTGAAATACACAAACAACTCCACAGTGAGTCAGTGATTAAAAGCTAATATCGGGACCATCTGCCCATCAACTACATCGTACCAAATAATCAGAGCCAGGCATCTAACACCTATCCCACCAGAGCCATTCAGGCTCTTGCAATCCATGAACCTTGCATCAATACCCTGGAGCTCTGCCAGCAGATAGGTGCAACTGCCAGTGAGGTGTGCACGCACCTCACCTGATTTCAAAGATGCATTGGTTGAAAGCAGCAATCAAGTTTCCACTTGAGGTGAAGCATCCTGTAATATTTTATTAGGTTGCGAAAACGTCACCGTGGTATACATCTGCTGGAGAGGCAGACAGAACCAAAAGCACAACTAACAACTCCCATCAGAGGGCGCATCCTGTCTCACATTTATAATGGAGTGCTGCATATGCACAGGTGCTCCATTTCATTGGAGAGCCTCCACATAAAGAAAATTCCCTGATCAATAGCGGTATCTTTCATTTCCCTGATGAAAAGTAACACTCCCTCAAACAGCCACCAGCCCTCCTCCCTGCGCACACAACAAGCTCAATCACAATGGTGACCGTCACCACAAAAAGGTTCTCAAGAAGAAACACTCGCGCAGCTCTCCGCCTGCCTAGGAAATGCAAGCCCTTTCCCTGCATTTGTTTATAAGCTGCAGACATACTTCAGATGCCCTACGCTTGCTCATTCAACCACCCCAGACATACTAGCCAAAAACCTCTTGCCATCCATGTGTAGACAGTCACGTTCTCCAGTTTGTACCCAAGGGGCATGCAATTTAGGGCTTGCCAAGGAAAGCTGCTTATCACTGTTAACTTTAACTATATCCTATATATCATTAAAAAAGCTTCAAGCAAAGAAAGAAAAACGTAATATAAATTACAAAGACAGATGTGATAAATCTTCCAAAATCATCAAAAACGATCACAGTAAAAGCTTTGAAGAGTAAAGAACCTGGTTTCATAAAAACACTCCTCTGATTAACCCTTCTGCAGCTTTAGAAAAGATAAGATCTCTGTTGTTGCTGAGCACATCTGCAAGAGCTTGCCAAGGAAAGCATGAGCAAGCAGCTTCAAAGGCAGAATGACGTACCTATGGCAGTAAACCCTAATCCTCACTGTGGAAACCACGCAACTGAAGTTAGTCACAGAAAATGGGATTAGAAATTCTAAAAGAAAACAAGGGGCTGGAGGAATCAGCAGTCATCCCAAAATCACGTCGAAAAACTTGAGCAACTTTTAAATAACAGCTGTTCTCGGGGTTGATAAAGAGGGGAGTAAGTCCAACACCTCCCACAGGAAACCTGTAGTGGACAGGGATAGGGACCATCCAGGTCAGCTCAAAAACCTTGAAGACTGGCCCTGATGGAGGCTTGGAAAGGAGCAAAGGTGCCAGCAAACACCCCCAGCCATCACCTCCGGAAGTCCAAGGGCATGAACCTCTAGCAAAAGGGCTTTCTGATTTGCCCACATAAAACTTAGCAAGAATGTGCTTTTGGAGATCAGTGCAGGGGCTGAGGTAGAGTCCTAGGAAACTATGTGGGAAGCCCAGCGTTCTTCTTTCCACACTTCATAATGCTGTGCATCCAAGAATGTTGCAACTACTCAAGTGACCGTCTTTGTGAGCATCACCCACAGCACATGGCAGAAATGCAGAAGTCAGGCCTTCCTGGAGAGAACTGAGGCAGTCCTCCAAGCAGACACAGTTAATGTGACTTCCAGCAGTTCCTCATGTTTCTCGCACTGTAACTTCCCAGACAACAGCACTGCCTACTTTCCAAAGACCAAACCAAATCCAAATTATAAGTTTACACAGCCCATGTGAAATTCAGGTTTTGAAGAATGTTTTCATTTTAGGACAAGCTGATTTCCTAACTCAAGACAATCTTTGGGGAATAAAAGAAAAGTCAGCAGTTAGGGTCAGGATGCCTAGAGAGATCCTGAAACAACAATTTGTTTGGAGGAGTTTCCCTGGTCCTCTGAGTGCCAGAGAACTTCATTAGCAAGTACCAAGCACTCACTCCTGATCATTTCAGTAGATAAAATTAAGAGAACACAAAGACTTGCATCAGGAATACGAAGGCAGTGGGAGGAACAAAGACAAGCGAGGAGAGAAAAGGATAAAAGAATATCATGAGAAAATAAAGAAAGAAAAAAAAAAAGAAAAAAAAAAGGCAGACTGTTGATGAAATCTGCTCCTGGTTGGTGTGGAAGGTGACCATGAGGTACTAACCAACACTCTGATAACAGAGAGTATATTCTCCCTTTGATCACCCTCCGGTTTCACTGAAGACCCACTGGGGCTTGTAGAGGTATCAAATCTTCAAGAAATGAGTATCTAGCCTAGCACACAGACCATGAATGGAAGGAGAAGCGAGTTTCCACCCCTCCTCCTCCCAGCACTATCGCTTGCATTTAATCAAGTCAGAGCGGTCAGATTTCAGAGAGCTTCCTCCACTTTCTGCCCAGAGATCACATTTAGGATTTTTTCCCTTTCAAAAAGCCAGCTTTGGTGAGATCCAAAATTAAAAGGAAATGGGAAGATGTATTCAGCACCGCAGCTTAGGAGCAATTCCTCACTCTGAGCAGGGCACCACGGGGATGTCCTAACTCACTGCAAGTGCCAAGCATCTGCGTTATCCTTCATTTAGTGATGACATCAACATGCAAGCCTTCTTTCCTTTACAGCCTTACAGGCTCCAGCTGAACCCTGAGGAAGAGACACCTCACAGCAACGGGAAACCACATGGCAAGACCAGATAGTTCCCAAACCCAAGGCTGCAGCAACTCAGAGCAAGGCACATGAGTCCAGAGGACTGGGAACTGCTTATCTGGAGTTCCTGCAACAAAAGGGTAAAGACACTCAAGGGCCACCCTATATAGTCCCTCTGAATCTGAAAGGCAGCCAGACCTGCTCAGGGTCCCAGAGACACGGCACGAAAGTTCAGCTTCCAGCAGCAGCAGGATCCTGATCAAAGAGCGCAGGGTCTTTGCTATACTTGGTTAAAAAATTAAAAGCAGGGGAAGTCAGAGCATTTCTCACTCGGCTCAGCCTCTCAGAAGATGAAAGCAAAGAGGGGATTTTTTGTTTAAGTACTTGCTTAGAAGTTCAGTAAAAAAAAAAATCCCCTTAGCTTCCCTTCTGTGTTCAGGCAGAGACTTTTTCTATATTTCCAGTGTTGCGAAACAGAATACAGAAGAAAACAAATCTACTTTGCCTACACAGTGGGGAAAAAAAAAAGCCACAAAAGCTCATATAAATACATGCATGTCCCTAAATACACATGCACCTATCAAAGCATCACTGCAAGTTTTTTCAAGTTGAGAGCCTAACAACTCCCTGTACTCGCCGTTAAGAACAATTTTACTCAAAAGTAATACGCAGAGGTCACACTAAGTAGAAGTAATGAAAGAACTTGGCTTTACTTGGCTTGTAAGAAACCCAATTTGCAAATGCTACCCATGGCCAGCTATTGAAAACACGGGCTGACAGAGCCCAGAAGGCACTGCAATGAGTGACTTAAGTGGAGGCACCCTACACCCACCAATATTCCTGCTGAATGAATGTGAAATCTGCAAGAATTGCTTTTATTTATCTTACTAGAAGCGTTTCTTGGAAGGGCTGGAAAAAATTTATTTCAGATGGATTTTTCAGCTGAGAACAAAGTTGTATTTATTGTAATTATGCACTCTCCACTGTGGCCTGCCTCGCTGAGAAAGAACATTAAATTCAGCTGCACACGAACTCACGGAAGTGACCTTTTGAATGAGAATGCTGCAACGAGAGACTCATAGAGCATTCTCCCTAAATAATACGCCACTGTTTGCAGCTTGCGATTAGCACTCTGACCACTGATTTCAGCTGCTACTTACACAGGCACAAGTCCACACGGGGTCAATCTGCTGAGAGTAAGTCACGCTTGCTGCAGACTGCGCTATGGAGAACTGGACTTGGGAAACTATTCAAAGTCTCCTGTCCAATTTGTTTTGATGAACATTTATTAACCATCATGTGGCAGCATAACCTTGGGAGGCACTCTGAAGAGGGCTCTTCTGTAGGACACACACTACCTAATTTGAGTAAGAGGCTCAAAGGTGTTATTGGTACATACTCACTTTAATGAGAGCAATGAATGCATGGAGGAACACCCACCGCCAGGCAGAAGCACTTGCTATTTTCAGAAGAACTTGAGTGTTATCAGCAGGGCTGCTGGATGGAAAGTCCAAGCACGTCAGAATGGAGGTGTGCTAACCCTAAAGAACCAGGCAGTCAAATCAGCAGGTCCATTTCATCTCCTGAATGAAAGGTGCAATTTGAAAAGGCAGGAGGTGCTAGTTTGGAAACAGAGGGTGTCCCTTTGGTGTGCAAATATAAAACGTCCTCCTCGCCCTCCTCAAACACATCAGATCACCTTACTCTTCAAAGAAAGTTTGGCTATTATAAAGGGATCCCATCCTCTAAGAACTTAAAACAGATGTCTGAGCCTTTCCAGCAGCTGAGTTGCTGGGCAGTTGAACTTGTCACTGCCAAAGAAAGCAAGGCAAGCTTGCGTGCTGACGTCCATGTCTCAGGGGCACTTGGAAGCCGTGCTGCCTGCCTGGCCAACACCACCCCCATGCAATAGGACCTGCTGGCAGTGTGCTCCCAGCTCCTCTCCCCTCCACTCTTCAAGGTACGTACAGCAGGCTTCTGCGGTTCACGGCCATCCAAAGGTTTTTGCTTTTTGGTTCACAGGTCTAGAAAACAGACTCCCCTGTTCTAAGCATCTGAGGATTTTTAACGCTAAAATGCAGCTATCAAAACAGTCTGCACTGCCAGTTTGGATTCTGTGCTCACTTTGCAGATCCTGTGTTAGCACTGCAGAGCTCTGGTTTCACAGCCTCGCTCACTCAACCTGCTGGTTGAGTCCCAGCCTGCAGCTCTGCCTGCCACTGCCTCCAAGGGGAAGGTAGTACGTGAAATTCAGCTTCCTGACTGCAGAGCCAATTAACCAAGAGCTGCAAAGGAAGAAAAGTTTTCACTTGGAGTATTTGTTCTCCTTGCAGCAAATACAGCACATGCCATGCAAGGGGCACAAAAGCTGGAGCCTCTCACATTGTCGCATGTAGATGATTTACAGCAATGCCTTCCAGACAAACAGATGAACAGCTCCCACCTGAGCAAAGCAGAAGCCAAGAACCATAAAACCATGTCTCAATGATTAGGTAAAAATTGACCATGGCACTGGAGGCCATTGAAAACCTCTAGACCGAAACCTTGCAGAAGAAAACCAGCAGTTTCTTGGTTAACTAATAACTGAGACCTGAAGGTTCTCATCTAGGCCTCCAGCTGAAGAGGGAAATTACACAGCATTTACACACCAGGTGCCACACAACCTTCTTGTATTCTGACCCACACAAAAACCCCACGGCTCACAGCGCATCCACCACCTGACATGGGGACACTGAGATGAGAAATGTGAAATCATCTGCTTAATATCACACGGTAAGCCAGGATCAGAGCTGAAGAGCTCTTGCAAAAAGCAGCAGTGTCCCAAAGGAAAGACCCAGAAGCACAAAGTGACTTCTAAAAAACCATTATGTTTGACAATATTTTTAAATTCACTATTAAAAAAAAAACTCTGCAAAATTTAAGAAGAAAATGTATTTTTTTTTTCTCCATATCCCTGCCTCTCATCAAAAGCTCTCAAATGCGAAATGCTTGCTCTTGGGGCAGGGAAAAAAGCTGACACAGAAGCAGAGTCAGACCTGCAATTAGCAAGTTAATGGGAAGAACTGGGTAAAAGCAGTATTTTTAAAGCCTACTCCTTTAATGAAAGACATTAGACATTAGTTAAAAGCATAAACAAGTTTTACCTTGCACCCTGTCCTGCAGGGAAGGAAAGTGCCTTCAGAAGAGCTGTTGGCAGACAGTGCCTGTGCAAGAGAAGAGCTGGTGATAAGGAGAGCTCTCACAGCAAGGACACAAATAAACAAAACTTAGGGGCACTCATTTCAGAGTCTGACCATGCTTGTAAAATGCCACAAGAACTTAAAGTTTCCTATGAAAAGCAGTGGAATGATAAGGAGAATCATTCCAGACTTTCCTGGATGAAATCTTTCATCTTCTAATGAAAGGATGGTCCTTGGACTTTACAGGCAAGGGACAGACCTAGGGGCACAAAACCGGTTTGCAGAGCCTAAATGCTCTGTGATTACACTGGTAAGGCCTGTGTATGGACACAGCATAACAGCAAGAAATGCTGTAAAATAAACCAAAAACTCAAGAGGAAAATTAATATTCAAGTAGATGAGATGGAAAAGATTCCTAATGGATGCCCCTTTTCCCTATAAAAACAGGAGGTGAACAAAGGAACAGAACAATCAATCCAGACAGAAAAAGGAGAGACAAGTAAATTAAGGGAAAACTTATTTTTGTCACTCCGATTTCAGACAGGCTTTGTCCAAGCACTAAGTGTCAGTAAACAGGGACAATCAGCAGTGACAGACGTCTGCAAGCCTGCTTTATCTCAGCTTCACATCGCAGGAGGCTGAAGAGCCGAATGAAAGCTGTTGGTGAAGTTTGTTTCTCCTAAATAGGCAGAAGTGAAAATGACGAGGTAATCTGAAGACAACACAATGGACCCCCAACCCTCCTCCTCCTCTTCAGCGTTCACTGCTTGAAAAGCAGTCTGCAGCCTAACCAACAAGACAACCAGCAATAAAGGGAGGAATTCATCACACAGGAGACCCAGACTTGACTCATGACCTTCAAATACACTCAGGTAGCCACACTAAATGCTTTCCAAGCACAGAGCAAAGGTCCTTCCAATCCTACCCGAAGAAGAGACTTTTCTCCCTGCAAGAAGGGGTGAGGGGAACAGTTAAGAGTAACCTTCCCCATGGGTTTATAACAATTGATGTGCAGGACACAATGAAGTCAGCCCATTGGCATGGCCTTGAAGACAGGCTGCATTCTTAAAAGGTTTTTCCCAGCCTTTATCACGTCCCTGTACAATGCCCACCACCTACTCCAGGCCCCAGGTAGTGTTTAATCCTTTTATTCCCCACCAGTCATTCCCAACCCCTGAGCAGCCAGCTGGGATCCACGTGCCCACAGCCAGCACCGCAGAGCTATCAGAGGTGCTGATGGATGCAATGTAACAGCCTGATCTGAAGGATCCAACAGACAGCTCCCATGTTGGCCATCACCCACCACCAGGTGGATGTAAAGCAGATCCCACAGAAGAGAAGTTTCCAAGCACCCAACTACTGACGCAGCATTAATAAACGAAAACTTATTACGAGGAGTCGGGACACAAGAGAAAAGTGCCAATCAGTTCTGCTCATTAAAAACCCTCTGCAATGCCTGTAGGCATACCATTCATGTTTGAGTTTCCCCACTTCCAACAGGCAATGCTCTATACCTTTTGCACAGGGAAAGTTCAAGATGGTGGTGAGATTCCTGCTGAAACCCTCTCTTCATCACCGTCTCTACAGCTCATCAGCCTTTTCCACCTCTGTCTGTGGTTCAGCCAGCAGGAGAAAAATAAATAAATAAAAGTAGTCCTGTAACCACTAGACCTCTGAAAACTGACCTCCCATCAGTTTGCTACATGAGGCTGACTGACATCGAAGGCCAGCAAATCAAGCTCCAAGTGAAGCTTTTCCCAAAGCTAGGGTGTGCATCCAGTCCGTTGATCACCAACTCACAGATTTCCCTGTGCTCAATAAGCTAGCAAGGTCAGGCTGGACAGGCTCTAAGCACATGATGAAGCTGTACATGTCCCTGTTCATTGCAGGGGAGTGGGACCAGATGACCTTTAAGGATCCCAACTCTAAGGATTCTATGATAAAAACCACATCACCACAACAAGTAATGAACGTCCATCTCATAGCAAGGCAAAAGAATAAAGAAGAATGGAGAATTTCTTGAGGTAAAAGCTTTCTACTGCTTGTCCTAAGGACTGCATCCACGATCCTCGTAAGGGGCTCTCCTGCACTTCCCCAAACCCAGCACCCCATACGCCACACCATACGTACATACCATACGCCTTGTACATATTGATTGCAGCTCACCATACTGGCCCACCTCTTTACAACCCATTAACGTCAAGAGGTTAGCAGTACATTAAATGGCAAAAGTTTCCTGAAGTCATCCTAATGTTCCATGCTGCACACTTGCTTTCTCCCAGCTTGGAAGCACAGACCAAAACCCGGCCATCAGGCTGTGTGCGACACGCAACTAGCACATTGCCCATTTATGAACAGCTGCCCTTCCATGATTGTCTGTCACCAGCCTGGACTCAAGGACTGCTTTTGAGATGTCCCTGATATGCTGGGTCTTTACAACCCCATCAGTAGCCACCCAGTCCTCTGGGATTCATGAACCCACTATAACAAATGCCAGATGGGAGCATGTACAGCCATAAAGTCACCAGTTAAACACATTAACAAGCCGAGGAGATTCTTACGTAGCTAACCAGGAAGGGTTACCTGGTTACCTCTTACCTTGTCCCCTGTAGAATAGGGCAGTGTGAGTCAAAGGAACACCTCCAAACCTGCATGCTGTCAGGAGACAGAACAAAGGGCCACCTGCAGCAATGCGTTACCAACACCCCAGGATATGCCTGACAAGGACAGAGCTGCACAGGCACAGCCGTGACCAAAGGGCACAGCACAGACACCGTGGGACACGGGACGAGGCCAGAAGATCAGCCCATCACTTTTGGACTAAACAAAACACCCTGCTCTCGCCTAGGGTGCACAGGACACTTTCGGACAAGGCCTTCCATCTGCTGCACAGCTGCAGAGATGCAAGGAGAAATTCTTACAGCATTGTATGCAATCATGAGGGCAGCTCACGAATGGAAGAATGTTAATCAGTGGGGAAGCACGCTATCCAGATGAGACGCTGGAGCGCACGGAGGTATAACCACAGCGGTACGAGCAGTCCTTAATTCAATCTGCACAGTTATTTAGTGGCTCTGCTCTGAGTAAGTACAGGCCGTACTTTGATCTCTGCTGCCTCCTGCCAAAACTGGGGAAATCAGCAAGCCAAAAAGCAAGAGTCACAAAGATATTCCAGGAGGCAAAATACAGCTCTGGGGTTCTATAAGAAGTTCTCCTGAAAGACCCACAGCATTTCAGGAGGCACCAAAGTGCTATTGCAACTAATTACCTATACATTAACTGAAGAAGCTGGTGTATATTTTGAGATGGGTCTCTCTTAGATGTGGATAACTGAAGCTTTGCCGCTCACACACTACCTGAAGTGATGCTCCTAAAGGGTCCCAAGTGCAGGCAGGTCTGGACCAAGCCCGGTAACTTCATGTGTGGTCACAGCCAGCACAGCCCTGAGCACAAACACCGCGCTAAAGGGGCGTCAGATGAACCAAGTCACGCCAGGCCTGTCCTGGACACAAGGCTCCTCTCTGCCACCCAGATGAATCATCTCTCAAGTCACAGCATTTCAAGAACTCTTCAATTTGAAATGAAATGGGCCTTTAAGGAGATCCGTGCTTCTGTCAGATTTTGGCTCAAAACCATCTTATTAGAGAAAGACAGATTCCTCAGGCTTGCCACATAGTTAACATTCACTTAAATCTCTTGTTTTTAAAGAAAACAACAGTTGAGAAAACGATGTGATAATTAAGCTGCTTGCAGTGGGAAGCAGATGGACGGTCAAATAACCTTTAGTCTGCCCTGTAGGGATGTACTGCAATAGAATCCACAGCACAATAATGATTAATGCTCAAAGTTTAACATTACAAATTTGATCAAGCTTGTTCCTAAAAGACATTTATTTTAAAAGACACCCTAATTCATTTCTTACTTCCCCACTTCCCTCTCCCTCAAACCACGAGGATAGAGCACAGCTAATGCTATACAAGCACAGCCATAACTGGGCATGGCCAGGTTTCTTTTTCCTGTGTTTACTCTGATCTTATTTTTGTTACACAACAGCAGCATATCTCCCCTTAATCTGCAGATAGATGCTCCAACTCCTGGTAACAGAGCTTTGTGCTCCATGGCAAGCACACATTCAATGAACAATCACAGCGGCACATAAACAACTTGGACTCAGGATTGAGCTGTGCTAATTATCTTCATTCTCCTCCACCTGCCACCCAAAACAAGATTTGATTAAAAGAAAGGTATTCTAAGATCCTCAGCAGCCTGGACTTATTTTAACCTGAAAAATATCAGACCCTCCTGCACAGTACAGTGTGTTCTCAGCAATGTTTGCTCAGTGTGGCTAGGCAGCACAGCTCCACCTCCTGAATTATTTAGAGGACACATTTCCTGCAGCACCTCCCAGCCTCAGACCTCCAGCTCTGTAGAAGCGTATTCAGAGAAGCACAAACCCTGAACAAGCCCTCCCCAGCAGCAGAAGCAAGCAGGGCATTGCAGCTGTCTGAGACAGAGATGGCAGCAGGCAGCAGTAACCATGGGCAGTGCGGGCAGCCATGGTCTGCAGAGACCAAGAGCTGAATGCTGTCACAAGTCTAGCTAAAACCGTAGGGACCCTTGGTGCAGAGATCTTCCCAGGTCAGCACTGCTCACCACTACAAGCCCATCACCTCCAAGGAAATCATACTCTAAGCCAACATGAAAGCAGACAAAGTTTAGTTACATTCTCATTTCCCAGATCACACATTATTCAAATTTTTTAAAATATATATATATCCCACATTACTCAAAAACGACAGTTTTTGAGTGGGTTGCTGTCAATCTGTAGTATGCTGTGAGATAATACCAGCTCTTTGACAGACAGTCTAAGATCTAAAATAAACCACATGGGTTTTATATAGACAAGCTATGAAAACAAAACGAGTAAGAGACGCATCCATATCTAAGTGCTCTAAAGAAAACACAGGCAGCCAAAGCTCTTCTCTCCCACCATCACGTACTGTACCATCCAAGACTTACTATTTTAGGACTATTTCTGATTGGAGAGGATATCTACAAGTCAGGCACGCAACTACTCCACAAGCAGGTCTGTGTATGAATACTTCTACGCCCTTCTTCTTTTTCCCTTTCCTCGGTTCCTACTTCCCATTCCTTTCCTCTACCTGTTCCTTGACTAATGCACAAGCTGTACAGGGAGTGTCCTTCACAACCTTCAAAGCAGGTATAGTGTTTTTATTAGCATTTATAGGGTCGAAGACTTTCGCAGCTTTTGTCTAGACAGTCCTAGCACCTGGCTGCCGCTCATAGCTGGAACACCACAACACCTTGTGCCTATATACACTTCGCTTGTGTATGTTTGCTTGGTGGTGGAGCAGAGCAAGCACTGGGACTTCCACCAGTTTGAGGCAGTTGAGACAACATGGAAAACCCATGGTTCATCAAAACCTTGCAGCTCCCTACTGCAGCAAAGGCCAAACCACAGCAAGAAAATTTGGGATGGCACTACCAATCTGATGGTTGGACTAGATGATCTTAGAGGTCATTTCCGACCTTAATGATTCTACGATTCTAATTACAAAGCTTGTAAAGTCCATCTGGTACTCTTAGTGCCCTGAAAGAAGGAGATTTAAAGCATCTGCAGTCAAACTCCTCACCTTTCTACTTGCTTCAGAAGTCAGAAAGTTTTCCAATGGACACCTTTCCGAGAAGGACACTCCACACCCGTGTCCCGGTGAAACTACGCACCGTGTAACCACAGCACCTGTGGTCTGCAGGCACAGATCAGTATCCATGAAGATTTAGACCCTCAGTAAATTCCTTCACATAACCTGTGAAGGTTTAGATCTTCAACAAATGCAAAACGCAGTTCCTGCCTCCTAAGCAGACCACCAAATCTGAAGGAATCCTGCTCAATTTACGTTCTACAGAGGATGAAAAAGACATAATGACTCCATGAACAACAGGTTCCAGGTTGTGCACGCGACACCTGGCCCATCACAGCTGTCTACGAGCAACACTGAGCAAGGTGAAGGTCTATGGATTCTGCATAGAGCAGTCTAAGAACACTGCTGGAGAACATCATAGCAAAAACACAATATTGAGTAAAGCGACGAAGGAGAGCAAATGAACTTCTTCAGAACCCTTTGGGCACGAAGAAGGTGGTCACAGCCTACAAAGACAAGGGCTGGTTCCCATCATCCTGGCTGAAACTCTCTCCCTCCTTCCTTCCCATGAGGAACACGGTTTTGTGGGCAAGGTGGTGACAGGCTGATGTGTTGGACTAGATGATCATAGACGCCTTTTCCAACCTTAATGACTCCATGATTCCCCAGTGCAGAGGCTCACCCCACACTTCCTGCGCAACAGCAACCTCCTTTGCCCGGGCAAGCCCCGCTCACTGGGCCAGCCACCCCCTTCCCTGTCACCTCCTCAGGTGACACCCGCACCTGCCAGCTCCCCAAGCCTGTGCCCTCACCAGGGCCACCCTTCCCCTCGAGTGGTGGTCCCTCCACAGCCCCTCCTGCAGCTTACAGCATTCCTGTCCCCATGCTGCTCCTCCAGCCCCAGCACGGTCCCAAACCCCGCTCCCTGTACCCCCAGCTCTATTTCAGTCCCAAACCTTGGCAGACCCCCCAAACCTTGCCCCAGCCCACAATTCGCCTGCTGACAACCCTCGCCCCTCGCAGCCAGCTGTCGCTCAGGACCCCGTAGCACACACTGAACCCTCCGACCGGCGCCCCCCGGGCTGCCTCCTACCTGGGCGGGCTCCACGCTGGCGGGCAGCCCCTCGGGCAGCACCTGAAACAACATCAGGGCCATGGCGACGCGGAACCTCCTCGCCATCCCCCCCACCCCCCGCTCCCCGCCTCCCCAGCCCGACTGCGGCCCGGGACGGGATCCGAGGGGGCACCCCGCTCCTTGTCCCGCCCCCTTCCGATCGCTGATTGGGCAGATGGCGCGCAACTTGGACGACTATTGGCTCGACACACCATCGTTCAAGGCAGAACGGGGAGGGGCGGGGTCTGCTTGCTGGGAGCTGCCATCTTGAGTGTGGCGCGGCGGAGAGGGGGCCCGGAGTGGTGTGATGGCCGCCATGTTGTGAGTGGCGGAACTGGTTGGAAGAGGGGTGTGGGCGCCGCCCCTTGTGCCTGTGCCCCGACGTGACGTGCATCGGTTGCCTCGCGCCTGTCAGGGCCTCTGTGGTGGCCATAGAGCACCCGTCCCCATCTGCTGGCCATGTCTTGTGCTGGCTTTAAACCTTGATCAGCCTCCTCTGCAGTGCACACAGAGAGCCCCAAAGCCAAGCAGCCCACTCAGGCCTGGGGGTTCACCAGGAAACCTGTGTAGGGAGGTGGCTAAAATGGCTGCAGCAGCAATAAGCAGCGTGTGCAGTCAGCTGCTGCTGATGTCAACAACACTGCTAGCCCCACACCAGGCCCTGAGGATGGGGCAGCAGACTGCGAAGCCACTTCTTCTCCACCATGGTGCCAGGCTCACAGGAAGGCTGCAGAAGTGCCATGCCCCCCAGCCCTACATGCTGTATCCAAGTGCCATGCTTGAGTCTCACTCAGCCAGGGCTGGGGGATGGCCCTCATCCTCCAAAATCCAGCAGCTGGGTGAGGGCTGCAGGCACTGCTGTGGGGAGCCACAGTGGGAGAGGAGCGGCGTGTGGAAGGGATGTCCCAGCACAGCCAACCCCTGCCTGGGCTTGTCCCAGGTGCAGGTGGCAGCGCTCGGGGATCACTCACAGCACTGAGCAGGCTTTGTGCCATGCCAATCCCTGAGTGCCAGGCAGTCCCCACAGGGGATTGGCACTGTGATGCTTGTGAGATGCTCTGATAACATGCTCAGAAAAGAAAAATAATCAACTTAGCAGCTTATCTCCTGCCCCTGGGATTTTTCAATCAGGGCGATACTTGGGGCACACCTAACCCTGCACCCCTGCAAGCGTGGGCCGGCAGCAGTTAACCCATTGGGCACACACCCTGCATGCTTAACCTGGATTAAGCACCTCCAGCAGCACTTAGGCAAGGTTCTGGGGGCTGTTCATCATTCATCTAAACGTTGGTCTTCTGAGACTCACCAGCCCTGCTGCAGCCCAACAGAACGTCTTTGGTCTGGTTGTTATTGAAAGAACGTTGTAAACATGCTGCAGCACCAACATTTCATCCATGCAGAGCTTGGCTCCCTTTCCCATCCTGTCCTGAAATTAGAAGTAGGAAGGAGGCAGAAACCGGAGCATGGGACAAGCCCAGATTGGGAGTGACTCATCACTGGAGTGTAATTAACACCCGCAGCTCTTCACAAATAGGTCTGAGTCCGGCACTGGCTTCTGGCAGTGAGGTTTCCTTCCTATTGCAGCAGTGTGATGCAGAGCCGAGCTGGACTGAACCTGGCAGCAAGGGGCCACACTGTCTGCAACCACCTGCCAGCACTCCTCATTGTTCTGGAGCTGTGGGTGGCAGAGATGGCACAAATCCTCCCGTAGAGGCTCCTGCTGCAGCTTAGAAACCTAGAAACCCTGCTGTGCTGCTGTCGGCCAGCATCAATCTGTGCAGGTCTGAAGAGGGAATCCATTGCTATGAGCTTGGTGGTTACCTGGCTCAAGGACAGTGATGGTCAGCCTCATACTCATCCCAGCACAGACCAACCCTCTTCTTCTTGCCCAGAGCATTGTGTGCACCCCGCTCTGCCGCCCAGGACTAAGGGGGGAGGACAGGAGATAGCAACAGCTCTCCAGAACGTGCTTGCTGTGGGACTCAGCGTTACAAGCATCACAGCATTCCCAAACATGCTGGATGCTCCTTGGACCCAGCTCCATTCCAGACTGCTGAACGTACCTTTCTGAATGTGCTCACAGAAATTTGGGGTGTAGGACAGGACCAATCTGAACGTAGGAGTTCAAACAGAGAGCAGCGATGTCTTCCTGAGGCACTCAACTGGAGAGACGTGGTTTCACGCGCAAGCAGAGAGCCCACACTTCCCCTTTTTCCAAGGCAGGTATGACCCATGTACCAGCCCCATCCAGGGAAGCAGGCACCCAAAGACCAGCCAAAAGCAGAGCCCACGGCTGTTTTAAAAATCACCATGTTTTATTTGCCACTCCCCACCTCTGTCATTTGTAGTGTGGTCTGTTTGGAGTCTGAGTTCACAACCCAACGGTTTTGTGACCCTCTCCATGTGAGAGGGGCCAGAATGGCCAGAATCAAGTCTTTCCCAAATCCTTGGTCCCACCACAGGGACAGTGAGGCACAAGATGGCAAGGTGATGCCTGGCTGTCATGCTTAGTGCAATGAGCTGATTACAAAATTCAGAGCTTAAAAACAATTAGCTATTTGCCTTTGGGATTGTGACAACCGCAAAGTGAACAAAACCTGAACCTGAGAGCAAGGAAGGCACAGTTCTAGCACTGGTCCCGGGACACTGGGGTCATTGGGGTGTTCCCCTACACAGGGGACAGGCCCTTTCCCACTCACCTGGGGGCTCCAGCTCTTGCATAGAGGCCTCTGTAGTGGTTTAAGGCAGCAATGTGGTTTGGGGTGGAAGAAATGGGAGATGACCCCAGCTCCACTCCCAGACTGGGTTAATGGGGGTGCACCATGCATCCAAGCCCCACACTGGTACATGGCTGGCAGTGGTGGGTGGCTGGACGGGTGCAATGGCTCCCAAGACAGCTTCTATTCACAGCCCTTTGTTAAAGTAGACATATGGCACTTTGTCCCCGTGCTTGGCCACGATGCTGTCCCGCAGCTCCAGCTCAAGGTCAGCCAGCGCAAGGGAGCTGTGGGGAGAGGGGACAGACACTGAGACCATCATCCTGTTCCACCTGGGTGACCATCAGGATGGGCTGTGGGGAGTGAGGGGAGGAGGAAGGCTCCCGTGGGAAGCCATGGACAGGTACCATCTCTGAGGGAACAGGGCACAGGCTGCCGGCACCATAAACAGCAGGCTGCGGGCAAAGGAGAGCAGGTGTCAGCGCTGGGGCTGCACACCCCCAGCTGCAAGGTCCCAGCCCAGGACCCAATGTAACAGAGCTCAGGTTGGAAGGAAAGCAGCTTCGCCATCACCGCTGGTTGGGGTCTTTTTCCAGGGTGACTTCAGGCATCCTCCAGAGCCACGCCGTTTTTTTTGAGATACTCACAACCCACCACACAGCAGCACCTGCAGCGGAGCATGGAGAACCCGGATCCGCTGCAGGGGAAGAGCAGGGTCAGTCCCCAGCTGACTGCCACAATCGCATACCCAGAGCAGCAGCAGGGGCTCACCTGCATGAAGGGAAACTTCTCCAGCCGCTCCATGATGATGGGCAGAATGACTGCATGCAGGGAGAAGAGTGAGGGACCCCACCAGCCCATGTAGCTCCATCAGCACAGGCCAAGCTGAGAGCTGCAGGGCTGCAATATGGATCTGGTCCCCATCCTCATCCCGCACTCACTCATGCCTGGAGCTGCCATGGTGATCCTGGAGACCACGACCTGCGCAATGCCCTTCACCGCTGCTCTCTGTGAGCAAGAGTGGCTGCTCAGCCTTGCTGCTGTCCACGTATCCCCATTCCAGCATCTGCTCTCCCTCCCAAAACACTCACCCTGGAGTGCCCAAGCTCGTTGTTGTCCTCATCAGTCACTGAGATCCCATGGATGATCTCCCTGTGGGGACAGCAACACAGTGGCCCAGGCCTGTGCAACCCCTGGGCTGATGCTGCCACCTTCAGGGTATGGCTGACACAGGAACCCCCACCCCATGGAACACCCCAAAACTCCTGCGGCTCCAACAACCCCCCTGCAGCACCAGGACATCACAGACTCCAAAATGGACATCTTCACCCCAAAACCACCCTCCTGCTTTGTTCAGTGCTGGGCCACCCCACCAGGGACGGTCTCTCCCAGATGCAGGGTAGGGATCATACATCCCATCCCACCTCTCCCGTCCTCCCTTGGGGCCAGGGAGTGGAGGCAGACCCCAGGTGCACTCACTGTTGCCTCATCATTGGGATGTTCACACAGTTGGCAGCGGCTACAGCTGCAAAAGGGACCCAGCGGGCAAGCAAGGGAGGAGCACGCTGCAGGATGGAGGATGGGATCAGCATGGGGATGGGATGCGGTCAGGGGCTGCTGCAACCCCATCCCTACATACCTTGGTGTAGAGGTTGAGTCCCACAGCAGTGGCCAGGGCTGTCGTGGTGGCTGTGACGTAAGCCACTCCTATTTGCCTGGTGATTTGCAACAGATGCATGGAAATATAAAATAAAACACTGCCTTTGACACTGAGATTCTGTTCCTTTGGTGCCTGAAAATCTTTTTGGTGCATCCCACAGGCACCAGGTGTCCCATCCCAGGGGCACACTTACGCCAGAGAGATGGGGGATGCAGCGTTGCGGTTGGTGTAGTTGACGATGGCATTGAAAGATTGGTTCACCCACTGCCAGAACACCACGGCTGGCACTGTCCTGCAGAGGGAAAAGGGCCCGCAGAGCACCCAGGGGCCATCAGGGAACAGGCAAGATGCCCTCTGTACCCTTGTCCTGGTGTCTGCTGGGGGAAACTGAGGCACTGCAGCCTGATGTCAAGGAGTGAAGCAGGGGCAGGGCTGGGAAATGAATGTGTTTGAGAGGGTCTTGCAGACAGCACAGGAGGAGGCACAGCCCTGAGGTGTTTGGGATGAGGATGAGATCCACCTGGCCAGGCTGAGGTAGGCCCTCAGTGATGGGAGCAGTAAGCTCATGGGGACAGAGGTGTCTGAGAGTGACCCACTCCTAAGCTCCTAGCATTAGTGTCCCTAGAGGAGTTGAGGGCCATCCAGGCTGTGCCCCAACTTATGTCCCCAGCTCTCACCGGTAGAACTGCAGCATGCAGCCAGTGAGGGCCATGCCACCTGGCACCTGGAAGGACATCCTGCCAATGAGGTTCATCTTCTCACCGCTGTCGGGGTGGAAGGCAGAGTCGTACAGTTTCTTGGCATAAAGCAGCTGCTCCCGGCTGCTCCCCGGAGGCACCATCCCAGCCCTGCAAGCCCAAAGCCACGGGAGCTCAGCCACGATAGCTCAGGGCTCCCAAAAACCCAATAAACATCCACAAAACCACCTTGGACAGATCACAGAATCGTTTGAGTTGGAAGAGCCCCTTAAAGGTCATCTAGTCCAACTCTCCCGCAATGAGCAGAGATATCTACAGCTCAATCAGGGTGCTCAGATGTTGCACCAGCGCTTGGGCAGGTGACAGTCACACCCCCAGCACCACAGCAGTGCCACCAGCACACGCTCACCTGCAGCCTGCCACCATGGCCTGTGCCCAGTCCAGCTCCCGCTCCGGCACCAGCACAGTGCGCGGGTCGGTGATGTTGAGGAAGTGCCGCAGCCGCCCCATGAAGGTGCTCTGGTCCCAGCGTGGGGCATCGATGTCGAAGCCGAGGGGCACGGCAGCCATTTCAGGATAGTGCTGCGCTGCTGCGGAGCGCTGCACTGGGTGAACTGCTGCAGGTTTATATTTAACATCTGAGTTGGACTTTCAGCGGCCCAGCACCCAAGGCGCTGATGCCACTGGCCTCCAACAGTGTTGCTGCAATGCACTGCATTCTCCCTACACGGAGCAGCCCTCAGTAGGACTGCACCATACTGCCCTGCAAGTGCTTCCCTCTGGGTCACTGCACAGCATACCCTCCACGTGCACACCCATCCCCGCGGTACTGCACTAAGCTCCGTGTCCCTGCAGCACTGCAGGCCGCTGGCAGTACACCGCACCCTCCCACGCCACCGCAAGCCCCAGAGCACCGCCCGCACCTCTCGTGGCATTACTCCAGTGCCCGCGCAGCACAGCCTTACAGACAGCTCAACAGCGTACTGCACCCCCCTACGGCACGGCACAGCACTGCACTACACCCTGACAACTGCACACACCCCCACGGCAAGTTCCATGTTACGCTACCCTGCATCCCATCACACATCAGCACTGCATGCTTCCAACGGCGCTACGTCGCACTCCCCCCCCCCCCTTTAACGCTGCCTCGCGGTGAGCTGCTGACTGCACATCCGTAGAGCTGCACAGAGACCTCGTGACGCGCACTGCGCTGCTCCGCATTGCATCGTGCAGCAACGCACTACTCCGGCCGCGCAGCCCCACTCAACCCGCGCGCCCCAACACCACGTGGCCCTACCTGCGCGGCCCCCAGACCCTTGGAGCGCCGCGTGGCCGCCCCCAGCCAATCAGAACGAGCCAAGAGGCCGCGCCCACCTCCAGGCGGTGGGAGGGGAGTGCGCGCTCGTAGGATGGGGCGGAGCTACGATCGGCTCCGCCCCCTCCCGCGGGCCGTGAGCGCGTTCCGTACGTCCGGCGGGAAGCGGTGACGCGGGACGTAGCGGCGGCGTGTGTGTGACGCAGTTGCCCATGGTAACCCCGCTGCCGCGCAGAGGATGGTGAGCGGGGCGGGGGCGGCGGGCCGGGCCCGGCGGGAGATCGGGGCCCCGGAGGGATCCGGCGGGAGATCGGGGCGTTGGGGGTGTCGGGGTGCCCGTCGGTAGGCCGGGAGGGGGCCGCGTGGGCCAGGTCGGAGGAGATCGCTTGGCCTTGGGATGGTGTTAACTTGAGGTGTCTGGCCCGAGGATCGGGTCTTGGGGTCCTCGATGCTGGTGGGAAGCAGAGCCGCAGAAGGCCCAGTTGGCCCGAGGAGAGGCAGAAGGGAGGATTGACAGAAGGAACCTGGCAATGATGGGGGCAGCGTTCAAGCACCGAGTGCTGGGGAGGGCCTGGGGGCATCTGTGGCCGTGGAAGGACCATGGACAGGGCAGCCAGGGGAAGAAATAATTGCACCTAGGAAGAAATAATTGCATGCACCAGTACAGGCTGGGGGATGACCTGCTGGAGAGGAGCTCTGCAGAGAGGGACCTGGGCGTCCTGGTGGATGACAGGTTGGCCATGAGCCGGCAGTGTACCCTCGTGGCCAAAAAGGCCAATGGCATACTGGGGTGTATAAAAAAGAACGTTGCCAGCAGGTCGAGGGAGGTGATCCTCCCCCTCTACTCTGCCCTGGTAAGACCTCATCTGGAGTACTGTGTCCAGTTCTGGGCTCCCCACTACAAAAAAGGCAGGGATCTCTTGGAAAGAGTCCAGCGGAGGGCCACAAAGATGGTGAAGGGCCTGGAGCATCTCCCCTATGAGGAACGACTAAGTGAACTGTGTCTGTTTTGCCTTGAGAAAAGAAGGCTGAGAGGGGATTTGATCCAGGTTTATAAATACCTGAGGTGTGGGGGCCATAGTGGTGAGGCCGGACTCTTTTCAGTAGTGTGTGCGGACAGGACAAGGGGAAATGGGATGAAGCTAGAGCATAGGAAGTTCTGCACGAATGTGTGCAAGAATTTCTTTACGGTGAGGGTGACGGAGCACTGGAACAGGCTGCCCAGGGGGGTTGTGGAGTCTCCTCTGGAGATATTCAAGACCCACCTGGACGCCTACCTGTGCGACCTGGTGTAGGGAACCTGCTTTGGCAGGGGGGTTGGACTCGATGATCTCTGGAGGTCCCTTCCAACCCCTACAATTCTGTGATTCTGTGAAGAGGTGGTGGTGGTGACCCCAGCGCAAGACATGGAGTGTTGGGGCGGGTCCAGAGTGGACCACAAGGATGCTCAGAGAGCTGGAGCACTTCTCTATGGAGATAGGCTGAGGGGCTGGGCATATTCAGCCTGGAGAAGTTGGCTGTGGAGATGGACCTCAGTATAGCCTTCCCAGAGAAGATTTGATTTCCCCATCCGCAGAGGAATTCAAGGCCAGCTTGGATGGGGCCCTGGGTGGGCTTTAAGATCCATTCAACCCATCCATTCTGTGTTGGTTCCTGGGGGCTGCAGAAGGCGAGGGAACTCCAGGAGGGCTTGTGGAGTTAGAAGGGCTGTTGATAAATGGCCTTAAAAGGGGAGCTCTGTCTTGGCAGAGAAGCCTGGGTGAAGGAGCTGGGATTTTGGGCATGGGTAGGGCTGAGACACTGCCCAGGGACTGGGAGAGACCTGGATGGGATGAACAGTTTGGGGAATCACTGTACCATGCCAGTCACTGTTGGCTGGCTATGATAGGTTGCTGGGATTTGTGTGCTCTTGGGTTTTCTGCTGTGGGCTGGGGAAATGGGGACAGAATGGGCTGAAGAGAGAAGAACTCACTGTGGGAAGGAATAGAGGAAGTTTTGATGCTAGTGAGAGAAAGAGATGATCCAGGGAGGAAAGGAATACTCAAGTGTAGAAACAAATTTTTTGACGGGGAGCAGTGTTCACTGAGGAGAGGAATTGGAGCCTCACTGTCTGGTAAGGACAGAAGGCATCACTAGGAGACAGATGTGTGGTGAGGGTGAAATGTTGTGTTAGGGTGGGGCTGAATGATAGACTTGGGTACTGGATACTGCAGTAGATGAGGTGGGACAGGAGATGCTGGTGGAATCCATCAAGGACTATCAGGAAAGGATGAGTGGGGATCAGCAGAGGGGTGGCAAACAGCTGCGGTGGTTGGGGAGCTGCTGCCAGGGTGTAGCATGTGCAGAGAGCCCAGGCTGAGGGAAATGGTCATGGGGGAAAGAGCTTCTGTAGGGCAAAGCTGTGTTTTGTCCAGGATCCCTCTGGATTCAAGCTTTATTAATGCACAGGAGGAGGCATAAATGAGAACAGCAAAGGCAGCTCCTCATCTTTGCTGAGTTAATTCTGGCTGCATCCCCACCTGCTGTGCCACAGAGAAAGAGATTGAGATAAAGTCTGTGAGACTTGCTCTATTTTAGATCAGGAGATGATGGAGCTTGTCACACCAGGCACCAAAGCCATCACAGGATGGACATCTGCTGTGGAGATGAAGGCAGCTGCCTCCAGCAGTGCCGTCCTTTGTGGGACGCATTTGGCCTGCAGCTGCTACCAGCCAAATCTGCTCTTCTGCTTTGAGATGTCCTGATAAACTGGTGTAGTCTGGGATCTGGCTGTTATTATGTGAGCACTTTGTGCATGGGGAGGGTGGACTGGGTGTTTTCCAGTGCTTGTGTTATTTGGTACAGCATTTTAATGCTTCCTAGTCTGTTTTCCGTTTTTGGGAGTTGTTTTTGGAGCTGCAGCCTCTCAGACAGTGTGGGTAACGGACTGGCTGGGCTGGGCAGCAGGCTGGGGAACTCTGTTACTGGCTCTCTGAAGTCTCAACTTTCCCTAAATCTAAATAACCCTCAATGGCAGAAACTCTGGAACACCAGCACATACATCCAGGGCAGCTCTGCTGCTCGGGGGTATGGGGCAGCAGTCAGAACTGATCCAGACAGCCTGACATAACAACGCACTACTTGTGATCTGAGCTGCCCACGGGCACGTTTCTGACCCATCACGATTGCACTGGTAAGCACTGAAACCCCCTTCAGTTCTGCTTGCTCCCACTCCAGTGATAAGATGGTTAATGCTGACATTTAAATTATTTCAGTGCTCATCCGAGTAAGTGCAGAGGGGAAGTGTCTTGTTCTGCAGAGCATACCAGCATTTCTCACAGCTGTGAGGCAGGGGTGCTGGAAGGTCGTAGGTGGAGCACGGAGGGAAAGATGAGCCATAAAAATGCATAGCACGAGAGATGCGTGGTGCTGAAGGCTTTGGCTCGGTTGAGCAGCACGTGTGCTGGGCTCACAGCAAGAGTGAAGGGAGATGTTACATGAAAGGGTAAGCAGCCTTCAAAAGTTTTGGAAGTGCTGTGTGAAGCAGAGCTTGTGGCTTGCTTGTCTTCACCAAGTGAGATGGTACCTTGCTGATGGGTAGCAGGGCTGGGGGACGACCTAAGTTTTTCTAAAGCTGTTGACTGAAGATGACATCACTGCATCAAAACCAGGCCTGTCAAAGCGTGGCCCCATTGTACAGCTGAGGAAACTGAGTCACGGAGTGGTTGGATGACACCAGGCAGATCTTGTTCAGAGAATGAAGTACCGACATAGCAAAACGTGTAGTCAGACATCTTCCTCCTGGCCTTGAGCTCCCATTTTTAACAAAAGCAGCAAGTATTGTTGCCTGCTGTAGGTGTACCTAGTGCTCAGAATTTTCCCTTTGCCTCTTGTCTGACCTGGAGGCTGTACCAAACTGACTCCATTAAAACAAAACATTTTCCAAAGCTTTAGCAGTGCTCTGCTGCTCCAGTTTCCTAGCAGAGTTGCACATCACACATTTTTCATTTATTTACTGGTTGTGCGATGGCTTTATGGGAAACGATGTGCAGGGAGTGCAGCATACCAGCAACTGGAGGTGGTTTCCAAGTACTGCACCGCTGAAGGGGAGACAAAGTGGCAGGCATCAGCAATCCCCTGCACAGGGCAGAGCGCTTCCTTGAAGTCTGCAAAGAGCAGAGGAGTTTGATTTTAATTATGAAAGGAGAACTCATGCTGGTGTTGGTTAATGCATCAAAACAGAGAGTGCCGTGTGACCTCTTTGACAGAAAACTGTGTTAGTAGGTTTGAGCTGGAAGAGCTCTGTAGGTGACTCGGCTCCAATAAATGTGGGATTTCAGCACAGAAAAGAAAGTCTGCATTGAATGACACCATATGGTGGAGACATGCAGCAAGCAAATGATTTTGTTGGGAGTTCTGCCAGAGTAAGAAGTATTGAATAAACCGTGCTCAATAGATTAATTTACTTCGGTTGTGTTTTGAAAAAGGCTGGGTGATTTTATGACCATTAGTGACATTTGCAGTTCTGCAGCCGAAGATAAAGGTAATCAAACGTCATTCTTCAGGGCACCAGCTAATCAGTGCAGTTGTCAGGCCCGCTCCCCTCCTCCAGCTCTGTGTGTGCAGAACCGCACGCTGGACAGCAAATGGAGCCTCAAACATCCACTGCTGAAAGCAGGAGATTGGGCTCAGCAAAACCTCTTGTCCTTCCCCAGGCGCATGACTCCCGTGTGGCTGCCTGCGAGCATCGCTTGTCCCCGCTGCCTTCATCTGGCTATTTAGAAATGGTGAACTGCTGCTGTATTGCTTGCTGAAAGTCGGTGGTGAGCAGGGCTGGGCTGCGCTCGGGGCGCAGAACAAGGAGACGTTCCCCCTCCATGGTGAGAGATAGCAGAGCGATAGGAGGAGAGTGAATTTGAGGCAGGTTTGAACTTGGCCCCTTCACCGCCAAAACCTCCTGGAGGACTGTAGGTGTGGCGGTGGCAGAATTAGCAAGAGAATCGCGGGCTGGTTTGTGGGTGTTGTGTGAAGTTTCTCCCACGGTTGTAGGGAAGGCACAAAGGGGTGTCTGGAGGAGAGAGCGAGGCACTGCGTGCTGCTGGGGAATGGAACCAGCACCTCTGCAGCTCATGACTGGCTGGAAAGGGCCAGGAGGTGAAGGTCTGACCCACGGCCATGGCAGTGGGAAGCCTGGGCAGGGAGGGGGTGGGCGATGCGATCACAGCGGCCAGAGAGGCACAGGAATTGTGGCCGTGGTGCGTCTCGGTGAATGGATTCCATTTCAGCTGAACGTCCACATCCACGAGATAAGAGATTGCTGGTGACGAGGGTGGTTTTGTTTAAAATTCATTATCTGAGCTTTGTGGTTAATAAAGTTAAACAGAATACATTTACTTCTCTTGCCTAATAGGAATCAACTGTGCTGTGCCGTGGCTTGCGGGCCGAGCTTTATCCATGCCCTGTGTATCCTGCCCTCAGTATGAGGGGAAATTGCTCTTTCCATTATGGTCTTATATTGCCAATCTGATACAATATTTAAACAGATTATCTCAGTGCTCTGTTTGTCCCAAACCAATTTTTGTTTTGGCCTATAAAGCGAATCTTCCTTTCAGCGGCTTCTGTGGTACAGGATGTAGTTACATGCATCAACTAGTTCAAAAGGCCCATCTACAGCCTGGATTTAAAGCTGAATAAACCCACAAAACCCTTAGCTAGGACTATAAATGTCACCGTATTTTTATATATGTCTGTATTTTCTTTTTTTAAGGAGAACAGGATTACTGCATGCAGCTATAACTGAACGTCCTTCGATAATTCAGTGGGTATTTTAAACCTAGCAATGATAGGCTTTCATAAAACCACACATCCCTGTTTTCAGAAGGATGCTAATAAGATGGTTAGCTTCCCTTTCATGCTCAACGTGTTTATGAGTGCACTTACCCATTTAGTTGCATCTCTGAATTTAATGCCCCGCTCTGATTTCACAGTAATTGTCAGGAGTCTTTTTTTCTTTTCCTATGTCCTCACTCACCGTCTGGAAAATGCCGTTTTCTTGTTCCTGACCCCATCAGTCTGTCTCCTCACAGTGCTTGTAAAGAAAGCCCTCTCCACCAAGGATAATGATGTTTTTAAACAAGCTAACCTGACATAGAACACATGGTTTGCTTACCTCACCCTGAGGTGACCAAGTGGCAGTCGCTGGCTGGCCATGCCCTACCTTGAGTTGCTCCCTGTGGCTGCCCTTCTCCAAAGGCTGCAAGCGCTGCCATGCTGTGCTGCTCATTACCCAAACAGCATCTGCAGTTCCCTTCTCTGTTACAGATGCCGCAGTCTGCTTAGTTTGTGCAGATGCCGTGCTGCCCTTGCACTCCCACAGCCATCCCTGCAGCTCCTCTGCCAGGACCCGTCCTGCTCCTCGCCCCACGTGCGCTCCCTCCTCGCTCAGGGTACGTTTGCTTGCTGCACCGCCTCAAGGCCCTGCTCCTCTCCCTTGGCATTTGAGTCTCCTCTTTGCACCACATTTTCCCATTTGGTGGCTTTTTTACCCGATGTCCGCCATGGATATCAGGTGGATATCCTGTCTCGCATTGGGCCAAGTCGGTTTCAGCACTGTGTCTGCAAGCACAGAGGTGCTAATCCAGTAGCATGAGTGCAAGGAGGGTTGCTTGTCCCTCGTAGTGCCTGCGTGCTGCAAGGAACACAGCTGAGTTATTTTTTTCTAGACTACTAAGCTGGCAGGAAATGCTTTCTGTCTTCCTAACTGCTCACAACACCAACTAAAAAAAAAAAATAGTAAGTATATTAGAAACCAGTCTGTGCCTAGCTTTACTTAACCTTAAGTATTCACTAATTAGGGAGAAAATGCTGGGTGCCAGTTGTTAATAATATTTACAAAATACTAACAATCACAGTAGCCTGGGCTATTACTTGGCTCTTAATTCAAGTTGTGTACACAAACCGTGTAACCTACGCTGGCGGTTACTGAGGTAAAGTCCACCTCTCTGCGTTGGCCTGCTTGTCTTCCAGCCTTTTAAATCAGCTTACTTTATACCTTAGAGAATACTTTTATTTCTATAAATATCCTCCTGTCCATTGGCTACCGCAGATAATCCTGCGATCAGCCGTGTCACTCGAGCAGAATATGGAGCGATGCTGATCGTTCTCTTGTAGGCTGTCATACTGGCCCAGAAATAGCATCCGTCTACAATGGGAGCAGCTCTATTAACATTTATAACAGTTCCTCTTCCCCACCCCTGGGAATTGCTCCCTGGAAGATAAGCAACACTTGGTAATACATTGCTTTGCGCTCACTGTTTCGGAGTTGAATTCTGAAACGTAGCGGCTCCTAATCCTGATCTGCTCTGGGATGCACTGCTCCACTCTTAGCGGTGCTGCGAATAGGATTAGCATTGCAACAACTTCTTTTTTTAACCACGAGCAATAAACTGAAATAATGGGGCCTGGTTCAGAGCCCTCTGAAGTCAGCAGCAGTGCTTTGATGGGTCCGTGTTGGCTTGGGTCAGCCTGTAGGAATGGGAAATTCACAGCCTTTCCTGGGAAGGGGGTAGAACGTGTGAATTTTAGAGTTCCTGCTCTCGTGGGGAGCTGAGCTCTGTGTATTTAGAAGCCAACAAATACAGCCATAAATCTGACTGCAGGTGAAAAAACGTGCGACGCGAGTCGGGCAATTACAACTTGCATGTTTTAATGACATCAAGGGCATGCAGGCACTGGGGGCCATCCCATTGCTGGGCATTTTCCCTGCCCTCCGCCCCTGGCATTGCTGGGCTGGGGGAGCTGCCTGCACACACACAGCACAGCCCGTCCACCTGCTGCAGCTGCGCAGAGCCAGCTGTGGGCACCCGGCCTCAGCATGGGGTGTCACAGCCCGGGCTGCAGGCAGTGCATGGCGGGCATTGACCACCAGCAAGCAGAGCCTGCTCCTGATTAGCACCTTGAGCTGGGCCTGGCCTCTCAGGTGCTTAGCAGCCTGTTTATGATGCAGGTGATGCCGCCCAAGGGGCAGGGTAAGATTTCACTTTTGCTGTTGTGGTTCATTGCACAAGTTCTGAATTTCTGACCCTCAGCTTTCCACAAAAGCGCAGTCACAATGGCAGCCATGCAGCATTCTACAAATATCCATCAAACGCAGTTTCAGTAAGTTCCTCCTCTTCTTTCACATTGTGTACTTGTGAACAAGTCCGCTAATTAAATAGGTAGCAAACAGATTACTTCCAAATCCAAAATGCTTGGAGGGGATGGATCAAATCTAACCTATGTTTGGATCTGGATGTATTTTCACACCGTGCAATGAAAGCTTTGACATCATGATGGGTAGTGCCACGTCCTTTCCAAACTGCCCTTTGTGCAGCAGCAGCGCACTGGTGCAGCGGTCCTGCAGCCTTTCATCCTGAGGACAGGCTTCTGATTGCTGTGATCTGGAGGGGATGAGAAGCAACCTTCACGGCTCAGATAGTCCTTGGCTCCCAGCAGGAATATGTAGAGGGCGTAGTTCCTCTTAGCAACAAAGCACTTTGTGACATTTAGCTAATTTGCCCTTGCAGGTCGACAGGAATTGTCGTCTCCGTTTTGCAAATGGGAGAACAAAACTGCTTGAGAGGCGGGCTCCCACGGCCTGGGTTTGTGCTGATATCTGAACTTCATTCTCGTGATGGCCCTTTGAGACATGGAAGTTGTCTGTGGGAGGCTGAGCAGGATCCCGAAGGCTCCAGCAGGAGCTGTGGGTGTGTTTTTCCCTGGGGTTTGCCCAGGCAAACAAGTTGCAGGAGCATCCGTGTATCTCAGGCCTTCTCCTGCGGGGCTGAGGTCCAGAGGGAAACAGGGTGATTTGCTCCTTGTGATTGCATGTCAGGATCTGGACCATTTTCCATCCGTTTCAGAAAGGTCCAGGTCTCTGACAAAAGCTTGGGTGTGCTGCTGTAACGTGCACAGTTGTAAATGAGCTGACCTGCATATTCTGTTTCCTAATCCTGAGTGATACTGTCAGCTCAGAGAGCTGAGCCTGGCTAATGACTGAAATCCACTGTGCTTTTCTTAGCGAGGACGTGTGGTGATCTGAGATAGCTGTTAAGTGCTACATCCTGAGAATCAGAACTGCACGTGCCCCATGGGTCCGGCGTGTTTTAGACAGATAAACGGGGTTTGAGATGATCAGGGAGTTACTATGAAAAGAACTGATGTCAGGTATGCCGTAACCTCCAGTTAACTAGGAGGGAGATTAAATTAATGGGGTTTTCCCTCTGATAAAAATAATGAAGAGCTCGCAAGGACTTGGTTTGCAGCTCCTACGTGTAATATCCTTAGGCACTGCCTTCCTGGCATAGGCAGTGCCAAACAGCTGTGTGACATGAGCAATGCAGCCAGTGGTGCACCCCACTGAGTGGCATTTGTGCTGTCTGAGACCTCACTGATGTTCTTGGAGATGAAGGAGAATTGTGGGGATGGGGAAGAGTAGGAAACAGGAAGAGGGTAGGGGTTCAGTCTGTCCTGGGATCCAGCACTGAACAGAACCTGTTTTAAGGGATGGGGTGCACGGCCTGGTGGGGAAGGTCAGAGGGGAAATAACAACTACAGTCTCTCTTGCTAATTTAGGGTTTACTGTCAATCCTGCGTAAACTGAAAAGCACCCCAGACCAGGAGGTGAGGATCCTCCTCTTGGGGTTGGATAATGCAGGCAAGACCACGCTCCTGAAACAGCTGGCGTCTGAGGACATAAGCCACATCACACCAACACAGGTGAAGAAGGCCTTTTGTCTTACACCCAGCCAACTCCAAACATCCTGTATATTCCATCATTGCCTCTCTGGTACCTCTTGCCCCCTTCCTTGGAGCATCAGGGTTGGGGAGGGAGATGTCACCCATCAGAAATGCTGCAGCATTGCTCCTGTGTTGACCAGAGGAGGTTGCTAGAGAGCTATGGGAGATGCTTCCCCCCACCCTGTAGCTGCCTTGCAAAGCTCCCAGCCCCAACACCCTAATTCCAAGTCCCAGTCCCCTGGGTTTTGCAGCAGCACGTTGCCAGCCCACGCCACATCCTGTTTTTCTACTTGAATGCCCTTTCAGTTGGTGCTTTAATTGATGAAATGGACCCTTCAGACATGCAGCTGTTGCTCTTTTAAGCCCGGCATTAGTTGCGTTGTGTCGAATTGAGCTGAGACCTCTGGCTTCACGGTAGCTGGGACTCTCTACTCAGCTTTCACAAGCTCAGTCCTGCTTCTCACAGTGCCCTTGTTTTCTCCTTATCTGCAGCTCTCCCACCTCTTCCTGCACCCACCCTGCTGAGCCTTTCCAGGGTACTAACTGCATCATATGTTTCCGTAGCCATGACAGCGTCAACCCTTGACCCAGGAACACAGGCAAGCTGATGGTTTAGAGGCTGTGTTCATTTTCACCAGTGCCTCTCCCACAGCCGATCCATCTTTATGGCTGCCTGGCCCATCTCACAGCATGGTGCAGGCATGGGATATATAAGGTGCTAATGTCTGCCTGTGAATCTGATCAGCCATTCAGGTTTATGCTCTATGTGCCTTTGGTTCTGCTCTTTCCAGGGCTTTAACATCAAAAGCGTACAGTCTCAAGGCTTCAAGCTGAACGTATGGGACATAGGCGGACAGAGGAAGATCAGGCCATATTGGAGGAACTATTTTGAAAACACTGATATCCTTGTAAGTATTGGCTGCAGTTGAATGCTGTGTTCATGTAATCCATGGTCTTGGCCAGAAAGGAACAAGTAGTGTAATGTCCCAGTTCTCAGCAACACTATTGCCATCATAACAGGAGTTATTCCAAGTGGAATGGCAAGATTGGTTGAGTGCACTAAGAAAAATACCGTGATGTTTGGAGAAATTGTTCAGTTGTATGTTTTTACTTCCATGGGATGGTGCTGGCTGTGGCCAGTTCCTTTCTTCTCATCTCAGGCTCTTTCAAAAAAAGTGAACATCAATAACTTGTAGTTTGCCCATCTATGGCTCTTTTCACTGGCGACTCCGAAAGCCTGTCGTGGCTATGAGCGACTTAAGCCTCATGTATGGAGATAGGTCAGTATGGTGCCTTTTTATAGTTGGGGAAACTGAGGCACAGAAGAGTTAAATGTTGTGTCTGGCATCAGATAGGAAGGCTTCTGGCTGAGGGACACAGAGAGACCCCTTGTCTTTTCCTTTGGTCCTTTCATCATTACGCTGTCCTTTAATGTTTTTGACATCTTAGCTGCAGTTACCTTACAATTAGCTACAGTTGACTACCATTATAATTACACTGTGGGACCATGCCAGAGCACGTTACCCTGGGACCTTCTAAGTGCTGTCCTGACTAGTTTCAAAGAGCACCTCTCACATGCAGCCACACGTGGCAGTCTGGGGGCTCCAGGCCCACCCCCCTGCCAAGCAGTGTTGCCAGTGGGAGCAGAGAAAAAGCCATTCTAAGCAAGGTCTGCAGGCTCCCATGGGAAAGCAGGAAGCTCTCTCTGAAAGACGCCCTTCCTCCCTTCTGTCTCACACACACATACATACTCACTGACTTTCTGGGAGCTTCAGTTCACTTCCACAGTAGGATCAGTGCAACTAGGAGTGGGGTTTGCTCTGAGGCTCGTGTCAGGGTCCTGAAGGGCCTGGCTGTACCTGCAGGCTTAGAAAACATCGTCCAAATGAGTAAGTTATTTAAATAGGTCTAAAAAGTCCCCTAGTCTCTTCTGCAGAGCCTCTTTTTCCAGTGTTAATTTGCAATCTGATGTTTGAAGGCAACCACCGTGGCATAAACCTGAGTGGTTGCTTTTTCAGGGAGTAATGGTGCGATCTTTATAAAGAGAAAATGCATGTTTGAAAAACTAGCAGAACAAACTACGTATACTCTTCTGTGGCCATCAAGAAAACGTGGCATGGCTGCAGGGCTATCATGCTCACTGGGTCTGAGCTCTGCAGCTGCTGGTGGGGTGAATGTAGATTTGCAAATCAAAGTCAACACTGCAAAGCAGCAGCTAGGGGATCTTTGCTACAGCAGTTGTTCAGACTGCAGAGGCTGCGCAACTGCAGAACAGTGCCTGTGAGGCTCTGCTGGCAACGCAATGAGCTATGCTGGTCTGTAGTCTTCCCCCCTTCCCAGAGTGTGCTGCATGAGAGGTGTAGAAATAAAGGTGAATTCAAAGACAGGGGATGAATACAGCTGCGTTCCCAGCCCTCCTCCCACTCTAGCTAAAGCAACGTGCAGAGAAAACCTTTCTTTTCATATGAGCAAGATAGTTGGTAGAACCAGAGTCAGTTTGGAGAGAAGCAGCAGTGTGAACTCAGAGAGGGAATAATTGATGTGCACGTGGACATGAGCCTGCACTCCCTACTGGCCAGCTAGCAGCCAGTCCTAGACCGTCTGCATGTTAGTGCAGTGCTTTGCCATGTCTGTATGGGCCAAAACTGGGATAGCAGCAAAAAGGACGAGATCAAGTTCTGCCAGCTCCTGCACCCCTTATAGCCAGTAATTCATCTCCCCTTGAAACCTGGTGCAGGTCATGCCTCTGTAAATTGAGCTAACTTATCCCATGTATTATTTCCTCATCCAGCCCCACCACTTGCAATTTCTGCCCAGCTCACGTAGTCCAGGTTTTGTTTAGGCCTGCTACTCAAAGGAGACACCCACCCTTACATGAGTTTCTTTCTCAAGCTCCAATACACTACTTGAGGGCTGCTCAAACTGGTGAACCATGTTACAAAATACTAGAGCCAGAAACAAGCCTTGTGTGGGCCTAGCTGCAGAAAAAAGATGGAAATAAGATACGCCACAGTTCCCAGGACCCCCTGCTTCTGTCTTCTCCTAAAATATATTACACAAAGCAGAAAGGACCCTTTAAAAAGCATTAAAAAGCAGGAAGCGATTGCAGATTCAAATCCATGCAGGTGCCTTTGAATGAGAGCTAGGTCTTGCATCACACACCTGTGATATTTGGAAGCTTAACCCAGGCAAATAAGGTGTGGATATCTGGCTGATTGCATATTCAGACAGGCACCTGCAGCTATTTGGCACAGTGGTTTCTGGTTTGGAAGTAGGCACTCTGCACATACTTTACCTTCTCTGCTGTGCTTTTGTGGCTTTTGCCCTGAGTGCTGTGTCTCCATTTCTCATCTTGCAAGATAGCTCCCTAGCAAGAAACCGAGCGGTGCAGGAGAAAGCCTGGCTGGCTGTGACACAGGGCTCTTCCTTGCCAGTTAGAGAAGCACCAAAATATGTGAGGTGTCACCTTTTATCTAAGAAATAGCGCTCTACTATTGCATTCATGTGTTGCTAAGCTTCCCCTGAGGTGTCCTGAAGGAGGAAAGGATGATAATCAAGTTTCACAACCACCACTCTACATCTTTCTTTCTAGTCCGTGCTTCCTGCCTTGAATGGGATGCACAGGGGTGGGTGCTTGGGAGGGGCAGAGGGGATGGGTGTAGCTGATGCAGTAATTTTGCACGTGCTTGGGATCACATTGCAGGGAGAGGCTGTGTCACGCATGCCCGTGGGCCTTTCACCATCACGTGGCACCAGGCACGTGCACTACTGCAGTGTCCCTGCACAGCTGCGTCCATCCCTGCTATGTATCCATAGGCTCTCTCAGTGTGCATCAGCCACAGGGAGGACCAGGGACCCCATCTGATCAGCAAAGAAGCCAGTGAGCTTGCAGAGATTCCTCCTTCTCAAGGCTGGCACGCAGATTCTCCTGCCATTCATCTGGTCCCATTTTAAACAACCCTAGCACTGCTCACTGAGGGTGTACCTACAGTTTAGTAGATAGTGCTGCTAGAGATCTTCCCTCCCCCTACTGTTTGGTCAGAATTATCCTGGAAGCTTGGAGTCTTGCGCTGAGGCTGCCTGCAAGGATGCCATTTATCTTGATGGCAGGGTGCTGTGCTCATCTATTCCCTCAAAACCAGGCTGACACTTGCTCCCTGTAAGCCACCAAAGAGCATGCATATGACATCCTCGCAGCTTCAGTCAGCACTGATGAAGAATGGCAGGGGCTGGAAGTGAAAGACTCAGTGTTTATCACCAGTCCTGTCCCTGACTGCTGTCCCAGCAACCTTCCCCTTCCTGTATGACGAGGTGATTCTTGCCTGGATGTTATACAGAGGTTCCCCAGTTTCTTTAGTAGTTTGCTATGTGTGCTTTCTGAATTACACTAGCACTGTTGGAGCGAGGGAGGAAGGGGGCCTGGATTTACTAATCCGTTACCTAGTGGGGTTTTTGAAGAGCCTTTTAGCCTGTGCAGGAGGCATTTACAAAAGGAAAGCAGGACGTGGCATGCTGCTGGAGAGGGCGGGGACCCTCTACAAAGGCAGGGAGCCTGCAGGCTGGAGAACCACCCTCACCCAGGGACAGATGTCTGCCTGGGACCTCCTCCTAGACTGTGAGATGTGGTGCCCAGCTCTGAGGAGATGGAAGAGCTCTGTGGTCAGACTTTGGGAGCCAGCTGCTGCCTGTCTCCTCTGCCACCCTTAAGGACAAGCTGACAGCTGAAGACAGAGTCTTGCAAGCTGGATCCAGCCATTGTCCCCAGCCACCTGTTCCAGGAGGTCGTGGTAGGACTGAAACTCAAAGTCACCAATATATTCAAACTTCATCTGTCCCCTGAGCGCCATTATGTGCCATGTTGGCTTATGAGAAGGTGACATGTTCTGCTAGAAAGCAGCTTGGTCTGTTCACAACACTGCAGAGCTTGGGCACAGTTTGCTAGGGTGAACGACCATGTCTGGATCCCCACGTTTTGCCATTCTGTACTCAGCTTCAGCCTGTAAGCTGGCCATTTGTGAAGATGCCAGGCAGTCTCCCATTTTCTTCAGATAACATGGAACTGGTAAGAGCATCCCCAGTACTGCCACCAGTGACTTTCTGATCCTAACCACATGGCTGTCCACTCCCTCTGGTTTTGAAAAAGGAGGTTCCTCTCTAAACGTCATGATGTTTTGCCAACACTTGGTATATAAATAATACCAAGTATCTTCGTGCCCAAAACCATAATTATTAGGCTTAGCTCATTTATATGATACTAAGGAAGAGTGTCTTCTGGGAAAAGTAACTTTTTCCCCTCATTTCTTTTTCAGATCTATGTCATTGACAGTGCAGATAGGAAGAGGTTTGAAGAAACAGGTCAGGTGAGTTACTTATGCCCAGCTTCCTTTGAAGTAACGGAGTGCTTCTGAGTGCCCCTTGCTCACAAAACTTAGGGAGATGATTTTGTTGTTTATGAGGGAAATTTGCATTTCAAGAGAGACTTGCCTTTCAACATCAATGCATATTATTTTGGTGGATGTGAAACAAGGAAAATAGGTAGCCTAATTCCGTTTAAATAGAACGGTTTTCATTAAAACTATACAAGAATAGCAAACAGAGCCCAGTACTAGAAGGAAAAAAAAAACAACAAAAAAAACTTTTCTAAGTCCTTTAAACCTTGCCAAACCAAGACCCTTAGGAATCTTATTTTCTTATTTACGAAGTTGAAATGGAAATCATATTGACTTGATTGTCTTTTGGATGTAACTGGAAAAAAAAAAAAAAAAAACAACCAAAAAACAACCCAGGAACTTTGTAACTAGGACTGGCTAGAAAAGATTTCCGTTCTGCAAAGTTTTGATGTTTTGTAATGTTTTGTGTTTTAGGATGGAACAAAAATAGGACTCTTGAACTTTCTGTTATAAAAATTGGAAAGTGACAGTGTCTCAAAATACCTAACAGCAGATTCACCCCTTGAAATGGGAGTCAGAAATGAGGGATTTAACCTAAAGCCCTCTGTTCTGCCTGTTTTGAGGGAGGCACTTGATCTTTTGTCTCTGGAGTCTCAAGGGCACACCCTAACAGAAGGACTGTTGGTTATTCTAGGAGCAGGGGAAATTTCTCTCCTGTTGATGCTGTTTTGTTTTATAATCAGCAATTAAATATTCATTAGGCAAAAGAGAGGGGGGGAAGCAGAAGCATAGAGCACTTGCCTGAGTCAGGTGGACTCAGACTGGACCCTTCACATTTCCACAAGTAATTTGATTTCACTAAATCAGCTGTGTCAGATGAAAGACATATTTTGTTGAAAAATTCCTGGCCAACTCTGTTTATAACTCTGTTCTCTCGCCCTGGTTTCCAAACCAAACATTGCTTTTGAGAGGATAGAGTCGGATTTCCACTGCAGTTTAGCATCTCCCTGACTGCACGCCTTTAATCCAGAAGTTTCTGGTCAGTGAATGAAAGATATCCGGACAGCATCTGAGAGCAAAACCTTTCCAGCTAAATAAGGAGCCCACAAAAATCTCATCTACTCATCTCTCTGCAATGCCAGCAGACCCTATAGGTTGAAGTTTTGCTGGGTTTGCCACATGCTTACACAGGGAAGCGACTTGAGACTGTGCTTGTTTCACATGAGGCCATTGCATAACCCTAGGCATGAAGTATTTCAGCCATCGCTGATCTACTGCAGATTCAGATTTGGGCTATTAAGAGACTCTCTTTGAGTCATTCAGTTTAGAATGAACAAACCAATTTCTCAGGATGCCACCCAATGTGTACTGTGCGTATGGAGCCAAAATCCAGCTAGCAGAGCTGACCTAGCTTGTCTTCAAAAGCATTGCCACTTTCTTGTGGGATTTCCATTTCTGGGGGAAGAGGAGAAAAAAAAAAAGGAAAAAAGAGTCCTCTGCTGCTCAAGTTGCAGTTTATAGAACTTGGAACAAACCCCCGAAAGTCATTATTAGTGAAGATATCAGGGCTGGTGTCAGCGGCTGCTCAGGTACAAATGCCAGTCAGGCAGTAACTTAAAACAGATCCCTCATCCTGCCAATTTACATGTTTTTTGCTGTTTCATCAATTTTGGTCTCTGGGGAGCAGCGACTGGTAAAACACAGAGCTGTAGCCTTTAAGGCAACTGCTAATTTCAGACTAAGATGAAGATTTTTGTAACCTGTAATTGGAAGAAATAGCTTTTGAACCTTGGGCTCGGATGATTGTATACATTTTTCTTCTCTTATAATAAGAACACTGGAACACGCTCTTCCAGCATTTGCCCTAAATATATTTCTAATTAGAGACAACCACTGGTGGTTGAAGGTTTTCTTCCCTTGCCTCCCTCCGCCTTCCCCTCACCCTACTCTCTTGTAAACGATATAGGAGCTGGCTGAGCTTTTGGATGAAGAAAAGCTTGGTGGAGTCCCCGTGCTCATATTCGCTAACAAGCAGGATTTGCTGACGGCTGCCCCTGCTTCAGAGATTGCCGAGGGACTGAACCTACACACAATCCGTGACAGAGTCTGGCAGATCCAGTCTTGTTCCGCTCTTTCAGGAGAGGGAGTACAGGTGAGGCACTAGAGAGGGCTCGCTGTGCCAGCAGGCCATCTGCAAGAGAAAGATCCTTGTCTGTGGATCTGCAGGGTGGGGCAGGACTGGCTGCATCTCAAAGGAGGGTCAGCACGGCCAAACACTCACTGCTCACAGCACGGGGTCACGTATCTCACTCACCTCCCGTGTGGAGGGGAGGGGCAGCTATAGGCCCTGGGGATCTCTCTGTCCCTGGAAAAGGGGAGCCTTCACCTCCCCACCCGGGACCCCTTGACCGGGCCAGATGAAGACATTGATTTATTTTAAAGAGACTGCTGTCAGGTTAATCATTTTCACAAAACAAATCGCCTTCTACTATTAACCCCTTTGACTGTTACAAGTGTGCACTTTAGAAATCTGATTTACCTTCACTGCTAATGTCATTTGGCGTTTTGCTCAACCCAGGCGCCAGAGAAAAGCCGATCAATTTTTCTGATCTGAGAAACATGAGAACAGCACATGGGGCAAAGACCACTTCTAATGGCAGCATGTGGGACAGCACAAACCCGCGCGGGGGGCTGAGCTGTGTTCCTGAGCTGAACTGTAATAGCTGCGTCTTGTGCTCCTGTGCTGTAACCAGTTCCTGCAGCATAGTAGCTCTTTGTAATGTAAATGGGACCTAGGTTTGTTTATTTCACTCTTATGCTTTCCTGAATTAATGAAATATTTGCAGCGCTCCCAATCCGAGCAGTCAGAATTATTCCCTTCGCTGATACTTAAAGATACAAAATCATGAAGGCATTTATCTCCGCAGCAAATTCAGTGAATTCCTTATTTGCAGATGCTACAGAGCTGTTCAAGATAGCCAGAGCTCAAGCTGAGTATGAAAAGTCAGAACAGAAGCCCACAACACTGAGTGGGCAGTAAAATGGCAGATGAAATTCAGTGCTGACAAGCGCAAAATAATGCACATGAGGAACAACAACTCTAACTAGACATATATGATGATGGGCTCTAAATTAGCTGCCATTACTCAGAGAGCAGATCACTGGGAACAGCAGCTTAGTGCTCAGCAAAGGCCGAAAAGGAAAAACCAAATGCTAGGGAGTTACCAGAAACGAGAAAAGGAACTTTCCAGAAAACTTTCTTCTATAACAGAATAAAGGCATGGTAGGCACCAGCCTTGAACATGACATTCATTTCTGCCTCTGTTCCCATCTAAAAAGACTTCAGCAGCAGTAAAATCGTAGAGTCCAAGAAGAAATCAGGTTGAAGGGTCATTTGCTTAAAACGTGGCTAACTGAAAGTACACAAAGGAGGTTGCTGAGGGCCTTGTCCATTCAAGCTGTAAGTATCTCCAAGCATGGAAATTCCCCCGTCTCTCTACATAATCTCTTCCAGCACTTTACTACCTCCATCCAGAAAAATATTGTCCATATATCTGCTCAGAAGTATGAGAGATTTGAGGATCTTCTTTTGAGATTATTTTAAGAACGATCAGCAGTACAGAGTGACATCTGTAAACAAGGAGAATAAATAGATCGGGATTTGCAGCTTAGAAGAGAGAGAGAGGACAAAAAGTGAGGATGTCTTTGGGGTTTATGAGATACAAAAGTGACAGATAGACTATACGCTATTTTTTCCACATTGCTAGAGGAAGGAGGTTCCTAGTGAGGCAGTGATTTAAAAGAAATCAAAGATGTTGGGGAGACCAAAGGTATTGATTGGTTCAGAAAAATATTAAGCGAGTTTCTAAAGAAGAGCTCCTCAGACAAGATCTGGGGATAACTTTCGAGTGAGGAACATCCTGGGCCATAGACTTGGAGAAAGAACACTGTTCCTAGTTGTTCTTTCCCTTGGCATCCATTGACCTGACCCCTTACAGTAGTTATTTAGCTTTGAAATTCTTAACCTGACATTTAGACCTAAACGTTGCAGATGGTATCCTTCAAAGGCCCTTAGTTAGCTAAAATACAAATCAAGCTGTGTTGTAACCAACCTTGTGAAAAGCTTCAACTCTGCAATCTTTATTTTGAAGCAGCGGTCTTAAGAGGGAGATACATTCCGCAGTGGCAGTGTATGTTGAAGTTCAAAGAAATGTGATCATGATCAGGATAGAGAAAGTGAGGTTGCAGTTTCAAAGGGTTGCAGACAAATGCAGGCTACCTGCTTCCTTCCTCCAGGCCCTCCTCTGTTTTATCTAAGTCCAGCTCTTAAGGGCAGTAGAATGGCAGATGAGATTCTGGGAGGAGTGCTGGATGTGGAAGAGCTGCATGACAGAAAATGGCACTTTGCGTTGATGAGCTTTGAAAAATGCCTCTTCTCCAAACTGTTCTGCAGGCTCTCTGAAGTGCCCTGCCCACTTATTTGTTGCTCAGTCTTCCTTCCTGTGCCCTCTCCTTGAAGTGTAGTGCATCTTCATATGCATTCAGTTGACCAGAATATAAGCCCAATGTTCTCACCCAGAGAAATTAAATCCAGTTCTGGACTTACTTCCAGAAAACAGAAGACAGGAGCTAAATTAAAGTATTTGCAGCCCTATAGGTGTTTTTTATCATGCTTATCTGGACAAATTAATTTAGATGCAGGGCAGATAACGTACTGTTGTCCCCAGTCTCATTGCTCTAAATACTGCAGCTTATTCCATAAGTGATTGTTGCAAAAAGGCAAGTCACAAAGTCTCTGCAGCTTATACTAAGAGCCCTTATATTTCTCTTGTGCCATAACTCCAGTCCTGTCAAGTCAGGCAGCCGAGGATGCCAAGCTCTCCCTTTTCTTGGCAGTTCATTGAACAGAATGTTTTCCAAGATGGCTTTTAAACTGAAGGATTTTAGGTGCAACTGGATCAGCCCAGGAATAAAGAATGTTTTCATTCCTGGGACTCTCAGAAGTTAACATGCTCAAAATGTAGGGGAATCAAAGAAAAGCTTGTTGAGAGCGTGAGATTAAGAGAGAAGATTATGAGAATCACGGTACACTGTCTCTACCAGTGGCTCAGAAGGGAGCTCTCTGTGTAGCTAGTGCTCAGGTCACTGCTTTAAGGACTTCTTTGAGAAATGACAATGAGTGACAGAAAAATAAATGAAGATGTGGAAGCATCAGGTATTCAGGATGAAAGCCAAAGAGCAATCATGCTAACCATCACTGCTGATGGAATACATTAGCTGGAGTAAAATCGGAGGCGTCACCAATGGATTTTGCAAGGAAGAGTGGTGGCATATCTAGTACTGAGCACATAGAGGAACAGAATTCATGGGAGAAGATCTTTGTGATGGCTTGTAGGAAGAGCAGTGAGCAAAGATAAATAATGCCGATACGTAAAGGAGAAATAGTTTGAAGGTCATTTAATTAGTTTAGCTGCTAGCACCATGGTGTATAGAATTGGGTAGTTAAGACTGGGGATTTCAAGGTTAATGAGATTAGATCATGGTTAATAGAATGATATAAATTTAGAGAATTTAACTATTACTTCAATTGGGTTATTTAATAAAACTGTTAATTAAGGAGGGAATCCATATTGTCATCTTCTCTTTTAAAATTAACCACTGGGGACTCAGGAAGGGGGGCCCAGCAGTGTTCTGAGCAGGTTCAGAAGAGTTGTGGCTGGGTTAACTGGAAGCCCCACACAGAGCCCTCTGGAAGCCAGCTGGCATCATGCATTGTGCCAGCTGAAGACTTCGTTACCTCCGGAGAGAAACCATGGGCAACACTTGTCTGCTCAATCAGCCTTGGTAATACCATTGCAAGAGGAGTGGCATCCCTCCCTCACCTTAGAGGCTGTGTCAAACAAGCCTCCTGCTTGGGTCTGATTTTAACCTTCTGACCAGTTATTCGTTAGGAAAGCCTTTTCTCCCTGCCACAACCATTTGGACTCTGCCTCTGGAGCAGCAGCATCCTGTTCCATTTTACACTGAGACCCTTGTGTATGGTACAACAAATGAGGGAGGGGATCGGCAATTCCAGCAGAGAAACACAAGGGAGACCTTGCCTCACAGCAGCTCTCCATTGCCACGTGGGCTCTCCTGGGGTTGTGACCACATCTCTAACCGGTGTGCAGAAGCTATGCATGTTCCATCCTGGCCAGCTGGGGTGAGGTAAAAGCAGAAGGGACTCCTCTGCTTAGCTGCCTGCCCTCTTGCTGGAGATGCTTCTGAGGGGCCAGTACATATGAAACATGACTCAAGACTTTGGACGAGCCTGTGCTCTGCAGCTCATTTCTTGTTTGAAGCAAGAATCTCAGATCAAGGCAGCAGGAACTCAGCCTGCCCTGAGGAATCTCCTCCAGAGCGATGCTGCAGCATATTGTGTCCGGAGTCTCCCAAGCATAATAGCACCCAGGAGACTATTAAAAGCCAGTGGAAATGAGAGTAGCCACTAAACTCTAATTTATGCCAGAGCCAGTCTGGCCCAAAGGACTGTGGGAGGGGCTGAACTGCTCACTTCTCCCTGTTGGGCTCCATTCTCCACTGGGAGCCCAATGGAGCCCAAGGCCAACGTGATGCTGGTACTGCAATTCAGCACTTTGACAGGGGCTAGATTCAGAGCAGGACTCCCAGCAATCTTCTGTGTTATATCCTCTGAGCTAGGTTTTGTCTGAAAGATGTCTAAGCCACAGCAGGCTGGCCAGAGATCTCCCACATCTTAAGAAGGTTCTGGGGCTACTTGTGAATGTGATTTTAAACCAATTTTGACTACTGCAGCTCTCCTGGGGCAGGCAGAGCCAGTTGTGATGAGGAAAAGCAGCAGTATTTCCCGATTACAGGGCAAAGTCTTGTGATTTTTAAGCAGGGTAAAAAGAGACTCTGTAAGGTTGCATTGGGATACAAGGTCTCAGAGGACAAAAAAGCTTGCACCCAGGCAAAGACAAGGATGGTATATTGTGGGAGCCTATAAAAGCCTGCCTGTATGCTGAACAGAGGTGCAAAGAAGTGACAGATAATGAAGCCACAGTTCTAGCTGTGCAGAGGAAGAAGAAAGTGACAGTTAAAATAACATACACCAGAAATGCTGGAGATGGAGAATTCTGTACTCGCATGACCCAATTTGTTATGGCAGACAGAAGATTACATGAAAGGATTAAGCTTTGCTGTCCTTAAGGTCACGTTAGGGATCACAAGTTTGTGGCCTCGCCTGATCGCTGACTTGCAGGGGAGCAGAAATCAGGATGCTTTTTTATGGGGTGGAAGGGACTCGTTCGCTGTGTTTGAAGTAAGATTACTTCACTCCCACAGCCACAAAGCTGATAATGCAGAGAATAAGCAAGCAGTGGGCTAATCTCAAACAGGACTTTGCATTTCTCCTGGGGGAGGCTCTACCAGTTCTTTCCCAAAGGGCGTCACAGCACAACTCCCCTGGCACAACAGCAGACGTGACTGCAGCGAGGCAGGGTTGTGCTAAGCAGCGTTTCTCTGCAAGGAGCGTTATCCTCTTCCCTGGAGTTCTCTCTCTTTGCTTTGGTAAAGTTTACTAGCTGCTTGTTAAGGAGCTAAGAGAGCTGAAACTGAAAGATCTGAAATCTTTCCCTGGCTAAGTTTTCCCATGGTTGACTTGAGGCTGGAATACTAATATTGTATCCGTCTCCATCCTCAGAATATCTGCCAACGTCTCTGTGTCTCAACAAAGCAGCCCAAGGACATCTATCAAGATCTAAATGTTACTGTAGGGACTGTACTTTCTGCACAGAGCCATCTTTTAAGCATGCAGATATAGGGACAGAAAATGTAGGGACAAAGGATGACTGCAGTTGACTCCTTGCGGACTTGACTCTTTCAAGCATCTTTTCCTCCTTCCCCTGTGCTTTCCCCACAGAGCTCTTTGTGTTTGTAGCAGCTTCCCTCCATTTCTCTGTCTTAACAACCCCCTGTCCCACTTCAGACCTTAGGTAGAAAAACTGCAGGTGTACCTTTTTGTTTCCTTTGCCTTCTGTTGCGTTTGCTGTTGCACTCAGGGCACTGCAGAAAATATGCCCCAGTGAAGTTGCACCACAAGCTGCAGCGTGGCTGAAGATGAGGAAGATACATCACGCGTAGAGCTGGCTGCGTTCGTTTTCTCTTTATCACTGTCAGGGAAGGAGATATTTCCAATTAAATGTGATTTTTCCTGTCAATTATCTTATGCCAGAAGAGAGTTTTAAAATCGATTCCTGCTTTAAAAGTTCAGCGACCTACTTACGTATTTCAAGCCTGTTTGGAGTTCACCTTTCCTCTTGCATTTTGCTATGTCATTCTTTTGCCCTCATTATATGCTTGATGCAGCCAGGCTCCCAGCCATGGTAAATCCCATCATAAACTCTGCTTTATGACCCTCACCACGCTGGTGCTAAAATGGTCTGTCTTTCCCCTTCCCGAGCTCCCTGATGGCAGCAGGCAGAGTTTTAATCACTGTGAATTCAGGTTGTGGTCAGATTAGGTAGAAGATAGGATGCATGTTTGTTGTTTTGCAGTGATGTATTGTTTCTGGGATTACTGTGCTGAATAGCAGAGGGTGTCAGCTGATATTTATTACTTTAAGCTGTCTCAGCTGTTCTGGTTCAGCAAATAAACCTACATTCAAAATGAATGAGGAGCTCTGCTTGCCTTGTATGCCATGATGTGTGCAAATGTGATTATTGCTTCCGAGGCAGGGGAAGCTGAAATCATTGTGGGAGCATTTTTAGTTATTTATTTATTTTCACTCTTTGCAGGCAATCATGCGCATTTCTAAAGCACACAATGGAGCCAAAGGCTTGACACCTCTCTTCCCAGCCCCATTGTTAAGCCCTGGCATTCCTCTGGCTGGGAACGGCTGGCTCCCTCTCTCTCTAAAGTGATAAGCTTTAAACCGCGCTATTGATTGCTTAAGGCATTACATGTTTTACACCTAGGTTATCGGTGTTATTGAAAGGGGAAGACACAAAGCTACTGGGCCTTAAAATGAATCTACTTCTCGTCTTTTCCCATTTGCTCTGAGGATTTCAGACGATTTGTTTTACGCCGATCTCTGCTGTGGAGATAAATAAATGAAACTGGAGGCAGCAGCCCTCCCCGAGGTTCGAGGTAGCAGTGTTATTAGTACCAGGCCCCACATGCAGCCAGCACAAACTGGGCTTGCTCACTCTTTAACACAGCATGTTGACCATTGAACATAATGCACTGAAATCCTTCCAGAGCTCCAGAGTGGCTTTCACCCAATTTACAAGCGCAACCATGTCCCATCCCACCTGCCTTCTTTCTGCCCGTGGCACCAGCAATGCCTTGTAGGTGGGGTGGAGGTGGGTTTGCCAGGACACAAGTATGAGAACTGTGCATCCTGCTCTCCGTTCCCTGCACCTCACATCAGAGAAGTGACAGGAGTGGGATAAAGTGTCACTTTGTCCTTCAGTGGCATATCCCATTCTGGGACCTCAGCAAGAAACTCACGCTCAGTTATTCACAGCTGAAGGGCTGCCCCATTGCTTGCCATGGCAAGAAGTGCTGCACATGTTTTTACACAGGTACCCTAACGAGTGTATCGCCATCCTAAAACACGACCACCTCTACTCCCACTGTGTTACCCCACAGCGCCTGTTCCTGAGAGGCACAGAGTCCACATCCCGTGATTAAAGGGACTTTCGTCCATCTGAGCTGATGTGATTTGCCTGGGGACACACAGGAGGCACGCAGCTGTGCAGAGAATTAGAGGCACGCTCTGAATATGGAGCTGGCTGTGTAACAAACAGTTTAAAATGCATAGTCTCAAAGACAAGGTGGCATAGCCAAGGTTACACAAATGATCTGAACCTAGAATTGAGCCTCGATCTGCTGCTGACATCCCTTAACTGCAAAGTGATCCTTCCTTGAAGGACCGAGGCATAGCGACAGGATGAGATGATGATACTTTTTATGGTCAGAAGAAGGATTTAATAACGGAGCAATGAAGCGCTTGCTTTTACGCACGGTGGTTTCGGGCGCAGAGCGCAGGTATGGGGCAGAGGAGGACTGGAGATTCGCTTTCCCTTCCCTTGACTAACACTGCCTTTCTCTGTCTAAAGGACGGCATGAATTGGGTGTGCAAAAATGTCAATGCAAAGAAGAAATAAAGCGCTCTGAGCTGCATGGAAATGGAGGAGCGGTGGGAGCAGAATTCTAGCCTGAAAACACTAATTTGCTGCTTTCTGACCAAATGTTTTTCCATCTGTGCACAGCTACAGCTGTTAAAAGAAAAAAAAAAAAAAGAGAGAGAGAAAAAAAAGGGAACAACATCGGTTAAAACCTACTGCTGGATTTGGAACTTGACCTGCTCTTTAGTATCGTTTTTTTATCCCAATAAAGGAATTATATATTTCCTCCCTATGCATAAATAGTATTAAATGTCTGATTAGCCAGCAAATTTGTAAGCAGAAGCAAGACTGATTCAGTGTGAAGCAGAGGGAGTGGTGAGTTACTGTAGTTGCTTAAATGCATAGGAGCTGCCCTATCCGTGCAGGCTTGCAGTTGCTGAGGACACGCTCAGATGTCAGTCACAGCTTTTCCTCAGTGACAGATAAAACGTGGTTTTGTTACCAATTGTGGGTAGTTTCTTAAAAAAAACTGATAAGAAGTCATTTGTGTAATGAGGGTAGAAGACTTCAGCATATTCCTATAGCCATAAAAGAGGAGTTTGATCATAATGAGACACTGTTACATTGCGACGCCGCCATAGAAGGAAGAGGGTTATGTGTGTATAATTGAAGCTCTTTACAATTGGAATAATGCAGGATGAGCGTGCCTGGGGCTTTTCTCGCAGCTGAAGGAGAATTTAGCCCGGCGTTTCACCTTGAGCCAGCAAAAACGTGGTTCCTGCGTTCAGTAAGCTCCATATGTGAGATTAGTCTTGATGTTGAACAATCCCTGTTGATTTTCCCTTGATGTTAAGGCAACTCCGCAGCAAAATGCAATTAAGTCCGTGATTACTTTCTAGAATGAGATACCAGGTCCCAGGCTTCCTTTCTGCAGTGTGCAAAACCCACTCCCACCCTCCTCAGCAGCCCTGCATGGAGGTGCCCCAGCCCGCTGCCAGCTGCAGCTCATCTGGGTGGAGGTGAGGAGCCCGCAACGGCAGATGGGAAATGCTCTTTATAGCTAGGGTTTGTTCTCCCCTGATCTGCCTTTCCTGCAGAAGGACGTGGTTGCTGAGATAGAAAAGCAAACGCTTTTTCCACCTCCTTGTCCGTGATTCAAATCTATCCCCAGCTGACGGCGGGCAGGAGTCACTTAGCGCGCCAAAGCAGCCACGTCCTGTTGAAGCGAGCCTGGTGACTCCTGGGCCAGTTTCTAATGCACAGATGGTAAAATAATCCCACTGCCCTGCTTGCCAGCTTTGTTTGCTGCCTGCCTGCGAAAGGCCAGGGCTGGCTGGGGACCGCCTTACCCCTTCCACCTCTCGCAGGCTGGCGGCGCGGGGCGAGCTGTGTGTCCTGCGGCATGTGGCTTCACCACGCGCCAGCGAGCTGACTCATGGAGCCAGGCGGCCGGCTGACACCCCCGGAGCTCCCCGCCTCGCTCGTCCCTTCCCCTGGACATCTCCAGCTCACGGCAGAAACATCTGCACTGCGCGTGAAGCCGCCTCCGTGTTACAGCCCGGCAGATTGAAATCGTCTGGGGCCGCTTCCACGTCCTCCCGTACATCGGGATGGTTCAGGGGTTGGGCTGCGCGTAGTTCAGCTGTCGTTGCTGTGGCTGGGGGCAGAGGGACAGCTGGGACAGCAACTGCTGCAGCAATCCGAGTGTAATCTGCCTGCGTCTGTGAGTCAGCACCCTGAGTGCATCTGTCTGAAGCCCAGGCGGGACGTGCAGACGGAGCGATGCAGCCTGCTGCAAAAAGCAGGGCTGGGAGGGGAGCAAAGGCTCCGGCAAGCTGTTAGGCAATAGCTAATGACACAAAGAAGTGACACGCTTCCAGTTGGCGTGCGCTGAGCAAGGAGTCGTGAGGAGAGATGTTCATTTAAAAAGAACAACTGTGTTAGCTTATGGGGAGCCCCAGGAAGCTGAGCCCTCGTGTTTCTGGAGCCAAAGGAGGAGAAATGTATCCCAGCACGTGCGTGAGAGGTTCCCTTTTCCTCCCTATCCACACATTTGCCTGATGAAAGTGGTATAAAGCATTGCAGCCCTTTCTGGAAGGCATGCTTTGAGCCGTGGGATGCACTCCCAGGCTTTAGGTTGTCCCTCACCGTGCACTGGGTGCTGTGTGACATGCTTTGGCTGCTCTCCTCTGCCCCATCAGGACAAAGCAAAACCCCCCTGGGGGCAGAAGAGAGCCCTCCTTACCTACAGGGCTGCAGAGCTGGGTGCTGTCCCGCTCCCTGCTATTTCTTTAGGCTCCCATCAGTTATACTTGGAAGCGTATGTAAAATGCTGTAAATTTACTCTCACTCCAGTTTGGAAGGAAAAATTGCCTTACTGAACTTAGGATCCAGAAGCGTTTGCTGGCTCGTTCCTTATGTTTGCACGCATCCTGGTTGCTTGGTCCTACTCCAGCCAGAGCTTCACCCATCATCTGGTAGATGAATGTGGTCTACCTGGGAGGATGGAGGTGGAGGGTTACAACGACTGAAGTAAATCATCTTGCAGCAATGGCCATAAATGTTCTCTGTACTCTGTAAGCTCTGTGTATTGACCTGGTGGAAATGTAAAGGGATGTGGGGTTCTGCTCACCTGCCGCTCTGCCCCCAGCAGCACCCGGCTCAGTACCACCTGTGGAGCTGGGAACAGAAACACTGGCCCTCCGCCTCCTGACCCATTTGCTTCATGCTAATGTCCTGAGGAGGCTTTGTCCTTCCACCTCTCTGCTTTGCCCTCTTTGAAGTAACATCCGAGGAAAGCAAACCATCTCATTGGTATGGGTGGAGCTCTTCCGCACATTGCATCGATTCATAGATTTTTAAAGCCAGAAGGGGCCATTATGTTCCTCTCTCCTGACCTCCCGCATAACACAGCCCATTAAATTCCACCCAGTGAGGCTCACTGCAAGCTCGATGCCTTCGCTTGAATGAGAGCCCCTCTGCCAGGCAGGCAGCGGCCTGATTTAAGGCTCTGAGCGACGGCCGAGCCCAGCCCGGGCACGAGGAGTCTGTCACAGGGGTTAATTCCCTTCCCGGGGGGAGGCTGTCGTGCTTCACTTTCACATCATTAAATCTGGTTTTACCTTTGTGATAGATTAAAGACGCCTCTCCTGCCCATTGGTGTTCTCTGGAGGGGAAAGATGATGGAGAAGTGAAATTCTCCAAGGGCACGGCAGGAAATGGGGCTCTGATGTTTGAAGCAGGGACTGGTGCCCGAAGCCCACCTCCCCGGTTGGCTCCGATGGAGAATTTCTCTCCTTGCCCTCGCGTTGTTCCCCACACCCCGGTACCTCCCCTTGTGCGCCAGAGGCGTTTTTCTCCACCAGAACTGTACCTGATCGGCAGACGGCGTTGGCTGACTGCAGTGGGGTGAGGCCTCTCCTGCGCTGCCTCTCCCGTGGCGGTCCTGCTGCGGCCGGGCCCACACAAGCTCTTTCTTTTATGTTCCCTTTCTGAATTCCACCAAAAAGGGGTATTTGCAATATCTGCTCATGTTGGCACTCGGCGTATGGTTTAGATGTCTTTGTCAAAAAAAATAAATCGGTACAATTTAGTAGAAAGACAAATGGTGTCTCGGGGTGATCCTTTCCCTTCCGCGGGCTTCATTTCCCCAGCAGCTGTCCGTATGTCTGCCTGTCTGTCTGTCCATCTGTCTGTCCATCCATCCGTCTGTGTGCCTGTCCATCTGTCAGGCCATCCATCCATCCATCTATCTGTCTGTCTGTCTGTCTGTTCCGGCTATCTGTCCCTCTGTCTGTCTGTCTGTCCACCCATCAGTCTGCCTATCTGTCTGCCCCTCTGTCTGTCCATCCGTCTGTCCATCTGTCCGTGTGTTGCCTTCTCTGCTTTCCCTCCATCTCTCCAGAGGAACGAGGTGGCTGCCGGTGCTGGAACCAGTCAGATTCTGGAAGAACGCTTTTTCCATCGGGTTTTTGTTTGTCCAAAACTATCATAGCAGCGAGGAAGCGAGGACGGCGCGCTTCGAGAGCGGCATGTTGTCTCCAAAGTCATTTCGTAGGTTAAAAAAAGCGTGTGTGTCATGGAACCCGCTCCCTGCTGATCTGGCAGGAAAATTAACAAGGAAAAAAGCAAAGCAGAGAACAGTTTGGTTTTGGTTCAGTGTGACCGAGTTCAGAGGGAGTTTTGTGAGAGGGAAGCGAGTTCCAGCTCCACTTCTTTCCAACCGATGTGACTCACTGCGCCAGGACGGCCCCATGGCGGGGAGCTGCTGGGGCCCGACCCGAGGACGGGCTGCGGGGACAGCTCAGCTCTGGGGTGTGCCTTGGGGCAGGAGGTCCCCACACCCAGAGTGCAATGGGGACGGCGCCCCATGGGGTGCTGCGTGCCGGGGGGCTGCCCCGCGGTGCCCTGTTCTGCTGAATGGGGCATTGAGCAGCACAGCTGGTGCGGGGGGGGGTTTGGGGGGGGGCGAGGGGGCTGCAGTTGCTCCTGACACTTTTGCCTCTGAATGTGGTGATAAACTCTCTTTCCCGATTAGCGTTGATCCCTCTGCCTCCAAAACAGTTGGCCCTAATGAACATACGGCCCAACAGCTGTAAGCGGTTATACATATGCATGGATATATATATTTATCCCCCCCCAAGCCCATCCATATATACTGGAGATCACAGCTGTTGCTATTCTTCCTTGCAATGCAGATCAGACGCTCTCTCTCTTTGGAGTCTTACTTGACCTATTTTGCAGGCGCAAGATTTTTTGTGATGATGATTTCCCCAGTTGGTGCTTTTGATTCCGCCTGAAACATCTTGATTGAAGGCAAACAATGGCAGCTCCGGCAGCCGGCAGCGCCCCGCACCCAAGCGCCGCCCCAGCAGCCGCCATGCACCGGCTGGGGACCGTGGGGACCGTGGGGACACAGGGACATGGGACAGGACAAGGGGATATCCGGGATGCGGGGACACGGGATGAGAAAAGAGCACACTGGGGACACTGGGGATGTGGGCACATGGGATGGGATGGGATGGGGGATGTGGGATAGGACGAGGGGATGTTGGGGACACGGGGATGCAGGGGATGTGAGATGTGACAAGGGGATACTGGGGATGTGGGATGGGACAAGAGGACGGTCCCCAGCAGCCATTCCTTCCTATCACAGCTCCTGTGCTGCCCCTTCCTCGTGCCCACCAGGCCCCCATGTCTGCGTCCCCATCCCCTGCCACCTCCCAGATGTCACTTGCTTGGCTCCCAGCCCCTTCCCACCTGCCAGCCCCAGATCCTGCAAATGAAGATGGCTTCCCTTGGTGTGGAGATGGGACCCCATGGTGACCTCCATTGGTGTGGAGGTGAGTACCTGTGGTGAGTTCCATTGGTGTGGAGATGGGGCCCTATTTTGACCTTCCTTGATGTGGAGATGGGGACTCATGGTGCCGAGGCTGAGGACCGCACATCCCTCATTGCAGCGGTGCTTTGAGCACCACTCAGGCAATGGGGACCCTCAAAGCCCATTCCCCAGGACCTGGCCACCACTCCTGTGTCCGTGTGGGCTTCGGAGTCAGCAGGAGCCTCCCACAGCCCCGTGGACCCCCTTGGCTACCCCCCAGAGAAGGGCCCCGTGGTGGCCACATCCCGGTGTGGAGGAGCGCCCGGCCAGGAGCACACAAAGCCATTATTTGTTTGGCTTTTCCGTTGGAAGCGCGTCCTTCATCCCTGTTTCTACAGCAACCAGGAAGTTCCCGTCCTGGCCCGGATGGAGGGCATGAGGTGGCCGAGGGGGGGTCGGGGTGGGGGGAGAGAGAAGAAAGGTTCTGAGGGCAGAAGGAGCACTGTGTGGCCCTGGAGTGGGCATGGAGAAGGGGAACGGCCCCAAAACTGCACTGCTCTTAGAAAACCCGGTGAGCCGACAGCGCTTCATCTTCCACAGCGCGTCTCTTCATTTATTCATTATGAGATAATACCCAAATCTGGCTAATTAATATTCCTGCATATTTTCCAAGGGCTGATGAGGTATCTTAAAACATCTCTCTGAGATGGGCTTTCATATTTATAAGGTTGATGCACAAACTTAAATTGACGGCGTCTAAATATACCCCTCATGTTTAAGCATGGGGCCACATTCCCGGGGGAGTCCTGGAGTGATGGGGCGCCCTGGGGGGGTCCTCAGATCAAAAAGGCTCCTGGAAGCCACAGTGTGGCATGGTGGCACCTGTCCTTCCATGGGGATGAGGGCTTTCCATCTGATGGCATTGACTGCTGTACCTGGGCTGGGTCTGGGGTCCCCAACCCACTGGAGTATGGGTGCCAGAGCACAGTTGTGCTGAAATCCTTTTCAAGGTTAAAAAAAGAAGTTGGTGGCAAACTGGGAGTTCAGTTTGCATTCACTCTCATTCTGCTGATTGTCATTTAGGTGTACACAAATAGTGGAGGAGGCTCCTCCACCTGGGGACCCGTTGACACGGTGGAGCCCGAATGGGGTATGTCCCTAAAGCTGGAGGAAACGTGGGTGGGGACCTGGCCCCATTGCTGCCACAGCCCCAGAGCTGCACCCTTCCCGGGGCTGAACTGGAAACGAAGCACTGACCCCATAATGTGCCAATGGACAGGGGACAACCCAAGTGTCGGTGCCACCTCTCCCCTCACCACTCCACCAGATGTGTGTGCCCGGCCCCAGCTGTTCCCCATCAGCCTCTCCCAGCCCCATGATCCTTTTTCCACCCGGCCCCATGTCCTTCATCAGACACCAATTTGGTTCGGCCCAGCTGCTCATTTTTCTTTCCGCAGCGTGACATGTTTTCACCCGGCTCCCAATCCATCTCCTTCCATTCACAACTCAAGCTGTTTATGGATGGCCCCTGTTCACCCCCTCCTCCTCTCTCCCTCAGATGGAGCCATTCATCAGCAGAACCCCACAGCACTGGGCTTACCCCCTTGGTCTCGCTGCCACCACAAGGCCACCACGTCCCCACGTGCCATCAAGCAGTTCCAGTGCCGGAGTCTTGTCAGTGGCCAGGGGTTTGTACCGAGGCTCAGCGCTCAGTTTGGAGCTCCAATGAGGCATGGGGACAGGTGGGGACATGTCCCAGAACCCCTTCTGTAGGCAACAGGTGCCTTAATGCCCACAGCTGCGCAGAGGAGGAGGATGAGGACAGCTGGGAGAGTAAAGAAAAAAATGTAGAGAAACCTAACCCTGAAAAGAATGGCAGAAATCCCTGAATACCTCCAGAAAGCCCCATTTTTCCCTGGATAGGCCCCCTTGGCCTCCATTCCACTCCGTTGGCCGCAGTGGCCTCTCCATTCCCCTCCATTGGCCTCGCTGACCTCCATTCCCCTCTGCTGGCCTCTATTTCCCTCTATTGGCCCCATTGGCCTCCCTTCCCCTCTATCGCACCAATTTACCCCTGGATTAGTCACATTGGCCTCCATCTCCCTCTATTGGACTCTACTCCCCTCTGTTGGCCTCCATTCCCCTTTATTGCCCCAATTTTCCTCTGGATTGGCCTCAATGGCCTCCATTCCCCCCTACTGCCCCAACAGAGACTGCTACTCTTTTTCTCCCGGATTGGCCCCATTGGCTTCCATTCCCCTCCACCAGCCTCCATTCCCCTAGTAGAGCAGCTCAGCCCCACACGACATCATTTCCTCATCCTTCCCGCAGGGCTGGGGCTGTGCCATGCCCAATCCTGCTGCAGGCAGCAAAGCCACCATCCCCATCCTCATCCCTGTGCCGCCACAATGGGGATTGTTCCAGAGGCCGCGGGCAGGACGCGGCCCTGAGCCTGACTCACATCCTCACAGGCTGGGAGGGTCACCCCTCCAGCGTCCCCCTGGGAGATGAACCCAGGGAGGGGACCCGCGGCCCTACAGGGCACAATGGGTTCTGGGCTGGCTCGGGGGCTCTCATCCCAACCCCAGCGCTGCTCCTCCCCAGAACCCAGAGCCCCGCGGAGCCGCACCGGGCAGAGCGCAGCAGAGCGAGGCGGTTGCACTAAGTGATCACATTTATTTGAATATTTGTGTGTGTGTGTGTGTGCGTGTGTGTGTTCTAAAATCGGTTACAGAATAAATACCTGTGCCTTATAGCAGGAAGTCCACTTTTTTTTTATACAAAGTGCTTGTTACAGGAAGTTGCATCAGCGATACGCGGAGGGGGGGGGGTGCGTTTGGCAACACTTCCCCTCCTGAAAACTAGAACAGTTTGTTTTATTTTTTAATTATTATTATTTATTCGTGGGTTTGGTTTTTTTTTAAGTTTCTTTTCCCTTTTTTTTTTTTTTGTTTTTTTTTTTTTTGTTTGTTTTTTTGTGCATTAAATTTCCTGCCATTGTGTATTTACAAATCTCTGAAAGAAGGAGGGGGGGGGGGTTGGGGAAAAACAAACCAAACCAAAACCAACCAACGCCGAGACGTGTGAGAGGTGGTGGCCTTTAACACGAAAAAAAAATCAGCCTTTAAAAAGAAATAAAAGTAACAAACCCCAAAACTACACGTATCATTTCATACTGAATCAATGATAGCCTTTTTTTTTTTTTTTTTTTTTTTTTTCCTTTCATTTTAAAAAGGGAAAAAGAAGGGTCAGGAAACGGGGAAACTGAACCAAACCGAAAGGATAACTGAGAGAAGTGGGAGCAGAGAAGGTGCCATTGTCCCTTCGGAGGTGCCGGCAGCGAGCGAAGGCAGTGCGCCCAATGGAGATCCCCATCCACTGCTTCTCCGTAACTCCCCCCTCATCTTTTCCAGCAAGGGGCAGGAGGGACGTTCCAAAATTAAATTAAAAAGAATCGAAAGGAAATAAGCATCATTATTTCATTTTAAAATGAAAATATAAAGGAGATGAAAGACGAACCCTCCCCAAAATCCTGGAGGGATTCCGCCAGGCGGAAGGACGCTGGGTTTGATTTGAAAGAAAAGAAAACCAACGAAAAGTCCAAACGAAGCACAACTCCTCTCTCCGACGCGTCGTCCGCAGGGTTAACTGGTGACGTAGTGTTTGGCCGAGGGCTGGCCGTACACCCTATAGAAATCCTGCCGGCCGTGCTGCTGGGACGCGTCAATCCAATCCCGCACGGCAAGTCCCGGCAGCGACTGGGGCACGGCGGGCGCGGGTGGCAGCGGGTGGGAGTACTCCTGTGAGGAGACTGTCCAGGGGAAGTGCCCCGAGCGCGGGTAGGGCTGATGCCCGCTGTGGTTGGACACCGAGGAACAGTAACAGTTGTCCACCGAGCAGACGAGGATTTTGCGCCCGCCGTACTGCGAGAGCACGGACTGCTGAGATGACGTGGTGTTGGGGTAGTGAGATGGGTTGAAGACGGAGCCCGAGTGCACCGGCTGCGGGCCGCTGGGAAGTCCTACAATGTGCTGCGTGGAGCTACAAGGCACCATGGCTTGTGCGGACTGCCCCTCGCCGGCCGACGCGCCCTGGCTCATGTACTGGCTGGCCACAGTCCCGGACGATGGCTCGAGGAAGCTGCCCTCGGGGAAGGCGGTGGAGTGCTTGCGCTTCTCCGCGCCGGAGTTGCTGACGGTGCAGGGGTACATGGGGATGCTCTGCAGGAAGGGGACGGGGGTGCTCAGGGGACCTGCGGGGGGGGGGGAACAGGAAAGCGGGACCATGTCAGGTTGCTGTCCCTAAGGCCCCGGACCTGCAAAGCAAGGCATCGCCCCAGCGCGCATCCATCCCACAAGCCACGGAGTGCCTTCACAGCATCTCCGTGTTCTAATCCGGACCACAGAAGGTCCCTGCAGCCCGACAGCCCTCCCCAACTTCTCATGCTGGGACCTACAGGATGCCCAGTGCTGGATGGGGGAGGCAGCCACGCCCTGTTCCCCCAGTGCTCCCACCTCACCCACCTTCCAGCAGCTTCCTGAGCTGCTTCTCCTTCTTGGCGATCTCGTTCAGGAAGAGCTTGGAGTTGAGGTGGCCAATTTTGGGTGGGGGCAGGCTGCCACCAGTACAATTCTGGGTCCTGTTGAGACAGGGGCAGAGAGGAGAGGTGAGGGACAAAAAGCACATGGGGGTGGGTCCACCTTCCCCCCACCGGCTTACTCTCCCTATCCCATCTGTGGCTGAATTTCTTCCCCAGGAGCTGCTCCCATCTATTACCCCCGGGCTTCTCCCCAGCACTGCCAGCCCAGCTCACTCTGGAGATGGAGAGGGAAACAGAGGCCTTGCAGCATCCCCAGGTCCTGCTCTGCCTCTGTAGGTCATACTGCCGTGCCCCACAACAGCCCCCTTCTCCAAACGCGCTCGCTGCACTCACCTGTCCATTAGGATTTTCACGGACTTGGTGTTCTAGGAAGGGAAGGAGAAGCCCTGGTCAGTGAGGACAGTTCTCATCCCAGCATCCACCTCCCTATTGATATCACCTTCTGTGTTCCCCCAGGAGGGGACGCAGTGCCTGGGTGTCTGTGGCCAGGGCAAGAGGAAGCGTCTACATCCCATGGATGCAAGATGCGCTGGTCCACAGTGCTCCTGGGTCACCCCACGCTCCTGGTGGACACACCAGAGCCAGCAGGGGAGCAGGAGGTGGTAGAGCCACCTAGTCCCTGGGTATCCCACTGCCCTCCCCATCTGGGTGAGCCACAAATTTGGCAGGGCCCAGGAGGGGCACTGAGTCCCAAATCCCTTTGTCCCCTCTTCGCACCAATCCCACTGGGCACCACTGAACCCACTAGAGATGTTGGCTGCTCCACCGGACCAGTGTCCCCAACCCCCTCATTGTGAGCCAGGCCTCCCCACCACTGAACCCGGACTGTGGCCACCTCCCACCCCGGCACAGGGTTCTCACCTTCATGAAATTGATATCCTCAGTTTTGTCAAACATGACCTGGACAGAGCTGAGGAGCTTCTTGGCCTCCTGCATGCGCTCATTGAGATGCAGGACCTGAGCTGCGTTCTCATTGCAGAACTTGGCCTGGGCCTTGTCCAGGATCTCCATGGTCTTCCGCAAGTCTTCGTCCAAGATCTGGTGCATCTTCTCATACTGCAGGCGCACCTCATCCTTCAGCTGGCTCACCTTCTCCTGGGGGATGGCAGCAGAGTCAGCCCCTTGGCAGCCCCAAACCTCTGTGACACTGCAGGACACCCAGATCCTTCCTCATCCCCACCCTACTGCCCACCCCAGTCCCATGAGGGTGCCAGCCTTGGTGTTGGCCCTGTTACCTCCACCAGCCGCTTGTCAGACTCCAGCTTGTAGAGCTGCTCCTCAATGTCCTGCTCCCGCTCCTCCAGGCGGTCCTGCTGCTTCATCAGCATCTTCTGCAGGGGAAGAAGAGAGGAGCAGCCGTCAGAGCTGAGCTCTAGGATCATCCCAGAGCAAAGCTGAGCTCATCCACGGCTCTCACCCCAGGAGGCCCCCATGAAACTCTAAGGGCTGGGAACCTTAGAGGTAGCCCCGTGAGTACCATTTCACCACTCGGTTTGGTCCCAGCCAAGCCCTGGGGGGACACATGGAAGGATTCATCTCCCGTTATGGTAGTACCACTTGGATGCCCATCACCCACCCCCAGTGTCCACCGTGAGCCATCCTCATCCCTCCCGCGCACCCCACGCCACGCCACATCCTTTCTCCCATCCCCGCCGCTGTGACAAGCCTCAGAGCCAGTGTCAGGGTAATCAGGAGGGACAGAGAGAGGAGGCGCCGAGCTGTGTTACCCCGGGGCTGGGCCCCAGCGAGCACGAAAGAACTGGGACAGAATGCCATCAGGGTGAGCCCCGGCCCCATGAAGGATCCTGACCCCCAGCACAGAGGGGCTCTGGCTGTAGGGGTGAGACGGGCAGAAAGCGGCAGCAAAGATGAGTTTTGAGGGGATTACTGCTATTATAAACCGCCACTCGGGGATTTATAATCAAGTAATTAATTCCTGGACGAGGTGGGAGGGGGAGGGCGGCAGAAGCGCTGCCGGGATTAATTGCGTTGTGGGGAACGGCTGTCACCTCCAACTCTGCTTGGAGCAGGAACTGGAAGCCTTCTCCATCCTGTTGTTTTCCTTAAGGGCTGGGGCACCTCCACCCCAGCCGCACGGCACAGCCATCGCCCCAAAAGCAGCTCTCACTGCTAATAATAATGAGGAGCCATCATCATGAAACCCATCCTCCTGCTCACAGCTGCGTGCCACAGCGCCCATGCGTGCGCACACACTGTGCAGACTGACGCATGGACGTGGCCATGGGGACACCACCAGCCCCAGGATGTGACGATGCTGCAGGGATTGGTGGACCGAGCAGCTCTGGGCGCACACTGTCAGCTCCATGCCACCCATGCCTGGGATTGGGAGTTTCTCACCCACAGTCACTGAAACACAACCAGGACACGCGGGTACAAACTGCCCTTTTGGCACTGAGAGGTGAAATCTCATTGTCTCTGCAGCACAGGCCGAATTCCTTCAATATTTTGAAAAGGAAAATATATCCCTTTCCCTTCCATCCCCTCCCAAATCTGGTATTTCTGAAGTCATGAACTCCTCCTCCTCCTCCAGGATCAAAATTTCTCAGGGTAATTTCTCATATTTCATGCATGACCTTGGTGCTGGGATGGTTGCAGCTCTCTGTGCGCGCATTCTCCCCACACGAGCCCTTCCCAGGCTCCGAGCAGCTCCAATTCATGTTCCGAGGCATGGAAGGTGCCAGGGCCCTCCAGCTCTGGGTTTTGAGGAGCTCCTCTGACCCCATGAAGACTGGCCCTCCTCAATCACAAATCTGTTATCTCCAACCACAGTTATAAATGGAGTTCCCCAGCATGGAGGAATATTGTATTTCAGTGTCGACAGATGTGAACGAATGTGACAAATTAATTAATGTATTAATCTGTGGTCAGGCAGTTCCACCCCAATCCAGTGGGTTCCAAGTGAAGCAGTGCTGGCTGCCGGATGCCAGCTTGTTCTGACACAATTATATGGGATCTCGCCCCTTTCTCATGGAAAAAGAAACAACAAAAACAGCTGAGACCCACGAGCAGAATCAACAACGGTGCAGCAAGAAATTACGGTCGGGGCAGAGCTTGTGCCATGGTGACATCTCCAATGATGTAGGGTCACCGCATGGCTCCAGGCCCCAACGAGGGCTGTAAGGAATACTCCTAAAGCCCCAAACCTGTGGAGGTTGGGGTGTGGGAGAGAGCAGGAGCCCTGCAGCTGGCTGGGGCCAGGCACATCGCTCCCTACATCCTCCTCCCGCAGCCCCACACCGTCCCCCCTCACCACCAAAGCGCAGCCACCGCCTGAATGGGGACATTGTGCACCGCGACCGGAAGGATGGGACAGAGGGAGCGGGGCAGGACGGGTGAGGAGGAGGAGGAGGAAGGTGGGATGGGAGCAGAGGAGAGGCAGAGGACAGATGCTTTTCTTGGGAATGGCTCCAGACACCTGCAGCAGAGCACAGGACCTGCATCAAGGGCACCCATTGAGAAGCATCCCGGCACGGAGCTCTGCGGGGCTGGAGCTAGGCCTGAGGTCGCGCTGCTGAATGCTAATATGCAAAAAGCCGGCGGCAGGGAGGGACGCACAGACACAGCCACCCAGCCTCACACCCACTGACTGATTTTCGAAGAAAAACCCACATGCAGAGCTATTCTGGTCCATCCTGAGGATGTTCCCTAATGCTGCAGCATCATAGGCAGAGCCCACACATCCCCCAAACAAAGGAGATCCCTCAAACCCAGCCCAGGGCAGAGGGAGCCCCCCCGGATCTGGGAACCTCACAGACCCTGGGGTCTCGTGCTGACCAGCCAGGCACATGCAGCTCTTGCAAAGGCCTGCAGCACCGTCAGGAGCTGACTGCCTTATAGAGACAGGAAGGAAATGTTTGCTGCTGGGGTTTCATCTTGCACACACTTACAGTAAGGGGGAGAGGGGGGTGTACTCAGGATGGAGCACCAGGTCTCCCCCGCTGCCCTGAGTGTGGGTTTTTGCTTTTCTTCTGCTGCTCCCCATGCAGAACTGGGGCTGCTTGATCCCTGGTAGAGCAGAGGAGCTGCCTGGGATATCCAGAGCTGGGAGCACCAGAGAACCATTTGCTCACACCAAGCAATCCCATCCCACCTCCTTGCAAGGCACTGAGCACTCCAGGAGGAGAAAACAAAGGACAGAACCCCAGTTCCTATCTCCTGTAATCACCCCAGCACCCCATGCCCCATCCCTGCTGCCCACCCCAGCAGGGGCTGCAGCCAGGCACTCCCCCCATCCACAACCTGCAAGTGTGGGGACATGCTGCTGCCCACGGCCCTGGGGCTGAGCCCGTCCTTCAGGATGCTCTTCCTCCTGTTTATAGCTGCAGCAAGGAAAAGCTTGTGAGCAGGGGGAAACCAGGAGGCCTTGCACGGCAGAGGCTGGCAGCAGGATACTGGAGGCCAGGAAACGGGGACCTATTCTCAGTCCAGCAGCAACCTTCAGAAGGACCTGGAGGCCATCCATTCGCCTCCACAGCCCCTGCTTCCTCCTGCTGCAGGGATTATTTGGGGCTCTGCCTTCCGTCTGGCCACACCAGCAGGGAGCCAGGTGACACTTCCCTGGTGTCAGGGGGTGGGGACAGCCCAGCTCCTGGCCACGCACTGCAGCTCCCAGCTCCTGCTTCCACTCCTTTAGACCCCAGCTTCCTCCAAGCAGGATGCCCAGGAAGGCTGTCGCTGTTTTCCTGCAGCAGCATCCTCTGGGATGAAAGTTTCTATCAGTTTAGATGGAAGCTGTGGGGGCCCTAACCCTCTTTTCTTCCTCTTCAGTCTCTTGTTTTCCTCGTTTTCCAACAGGAGGTTGTAACTTGGTCATATCACAAAGCCCTGCCCCTCACACCAGCCCTCTATCACGCTGCTGCGCTGTATCATCCATGAGTTGTTCCTTCCATAATCCCCATGAAGAAGCTAGCAGGCTTTGGCAGCACCCCCAGTCCTGCCTCCATCCGCTGCCGTCCCGCTCGCCCCCAGTGGATCCCAACACCCTCCAAGCTGCTGTGTGCTGGCAGTCCAGCGCTGTCCCAGGATGTCCTGGCGCCATGCCTTTGCCCTCCAATGCAACCATCCCATGCAGACCCACTCCCATCACCCAGCAGCCAGCCTACCCCATCTGCAGCCCCTGTACAATTGAGAAACCCGCGCTCCCTCTTCCAAATAAACATCTCAGATTCAAGATCCAGCTGGCCTGTGTGATCTCAGAGCGTTCTCCCCGCAGGGCTGAAATGCAGCCAGCCTCTCCCTCCCTCCTGCTGAAGGCTGAGCTGCCTCTCCCCTGCCCAAAGACCTCAGCTTGACATGAGCCTGCAAGGTCTGAGCCCTCAGCCACGGTCCCTGGTCCTCCTCTGCCCCACGGCTCAGTGAGGTGGGCAGGAGCTGACCACGCTCCCTGAGACCAATCAAGGACTTGGACCCAGCTGGAGGGCAGCCAGGTGCCACCTGCAGTGCCACCCAGGTGGCTCCCTCGTCCCAGCTGCAGGGACGTCCATCAGCGCGAAGAAGGCAACCCATGGCCACATGCCCCATCACTGTCCACTGGCGCAGAGGTGACAACCTACAGCTACGTGCCCCACCATCGTCCGTTAGTGTGGAGGTGACAACCCATGGCCGTGTGCCCCATCACGGCCCAGTTTGGGGTCCTGGAACTGAGGGGCCTGGCTCTGCCCACGGCACAGAGCTCCTCTCTGGGCTCAGGGCAGCACGGGAGAGAAATCCCCACTTTCATTCCAAGGCAGTGACTTTTTTCCTCCTAACCGATGCAGTTAAACTTCCAACTGCTCAAGGCTATTCTAATTTGTACTGGTAAGTTAAATCAACACCAACAAGGGCAGAACAGGTTTACATGCACCTCGGTTACTGGCTCACACCAACCAGAGCACAGCTACGTTTCTCCAGGCAGCTTTTTTTTTTTTTTTTCTAATAAAGATAAGAGGGCACTTATTTCTTCTGTGCACCTCCGACTGAGAAATGGAGCCTGAAAGTGACTTGGGAGTCAATGCCTTAAGGCAAGTCAAGGTGACTTACGCGCCGATGGGCTGCGTCCGGAGAGCTCTGCAAAAATGCAGATCAACTGACAAGATCTACAAAACCTGTTAGGGGCTTAGAGGCTGCTTAGTGCTGCGAGGTGCCCACGGGAGAGCATGGGGACGGACTGGGTGCACGGCTGTGGCGATCTCAGTGGCTGAGTCAAGAACTCCGTTTCTCCTGGAAATGATGCGTCCGAACAGGCACTTCTGCAGCACCCCACTGCTGGGCTCCACGGGCTGAGCACCGTGGCGCGACAGACCAGAGACCCCCACATTGCCACCCTGCAGGGAAGCCACTGGGTTTTCTCCCCCGCCCCGTCTTTGCGAGGCGGTGGCTGCTGAGAATCCGAGCGCCCGGATTCTAATCTTTATGAATCCCGTAGTCAGAGCGTGCTGAACAGCAGCCCAGCAACACCAGATGTTCAAACAAAGCTGCCAACCGACAGCTGTCTGCAGCTTGCAGAGTGTTTTTACTTTAAAATGCAAAATGATACCAATCTATATTAAAAGAGAGACATTCGGAGCCGGGCAATAGCAGCTGAAGCCGCGGATATTGCTCTTTCACGCAGGGTGTGGCAGCGGGAGGAAATATCTCAGAAACTACTGCTTAAGCCGCCCTTCCAGCCCCCCGAATCCTGGCCCCTTTCCTAATGGGAAAGAGCCTCACGTTACCGCCTGAGTGCCGTGAATGTACCAGTGCGTGTCCAAACAAGCCAGCAGAAAGAAAAATGCGGCGTGAACAAACACGGACTAACCAAGGGTGCCAGAACGAATCCAGAGCCACACCTGGCTGCGAGCGCAGTGGGGACAGGGCAGCACTCACCGCACGCGATGGAGACGTGTAAGGGATGCAGGGATGGGCCCCAGCACCGCCGGCCCTCGTGCCCTGCCGTCATCCCAGCACAGGGAGCAGAGCCCCTGCGAGGAAAGCGAGGGACGGATGGACCAAGCGCAAAGCCTGCGGCCATGGGAGTGGGGAGGTGGCAAGGCCTGGGCAGGGCACAGCCCTCGTGGCTCGCAGGGATGGAGCAAAGAGGGCTCAGCCAAACGTGACGTCCCATCTCCCCGCCAGCCACGCTCGCAGGAAATCCATGGGATCAGTCCCAGCGCCGCCTCATTGTGCTCCGAGCGGCGGCAGCATGAATGAATCACGCTCCTCGACGTGACACCCAGCTCCCAGCAACGTCCTCGGGATCAAAATATTTACATTGCAAATGAGTAAGAATAGGACCGAATCCCCTCCCCGGCTCGGTGACACAGAAGGGCCGAGCTGTGGGCTGGCGGAGCAGAGACACGTAGAATCGTTTGAGTTGGAAGGGACCTGTAAAGGCCATCCAGTTCCATTCCCCTGCACTGAACAGGGACACCTACAGCTCCATCAGGTGCTCAGAGCCCCTCCAGCCTGACCTCGGGTGTCTCCAGGGTCAGGGCAGCCACCCCCTCTCTGGGCAACCTGTGCCAGTGCCTCACCACCCTTACTGTAAAAGACTGATCCTTGTATCCGGTCTGGAGCAGGAGGCAGGGACCTGGGCTCCGCAGAACAGCGATGCCAGACCAGAGGGGACCACACATCCAACAGCCCCACACTCCCCTCGGGGAGCACACTGGGACCCATAGTTTCCACCCAGCCAGCTGCTGAGCCCTGCGTGCTCATGACACGACTGTAACCAAAGAGATGCACGGAGCCCTGGGGCAGCCCAAGGAGAGGCAAGCCCCCGGCTCCCACAGCACACAGCCCACTCCGCAGCTCCCTGCACTCCCTGTTTTGCCCCTGGCACAGCACGGTGTCAGCAGGCATTACTTCACAGCACCAGGCTTCCTGGAGGGGAGTGGGAGGAAGGGGAAGAGGAGCCCAGGGCAAAGGCAGCCGGCACCTCCAGCTCCCAGTGTGCAGGGCAGCATGGCCCCTTCTCCTTTTCATTGCCCTTGACTTTGGGAAGGAATAGAAACATCCTATTTCCGAGCCTGAGAATGGCAAAGGATTGCACACCCATTGAAGGACGCACAGGAAAAAAAGGGGCAGGGGTTTATAGCAATCTGCTCTTGCAAATAAATGAATTCAAACTCCTCCACTGTGGTAGGCTGCTGCCCACATGGGAAGGTGACCCCAAAACCGACGCCTCGAAATGTGACTGCCCATCGCTACCCATGTGCATCTGGCCTTGGTTAATAAACAAAAGCAGGCAAAATCAACAGATCCGAGCAAAGTCACTAGCCACCAGCACACCCCAAATTCCTCTCTCTGATCCCATCCTTAAAGCCAAGCATCTTTACAAGGCGGTACCCACAGCCCCACAGTGTCACCACGCAGCCTTGCCACTCCTTTCCCTGCAGCCCCAATCCACCCCAGCACCCAATAGCCCCGCACACCAGCACCACGCTGGCTTGCTTTTGTCTTCCCCACATACCCAGCTCACGGGGATAGGGGATGGGGTGCTGCAGGGGACCTGCTCGATGTCAGAGGCATTGCTGGGGAGGGGGCTTGGATGCAGCCCCCACCACGCTCCTTCAACATGCTGACTGCTGCTCCTGGGAGGACGCCTGTCATTGGTTTTTAATCTCGCCTGATTACGGGCCAGCCTCTGACATTATCGATCTCTGGCCCCCAAGGTGTCATCTATCTTCCAGATCTGATGGGAAATGAGAGCCTGGCAGCTCGGACCCGGCCAACTCTATCCTTCCCAGGAGCAAGGACCCACTCTGCTCCCCACTGGTGCCGCCAGCCTGCATGAGCCGTGCATGAAGCTCAGCCTCCAACCCCAGACGAGGGATTTTGCTGGCTGCCCTCTCTCCATGCAAGCGCTGTGGAGCTGGGCAAAGCAGAGCAGCCCTGAGGAAATCTGAGGGCAGATGGACCTGGCATTTGATCTGCAGACTCATAGCCTGGCTCCTCGTGTCCCCAGCACATCAGCAGCACTTTATCAAGCCTGGCAGCCCAAGGTGCCTCCAGCACCCGCCGCTTCCCTCTTTCACTTTCATTATCCTCTTTTAAAAGGGGATGCAGTGGAGCACAAATGTTAAGGGATGTGCCAGAGCCACACAGGATGGGCAGTGCACAGCATGCAGCCAGAGGAGCCATTTCCAGCAGGGGCCGTGCTGCCATTTTCTAGAGGGGCAGATCTAGCCCCAAGAGCTCGTGCCCACCAGAAAACCCATGCGCTGCTTGGGGCACGTGACAGCTTCTCCTTACCTGCACACCACAGCTCGGGGTCCATTCCCCATGGGCTCCCACCACCCCACGTCCTCCAGCTCCCAGTCCCAGCTCCAGGGGAAGCACAATGCTTTCCTCAAATTCCTGTGCTGCAACGACACATGACTACGGGCAGCATGAAGGTTGTCTGCTCAGATGCTTCTCGTCGCTCCCTCCAGAAAAGCTCAGCCTTGCGTTTTGGGAAGGAGGAATGTTTCCCAAGGAAGCTCCAGCTTGAACATATAGATGACGGTTTTGCTTTTGCTTGTCACCTTGGTGTTATTTATTAGATGACTGCAAAAGCACCTCAATAAACAAAAAAGTGATCAGCGCTGCATGTGCTGACAGATACCAGGAGCCACAAGCAGACCTCAGCAAGGACCAGGGGCAGAACCACTGCGGTGGGGGCAGCCTGTGGGGTCCCTGCCCAGCAAGGTCCTGGGGGCTGTGCATATGCTTTGGGCTGTGAGCGGAGGCAATTTCCATCCCACCAAAGGGCTACGAAAGCCTGGGCTCAAGGACTGGCCCTAGTTTTGCTCGTTGGACTCACAGCCGTGATGGATGATAGGTTTGGAGAGGGGTGGCCTTTGCAGGATGCACAGGGCATCACCTCCAGACCCGTGCGTGGATGCCCCAGCAGGCCGAGACAGGAACAGAACACAATCCCAAAAGGTGTCTCCATTCCATCCCGGGGCAGATCCTGTCCCTACCCCACACCAAGTCCCTCTCTGACAGACACCCAGCGACACAGTGCAGGAGTGCTGCAGTAATCCCCCCCAAATCCAGCCACCCCCACCATCGCAGGGCCTGACAGTATTTGAGGGAGGGAGAGATGGGGGGAGCAGCCCCCTCCCCAAAGGGACAGCACAGGGCAGGGGACCTCGTGGCATATTTCTTCCACCCCATCCACCTGAGAGCCATGTATGGAGGGGCTTCTGCTGGCGGAGCTGGGTGTACCAGGACAGAGAACAAAGGGAGGCACCCGCACCCCCATCCCTTTGTCTGAGTGCAGAGGAGTTTCACCTGCAGGGAAAGCCTGCTCCCACCCAACAGCCGGTGGATACGGGTGGGGAAAGGGATGCAGACCCCTCCAGCAGGAGGGTACGGAGCCCAAGGACATGGCAGTGTACACGGGAAAGCCCCTTCCAGCCACCACCTCCCCCACCCCCAGCACATCCAGAAGCAAAAACCCAAGAGCCTGCAGCACTGCCACAAAAATAGCTGCCCACCCTCGGCACGATCAATACTGGTCTGCATGTGGCCCAGCACCAAAGCCCAGAGCTCAGCTCCAGCACCGGGAGCGACAGCAGGGCTGTGGGGGTCGGGGGCTTGGAGCCACACAATAACCAGCTGAAGCTGCTGTACAGCAGGGAAGCTGCCTCTCCATTAGGATACGGGGCTCCAGCACTGGGATGGAGCTCCCAGGTCACCCAGCAGGAGAGCAGGACTGGAGGGATGCAGTGCAATGGGGAGTTGGGAGAGGGGCAGCCCAGCACCGCGTCCTGCAGCCGGCTGGCCTGACAGCGTGTACTCATATTTCAGAGAGACAGCCATCCGGAACGTCACTCCCTGCCAACTGCCTCATCTGGAGCCATCCGCAGCTCGCTTGTTTGCAACCCGCACCAGAGCTGCCCCCCCAGAGCGGCACGGAGCAGGGAACTGAGACAGGAGAGGTACTGGGAGAGAGAGAGCGTGGAGATGGGGAGGAAAGGCAGAGGAATTAAAACACTTGGTGCTAATTTATGTATTTTCTGGCAGTTAGGGTGCACCGGACCAGCAAATGGAGCATTTTGAGAGCGTGGTACGCAGGAGCCACGGCTCCAGAACAGCAGGGTGCTGCTCTGAGACAGAGACTTCACTCCTGTCACCACCACAGACACATCATAAGGCAGAGAGCAGGCAGGCATGGTCCCCTGGTGAGAAGGGACCAGAGCTGCCCTTATCAGGAAGGATCCAGCACTGGGAACCTCTTCCCGGAGTTCATCTGGAGGACAGATGTAACATCTCTCGCGTGCATCCAGCATCTCGTGCTTGCAAACAACCACCCATCCCTCCATGCCTGGGAGCAGGCATCTCCTCCTGTTCCCAAACACGGTGCCTTCAGTCCTCCTGTGCAGAGAAGGGCTGGGTACCCCTACCAGACCTCCTCCTATGGATGAAGGGAAGGGGAGGATATCCCTTGCCTGTGTCCCACAAACCCCACAGCTCCCTGTAGCATCTGCCCCGTCTTCCCTACCAGCAAATGGAGCTTCAGTTGGGTACTGCACCACAGGAACCCAAGCTCTGGCTCCATCAAGTCACCCCCTTCCTGCAACAAGCCAGCACCTCCCCAGCCTGCAGGCTGCTGATGAACGCGGCAACTTGACAAAGTCACCAGCCACTGCTGCAGATCCACAGCATTTCAGCTTTTCCCCCCAAGAAAAAAAGCAAGGCCAGACCAGATTCTGCCCCAGAGCCTGCGTGGCAAAGCAGCATCTAGCTCCAAGTGTTTATTTATAAATCTGTACATACATGTACATCTGAATTCTGACAGAATTAATTCTGGCATCCAGCTAATTCAAAGCATTCCTCCCCCATCACACTACTGTTGCAGGCCAGCCCAGCACAGAAGCTGATTATAAAATACTGCACTAGCCAGGCATTTCTGCAAAGCCCTGTGCTATTGAGCATTCAGCCTTCCCTTGCTTGGCTATTTCATTGTTTCGGTGTCGATCCCTCCTCTCTTGCCCTGTGTTTCCTGGTTACTTTTGTCCCTGCTCTGGAAGCACCGCTGCTCTCAGCCCCATTTCAGGGTCAGATTAAAAAAATATATATATATGTGTATATATATATACATATATATATATATAAGAAATTAAGGATAAGGAAAGAAAAATTACCGCTGCGTACCAAGCTTTCCAGCAAACAGACAGGTAACCAGCAAAAAAGGCAAAAATACAGCAGTGTGCAGGCAGAGCTGGGGAATGAAGCCCGCTGCCTTCTTGCAAAGCACAGTGGAGAAATCCCTGTGTGGTCACACGCTGTCCCCTCGAACAGAGCGCAGAGAGGTCAGGGCAGCCGGCAATGTAAGAGCCTCTTTATTCTTGGGCAGTTGCACGGATCTGATCGCTTGTGCCCTTTGTGAGCCATGGAAATCTGCCTCCTCCTCCCGCCCCCTGGAGCTCTGCCCCCCTCGGGAAGGGGCAGGGGCCGTCAGCATGGGCTCCTGGGTACCACCGCGGCTCTGAGGACGGCTCGCGGTCAGCGCTTTGCTAGAGCCATGGGAGGGGAAGAGGAGGTTCCCGGCATTCCCTGGCTCCCAGGAGGCTGAGGAATGGGAAGGACCATAGAATCATTCAGGTTGGAAAAGACCTCTAAGATCACCGAGTTCAACCATCAACCCACCCCATGGCCACCAAGCCATGTCCCCCAGTGCCACAATTCCACCCCTGCACCCCTGGCTCGAGCCCCTCAGATGACTGCCTCTTTCCCCCTCCCACCCTGCTCCTCACCAGCACCCATCCACACAGCACTTTCCACTGTGGGAAGAGAGCATCCTCCGGCACGGCCCCTCCTCCTCCTCTTCACCTCCTTCCTCCCACCGCAGGCACTGGATGCCTGTGTCCCCCACCTCCGCTGTCACTTCTTGGGTGACTGTGCAGACAACTTGTGGCTGCGGGTCTAAAGCAAGCAAATACTGAGGACTTGACAGGCTACAGGCAAGGGAAACGTTCAAGCTCAGCAGGAAAAGGCCCCGCATCCAGACCTCAGGAGGGGCAAACGCTGGTTCCAGCTCAAAGATCTGCAGACCCCCCTTCTGCAGGGCCTACCACAGGGACCGGGCATGTTCAGAGAGCTCTGGGGTGCGCCTGCCAGGCACCAGCCCACAGCACTCAATTCACACCTGAGAACTTGGGCCCTTGCACTCACAGTGCCTCCGTGGGCTGCATGCCACGCTCCTCATAAACAACTCATCTGGAAAATAAGTGAGCCCATAAAAATCCACCCCATAGCAAGTCACCAAACCTGTTCTGGAGTAAATCGACCTACAGCAGCTCAAGCCTGCGGCGCGGCCGACCCCACGTCCCCAGCACCAGGGCTTGTTTGGTGCCACCTCCGTACCCGTGGCTCAAAAGGGAGCGTGGGGGATGGAACAAGGGACACACACACTGCCAGGTGCCTCTGGTGTCAGAGCCAGACACCGTAAAGAGCTGGCTCCCAAACCTCCCACAGGTCACGGCGCGTCCGCCTCCTCTTCGTTCAGACGTGCTGGGGTTTTCAGAAGGCAGCGGGATTTTCTCCTGACTTCCCACACGGTGCAGGAAGCAAGGTCAGGGGGAAGCTGTCTCTGAGCCTTGAAGTGTTACCAAAGCAGGAGCAGAGCCCACAGCCAACCCCTTCCACTGGCAGCCGCTCCAGCAGCAGTACAACCAACCACATCCCGCACAACAGTGGGACAAACCAGCGAACATTCGGGTGAGCCCCTTTCACAAGTCCTTCTTTGGCTGCCGCCTTCCCACTTGTGCTCCCATCCTGGTGCTGGGCAAACAAAAATACTCAGGGAGCGTCCTCCTCCGACTGGGGGAACTTCCTGATTTCAGCCCAGGAGAAGGTCCTCCCATGCCCTGGTTTGGGAGGTAAATGGCTCCGGCAGCAAAGATGGAAGGAAAAAATGTTTTGTTTCAAGACCTCAACACAAACACCACGTCAAGAAGCACAAAAAGAGGGTGGGTTGTCAGTGTGTTATTTTTTTCTCTCTCTCTTTAAGCACTACAAAAACAGGAAACAAAGGAGAAAACATCTCACGGGGGGGAAGGGGAGGTAGGCGCTGATACGCCCACAAAAGCAAGATTAACCACATATTTTATTTACTGCTTGCGTTACGCTCGCACCTTTGGGTTCACCCAGCTGTGAGCCAGGGCCCTGCGGGTCCTCGATGCTGGGCGCCGTGCAAGCTCAGGAAGCACCGGGTCTGCTTCCCAAAGAGCACCGAGCCCCTGCCTGCCCAACACAAAGCCCCCCAGCGTGGGCTGCAGGGAACAATGACGGCAAGAGGGCACTGCACCCTCCCGGCCCCCAGGGCCGCCTCCACCACTGGGTCAATCCCACGCCCGTAACCCGCATGCCAGACACGGGGCGGATGATGAGGCTCTGAGCCTCCAAACTTTGACTCACTTCTCAGTTACGAGCTTGCCAGGGGCGCGCACGGAACAAATCTCTCAGGGCCACTTGGCGGGTGGGGACGCACAATGCTCCAGGAGCACATCCCCCAGTGCGGAGCAAGCCGGCAGCTGGGAATCCCATGCTGACACCGGCACATTGGCAGCCATCGCCGCTGAGCTCACATGGGATGGGGACACGCAAGTGGCCCAATTCGGGGCTGAAGTAGCTACACTCTTGGTCTGTGAGAACAGGGAGCCATAGCGGGGACCCTGCCACTGCCCCATTCCCCAGCTCGAGGCTGAGCACCCAACAGTGAGAAGAGGCAAGGTGATCACTGCAGGGATGGGAAATTAAGACAACGCAGTGATGGAGGTTCTAAGGGATTCGGCCAAGGTCACACCGTAAGTCTGCGGCTCTGCTGTACCAACCCTTCACTGCCCGGCCACACATCCTCAGATTTCACAGCAGGGCCAAAATTCGGCCTTGCTTTGCGCCAGGTCGTTCGGAACGCCAACATCCAGCCCTAACGACGGCACAGCAACAGAAAAATGCAGAGAGCGGGGATCGATGAGATCAAAGCGTCCTGGAAAAGGACCTGGAAAAACACTCTGGGTCCCCGTCCCTGCCCGCCGGGGTGGATCCCCCACCCTGCCAGAGGGAGACCAAAACCGTTCCCTATAAATAGAAACAGAACAGCCCTTCTCCATCAGCCTGCCTGGGTCCTTCCCCTCCCAGCGCGTGTGGCACCTCCACGGAGGTCTCTGGTTTTCCCCCAAAAAAACGTGGAGAGGAAAATAACCTTCCTGTGAGCTCAGGCTGGGAGCCGCCCCCCCACCCCCCTGCAGGCCTGGCTGTCCAATTGGAAAGTAATTATACTGCAATTTTTATTTATGACTCCTTTTTTTTTTTTTTATTGCTAAATGGTGACTCATTTTGGCAACATTAAAATACACAGGAAATCATCCCCATTTTACAGTAATCACCATTCAATTCATTGTTAAATATTTATTTGTCGGACGAGCGCCGGGGCCCTCCGGAAGGGTCAAGGCAGGCGGGGGGCACCAGGGCGACAGCGGGGCTGTGTGATACCCCTCAGGGTGTGGAGCCGCGGTGAAATCCGCTGCCAGATGGCCCAGCCACAGGCACGGCCGACTCACTTTCCCCAAACCCAACGCCTCCTGCTGCCGGATGGACTGGGGGCAGGCCCCTGTCACCCCTTTATCCTGATTAGAAAAAGCACTGTTTGGCCAAAACCCAACCCTGAGCCCCCTGGAGCAAGAAGCCACATCTCTGCTGAATGCCTAACACGAAGCTCATCCGGTGCCGGCCATACAGGAGGAAGGGGAGGACGGTGGGAAGAGCCGGGCTCTGACATTCATCAGCCTTACAATGACCAGGGCCATGTCCCTGTCACGCAGTGGCTTTGTCATCCCGGGGCCAGGCACCTGGATCCACATTTCGGGGCACTTCACCTCCCCCCCCCCCCCCCCCCACCATACACCACCACCCACCACCAAATTTTAAAGCACGTCACCGAACGGCCGCCAGCTGACCCTCACCATGGCAGGGCTGTAATCTCCAATCATCCCCTCCTCACCACCGGGACCCCCACCTCACACCAAGGGGACACCAAGGGGACACCAAGGGCCCAGCAGACCCCCATGGGAGGCCCCGTCCTTGCAATTCGGCCCCCCCACTGCTCCCGGCCGAGCCGCGATCTAACATGTCTGCTCCTGCTGACTTCCTCCTGGCTGCCCCAGTGCTGCGGAGGGCACTGGCAGAGCTCTACAACAACAGGCCGCGGTGTTGGCAAGGAGGATGGCTTTTGGGTAGGCGCTACGCAAACACGAGCCTGTTGGGAAACAAATACGGCACGCCACAGATCCAGGAGGCAGAGGGAGAATCCCCAGCTGAGAACCACCATGAAGAAGCTCCTACCCAACCCAACCTCTACGATGGTGGGGAACCTCCTCAAGCTCTTCCCAGTGGTCTCAGTACCGCTACCCCAGCACCTCCTATGGAGCGTGGTGGACAGACCTTGAGTATGGTGGCCCACTGAAGACCACCAAATGCACCCACCCATGGCTTCTCTGTGGGGCGGAGACCACCACAACATCTCGCACAGGGACCACGATCTCAAGCACGGTGGCCAACCGATGGCCAAGACACGCATCCCACCCACGGACGGTGGAGATCATCACGACATCTCACGGGCCTCAGTGGACACCGGACTCACCCTGATCTCATTGCGCCGGATCTCCACGTCACAGACCGAGTGTCCCTGGTGGGCCCCGCTGTAGTAGCAGCAGAACTGGCAGACGGCCACCTGCTCGGCCTCGCAGTGGTACAGGCGGTAGGCGTTGTGCTGGGGGCAGCTCCAGGCCCGCACGTCGTCCGCCTCCACCAGGAGGTGCCCACGGGCCGTGGAGGGCTGCTGCAGGTGGGTCTGGACGTGGGACTGGCAGCACGGGGCCTCGCACCTCAAGCAGATCTTCTGGGCGGGCAGCGGCGGGCCCCGGCGGCAGAAGACGCAGTGCAAGACGGAGGGAGGCTTCTCCAGGTTGAGCGAGTTGAACTTCTCCACGATGTTGGTGAGCTTCAGGTTCTTCTCCAGGTTGGGTTTCTGGTTGTACGCCTGGTTGCACTCCGGACAGCGCACCAAGCCCGTCTCCTTGGCCCACGCCTCACCGATGCAGCCCCGGCAGAAGTTGTGCTTGCAGGGGAGCTGGACGGGCTCCACAAAGACGTGCAGGCAGATGGGGCAGATGAGCTCCTCTTCGAAACAGTTCTTCCAGTTCTCGGCCATCGCTGCCGGCGCTCGCTGGCGGCTCTCCTCACCAAACGTCTCAGTTGGGTCTACGGACGGGCAGTGGGGTCGCGTCGCCCTGCAATGGGAAGCGTTGGGGTGAACGGCCGGGCCTCCCCTCCGCCCCACGGAGCTCAGAACCGAGGGCACGAGGAGCCACGGGGCAGCACTCGAGGAATCTCGAGCAAGAAAACGCCACAGAACGGCTTCGGCTGGGGGGGGGACCCCAGAGCTCATCCAGCTCCAAGCCCCCGCTGCGGGCCGGGTGCCGACCGGCAGGTCAGACACCAGGAGCCGATCCAACCCGGCCCTGAATGCCTCCGGGGACGGGGCCGTATCTGTGGCGTCTGGTTAAAAACGCAACACAAACAGTTAAAAAAAAGACCAAAAAAAAAAAAAAAAAAAGCCAACAACCCAGCAATGTGATATCAGAGGATTTACAGCCCAAAGTCTGAACAGCCCCCAGCAGCAACGGGTCTCCTTTCAGCACACAGGGTGAATCGAAACTTACCGAAGGTTGAAAGAAATCCATACAAAATCCAGCGCCGGGCTCCGCGTTCCACATAAAGCTCCGAAATTCAGCGCTCCGGGTTTGATTTTTCGTTCCTGGGGTTCGCCGCCGACATTCAATATTTTAAAGGGACTTCTGTCCCTCCCCCCCTCCCCCCCCCCCACCAGAGCTGACTACAGCAGAGCGGCTGGGCTGCCTCCGGGCTTTATCCCGGCTTTCTCCGCGATGGGAGCTCGGAATCGGAGTCTTTTAAAGGAAATAGATCAAAGGGTTAAGATCCAAAACGGGAAAAGGAGCAAGACTGGGGAAACGGAAAAAAAATAACAGCGACGATGACGACGGTAGAAAAAAAAAAAAAGAAAAAAAAAAAACAAACCAAAAAACCCCACGAATTCCCTCCGCAGCCCCAAAGGTTGGCAGCAAAAATAAAGAAATAAAACAAGAGGGGGGAAAAAGACAAGAGAGGAACAAAACGAGGGGAAAAATCCCTCCCGGCTGCTTCGGAATTGTGAGGTGGTGAATGGGAGAGCTCAGCGGAGGACAGGCCAACCATTCAGGCGCTGCCTCCGTTCATAAATAGGAATGAAAAAGAAAATGGGTTTCGTAAAGGGAGGGAGGGGAGAGCCCCAAATCAACCTGCCGGGGTTCTCACGGGGGGCCGCGTCCTCTTCGAGAGGGGCGAAAAAAAAAAAAAAAGACCGGAGGGGCTCCGAGCGGGGCTGCCCTGCTCCCCCGCCCCGGAACAATGCGCCGAGCGGGCGGGGGTCGCCGCGGGGCCGGGGGCTGCGCGGAGCGGAGCGGGGCCGAAGCGTGCGGTTCCGGGCGAGTCAGCCCTCAGCCATTTTGCGCTGCCCTATCGGAGAGCGGAGCGGAGGCGCAGGGAAACGCAAAAAAAAAAAAAAAGAAGAAGAAAAAAAAAGAAAAAAAAAAAAAAAAGAGCCCGACCCCCCCCCCACCCACCCCCCTCCTGTCGGAAGAACGTCGCCTCTCCGCCGCTCTCTGCCCCCGCCCCGCTGGGGGCTGCGGGCTCCGTCCCCGTGTCCCCGCGTCCCGTCGGGGCCGCTCAGCAGAGCCCCCCGCGGCCGCCCCCGCCGCCTCCTGCCATCTTGCGCTGCCCGGCGGCCCCACGCCCGGCCTTCCTCCCGCCGCCCCCGGGAGGCGGCCGCGGCCGGGGGGGGGGGGGGGGGGGAGCGCGGATCCCCGGGAGCTGCGGGGTTGGGGCGGGAGGGGGGGGGGGGGGTGAGGGGTGGTGGGGGGAGAGCGGGGCGGCGCCTCGGAGCTGCGCGGCTCAGCCCCGGCGCTGGGAACCTGGAGGGGCGGCCATGGGGGCGGCGGCCGCGGGGAGAGAGCGACCGGGGGCGGGGGGAGGCGGGCGCGTCCCGCCCCGGAGCCGCAGCCGCTGAGTGCCGGTGGGGCCGCCGGGCGCTGCCGCCACCGCCTCGGAGCCGCCCCGCGCTGCGCTGCGGTGGGAGCCGGCCCGGCCCGGCCCGCCCAGCCACGCGTCACCGCTCTCCGCCCCGACGCGGGGCGGTGCTGCCTTAAAGCGGCGATGGCCGCGCGGGGCCCACGGCGGTGTGCGGGGACCGAGGCGGTGGGGGGGGGGGGGAACAGAGGTGATAATTGGGCCGGCGTGGAGGTACGTGTGGGTGGGTTGGGATGGAGGTGGGCAGTGGAATGGGTATTCGGTTAGGACTGAGATGGGAATCGAATGAAGATGGGAATGGAGTTCAGACAGGAATGGAGATAGGAGTGGGAATGGAGATGGAGAAGGGAATGGGGATGAAGATGGGAGTGGAAAACAGGAGGCAAGTGGGGATGGTGTTGGGATGGGGATGAGGATGGGATGGTATGGAGGTGGGGATAGGAATGGTGTTTGGGTTGAGATGCAGACGAAACGGGATGGAGATGGAAATGGGATTTGGGTGGGGATGATGATGATGAGATGGGAATGGAATGGGAATGACATGGGGTTGGAGATAATATGGAGATGGGGATACAGATGCAGATAGAGATACACACAGAGATGCAGTTGTGGGCAACAGCTGCCTCAAGGGAGAACAGCTCACTGGGGCCTGTCCTTTTGTTCTTCCAAAGTGAAGGCTGCCCCTGCCACTGTTGCACCGAGCTGCACATCCTCAGCACCACCCTCATCCCAGAGACTCCCAGTCCCACCCCTGGTGATGCGCAGGACATCCCCACCAGCAATCATCAATGCAGACCAGGGCCCAGCTGGCACACGTGCCCTGTTCCCAGATGTGTGGGTAGTAGGGGTCCAGAGAGGGGTCCCACCACTGTGTCAGGTTGGGGCCAGGTGTTCCCGATGCCAGCAATGGCCGTTTGTCCCGTGGGGTCCCTCTGCAGCTGGCTGTCCCCCTGACAGCTCTCTCACCGAATGGTTCTGCAGCTGTTGTGCGGGATGTGGTGTATCCGGCCCCAAATGCGCGGGGAATAATGCACGTGGCTGGTGTTAACCCATTTCCCACTGGTCAGGAGGTCACAAATGACTTCAAATTGGTCCGCAGGGATGGAGCAGGACTTCCTAACTGCAGCCATGGACCTGTCTGGAGCCTTCAGATCCCAGCGGCCCCGATGTTGAACCACCCCCCTTCCCCACTGCATAGTGAGCATCCTGCAGTACACCGCAGCTGAGATGGTCGGAGTCTTTCCGTGCATTCCTTTTCGGGACACCTCTGCCAAGAGGCAGAGTGATGGGTATCAGCTCCCCTCAGCTTTATGTAGATTTGGGGTCTCCCAGCCTATTTCTCTGCCTATCTCTTTCCTCTCTCACGTCGACAGGAAACATTTCAGGATGGGGAACATCCCTACCTGGGTTTACATTATGCCTACACTCAGCGCTCCTGAGATTCCCTCTGTGCCACAATAAAAAACAACGTTGCAAATGACGAAACCTTGCCCAGCTCCTGGGGCTGAGCAGGACCTGATTGCTGTGCCGCACATCCTGTGGACTGCCCCTGCCCCAAGCAGCAGGCAGCAAGGTGAGGGGAAGGTGGGAGGAACAAAAATGTTCTGGGATGGGAGGGGAGCCCAGTGCCTGAAGCCCAGCGGACCCATTCCCACAGAGCAATCCTGCAGGAGCTGCAGTATGTCTGAAAGCTCAGTGGAAGGCTTTAGGAGAACAGGGCTGGAGGTGGCTGAGGTCACCTCATGGAGTGTCAGAGGCATGGGAGGTACAGAGGTTACGTTTGTTATTTAGGGCTGTGGACCCCACTGCTCTGCTGAAGAATGGGACAAAGAAAACATTGGATCTCCTTCATCCTGAGGTAGATCCAAGGTGGTATGTCCAACTCCAGGTGGAAAAACCAAGCCTCGGGTTGGAGCCCAGGTTGCCCATCCAGATGTGGGGCAGCCCATCCAGATGTGGGGCAGCCGTCACACTACTGGCCGTGGTGTCAGGGTGATGGTCACCGCCCCATCCAAGCTCGGGGTTGCTGGGAATGGGGCAGCACGGCTCCCCTGCCTGGTGGGGTTTCTTTCTATGGAAATGCCTGCGAGCAGCTGCCCTGCCGAGTGACTCATTTCCTGCTCTTGTGTCACATTCTGGTCAGGCCAGTTTGGCAAAGGCTTTTTTCTCTCCCTCGCTGCCTTTCTCTCCTTCTCTCCCCCACCGTGGAGGCCTGGGATGTGCATTCGCTCAGCCCCTGGCAGGATGAGGCAGGATTTTCAGGAAACTGCGTCAAAACCACAAACCTCAAAAAAAAAAAAAAAAAAAAAAAAAAAAAAAAAAAAAAGAAAAAGAAATCCAAACAAACAACAATAAAAAAGACAGAACGATTTTCTTTCTCTCTTTTCTGAGAGCGAGGGAGGCGGGTGGCCAGGCGGGCTCCTCCTCACTTCCCCCAAAACGAAGCTCTCTGGACAGCGGCTCTGCCCATGTGGAGTTCTGTGTTCCCTGGTGGCTGCCCAGGGTTCTGGCCGCGCCACATCGCCAGAAGCCATGGGGCTGACATAGGTTGGTCAGGACCGTGGCCCCAGCATCCCTCCCTGCAGCCTTTTCTGCACACCTCGATCTCTGCAGCACAAGGCCGCCTTGCCCCTGTGGGATGGTAGGACAGCGGGAGCGGGGCACAGTCTCGTCCAAGCCAAGGCAAACCATCTGCAATCTTTGCTCCCAAGCAGTTCTCATCCTTCCTCTTCCTTTTCTGCATGCTCTGTGCAATTAAAGCAGGCTACAGCCAAATGACCCGGCACCACACGCATGCTAAAAAGCCCCCCGCCGGGCCGCTACTGAGCTTCCTTTGAACAGCCATGTGTTGTTCCTAGGGCTGCAGGCAGCATTTGCTGTCGTGCAAACCCATGGCCCTGCTTGGTGCAGGGAAACTGAGGCAGGGAAGGGGCAGGTGCTCGCCTGCAGCCCATGCATCTGCAGTGCTAGAAAGCCAAAGGGTTTTGTTTGCCCACAGACGTGGGAAGAGCGCGACGGTATCAGCGTAAATTAGGTCAGGAAGCATTGCTAATAAAATGTCAATCCTGGTTGTGTAATGGGAGCAATTATGGGTTTAGGTCTCGTTAGGACACCGAGAAGGAAAACATGGCTGCTCCGAGGGCAGCAGGAGCGTGATGGCAAACAATGAGGAGGGTCCTGTTGAGAGAAGGATGAAGCTGTTGTGGTGTCTGAGTTCCCTCACCACATCACTGGGTCAGGACTGCAGGGAGTGGGACTCTGCCCCTCACCTAGGGCTCCAGTCCCCAAACTGGGTCCCCTACCGCCACCACTCCTAGGGTCCCATCCTGTGCCTGATGGGGACAGGGATGCCTGGGAGCTCTTACACAGAGGGGGCAGTGGGGATGGAGTGCCTTGGGCAGTGGTGAGCCTTTAGCCATGGACACACAGCACAGTATAAAGGGAACTGTGGAGGCATCCGTGAACACAAAGAGAGTCATACATTGCATTTGGTCTCACTTATGGCTTATAAATGATTACTGCGTGTTTTAATAAATGGTTAATCAAGTGTTAGAGTCCAAACAAGTTGATGGGTTGCTTATTACCACGGTTTATAACCTTTTATGAATGCCTTCTGTCGATGTACTTATAAACATCCACACCACGTACTTCTCGTGTCTTGACATGTTGGCCACATCTGGGGGAAGTTGGTTAACTCTTGAGCTGCTCGCCAGTGGCAGACCAACAGGGGTGCCGGGGTTCACTGCTGCTCAGCTGCACGCCTACATATGGGCAGTCGAGGGCGATGCGGGTGCCGTGGTGTCCCCTTGTCCTTGTCACTTTGTGATGATGAAAGGGGATGGAATGACCCCGCTTTGGTGTGAGCCAGACACATCCAAATCCAGAATAAGTCGGCAGTGGGGTTTTTTCCTCGTGTGTTTTTACCACTAGGACAAACAATGAAGGGAAGTGAGTGGTGGATTCTTCATCGCTTGAAGTCACCAAATGAAGACAGGATGTCTTGCTGGAACGCATGCCTGAATCAAAAACACAAGTTGTTGGGCCCAATGCAAGTAATTGGGTGAAATTCCGAATACAGGAGGTCAGATGGGATGATTTAGTGGTCCCTCTGGCCCCCAAATCCACAGAAACATCCTCGGCCATAGCTGTTAGTTCTGAGGGTAGCGCATCTACAGCCCCTCACGTCATGTTGCAAATAATGAAATAAAACTCAATAAGCTGAATAACAAGGAAACAATTTCAAATAAGAGTCTCCGAAATCTCCTTTTAAGGCAATGACTGGGATTGCCACTGCTGGTGGTGCTCCCGACACCTCGCAATGCTGTCGGGCTGCAGCCTGCAGGAGGCCCCATCACAGCCCCTGAGCCTGAACCCCTTTTTTTTTCATTTTCCCCACGGTGACATCGGCTCTGTGGGGAAATGGGGTGGGCGGGGAGCAGCGCTGTGGCGATGAGCCCCTTGCCATGGGGACCCCATTCCCTCTTCTGCATCCTCCCGCCTGTCAAGGCCTCCGGTGCTGCTGTTCAATTTTGGGACGGGAAACAGCCCCAGCCCTCCCTGCACACTGTGGAAGAAGAAAAAAAAAAGAGAGGGTGAAATAAACAAACAAATCCCTTCCCTCTCCTGGCTTGGCATCTGCTCACAGCCCTTCCATTATTAATTAGAGGAGCTGCCGGCATTATTAGCAACAAACCGCTCCTAATGAAGTTCAGAGCCGCAGATCCAGGAGGGGCTCCCAGACACCGCTTTTCACAAACCTTAATTAAATTCACCGCCTGAAGGTGCTTTCGGCCGGGCGGCACAGCGCGGCGGGGCACAGGGCCGGGTGAGGGCTGTGGGCAGGAGGGGCACCCCAGGGCCGGCTCCTTGGGATTCGGGGCCGCACATGGCATCGGCCAGGATGTGCCTTGCAAAGGGACAATGTAGGTTCTCTCTGATCCCGGTGCTGTGGGGTCCAGAGCTCCCCTGCTGCTCTGCTTATCTCCCGCGCAGCCTTGATGCATTGCAATGATTAACTGGGTGCCGGAGGGGAGGTTCCCAGTGCTGTCCTTGCCAGGCTGTCTGAGTGGGCAGCACTTCGAAGCCTGGGAGGCAGATGGCACATGGGGTTTGGGGCAAGGGAACCGGCCGCAGCCATCCGCTCATTGCTTCTATTTGACACAGGGATGGCCAAGGCAATGTCCCTGGATGAACAGGAGCAAAACCCACCCAGCTCCTTGCACACCCCTTCCCTCCCCCACCTTGAGCTTCCACCCTTCCCCTCTCTGGCCTTGAAGGAATTTACTACAGAGGAGCATAAAAAGATTACAGCAAAACCGTTCATCACAACGTTAGTGCAGGACTATTTCATCCCAGCACCCACAGAGAAGGACACCAAGCAGTATGCAAATACCTTTAATGCACTTAGGATACACGGGAGGAGAAAATGTTTAGTGATTCACAAAAATATTACAAAAGTCACGTGCAGGCGAAACATACCCAGCACTGAAATTACAATGTAAGAATTTACATTAGAAACTAATATAAAATATTTTAAAACCTCTGCTAGTTTAGCTTTCTGTTTTGTCTTTTATAAAAAAAAACAAAAACAAAAACAAAAACAAAAAAAAAAACAAAAAAAGAAAAAAAGAAAAAAGGGGTTAGGGTGGGGAGAAAGGCCATCTCCAAGGTCCCGACGTGTGTCGCCGGGTCCCCCCGGGAAGCTGTGCAGAAACCCTCTGAAATGCAAAGCACCACGCCGACCAGCAAAGCCTGCACCCCGCATCGCTGTAGGGAAACACCGTTGTGCCCAGCGCGGGTGGGAAGGAGAGGGGTGTGAAGGGCTAAAATCCCCTGTGGGGTCGGAGTGAGGCTGGGAAGCCCCCTGCTGCCTCGGGGCTGTGGAATCAGGGGCAGCGCAGACAGCAGAGCAGGCACGGGGCTGCAGCACCCACCCAAACACGCCGTGCTGATGGAGGACCTACCGCCACGGTGCAGTCCCTCCCACCCTCACCGCCGCTATGCGTGCAGCGCAGTATTTCCGGAGCTGCTCTTTCGTTGCGGTTGGGCCCCAGGGACAGGAACAAAGGAGCCATTTTGATCTCCAGCTTCGCCGGGGAGAGGAGGAACAGGCCGAGAGAAAAGATCAGTGTTTGCAAAACACAACAATCGGCAGGGAATTTTCCTCCAGCTTTGAGAGGCCGTTTCTTTTCCTCTCTCTTCCTCTTTTTTATTAAAAGACAGAAGAAGCAGCACTATGGCTGGAGTATAAACAACAGCAGCGGGTGCTTGTAGGCCGCAGTAGGCCTCACGTGCCCAGCTTAGCCCAAGGCCGCTGAGCCCATGAGGGGCTGGGCTCCCTTCACGGCAAGCTGAGGGCCACTCGCCGAGGCCCTGGGGCCTGTCAGCAGTGCTGTGGCTTGCCCACAGCTTTAGGGGAGCCCCACGGGCAGGCCTGCAGCCCGCGCAATCTCAGGCTTCTTCTCTGCTTGAAATGTTGGACTCGTGTTGAACACAGGCTGGTTTGTTTTCCTTTGTTTTGCTATTTTTAAGAATAGGACAAGCAGGCACCGCTCAACAGAAAAAAAAAAAGTTACAAAAATAGTAGGTTGCTACAGAGCTTGTCAAAAACTGGTCCCAGAGACCTAAACTCAGCTTTAACATCTCGGGATGTGAACCCCACTGGCAAACGCGCATATAGAGCTTGTTTTGGATGCAGTCTGGCTTCTGGGCAAGCCTGCTTTTATCGATGGGGACAGATGCACTGAGAGGGATTCCCTGTTGCTCATCTGCCCTCACAGTATTGTTTGAAGGGAGAATTAAGGCACAATATGGGATCTGAAGGAGGGCACTTGCACAGGATTGCCTCCTGAGTGTGGGGGCTGTCCTGGTGCTGGCAGTGACCCCAGCTCACCCATGAGCTGAAGCTCGGGATTCCACCCAGCAGCACTGTGTCCAGGCTAGGGGAAAACAGGGCACATGGGTCTGAGGGCTCATTAGGCCTGAAGGTTCTCAGAGAATCTTAGAATCCTTTGAGTTGGAATGGACCCTTAAAGGCCATCTGGTCCAACTCCCCTGCAATGAACAGCAACACCTACATCAGGTGCTCAGAGCCCTGCCCAGCTTGACCTTGAATGTCTCCCCACTGGTGTGCTGCCTTTCCTCAGCCAGATACAAGCCTGCAAAGTGGGCCACAAGCTCTGGACGCCTGCCTAGGAGGGGATGACCACCAGGGCAGACACACAAACAAGCAGCCGAGTCCCCATACAGACGCATCCTCCAACCAGCAGCCCTGAGAAGCATGCAGCCAGCCCAACGTCCTCAGTGAAGCATCTCAGAGAGGTTTTTGTGAGGAGCTGGGGGACATTTGATGAAGCGAATGGATGATGGGTGAGCAATAAGGCTTGCCCAGCGACCAGCCTGGGGGCTCCCGTGGGGGGCAGTGGAGCGAGAGCTCCACTCCCTGCCCCATGCTCATTAAAAAACCAAATGATTCAGAAACAGCTGCATCGCCATTCCCCATCTCTGAGCTAACACAGTCATTCACAGCCCACACCCTCAGCAATGGGCATAGGCCAAGGTGTGAACGTGCAGTGGGACGTGCACAACCAGGTCCTTACCCCCACACAGGACCTTGGTAGGTTGTGGTGTGGACATGAGGACTGGTCTGCAGGGACCACTGCAGCTCAGTGCCGTTCCCTTTGGTTTCTGGCTTCCCTGCATCCCGCTGAGATGGCACAAAGGATTGTGCTGCCTCAATGAAGCCCCAGCTGTGGGTGCAAGGGGGGCTGCTATCCTGACTCCAGCACACAGCCTCTCCCCAGCAATCTGTTCCCCCCAAGCCAAGCTCTGCTTTCAACTATTTTTTTTTTTTAAAGCTACACCTCCTAAATATTTCTACTGGTCTCAGATGAAAAACAAAATCCCTACTTCTTCAAAGACCATCTGATGACCCGATGGTGTCATTTCAAAAGTCATCCAAGAGCAACTGAATATTTGAAGTGAGGAGCTTCAGAATATCACTTCAAATCACTGCTGGCATATCTATGTACAGTAAAACCAATATATCACCATCCTCAAAGATATTATACACAGCAGGCACCACCTAACTAAGCCACTGAAAATATCATTGTAGGTCACTCCAGCTACAGGACCGACTGCTCTGCCCAGGTCAAATCTCACATGCCGAAACTATACAATAATTCTTCTGTTTTTAATCACAAGTTGAGAAGGAAAGTAGTCCTGGCTTTTGGGACTTCCCTTGTTCCAGAACCGCTGTCACATGTTGCATTTTCAAGGCATTGCAGATCTGCCACGAGGCTCTTCATCTTTGGAAATACCCCTACCTCGCTGCATCATGAGATTTCTCCAGGAGTGAGAAAACCTGTACCCACTTATTTTAAACTGACATTTATATCCAGATCACTATCTCTGGACAACAGACGCCTCATGGGTTTTGGCTTCATATAATCCCGCTTCAGACCTTTTACACAATCTAGAAGAAAAATCAGCACCAGTAGACCTACTACCTCAGCAGGTTTGGGCTAGAAAATAGCATGGCATTTATTAACACTGGTGCATTTCCCTTTTTAAAACTATTTGCTCACTAAAATACAAAGGTTTCTTTTCCAGTTCCTTCACACACAGGCATGTCCTCTTGCCCCAAGATGAAAATATCCAAACTTGAGATCTCATTTGCTTGCCAATGAGTAAGCCTTTGGCACAGTTGCAAACTTGAAGTGAATCAGGGGAGGGGAGGTCCTGTGGGTGAACAGCTCCTCACAACGCTGAACAACACGCAACTTTCTTTTTCTTGATAACTGTTGAGAGGCAGCAGCACGACCTTGGAGCTTAAGGGTTGACTTTCACCAGTTTCTCTCCTATAGTTGGTCTAACAATAGGACAGACTTCTATTTTAGCAGTTAACATTTGTCTAATATTTTCCCCCTTAGCTAGAAGGGAAGATTTCACTTCCTTCCCCTGAAATCCTCCCCATAATTGTTATCCGGCTACTGGCAAAGATCTGTTGAGAAAATGTCACAGAAATAGAGATTTCTGGCATGCCACCTGTTCATAACTCAATACACAGAACTATATATAAATACATGACATGGAACAAAAAAAACACACACTCAAGAATACTGGGTGGGTTTTCAAATGCATTCAGTGTGCTCCCTCTGAAGTCAATGAAAACCCAACCCAGAGCGTCTGATGAGAGTAAATATGGTGAGGAAAACATACGCATAGACAGAACTGGAGCACAAGGCAGCTTGGAGGAGTCACTTGCCCTGCTGCAAAGGCTCCCAGAGGTCACAGGGCAGGAGGTCCTCAGCCTTCCAGATGTCTCAGACCCACAGAGGGTGTGATGGACTTCTCTCTGCCCTGTGCTGATCTCCGCAAAAAGAGCAACAAATGACCTTCCAAAAACCCCTTCTCCACTAAGACGTGGACTTTAAGCTCCATTTAATAAGAGCTAGCATCTGGAAAGAAGGAAGAGTAGCCAGCCACATGGTGACGGGCCAGCACTGCTGCAGGCACCCTCAGCAAGCCCATACCAGAGAAGTCCATGGGCTACTGCTGGTAGATGTCTTTGGGACAATATTGTAGTTGTTGCCCTGCCCTTTTTCTGACCACCACAATTGTTTGTTTGTTCATTATCTTGTGACAGGACGCTTGGTGATACTGTTTCTGAAGCTGGACCGGTAGATTTCCATGTTGTTCTCCAGCCCACAGTGTCCCCTGGATATGCATCTTGAGTACAGAAGGCTTGTGTAGGCTTAGTGTGAACCAGGACAATGAAAACTGGCCAATAGATCCCATGGATGAATGCAGTCTGCCACAGCACAGAAATCACTCTGGCTGGCACATGCAGATATCTGAAAGTTTGTTCTTTCACAGCAGGATTTTAAGATGATCCGCTGAGTTCAGACAAAATGACAAACTCATTTACATGTAAATTGCTTTCGTAGCTTTGCAGAAAGGAAGGTTCTGCTGAGCAGTGTTGGACCCTGCATTTGGCCTGCCTTAAATTATAATATAACAACAATTATAATAATACAAATACTACTTTGTACACAAAGCACGCCCTCCCCTGCAAACCCTGGCATGCTTCGGTAGGTCCTACAGCCCTCTAGTCAATAATCACCCTCTCTGCACAGAGAGACATTGAGTGACTTGCCTGAGGCCACAGAGGAATTCTGTAGCAAGTCCAAGGAAAGCTTTGTGGCTCCTAGCTCTGCTTCTTGACCAGCATTAACCAGCTTCAAATATATGCAAAAAACATCAAAGCAGTCTGTGCCAGGAAGAAAAAACAAACAGAAATCCAAGCCTGGGGTACCAGGAGGCCTCCTGGACTTTACTGTTTGATCAGGGGAGTTAAGTGTTAAAAGCTATTGTTACACTTGTATTAAGATCACACGGCAACTGGCAATTGCACACAACTTGGGAAGAAGAAACCGCCAAGCTAAATTGGCAGAAAGGAGTGGAAGAGAAAGCTGCACCTCCTCTGACAAGGAGAGAAAAGTTGCCACTGAAAGACAATGGGCAAAGAAGGGTTGGGGGAATATGCATCAGAAAGAACCTGCAGCAGCAGCAGGGGGTGAAGCCTGCAGTTGACTGCTTCAGCATAAACACATGGGCCAGCATCACGATGCAGCATCACAACACGACCAAGCAGACTGTGTCCTCTGTACACCATGTTTGGCTTTGGGTGAGAGGCCAAAGGGATCCAGAGGAGAGGGCCTTTTCAAACTGCTTTTGATGCTTTTCAGTCCAAATCCACCCAAAAGGAGGGACACCAGCTGCAACAAGAGCAACCACTGTAAGGCTGGAGGGGAAAACAGAGCTGCGATAGGGCACAACTCCCACTGCGACAAGAATAGCTGGATTTACTGAGGCTGAGCCTCCCCTCTGGATCCTGCAGAGCTGCTGAAGTTGCCCTGTGAACAAACGGTTCTTTCTAGCTTCTCAAATTCTGTACAATAGCAAAGAAAAAATACTTGACAGTATCTCTTTAAAGATAAACACACTGTAAACAGGAGATCTCCCCCGCCCCGGTAGCTTTCTTCCTCCTGCTTGTGCAAAACCAGAGGTTGCGACCTTCCCTGGGGTTCAGGCACAAGGACAGGATGCATGAGAATAAAGTTGCCTCTGTTTGCAGCGATACCATAGCTAATAGCACCAAGACCAACACTTAAAACATGCCTAATTTGAGGGCAGGGAGTATCTGGGTTTGTTTTTCTTGACTGAACTAGAAAGTTCATCTTTAAATCTGTTCAGCTTCAAGCATGTGAGCTTTTGGCCTCCTTTAAACAGGGGAAATACCATTCTGTTTCTGAAAAGAAAAAAAAAAAATAGCACATGGAAGAACAGTTCTGCAGTCAGTAAAAGTTTGGCTAACAAAAGGACTCCAGAGTCACGTAAAGAACATTTAATCCATGGATTATAGGCTTGCACCTGGCAGAATGCATGTGTAAATACAGGCGTGCAGAGCGCCTACACCCTGGGCTAAGGCAGAGGGAAGTTCTGTAGCTAGGAGAGAGAAAGGATTCTTACTACTAATTTTCATAGTTAAATATTTCTCACTCGCACTCACACATACGCAGGCTGTTCCCAGAGAGCTCAGCCTTGGGAAGGATAAAGGAAAGGGCTCAGTTCGGTCTGGGCTGGTGCTGAGTTGCTCCTCTTCTGTTTGCAGTGGTTGTGCAGCAAACTCTTTTATTTGCAGGCAGAGTTTTTACTGCATTAATTATCCTGTGAGTCACTGGGTAATGGACAGTAACTTGGCTCTCCCAGTTGTTAGAAGGGTGTAATTCAGCTCTAATGCAGCGGGTTGTCGAACACAGCATCTGGCAAGATGGAGACTTTCAGTTTCTTTTCAGGCCAGCTGTACTCCTTTGGAAGTTTAAACTGTAAGACAATACAGAGAACCAGTTAATGTATATCACTGCAATCTAATCCACAGAAAACAAAACAAAACAAAACACAAAATGGGTACAAAGGCAGGCGGCCCTGTGTTATTATTATTACTTAAAACAAGAGGCCACTAAGAAAACATTTCTCCATCAGTATGTTTTGGACAGCAGTGGACATTAGATAATGTGGCCTGTGCCTCAGCTGCCAAAGTAAAGTTATGAGATTTCAGCCCAAGCATTGTTTATTTCATCAGATGGATTCCGGAGGGTTTCTGCTCCCATCACCATCTCCCCTCCCCGATCTCGCTGAAAATTCACAGCACAAGTGCATTTTTTCTCCCCTTCCTCTTGGCTACAGCCCTTTCCCTCCACCTCCTCTCCAGAGCCCCAGTTTTCTTCAGAGGGAGCATTCTGGCAGCTCGCAAGGCCCTGCCTGTGCGGGGGGGGGGTGTGTGCATGAGCCCTGCTGAGGACAGAACCAAGAGGGTTTGCAAATGGCCATCCATGGGAGGGAGCCCTGGCTGAGAGGTCAGCATGCCTGAGCAGCAATTCTGCTCCAGCCTGACCCCCTGCACAAAGGCTTTGCACAGTGCCTGCACAATGCCTCATATTCGCACAGGCACTCAGCTGCTTGGCCTGTTTTGCAAACATTGATTAAAGCACAGGGAATGGAGATTTTTGCCCCAGCCTGGTTTACACATCAGTGTTTCTGGCAGATGTTTCCCAAACAATGCAAGTCTTCTGTCCCACTTGTCCTAATGCTGCTGCAGGACACGCAGCCTGAGGCTGGGAAGGCACCTGAACATCTCAGATCCCAAACATGACTGCTTAGGGACAGAAGTCCTAGCAGTTCCCATGAGAAACACATTTGACCAGAGCCCATGCATTCACACAGAAAGTGCAGGAGGTTCAGGGCAGCACTGAACCATCACAAAGTGGAACAATACTAGCCGTCTCCTGGCGTTGACAGCCATGCAAGGGTTAACATGGACCAGGCCCTCCCATCGCCTTCTTGTTCAAAGGGCAGGCACTGAAAGATGTGCTGCTTAGCAGGGGAAGCTTGTGGGGCATCTGTGGGTTGACAAGTGCAATCCTGGAGCAAGAAAAACTCCCCCTCTGTGTCACTAGAATTTTGCTCTCACTGTTAAACTGCCAAAGCCACGTCTAAGAGTGCAAGAAGTAAAAAAAGAAAATGCAAACATCCTAGATGCAGCACTAATAAAGGCTTCAAACCTGTACGCGGCGACATGGCAGCAGAACAGTCACTTCTGGACCAGCATTTCAAGCAATCCCACTGACTGTTCCGAGGGTCCAGAGCACAAGGCTGGAAACCAGTTTGCAGGATGATGTCGATTTAAATATCTGCTGCACTCGGTGATCACAGCACAGCGATCATCTCTGATGCCTCTACACCATCCTCAGGGAAGAATCTCCCTGGATCCTACCCCAGCTGCAGTAACAGGACATGGAGGCAGCTGTTTCAGAACTGCCACACACACAACCATCCTTTCCTGCGTGAGCCCTCTGAACAAAGCCAGCAGTGCTGGAAGATACACAGGGGCAACTACGTACATAGAGAGCTTGCGCAAGGGAAAATGACCTGCAGTTATCCATCTTTATCCAGTGAGTTGTCTTTCTTTCTGTAAGAGCCCCATTCTGAAGGACATCAACGCCCGCTCAGTGGTAGGTTCTTGTTAGAGAAGTTCCCCTGCAGCCATCTGCTCCACAGAAAGGATAGCTGCAATGGGCTATGAATTTGTTCCTGACCTTGCCCCATGCACAGATTGTGTACAAGGGTAACTTGCAGTTGGGACCCACTGACCTTAATGTGTCACGCTGGTGGTTCTGGGCCTGACCCATGATCTGAGGGCAAGGCAGAAATTCAGGGTAAAGGCTCCCCAGAATTTTTACTTTTTCCTCCTCTAGTAAACATAAACAGTCCAAGTTCCACTTAGGATTGTCTTGTTTTTTTCTTTAACTCAGTTCCTGTGTATAGCTTGGACCATGTAATCCAGTGGTCCCATACAGCCCAGGGGATCCTTCTGAGTTCAAGGTCAGGAGTATGTAAAACAAATGCTAAAGACACTCAGATAAAGATATTTCACTTAATCTGGGAGCCTTGTTATGTAGCAAAGGAAAGACTCTCCTTGCAGCACTGACAGAGCTTCGTTCAATCGCATGAATAACATCAGCCAGGGCTGTGAAGAACGCGTTAAGTTGGCCCAAACTGGGATCCTGCAACGTACAAATCCTTGGAGGGATCTGAACGCTGAAAGATCACATTTCATCTGAAGTATTTTCATAAACAGGAGTGGTTCCAAAGCAATCCTCTCGGAGAAGTCATCCTTTGCATTTGTTTGCTTTTCACTTTTTAATTTAGCAGAGTCACAGTAACTCAGGGGCTGGCTGCTGTGCCAGAAGCTGCCATGCCCACTGCCTTTACCTCGCCGCAAGGCACAGAGGAACATGAGCAATCCAAAGCCCGGCTAAAGGCCCTTCTGAACAAGCGCTCCTGGGCTTCCATGTCACCGGCCAAAATGAGCTTTGGATTAGGTTTAACTGGATAAAAGCCGGCCTGAAAGTCCCTGCACAGCCAGCAGTGTGCTCCCCTCACTCTCTCAGCAAAGAACACCCTGGCATTAAATCAACTCTGGATTAAACAATTAGAGCCCTGAGATTTTCCCGGGGGGAGGGGAGAGGGACGAGGGATAGGAGGGCTGCTTGACAAGCCAAGGAAAGTTTCCTTAGAGTCTGCAGGGAGCTGTAAAAAATGGGATTAAAAATATTACATGTCATTTTTTGCCACTGCTCTTTGAAGTCAGTCAGAATATTTATATGGCATGCATGGGAGACAGGGTGTTAAATGTTCCCCAGGAAGAGATCACATGGCAAGGGGAAGTTTAGCACCACAGAGCAAAGCTTTATAAAGCTCCTTCAGCCGCTGCTGTAACGCTTTCAGGCTGGGGATGGTCTTTTGCACGCTGTGCACTGACTTGCAGGGGCAGCAGGTGAGGGCCAAGAGCAGACATGAAAATGTTCCCAAACCAAAAAAGGAGGCCCCCAAGGGCAGACTGTTTAGTAGTAAATGTGCTACCACTGTGTTCAGCTGCTCTGGAAGTGGGGGAGGAGGTGAGCTCTTGAGGAGGTTACCCACAGCATAGAGGCAAACCCTGACACCTGGCCAAGAGGCTGCACTGCTTTGGGTCAGGGTGCCAAGACAGTGAGTGGGGAATGACGCTGAAGGAGAGGATGTGAAGCATCTCCCTTCATACCGAAAACTGCTCTGCTTTTCTCACAATCCCTTCTCTCAGTGCCCTATCCCATAGAAGATGTAAAAGTCTCACAAAGCCTCCAGACTGTGAGGCTCTTTGGGGCATACACTGGGGATGCAGGAATGACGCAGCCTTACTTCCTCTGGAGAGTTCAGATCTTCTAAATCTTCCAGCATTCTCTCTACGAACTCTTCGGTCAATAGGATCTGCAAAGAAAATACAGTGGTTTATGTCTTCTCACTCCTAGTTTTAGCTAACTGCCAAGCAACAGAATGACTTTTCCACTGAGCAAGTTGTACCAGCTTGCTCCTTCCCCACGTTCTTCATTCCTGCAGCACATCAGTTTAAGGGCAAGGAGCTCCTAACTTTGCCTACCGCCTCAACCACGGTAAAAATGTTAAAATTACATGGCAATCTTTTGGACCCTCAATTATCTTCCTAAGACTAAAATTAGAGGCCCGGCTTTAGAAAGACAGAGTAGGGAAGAAGGAACAGGGGTCAAGATAACAATTGCTGGAGAAGCAGTGGGAGATGGTGCTGCTTTCATCTGATTTCTTGAAGTGAAGCTCCATGAAGACCACAAGTCACACAAAGCTGAGGAACACTGGGGAGCAAGCCCCAGGGATTCACAGGGAGAAAAACCCACACTCTCTTTAGGAAGGCATATGATAGCCAAAATCAGACATGTTCTGCCTCTTTTTGCAGCAGATGCAAAGGCTGGAGCCCCCAGCAGCCAGCAGATTTGGAATGGGAATGGAAATGCGGTGCGGGATGGGGACAGCATTCCCATGCAGTTCAAGTGTGTTGGAGTGGCATTCCTGGGAGCTGAGTTATGGCAGTACCCAGCGTTTGCTTCTTTCCCACTGCACCTCCTTTCCTTCCTTCGCTCCACTCTTTTCCTCGATCTTCAGCACTGCTCTCCATTCCCAAAACAGTCACCGTACCCAGACCCCTTCTGTACTCTGTCTCCTCCTGCCCTGGGCTGGAAGAGGGGCAGCCTGGCTGTCCCACGGCCCTGCAGGAAGCCACCTCCAGCTCCTTGGTGCCAGGAACGGGAGCAGAGAGCGCATGATTGCCTGGACAACGTGGACTACTTGGCTGAAGGCGCTGGCCTCTGTTTTGGTAATATCAGCAGGGCTGTTGGCTAGAAGAAAGGGAGTGCTCTGGTCTCCTGTTCTTCCTTTGATTGGTAAGAGAATTGATCTGAAAACACCAAATCCAGATTCAAGAGCTACGATGTATGTGAATTCTTTTCCATTCACCCCTGCTGCCCTGCAAACACTGTACACTGTGTGTACACTGTGTGTACACTGGAGGATGAGGGAACTGTAGCCTCCACTCTCTGCTACATTTCCCTCCTCGCTTAGCTCCAACCTGCAGCAGGCTTCAGGCCAGGGTTTATGACTGAGCTGCTCATCTTGGATGCAGGTAGCCCATCAGGCCTTTCGGTTCATACCTTGAGCCTGGAAAAAGCTCTGCTTCAGCTGGCAGCCAGAAGCTTGCTGCTTTGGACAGAACTCTGCAACCTGGCACCAATCTGCAGACTGGCAAGCTGAGAAACATTGCACTGAAACACGCAGTGCCACTGCAAACTGCTGCAGTCTCCTTGCAGGAGGCTGTAACTATCCTGCCTGTTGAACTGGAGACACTCGTTTGTTGGCTGCTCACAGAATGAGGAAGCTGACTGTCCGTGTTGGAGCCAGGAGGGCAACCTGATCGCTCAGCCAGGAGGAATAGCTGGGTGGGGAGCTGGGGCTCTGAGTGGAACAGATCAGTTTCTGCGGAGGTGCAGCCTGCAATGGGGTGAGGGAATGAAAACAATTTGGCAGACATCAAAATGTACAGAGCAGCCGGAAAAAGGAGGAGGAATTGGTATTCACAGCAATCAGGCAAAGAGGAAATGAATATTCAGCCCTCCACGGATGAGCAAAAATGCCAGAGGTTGGGATGGGTGAGAGAGCAGGAATGAGGAGTCACATCTTTGGCAGGGGGACTAGAAAAGAAGCACAGCAGGAAGACCCCTGGGCGCTCCCAAGGTGCCAGAGGCAGGGAAGAAATGGGAACCACATGTGGAGGCAGCCAGCTGCTCTTCTGCTGCTGGAAAACAACACAGGGTGAGCAGGGATGAGCAGCAATGGCTTGAGGGAGCAAATGGGGGACCAGTCAGGTCTTGGCTAAGCCAGACTTGCAGAGTAGAGACAAGCCTATGTGAAGCACTGCGACAAGCACAAACATGGGGTGTGATCCCCTGAGCCAAGCCCATCTGCAGCTCACCATCACCCTCTCAGTGGATTTTGTTAATCTAGCTGAAAAAAAACCCAACAACCAAACAACAACTTCCACTGATTTAGTGAGCCGAACTGGCTCCCTGAAGGGTCTGACAGGCAGAGTGGGACAGCAGTCTGCAGCTCAGCTGTCTCATGGACTGTGGCTGTGAGATCGAAGTGGCAGCAGCTTGTGCTTTGGAGCAGGCTGAGAAAAGATTGCAGTGCTGTTCTGCAAGCCCTGCATAGATAGTTAACTTTGGTGGAGGGCAAGCATCTCTGGCTGCAGTGACAAACTGCTGCAGTGACATTCACACAGTGTGTGACACACAGCCCTTCCTCAACAACCTGCAGCAGTCTGAGTCAGAAACAAACCACCCCAGAGCCTCCTGCCCCATGCAGCTGGGGAAACTTGTCCTCCTTCCTTGAGTAGAAGGGAATCTCTAAAGCGCAGGTGCAACCAAATTGGTAAGCAAGCTGATCCCTCAGCTCAGGGAACCTGCAGCACTCCTGAACTCTCTTGAGGATGCAGAAGGCACACGTTCCCAAGCACACCAGCTGCTAAGAGGGCTTTGAAGCAAGAAGCATGGCAGTCCTGGATTTGCATCCAGACAAGATTTCCCCTCTTAGAAGTAGCCCAATTTAAATGACCCAAGAGCATTAAGGTCTGCTCATAGATCAGGCCGACATCCACACCTGCAATCAGCAAAACAGCTTCATGCTGGTGACTCTTTGCTCCTATGGAGAAGGATGAGAATAAATCTGATCCCATCTCAGCTTCCCTCGCTCACAATATTTCACATTTCCAGCTATTGTAGCATGCCTGCTCCTGCACAGTATGATACCCCATTACATTAACACACACACGTTATATGTGCATGATATTAAAGGTGACATTCCCAGCAAATAAACATGACAGACTGCCATTGCTCTAGGCACCTAATTTAATTTCCTTTGGGATTTAAACCTTAGAAGCTCAAATTAAACAAATAGGCCCTGTTCACTTTATATTTCAGGCCTGAATCTAGAGTTTTCCTTCAATGCTGTTAGCTGATCTTATCAACAGGACGCTGCACAGAGATCATAATGATGAAACAGCTTTTTCACTCCCCCAACAAAAACAGCTCCAGCTAGGGGAAGAGTCTTTGCAATCTGGAGGACAAATGAAGCCATCCAAAACACAGAGTCAGCCTTTCCTCCCATGACATCTCTTGGGCAGTGCTGAAGAGGTGACGGAGCTCTCCCGGAGCCATAGAGGCCGGCTGCTCACAGCTCTGTGTTTTCACAGCTCTGTGCAAACATTCCCGCCTTCCTGGCCTGCTGAAGCTGGTTGCAGGGTGTAGCTCAGCCTTTGTCATGGCTGTTTGCTGTATGTACAGGCAACGGCCTCGCCAAGCAGCTGGGGCTATCTGGGATGTTCTCTTTGGTGCTATACAGTTGTGCTTGCACTGGGATCTCTGTGACCTGACCCAGAGAGGCCCAGACAGATGCCATCCCGTTGCTAGCAGATTCACTCTTCATTTCCCATGTGCTCTGTGGCTTTGTGAATGTCAGTAATGCTGCAGAAGCTCGGAAGACGGTGACTACCCAAAGGAGAAGTACCTGTTCTCTATCAGAGATACCTACTGCAACAATCAAGGTCTGCATTTCTCTCTGCCTCACTGATAGCCGCATGTGCTGACACATTACAAAACACCGTGGTAGGCAGCCCTACTCAGGTGGATGTGTTCAGGGAATGCTGTGAGCATGATGTCTCCCTCTCGTGGTAAATCCCACCTGAGCTTGTCTGAAACCTACTTCTTACCCACAGGACTTAGCTACAGGTCAAGTCAAGGAGCTTGTGTTGAAGCCTCCATACCCACAGACAGTTGAGAAACCTGTATTGTGACTTGTTACAGGTACACAGCTGCAAATGCAGGAAAACAGGTGAGATCTAAAGACGTTCACAAGGTCATGGGGCTCTAGACTAGTTCAGCTGACTCTGAATGCAACTTGTGCTTAGTAAAACGTTAAAGACTTCACAGTGAGCTTATAAGGTACCATTCCACACCTAACATCCCATCTCTCTCGCACGTTAGGGTTCAACCCTACCATGAGGACTACAAATTCTCAGCACAGGAGAGGTTGCTGTGGACCACAGTTCATGCTGATTCTGACAGCCTAGGACAGCTGGCACACCTTTGATTTGGAAGACCCTCAGAAGCTGAGCTAGGAATTAAGCTGCAGCTTTGTCTAGCTTCAGGGAATGTGCTTTGTTCAGGGCAAAATACAAGCAATTGGCCCAGGGACAACTCAGCATGGATGCTTTTACTGATAATACCCATGTTCTTGCCTACCTAGAAACAAAACCAAATGATCCCACACTTTGTCCTAGTGCTTTGTTTGCATTAAACATTGCCACTTGCTTTTCTAACAGGTTTGTCAAAGAAAATAAAGTTTTTATTAGATCTGGACTTGGTACGGAGCTCGCTTGTACAGCTCAGGCAGAGAAGGTGGGGATGCATTGCAATAAACCCCTATGTAAATCACACCAGCACTCCTCAGACACTGCTCATCCATACAGGTGCTATGCCTGGGCTGGGTGGAGCAGCTGTACCCTAAGCCGCATGTCATCTGTTACTTCTGCAAATACCCAGCAGCATTTAGGAGCCCTTTGCCCTAAAAATGTTTCAGATTAATTTCTGTTGACAGCATAGAGAAAATGCAGCTAAGGCGTGTCAGCATTTCCCACTGAAATTAGACATTACCAATACACCCCTTGACTTGTGCTTTGTGCCATGAGCACCCCCAGCCCCTCTCCTGGCTTTCCCCTTGGCTTGGCCTTCTTCACGTTGCCTTGCTTTGATGGTTCTGGCCTTGTCATTAAGTCTTTCTACGTCATGCCCAGCCCCAACACCACCTGAAGAGGCCCATACCATCTCAGTACAGCCTCCAAGGTACCAGCATTGCGACAAACACCTTTGATGGGAAATTCCATTGTTGCTCTTCCAGGAGATTCATAACTCTCCTCGTACAGGAAAAACATCCACTCGCAGATGCCTGAGGGACCCTATTGCTTCACACTGTGATGTTACAATTCCAGAAGAGGAAGTATATGATGATGCAGAAAGATTTTGACTTTGTGAGATCTCCTATGACATTCCCAGCTACAAGGCTAGTCCTACATCCAGCCTGATGAGATCCACCTTGTAGACAGGGTTGCTTCCAGTATACACAAAGTTTGGCTGAACTGGAGAGAGCTGGCAAGGGAGCCAAGCAATACCAATTCTTTCAGAGTGAAAATGCTAAGGCTGAACAGGCATTTCAGCAAATGCTCCAAGTGGGTAGGAAGAAAGCCACAAAGAGCAGCCAAAACGTAGCTCAAGTAGCAAAGGAGGGGCATCAGGCCGGGGGATAGTCAGTCAGCTGAAGGATGGAAGAACTTGACTTGTCCAAAACTAGCCTAGACAAAGGATTACAGAACTTGCTGTAGAAGAGTGGCTCGTGATGACCTAATGGGATGCTTTAACTTCTAATGTTAAGTTTCTCCTGGTGTCTCATGAAATGAGGCTGTGAGAACAAAGAACAAAAAGAGATTTGGGGGAATGTTGTAGGAAGGTGATAAACTTACTGGAAGGTGATAGTTTAGATTGCCCTAGGCCTGGCCAAGGATTTGGGGGAAGCCACCTAAATGATTTAGAAAATGTTTTTCTTGGGACAGACGCATCCGGGGAAGAGTAGGCTGTACTTGTATGTGATTTTGGGCAGTTTGTGTAAATTCACCAGGCTAGGCATGGCACAGCTGCTCAAGTCTGGGGAGACCAAAAACCAATCCCTTGGATTCAACCCGTAGCTGCCACTTAATGGGTGAGCAACTCAAGCACCAGAGTAGCTGTTATAAAGGTTGCTTTGAACCTCTACTGCTGCCATTATGCCAACGTGCATAAATGATTTAACATGTGGTATAGCAAAGAGAAGAACCAGATGTGCTCATTTCCAGGGGAATGTCCTAACTCTACCGGAACAGAGTCATTCTCTTGTGCTCTCTGTCTCTGTGACTAATTCAGTGTTTTATATGATGTGGAACAACTCCAATTGGATGAGCTGAGGAACAACCAAAATACCCTATAGCTGTGGTGGCCATAAAGCTAAGAAGTAGAAATAGTGGTTGAAATAAAAGCAAAGGAATAAAACATGAGTTTTTCATATCCTGGGTGAGTGCTTTATCCTTCAAATGTTGATTAGAGAAGGCAAAACTTCTAACAACGCCAGCTCCATTCTGCAAAACTTGCTTTTTTTTTCTTTTTCTTTTTTTTTTTTTTCCTTTGGTCTGTTTTTATTGAAGAAAACCTTCTATTTCTGGTTTCATTCAACACAAAAGGATTTTCTTCTGCTTTTGGTTTCTTTAAGGCTTTTGTTTCAGCTAGAAAAACTGAGAATATTTAAAGATCGATCTTGGTCTGCTCTTCTTTCCCAGATTTTTCACTTAGGTTGCCAAACCAAAAGAATGGATTGTCCCCTATGACCCTGCTCACTGTAATCTCCCCCCACCCTGCAACTGCCAACATAGATAGTGTATGTTGATAGCTTCTGAAAGCTGGATGCTTCCCACGGGCTCCACGTACCTATCCTGCCTACAGACATGCTTGTCTAACGTTTTCTACCAGAAGTTTGACCTTGCTGTCCTAAGCCTCCACTTATTTTTCCATGCTGGATGTCTTGTTTTAGGTTTTTAAGGGTTTTTAGGGGAAAAGGAATCAAGTTATCTCAGAGAGGTATTTTGGAAAAAGTAGTTTCCGACAGTGCTAACAAATGTGGATAATCATTTTGTTGCAGAGCACTGAAACTAGCCCTCAGGAGGAGCTCCGAAGGTCAGGGGAAAGTCTTTCTCCCTACCAAGAGAATGCTTTGCCAAGTCAGAAGCCTCTGAAAGTGTCCATTTGCCCACGGCCTTTCAGAGAAGGGCAGAAAAATGCACTGAAGGTCCCTTATTCATTGAACATGCCCCAGTCCAAGGCAGCTCACCCCCAGACACAGGGCAGAGGCTGCTAAGTAGGACTTTCCCCTTTGATCATTCCTGTGAGTGACGAGGGATTGCTATGGCACCAGGCGTATCGGGACGCAAAGCGGGAAACTCTCCAGTGCTCTCAGAATTTTTGCTGGAAGTCAGGCGATGTGGAGGAGGAGGTGAAGGAATTTGCCAGCTTGAATGAAGGGGAGGAGAGAAAAGCAGAGACGGGCCAGGATGAGGGGAAGACAAAGACATAGAAAAACAGGATGGAGAGCAGACCAGAGGCCAAAGCCGGAGGTGACACAAAGGGTAGGGAGACGGGAGGGGAGCCCCTTTTCTACAGCCTCAGCATCCACACCATGTCTGTTGGACACTGCAAACCTGCTGGCATGGGAGGCAAGCAGAGCTCACGTGGAGACAGAGACCTTGTGCTGAGGATCGGAGGGTGCCAACTGCAAATGACCCACAGCTTCCATCACCCTAACAGCATTTGTTTTGAAACGGAGTAAATTACCTGGAAAAAAAACCCTCTACAGAGACTAGCAATATTGGGCATGCGAAACTTTGGAAATGGCTGAATAGAGACTGCCTGTGCAATGCTAATTCAGCCCCAGTGAATGTCTGCATCACGAAACAAATCTGTAATCACAAGATCGCCTGCAGTTTTTCTCCCACAAGACCTCTGCCCTGCTTGGTCCTCAGGATGGTTCTGCTCACTGAATGCAGCATTAGTCATCATTTCTTTTCATTATCATTCAAGTTGTTTGCCTGTTTCCTCCTACTCTCTTCTCCTTTATTTAGTACTCTGCATCCGACTACTGCCAGCATGGATTACACTGGAAGTACCTAATCTTACTGCCCCTCCTGCTCTCACAGCCTCTAACGTGCTCAGCCTCACATTTCTGCAAGGCAGGGAGCACTCCTCTCCATGCAGCAGATGGGGGAGGGAGCTAAAGAAGCAGAGACCTAACAAAATCTCAGAGAAAACCTGTAAGAGCAGAGGGGGTTCAATGTGAGCCTTGACTCTCAGGCTGGCCCCCACCCCACAGAATTCTTTTCTCTCTCCTGATTTGTAAGAATGAATTTTAATATCTTCCTGAAATTGCTTCTAGTGTTCATTTGTGGTGCTGGAATGCTTTGCAAACTAAACTAAACTAATCTTCACAGGATAGCTGGAAGAAGGTTTTCCTTAACAGACAGAGGAAAACAAGTGAAGAGGAAATGAAGAGTCTGAATGGCTACTTCTTGCAGGTGCCTGTCCCATTACTCACAGGTCCCTCTTTTCCAGCCTACTCTGCGCTGTGGGGCACATGCGATCTGCAGCAGAATCCCTCCTGGCCTCTGGTGCTGCTGGGAACATGGATCAGACCTCAGCTCTCAAGCTGGCCATCCAGAAAATGGGGAACACAAACACAGTTGCCACCTGTGAATATTTTAGCTTGAGAATCTGGAAATAATATTGAGAAAGAACAGAATAATAGAGGTAGGGACAGGATTCAGTTCTCCAGAGTAACACTTAACAGGCTTCATCATGGGACTATTGTGATTTTTCTGCAATTACTTGCCTCATTCACTACACATGTTCTAATTCTACAAACAAACAAAGTGGAAGTCCTATAGGCAAGAGTCTACCTTACTCCCCAAAACATGTTGCATCCATGTGCACTGAATGAGGCGGCATACTTTGTAAAAAATACATCTGAACATTCAATTAGATATAATGTTGAAATACACATACGTAACAAGGGCAAGGTTAAGCTGCAAAGACTGTTGTTCACATAGGTCTTAAATTCTGTACGCTTGATTTTACAGTTAACGAGGACTCTTAAGTTTGTTTTTACTGCACTGTATGGGCTCGCATGTCAGAGTTTGCAGCAGTATCTGATGCGTAACATGTACGTTGTACATGATCAAAGACTTGAATGTCATCTTCTTCCCTAGAACAATGACTGCCTAAAGCAGCAGGAGCACAAATTATCTGAAGGTAGTGTTAAACAAACCTCCTTCCCCCTCTGGGGAGAGTAAGCAGTCCAGGTGAGCAAGGTAGGAGGGGAGAACAGTCTGCTTTGTGCTAGACGGGCAGAGAGCTCCACATAAAAGCAGAGGAGCTTTGCAGAAGCATGTCCTGACTCCCATCACCGAAGACTTAATGATGGTAATTCCCAAAGGATGATGCATGCTGACAGGCTTTGACACAAACTACCCCAGGATAATATTAATATGTATTAAAGGCTCAGGCAACTTTATTGGGTCGGGTTTGATCAGTAAGACATTTCAACAGAGCGTCTCTATCATCTGCCTGAACACAAGTAAGGGAGGGAAGGAGAACACACGCACAACCTCACCTTGCTTTGGGTAGGCTTACAGACAAACAAGGTTGATCTGTGATGAATTGCATGCTTGGCATGCTCAGTCCGAGAAGCTCGGGCACTCCACCATGAATATGAATGTCTCTGTGGGGCAGTAATGTCAGAGTCTGTTTAAATGATCAGCATCCTTAACTCTCTGACACTGGGCCAGACAGCTCCTGCCCAGCCTTTCTCTGTGCATCTGGAACATCTGCCCTTCGGGAAGGAGAGGAGAGGAGATGAGGGGTGCTTAGGAGGCATGAGGATAAGGCTGTCATGGTGCTGGGGGAAGGGGGAACGGAAGAAAGGACGGAAGCCTTTGATCATGTGTAATGTTAATGCAAGTGTTACACATCAGAGACTTTGCCACGGTAACTAGCATATAAACAGGAGTCTAGTGTTAACAAGGAGGACTTCTTGAATATGTTTGTACATTTCTGAGTCAAAGCAATTTCCCTATTCAACAATACATGACACAGTGGAAGAAGTTCAGAAATAAACCAGCCTGACATGCTTAGACCTTTAATAGAATTTAGCTTCTTAGAACTAATTAAATGTTACTTAAATGAAAAAAAAAAAAAAAAAATCCAAATGCTTGGGAAAGGTGCCAATTTGACAGCTCTGGAGAATGAAATAATCTAATCATCCCCTGAGCATGGGCAGCAGCAGGACAGGCTTCCCCCAGTAACATACCTCAAACGTGACCTGGAAAGACTGTTGACAGAAATGGGGCACACAATCGTCATAGTCTAATGACTCCTTGCCTTTTCTGCTGAGACTGCTAAAAGGGCTCCTGCTGAGCCCCAGCTGTGGCAGTGATACGGACACCTGTCTGCTAGGAACGGCACAGGACCTGCCAAACTCCTGTCACCTGCTAAGCACCCACTGCAGCCAGAGACTCTCAGCCCATTGCTCAGCCTGGCCTGACCCACCTTGGACATGCTCCACTCCAGCCCACAAGATGTAAACAGGAGGTGCTGTGTTTAGTCTGTAGGTTTGCGCTTTCGCTGCACCAGCACTCAGGCCCAAAAGGAGTCAGTCCCTGGCTGCTGCACAGAGTGGAGGCCTGGATTTTTCAGGCTCTGTTTCCTAAGATAGGAGAAAAGCCTGCAGGAGAAGAGGTCTGCCATCTCTCTTCCTCTCCATAATCCCTCCGTTTGCATGCCTTTGCAACAAGCCTCTGCATTGCAGTGCCCCGGGTCCCAGGCGAAGGAGGAGGAAAGGCCCCTGGGCCTCGTTGTGAAAGCTCTGTAGGGCTGCCAACTCAGGCTGCAAGGGTCTAAACTAACACAACTAGCCTCCTTGATAATTCTGTGCACCACAGTGTCTTTTATTTCTGAAGCAAAGCCACATGAACCTCCCTCCTCCATTCCCAACACCACAAGGGACTGCTGAGCACAGAGGAAGCCTCACATTGCATATTAAGCCAAGAGCCTCAGACACTCCCACATCTATCACACACAACCAGGTCCTCCTCCTCTTGTCCCAGGCTGCTTCTAGCTTCCTTTCCCCTCCCAGCCAGGCTGTCCTCCCTCATTCCGATCACAGGATGGGGCAGGAGCCAGCACAAAGTCAGTCATGTCAGAAGAGAAGATCCAATACAATGACTTTGTGCAGGAGACAAGCAAGGGAACTTGCTTCTCTCAATCCCTCAGGAGCCAGAAACTCTTCAGCTTTCCCTCCCACGTACTCCAGAAAACTTGCTTAATTTTCAGCACCCCAGTAATAGGCACAGAAGCAACTGGGTTCATAAGAGTTAATATTGGTCACTTGCCTGAATGGTGACCTAACTACTGCTATTCCTCACTCTTAGAGGTTACCCGACTACTCCACACATCAATACATTTCAAGATGTGATGTAAATGCAGACAAACACTCTTATGTTTGGAGTTAACACAGTCACAAGATCCCGTGTATCATGTGTTGGCAAGCACAGGAACCAACAGCAAATGACCCACCCTTAAGCCTGACCGTTTGCTGTTAATCATTATAGGAGTGTTGCACTTTCCAGTCAGTACAATCAAAGCATGCAAGTTCTTTGAAATCCCTACACGAGATGATTCCAGCCAAGATCAGCTCCTTTACAAGTCATACAGATTTCAAGGTATGATGTCCTCCAGACGTATGAACACACGCACTGGAATGCCTTGAAAACAAGTCACTGAAAGGTTAACTACAACACTGCAACTCTAAAACAAACCTCTGCCTTAAAAACAGAAGGGGAGGCAGGAATGCCACAGCAACAATGAATGCAGAGATGTACTGCATGTATATAGTCTCTCAGAGGTGTGTTTTTCTGTATAAACATATTCCTCAAAGCTTTTTTTTTAATCTTTGCAATGTCTTTATAACCATGAAGAAATTCAAGCTTAGAATAGTGCCATGCCATCATATAATTCGTGCATCCCTGGCTCCAAAGGGCTGACCCTCAACACCAAGCAGTTGGGGAGCTTCCAAGGGAAATCTGTGATACAGAAACAATCTGGTGCAGAAAATGCATGGGTGCTTCAAGCAACCACACACTTTTGTCATAGAATCATTAAGAAAGAAGTAAAACTGAGAGGCTGCACCCTCTGTGCTGCCCTCCTGTAAAGGGTGACGTAAAACTGAGATCCTGGCTCTGTAGGATCGAAGTCCCACAGCCTTCTCTAGAGATCATCTTGCTAGCCCTTCTGCCCTGGCTCCAATCTTGTTTAGGTCATTCCACTCTGCCTCCCCAGATTCCTTTCTTGAGGTAATCAAGAGCAAATACAGTCTTCAAAGTGTTTGCTAACTCCAGGAAATGGATACTACTGTATTCACAGATAATTTTATAACTTTCCAGCCACTGCTCATCAATTTGAGCTCCAGTGACATAAATAGTAACAGTTTGCCATTATTTTTTGAGTTCATAATCACTGAAAATATTCTGCATGAACGGTAAGAGATGCTAAACAGGTTTGTTACACTTTTAAGCCCTTAACATAGGATCATACTTAGGACACTGTAAAGGGGGAAGGAAAAAGGAAGAAGGCTCTCTCACTTGTAACCAAGGTCCATGTGCTGCATAGGGGTGCTCCTCTGTAGCAAATGCTCCTTCTACTCCCGTTGATACAAATGTGATTGCTGTGTCCCCTGTAATACTTTTATATGTAAAGTGCCGTCCATGTAAGAGCCTTCCCCTGGGAATAAAACATATGTGTGTGAACTGAAAGGCTGTGAGCAGCATTCAACAGATGTATCACTACAGCTTCTGCCACCAGCATGTGAAGCCATCTGAAGGTAGCAGCTATTAACTTTTTAGGAACATATGACTGATCAGCCCATCACAAGTCTCCTTTTGAGGCAAGTTTTCTTTTATCTCCCCTATATAATGCAGGGCCTTGTTTCAGAACTAGAATAGCCTAACTGGATCCTATTGCATGTCCGTCCCCATGATGAAGCCCCGATGCATGTATAGACAGGGGACTGTCAGTCTTTCAGAAACAAGGGAACTGTAGGAGAGGATCCAGACTCCGCATCACATGGCAGAGAGGCAATGCTTTTCTAAGCAGGATCATCAGTGGGATCAAACTTACCTACAGTGACAATGCCTAGTAATTCAGCGCCCTGGTGCTTGACAAGTGTAACCTGCATTGCTTATGCATTTCAATAAAATACCTAAAAGATACACATGCATGACCATTTATAGTATCAAAACCCTTTTCTTCATTCAGCGCTTTCCACAGGGAAAGTCATGCCTGTGGTACTTAGGCTGAGTGCCTCTGCATGCAAGCATGGCTTCCAACATGCAATTGGGAAAACTTAAGGTAAGATATATGGCATGCAACACAGGGTCATAGCTGACTGATGAGTTACTGCTGGTCAGTTGAGCTGTGTTAACTGATCAGGACAGAGTGTTCACGCATTCATAAAGTAAAATAAAATATGTTCATGTCAGCTATCCCATTGGTTTCTCAACAGGCACAGGCGAGTGTGCACCTGCTGCTGATAACTCTGATACCACAGGCAGGTAACTCATTAAGCCAAAGTAATTCAATCACCTGCAATCGTTTGTCTTATGCTAATGGCTACATTTGCCACATGTATTTTTTAAAATAGTGCTGACTGAAACTGTGAGTATCCAGAAAAGTCACATACAGTGGTATGCATAGCCTAACCTCCAAAAGATAATGCACAGAGTACACACATGATGTTCTGTTCCTTCACTCATGCAAGTGACAGAATTTGACTAGAAAACACACTTGCATGCATAAACTGACTGCAAACAGGCTTTGCACAAATATATGTGTCTGAGTCCATAAGCCATAGTTAACAACTCAAGGGATTTCTTTGACAGAATATGATAAGACATCCTTTCTTTATCAGAGTTGCCAGCATTAGGCTATTAATAATAAAGGCATACTAATCCTGTCCTGTTTCAGTACACTAAAATACACTAGAGAACAGAAAAAAAGAATGAGGAACAGCCTTACCATGATGAACACACATGCAAAGAATCATCTGTTTCCAATGTGTTTTGGCAAAATTAACTCAGCTCTGGCCTTTAAAGAACCATTGCACGCATGTCTGTATGGTGAAACAGTGCCACAAGGCAAAAGCTGCAGAAGCTGAGAAGGAGGAAGGATGGCCTCACTCACCTTAGACAGAGGGGAATCAGCGCTCCAGACTCCTGGTTAAACTTCAGGTGTACGCTTTCCAGCTGTCTCGTGCGGATTAGCTCATGAGGAATGATAGCTGCTGAGCTCTCACTTTCTAAACTGTCCTTCCGGCTTCTAAGAGAGACAAAACATGCACACTTAGGATCCTAGAGCTGTGTGCTGTTTCTACTGCGATTCAGATCAACTGTGTCAATACCGAGGAACACAGGACCAAACTGTTACGAAGACACAGCTGAGTTCTCACCCCTTCATGGACTCAGCCTCCCACAGACTATCAGTCCCAGTATGCTGCTGCCTTTGTTTGATGACCTAGAATCAGAACTGGTGAAGACACATGCTCCATTCCTCCCCAGCACACAAGAAATAGAATTTCTGGGAAGAACTGGAGAAAACTTACACTCTCTTATGCCCAAACCACTACAAAATAGCTTAGAAACATTAGTAGATATGCCTTCCCTCCCCCTTTTGCTGTGTTCTCAGGATATTTTAGGCAGTGACCTGCAGGAAAGAGTGGCCTGGAATATCTTTCAGGTCTGAGGCATCCCTACAATTATATCCAAATTACTTCTTTCCACAGCTCAACTGAAAGGTTTTGAGAACTCTGTTTCCACCAGCATCAAGTGCAACAGCCAAAGACAGATTCTGCTTGTAACAAGCAGGACGTACACAGATTGCCTTCTCCTTGAAGTGGGGCTGTTTTAAGGCAATGCAGCTTCGCTTTCCTATTTTTTTTTTTCTCATTTCTGCAAGGCCAGCATGTAGTGAAGCCATGACTAAAGGTTATGTTGTTACACGATTAGGAACTTTGCCAGATAGAATCCTCCAGCTAATCAAGCAGGTGTATCTCAAAATACTTAACCATAAACACTTTATGTGTTCAAAGAGCAGTTACATGATAGTCCAGAACAAAGAAGGAAGGACATGGAGTTCACAGTTTTTGAGGATGACATGAACTGATGTGATGAGTCTGACACACGATTTATACTTTTGTCACTTGGTGTAATTAACAGAAGTATTATGGTTATAATTATAACCGTATATATATATTATACGGTTGATGTGGTCTACTTAGACTTCAGCAAAGCCTTTGACACTGTCTCCCATGCTATTCTCCTGCAAAAGCTGGCAGCCCGTGGCTTGGATGGGTACACTCTCGGCTGGGTAAGGAGCTGGCTGGAAGGCCGGGCCCAGAGAGTGGTGGTAAATGGAGTCAAATCCAGTTGGAGACCAGTCATGAGTGGTGTTCCCCAGGGGTCGGTGCTGGGGCCTGTCCTCTTCAACATCTTTATTGATGACTTGGATGAGGGCATTGAGTGCACCCTCAGTAAGCTCGCGGATGACACCAAATTGGCAGGGAGTGTGGATCTGCCTGAGGGTAGCGAGGCCCTGCAGAGGGATCTGGATAGGCTGGTGAGCTGGGTCGAAGCCAATGGGATGAGGTTCAACAGGACCAAATGCCGGGTCCTGCACTTTGGCCACAACAACCGCAGGCAGCGCTATAGGCTTGGGGCGGAGTGGCTGGAGGACTGTGTTGAGGAAACAGACCTGGGGGTACTGATTGATGCTCGGCTGAACATGAGCCGACAGTGTGCCCGGGTGGCCAAGAAGGCCAACGGCATCCTGGCTTGCATCAAAAACAGTGTTACTAGCAGGAACAAGGAGGTAATTGTCCCCCTGTACTCGGCATTGGTGCGGCCGCACCTCGAGTACTGTGTTCAGTTTTGGGCCCCTCACTGCAAGAAAGACATTGAGGCCCTGGAACGTGTTCAGAGGAGGGCTACGAAGCTGGTGAGGGGTCTGGAGCACAGGCCTTATGAGGAGCGGTTGAGGGAGCTGGGATTGTTCAGCCTGGAGAAGAGGAGGCTCAGGGGAGACCTTATAGCTCTCTATAACTTCCTGAAGGGAGGTTGTGGTGAGCTGGGGGTCGGCCTCTTCTCTCGTGTAATCAGTGATAGAACTAGAGGGAATGGTTTCAAGCTGCGCCAGGGGAGGTTCAGGCTGGACATTAGGAAGTATTACTACTCGGAAAGGGTAGTCAGGCATTGGAATGCACTGCCCAGGGAGGTGGTGGAGTCACCGACCACGGGAGTGTTCAAGAAACGTTTGGATGTTGCGTTGAGGGGTATGATTTAGCTGGGAAGTATTGGTAATGGTTGGACTGGATGATCTTCTAGGTCTTTTCCAACCTTGATAATTCTGTGATTCTGTGTGATTCTGTGAAGTAAGACTTATATTAAGTTTAGATAATTTCTATACTGCAGAATCACCAGAAGAGGACAGGGAAAGCATGGAGCTGACAGAAAGATACCATATTGTAATGTGGTTCTGTTGCGTCACATTAAAAACCAAACAGCATTGTCGTGAACAGTAGTTTGCATTTAGGAACACTGTTAAAACATGCTCAGATCCTTCCTCCACCCAAGCTGAGCCATCTTGAACATACATCTGGAAAACAGTGTAAAGAAACAGCTTGACCCTCACAAGCCCTCACAACCCATCACACACCTCTACTTGACTTTACCTCTGGGTGTTGTCCCAAAGTTACTTCCATCAACCACACGCGTAGCAATACAGTTCAGAACAGCTTCCAAAGCAGCTCAGTCTGTTGCCTCTGCCCTGCCACACAGGCCCAGGAGAGCTTTGCACTTGGACTGCTGAGCTGCTCACTCCAATACAAAGGTACAGGCTCAGCCTCAGCCGGGCCAGCAAATACCCTGCATGCCCAGGCCAGAAACATGCAGAGAAAACAAACCGGAATAGCCCAGCTCATCTCCCTCCAAGATGAAATGTGTTTCATGTTGCGCCTTAGCCATACACAAAGAGTAATGGACGCAGCAAGGACACAGTAGGTCAGGATACAGTTTACACACAGGGTGGGTTGATGGTCTGCCAGTCAGCCAAGTGTCAGTCGGGTGGGTTAACCCCCGAAGCAAAGACACAACATGCTTTGTAGTCTATAGGTGGCACTTAAAGCTGTGTTTAATCTACTTGGGCAAACATTTTACAGCTCTTTGTAGGTGGGGTCTTCAAAGAGCGGAGGTGGGCCAGCATTTTGCAGGCTGATTACCTGAGAAGTGCACAGTTGATTAATGATCAGTTGACCTTAAGCTAAGCTTTGCCTGAACTTCCTTATCAGATCTTATACACACAAGTGAACTGTGGGAAAGTCAGCCAGTGGTCTACTGCTTCCAATCATTCATTTATCAATCCCTACCAAAAGGGTCAGCCATTAGCAACGCATGGTTTTCAAGCAGGCCATAAGCTTGCACTCGTTAAATGCAGCTCCAGAGTTAATGCACCCTGGAGCAGATCAGGAGTTACACAGCAATGTTACTGCTACAGACAGGAGATTGTTCCCTTTTCACCTGGATCGCTCAAGTGTGCCAGGCATGTCTCCCACCCTGGTGTCCCACAGCTGGTGCTGTAGGTCCGTGTTTTGGAAGGACAGACTGCCAGAGGGTGGATCCCAGCAACCCTAGGCTCCAAACCCCCTGAAATGAAGGTGTGATTTTCAGTTTCCACCACATGAGCCAGTACAGCACAATGGGGCTGCAGTCCTAAGGGGAAACAGCCTCCGGTTCTTAATGTAATAATAGCAATGACGACAACATTCTGGAGAAAAGGGGCAAAGCCTTCTAAATCTTATTAGAAACAGCAAATGCTGTTTGTCATTATACACTTCAGAGAAGATGTTGACTAATGTGTAACTATCAAACGGAACTGTCATGACTTTAAGGCTGTCAATAATTATGACTTCACATTAATAAGTAACCAGCCCTTCTGTCAAAAAGGTGAAGGAGTGAAGCAAAATGGTAGTTTATACTTTGAATGACATGAAATAATTAATCCTTTCCATGAAACTTTTCCAAGATAGTCACGGTTTCAGTGTTTCTTGTTTCACCTTAGTGGGGCTCACATAATTTCAGCTACTTGAAGTTGAGGGTGAAAATCCAATAGCAGAACCCTGCTACCTTCTATCTAAGCTGTGTTTCTAAGCAAGAGCTTTGTGTGGGTGGGCACTTCTGGCCACGTGGTGGACTAAGCACCTCAAGAGGACATGGTGTATCCTACAGCTTTGCAATATGCTTGGAGATGCCCAAGTACAAGGTGCTTGAGGAAAACCACAAAGCAGATGTTGACTTTCACCTCTGGAACACGTATAGCAACTCCTAAAGATCCATTAATATTCTTCCACTGGGAACAGAAATCCTTGTACTTACTCTTCCAAAGGGTGACAGTCCAGACAGAGGGTCATCAGGACGTCTAGGGTGTTGTCAATGAGAAGTTCACATCGTAACACACACTACCATCCACAGCTTGTACTTTTCAGCCATAGAAGAAAATTTAGAATAAGTTTGCTTTCTAACACTAACATCTCTGGTTTTATGACCGCTGGCTACCCATAAGCCCTTGCTTCCTCCACCCCATCACCAAATAAACCAGCAGCAGAAACCGGCAGGGTTTTATTTGTTATGACTAAGCTCTAGCTGACTATCACATAAAACGCTGCAAACTTTGTCTATTCCAGATTTAATACTTCATCCAACCCCCACAAAAAATTCACGTTTCTCAGTGTCCAGAAAAAACAAGTCTGCAACAGCTAGGGCTGCTGCCTTTGGAAAGGCAGTAGATTTAAATGGATGCAGCACGCCGGAAATGTCCCAGTTTAAGGACTGCGCATCCAGTGTTCTGTGAAACTCGAGGGGGGCTGGGGGAGATTAAAGCGCATTTCCCTCTGATTGGGAGCTTGTGGGAGGTGTAAATGTGGGCAGTTGTCAGATTAATTCTTTAGATGATTACATTCTTTTTGTTTCTTTAAAGCTGTTTGTAGCTGGGTTTGATGTCTCCTATTCTGGGCAAGTGTATTGCTGCTGTTACCAAGGTGACTTTAGCTGACTTTCAACTATTTTTTCCAGCTTCATTTTCTACCACTAGTCTGCTTCTGGGCGGAGGAGAGGAGGAAATTATTATTATTTTTTTAATCTCGTGAATGCTGATTAACAGTCCATGAGGTAATCAAAACCATATTTTACTTTGAACGCGCTGTTTCTGAAAGAGGGGTGGTCAAGCTGTTGCAAAGGGCTCCGCTGTGGACTGCAGCCTCCCCAGACTTCCCACATCAGGGAGAAAGAGCCCGAGCAGCCTAACGTCCCCACGCTCTGTGCTCCACGATGGAAGGAGCCACACGCTGCAACCTGTAGCCTCCCGGGGGCCTTCTCTTTGTATTAAAGATGAGAGTAGCTGCAATCTGCTTAATTTTATGCCAATTAGCAGCAGCCCTTGGGGGATCCTGGAAAACCGCCAATGCAATCACCAGGTTGCGCAAAGTTTGGATGTCCCCTCCTTGTAAGTCATGTTTATGGCAACCTCTTCTCAAGCAGTCCCAATGGCAGTTATTTTATGGGATTCCAGAATAACCAGGTTGATCGGATTAAGAAAGGTTTATTTATTCTTGCATTCACATCCTGCTCTATTATCGGGGTGTTTGATCTCACAGATTTGTTACTGAAGGAGGTCACAGTTCCCTTCCAAGCACCATCACATACATGGAACACAATTCCTCTGTATTTCCAAGCCACTACCCAGGTATTGACATCACGAAGGACACACTCTTAGAAACTGCCCATGGCAGTGCCTCTGTGAGGGTGGGTGCCCTGCCCACCACATTGCTAACCTGACTTACATCACTGATCCCTGCTTCCTGGTACAAGCGTCAGTGCCATGACTTAGAAAATGCAGACAATTAGAGCAGGCTTACACAGCTGGGAGAGAAAGGCTGCCCCACTTTTTCTTTTCCCTTTTTCCTTCCCAACTGGGGCTATTTCAAAATTCCTCACTCTCTAATGAAGATACGGTCAAAGATCACTTAAGTGCCAGCAATCTTCCAGTGTCTTTCCCACAGTTTCCCCTGAAGGACAAACCAGCAGTTGTGGGAAAGAGCCCAGAGCATCTTGGCACGCGGTGTTACGGGACACGTCATAGAGGCACAGAGGCAAGTGCAGAACCAGTGAGGAGGCTGCTGCATGGATCCTGCTGTGGTCATGCTGAAATGAGGCTCGCTCAAGCGTTCCAACCTGGAGGCTCATCATCCTGGTTCAACTGGATGGTGAAGAGGTTCTGTATGAGTTTCCTGATGTAGAAAGGCTCCAAGGACAACGCCAGCAGCAACAATCTTCTTGCCCCTTTGGAAAGCTGCATAGTTATTAGTGTTGGTGCTTGCAGGGGCCAGACTGTTCCAGACCTACAGCTGAACTAGGATTGAGAGATTTAGGTTGTGCCACTGGCACTCTGAAGATTCAAACCACCCTTTTATGCAGCAGGTTCCCCATCTGTAAAACTGAGACGATTTTCCACGTAGGAGTGTTGCAAGGATTAAGTCAATGTTTGCAGAGCAATTTTTGATTCTCATCTGAGGAAAACTATGCAGAAGTGCAAATTATTAGCACGGTGACCACTCTGCACTTCTACTGACACTGGTTTTCCAGACATTTGCTTTTCTAGTTTGCAGGCTTGTCACCCAGCACTCAGGCTCATGCTGAGAGACACTCCCTAAAGCACACTGCCTCCCCCCATTCAGCATTCCTTACTCAAGCAAGACACCACTGAATGTGTCTCCATGAGGGAGCATGCCTAAATAAGCAGGCCTGGGTTGGAAACTTACTGCTTAGTGGTTGCAGAATCAGAAAGTCTAGCCAAAACAAGACATTTTCAGAGAACGCTGAAATGCTCTCCTTTATGTAAAACTTTGCCTCCAAGAACTGAAGACAGGAAACGAGCTACACAGACAACAGCTCCCCTCCGCCCAAAGAAAGCAGCAAGCAAAACCTAGTGCAACTGGGAGAAGCAAAGTGCGCACTCGCCTCAACGCAAATCCTACGTCTTGATACCACCCTAAGCATTTCCTCAGAAATGTTACTCAAATGGAGCTTGTTGATTTGCATTAACCCAATGCTACACGCAGCACTTAACAAAAGCAGCAATCAGGGTGCCCTATTTAACAGTCAAATGGACTACATGTAGAGAGGACGCCAGTCCCACAAGCTTGCACCCTCATTCACATGCTCCAAACCTGATCCTACATCGCAGCAAGTAACTGAGATCACCAGGAGTGATTTCAGGAGGATTTATGTAGTGACACAACTTCCCACAAAGGCAGGGCAACAACCTGGGATGCTTGGGGTGCCCTGCATCAGAAGGTCACAGCCAGGACAGCCCTACCTGCCAGAGGCTTGCTCCCTGCTCCATTTGCCAGGAGCCTACCTTCATTTCCCTACACAGCTGGAAATTGTTCAGGGCTGGATGGAATTAGCACACAGGCACAGAGCTACCATATGTTCAGGGATCCCTAGACTCTGCCTGTTTTCTGCTTGGAAATCAAACACAGATGGGATTCGAGGCCTTTGGGGCATCTGCTGTGGGCTCCTGGACAAATGACCACTGTGCATGAGTGGCCAGGGAACCAGCGTGCCACTCCCTGGGGAACAAATCGCAGCCAGAAATATGGGAACCATGAACGAGTTGAACCATGTTGCTTTATCCTTCTCGAGGAAAGGGAGGGTGATAAACAGCAGACAGATTTTGGTTCAGCCTTGTGTTTTGTCCAAGTAACACAGCCCTGGGGACTTTTTTCCGCTATCAAACCTCACCTTGAGACACTAGGGATGTGTGTGGGCATTACTTGAAACCTAGAACAATGAAGTGTAGCAATTACTGACAATTTTAGCTTCAGCTCATGCAGTAATGCAGCTTGCTAGCTCTGGGTTTCTATTCCAGCCTCAGCTGACAGGAGCAGTAAGACTGAGTCAGCCAAGGGGCAGAAAAACATCACTTTCAGCAGTGCTGCATGATCAAGGGGACCCTTGAGGGGTGGAAAAGGTCAAGAACTCCCCTTTCCCCACCCTGGCTCTCACAGCAATTGTGGCAAATTAATTCCTCTGTCCTCATCTGTGAAGTGGGGCTACTACTCACCCACCCCACAGGACAGCACAAAGAAAGACAGCTCCAGAGTTTACAACATCAAGAAATTAAACAGCAAAATAAGCGAGACTCAACAAGTGTCACTGATCTTTGACATCTGGAGCCCCCAGCTGATGGAGGCCTTAGCAGCAGCAGTGTTTAGTCTGACATCTGAATGGAACAGCTCAGCATCCAACCACGGTGAATCTGCAGTTAAGGAGATGAGGAGCCTTGCCTTTCTGTCTGCCTGAGCAGCACCTACCAAGCCAATGGGTCATAAGAAATGAATTATGTTCTACTGTAGGGTACATTTGTATTCATACACGCCTCATTTTTCCAAGGTGTAATCAAGAGTATTATGTTACCTATGGTCAAAACGATTAGACATGTTTCCAAAGATTAATTTAGTTTTTGTTGCCTTTTTTTTCCCTTAAATGCACACAAACTGATTTAATGGCTGCTTATGAACTGAGCTAACAGTCTTTTTGAGAAACAGATGTCTGATGCAGTTTTAAGCATTAAGAGTGCCTTTATTCATATCCATAGCAGAAAAATGGCTACACAGTCTACAGTAATAACACTAATGAATCAAAGTACTACAGCTGCCCAAAAGGGTTTTGACAGAAACCAGCTTTTTTCCTCAAAGGAACTTTTTTTTAGGACTCCGGGACAGTGAACAACTGGTAATATGCATGCTTAACATGTAAGTATGTGCTTTGCTGGAGCCAGAATACTGAATCGAGCCCTATCTGCAACTAAACAGTGTGAGGATTTTGCATAAGCACTGAAAACTGTAACAACACAAAGTTGGGGAAATGCTTATGGCATCTGGATCCCAACATTTCATACAAATAAACATTCAAAAGTTTGAGTGTTCTGATGCATTTAGTGACACTGAATGTGGATTACGTTGTCTACTCTAAGCCCTGACAGATTATTGTGTGTGGGTGGTAGGGGCCGGAGAAAAGAAAGGGGAGACTGCTACTAGGAAAGCAGTCGGTGGCTGCAAATCTATGATAAATAAACAGCAAATTCCTCTCCTGCACAAAGCCATTAAAGTCTATGTCAGCCTTTAACATCCTAATGTCAGCTGAGTGCAAATTTGATGGCCAGGCTCTGCAGTGCTCCCTATGGAAAGTAGATTTGGAACACTTTGCCATGCCCCAGCAGAGTGTTTCTGTCAAGTTCCTGAGGAGTCCCTAATGCACCAGTTATTCACAGGACCCTTGCAACGAACCATGGCTTTGATATTTTATGGTCTGGTGTGTACAGTGCAGGATATGATTACACACAAGCCTGGTTCCCATCAGCCAGCACCTCATAATCGTTAACATATTTATCCTGGTGGTGCCTCAAGAAGATGACATTGTTATTAGTCTCATTTTATAGACTCAGAATTGAAGCTCAATACCTAGATGACTTGTGAAGGGCAGGTCTGAGAACCAGCCCTAACAGGACCAAAGCAAGGTACCTTGTACAGACTCTTGTATAAGAAGGACTAGATCCATGGGCAGAGTTGTCCACCTCAAGTGCCTGTAAGTCCTAAGAAATTACCATATCTACACTGGGTTGTGTGTCTTTCATGTCTCAGCCTTTGCTACTGCACATACTTACAGGGAACGTGGATGCAGATATACTACTACATGCAAAAACTGAATTCCTATGCTACATCTCTCTGCAGCAGTAGGAGCTGAGACACTTTGGACCACGCTCATGCACTAAGGGGCAGGTTGTCCAACCTTGCTCAAATGCTTAAGACATGCTGAGAAAGCATATTAAGAAAGGCTCAGACTTAGTAAGAGCTTCCTGTTCTACTGCAGCTGTACCATACTGTCAATGCATCAAACAAGCCCTGTTGTATCCATTACATGAACTGCAAAGGAAGAAACACCGCACAAGTTGAAAAGGCCGCTTTCCAAACTCCTCTTAAAGCAGCAGGTAAAAATGGAGGAAGGAGATATGAAGACACACAGCTCTTTGAATTGAGATTTCCTCCATCACTCAGATGATAACTATCACCAGTGACACTGGCAGAACACGCAGTAGTCTGATCTCTCTTTTGTTAACTGCATTGCTATTGTGGGGAAACGGGCTAGCTATCAGCTTCTTCAGAAGCATCCACAGACCTCAGAGTAAAGTATGGATCTTTTAGGAAACAAACACAGGGAACCAGGCACTCCTGCTATTCGGGCTTCAGGGAGGGCAGGTGTGCAGCTGCTGCGGGTAAGACAACTTTGCTACAAAGGGTACTACCAAGGATACGAATCTCTGAATTTGATCTGCCTTCCTCTCTGTCTCAGTGCAGTTAAAAACTCAGGTAAATATTTGCGTGCTCCACCTTAACATTTCAGCACTCTGTCTTGAGTGTATCTGTGCTTATCATATCTTGGATAATGTACAGCCTTCTTATCTAAGCAATGACTGCCACCCAACATTGCAGTTTACCCATCAGCTGCCTTCCCGACCTGGTAAGCACCCAAATGTTTCTGGTCTCCCCCAACCACTGCAGAGAGCCATACCTGGGAATGCAGAGCCCAGCATTTGTGAGAAATCCTGCTCAGTACTTTTCAGCCTTCTAAGGCTGGATGAGATGCTTGCAAATCAGATGGCATCATTTTATTTCTTCAGAGGGGCCAATGGGACCCACCAATGGCCCAATGGGGCCAACCTTCACACAAGGCAGTACACTCAGAAACTGAGTCAGGTCAGGATCTGGCTCTGTATAATTACTATATATAAAAAATAAGGTTATTCCTAAAGCAGTAATAAAGCCACCTGAGAATTGACTTTTTTTTTTTTTTTTTTTATAAGCACCAATATATCATCTTACTTACTAGTATACAGCATCAGCAGTTAACTTAATACTTCCTCCGGAGTACCAGGCAAATCAGAAATACTCGTACACAAACTAAATGTGAGGTCACCCAGAAAATGAAACAAGAAAGGACATCAGAGTTCCGTACGAGGAATATTTTGAATTAGGAATGAAAATGGAATTGAAATAGAGCAGGATGCTGCCTAGCACTATAGTGAAGAACTGATTTCATGACTGTCTTTACTCCTGGAACACAGTGTTCACAGGAGACTAGGAAACCAAAGGGAATAACAAGATGAGAGAGTGCAAAGGTACATGCCTTTCTTTACCGCTTAGATGAAAACATTACAATTGATGGAAGAGATTCAACTAGTAATACTGCAGATGGCTTGAAACCCCACACAACCTCCTATAGACTTACTGAAGCCAAAATTTATGAATGAGGACAGATCTACAGGCCCACCTTGTCCCACGTTACTCACCTGCTAATCTACAAACTGTAAGACACCAGGGTGATACTGGCATCGATCAATATCAGTACCTGCCTTCTCAGGCAAGAAGAAAGATGATTTTAGGAAAAAAAAAAAAAAAAAAAAAAAATCAACATTTTAACCAAGAGGTTTCTAATTACGAACTTTGACACAAAATGTGTATGCAGAAACATCAGCAAATGCTCACCTGTGCCATCTAGCTCTTTGGATACTGCAACACCGTATGAAAAAGTAATTTTATAGGGCTCAGTCCAGCCTGATTTCAAACACTGTACACCATGAGCAACAAATCCTAAAGGACACTGTCAGAGCCACTCCATATTAGCAAGTCTGTGCAAAATTCCTCTCAAAATCTGCCCTCCTGAGTAGTAGCCCATTAACCCAACTTGAACAACTCTTCTTCCTCTGTCTTTGGGCTTTGTAAGCATCTGCTATTAGCTTTCCCTTCCCGCCAAGCCTTTTCTCAGCCAGCTCTGACTTAGTTTTCCACTCTGTGCTCTTATACCCTCCTATCATTGAAGAATGCACTTACGGTGCTCGGTCATGGTTCAACCCATTCTGTCTTTGTGCATTTATTGGAGGTAGAACAGGTTTGCTGTTAATCTCCAGCCCTCTTCGCAAGGTCTCCCTGATTTGCTCCGTATCTGCAAAGAGAATTTTTTTTACCGTGACTCCGAGTCCCCAGAAACATCACAAACACAAGGAGACAACAGCTTTTCTCAAAAGGCCTGTTTCATCTAAATCCTTCAGGAAGAAATAAAGAGATACTGAGGGTGAATCTATAACAGCACTTCCTGCACCTTAAAAAACAAAGTCAGCTTGAATTCCATGGGCTGCAATGTTATGTCAGGCAAGAACTGGAACCACTGGTACTATGCCCCCCGATGTAGAAATTCTGAGTAGATTTGTATGCTTTCATAAAGGATGTGTTTGCTGTTTCTGTGGCTCTTGCAGAACCCGCTGACACATCCAGCCTTTGTGCTGGAAGCCACTTTTCCCATTATGCATAATGGGATCTTATTCCTTTACCAAACAAGTGCAAGAGGTCCCGGAGTTTTTGCAATTGGTTTTGAAAATCTGTTGATTAATTTACTACCAAACCCATAAAAAGAAAAACCTTTTATGCAGATAAACTTCATCCTCAAGCTCAAATTGAAAATAAATTGCAAATTACGCAGTGCAGATGCAGCATCCTTCCTTTTTTGTTTTCCCACAATGTCAAGTGGCCAAATATTTTAAGGGGATGCTTTCTTAATTTGCTTAGAAGTTTCCCCTTCTTTTTTGATGAGTGAGTGGAGAAAAAGATATTAAAATGACTTCAAAATCTCTTAAAGGACACGATACACAAATATCACCATTTATATCTGTCTTGGGCTTTCCATTTGCAGGGCTGAGGGATAATATTGTCTAGTCTTTTTAAATCCTGTGTAGTTCAAAATATTTCCACAGAGGCCAGGCAGAGCCCTATATACATATACACTTAGTGGTTGCTATCTTCTTCTTTACTTTTTTTTAATCATGGACTTAAAACAAGTATGATATAACTCCTATGGAACGCATCGTTCATTCCAAGAAATCTCAAACCCTCACATTTTATTACTTCACCCATTTGAAAGCTAGCACGAATAATTTCAAGCGTGCTTAATGTCCACGACATCTGTACCCTGACATGGCACCTCACTGCAAAGGGGAACTCCACCGTATTCAATTTCTTCCTTCCAGAGTTCCGTATTTGCAAGAATCACTTGAGTTCGGCTACAGCGACATGCAATGCCAGTCCAACGTACCACTCAAGAAGTGGCATTATTAAAAAGGAAACAGCCTAGGAAAATGCAATTGCATCACCTTGCAGGTGTTTACAGCCCTGGTTTCACCCAGTGCTCACTTTAACTTTGCAGATTTAGATGAGAAACAGCCTAAAACCTGAAGGACATATTTAAAAAGATTTTAAACAAAGAACAAAGATTTCCTTCTCTATCTCCTACCCTTCTTAGCGAAGCCACACCAAAATTTCATTTTGTTCCTCTGAGGTATACCACACCCTCCAGCACGTGTGCTGTTTGCTAGGAACCCCATGGCACCGCCCAGACTCATCAGTGCCCAAAAGGCCAAGGCAGTGCCACAGCCCAGGACCTCCTACCTTTCCCAGAGAGCCGCCGCGGCTGGGTTCCGATGCAAATGCTCCTGCTGTCTTCGTCATCCTCAGGGGGCCGGCTGAGATCATCCCAGGCACATTTGGCACTCACTCCACTTAGGTTTGAGCCATCTGTCTCAATCCCTTTGTCGACTCTCTCCTGCTTGAAAAGATCCAAAACCCCACAACTTTTTTGGATGTGGCTTGACCCCGAGCTGAAACACAGCCTAGCTCCATCCATCCATGTTTTGATGCACCAGCTAAGTATGACTGCACAATGAGTCAAATCAGGAGCTGATCTGAACTGAAACAAACTAGGACAGACTGCGCTGAGCTTCTGTCCTTTCCTCAGTGCTACGCTGCTTGGTGCTCACAGGCACCAGACAGAGGTGGAAATGAGAGACCTGAGGTATACAGGGTTGCTTCCTTCAGTGTTAACTCCAGTTTACAACAACTCAAAGCACAACTTCGCAGTCTACCTATTATATGTCACCAGTAACAAACCCCTGAATAACTATAACAAAGATCCCTTTCCAAGGAGCCCCCAATAAAAAGTGCACAGAATAATCTCTCATTCACAAAAGATCATCATTTGTAGACTGCTCGTACAACCACTGCTTTTTTAACATGCTGGGATGTTCAGCTGAGGACAAACATGCAAGGAGACATCAATCTGTATGCAAGTGTCAGAGCTCTTAGCAAAATACTTTCCAAGCACGTAACCACCAGTTGGTGTCACACAGCAACAACAAGCAGCCAGACACTCTTAGACACCACACCTTTTTTTCAAGGACACCCACATCTGTTGCCAGCGAGACTGCACTCCAAGCTTCAGCCAGAGGACACCTACCTGCTAATGGGAACTGCTGTTACTTTGATTTTCCACCTATTTCCCACAAGGGGGTAATATTGAGCTGAACAAACTTGGGGCTGCTCAGAACGCTGTACCTCTCCACTGGCACTGAATAAATCAGGCTCCTTTTCAAAGTTTGCAAGGATGTCACTTCTAGTTCCATTCAGCGATCTCCATTTCACTACATACATCTGGGTCAGCCCCAAACATACGATAAGCCCCACTGCTTGCAGGACAGAAACTCTTTAGATTTGAGGGCAGGGCAGAGCAGAGCTGTGTTACACAACAGGAGCAGATCATTATTCCCGGCCCCTGCTTTGACCTTGCCACTAGAGTCAAGAGACCGTGGGAGCATTCAGTGCTTTGCAAAATCTGTTCCTCGAGAAGCAGTTTCCATACTAAAACCCACATACACTCCTCCCCTTGCCCAGCTCTATCTACTGTACTCTATAAAGAGCTTTACTTGTTCTTGTGACCATTCAAGAGAGGATTTGAGCAGCTCAAAGATAAGCATAGCACTTGGGGTGTGGTTGCACTGCAGTTTAAAATGATGGAATCCACCTGGCTGCTGCCCCACCCTCCACTATATATCCCTGCCCCTTCCTGTCTGACAAGCAACTTCTTTAAAACTTGGTCACCTTCCTACACTGGCTCTCCAGCCTCAAAAGGGAGGCAGAAACTTGCAGCTTGGGGTAAGACCACAGCTGTCCTGGCTTAGATTTAAGCATTCAAGAGGCTGCCTCCTTCTGCCTCTCTCCCCCAGAGAAGGCTACTCCCTGGGACCTTCCTCTGCCGTCACGGGAAAGTGGCTTCCTTGAAAAAGTAATAGGAAAATCTGACAAATAATGCATCTGCTGGGATTTTCTTTTGTTATATCCTAAACACAAAATTTGTTTTTTTGCCCAGAAATAGAAGTTGTGAAAAAGAAATACATCTGATGCTACATATGCTAATAATGCTCTATGCGAGATTTACCATGTGGCTCTTTAGGGAGCTCTGTGACGACCCAAAGCAGTCGGCATGGGGAGGTTCAGCTTGTCAGCACAGTTGTTTTTCATTCCACTCATTGAGAAAGCATGGGAGAGCCACCAAACTGGCCCCGAGCAGAGAAAGAAAGGGCCCTGAGGACCGCATCTGGATGGAGAATCTACGGGATGTGCTGCTTCATCCCCACAGCTGGAGGCCCCACTCCAGGCACAGAGCCTTGGGGAGGGGAGAGGGGTGCAGCCCTTTGTCTGCATCTCAGCTGGCTTCCAGAGCACTTCCTCAGGGAAAGAAGAGCTTCTCTATTGGCATCCCTGGGAGATCAAGGGGATCTGATGGAAACAAGCTGGCCTAAGGTAGCCTGATTTGCATGCTTGTGTTTGCAAACATGCATGTCCAAGGGAGGAAAAAAAACAAAACAAAAAAACAAATCAAAACAAGAAAAAAACCCAACCAATGTTCAGTTGGTTTTAGTAACTTCACCCTATCCTTAGCCAGTAAAGCCGTGCATGGATGAGGGGCTGCTCCTCCTCCCACGAAAGGGCAGCAAAGCAGAGCAGGAGGAGCCTAGGGCAAAGGAGGTTCAGCTTTTTCCTTCCTCAAAGAAAAGATGTTTCTGTCCCATTTTCCTCTCAGCATGTGGGAGGGATGCTCTGAGGCTCTTCTAAGTCATTGATCCCTTTCTGAATGAGCCAGAGCACTGCAGTGTGACCCGCAGAGTAGCAACCGCAACTCAGGAAATTCAAATCAGCTTTATTCTCTTCTGAGATATCTGCTAAGACAGCACATCAGCACTGAGCTGGGGACCAACAGGGATGGTGTAACAGCACTGCCAGGGAAATGAGAGTGGCCTACAGGAAAGCCTGACTGCACAAAGAACAGCCAGCACTGCCGCAGTGTTAATTGCTGACATCCCAGGATGACATCTTACTTGGGATCCATTCTCAGCAACTTCGAACAGAAAGTACAGCTACTGCTGCCAGGGCTGGGGTTAGGCCTCAACAGTTCCCACAAGAGACAATGCAGCCTCAAAACAAGCTCTGCCCGCTCCCTGGGCTGCTGATGTGCTCGCCCGCTCCAAGCAATCCAACCATTTTCTCTCCCCTTTCACGTCCCCGATCTCCCCCACCACCACTAAAAATGCCAGGTGAATGAATGATATGTTATTCTTTGCACACTAATGCAGAGCAGGAGATGCATGGTGAGGGCTGACTGCAGCCCCACGCAGGTTTTAGGCTTCTGCAGGAACCTAGCAGAAAGGAGCAGCACACACACCTGCACATATTCATTGTTGGAGGGGCAAGAGAGAACAGAAGACAGGAATGTTTTAATGTGAGGAAGTCCGGAAAGATCACAGACACAGCAGCCATTGGTGGCAGGACACACTGAGAGGCAGAAGCACTCTTCATGTGCCTTAACTTGTCTTGGCTGACTCACATTCCAGTAAGCTGAGCTACTTCTCATTTACAGTAAATTGAAGAAACCCCTGTTATCATCAGGAATCACCAGTATTGTGGAGAACAGACAACACCCTCCAGGAGGGGAGAGGACACACAGGCAACATTGTGAAAAGCCCAAAAACTTTATAGGACTTGCAGTTGTGTTCGCTCCCACACTGTGGGACATTTATGGAACACTTTTTTCTCTCTCAGTTTGGGGTTGTTATTTTAGACGAACAAATCCTTAAGAACAGTAAAAGTAGAATTTGGTTTCCTTCCTAAGCTTTCAAAATAAAAGATGCTGCGAGGCAATGGAGGGTAATGAGATACAGACATGCAGACCAGAAGCAAACACAACAGCTTGTACTAAACGTGCACATATGCACATGCCCTACCAGGCTAAGCCATAAGTTCTCAGTTAAAGGGAACACTCAATGATTGCTGAAACAAGATCAGAACCATACTGGATTTGCCCAGGAATCCCATACTGCAGTATCACATCTCTGCTGAAGGGATGCAGAACTGCCTCTGAGACATACGAACTGGAGGTAGGTCATGGGACAGTAATCCCTCTAGAAAAGTCTTATCTTTTAACTTCAGAAATTAAACTGAGCTCTGATGGAGAGGGTTTAGTATATCCTCCTGTATGTATTACTAACAGCAACAAGAAAATACAGCTTGCTATTATTTCTCAGATTCATACTATTTGGCCTCACGTGACATCCTACAGGAATGACCTACACTGTCACACTGGTTATGGGGGGGGGGAAAAAAACCTCAATTGATTTAAGTTTTTCCTGCATGTTATTTCTCCTTGTCCTTACATATAAAGCAAAGGAAGAAGATCCTGATCTGTCATCTCTAAATCAGGTACTGTTAGATATTCCTTGCAGTTTAAAACACACAGTCCAAATCTCACCTATTTGTCTCATGTATGGCACTGTTTTCTAGTTCTACCTCCTCTAAATGTCTTCCTAGAGCTGCCATCCATCTGGGGTGGGACATTGTGCTCTTGAAGTACTTCTAAGGGGGCAAAGGGAGTCTCTAGGACTGTTCTGAGATTATTACAAAAACTGAGATGTTCACAGAACCTTTTCAGAAAAAAAAAACAACCAAAACCAACCACTTTGTACCACTGAGCCAATCCTCTTTGGCTACTACAAAAGACACGATATTTTATTAACTAAAGACATACTTGCAGATGCGGGTCAATTTCAAATATTGTTTCTCCTCTTCGCATATCTGTTATCAGCCAAGGGCCTCCAGCTCTACAAAGAAAGAAAGGTAATGAACCAAACAAGGATTTGTGCTGATAATGAAAACCCTCAGTGACCTGTTACCTGTGTTTGGCACCACCAAGTCTTGCAATGCAGTTGAGTCTGACATAAGCTGCCCCTTGCGTAGATGCACTTACACAAGACTGAGCTGTGTTTTATAGGTAACTGAAACGGGACTGAGAAGTCTGGTGCAGCCTAAGTATATGAAAGATGAACATGGCATCAAGATTTATACCTCTATTACATATGTAAAGAGGCAGCAGGATTCCCAATAGAATTTCATTTTTTGCTGAGATCAGCAATCATGTTCAGTCCCATATAAAGCTTCTTACCTGCTCTGATGAATATCTCACAATAGACATTTTGTCTGAATACTCGGATGTTTCAGGGAAATCTTTGTTTTCACTAGCAATGAAAAGTCGGAAGAGTCAAGATGTTTCCCAACAAAGGTGATAGAAAACAGATTACTGTGAAGATGAACTGCTCAGTGACTTTACTTTGGGTCACAGTGCACACAGGCCGTAGAAATCAGCCTCAGATTGCGCTTCTCACTTGAAGTCTTTTGAAATCACCATAGAAATCTTCCTGTTTCTTTTCTTTTTTTCCCCATTGGACACTCTGTTGCTGCAGTTAAAAGCCCCCTCCTCTGGCCCTGTCTGTGTTACAATCTCCAAAAGCACTCGCAGTCAGACCAATAAAAATTAATGTTTTATAGGTTTTTCAGATGCATCAATATCTACTCTTTTTCACATCGCTTTGGAAGTTGTTAACTGCAGAAGTGCTATCTGTTTCAGTTCCTCACTGGGATGCAAGAGTCTTTCACCCTGACTTCATATGAGCAGCTTTCAGCTTCATCTTTGAACCTGGCACATTTCTGGACTCCATTTTATCCTTGGAAAGGTGCTTGCAGAACAGCACAAAAGCCAAAGAACCAATATGAGAACAGACTGAGGAGAAGGGCGCTATGTCTTTATTGACATAGGAGTTAAGGGAGCTATAGACTGTTTTTTGCTTTGGGGTCCCAGAAACAAAGTTTTCAGCTGGAAAAATTCTCTCAAGTGCTTGCACAAATTATCTGCATTTGTACCTAAATGGGAGAAGTTCAAGTTTAAGAAATCCAGCACCAAAGGCTGGACTCCTCCAAATCATCGATCAATTACAGCCTATTGTGGCAGCCCACTGAGAGTATACATATTCAAAATTTATTTTCCCTAACATCCTTTGAGCTACTATCACACTGCAATAATCTCCTCAAAATATACAGAAAAACATTTAAGCTTTTTTTTTGACTTGCAAATGTGTGGCTTATCTGCAACCTGATAGCAAATAAAGCATCAACATATCATGTAAAATTTAAAAATCTATCTCCACCTTAACATAACGCTATCTTTGTTTTGCCAGGGGAGATAGTGAAGTTCATTCTGTTATATCACAAATACTCCTCTTTCTGCAAATTGGTCTGTCAAGTGGGGCCTCTTGGAGATTGATTTCCTCACTTTCAGACAGCACCCAAGCTTTCCTAGGCATGGTAAAGCAGACCCTCTCTTTCCTCTCGTTAGAACTACAGAGAGGTCACCAGTCAGAGCCGCCCTGGCTCTTTCAGGGAGAACCAATGAAAATATGCTGCAGGCATAAGAGGAAGGAAATTAAGCTTTCAAGAGCTCATTCATTTCCACCCCGAACATGTGGACTTCCACATGCATTAATCTGCCATCTAAACGTCTGTGCGTGAGAACAGATTTGCAATGAATTCCCATCTCTGGAGCGTAGGCTCCATCAACAAGTTAAAGATTGTTAATAAAAACAAACAACTGAATTGTTCTCTGTCAAAATACTCCTCTGTCTGAGGCTATACGAGCACTTACACTGGGACAGTCCGAAGCAGCTCCAAGATCCCTTGCCCATTCCATTGCTGAGCTGCATGCAGTTCCTCAGTGCAAACCCCAACAATCTGAAATAAATAAAAACAGAGATACTAAACTGGATGCAAACTGTGTGATAACTGTTAGGAACACAGGCTGCACGGTGCTGGGTCAAACCGTGTAGAGACAGAGAAGCACCATCCCTTTCAACTAAGTAGATAAGTGAGGACAAATGGAGCCTGAAACAACAGGGAGACTCTGCATGCTCTCAACAAGCTTTGTGAAGCACTTTGTCATGTAACGTTTAATCTTGGATGAAGTGTGTGAACTAAATTAAGAGGAGTGCCTAGTGAAGAATCAGAGTTCACTGAAGATCCACTGATCTGTTCTTGCACCTCAAACCAGTCCACATAAGACAGACCAAGCTGAGACAGGTCAAGATCTAAGTGCATGGCAAGCACGGAGCTGCTGGCCAACTGCTAGGAGCAAATGTGATAATAAACCAGCAATTTCAATCAGGTAAAAGATACACTGCCACAAAGGAACACTTTAGTGCTCATAAATTCTTGACCAACTACTCTGTTTGCTGACTGGCTTAATCTTACCTACCACCATAAAGTTGCTAACACATCACATAGTCCACTCTTCAGTGCAGACAACTGCAGACTTCTGCCTTCTTGTGCAAGGTAAGATACATTTGCTTTTCAGGTAGGGATCTGCCTCACTGAGCAATACCAAACATCCTTCTCACAGTAGCTGAGATCAGATACTTCAAATGAAAACAGCAAGTGTTTTTTTTTCCCCCTGATCCAGCAGCTTGTGCCTTGGAGCCCAATGATTCATCCCCCAAGACAAAAAAAAGACTTTAGACATGGACTTCTATTTTCTCTCTCAAGATACTAAACTTTTTCCAATGACATCAAATTTTCAGTCAGAATCTGTTCAGCTGGTGTACTGTCACTGAAGAGGAAAACTGAAAATGAAGCTCTGTAGAGAGGTAGCCAAAAGTACACGACATGTCTTTACCACAAACATGTGCACTGATAGAAATCTGCATGGAAAACTATCCACGTCAGCACGCACCCACTTCTGCACACCCTAACTCCTCTGCCCCTCACAGTGCTCAGCCTTTCAGGACCTAGCCCTGAGAATGCATTCCATCCCCACCCATGTCCCAGGCTTCCTCCATGCACAGCCTGAATCACCCTCAAATTCAGCACACCCCACCCTGGGTCTTTACTCACTAACAGCATACAAACTGTGAGACTCTGAACAGGAAATTACTTCACGTTTATTCTTTACTTTTTGCAACCATTCATCCTCATTGGTCAAAATAAATCCTTAACAATGAGCATCAAACAAATGGGAAATTAAGACAACCGTATGTATTGTGGGAGATTAGAGTCCAAAAACTTCAGGATGCAACAAGCTGACTACTCTTTGATCCAAAGCAGCTGGGTACCAAAGAAAGGATGAGGACTAATGTAGCACTAATGGGGAGTCAGCCAAGAATCACCCTGCTTAGCTTGACTCTATTTTTGCTTCCAGATCCCACAGTTCACCTCTTACTTATTAATCCCACACTCATCTCTTTCCTGTTGGTAAGACGCAGAATTCTGGGGAAAAGAGAAGGTTCAGGAAAGCCTTTGCCCTTGCGCAGCAGTTGCTTTTTGCAGGCCTGTGATGTTGGAGCTTCCCCTTATGTGTTGCAACTACAGCCAAGGACAAATAAAAGCAACTTGAAGCTTATAAACGTAAAATAAAACATGCGTTCTCCCACATGGCAGGAGCTTTTCTAAAGAGCAAGGGGAGCTATGTTAGTTCTGTCGCTATGGTTAGTAACTGCATATGTAAATTAAAAGTATTTGATGTAGCCCCTATCCAAGGGACACCACTTGAGGAAATGGAGTCTCTGATAGCAAGCAAATCTGTTTAGCTAAGGAAGCTCTGTTCATTGAAGAGTAAGGTTAACATATAAGGGATGTCTCTTTCTCAAAGCAACCTACCTTAGATGGTAGATCAGTAGAGGTAAACTCACAAAGCCTCTAAAGAACCTTCATGTGGCAAGCTATGTTTCATTCACTATATAATGCTAATGCAACTCTGAGTCTTACTGCAAACTTCTCTTCTCCTAGAAATGAAATCAATGGAGGGTCACCCACTAACACTGCCATAACATTAATTTGAATTTAGTTCTACATTAAAATAATAATATCAAGCATTTCTCTCTGCTTTTTTACCATACGTTTGTGTTTGAAATTTCAGAGCAGTAAGGTAATGCACAGCTCCAGGTCTGTTTTGGGGTGTAAACCTTTTCCACATGAGGTAGGCTTCTATACTGGGAACTGAATATGGTATTGCTCAATCCCAGTAAATTCCTTACTGAATATCCCCAGAATAATAGCTCAAAGATGAGATCCACAGTAATCGAGTAAGACAGAAAGGACGAAGACAGGAGAATAAGCACCTCACTTATCAAAGCTAAATTAAATGTAGTGCTAAGTGCATCCCATGCCGGAGAGGTACCAGAGCCACCACTGCTGTGCCATACCTGTAGGAAAGTAACAACCCCAAAAGGAGTCTGCACAGGCTGCATCTGAGGGTCTTCTGTCAGCAACATATGCTGGATTCTGGACTCACTGTTGTCCAAAGGGCTGTGCCACGACACATGGTCACCGCTGCAGAAGGTGTTTTCTACAACAGAGACAAAAAATATTCAGTCCAGAAAGTATGCTACAATAATGTTTCAGTTAGCAACTATCTGCTCCTGACCACTGTCAGATGGGAACCTCTGGTCAGGACCAGCTCAGCCCCTGGTTGCTGCTCATGGTGCCCACTCCTGAGTTAGTCCTGTGGCAATAAATAAATAAATAAATAAAAGTTAGCTATTAGTACCATCAAGTTCAATTGGTCCTCCTCTAATTTACTGTTAGTCCCATTTTGTGAGAGGGTACAGTTAGCCTGTGGGCCACATGGGATGCCTATATAACAACAATTTATACTTGATTTGCCACCGAAAACAGATTCTAAAATGTAAATTAGACTTAAATAATACTTTGCTATACATAATAAAAATCTCCAGTCTGCTACCCAACTTGTGACGTTCTATGTCAGTCACTTTCTCTTCCAATTGTCCGCTGGCTCTGGTGAAGAATTATAATTAAAATGTTCCTTCTTCCCCAAACAATGAGAAAACCAGCAGGCTATAAATTTAATTCTAAGTCAGAATGGACTCCATCTAAACAAAGAGACAGAAATTATTCTTCCTTCTTTACAACTGTAAGAATCCCTTTCTTTTCCTCCTCCTCAGAAAGAGGAACCCCGCCCCAGATAACCCCACATCCCATCTGCAAACCAGAGGGTACAGCAGAACCCTTGTGTATAACACTGCCCCCAACACCTGCATCCAGTACTTGCTCTGTGGATGAACTGGAAGTAAAGCAACCAGCCATGAGCATTTTCACGTCTGAAAAGTCACCCCACTGATGAGCCAACCGATGCCTACATATCTGTGGGTTTAAACAACAGCATCTTGGGCAACTCATGATTCCTCCACCAGGTGTCCCCATTGGCATTGGTTTGAACGTTTATTATACACAGGTTTTCAGACAAATTTCTCAGACACCTCAGTAGATTAAGAAAGAATTAAAATAACTCTAAATTCCAAAAGAAGCTTGGCCCCTAAAACAAGGCATGGGACAGAAGCGTTGCAATAAGTAAGGGAATGCTTTCCTTTGTTAAAACTAAGATAGAACAAACACACCAAATGGAGCTGCTTAAAGAAAAAAAGAGTTTATCTGTACATGCAATGAATCACACACGTCCAGCTCTGTGACTGAAAGGAATGGCTCGTAGCATTGCTTTGCTTTCAGAGTTGGGACATACAATGAAAAAGACAAATGAAAAATATGATTTTAAAGTTTTCTTATATCAAAATTGGATTAAACAAATAGACAAAACCAGCAGAGCTGCAAAGGATCTTGCTGATATTCTCCAGGATAGCCCAAATGTGGCTGATTAGTTTTATTTTTTAAATGATAAAAGCCCCTCAGTCACAGTTTTCAGGAATGAAACAAAACCACAAAGAACTTATTCTTGGCTCCTGTCTCTATACCACAACATTTTGCCCATCAAATGCTCACACAATTCTATGCTGATCGATCCCTGCGTTTCACTGCTGCTGCTGCTTCTCCTGGGAAATCCCAGCCCGTTTAGAGCAGGTTTTCAAATGCAAATGTCTCTGCTGGAAATCCACCTGTTTATGTCTATGTGAACACTGAACACTTAGAAAATCTCCCTCTCTCTTGCATGCACACGAATGCCACAAAATTCACACTGCCTACTCAATTAAATCACACACACACAAAAAAACATTCTGCAAATAAGACGGAGTCCAACTAAAATCTGTAAGAGTGCAGAAAAATCAGAATTACAGCCTGAAACTCAGCTCTACACTCACTTATTGTAACCCACCCAGAATGTAAGATCAGCCCCTGTACAGACCATGGCAGCATGGAGGAGAGCTTGAACTGCAGGGTTTGAGCTGAGGAATTGCAGGAACAAAGCACTGGATAGCCACTTGCACCCACGCCGGAAACTGGGACGCAGATCCTCCATTCCCACCTCTCACAGACAGCTTGCAAACCAAACCACCAAAATCTTTATAATGTTTTAATCAAAAGAGGTCTAACAGTGATAGGACAAGGGGGAACGGCTTTAAACTAAAAGGAGAGATGTAGGTTGGATGCCAGGAAGAAACTGATCACTCACACGGAGGTGAGGCTCTGGCAATGCTACTCAAAGTAATGGGTACCCCATTCCAAGATGTACCAATGCCAGGTTGGATGGAGCCCTGAGCTGGTGTGGGGCACCCAACACACCACAGGGGGCAGGAACTAGAAGTTCTTTAAGGTCCCCTCCAACCTAAGCCATTCAATGATTCTATGGTATATATTCCCATAAAAACAAAAAAAGAGTCAGTGCAGGATGCATGCACTTATCCCAGGTACAGCAAAGGCACAAACACCTTCTGTGGAGCAACATACTTCTCTGAGATGTGCCCACAGTATTCCCACTTGTCCCAAACCATGTAGACTGACTGTAGAAGCAGCCTTCCATCTCCAGAGTAATATCTAGGAGCTGTTCTGCACTGCTGACAACCCAGAATGGGAGCAGAACCACAGGACAGCAATTTAGTCTGAGAGTAGCAATGTCCACAGTACCATCTGCATCCCAAAGCAATTGCTAGGATTAGGACGAACCACAACTCTCCTTTCAGATAAGAATGTACCTTCACAAATCATCTTCATTTAGTAAACTTGAAACTTCAAAGTCTCAGCAGCATTTGAGTCCTGAATCCAGAAGGTAAGATGGCTTTCTGTGGTAGCTGTGGGGCTGTTACTGACCCAGCACTTCCCTATCATCAAACAGGGCACCAATCAGTCTGGGTGCAAATGGGATTTAAAACCTAATGTGGTAATGTCATCCATCCACATGAATTTGTAAGAGGGTGTTTTAACAAGAACTCCTGAATTATTCTATTCTGTCAGGGAACGCTGATGCTACAGAACTGAAACGCTTCACAGGCAGGTATTGATTTCATAAGGGCTGAACAAGGAAATCATTAAAACATTTTGTTTCAAACTTATTGCTTTACTTCTTATTTTATTACAGCAAATCAGAAGCATCTCCCTAGCTCCACAGAAATGAAGAGTCTCTAAATTTCCCACAGACCAGCTCTTGTGTCATTCTAATATGCAAAAGCAGCATCCATAAGACAGCTACACCACACTACTCTGTAAAACCTCCCATATTTTGAAGCCTTTAAAATGTCATTATCCATTCTCTTTAACAGGCTGCACAAAGCAGGTGAAACTCCTTCCTGCAGCAGTGGCCGTAACTCAGCTGTGCAATCTCTCCCAGCTTTACTCCCCAGCTGCTCAATAATGAGAGCTGGGGAAATAACTCAGAGGAACCACCCCACTGTGGGCTAGTAAATTCTTCGTACAGCAGTGCTTGTGTATTTTCTTGAAGTGCATTCCCCCTGCATTCAATTTGACTAAATACAGTTAATGCCTAAAGAAATAAATACAAGTCATATTCCTGGCATCAAGATGCTTTATAAACAGTGTAGAGCGTGCAATCCGTGCTCAGGAGGCATTTGCTAGCTCTGCAGAGAAATGGCTTATTTCCCATTGTATTTTCCTTTTCTTTTTTAAAATCTGCCATTTTTACATCTATTTAGGAGCCCTAACTCCCCTGAATAATTGCAGGGAGCAGGTACAAAAGAACAGCACACCGAGACAAGCACTAGGATCTAACAGAGCTCCATCTCAAAGCTGCCCCAGGCTGAATCTGGCCCAAGAGATGCTCCCCACCAGCTTGCTGCCCTGTACACAGAGCAGGCATGGGAACACAGGAGGCAAATATCTCCACCTGTACACACACAGGGGACAGCATGGAGGAAAACACAGAGCTAAGGCTGTTCCATCAGTGAGGAGACAGAAGGGGAACTCGGAGCACTTCTTCTGTCCGTGCCCAGCCTGGCACACAGCCCAAGCCTGGTCCTGGGCCACTAAGGTGGCTTGACTTGGGGCAAACAGCCATTCTGTTGCACCATATCCTTCTAAAGCAAGTCTCTGCATTCCTCATCTCTGCAGAAAGCCAGGCTGTAGTTACAAGGTCCCTTTTTTTCCTGAGCTGTGTGAGATGCTGCGGAAAGGAACAATCCTGCTTGTCCCCCTGTGACAGCAGCAGTGACCTGGGCTGCTGCTCCAAGCTGTCACAGTGCTTGGCACAACTCCTGTCACTTCTCTGCTAGTTTGGTCTAAAAAGCACAGCTAACAAACTCACAGCAGAGCATGGCAGTGGGTACGCTGGTATGCAAGCAAGGTGACCACATCTCTCATGCAAGCCAGACCTATGTTATCCGAACTGCTCAGCAGCTTGAACACTTACACAAGCTTTCAGATTGCATCCAACAGTGATTGCTCAGCTGAGCTGTCAGCAGCAACAAAAGGACAGCAGTACTCAGAAATTCTGTAGCTGAGGGCAAAGAAAAGCAGAGAAATATTTCGAGTCCAAAGCTTTCGGGTACAGGAATGCTACAAAGGCCCCTGGTGAGCTCCTGACCAGCATGACAGCGATGCAGCCAGACATTTAAATTGAATGCAGCTTATCCAATACTTGCAGAAATCATGTAATTTATTGTACTGCCATTAGCCCATGCATGGTTCGTATGATTTATTATATAAGTGCATTTTCCCCAACACATTTTTAATATTCAGTCTGGTTTTGTTTAAAAAAAAAAAAAAAAAGTAGTCTGGCAATCTGTCACAAGTAAGATTTGATGCTGTGTTTCAGTACCACTTTGCAGATGGAACAGCTAGAATTAATTATGAGAAACAAGGGGCAGACGCAGAGTCCAACATTGAAATGTATTAGCTATGCTTTTCACCAGAGCTACTTAATATATTTCTAATTAGCTCACTATCATAATGCTCATCATAATGGATACAACCATGCATGCAAATATGTAGCTATAAGAGACTAAATGTGAAAACTGTCTAAAAATCTCAAAGCAATACTGCTATTGCAACTCATCATACAGACACAAATAAAAAAAATAGCACAAAAAACACAGCATAAAGAAAGAGCTCATTCAGACTCATTTACCAGTCATGTTAAATTAAGATAATCTAGGGAAAACCAAATTAATGCTAAGTTCAGTCTGTCTGCTTCCTTTCCTAACCTACAAAGGACTGCACAAATGGATTGGTAAAGGAGACAAAGAACTGCGATATGATCTGGGGGACCAGCTGGCAGTGTTAGTTTGTAATTTCATTTTTAGCTCAAGCAGAACGTTTCAGGAACATAGAAGAAATTAGTAGAGTCCGAGCCATGATATATTTGTATTACATAAAAAATAAAACAAAACCCTTTTCCCATGTTTAGTGCTGCACTGTTCAGTTTTGCTGCCCCTTATCTCTGTCTGGGAAACAAGAACAGCCCCAGCACAGATCCACACAGGGCTGCTGCCCGCTGCAGACATGCGGCATGGACAAGATGCCTTGGGAAGAATTCAATCCCCAGAGCACAATTAAACAATGGCTCCACTGCAGGGATTCAAATTGGGCTTTTATAAACAAGGGGCCTAGGCAAACGGTTCTTTAAAAAGGAGTGAGGAGAGAAACAGATTATCAGCACTGTAAGGACTCCTTGACCTCTGAAGTTTGAAGACTGAGTTTGGAAAACAGACGAGCGAAGCAGATACGTTTTTAAGTTGATCAGCAGGTGGAAAATAGTTTGTTATTCCTTAAATCCTGGCTGTTAAATATGGAAAATGAACTATCCTCTGAAAAGAACTCACCAACTTACACACTTACGTATAACTTACAGATCCTTTTAGAGTCCTGGACTGAAAGACAGGTGGAGGGGCCAGAAGCAGAACCCACTGTGGCCCCAGAAGAACTAAGAGGACTCCTTGCTGCTCAGAACTGCCACCCATCCACTCACACTGAGGTGGTGGCAAACATGCCTCTTTGTGCCGCAGCTTCCCTTGATAGAGTTACAAACACCGGTTTTCATATCACAATGCAGATCCCAGATGCTTTATGTGACACTGGAGAGCATAGTAATTTAGCTGCTAAAGCACTGCCATGCAACAACCAGCATGGCTCTGGGCCTCCTCTACCCCTTCTGTTTCCCAGGACAATTCTTTCCCATCCCCTCTGCATCTGTGTGCCTGGCTCCCTGTCCCTGCCCAGATCTACACGCACAGTTTCCATTACCGCAGCTTCTGAGAATTTCTCCTACAGGCTCCCAGCGAGTGACTCCCATGCCCAGGGCACACTCCCACCCTCTGGGAGCCGGGGGCCCCCTGTCCTCTCCCTGACTCCTTCCAGCCCCCTTCTGCTCTGCCTTCCTGCAGCCTCCTCCAGCTCCAAGCTGCCCGTTGCTCCTTGCAGTCTCCTGCAGCACATAAGCATCTCACTGCAGATGCACTGCCTGTGGCAGGATGTATCCCCAGTGGTGCTTTTGGAACAGCACAGCTCTCACCTGTCTTCTGATTTATCTGCATGACATTCACCTACAGGGAGGGTGAACAATGTCACAGGCAGTGTGGCATTGTAATGAGAAAGCAAACAAATGTGTGTGAACTGCTCTTTCACAGCCCCACAGAACTCTCCTGCTCCAAGCTCTTACTTCTCTCCACCTCATCACCCACGACCATCTGCTCCAGGTTCTGCATGGCTGGTATGCTCTCCCTTCCTCCAACACTAGTAGGACACCTGCATCCTGCATCTCCCAGCTAAGCAGCCGCAGAGGAGCAGGACTGATGCGCCTGCCAAGCACTGAGCCTGGGTGGAACGGTCCCAGCCCTGTGCATAAAGCCTCCCCCTTGGCATCACAGCAATTCCTGCCTGCAAGGAAGCCCAGAGGCCCCGTAGCAGCAGCATCCCAGAGCCCAGCCCTTTTGCACATTTTCACCAGATGGACCCTACTAGCTCTGCCCAGCTGTGCTGTCACCATCTCTCACCTGAGTGAGATGTGTTCTACAGCACTTCTTCAAAGGATCATATTTATACCTTCAATACCTTCTGTAATAGAATATCCTCAGGATGGGGTAAAGATCCAGGAGAGAGAGGATGTTATACAGCAGGATTTCCTGGCTCAAAAATCGGTATTTAATGACAATTTATTTACAGATTACATGGTTCCACATAGGGCCAACTGGAAGAGATGCTTGCCTTTTATTTAAGGGCACTATCCCGTGCTGGGACACATGAAAGTCAGAATGTTTTACAGCCATATGAACACTTCAGCTAAGTGCAACTAGAGCAAATACACGTACCACAGCACTTAACAACCTTTCAGGTGTCCTCTGTGAGGGAGGAGAAATGCAGCATGTGAAAAATGCTCTTTGTGTTGTGGAACCTTTTACACACTTGTGCATGTAGAAGCCCTTAAGATGAGTAGACGTTTAGGTGGACACGAGAGCACTACCGGACTGTTGCCACTTGTGACCATCCCTAGGTACTCAGGAGATCTCTGTTGAAGAATTTTTTAAGGATTTGAAAAACTAAGGCACTATCCTGCTCTGAAAGAGCCTAAGATAACACATGCAGCTCTAATGCCCAGCCTTCAGGCTGAGAGGTCTCACATACAGACTGCAAGACCACTCTAAGATTTCTCTTTAAGTAAAAGTTACTCAACAGAAAGGGCAGGAAAGGGAGGATAGTCTGTGCACAAACACCTGCACAGTAACCACATCATAAGCTCTCAGGAAAAGTTACCCTGACACTGGTTCCGAGTCTTCTAGTGGAAGGGGACAGGACAGCTTAGAGAGCATCATAGCATTGTTTCTCAGTGGTTGCTTTTAACTTAAGTTTCCAGGAATTTAAAGCTTGCACAGGCCAAACCTTTGTTTTAATTTTGGCAAAGCAGGAGGCTGAAAGGCAGGAAGCAAAGGAACTTTGCATTCACACACATTTATACGAAGTATTAGAAATGCTAGATGAGCTCCACAAGGTCATTACAGTAACGCAAAAGAAACTCAAACTCTGTTCAAGAGCTTTAATTACGGTTCAAATGCAAAATGATTATCCTGCTTCTGGATCACCTTTTGAAACTCCATTCCACGTGTTCCGAGGTGATTTCTTTAAGCCTCAGGTTTTCAAAGAATGAGGAAAAGAGTCCACTTCCCACAGGCTCTGGGCTGCCTGCCGCCTCTGAATGCACTCTCCCAGTTCCCTTCCCCACCAAGAACAAAATGCTTTCCCCGCTGCACCCATTTGCTGCCTCCTGGCTGAGCAGGCTGCTGTAAAGGTTCTTTGCATGTAAAGCTGTCAGAAGATGGTCTGTAATGAGCTCAGCATACTGCCGCACTGGCAGGCAGAGTGCAGAGCAGGTTAGTCAGAGCACACCATTTCAGCACCACTTGCTTCACAGAACTTCAATAGAAAGTGTAAGAAGGATATACGTAACAGCAAAGCCAAACACCAACCCTGCCTTCCCTCCTCCGCAGTTTCATCTAATGCAGGCTGGTAGCTGTCAAGGAAAAAACGAGTCCTTTTCACAAGACTACTCAATTTGTGCAGTCTTCACTCTCTGCTCTGTCCATCCCAAATGACTGCATAGGCAGAAAAGGAGGATGCCCCTGTGACTGCAAAACAATCCCTGTTCTGTCGCTTTCAGCTCCTTGACAGGGGGAGGCAGCACTATTCTATGCAGAAACCCTTAACTATTAGAGTGGCTGCTTCCGTTTCCCAGAAATGGCTGTGTGGGACAAAGACCTCATATGTAAGAGGCCAGAGGACCTCACATCAGCAGGAGGGGGTTTTCTGCATTCCCTGAGCCATGCCCTTTGTCTTGCATTCCTCCCACAGTACAGGGTCAGAGCCTTTGTCCAAGGCTGGACGGAACATGCGCAGCTTCTGCCTTGCTTCCTTACCCCAGGAGTCTGAACTACTCTCCTGGTCGTCAGCACATGTGCTCTTCAGCCTTTCGTAGCAGGGATGCTCTGGGTAGGATGGAGGAAAAGGCCTTCCTCCACCTTGGGCAGAAAACAAGTGAGATTGATTCTGATCCTGAACTACGACCACTCTTGATAAACACCTGCCAGAAGGCAGCATCCTGGGGTTCCCAGGGCATGGAGCCAGCTGGCTGCCCTTCCATCCTTCAGCTGTCACATCAGCCTTGAACCAAGATGCATCAGGGCTTCTTCACTCCTGTTTCTTTCCTCGCTCTTTCAGGGGCAGTCCACATGCAGTACACAGGCTGAAGTAACTTGTGCATTTATAAATGCAACCATACATCAGATTTGCAAGTGCCACTGCTCTGCCTATCCATGACATCTGAGAGCAGTCTATGGATTGATGCAGAGCACAGAGAAGACGGATCCTTTTGACTTTTTTTTTTTTTTTTTTAAATAAACCAACTGAATGAACTATATTGAGCAGCTGAAAAGCAATGAACCAAGTTCAATTCCCAGGCTGCAACAGAACAAGGATTGACAGAATTAAAAGGGACAGCACCAGCTGAAATCCAGCCAACACAAGCTGGGCCTGAACCTGCTTTATCTAAATTGCAGCAGTAGGTAAAAACAAGCTGCTTCTTTCAGCCAGTGTTGAGATCCCTTGCTTACTGCCTAGAAATACTATACAGTCAGAAGAAAGATAGCTTTTCCTCTATTTCAAAGTCTTTTATATGGAACAAAGAGTTTCTGTGCCTCTGCTCCTGGCACAAAGTCTCCCCATGCTTTAGTGTCAGTCCAGCCTTCAGGGCACAGGAAGGTCAGAGACCTGCGCTCAGCTGGGAGCTACAAATTGAGACAACAGCAGCTCCCTGGCAAGGCAAAGAACGACCCTTCCTGATCCTGAGAGGAAGTTGTTGATCCTCCTGCCCAGCCCAGGCTGACCCCCCTGTGCTGACAAAGCAAAAGGCAGTATCACACAGCAGTGCTGCAGATCCCCTCCCCTAGGGTCCATGAGAAAGTACACAGCACTTTTCTAAGCCTAGCTACAGGGCTTTTGTATCAGCGCAGAAAAAGCAATTTGGTGCAACTTCCAAGCAAAGCACAGGGTGTCATTACTCAATGAAAGCAGCAAGCACTAAATGGAAGTGTTACTTGGTCCCTGCAGCAATGGAAGGAGTGGCAGTGGACAGGATGGAGCCCCATGCTGGGACATCTGCAGTACTGCAGAGAGGCAGCACCCTGCCTGTTCTGAACAGAAAGAGAAGCCAAGTACAGTCAGCCATCCAAAATCTGAGGTCAGGCCATTCCATTTATACTGTCAGAAGAATGAGAGCAGGGCAGTGTGCAAGTGAGCATACCAGCCACATGGAGACAGCAGTGCTACACAGCAGTCACACCTGCAGCTCTGCTTCATCACTTCCTGCCCTCAAAAACCTGAAATTTAACACCAAGACCTGAAACCACTTCTCTGGACCAGACAGGACTTGCAGGAATTACTGGCAGCCAGCTGTGCGCCAGCTCACTGCCAAGGAAGGCACCACAGCTCCTCTGCAAGAACTGCAGCCTCCTTTCCCCCTCAGCACCTGGGTGCACATCCCTGCCTCACAAGCATGAGGAAAAGCACTGCGCTCAAAAGGTGCCCAAAATCACAGCCACACAAAAAGACAAACAACATTAAGCTCTGGAAGTCTAGAAAGAGGAAATTGCACTTAAATTTGTTACAGAAGGTAGAGGCACCTCTGCATGCTGACCCATGTGCCAGCCTCAGTGTCACCTGTGCCAGGGTTTGTCCTCTCCCACTTTTCCCATACTGAACAGCACAGACACTGTGCAATTAGTACTGATACACTTCCTCTGGAGTCCTGCTAGATGGCAAGACTCATGATATTAAGAAAAACCAACCGAGGGTACTGGACATTTCTTAGAGAATGGAAAAGAGCAGCTATACTACTGTTTCAATAGGCCCTGCTGGATCAAACCCAGAATAGTCACATAAAAAAAACAATCAAAACAGATCAGTAAAAAGTCTGACGCCAAAGACTGATCAGTGAGAAGGCTTCTTGGGATTTGTTGGAGAGGTGTCACGTCAGTAAAGTGGGCAGGTGCCTAGCTCCAAGAGCTCAGGTACAAGCTCTGGTGGCTTACAACTGCATTCACAGGCTGAGGGCAGTCAGGGCAAGCTGTTGTCTCACAGGCTGCAGAAGGAGGGTTTGCTGCAGCTGGCACTGCTCTGGGCCAGTTAACAGAAGCACACAGGCAAAGTGAGTGAGTTCCACCAGCTGCGCCTGGCAGTGCCTATACTGCACTGTAGGGCTGCTGGGCACAGTGAGCAGTTAGTGTCAGCCCACAATGCTTCAGACGTGGAACCATCTGAGCAGGAAGAGGAATAAGAAGGTAAGAATAAATGTGGTCCCAGCTTCAATGTTTTCTCTGTGCAATCCTGGGACAGTATTTCAAAAGAACACATACTCATACACAATGTCTCCTCTTAAAGGCATCTTTTCTGCAAATAAAACTGTTTTCCATGAGGTCTCTTCAGTGTGAAGTGCCCAATCAGCTGCTTCTCTGGCTTAACAGCAGCGCTGCATAAGCTTTGTGGTCCACAAGGGAAGAAAATGAGCTGGGTCCCTCTACAGCCAGTGCTTTGCTGCAACACCTAACAGGACAGAGCTCTGCCCATCCTGCCAGGCACGTTGCTGAGGACCCAGACAGAGCTGCCTGGTTCCAGCAGTAAGCATAGCACGTGGTGCTGACTACAGCATGCAGCTCCCAGCTGGAGGAGGGGGGGATGTGCTGGGGTTAGTTTTGGAGATGGGGAGTGGGAAATATTGGGGAGGTGAGCTCATGGGCAGCAGCACATGGAGAAGTGGATTTATTGTAGTGCTGCGGGACAGGGAGGAGTGAGGATGCAAATACGTAAAGGATGTGCACTTTGCTCACAAAACAGCTTGTTTTATGGGAAACGTCTAAGAGGAATTAGGCTAAAACCCAACCAATTTCTCATGGACCACTGAATAACTATCAGATGATGAGAGCTTTTGGCCGCAACAAACTTCGGTTAAATTGGAACCAGGGACAGAATGTTTCCATGCCCCTGTGCAGAACCAGGGCACACAACTGCGTGCCTGGCTGTATCCTACTCACCTATGGACAGCAGCAGGTCGGGTGCTGCCCTACAATGGCACTGCGCTGCTTTTTGTGTCTGCACAGAGTTCACTGCGTAATGGATTCTGCTGAAATGAGACTCGTGTTGATTTATACTACTTTGGAGTAAAAAACACAGTTAATCCACCCATTTTTAATCTAAAATCCTGGAATACAAGAGAAGCCAGGGCCAGCTCCACACTGGAAACTGGTTAATATTACAAACAGATGATAAAAAATATATATATTTTACAGAGTCATAGCAACCAGAAGAGAACAATAAATCAGCCTAGGATTAAAAACATATAAAGGCACAGTCAGGGGAAAAAAAAAAAGTCTGTGAATTACTGGAAGATTTTATTTGGCTTTAGTTATCCTATTGGGAAGAAATAAACACTTTGACAAACAAGCTAGACAAGCCTCATTTGTATTCAAGGAAGCGAGGAGTTTGTTTTGTTTTTGCACACAGAAATTGGCCAGTGTTGAGAGTGTTTGAAAACATGTCAGCAAGGAAAGAGTCATTGAGGCTACACATTGAAGCCAGCTAAACTCCCAAAGAGCTGAAGATGAGGTCTAGTGGTTAAGCAAGGGCAACAGGTGTCAAAGCATTCGCGAGCATAATGGCTTCAGGTCTGCGACCTCAGTCAAATCGCTTAATCCCACTGAGTCTCATTTTCAGTGTAAAAGTTATACTGCCTGTCAAGTGCAAAGTGCCTCCGTGGCTGGGATTAAACTAACTTGAATCAGAGGAAAACTGCTGAATAAGAGCACATCTTCAGCTGCAGTCCTTACCACTCTCATAATCATGCACATTTACCAGAGGGGAAATTGAGACAGCAAAGCTGGTATAATACACTTACACTGATTCAGTGCAATAATGACACAGGCAGGAACAGCATACGGGTTTCCTCAAACTACAAACTATCCATCAGATAGCTAATTTCTACTTGAGGAAATCACTGCCTGTGAGAGGTAACTACAGGAAGCTAGATACACCTCAGTGTGGGCTTGCTATGCAGCCTGGCTTCTGAAGGCTTACAAACCTGTGGCGCATTGGATGCTTTTTCATGCATCCTTTCCCTTCCAGTAACTTCGGAAAGTTGGTTCACAGACTCGAACCATGACAGAATGGGACAGGAGTTCAGAGATACCGAGTTCCTACCAGTTTCACAGTAGGAAACTGAGGACAAGACATTTCTTACCCAATCCTTTGGAAAGGGAGTCCCTCATAGCGACATACAGAGGGTCAAACATGCCAAGAGAGGTGCTTGTAAAGAAAAAAAACCCTAATCTATTGCTAGTTTGGTCACCGTGCTGACACGCTGCTATCAACATGTGTAACTTGTCATGCATCTGCTAGAATCAGTTCTGTCCAATACACTTTTCAAAAGGTGTAATATGCTTTGCTAAGGAATAATTTAGTCAAGGTTATCTAAGATCTGACAACTGCCTCTGCTGCATGTAAGCAACTTTCTCCAGAAGTAATTGAAATCTCCATTAAATCATTATTTGGAAACTGCATCTGACATACATACTTCCTTTGCCCGTATATTACTACTATTTTGCAGTCCCCCAGACACAAGCAACTGACTACTACTGACTTAGTGAAGATTTTCCTAATGACAAGCTGCAAGCCTACCTTACAGAAAAGTCAGCAGTGACAGGACTCTCCTATTTTTCTCTGTGTGCCAGCCGGATATTACTTCATTCCCTACAGCAGCCTTTTGCATATTTGAAGACTGTTCTCCCATCTTCCCTCCATTTTCTCTCCCCTAGACTAAACAAACGCAACTCTTTTGATCATTCCTCCTCAGGTCATATTTTCCAGACCTCCAGGTCACTCTTACTGACCTCCCGCAGACTTTACGGGGATGTATCTGTCTTGAAGCCTTTTGCCCCAAACTAGATCCAATGCTCTATATTTCCTCTTGAGGTGCTGACAGCAGTGTATTGTATGTATCCCATACAATATACAGAACAGTTCTATTTATGCGTTAGAGTAATTCTGCTTCCCTCACAGACCGAGGAGTGTTGGTTTAGGTATAGCTCATTGGTGAAACCAACTCTGAATTGTTTTCTTCTCTTTGCAAAACTGCTGCCCTACCCTGTCTGCCCCCAGCCAGCAACTGCGCATTGGATTATTCCTGAAGAAGCACAGGAACTTGCACTTGCTGCACCCTACTGACCTTCCTTCACAAAGACATTGCAGATCATCTCCTCGCTTTGCTAAGACCACTCTCTGAACTCCACCCCAAACAAGACAGTGCTTTGCTGCATCTGCAAGTTTTGTCAGGATACTTTGCATTTCTACAATTTCATCATCCTGGTCAATCCCAAATTGCATCAGCTCTAGTACAGGCTTCAGAGGAATCCCAAATCTACCCATCTCCTGTGGTTGAGGACAACGCATAGACAACTACTGAAGTCAAGATATCTAACCAGTATTGCATCCCATTCTTTTATCAAGATGAGTTGATAAAGATCAAGATCTCATACCTGTTACATGAGACTACATCCAAAGTCTCACCGCTATCAAGGTAACTAGCATTCTTCGTTTCCTATAGTATGACAATTAAATTAGTTTATTTCCACCTATTCTTGATAATGGAAGTTCCTGCCTGGATTTATTCTCTAAATGTCTTCCTACTGGTTGCTTAGGTGCTAAAATCTAACTGACCAATTATAAATCTCATGCCTTTGTTTTTTGGACAAGTTCTTCAAAATCTGTACCTTACAGCTGTAGATTTCTCTTTCAGCCCAGAAAATACAACAGCAGCAAGATCTCACACAAACAATGCATTTGTTTCCAAGCCACATCAATGTATTGCCCTTGTGATGCATACACTTGAAAACAAACTTCACCACAAAGAGAAAAAACCCACAGATTTCAATTTCAAGAAAACATACCCATGTCTGCTCTATACCAATCAAGCACTCTAATGCTGCAGTACCTAAAGAGTTAACAATTGTGAGCATAAATCGGTTCTACCAGCAGACATTCCCAGTATGCTCACGAACCATGACAAGTTAAGGTCACTGAATTGTGCAAAGTTTCATTTTCAAGGTTTGTAGGGTTGTTTCTTTTTGCAAACTAAAAATAACAGAGTTGGAATTTGTGGTCATGGTCAAACAGTGATAAAATTAAGAACAGATAAAGCCACAATTTTATTTTTTTTTTTTGAGACTTGCAAACTTGGTTTTCTTGAAGGAGGGGAAATAGAGCCATTTAATCAAAAGCACAAAGTATCCTTACAACAAACAGGGAGGCCGAGGCTCAAGGATGTCTGAAATTTAATGCAGAAGACACTGAAGTACAGCCACAGAGAGGGAGAGATGGAAACAATTAAACAACACTCATTTGCTTAACAGCCTTTGTTACAAAAATACATCACCTGCAATGAGATACACTTTGAAACGCCAGTACACAGCAACAAGATTTAAGACAGCAGTAGCTGCTAGATTAGTCTTCAGCTCAGTCACCGCCAGCTGAAAATACTCAGGCTCAGCAAGTGCATAACTACATCTTACACTCCCATAACTACAACTGGACCCAGCAAAGCACCCCTGTGATAACCAAAACGTTGGCTTGTTACGCAAGAGACAAGAGTTTAGCTCTCAGCATAGCTTTCAAAATAAACAATCCTTTGACAAGCCAAAGCACCTGGAACCTACCCAAAAAAGTTCCTGCCAGTTTTTTTCTCTTGCTTGTTACGAGTGGATTAACAAGCGTGACTCAAGTTGCCTTGGTTCATCAAATATTCTTAAGGCTATCTGAAGTATTAAAGAGTCACCACAGATTTTTAAACAACTGAACAAGACAACAATGAGGTACGCACACTGGAGCCAAACAATGCTTTCACTGCTGCATTTGACAATTGCTCCAAACGACACAGTCGGAAGAACTTGAGCAAAAAGGAACCTTTCATCACATGAAACACTGCAATAGCACTGCATGCTGCTTAACGCTGATTGGGTTTTGGAAACACCACCCCTACAAGTACCTGGCAGTCTTCAAGTTTTAACATCTGAGCAAAGAAGTCTTATAAAAGACCAGCTTAAAACCAAAAATGAGCTCTCCATCTCGTAGCTACCTTTCCAACAGCTGCTGGCTCCTGTTAGGCCAACCCTCACCTTCCCACAGGCCAAACCAGCACTCCTCCCAGCTTACACGCTCTTGCCTCCCAGCTCTACAGGACTCTGGTTTCTCAGCCCCTCACACTGCGAGACTCCAAACCAGACTCAGTATTTTAAGCAAGGCCTGCCAAGTGCAAGAAGTAATAACTTCCCTCAATCTGTTGGTCGCGCTCTTCTCAATGTAACTCAGTATGTGGTTTGCCTGCTGCATGGTGAGCGTACTGTTGGCTTCCGCTCAATTTCACATTCAAAGGGGTCAATTTATGATTCGTACATACTCTGGATTTCTTTTAATAACGTAAACTGATAGCTAAACACCCGGAGGCTAGAAACTATTAAAACATATTTGAGCAGTGCCTTTAAAAAGTCATACTAGGTAGTCAAAATCCGCATGGATAAGCAGAGGATAATATTTAAGGCCCTTAGAAGTTCATGACAGAGCCTAGCACACATGGGTACAATTGCTCTTTCAAGTCTAAAATCTGTTTGCTTCAAGGTCAGAAATCTGAGACAACATCAGTGCAGGAAACTTGAGAAATCTTCCAGTACAACACAACAATCTTTTGCTTAACAAAACTCTTCTAAGCAGCACATTAATGCTTGCCCTGGCTCAGTAATACCATGATGCAAAAAGTGGTACCTCATCCACCAGGAAGAGCTGTTTCAGGGCTGCTGCACAAACCAGGGAAGTTTCTGCCCTCAGCACCAGCTCAGTCTCTAAGACTTTCATCCTACATTTTGTCCTGCTAAATCTCATTTCACTCCGCACACATCTTTTCATTCATGGAAAGGTTGAGGCAAGCAACTGCACTACGGCGGTTGTTTACTATGCAAATATAAGGCACTGACATTACTACAGCAGAGACCATACCGAACTAGATAACGTTAAAGGCTACAAAAAGGGTCCTATATCTAATACAGTTTAACACGTAACATGTTGTATGCTGTACCTGAAAGTAAAACGTTAGAGATACATGCTTTCTTCCAGATCCTACAGTCCATACACAGAAAATAGGAGTATGCATGTCTACTACTAAAAAGTTATCATCTGTGCAATTTAGGCAGGATAAGAACCTCAAACAACAGTAAAAACTATTAAAGTAATGTGGACTCAGATGCTGAAGAGCAGCAAAAAATCCAGATAGAAAAGATTAGAGGTGTAATGCCACAATGGGAGGGAAAGCACCACAAAAATAGTAGGGTGGTAAAGTCTCCAGCCAGTAAGAACAAGCCCAAGTGCAGCAGACGCGAAAACAAAGGAAAAGAACTGCTTACCTTTGGAAGGCCTCAGGTAGGCAGTGATCTCCAACAAGAGACACCCTCACCTCACCTACTGCCAACCTTTAAATGAGGTCTGGGAAGGGTGGATCCTGGCTCCACCCCTTCCAGTCACTCAGGTACATTGCATGCACCTGAGCTCCCCTGGGTTGGCCCTGTCTTCCCACCAGGTGCTCCATCACTGCTTCAGGCCGTGATTCAGCATTTCCACTACAACAGGTGAGCCCAAACTTAAATGGCAATTGGAAAAGATAGCTGCATAACAAGGGTTACAAAAAAAATTACATCATTTTAAACTGCAACAAAAGATATTCCCAGTATGAAGACAAGCAATAATCTGTGCTGACACTGGTCTCTGTTAGCCAATATTTAGAAAAAACACCCCACAAGAGTTACTGCTGCCTCACCGGTTTATGACAAGTTATCAGAGCAATCCTGTTTGCACCTGGACCTTTCCCTTTTGAGAGTCAGCCAGCTGGCTGAAAACCTGCAATGGAGCCAGGAGTTACTGAGCAATTTATTAACCAGCAGTGCAAGTACCAAATGCTACAAACTCAATAATCATTTATTTGGAAGGTACTTTACCTGTAAAGGACCTCAAGCTAGGTTAAAAAAAAAAAAAAAAAAAAAAAAAAAAGTTCTTATGTTTTCATTCAGACCATTAACCAGATGGTTAAGGGTGCCTTTCAAGCACACTATGCACTCAGCCACTCCACAGATCTTCACCGGCTCGCCATACAAACTAATATCCAATTGACTGGCACAACAAAATGCAGGAAGAGCAGTGCAAAAGAGTTGGATGGTTCTTGGCTCTCTGGTAAGTCTCCACAAGCACAGATGATTCTTCCGTGCCAGTTCTTTAGCATTCCCATCCCTAGCATCTCTTACAACTTTTATGTCTTTCCCATCTTCTTATTTACACACACTAGCGCTACTCAGCTGCACAGATCAGTGGAAACACCAGTTGTTTCAGAAGTTTCTGCTGAGAAACAAGACCTTGTCAGATGTGTGTTCCTCAGCCATTTCAAGATAAGCAAGCGAGATACTTACATTATCTTCTCTCATCATGGGAGAGCTGAAACGAACACCATAGGAAGAGTACCAGTGCCTATACTGTTCTTTTCCCATAATTACTAACTGTTCTGTACCTTCAGTTCCTCAATATCAGAGATCTGAAATTATCCAAACAGCAACTGGGTTTTGTACCCAACAAGGGGCATTGATGGAAGAGCCCTAATGTTTTGGTCAAATGTTTAAACACACAAAAAAAAAACCTCTGGAGATTTGACAAAACAACTGTGAGACCCAACTGCGGCACCATATGACAGATGCAGCCCTTCTGAATGAAAGCAACAAAATGCGAAGTAACAGACTGAACCCTGAAGTACCTGACTGGAAGACGTATCTTGCTAAGCCTTGCATTAACTCTGCTGGCCAGGTAGGTGGAGCTGACTCCCCCGTTTCTCTCTTCAGTCGAAATGTCAACTCAAATCCAAATCCGCTTGGTCCATCGGTTCCCGTAAACCTGTAGGGAATGAAAAAAGAAAAGTCAGAACATATTTTTATTAATGAGAACGGTCTTCAATATTAGTGCTATGGAAGAAGGCTGAATGTCCTTTTCACATTCTCGTATTTCAGTCTATGTTAGCTCAAATGGCACAACATGGATATTTTAACAGATGTAATAATTTCAAAGATAACAACCACAGTAATGTTTTCAGCCAGAGTAATGTTGTGAAATCTTAACTTCTTCTGGGTGACAAGTATGATTTTTAGCAGCCTGATTTTGTTTCCAAAAGAGTTGCAAATTTTGCACAGATAGCTGCCCTAACAACCCTTGCTTAAATGGGAGCACCAAAGAAAGTACACAACAGAAAATGTTATTTCATTCTTGCGAACTCAAATTTCTGTACAATCAGAAGCGGGCTGCAACCTTATTTTAAACCAATATGCTTGTACACCTTCTCTTTCTACATCTAGGAGGACAACAGAGGAAAAACATTGAACATGACAACTACAGCTCATAAATAAGGACATTCGGCCATTTCCCCAGGTTGACAGAGACAGATGTCAGTTTGTTTGGTTTGGTCTGATGAGGTCTCCCTGAGAGAATAAATTTGTATTAGGAGCATCAGGGAAACAACAAAAAAGGAGAAAATAAAAAATAATGCATACTACTCTGCTTCACAATTCTGTATTTTACATTTCTACATACAACAAAGGTCCAAGTGCCCAGCAGCTAAAACTGCTGTATTTAGCCTATGAAAACGAGAAACCTCATGGACAAATATCTAGGCTCACAAACTCAAAAGCAAGGTGGAGACACCAGTTTTCTTTCTAGCACTGTCATCACACACCTCGCTCATTTGTTGTAGCTGTTCCAAGGAGGCAAATGTGAAAATAAATAAATAAGTAAAAGGATTTATTCTGGGCATAAAGACACCTCACAGAAATGTTCATAAGCCAGCATCGTTCTACAAACTCAAATCTCCTTGTCCAAGCGTTGGCAAATTCTCTGGAGAAACTCTGTGAATGTCTTGGATGCCGGTACCTTGCTGACACACACGAAAGATACAATGCACAAAAGCGTTAACATTGTGCCTCCAGTAAAACCAGCCAAACAGCGCAGTCAGGAAAGTGATGAGAGCACTTTCCATTTGAAAAACACAGATCACTAGCAGTGCCACGACTGCTGCCAAGTGCTGGGAGGAGCATTTCAACAGTAACAAGGTTGTTTGGAGCAGACGTGCTTTACAGCAACCCTGACCAACGACAAGTGCTAAAATTGATCAAATTTAAGCATCAATGCACCTCCTTCATGGTTCAACGCAGCTTTAATTTGAAGACCCTTCAAGGAAAGTTTTGTGGTAGACTTGAAGATAAATTAAGAAAAATAGTTAGGTAATATACCCAAGGACAGAACCCAACCGTGAGTAGCCCACAGAGATAATGAACAGCTCTGCCTGAAAGCAAGTGGGCAGGTAGGGAAGGTCAGACACTTACAATAGGAAGGAAAGAAGATAACATAGCAAATAAATACTTATTTGTGTACAAATATTGAAGCGTGTCTATTTTTGTTTCTGTATGTACAATCCTCAAAAAAGAATCTGAACTTTATGTAGTACAGAAGCAAATGCTCCAAGAACACAGCAGGTAACACATTTTATAGTGGTCATTTGGCACATATAAAACCTCTTTTAGGAAACAAATGTACTTTTAAGCAACAAGCCAAATAATTACATTTGGTTCTACAATAAAGCAAGAGCTTACTGAATAACTGGACAGCCAGGGATCACAGAGTGGAATTTGGATGGGCAGCAAAACCCGCATGCTGTGATTCTGCACGCAGCTCTGCCAGGAAGGTTGGTACAGGGTGCTGATGGCCTCGTAAATTCAAAGCTGTACTTTGTACATCAAGCACCCCTGTTGTGTTTTATTAGTTTCACGTATCAGTTAGCAAAAGAAAAGCAGAAGTATTTCATAGAGGGAGAAACAAAAATGCTTCAAAGTGGGTAATATTCAGGGACTGATTCCAGGAAAAAGCATTCACCATAAACTGCAATGCATTATGAATGGGTCAGTTTTTGAAAGGATCAAAGTTAACAAAAAGCCTTCAAGCTGAACTTACACAGTTAATTTTTTGGAAAGTAAGATGGCTCCCTATTGAATTTCCTCCTTTCAAAGCAAGTTCTCAAACAACAGCCTCATTTTGAATAAGTTTTGCTTTTGTGTTGTGTTTTTTTTTAAACTCCACAATCTCCCTGCTTCAGGGGTAGACAGAAATAACTGCTTAACAGAAGACCACACGTGTTTTATATTGATCCATAAGCAAGTTACTGAGTAATAGAAGAGTTCAGGTGGGTTTCCAGCAAATTTAAACAAAAACTAGCTATGGGAACAAGGCTGGCCAGCCTCTCATTTTAGTTGTTTGGTTTTGAAAATTTGTGGCAGGTGACTTTAAAATCCGGTGATAGTTTTAAAAAATCATTTCTGTGTAGTTCAGACAAGCCTTCCATAGAATGAAAGAAACATTCACCTTCAGAATGCAATGAGGGTGGTCAATTTCAGTCAGCATTTTCGCCAAAGCTTTTGCTTTTATTCTTCCAAAAAAGTATATTATTTGAAAATTAGTCAAGAATGGTTCTAACAGCTATCACAAAATCTCTCAATGAACAACTGTCCATAAATCCTTCAATCCCAGGATCCAGCCACACCAGATATGAAGTCAATTTTATGCCCTGCTGCTGACTCTGGGGTCGCCTTTCCTACAGATGCTCCATTCAATTACAAAGTAGCCTGGAATAAATCCTGAATTCACCGGAAGCTGAAACAAGACTACAAGCTGACACAAGACTACTGAAACAAGCAGGAATTCATTCTAGCAGCCTCAGGTCCCAGTTTGCCCCATTATAAGCTAAGGGCCATTAGACATACAGACCTTAAGAGTGGAAGACCAAGGAAACAGCATTTGATCCCACACAAACGTAAGACTTTTCCTTTCTATCTGGGCAGCAGGAAGCCACTCTTTCCCCAAATCACCTGATTTCCTTTTGATTCAAAACTTACCAATAAGACAAAAGGTGCACCCATCCCAGACACAAAACCTATCTGCAACAGGAGAGGTCATCAAGTGAGATTCCATGAAAGCAAGTTAGTGCACACCAGGACACTGCATCACTTCCACATGGAAGTACGAGATTCCCAGGACTGCCCCTGCTCACAGGGCATCCCAGGAGCATGAGCGATGCTGAGGCACCACACTAAAAGGCATTGCATCTTGCAGATGTTCAAACTCAAGCTCCTTGACCCAGCTCCCAGTTCTCACAAAACTTCCAAGAAACTCCATCACGGAGCTCCTTCAGGCTGGCCGCCATCAACCAACAAACTAAAAATTAATTGTTCCTCCAGAAGACAGAGACTGAATAAGCCTCAAGCCCACAGAAAATGGGGTGGGGAGGGGAGGATAACCCAAAAAGTAACACGCCTCCTAGCTGTTGTGCACAGTGGTTTTGAATGCATAGCCCTGGAAAACATTCTCCAGGCATCTTGCTAGGGCACACAGAAGTGAGCTGTGCTCACAGCCCCTCCCATCCACCCAGAGGCACAGCGCGCCCTCCTTGTTTCTTCCCTTCCAAGAGGACATGAAAGCACCCATGCTGTTCCCGGGTTAGCCTGACCCCAGCTCCTGTGTAATCCCTGCGGGGAACACCTCTTTATTACAGGCTTTGGTTCTACACTGACAAGCCTTCTGCTCTCTTGGTGATGGTTTCTTTGTGAACAAGGAACATGAAAACTGAGGGGTTGGTTTTGAAGGGGTTTCTTTTATTTTGGTTGGGTTTTGTATTTTTATTATTGCTTTTCTTTTTCTAAATCTGAAGGTGTTCAGTTCACACAACATCCAATTTAGGCTCTGGCTGGAGCTCAGTTCTCCACCCCAACCCTGAAGGGCATCACGCACCATTTCTTCAGCAATGCAGTTTCAATACAATAGTCCCAAAGTGTCTCAGCTCTACAGGAATACAACAGTGCCAAACCAACCAACGCACTGACAGTGCATGTGCCAGAAGGAAACCTCAAAAAGCATGTTTTGTATCCACACATAGCCCCAGGTACATAAACTGAAAGTTGCAACACAGCACTGAGTTTCTGTACCAACAGATCCAAATATTCCACATAGTTCGGTCTTAGCCTTGCTTCTGCTGAACGCCGCACTTCTGAGTGAAAAGGTTCGTGTGGTTTTTTTTTCTTAAACTATCCCCAAACACTAAGAGGAAAAAAATCCTCATTTTTCCCCAAAGATACTAAGCACAAGGAGACAGCCTGGGTTGTGTTCTGCCTGCCACTGCTTCGCTCCTCCAACGAGAGAAGGCATCACCTCTACCACCAGCCCAGCTCTGCAGCAGTCATGCGAGTTTTCACAAAAAACAAACAGTGATGGAGAAATTCTTGGCTCGCTGCTGCCCACTGGCAACTATCAGATAGCTTTATATTATGGCTACAGCGGTAATGGAAGGCTCCGGTATCTGCCAAGTCAAATCCAACCCTACACTTAGTATCAAAACCTTTTTTTGTCACATGAACAGAAACAAACCGTTTGAAAGGCAAGGTCATATATTGCACACCGTTCTTCAGTTTAAAACTCTTTATCTGCTCAGCAAATCTGCTCAGCAGAACAGACCCCAGTGCAGAACTGCACACAGCCTGAAGACGTCTGGCTTGTTCCTTTAATGAGGTAAGAGTTTCACTGACCATGATATTTAGTTCCAGCAAAAGAATCCAAAGAAATAGAGGCCCCTTTATTTACAGAGCTGCGCCAGCAACCTCCCAAGCCCCCCCCCCCCACTGCCAGCCCCCTCCTGAAGCCACACACGGAGAACTGAAAGGCTGCTCCCCTCTGCAGCAGTACCCAGGGCGTTTTTCACATCAAATAAGCCAGCTTAAGAGGATCAAAAGCCAAACTAGCCCTTTGCTTTAAAGGCAGCTTGGAAAGCCAGAGGCTTTTCAGTTTAAATCGAAGCTATTTGCCAAAGCATTTTCATTCTCTCCTTTGCAAGGAACTAGAAAAGATTTGCTTTGTTGCAGTGTAAAATGGCAGTATTTCTGAAATGCTGCTTCAAAAAGCAACACAGCACTGGACAAGGAGCAGAGTGTACTGGGTGTTTATTTTTCAAGAGTGTAAGAGTAAGCAAGTAAGCATATATAAATATATTAGATGTACAAGCCCCCCAAATTGGGAGTTTACATCAGGAAACACTGGCCCTTCTCGATATTTATCTCAGCCAGGGAACAAGAAAGCTCTTTCAGGGTCTGTAAGAATAGTTAGGACTGAGCTTTCAGACGTTACAACCCTGCTCCCAGCAAGCAACTGCAGTGAGATAAAAGGTATTCCTCTGGGAAGGGAAGTGAGGGCAGGCTCACAGTGCACCACTGAGTGAGCCCAGCTTCAGTTTTCAGCTCCATCACCGCTACTTTTGGGGAAACACTTATGCTACCTCTAGCTTGACTCCTCCATTGCATTTCTTAACATCTTCTAGCACCACAAAGCCTCCTGCTCTGCTGTTGTTTTGAAGGCTGCAGAAATACAATGTTGCTAACATTTCTAACTCTGGCATCAGTAAGAGCTGCTGTTATTTTCATCATAGTCCTAATTCTACCTCAAAAAAGTTCTTCCAGCAATTGTGCATCCATGGCTCTCAGCAACAGAGATCAGCCCTGCCACCGCACTGGGTCACTGGAGAAGCTGGATAAACCCAAGCAGACAGGCCCACAGCTCTGTGAGAGCAGAGCAACCATCCTAGGGAGGGGATCTCCTGTCAGCTGGTGAAGATATTACTGTTAGCAACACCGAGCAACAAAAAAAGCACTGGGGCATTTAACAAGTGAGCTGACACGTCAGACTTCACAGGTTTTCCCTGAGAAAAACAGAGGCCACTTCCCTTCTGCTGCTCACATCTGGCTGTGAACAGCATCACAAAGGGTGGTCTTCTGCCCGAAACCCAAGGGGAAGCCTGGAACAATGTCTCATCTCCAGGGTAGGGCATTGGTTGCTGTGCCCCAGACCAGACTGCTCAGATTCATTCTGAATTCAGACTCCAGGCACTTGCACCACGTCCCATCACCACAAACAAATCATTCACAGATTCCAGAAGTTAAGGGAAGAAGAAATGACCCTCCCAGTGCTTTCACCATCTTGCCTAACAAGAAATGGTTGTTTTTAGTTCAGCTGTCAAACCATATAAAAGTTTCATTTGAGAGCCTTGATGGTATGCACAGCATCCCCCCAACATGAAAGGCTTAAAAAGCACCCAGAAAAGTTTCAGCCCAAATGCACCTGCCCGTTCCCATATTCTCATGGATTGCCTCCTAGCATCGAAAAAAGCATCAACTTTGAAGAAAAAACATAACGGTCCCTGCATTTGTCAGATGTTTTTATCTGGCCATCAGATGGTTATCACTTCACAGTGCTCGGCAGGAAATTCCACGAGTTCTCACTGCCCTGAACCTGCGCACAGAGAGCCTAACAGGACTCTTTTCTACCTTGCTTAAAGAAAATGCTTCCCTCAGAAAAAGGGAAAATATGAATGTGAAAAGAACACATGCTCAAATACTTCTATTAATACAAAATCAAGGTCAGGCAGTAAGCAACACATGGCTCAAGACGTCTGGCTAGAGCTATCCCAGAGCTGTTGCTTGGAGATGGCTTTTGCAGTATGTTGCATCAAATGTGTTTGCCATAAGTTAAATGGAAAACCTTCCTAGAAACAACAATTGCAGTTGTTTTTAGAGAATTATTCTGACATCTAAATCCAAACAGATGCAGCTCTTTGCAAGCAGGTTTCTCAGCTTTCTGAAATACTCACGTAGGACCCACTTACACCTACCCAAGTGTATGTTTTCTGAGGGAAGTTTGTGAATTGCTTTGCTGCCAGTGAGGATGAAAACAGAGCTCTGCTTCACTGATCTACCATTCAGCAGTGATATGATGGAAAATAATGATAGCCATCAAACACGGGAGCTGGATGCCGCAAGGCTGTGGAAGTCACCCCTGCAAGCAGGCATTAATCAGAGACTATCAGAGGGTTCTTCCAGATCAAGCAATCCTGCAAAGTGTCACGGCCAAGAACACAGGCAGGAACTTTCACTACTGAAACCACGTCCAAACCCAAACCAACAGGACCCACAGTTGACAATTCACACACAAGCTAACCTTGTTGTGACAGAAGCAGTTGCTGGTCAGCTTCTGCCCACCCACGTGTGAACCCGCTCCAGAACTAGACTGTCTCCAGTCCAGTATGTTAGAGTAAACCACTGTCAGTTTCCAGGTCACTCTGATGTGCCCAGCTACAAATGAAGGCAGCTTAGGGGTTGCTTCTTGAGGTTCAGCTGTCCCTGCCATGAAAATAGCAGTATCTGGAAGAAGGACAGGATTCTGCTTCACTGCTGGAGTTAATCCCTTTGAGCTCCAGGGGCTTGGAAGCATTATCCTCTCATTCTGGAGAGTGCCAGCACACAGCCGTACGTGCACGAACAGTATGCGTGCAGATTAAGGGCAGAAGGCTGTAATGGCTCTGCCAGTGCCAAAGAGATCTGCGTCGTTATTAGCACTAAGTAAGGAACTGCAGAATACTTTTACAGCCCTGAAACAGCATCTGAGTGCTCTAAGTACGAATCCCTTGCCTAGCGCAACCCCGTCATCCTCCACAAGTTACTTTGAGTTCCTACTGAATGTGCGACCTGGTGTAGGAAACCTGCTTTGGCGGGGGGTTGGACTCGATGATCTCTGGAGGTCCCTTCCAACCCCTACAATTCTGTGATTCTGTGATTCATTTTCAGATGTAAAGTAACACTGTTTCCCCACTTCAGATGGTAATGTGACACACCGATGATATAGTAACTGCTTGTATATTCTGGCTGTAAAGGTCACAGAAAAGCTGGGAAATTAACTCCATATTCAGTATTTGTTCATGCTGTGTAGAAAGTGGGAAATGACTTTAACACCAAAATATGAAACAGGAGGCTGCGTGGAATACGTCACCCTTTACCCCAGCAAAAAGATATCTACGTGAGGGCAGTTCTCTTATTTTCTGTACTGTGGCACAAAGATGCTGCCACTCCAGTTGGTGATGGTTTGATCTACTCCAGCCATCACCTAACTAACAAGACCAAATCATTTCACCCTTATGTTTTCTAAAACATGCATTCAAAAAAATACCCATATGAAATCAAGTGATTAGAGGGCTGGATGGAATGGATAGTTAAAAAAAAAATAAACTTCATCTCAAAAGCTTCACCTAGTGGCTCGGCTCTGAGAGGATGTAAGCAAAAGGCCAGCGGCAGTCAGCGTGGCCAGGGAGGACAGTACTGCTGTGCGGGGTGAGCAGCTGGGAAAAGGGCACCGACTTTCCTTGCAGTGTCTGCTGGCTCCTTCCTAGCTCCCACTGTGGAAAGTTCTGCAGCTGCTGGGAGGAATCCATTCGCATAACAAAGGAGGCTTTCAAAAGCAGTACGGGAGGGTGGAAAGAATAAGAGAAAAACCCAAAGCTAGAAGCTACGCTGACAGCTACAGCTAGTTAGTTGTTTGTACCACTGCCTAAAAATCCCAGGCTCCAACAGGTTACATAGAGTATAAACATATCACAGCATTACTCCCATAACTTCACCACTGGTTTAAGAGCAGAGGTAAAAAGAAGAACATAGGGAATGACTTCATCAAGAGCCTTCAGCACATTTCAGGATTCCTGTACGATTAAGTTCTCAGCAGTGCAACAGATCAGCTTAAGGCACAAAAAGTATTTAGGAGCTCTGAGGAGACTGAAGGCCAAATTTCAAGTGGAGTTTAAATAGCTGTGTTACCTACTGGATCTGGGACCCAATCCTTTATGTTTTACTTCATTAGCTGCAGAAATCAAGACACCTCCTTACTTGCTGAGGTGGTATCTCATCTTACTTCATTGCAAAGAGCGCAGTCCACTGTGTTATTATTATTTTGTTATTAATCTGCCATTAAGCGTTAAGCTCCTCCTGAAAGACCATCGTTCCTTTGGAAGTTTAGAAACTTACTTAGAACATTCCAGAGGCAGATATTTAAGGCTGATATTTTTGATTTTTAGAAATAAGTACCTGACTTACAAAAATATTACACACCTGCTGCAAGATTAAAAACAAAACACAAGAGGATTAAATAAATCTTGGCCTCTTTAAAACACGCAAGGGAGGAAAAAACATTTTTTCTCCTCCTCATTTCATAGTGGGTTCAGGATTACACCTAAAGGTAAACTATTGTGCCTCTTAGCCAAAGCAGTTGTGGAAACTGCACACTGGATTAGTTTCTCTTACTAGCAGGAGTGAAGCTTGGGAGAGAGATGTTAACTTACTTCACACTTCAGTACCATTCAGGTTTTGGTACAAGAAGCACAAGCACTCCTCACGCTCCTGCTTGATTTCCAAGGAATAACCTACTCAGTAAAACATTAAGTTCAGCATCCAACTCATCATGGCAGTTCTGCTACAGAAAATCCCCATCCATCTCTGAACACAAACTTCTTTGCTTTTCTGCTTAACGTTACTCTTCTGGGTAAAAAAGAATTCAAGGCCGAGAGACACATTATTTTTTGTGTAATAACATTATACATATGGATTCAACTTAGCTAGGAAATGTCAACTTAAGGCTTGTCTTCATGAGCAAATTTACTGTAACCAGTCTACCGGTATAATTATATTGCAGTAGTTCTACTGCTGAAATTCCCCCATCGAGCCTTATTCATAACAACAGCCGCCTTTATGGTTTATTTTTGTCGACTATGCCAAAAAAGGCCCCTGCTTCAGAAAGGCCACAACAATCCACAGGGGAGGCGGGGGAAGGAGCAGCACCAGTAGAAAGAATAACAGTATAGGAACGGCAGAATATTGCTGCGCACTCACAAATCGGCTGCTACAAAAAATAAAATGCTGTCAGAGGACTATACTGCACGCTGGGTATGGCTGCAGGTTTGTGCCATGTTTCATCAGTTGGGTATGCTGCTCTGCACCAGTCCCCATTGTGCACCCCTTTGCCCTGTGCACCCCCCGGCTGCTGCAGCTCTTTACTGGTCCCTTACAGAGCGATGCTGCCTGACAGCCGCCCCATGCCCTTGGTCAGGGCACTGCCCTCCAGAATAACAGAGTGACAATGTCCAGCCCTGCTGGTTTACAGTTAGGATCTTCAGGGATGAGAAAAAGCTGAAAGCTCCCTTTGCAACAGGGATTTTAAAACAATTGCCCTTTGCTTTGGCAGTGCAAGAATGCCAAGAGAGACAAAACAATGAGCCATCTGTGCATCCTTCCCTCCTTCCCTTGTTTCTGCACTCCGGGTTTAAATCAGAACCCCCCAAGAATGGCTGAGTCCCCCTTCACCTCCTCCCACCCTAGTCATAGTGGAATAGTTTTCAGTTGTGCTTTTTTTTTGGTGTGCTTTTTGTTCTTAAGAGCCCTAGCAGAATCCCTCTTTAAACCTCAGCCCCTTTGTCAGGTGGCATCCCATCTACCCAAATAGCTTTGTCCCAGATGCCTCCCTCAAGACATCCAGCCCTTGTTCACCATCCCTGGAGGCAGCGTGGCACTCGGGAGCCCCGGCCACCCCTTTGTCCAGGGAAGGGAATGCCATGTGAATGGAGACCACCAAAGATTTACAGCCCGCTTTTGTTAGCCTGGTGTCACTGCCTATTGGGGCTTGATTCAAAATTGAGATGACAGTAGAAAAGCAGATGAGTTTAGTAACCACTGTGCAGCTTAACGGAGAGAAATGCTGATAGATCAAATTTTAAAATAAATCTGGTAATCGAACAGTCCCATCAAGATGCAGATGGAATATCCTAGCATTGTGCTGGTTAGCCAGGCATGCTCCCAAAGTGGAGTCTGCACTGAGGAAAAAAGGAGATTAGGTCTGAATAACAGCATTTAGATGCATCTCTTCAAACATTCGTTTTGTTGGTATCATTATTCCAGCAAGCAAGAAGATAAAAAAAAAAAAAAGTCAAATTCCCTTTGATCTCACAGCTCAGCTGGACTGGCCACACGGCTTATGAAACGCTTCTACCTTCACGTCCCAGAAAAAAAAAACAACCCTGTCTTTTAATTATTGCTTTTTAGAACATCCTAAAACAATCCTTATCAAATTAAACAATCTCACACAGGAAGACCCAAGCTTGATCCCCAGTCACTCCCCTTCCCAGCAGGCCAAGCGAGAGCCCTCCTGCCGTGCTCTGCACTAACCCAGCTGTGAGATGAGAGCGAGGAGCTGGCTGGGGCCAGCTCTCCTCCCATACACCAGACCATAAATGCAGCTCTCCTGACAGAAAGGAGTCACCCCGTTTGAGCACTGTGCCCCATCCCCGCATGGCAGTGGGGACTCAGCTTACCAGGATGCACACACAGATGCGCTACTGCACAGGAAACGGCTTCAGCAATGCTCAGCTGTAAACTTACATCCAACCTTTTCTTTTTTTATTGAAAACAGTCCTCCTTGTAAATTCAACTACTTTGCTGTAAACATTAAACGAATTTCCTTCAATGCTTCAAAAAACTATTTCCAAATCTAGCACAGATCAGGCGTGCTCTGATCCCACAAGCTCCACACGCAGATACACAGCAGCACAAAGCAGACCTCTCTCTGTAGGTGGCCTGCATCATCCACATTATTAACGGTGCTAACCACCTCCAGCAAACAGCATTTGGAAGCCAAGTGCACTCGGAGCAGAGAAAAATAGGTTTCCCCATGGTGACCACTGCTTCAAGGGAGGTCTGCCTCCAGCAGACAAACAACTCCTCGTCCTACTGCATTGCCTCCATCACCAGAGGGACACGGTCAATGGGACGTGTGAATAGGCATGACACTTGGTTTCACTGGCTTTGGCTTGGGGGATCTGGACTTGAATCCTTCATGGTCACACTTGTGCAATTTAAAAAGTCTCCAAAGTTGTTCAACTCTATTAGTCACACTCAAAACTCTTCAAAATAAGAGGTGTCCCAGTAGCACCATGTGTAGGCAGAAACAATAGCCAGGTAGAAAAATGGATCTACAGGTCCATTAGTGGAAGCACAGCTGTACTTCTAGACACCAGAGATGCACAAAGGTGAGAGCTGTTACAAGTATTTCAGAATTCTGGAAGAAGCTCAGACTAGTTCACATCTGTGTAGGCATGTAAAAAAATCCAAGCATGAGACAAATTCATCAAAATATGGACCTTATTGACCCCCTGCAGCTCAAATTACTCATTTCAACTCTGATGGCATCTTATATAAGCTACTACTAAAAGGAAATATTTTTTTCCTGGTCATAGAACTCTGCAATTCTGTGCCCTCTCCCTTCCTATTCTGCCATGAAACTTCCTCTCTCCACTGTCTCAGAAAGAAGACTAAACAGAAAAGCAAGCATTACATCTGGGATCAGTCCCTGCCAGAAAAACAGAATCAGGAAGAAAAAGAACACTGAGAGCTCAGTATCCACCTTGGGCTCTCCCTCCTCCAGCCTTCGCTCTTGTAGCTCCTTCCTAAACTGAATCTTATCAGTCTCATTTCCCATGTCATTCCCTTTAGTTGGGGCAGATGTTCTATCCCCAGGTCCTCAATCTGTCCCCAGAACTCAATCTTGCTTCCTTCTTCCAAATGCTGAGGTGGTACCAAGCAGTCAGCCCTTAATGAGCAGGTGTCATTTTCCTTCAGAGCTAACAGCCTAGGGGAGCAAGGTGAGGATGAGGAGAGATGGCTTGCACCGCTCTGCTGTTATTTCAGAACAAGTTCTCAGGTTCCTCTATGTGAAGTATACACGTTTAAAAGAAACTGGATGTCACGAAAGATGGAAGAAAACCTTAGGTTTTTAATAATTTTCCTGGAATTTCAGGCTTAGCTCCCAATGTAATTTGATCTTTCATTTCTCCTTTTAGATATGCCGTATTATACAAGAGTTGGTATTTCAGAGAATGTTTTGAAGCAAACCATAACAACCACCACCACCCACCTCTAATTCACAGTCTTCGGAAAGGTCCTTCATTTTATTGCATTTTCATGAAAACAAAGGAGAGCAGAGCCATCTCCACCATTTAAAAAAAAGTTCACTGTCACCTCAGACTTCAGTGTAATATTTCAGAAGTGCTTTGGGCACGTGGTTTATAAAGCACTGAGGGACCCATTAAATACCAAAATTTAAGGCTAAAGGCTGGCAGCAGCAAGCTTTTGAATTTATGAAAGGCCACAGAACTAAGAGGCCACTGAAGTGACAGCTGTCAGCACCACTCCATCCTATATTCACGCAGACTCAAAAGAGAAGCCAGCACGCACTCAAAGAAAGAGAGCACTCGTTCCAACTTCCAGGCTATTTTCTAAATACTCTTTTCAAACTCTTTTCATACTTGGAAAAAGCCTTGCAGAAAACATCCACCCCTCTGCAAGCCTTGCATTTGTTACCTGATCCAGTTTTGCACTCCTTTTTCTTCCTCCCAGCTCTAACAAGCATCCTTGCCCCTTGACAAGTTAAGGTCATTCAGAGGATCTATACACGCCAGCAGAACACAAGCAGGATGGGAGATCATAAAAGGCTTGTGCTTACCCTTACCTTTAATAGGGAGGCACCACCCACAGAGACAACACACTCTCCCCGGCATGCACTGCTCCTTCCCGATCCCAATGGGAAGCAGAGTAAATCAAAAGGGCCACAGCAAGCTGGGACCTGTTGTCTCAGCGGGTGGTACCATGCATCTGTATCAGAGATGAAGGAGACTGCAATCTTTTTGGCTTTATGCAAATAGCATGCTGCACTTAGGCTCCTGGCAAGCTGCCAGAAAAGAAAAAACACATCGATATGAAGTTTGTGTAGATCAGGAAACCCAATCATTGGGATTTACACAAAAGGCTAAACATCAAAACACAGCTGGCATGTTTATTCTCAGGATGTGGGAAGGCCATTAAGTACAAACCTCATCTCATAACCTAGCCACAATTTCAGTTTTGCTTCTTGTTGTGGCTGAGTTACAACCTTGCAATTTTAATACAAATAAGGCTATTCAAGATTTTCAGTAATCGTATCACATCATGATTCTAACATTCCATGCACTTCAAAAATTGTTAACAGAAAGAATGAGGACTTGTGGAACTATAGGAATAGTTAACTGGAGATTCAACCTTGGCCTGTAAAATAGAGACAGAAGGCAGACTGGTGAAAAAACACACAGCTTTTTTGCTCCCTGGGATGCACTGATAACCCCTGCCAGCATAGCCAGGGGCCAGAGCATGTCATGGCACCACAGTAGCCAAAGCTGGCCATGCCACTGATAGAGCCTGAATCCATTTCCAATTACTGAAGCCAATTTCCTCTGATGCCTGTTCTCCACATAGCCAGAAGTCACTATCAGGATTGGAAGCTGCAGAAAGCACCAGGTGCCCAACGCACAGGGACACATCCCCTCCCGCTAGCTCTGCTGCAGGGCAATAGCTGCCAGCCAGGATGCAAAGGGAGCAGGACCCAGAACACCTGTGCGTTCACACCTTACCCACTCACTAGTCACTGCAGTGAAGAATCTCATTCAGAAAGCGAGAACAGTCAGGAAAAAGCAAAAGCTCTACTCTAACCCTGCTGAATGGATTCAAGAACTTACATATCAGTTTTGATTTTAAAGCAGATAGAAGAACTTAAAAAAGAAAAAAAAAAAAAAAAGGAGAGAGAGAGAAATAACTTGCAAAAATATCCCAGAAGGATTTCTGCTGCCACTCAACTTGTGTAGCATGCTTGACTGGAGACTTATTGCCATGCAAACAGCTTGGCATGAAATCCCATGGAAAGACCTGCAGTTCCCCAGCGCTGTCATGATGTCATGATTTAGGATTTTTAGAGCGACCAGCTCAGCACAGCTGGTGTCATGGTTGCCATTATACCATGAAACACTGAGTGTTTTTAAATGAAAAAGGTTTCCCCACTTGAAATTTGTATATTTCTTCCATGCTATTCTGTGGACTCTTAAGAACAGGCCAGAGTTCCGTAAGCAGAGCATAGCTGACATTTAAGCAAAGCAGGAAATAGTGCTGTTTTAACTGAAAATAAATCTGTCAACAAGGAGGCACAGGGAGAGCTCCACTTCAGACTTTTCAGGTTCTTATTAAAAAATATAAATTAAAGTCAACATTTTCATGTTACACGCTACATCTGTTTGCTATTTCATTATAAATAAAAATATAGGGGCCTCCAACCCAGCCCCAGTTCATTCATAATAATCATAAGAAAGTCGTTCTCATTTAACACTCATTGTAGTTGGTTTAGATTGTCCTGTATTGCCAGAAGAGGTCCACAAGAAATAAGTAATGTGTTACCCAAAGTCAAGCAGGAGATGAACAAGGCACTTGGCAGTGTACTATCTGTCCTCTTCTGAAGGATGAAAGGCAGCAAGGTTATGGAAACGTGCCTCTGTTGCCAGTCTTTCTGTCTGCCATAAGTAGGCCCAGCTCTGCTCTCTTTGCAGAGAGTTGGAAAACAAATAAAGAGCCACAAATCATCAGCTATCTCCAGCGGCCAGCGCAGCTCAACAGAGCTCAGTGTCTCACCAGCTTTAAAGGAAATCCTCTGAAGACTAAAATGATGTGCCTGCCACCCTGCTCCACTGCCATCCATCCTGTAGGATGCTTTTACCTGCGACAGCAGAACTCCGAACTCCTTTGAGCAACAGAGACCATTACTCACAGTATTAAACACGGACTTCAGTACATTTCCTCCTGAAAAATGAGAGCTTCCTGAGCATACACAAAAACCACCACAATCCTGTAAGCACACATGCAGTGCCAGCCTGGTGGCATGCAGTCCATGCAGCAGTCATGTTTTGCGAGCAGGTGGCAGAGACTGCTGCTAGGAACAAGAAGTACCGGTGGGTGCTCAGCTCTGTTTATCCACCCTTAGTGCTCACCTACCAGCTCATAATTTCAGGCTCAGCATTCAAGAGATGTGTAGGTTTTGACAGCTTTACCACATCCATAATTGCGTAGTCAAACTATCTGTAACAAAAGCAGAGGCAATCTTCTTGACAGCACATGCAACATTAAGTTTTCTAGCTCCAAGACTGAGACTAAACTTAAGGTGACAAACTGCAGCCAGCTGAACCTCACAGGACAGCTGACACAGGGATGCTTGCTCCAGCCCACAGAGAGAACAGAAATGCATACGTGTACACAGGGCACAGAAATCACTGACAGCGACTAGTGGTTCTGTGCTTGACAGGTTCCTGCCAAAGCAGGGGGAAAAGTGGTGCAGCTCCAGCTCACCACTGGCATGCAGCGTAGCACTCATGTCCAGAATTTTTTTTTTAATTCCTGGACACTGCAACCAGCACAAGGCATCCTCCATCATCTCAGTCTGAATTTCCAGATCAAGTTATATGACAGCATGAAGAGTTTGGTGGTCTCATCCCTGTAAGTTTTTCAAGGTTGCGACATACCTGCGTAACACTTTCACTCCCAAGCTCTCCGTGTCAGAATAACAGGCTATAGCAGAGAGAAGCCCGGGACTGAGAAACCAGAGCATGTGCCACAAGAGGCTATGTCCTTACCTAACTTGCTTCCTCATTCCTAAAAACACATTAAACCATTCCTTACTCTTCATGCCTTCAGCGGAGACTCACACAGTCTGTTGCTGCTCTCTCTGCAAACCATCAGGACCAGGTCAGATCAGAAAGTGTCCCATCATGAGAAACCTTCAGGCTGACAACCCACCAAGAAGAAGTCAGCACAGCACCTATGCCCTCCAAAATTAACTTCCAGTAGAATGAGGCTGGAAAATACAGGTTGCCTAATCTTGGCAACCTCTCATTTTCACTGGTAAAGATGAAATCTCATGACTTGAGAACAAAGGCATCGCATGAAAGCCTACATGTCCATGGCTACATCTCTTGTGAAAGCAAGGGAAGATAACCTTTAACTTCATTTCTTTCATTTGCCCTACCCTTTCTCCACCCCAGCAAGTAATGAATGGAGTTTGATGCCAGACGTTTTGGTTAAAATGCCCCAGGAAGGTCTCAGTGACACTAGGTTTCTGTGTAAACTCCAGTCTTAAAAGACTTGATTTCTGAAAAGCAGACCTGTATCCACAAACAAGAGAAACTGCCTTGAGGACATAGGTATGGTTAAAGAACTGCCTGACTGTTGCTGTTGTAATAGAAGCACCTAGATAAAACAGAACACAACCTGCTGGCTGAAACTTAACTAAAATGAGCAGAAGAGGAAAAGCTTGGATGAACAAATCTGGACTTGTTGCACCATTCATGGTGGATATTTAGCCTGGAACTGCAGAGTTCAGCACAAGACAGCTTAACTAAACATTAACAGAATAAACCTTCTGCCATTTCTGTCTGGTTAAAAGAGTTCTGTCCCAAGACTGTGAAAATGTGGTGACTACCGTTCACTCTACCTGGAGTTAAGGAGCAAAGTCAGCAAAAGAAAGACAAGAGTAAGGTTAGATCATGTTGATTGCCTGGTCTAACACAAAACACCTGTTAAAGACCACTCATATCAACAGGCTAAGATAATGATTTGATTACTCTTCTGTTATGATAGACTCACACTTCATACAGTAGCCACTGGGGTGACAGTTCATTTCCTGACAGTAACACTGCTGTGCCAGCAATAGGAAAAATGCCCTGACAGCAGTTTTGCAGAGTAAGTCATTAAGCGTGCACAGGGAGGGATCAGAATTTAAGCATATAAACATAGCAGATTACCAAGAGTGGAAAAACACAAGATATTCAGCTTAAGGAAAAAAAAAAAAAAAAAAGGCTTCCCTATGAGTTTAAAAAAAAAACAACACAGAAAACAAACAACACAAACATGCAGAAATCACTCAACTTTTTAACACTAACAAGGAAATATATTGCATGCAAAGTCCAAGGAGGGGAACACAGTAACTCTTCTACATCCAAGAACAGGCATACGTCACCCCTTAGCAAGACCCACGGCCTACAGTTTTCTCAGCTGAAAAACAGCTGTTCAAATAATATAAACAGCAGGACAGGGTTTTACCTACATTCCCCAAATGTGACACAGAACTCAGCACAGCAACAGAACTTGGATAATACTTACTCATGTACTCTGTTGTCTCCATACAAGTCACTTAACCCAAAACTGACGTAGTGCCAGTGCTCAGGAACGTTCAGTGCTGGGTTTCCTATGTTTCTGTACATGCTGACGTAGTCCAGAGGATCGGGTCCCCCCAACCTGCAGTAAAATCAAAAAGATACTTAGGTAAATTGGTTTATTCAAGACAAAGAAGTCTTCATAGGCGCTTTAAGGGACCTGCTTTAAATCACAGCTAGTGATAAAAATAAGATTTGCATGGTCAAATTACTCTTTAAAAAAAAAAAAAAAGAAGAAGAAGGTTGGGTTAAGTCCAAACAGCTCCAAGCACAGGAAGGCAAAGTGCATGTGTGCAACATACTACAATGTTTTTAACATTAAAGCATGAAAGCCTCTGGAAAATCATATTAAAACCTCCTCAAAACAATCACAAAATTGTACCAGTAAAAGAGCAATAGCTGTATATACACTAAAAGCTCTTAATTCAGGCCAGAGGCACATACCGCACTGAAAAACAAAACACTATTCCTCAAAGCACAATTTGAAACATATAAGTTCTCAAGAAAGTAATCCATAGCTCTGAACGCAGACATGACAGTTAAAACAGCAGAGAAAGCGTTGATTCAGAGCCAGTAATAGCACCTGTAAAATGCACGAGCTGTGTTAATCAAAAAGGAGCAAAAGGTGAGCACAGGTCTGCTGCACAAGGCCACCAGCAGAGCCAGGCAGCTACCTGCCACCCAGGGACATGGTGGCCACACTGGCAGACCCCCATGGAACAGGAGAGAAGTGAAACTGCCTCCTGTATCCAATTCTTCTCCTCGAGTAAGACACTCCCAACTGCTCAAAATGAGAAAATCTGAACTAAGAGCATCTCCTTCGTTCAAACTACCTGTTAGCTTCATTACCATCAACTGCAGCACCCGCTCAGATCCCAGCAATGGCATTTGCAGGTTTCAAGGCATACCTATACTTCCCTCTCTTGCCCTGGAGGTTTGTATTTCACCAGGACCAGCGCACCAGGACCACTGCATGAAAAATATACAAACACCTCAATTTTGTGCCATGATTAAAGTACTGATATCAAACAGCAGCAGACTTGAGAAGAAAAAGTCACAGCATCCAGTCTGCTTGCAGCATGCTCCATGACCCTGGAAGTGTTTACGGGCACATCTGGACACAGGCACCCTGTCCTGCAAGGGAGTTCTAGGGTGATCAAACAGCAAAGCACTAATTGCAATCCTCCTGATTTTGGCCAAAAGGGGCATAGAGCATGACAGCCCCTCACAATTTCCTACCTTGCAAGTCACACCAGGCTAACTTTGGCATCCTGGGACTGGCTGGCGACGCAGCCATGGGTTGGAGCAGTGAGCATCTTGCTCAGAGCAATGGGACTAGGGCCAAAGAAATCCCAGGCTGGACACACCACAATACCCATGAAACGTGGCACATGGGGTCCATCTTCACATATCCGTCCCAGAGCCCCTGCACCCCATGAAGTGCTAACAGGGTCCAGGCCATCTTCATAGCCCAGTGTTTGCAAGGAAACTTACCCGCGAAACTGCAAGTATTGTTTTTCCCCTGTGCCTGGTTCTAAAACCTTGTTCTCAAGCTGGGTAGAAGTGCATGCCCCATTCTTCTGAGGGAAATGAGCAACACAAGTATGCAGATCCCTTGAGGAGAGCCCCACACAAGTGCTCAAAGCTACCTTAGTGGAAGGCTTCAGAGCAAGAGTGCTCAATACAGCAGTCAGCAGAGTGCAGGACATGAGCAAATCCTCAGAGCTGACACACAGGATTCCCAAACAAAGGAAAAACAACCCCACCAATGCTAAGCAACAAGCATTCCCCCCCTCCCACAAAACCTGCTCCTAAATTGGGTTTAATAACACCTTAGATGTCAAATGAGTCAGATGGGAGCCGACACAGTTCTGACACTGACAGCACACTGGGCAAACTCTTAAATCGTCCTTTCATGGCACAGCACTGGTACAAGTACGGAGCACCCTGCACTGGCTTCAGGCAGCCCCTCCCCACAGCACAGTCAGGATCTCACCCCTGGCAGAAGAGCCCCACAAAAGCTGCAGCACAAACTTACCCCATTTGGGGGCAGGCTTTGCTGCTGCACCAACAACTCCTGCCCAGTACGTCCTGCCGCCCACAGTGCTCCTGCAGGGCTCACCTCATATCACATCTACATATCAGTATGTGGGTTCACACAAAGAGCTGGAAGCGTTGGAGGAATTTATTAAAGAGAGCCCAACTTCAAAGCTGCAGGTATGGTACAAATTTGTTGCATTCTCTATTCATTGTGCTCATTCAGGAGAAAGAAGGGCAGCCTCAGGGGAAAAGTGGTATTTGCATCTACATACGGAGCTTTCTCTGGATGCTGTTAGGAGTTGCTGAAGTGTTTGTCCAGGGAGAAACCCAAAGCGGGCAGAGGAAACAGCTCCAAAAGGGAAAAAAGAAATAAGGGAAGATTTCCAGTCCATTTCCCCTGAACCCTTTGCAGGGGGTCATCTGTGGTATATAAATATAGCCAGATCATCCAAGAAGTTTCAATGGCAATCAGGAATTTTGTCCCAAAATCTGGAAATCATGTTAAAAACAAAAAAGCCTCGTTCCATAGAAAATCCCACACAGCTAAGCCCCCTCATTCAATGGGATCCTGAAGATTCTCCAGCTGTACAAAGGAAGGATCTGCTGCGTATGCCAAGAACACACCTTCAGCTACCTGAACAAAAATAATTGCTGCTAACAATAGAGAAACCAATAGCTATAATTACAAAGCCGATTAGTGTTACAATATTTATTTCAAGGCACAGAACTTTACTCAGCAATTTCTTTTCATCTAGACCAGCCCTTATCTTGCAACTCAGTCAGAGGAGACCAAGTCACAGCAGAAGCCCTTCTCCCAGGCTCCATGAGCACCAAACTCCAGGTTCTGCCACCTGCGCTGGCCAAGGGAGAGGAACAAACAAGCTGGATCACTGTCACAAACCTCCATCTCGTTCTGTCTCACGCCAATCTGACATCACTCTGGCCAACACTGCTCCAAGACAGCGACAGAAAAGTAAGCACTGACTCCCAAATCACAGTGGTTGGAAACTCACTGAGCTCACCCATCTCAGAGTAGAAACAGGTGTAAAAAACTGATCAGACCCTCGCTGCAGTGCTGCAGCACTGACCAATGCAGATGACTAACAAATCACCTCAGCCCACACTGCAGGATTAAGTGACCAACTAAAAATGCTCTAAGCAATATGGACTAAGCTAGATTTCTTGCTTGAAGCTCATTAAAGAGCACTTCCTCAAAAAACAGCAACAATGCGGCTGTCGGAGCAGAGCACGGGGAGGATATTATTCTGCTGCTCAGGACTCAGCCAAATAGACACGCAGGTTAAAATGAACTGTAAGTGTACAAGTTGAGCTTTTACTGATTTTTTTTTAAACTGCTGGACTAGAAACCAGTCAACACCAGGTTCATCAGACACAGACAATCTGAGATCACCTGATCATGCTCCTCTGATCCAGAAGAGAGGGCTAAGTAGCAGAATGAGGACAAAATCAAAAGGAACAACTTCCCACAGGGCTAGATACTAGACACTTATCTAGCTAAACATCCAAGTACTTCCTTCATGCCATTCTCTCACATAAACAACTGCTGTTACTGTGTCAGACACTGTGTCAGTGGGGATGGGAAGAAGCAACAGATTCTCAGTCTGCGGTAACACGTGGCAAGGCACAGGCAAGAGAATCTGCGTCTGTTCCTCAGGTTTGCAGGCACACACAGCACACATTAGGCTCGGATGCTGGCACACTGGTTCACTCCCATAAATTTGGGCCACACTTGCACACCAAGCTCCAGGTCAGCAGACAGAGTTGGAGCCTCCTGCCCAGGGAGAAAAAACCCCAGGCCCACCACCCCCACCATGAACTGCTCCCACTACCTAGTCCCATCCCCACTCAGGGAAGCTCTGTACCACCCCAGAAACACCTCCCCCACCTCCAGTTCCTTCCCCAAATCTCTGCTCTCCAGCACAGCCCTCCCTCCACCCAGCACGTTGCCCCTTGCACCCTCAACTCCATCACATCCCCAGGCCCACTGCACCAAACCTTCCCATCACATCTCCTCCCAGATTCAGGACCCAACCCCCAGACTTTTTACCTTCTTACCCTCTGCTGCCCCAGCACCTCTCTCTGACCCCATGCAATGCCCACACCCCCTAAATTCTCTGAAACCCTACACGGGGCCCTCAGCTCCAATGCTCTTTGCACATAGCCCCTCCAGGCCCAATGCTTCCCCACAACTCCACATATGGCCCTCAGCCCCCACGCTTCCTCACAACTCACTGTTTTCCCAAACGCTCCTCAAACCCCACGATTCCCTTCAGCCCCACACAAGGCCCCCAGCTCCTCAGAAGGCCCCACAAGCCCCACACAAGGCCCCACTGCTCCCCCCACACAAGGCCCCCCGAGCCCCATACAAGACTTCCAAACTCCACACGAAGATCTCCTAACCCCACACAACGCCCCAGGTCCCATCGCTTCTCCAGACCCAGGCTGCCTCACCAGTACTTGAGGATGGCGGTGACCTGCAGCGGGTTGGGCTGCTCGGGGTAAAGGCGGCGGCACTCGCCGTAGATTCCGTGCAGGCCCGGCGGGAAGAGGGACGGGAAGGAGCTGGAGCCCGAGCCGGAGCCCGCCCCGCCCGCAGGGGCAGCCCCGCCAGGCCGCGTGCCTTCCATGGCCCGGCGGCGGCAGCTCCCTACGCGCTCCTCTCCCGGTCCGGCCCGGCCCAAGCGGCGCTGCAGGAGGAAGGGGGCGGGCCCCGCTGCCCGGGCAACGGTGAGGAGCAGCGCAGCTCCGCCAATGGAAGAGCGCGGCGCGGAAGGCGGCCTCGCTTCTATACCCCCGCCTCCGCGTCGTGTTGTGAGCGCGCCCCCTTGCGGTGGAGGAGTGGCAGCGCTTCAAGGGGGAGGAGGCCGCGTGGGAACTGTGAGAAATGCGAAGGGGTGCGGGGCTGTGAGGGAGCCCGGCAGAGCCATGGGGCTGTACTGGGCGTCCTGCAGTCGCATGCAAACATGAAGCTGAGAAGTAGGCAAGGGGCTGCCCTCGAACCCATCCCTGTCAGTAAAAGGATGAACAGCAGCGTCACGCTGAAACCCCGCCCCCGGCACGCCGAGCTTCCTGGCGGGAGGACACAGAGCAGCCACGCACTGACGTCACGCCACTTCCGCCCGCGCCGTGTTTACGTTTGCTCCGCACTACACTTCCCGGCATGCCCGGCTCCCCGCCTCGGCGCCAGGACTGCACTTCCCAGCGTGCACCGCGGCCGCAGGAATACATCACCCAGCTGGCTCCGCGCCGCCCTTTTGCGCATGCGCCGCCGCCGGCTGGGCTGTTGCTCCCTGACGGGTGACTGCGGCGGGTCCTCGCCATGGAGTCCTACGACGTGATAGCGAACCAGCCCGTCGTGATAGACAACGTGAGTGTGGGCGGCCGCGCGTCCCTGTGCCGGGAAGGGCGGGGGGCCCCGCTGGCCGCGATCCCTTTGTCATCGGGGGCGGCCGCGCCACGCCCGCCGCCCCCCCCCCACCCGACTTGGCCGCCGCCTCAGGCCCTCGCCCAGCGCCGAGCGCTGCCTACCCGAACGGGGCGGGGCCAGCACAGCTAAGTAGCCTGCGATTGGCTGGGACGGCCGCCTGTCACCCCCAAGGGTCGCTGCCCCTCACTGATGGGGAGCGGCCCCCGCCGCCGCCGGGGTGTATGCGGGCTGTGAGGGGCGGCGCGTCCCCATTGGCTGTGGCGGCTGTCAGTCAACGAGATGTCCCGCCGCTACCTGCGGGAGCGGGGCTCCTCCCGGCACGCCCTTGTGGGGAACACCTGCGCCCATTGGCTGGAAGAGCCGTCCGTCAACAGGGGCTGCATCCCGGCTCTGCGGCCCCGCTTTGTGCCCGGGGGACAATGGGACTGGCTCCCGGCATGCTGCGGGCCCTGCTTGGCCTGGCTCCCGGCATGCTCCGGGCGTGCTCGGCTGTCTTCGCAGTGACCGCGCAGTGCCTCACAGGCCTCGGCCCGAGCCGGCAGTGCGCCCGGAGGAGCCGCTCCCAGGGCGGGTTGCGTCAGCCCTGGTCTGACAGCAGGGTGTGGCCGTGCAGATGGTCGTCCCCGCTAACAGCGTGCTCCTCAGTGGGGGGCAGGCCTGCAGGGTTGAGGTGGATGAAAGTGGTTACGTGGTGTGGTCCTGGGGCCCTTCGTGAGCAGCCCCATCCATAGAGGCCTCAGGGGGGAAAGGTGACAGAAGAAGTGGGAGGAGGGAAGGGATGGAACATCCCAAGGAGCTTCCTCCACAACAGCGAGCCACAAGCTGCTGCTCCTCCCTTCTGGCTCCATTGCTGCTGATTCACGTTTTGCTGTGTAAAAGGGCTGGTGTTTGTGCTTTCTCCATCACCTTCCTTTCTGTGGAATTCTGTGGTGATTATCCCTCTCTGCTTTGCCCACATGAGGCCCCATCTGAGGTACTGCAACCAGGTCTGGGGCCTCCAGTACAGGAAGGATGTGGAGCTGTTGAAGTGGGTCCAGAGGAGGGCCCCAAAGATGCTCAGAGAGATGGAGCACTTCTTTTATAAAGAAAGGCTACAGGGCAACCTAGTTGTGGCCTTCTAGTACTTAAGGGGAGCTTATAAAGACCAACTTTTTATGTGGTCTGATAGTGACAGTACCAGGGGGAATGACTAAACTAAAAGAGGAGATTTGGGTTAGATGTCTGGAGGAAATTCTTTACTCAGAGGGAGGTGAGACACTGGCAATGACTGCCTGAAAGAGCTGTGGCTGCCCTATCCCTGAAGGTGTTCAAAGCCAGGTTGGATGGGGCCTGGGGGCCCTGATCTGGTGAGTGGCAACTGTGTCTATGTCAGAGAGTTTGGAATGAGCTGATACTTAATGTCCCTACCAACCTAAACCATTGTATGATTCTCTGACATTTGTTGTGAGCTGTATAATTCATAGATCTTTTCAGGTGAAGTTGGTTATTCCTCTGACCTCTTTATCATTGATCCAATTCCACTCTACCACTTGAACTCTGAGACAGCTTTAGTTTTTTGTTTTTTTCCTCTGGAATCACAGCAGAGAGATCGTTGCAGACTTAAGGGAATAGCTCAGGCTGATTGTTGATAGAAATGGGGGGAATAATGCTGACCTGCTGTGGTGCTGTTACCAGCTAGCTGCTAAAGTTACTTCCAGACACTGCGAGGATGAGTTTGTTGTGATAGGATCACATAATAGCAGTCCATGTCTCATTTCAGCCTGACTTTGTTACTTAGCACAACGATTACTCCCCTTCCTTGCTTCAGGCCTGAAGAAGGGGTCGTGCTGCTGGAGACTGACTGCTTCTTTTTTAATTTTAACAGCTGGTCTTACAAAAGCTAATTCTGCTTGCCTCCCTGATAAGCGAGCTCCTGCCTTCCTCTCCCTGTATGAGCTGCAGAATGAAACAGTTGTGAGATCTGCCCTTAATGCTTGCAGGCCAAGCCTTGTGGTGACGTTGCATTTTTGTACTTGGGAGTTCAGGCAGGATAGGAATTGGAGCTGCTCAGAAAGGTACTGCTGTTTCTGCTACCTCAGCAGGGCTGCACGTTGGGGAGCTGCCAGCGGCTTCTCGAGGCTGAGTGCCCTCCTGTCTCGTGTGTGTGTGTGTGTAAGGGAGGGTGGGCCGGGGGGACGGAGGTGATGAACAAGCCAGGGCCCCCAAGTCCCAGCCTGCTGTGACAGAAAATGCTGTTGGGTCTTTGTAGTGCAGAGATAGCAAACATCTGTGCTTGGTTTGCCTGCAAGCACTGGGAAGCACAACAGTGCTCAGGTCCCTTCCCATCACTTCTCAGAGCAGCCTTCATCTCCAACTCCAGCAAAAAGTTTGGAGCACCTGACATACTCAGTTTCTTTGAACTTCAGTACTTAAATCTTAGAATGCATAACTTTCTGGGAAGCTCACCAGGATGTGCAGGGTAATTTTTGGCCTGTCATGAGGAAGTTTTGATCTCTGCATTAAAACAGGAGTATCATTGTTCTCCTGAAACCATTTCCCAGCAGCAGACTGTGCTGGCAGTAAGATCAAGCATTAGCTAGAATAAAATGTTCAATGAGCACAATATTCTGATAGTGCCTATCTTACTGCACTTGATTCATTATTATTATTATTATTTTTAACTGTGAGACTTGACAAAGGATGATATTATTTTCCAGGCACAATGTTGTTTATAAGCTGTGACAAGGAAAGTCAGAATACTGTTTGTCTTATTCCTGGCTTTGCTTTGAGGTGACTGGTTGGAAGGGAGCGTGTGCCTGGGGGGCTGGCTTCTTACCATGGCACAGGGCTCTTTGTTCCACCTGCACCTGTTAGTGCAGATGCTGGGAGCTGTGGCTGGTGCCAGCTTGGGGTTCCAGCACTGCATTTCTCTTACGTCTTTCATAACCAGCCATGTCCAGTTTCCAGTGTTCCCGGTACTCCTTTTTGCAGATCCATCTCTGCAAACCTGCTTCTGGCTGTCTTAAGGCAGGAGCACTTGCACCCTGGTGGCAGGGTATGCCTTCTCTCTGCAAAGCTGGGCATCTCACCTGAACCAGCTGACAAAAGGAGCTTGGGAATAAGGCCCTGAACTATGTACTGGAGTGGCTGGCTATCCCACGTTCCTTTCTGCTGAGCCTCTGCTGGCTGCTGACCCCTCTCACCATGGAGCAGATGGCTGGGGCTTTCAGCATCCCCTGCAGCCAGAGCTTAGCTGCACAGCCCTGTGCATGTGAGTGATATTGACCCACACAGAAGAGGTGGGAAGGGGGAAGCTGTTGAGGAGCTGCATTGCTGTTCATTTTAAAATGTATTGAGAATGTTCTCACAAACAGAGCAGTCCTGCTGCAGAGCCCTTGAGAGTGAATGGGTACTTTTTCAGTCACTGGTTTCAGTGCAGATACGCATGTATTGCCCCCAGTACACTCTTCTTCCAAGAAAAATTGGATAGAAGAGCTTGATCCTGTGATACTCTGGGATTAGCATTGAAATGCCTTATCAAAGGAGATCCCATGGAAATCTCCTTACCAAAACTTGAGTGTTCCTACAAGCTCCTCTTTGCTTCAGGATTGTTGTGCATGGATGGGAAATAGAGTGGGTGAGGCTCAGCCTGGCCCTAGGCTGGCAGTTGTGTGGTCTGTGTGGATGTGCATGGATGCTGCTGGCAGGGATGGGAGCAGTGGTGCTGAATTCTCTGTGCTGAGTCCCTGCCAGGGCTTCCCTGCAGCTGCTTTACCACTCCATGCCCTCAGCCTGCACTACTTTGTGTGTTGCAGAAGGCTTTTGGGTTTGCTCCTTTCTGACTGCCATGCCTGATCTCTGGTTCTTCTTTGTCCCTTTCAAACAAACCCTGTCCTGTCAGCCACTTTCCCAGCCTCCAGCCTTTCTTCTTGCAGTCTGACTGCCATCTTTGTTGCTTTCAGACTCGAGCCCCGTTTAGTTTCCCATGTCTTTACTGGTCACATTTCTGTGACCTGCCACCTTAGTGCCCTCTAGCTTATTCCCTGCTTGAATTTCTCTTCCCTGCTTCATGCAGCCTATTCCCAGGACATCCTGGGAATCGGTGCCCCATGTGATGCCTCACTCCCAGGAAGGTGCTGGTTACTCCCCTCTAGCGGCCAAGCTGGTCTGCTTGGTCTGCCCACCCCACCTTGGAGAATTTTTCTCCAAGCTTTATTCCTAGTAAAAAGGAGAGGATCTGGCAGTGCTGATGCTACTCTGTTAAAATTTATGAAGATTTCTGAATGAATGATAAGCTCATGTATTTGTTTCTCCTACAGGGTTCAGGTGTGATTAAAGCAGGTTTTGCTGGCGATCAAATACCGAAATACTGCTTTCCAAACTAGTAAGTACTTTGCTGGTCTTGATCAGTTCTCAATCCATTTACCAATTCTTAGATATGTAGAGGGGAAGAGTGGTCCAATTTTGTAGCAGGAGAAACAAGTTAACTTTTTCTGCCTGCTGTACGGAAGCATTAGAGAGAAAAGGTCTCCTCTGTTAAACACATGGAGATTTTTCTGGGGAAAAAAAAAAAAAGAAACATAAAAGATGATTTATCTCTTTTTCATCCCCCAACCAAAGCTGTAGGATCCTTTAGTCTTGAGACGTGAAGTCAAAAAAGACCAAGTTGGATCTTGAAATGGGAATCCCTCCTTCTGGCGTGTAGGCTGAAGTCTTGATTCTTGCCATTCTTTCTTGAAAGTTTTTTGGCAGGTTTATTGGAAGGATTGCTGGATCAGGAGCTATTCAGAGCAACGCAGACTTGTCTGTATAGTGAGGTGGGGCGTGGGACTCTAAATACCTAAACGGACCTACATGAGGTCAAGCAAACCTGTGTGGGTCTGTCTGCTCAAATTACTGCTCAATCTGGCCATGTTTACCCCAGGCAGTGTTGGAATCCTGAATAATCAGGGAAAGCGTGGCCAGACTCAGCTGGCTTATGTCCCATTATTTCAGAAATGTCTGCAGTCTGCTCCCTTTGCTTCTGATTCTGGGATTAGTTTACAGAGCAAACCTGAGCCTGTCTGCACTTGGTAGTACCTTCAGACTCTGGTACTGCTGTTAGAAAGTGCTGGTTGGAGCTGAGAAGAAGAAAAAGTAGTAAAATGTTGGGTGTATCTCAGTTGTCTCTCTAGAAGCATTTATACTCTTATCTCTGTTCCAGTGTGGGCAGACCAAAGCACGTTCGTGTTATGGCTGGTGCTTTAGAAGGGGACATTTTCATTGGTCCAAAGGCAGAGGTAAGAAAACCTGTATTTCTTCACCTCTTCATGCATCTTGCTATGCTGCTGTTAGAGGGGCTGTAGCAGTTGCACTGTTGGCATGTTAACAGCTGTGGTTCCTTGATATCAGTGTCTGTAAGAAGAGCAGAATAGACTGTCACTTCTTGTAAGTGTGTCCAAGCTGAAGTGGGTAGCTTCACAAAATTCTTGTGCCAGCCTGATGATCACAGATTTCTCAGTCTCAATCCATTTTCCCAAGTCCTTTTGTACTTATTCTTTTTTTCTAGGCTACTTTGTGGTCTGTATGGTTACATCTCCACTTCCTTGATTGGGAACTTTAGAAATGGAGTTGATTGCCTTTTATCCCTCTGGTGTGGGCAAGAAGCTTGCTGTCCACAGTGCTTCTTTTGTCAGCATGGTCTCATATTTCCAGTGAGCCCACAGAACTACATTCCGTGCTAGCACCCTGCTATGTTTTACATCATGGCAGAGCTGGTAGAACAAAGATAACATTTGATAGGTGTCTGTGTGGCTCAAAACAACGTTAGGATGGAAAGTGCTCTGCAAACATCATGTGTTCCTCCTTTGTATAAAAAGGCCTAATTAAATCTCATGAATACTTCTCTGGAAAAATGCTTGTGATTATTGTTCAGTCTTTGCAGTGTATGTTAGAGACGTGTTACTTTTTAATGGGACTGAAAGTAATTGAGTCTGTCAGATTAATTTGTATTCATAATGCTCAGAAATGAAATTGTTAGTTTCTGACAGGTATGCTGTATTGTTTCTGTTTGCTCAGGAGCACAGAGGTCTTCTCTCGATCCGATACCCAATGGAACATGGCATAGTGAAGGACTGGAATGACATGGAGCGCATTTGGCAGTACGTGTATTCAAAAGATCAGCTTCAGACATTCTCAGAGGAGGTGAGATACCTCACTGTGTAGAGGCACCGGTGTGTTTCCTTTCTGTGCATAACACCAGGAGCCTTTGAGCTCCAGGAGGCAATTTGGGACTCTTCCTTTGTTCTTCTTTCTAAACGCACCTGTTGTTCGAGTTCTTTCACCTCTCAGGAGATACTACACAAGAAATATCCCAGCAGAATTTCTCCTCACGTCTCATGTTCTGGCCTGACTCAAATCTGACTTGCTGAAAGTCAAATTGTTACTCACTCCCTCTCTCTTATGATTGTGCTCTACACCAAGTGCAGCTTTCTTGTTCTGCCTGTGCGTCAGGCGTATCCACTCAGCAGTGACAATAATCTGAAGTAAGGAAGGAGAAAAACAGTTTTGGTCTGGAAGGAGCTGACTAAAAGAGTTAGTAAATGATTGAAAGCAATAGGTTGTGTCATTGGTGTAGGAATATTTCTGCCTGTATACAATGACTATATGTTTTCACCCCTTCTTAGGGTGTCTATATTAGGGGCAAATTGTCTTCCTTTTGGTACAAAGAGTGATCTTGATCATCCTTCACAGTAAAGGGTCACTCACAGGGTGGACTTCTTTATGGCTAGAACCAGAGTCCTATTGGTTCTCCAACCTAGTAGAGATTATGCATGGTGTAATACAGCTCACTAGCTGAAATTAGTCCCTTCTATGTGTCCTGTTGTACTGGTGGTTCCTAAAGTGGAAAAATAAGCAGCCATTTTTGAGAGCGTACATCCAGCTGCCTCCTGGTTATTACAGCTTGGCTCTTTTTCTTTACCAGCATCCTGTGCTGTTGACAGAAGCACCCCTAAACCCACGCAAGAACAGAGAACGTGCTGCTGAAGTGTTTTTTGAGACCTTCAATGTTCCAGCACTGTTCATCTCCATGCAAGCTGTTCTCAGTCTGTAAGTACCTCTCATCTTTGATATGCACTTGTGAAATGTTTCTTGAAATCCTTTTTTTTTCCCCAAAAAAACAAACAAGAAAACCAAACTGAGAAAGACCACGCTGATATCTGTCTTGTGTCCCTTTGCTAGGTATGCTACTGGGAGGACTACAGGAGTGGTGCTGGACTCTGGGGATGGCGTTACCCATGCGGTCCCCATCTATGAAGGCTTTGCCATGCCTCACTCCATCATGCGGATCGACATTGCAGGCCGCGATGTGTCACGCTTCCTGCGTCTCTATCTCCGGAAGGAAGGTTACGACTTCCACACGACCTCAGAGTTTGAGATTGTCAAGACCATCAAGGAGGTAACATAGTATCTGTTTCTGTGCTTATCCACAAGGAGATTTCTGCCTGGTGGAAGTCATCACTCCCTGAAGTGTAGTGGGAAGTGCCAGCCTACCTACCTCTGAAACTCGTTCCTTTATCTACCAAAGGGAGACTAGAGCCTGTAAGATGATTAAGGGACTGGAGCATCCTCATATGAGGAGAGATTGACAGGGCTGGGGCTGTTGAGCCTGGAGAATAGAAGTTCAGGGAGGATTTCATCATTGTATATTAATATCTGAAGGGAGAGAGCAAAGAAAACAGAGCCAGATTCATTTCATTGATGTCTGGTGACAAGACAGGAGGCACAAACTGACACACAGAAGGCTCCATCTGAATGTAAAGGAAAAAGGTGTCTGAGCAGCAATTTATCAGGTCTGATATCCTTCGCTAGTATTTGCCTACTCTTCAAGTGAAGACTTTAGAAAATCCATGGTAGTTTGGGATCACAAGTGGATTGCTGCTGTTTTTTCTCTCTCCACAGAAATAATTCACTCATGGCATTCATATTTACAAAGGCTTTCTTTTTCAATGGCATCTGCAGTGTTCAGTGGCCTTGCAGATATGCAGCAGTTACCTTGGCTTTTCTTGTGTTCCAAGAGAAGAGGGCAAAGGAGGGACAGTGAACAGTAGCTCAGCTGGTGACTGCTCACCATGGCTTTGTGGCATTGCAATTCTCATGCAGACAGGTTGTGCTCTGATTTCAGCAAGGCTTTGTGTAGCTTAGGGCTACCTGTGCATTTGTGCCTTCAACACTAAGATCAGTACTGCTGATGCCTGTCAGTTGTTGCCATGCTGTTGGCCTCCATCACAAGTTTTAACTGCTGCAGATAACTCTGGGCTGTGCTAGCAGCCAAAGCTTGAGAACATCAATGAGCTGTTCTTGAGCCTGTGACCTAATGGGGAAAAAAAAAAAAAAAGTAATGGAAATAGCTTGCTTGTTCTGCATGGTTGTAGCTCAGTGTGGCTGTGCAGAGGGATCACAGCTCTTCTGCCTGTTGCCCAGATTCTTTGAAGGTGACCAAACAGTGGAACAAGTCGCCTGGAGTAGAGGATGTAGATTATCTTCCTGTGGAACTGCTCCTAATGTGACTGGACGTGGTTTTGGGTAACCCGTTCTAGCTGATCCTGCTTCAGTAGGGAGGTCTCTTTCAACCTCAACTGTTCTATGATTCTGTTAGATGTGTTTTAAATCCCCAAAAGATAACAATTTGGAATAGAAAAGCTTACCTATGTAAGAAAAATTATGGGCTGCTGGAGCAGTTTTAAAAGTTTTTTTTTTCCCTGTAATTTAGAATATGGTGAACAGTAGGAATTGAGCTGTTTAGGCTATGCTAAGAAATTTTTGCTGGTAGCTGTTAGTTATTGTTTCTTCTGAAATGTAACAAGGGACTTTGTTCATACTCTTAATCTATTGCTAAGTTACCTAAACCTACCTTTGTGTATGGTTAATGCCATTAAAGGTGTTTCAGATGCCTGCTTTGCTTTGCACTATGAGAGGTTGGAAGTGCTCACAAGATAGTTATCCCACCAGTGCAGAGGGAGATTACTTCTTAAGCAGTGAGAGACAAAAACAAAAGCTAGAAAAGTAGTGACTAGCTGTAGTATGAAGAGTAGATAAGGTATTTTTCCTGTTGTGAATCCAAAAGGTCTTTTTCTCAACACAAAATAGTACCGAAATGAGTGCCTCCAAGGATACACTTGGATTTTGATAACAAAGGAATTTGCTTTTTGTAGTGAGAAAAGTATTTATCAGGGGTCTTTGGCTTTACCCTCCTTGTCTCACTCTTTGTGGCTCTGCTTCTTCTTCAGCGTGCCTGCTATCTGTCCATAAACCCCCAGAAGGATGAGACTCTGGAGACTGAGAAGGCTCAATACTACCTGCCAGATGGAAGCACTATTGAGGTTTGTAAAAGATGGGAGATGTAGTGCAATGTGGGGTGAGAGAGGATAATTGTAAAGACCAAAATGCATCCCAGGCTGTTGAGCTGGGGCACTAGAATTTTTAGGGAAAGAGAATATTATTAGAAATCTTACTAATTCTACTGGAATTCTTGGGTAAGCATAAAGCATGAGCATGGAGTCTGAGAACTGTTTGAGTGCAGATTCTGATCTACTAAATCTTTATGTGGATCAGGTATAAAGTGTGGGTTGGTATCTGTAAATTATGCTGTGGTTTTGTATGTGGCTTTTTTCCAGCCCAGATGAGCAGAAACTACTGGTTTGAAGAGTGACTTGGGAATATTCTTTAAAAGAATGAGCCTTCTGTAGAATGGTTGAAAGAGAGAAAATACAGGTCTTACCTCCAGTACCAGAGATGGATCTGTTTACTTCTCAGCCATTGACCTGCTGTATGGAGTTGAGCAAATTTCTTCATCTCTTTCATCTGCAGAGTAGAAATGGCACCTTTGCCAGAAGCTGTAGGTCAATATGGTGGTCATTTGGGAGCTAATGATGTAGCATGAATGTCCATGAAGCTTTCTTCCTCTGAAGTTTTACCTTGTAGGAAAAGACTCAGCCTTGAGGGTGTAGACAGTGAACTGTGCCACACTGCTGTCTTCTTTCCCCCGTGCTAACTTCTCTCCTTGCAGATTGGCTCTGCCCGCTTTCGTGCCCCGGAGCTCCTGTTCCGGCCAGACCTGATAGGGGAAGAATGTGAAGGACTCCATGAGGTGCTCGTTTTTGCCATTCAAAAATCAGATATGGATCTGAGGCGAACGCTTTTCTCCAACATTGTGCTGTCTGGAGGCTCCACACTTTTCAAAGGTTCCTGTCTCTTGTTTTTCAGTGGGCTGTCACATCTTTTTTTCATCTCGTGTGAAACAGGGGAGATAAACATCCAACTTGTCCCATGAAATGACAGCTGTGGGAGCTCTGTTATCAGGGTAGTTACTGTGAGAAGCAGGAGACTGATCCCTGCTCCGTAATTTGCTAAGTCCTAGACATAACAGCATGCATCTAGTCCCTATGGACATAGATACCCTCTGCCAGGGCCCATCAGCCCCTAACCACAGGCAGACATCTCCAGATAGGTCCTAGTTTACCCGTTCAAGCCCTGTTCTACTGTACAGGTCCATGTTGTTAGTAGATGGAACTTAGGATTTTGCTGAAGGATTCAAACTGCTTCTTTTTTTGTCTTGTGCAGGTTTTGGTGATAGGCTCTTGAGTGAAGTGAAGAAACTAGCTCCAAAGGATGTCAAAATAAGGGTAGGAGCATTCTCTTGGGTGTTTATCACATACTGTGTGTTGTTCTGTGACCTTTGCCCTCTTAAAAAAAAAAAAAAAGTCACACTAGGAGTGCAGCTGTTCAAATCTGTAACAGCCTTATTGTGATGATCACTTGTTTGGTTTCATCATGGAGCAGGTAGCTCCTGTGACAGCATGATTTCTGTCCAGGATCTGGTCCACAGTGATTATTTTGTGGGGAACCTGCTGGGTGTCTTTGGTGGGAGAGATCATACTTGTGTTAGCTGTAAGGAAATCAGGGCAGCATGCCAGGAGAAGCAGACTGTAGTTTGAGGCGGTCTTGACTGACTCTTTTCTTCTCCTAGATATCCGCTCCTCAGGAGAGATTGTATTCTACATGGATTGGGTAAGTACTGCATGGTGGTGGGTCTTCCTGGGGGACGAGGGCTGGAGAATTGCAGCCTGTTGGCACTTGCACTGTTGTTCCTACTACTATGGTGTGTCAGGAGGGCATTATTCCTCAACCACGTGCTACCCAGTGTGGTTACTGAGCCTCCATTCATGCTGCCAGCCCCTTAGCTCTTTGCATCCTTAAGGCTCCTGCAAGACTGTTAATTTTCTTTGTCTTAACCAGTCCTAACATCGACATTAACATAGAACAAGCTCATTGGTAGCACATTCTGTAGGACAGAGGCAGTAGGTACATTTCCCCTCTTGTGTACATCTTTGTTGCTCATCAGGAGAACTAAACTCAGCTCCAGAATCCTAAGAAGTGAGACCAGATCTCACGTGAAGAGAGCTTGCTGGTTTACAGCAATGTCAGTGCGTTGTTTGTGAGAGGGTGGCTCGTGATAGGCTCTGTAATACCAGCACATTTGAGGCCAACAGGAGGGGAGGTGACTGTCCAGAAACAGCTCTTCCCTGCAGAGATGTAGTGACAGCGTTCCCAACGTTCTCCTTAATCTATAATGTTTGTCTCTCCCCAGTGGCTCTATTCTGGCCTCGCTGGATACTTTTAAGAAAATGTGGGTTTCAAAAAAGGAATATGAAGAAGATGGAGCTCGTGCCATCCACCGAAAAACCTTCTAGCCCTGGGACCTATCCTCAGTCTCCTCTGAAGACTCACTTCAGTTCTAAACTCGCTTTTCTGAGTCCGAGTGTCTGAGAGCTGCCTGTATGTGTGTGTGTGCGCCAGCATGCCCCGATGTCACTGAGCAAAGACGACAGCAGCAGGAGGGTTGTATTAGTACTAACTACTTCTTTTTTATTTTTGTTTGTTTTTTTTTTTAACGGAAAGGATAAAATACCAGTCTGCTTTTCTTCAGAATGGCCCATTCCTTTTTCATTTCAGTTCCTTAGTTTCTGTGTTACCATCACATTTGCCACTGTAAAGCAAGGAAAAACAAAGGGAACAGCTTAGAATCTGCCTAGCAAGTCAGAGAGGAGCCAACCACTGCAAACTGCTCATGTAGGCTTTAGTCAGCCTGACTGCAATGCCTGGATTGTCTGGAAATACATCGCTGAAGCCCCATAGCTACTTTCTTCTTCAGCAGTGTCTCCACCATCAGTAGGTTTTTGAAGTTGTATTTAATGTCTTTTTTTTGTTGTTGTTAATTAAGAGAAAGCACATTCTTAACAGTTAAGCCCATTTGCCCCCACTATTTTTGGTGTGTGTGTGTGAGTGTGTAACTTCTCAGACCGATGTGTGGGTCTGTGCCACAGCTGGAGAAGTTGGTGATAGGACTTAGTTTGTATTGCATGGAGTAGAGCAAAGCAATCTCTAATTGGCTTTCATTATGCTAGACAGTTATTCTCTTGTTCCTTCTTTTAAATACCTTTTCTCCTCTGGAAGCAAGCGCCCCAGAGTGGGAGTGAAGGCACTTGAGTGTTCTCCCTCAACCTGCCAAGATTTACAGCTTTCATGTTCTTTCTCTGCAGGAGTTGGGGCTGTTTCCCTCCTCTGTCATGTCAGGGCAAAGAGAGCATGTATTTTCAGCCAGGCATAACTCTTGTGTACTTATCCATTGGGGGCGGGAGGGGGCAAAATAATAGTTGGGAAGGTGCATTGTAATGTAAGAATTGTTTTATTTATTGAAATCTCTGATGATATCTCAAATACTGACCACAGCACCTGGGAATTGTTCTTTGGGTCTTCTTTGAACACCTGTTATCCAGCTGTCCATTGTTTTATGTTAACACTGTTTACAGCACATACGCTTAGCGTAATAACCAGTCAGCCCTGCTACACCACTCAGTAACCATTTTTTAGGAAGTTTCGCTGTTCTCTGTGAATACACTACATGAGAGGACAATAAATTGTATTAGTACGCGTACACTGACGTGAGCAGCAGAGTTGTGAGCAGCCAGCTGTTACAGTGGCTGTGTTCTGCTGTGCCATTGAGCTGCTTATGCCTTTCTGCTCATCTACTGGCTGCTCTTCTGTAGCTGCTGCTTCTGCAGAGATTGGAAGGCCTCCAGAGCAGCTTGTGTTGGGTTGCGGCACTGTTACTTGTGAGTGTTCTTGTGCATTACTTGGTGCTCATTTGCTTCACCACTGATTTTCTGCAGTACCTGGCATTAGCAGTGGGCCTGGAGTTGCTTGGTGGCAGTTCCTCTGTGTTCCCCTCCTTTCTCTTCATTTCCACACAACACCCTGGGCTCGCTCTCCAGAGCCAAGACAGAGCAAGAGCTGAAGGGCTGCAGCAGCCCTGCTGCAGAGGCCTGGCAGAAGCTGGTGCGTTGCCCCAGCAAACATGAATGTAAGCAAGTAGTGTGCTGCTCCAGCAGGAAGCACGTTCTCAGGGCTCACCGCTGGGCTCAGAGAAATTGGAGGTAGGCAGATTTGGTGGTCTGTTCCCAGATGAGGCCACGCTGCTCGCTCTCCTACTCCTGTCAGAACAGATTGTATTTTCAAGTAAGAACAAGTCAGGTAGAGAAGAGCTGTCAATGCTCAGCCTTGTTCCGACAGAAGATCGTTGCAGTCTTGCTGATTAGCTGCAGCATGCAGAGAGGAAGAAACAAACCCCTCTCTGTTCATCTACCACATGCCCCAGGCAGTGCCAGTGATCTCTTCCCCCTCCCCACCTCTGCTGGCCTTGCGGAAGCAGCAGTGCTCCATTCTGTAAACTGCAGTGACCGGACAGAAAGGTGCCGTCTCCAGTCTAGCATTCATTTGATCTGCCTCACTGTTCCCTCGCACACTGTCCAAACCATGTTGCCTGGTGGTGCCCAGCATACTTAAATAAAGTCATTCATATACAAACCTCCAGCCTCTTGGCCTCATCTTCCCCCATTTGTATTTTTAAGGAGATAACAGTGTGTTCTTCTCTTGCCTGTACAGAACTTGCTGGCTAATCTCTGCATGAAAATGCAGCTGTGGTCCAAAACTGCCCTTCTGATCAGTCTGTCGTGCTGAGGTAGAACATTCCTGGCCTGTAACTGGTCTCCCTGGTAGAGTCTAAAGCTGCTCTCCTTAATGACCATTATTCTCAGAGAGTTAGTTTGTTAGTGCAGACAGGTAAAGAACAGCTGAAGGGTAGAGAAACTGTAAGGGGATACTACAAGCAGTGAGGGCTGCCCTGGATGAGCAAGGTTGATGGGAGTGACACTGCTGGCATAGGCAGAGCTGGTGCTAACCCAGGTGTTTGCTGAGAACCCATCACAAGCTTCGCTCCCAGGACAGGCCTGAGGGAATGGGTATGCGGTTCATTATGCAGGCCTGCACCTCCCCCCAGCCTTTGTGTCACCCAGGGCCTTCAAAAGCAGCAGGGACAAGTCACTTACCTTCCTCCAAAGGCAGTTACTGGCTCAAGCCCCAGCACCTAGTCTTGCTGGAAAGGGTGTGTCAACTTCACCACCTGCTCCTTTGATTAATCTCATTTCCTCCCATGCATCTGTGGTTGTACCCCTGTACCACTGCATGAACCCAGAAATGTCAGATCCACCTGCTAGAAAGTCACTGAGCAGGAACGTATCAGACCTGGTTCTCAGTCACAGACTGGCAAAGGCCAGAGTAAAATCATGGCTGCACACTGCCGTCTTAAGACTTAGTTTCATTACTGGATAGCACATTCCTGAGTGTCTACCAGCTGCAAAAGGGTCAAGCAGCATCCCAAAATAACTCCATTGCAGCTCCTACTTCCCTCCCACCCCAGCAAGGGATGCTGCACCTTGGGCTTGTATGGTTAGGTGAGCCCACCCAGGGCCAGATGGGGTGGCTGCCAATTCAAATGAGACCACAGCAATACAGAAAAAATCGTGTTTAATTTATGAAATGAATAATCATTCTCAAACTTTGTTAAACTCTACACAAATAACTTATGATTGAACCAGTCAGACCAACAGGAGCCTCACAAGAGAAATGTCTTGGTCCAAGACAGGAGGCAGCCATGTCCTGAGGCAAGATAGCAGATCTGTGGGCTGCGTCCACAGAGGGAACCTGGTACAAAGGCCTGGGAGCTGACAAAATGGAGAGCAGCAGAAAAGCGAAGCACAGGGCAGAGCACTGCTGGCTTCTACCCATTCTACTTCAGCACATCACTTCCACCTGCCTGCAGCAACCCTAAGACTGAGGAAACAGTCCCTCATTTTGAGGCCTCTGGGTAACCATCTGCCCCATCTGCTGCCAGCCAGAGGAAGAGTCTAAACTTCCCCCTCTCCTTGGCTCTATCGCTCAGCAGCCAGAAAGTTGATCTCCAGGGCTCTTTGAAGCACAAAAGAGGATGTCTCTCTCCTCCTGAAGTAAAATCTCAACCCTGTGACTGCCCCACATTATGTCAAACAGGCTTCTCAGTGGAGTAGAAGGCACAAAAGCATGACCTGCTGTCTCCTCCAGGCTGTGTTCTCCCCCTGCAAGAAGGGAAGGCACTGGGCTGCTTGACGCAGGCAGCAGGGTCAGCCCTGGGAGGGATGCGTTGTGCCTGCTGTGTTACAGGCTCCTTCCCTGATCTGAACCCACCAGCTAACGTGGGAAGCACTGCCGTAACAGTGCTGACTGCAAGGGCCTAGGGAGGGGAAGGATGGACATCGGCAACAAGATGCCATATGAGACATAGAGGTTCTGAGCCCAGCACCTCCCTGCACAAGGCCACAAAGGAGGGAGTGTCTGTGTATCCTGTGCAGGATATTGTCCCAGAAACAAGCCTAAGAGCAGATTTGGTCCAAGAACCATGGCACTGAATATGAGAAAGGTTGTACCAGCTACTGGGAAAGACCTTCAGGGTCTTCCCAATCTCACCTCCTCTTCTCCTGAAGTTAATCCTCCTTCGTCACCTGGTCCCTGAAGAACCTCTCCCTCCACTCCCAAAAACCACAGGGCTCTAGAAGAAAAGCTTTCAGTTGCTCCCCCCATCCTGCTCTGCCTGAGGGGCTGTGGGTCAGAGGTACGCCCAGGGTAGAATATCACACCAGGGGTGCAACCCTGCCCTGGAATTCTGCTTTCAAGGACCAGCAAGGCTGGAACGCTCTCACTGCTGTAGCCAAGTGATCTATCCCAGGCCCAGTACACTCCTCTGCTTTTCCCGTGGCCACCTCCTGGGATGAGTAAACATTGGCATCACAGCACTTCACAGTTAAATTGTAAACATGGGGGCTTTCCCAGCCAACAATCCCTTCACTTTGCCAGCAGTCCTGCACCAGCCTGGAACCAGAAGCACCCCCAGGGGCACAAACATCCCTAGATCATTTTGATTTCCGGTGCTCGGCCTTGCATCAGGCCTTGGCGCTGAGCCTTCACCATCTGCAGACGCTTCCCATGCAAGCTGAACTGAGACCAACTGAGGAGCTGCAGCAGTGCACACGTGATGGGAACAAAGACGAGGAGGTAAAAGCAGCCCTGGCGGAGAGTTGGCTCCAAGACTGTATCAGATTCCAGCTTTGGCTGGGCACTCACCACGTTGCTCAAGGGGTTACGCTGGAAGATGTCATAGCCTGAAGCAGAAGAACAGTCTGTTGAGATAGGACAATGGGAACACTCCTCTCTCCCAGTGACTAGGCTTGGAGATGCAGAGACCAGTTACAGCTTTGTAAGTGAGAAAGCTCTGCATTTGCCCAGCACATCGTGGAGGGCATTGAGCTCACAGGTCTGCCCACTCCTGCCACAATGCTCTCTCAAAGGCACTTACCTGTGTACACACAGAGCAGCCAGGTGCCTATCAGGGGGGCGAAGGTCTGTCCTGGCTTGGTGACCAGAGCAACCATCCCAAAGAGCAGCGCTGAAGCCGCCTGCTTTCTGTGGTTCAGTACAAGATCCTCATCCACCAAGTCAGTCACCACCAGGTTGAGCAACTTACAGGTCCCTTCCGTGAACACCCGGTTGCTGCAGGACAACAGGCAAAGCACTGAATAGGGGCACCAAGAAGTTACAGGAGTGGGTGGGAGATCAGAGAAAGCGGAGAGAGAGATTAGAAAGGTTCCCTCACACTTAAAATAATACTTTCAGAAACCCTGGTTACTGGAGAGGAACACTTCCAGCAATAACAGCCTTGTGTACGCCTTACAGTGATGCCTTGGTCCTGCCACACAGAGGGGCCTGGGGACTAGATACACTGGGTTGGGGATAAGAGGCAGCTGCAACACATCCTGAGGGCAATCACTCCATGCAGGCTGCAGAAGAAAAGGGAAGCTCAGCAGCTGGCATGGGCTGCTACCAGCCCAGGCAGCCACCAGCCCTGCCAAGTCTTTGTCCTCTCACACAGCAGAGCCTGAACATTGCTGCCTCCCTTACTGCTGCCTGCACAGCCAGCAGATTCAGTATTGACTGCTCCTGAGCTGGGAGCTGTCAGAGGGAGACACCAGAGCTGGAAGCCACACGGCTTCTGTGTGACCATGCCTACTCTTCCCTCTGGGAAATGGGGACAAGTCACTTCCCTTCCCAGCTGCCAGAGAGCAAGGGAAGCAAGTGCTGTGTGCATACCTTGCTATGAAGATGCAGAGCAGATACACCTGATCAGGTCCTGCCAGGAGCATGACAACACTGAGAGCCAGCTTCAGGAAGAAGAGTCCTCTGACTACAGCGTAAACCCCCCAGCGGCGGCAGAGGGACAGGAAGTAGAGGTTGTTGAGATGGGGTGCAATGTAGGAAACACCTGAATGGAGACGCAGCACAAATAGCTTGAGAGAGTTTTAGTATCCACTATCCCCCCAGGACCAATACCAATACAAAGCTTGCCAACATGGGAGGACAGGTGATGCAGAACACCCTACCCCCCCCACCACACACACAGCAGGGGTGCTGGTAGCAGCTGTATTCAGTGGTTTTGTGGCACAGCACACACTCTTCCTACAGAAGGAGGCCTTCACCAAACTCAAGCAAGCAGGAAGACTTGCCCATAAGGGCTGGGATTCTGTCATGGAGCAGCAACGAGACTGGACACCGTGACCAGAACTGGCCCACACAGAAACCTCCCAGTGTGACAGTAGCCCTACAGACCTGCCACAGACCTGAGGCAGCCTGGACACAATTTATATGCCACAGAGAGAGACTAAATTAGGAGCCATGTTCCCTGCTGCACCTTTCAGCTGTATCTGCAGACAAGTATTGAGAACAATATCTGTGTGGAATCACAGAGTCTAGGTCAGGATCCAGCACATCATGCTCTCCACCGCTAGAAAAAGGCTCCAAATTAGTTTTATTGTCCCAGGAAAGAAGACTCAAAAGTCCCAAGGAAGCTTGTGAATGTGTGCACATGTGAACCTTAGAGCCCAAGGACCCATTTGTGAGCACACCTCACTCCAGCTGAATTTTACAAAGAAAGAATTTAGACTCAGGCCAGGCCCTAAGTCAGCTGTTCCCTCCAGTCCCTTCTGAGACTCACCGAGGAGGAAGGATCCAGTAGATACAGAGATCTGGTCTGACAGCAGGTGCTCCAGGAACAGTGGGAAGAAATTGCTGTTAAAGTGGCAGTGAAAGACCTGTGAAAGCAGTGCACAAACAAGCTGGTAAGCAGCAATAGTAGTAAGACTGAACAGAAAAAGCTAACAGGCCCTTAGACTCAACTAAAGAGATGAGAGTCTTACGCCAAAAGATCATGCAGGATGGGCCCCAAGTACTTTAGCAAAGCAAGAACTTGGCTACGGAGGTTACAGCATGGTAGGCTTTGAGACCACAAGGCTGCCTGGGGTCAATTACCAAATCCCAGCTGCTGAAACATTCCTCACTAGCAAGCTCATAGAGCACACATGCAGCACGCAGCACTGCTGGGGCAGGAAACAGCAAGGAGGTGACAACGGTGGTCACAGGGATCTGAAGGAGGCGGCAGTACCATGGCAGGTGGGAGCAGCAGCCAGGAGGGCAACAGTGAGACTACAAGGCTCAAACACAAAGATACAAACCAGCATTAAGAGCCTGCCTGAGGGGAACGGAGGGATCCCTGGGGAGACAGAGCTCTGATTTCAGCATATCAAGCTCAGGAAAGCTGGGCAGGCTGACAGCACTTAGTAGTAATCGATGAAGAGAATGAAAAACAGAAATTGCAAAAGCCAGATGGGAGGTAGATCCAGCTAGATATAGTGAGAACACTGACATGAGCCTCAGGAAAGCCAAGCCAGCAAACTGTAGTCCTGAACTCTTTCCACCACAAGCCAGGCCTGGTGCTTCTGCATCCCAGATGGGCTGTGCAGAACTCAACCAGTCCCCTGTAGTAACTAAGCCTGCACTGCAGAGGAGGGAGCACCACACAAATGTTCAGAAACTGTCCTCAGGTCACAAGTAGAGATAGTGGCTACCAGCTAGCTGATGGATCACAGTGTGCAAGGGCGGGAGGCTCCAATAGCAAGCAGACATCAGAAACTCCCCTGCCCTTCCTGGGAAGCTGGCATGCATGTGAATCACCCAACGGCCATAAACAGTGTTCATCCTCTGAATCCCAGCATGTCACTGCTGCACCTACCTGGATTAGGTTCATGCAGACAAACCAGAGGAAGTTGCGATGCCGACAGAGCTGCTGGAGATACTCTGCCAGGGTGATCCTCTTCTCCTGGGAAACAGAGAGCTTCTCAATGTACAGCCTACAGGGAGAAGAGAAAGGTGAGAGGAAGTTAAAAAAAAAAAAAAAAAGAGAACAGTCCACAGCAGTGAATCCTTTACAACAAGCATGGAAAAGCCTCTGCGCAGATGCAGAGCTGTCCCTCCTCAGCTCTTATTTGAGCCTTCCCTCTCCTTCAACCAAAACAGCAGAGTCCACAGCAATGTGAGGACAACACACTAGAGATATCCCAAGCAACATTAGTTTCCCGAATCCACAATTTCTGTTGATAAAAGCACTGCACATCAGCCACAACACTCCTACTCCAGATCCTGCAGTTAGTTCACCTGGCAGGTCTCATCAGCATCTGCTCTGTTAGTAGAACATAGTGCTAGTAGCTTATAACAAGAGACAAGTGAGGCAGTCCAAAGAAAATCAAAGGAGCTGAACTGGGTCATGATGCATCTCATTTCAGCAATATAGCCCAGCCACTGCCAGGCAGGCAAAGTAAGCAAGAAGGTAAGAGATATCTGCTTGTCCTACTCCACAGGAAATGTGCATTAAAGTGGTCTCATGCTCAAGCAGGAACACTTCGATGATAAGCTGCTTCTGACATATTGCCACTCACAGGCCTCAATGGGTGCTCTAGATATTAACTCATTTCATGTTCCAAACACTGGATAGACCACACAGCAGGTCAGGGCTCTGCCTCCAGTTTGGGCCGGTGGTGTCACAAGATAGTTTTGTCCTGTTTTCAGAGGGCCTTAGAAGCCAGAGTGACCTCAGCCAGAGGTGATTCTGAAAACTGTATCAACAGACAAGAACCACAGATAATTAGCAATGGTTTGCCTTGCCCTGGATCTTCCTGCAGTTTGCTACAGCACATAACAGGACTCTAAAGACATAAGTTAAGCCTTTGTCACCTGCTGGAGAATTGATGACACATACTCTTTTAAGGTTGATTCCTGGTCCCATTTTGCCTTCCCATCAGTCTCAAATCGCTGGCGGAGCAGCTGTGTGGACAAGGTAAAGCCAACGATGGAGCAGAAGGCCAGCACGATGCAGAATATGCGAAATGAAAAAAAGTCTTCCTTGTTCCATACTGCATATGACATGAAGACAGAGAGCGAGCCTATGGCACTGAAGAAGGAGCAGTAGAAGTTGAGGCTAGTCCTGTCTTTTGCTGAAACTGCCAAGTCTGCAAGCAAGGCGTTGTGATGGAGGTCAACCATGGTGAGAAAGCTGTCATACATGCAAAGGCAGAGAAGGAACTGCAAACCAGGATGAGCCCAGGCAACCCAGAAAGCCAGAAAAGAGATGGCAAAGAGGGGGCCATTGTGGCTTAGTGCTCTGAGCCTCTTCAGAACTACTTCTGGGGAGGAAATCTCTGCTCCTGGCCTGCAACAGAAGACAAAAAGCTTTAGATTCTTGGACAAAACCCAGCACAATCATGCATCTTTGCTCTCTAAGGAAGTTGCTTCTGAGGCCCAGACATCAACACAGCTTTCACTCATGTAACAAGTACCCACATCAGATAACTTCTCAGCTAATATGTGAATACATGAAAAACACAGGTGTAAGAAGGCCAGAAGCATGAAGGAAAAAATCTTCGTTTTGTTGTTTTTTTTTTCCTCCTCCAGAGTAAGGAGCTCCCTAATAACGCAGCACTACCTGAATTATTTCAACCAGCACTTAACCATTGTCACTAGATGCAGGAAGCCACACCATGATTTTCATTAAAAGCTTGAGTAAGCACACGAGAAATGCTAATGGCCAACAGTGGTCCATAATCCAAAGAATCTGAGAACAACTTTGAGGCACCCCAGGTGGAAAAAATTATCCTTTCCCACCACCATGCTTATGTTTTTTATTTAGAACATAACTTACTGCTGTGTGCTAAGGAACACCCTGTCACTCAGCCAGCCAAACAGAGGGTCATTGAGGCTGTTCCAGATCAGAAACACCGTCTAGGAAAGAAACAGAACAGTGAAACAAACCACAGAACAGCTTCTGGAGAGATGCACTTTTGTTACTGAATTGAGCAGTGCTGAGCTTGCACAGTGAACAGATCACAGGAACCCCTCAGGCACCTTCTCTGTACCATCAGCACTGTTCAAGTCCCCTGTCTGGGGCAGCAGCCACTAACACGCAAACCCACTGGTTTTCCACACCAGTAAAACACTCCGATGTTCCCAGAGTAGCAAAGTCCCCAGGTTTTCTATCCCAGCTTGTTTTCTATTTACGTAAATGGGAAAAACTGCAAAGCCCAAATTAGCACTCAGAGGACTCCCCTGTTTCTTTTCCAAAGAAGAATGCAACCATTACAACAAATGCCCTGCACACAGCAAGGACCAGTTTCAGCTTCAGAGTTTCTTATTTACAAGAGCAGGAATCCATGCAGAACACTAACCTCTCCTATCCAAAAGGACAGTTTATCGATCTTGTAAACAGAGACAAAGGTGTCCACGTAGTAAAGGAGAAACACATTGTGCAAAATGGAAACAAACAGCGACAAGGACCCGTAGATCACTGCAGTGGGCAGATGAAAGAGACAAGCCAACAGCCGCAACCCCATGTTGATGGGGTCAGCATTCAGCTCCATGGATCACCTCCATTTCAGATGGAACATCTTCTCGCAGCACCTGTTACATCTTTGTTGGGGCCAATCCATTGTTGCTCCTGTAAAAGAGGAAAAAAAAGAAATAAGTAATACAGATTCAATTTATTAAATGAACTTAGTTGAATCAAATTAATTGATAAATCTTTGCCAGCAGAGATCAGAACTAGTACTGCTTTGAGGAGTTGTTCAAAAGTGGATTGGATGGGATTTATGAGACTGGAAGCTGCCTGCTGCACTAAAGCTGTTCCATTAAGCTGAGGCCAGGCTTGGGTGCAGCTGTCTCTTTGTGAGCACACTGTCCCTGCCCTTTATACTTTAATGTTCTTTGTTATCCAGCAGTCAGCTGATTAGTTCTTTCTATCTTTTTAAAGAGAAGGTCGCAGGAGGAATCAAGCTACATGGCTGCAAACAAAGCATCCTTCAGAAAACAGACCTTGTGACTGACATTTTAGGTACCAGTGTAAATTTCCAGCCAAATAAAAGTGACAACAGCTCTGATGTAATCTCACACATGCATGCTGCTATCCCCAGGCAGTCACAGCTGACTGCACCTGGACTCAGACAGGAGGTATTTATGGCAAGTAGTATTGCTGCTTCATGGTACGAAGAGACATGATCAGAACTTGATGGCATGCAGCAGACATGGTGCCATCATGCAACAAGAGCTACCCAAAGTCAAGTAGCAGCTGTCCGGCACATCTTGGGACAGCCTGAATGTTGAAGCTGAAATAAAGATGCTTCAGCTGGACGGCAATATACATGGAAGCAAAGCAAGTGGAAACAGTAGTCGTGTCCTGGAAGAAGCCATTGTATGTTCACAAAGGGCTGAGGCAGGAGGCGAAGGGAGGGAAGGACTGCTCAGCCAGTACCAGCCACAGCTCATGGCCAGGAAGCCCATCCCCAAAGCAGAACATCATCTTCCCATGACAGAGGCCCATGCTCTTCAGACTGAGCCCCCTTTCACACTCCAGCTGCTACAGACCTAAGGAAAACACGAGGCACCTCTTTGGATGGATGCATTTAGCATCTGGTGAGAAGTTAAGGGCTCTTAAATCAGTATCAGTCAGCCTCCCAGCCTGGGCCATCCCAAGAAGCTCCATTCACATGACAAATGACAACAGGGTCACTATCTCAATGCCGCCAGAAGCAAGATAAAGGAGCTGACGACCCTTGCAACTCCCAGTGCAGCCCTCCAGAGCCACGCACTCTGTTCAGACACAGAGAACCACTTCACAACGCGGCGTGTCTGGAACAGGAAATGACGCACCAAGACATCCCCCTGCGCTTGCGACATCAGCCACAGCAAGCCCATGCAGAAACGGCAGATCAAGGGAAGAACAGCTGGGTATGAAAGCTGATGAAACTGCAGTTCCATTCAGCATTTCCCAGCAGCCATGAGTCTGACCACTACTAGGCAAAATTAGAAAAACAAAAGATGTCTGTCTGCTCAGCCCAAGGAATTCCTCGTAATCAGCCCAGCAGGAGCAGGCACAGCATTTGTTCCAATCAATTACATCACTAGATTGAAACCCCACCATCAACCCCACCAAAGTGACAGACCTCAATTGGATCCAACTGCAGAGATCTCATGGGACTACGCCACCACGCCACATCCCACCACACCAAAACCCACAGCCAGATAAAAGGATGACTCTACTCCAAAGGGACTTCAGCCAGACAATGAACAGTTATAGGTATAATTAAAGACAGACATGCTGACAAGCTTCAAATGGAAGCAATGAAATTCTGTATGGTCATGAATTGAAAAGGAATCAAGAATTTGTGATGGATAAAGATAAAGGTTTGGAAGAACAGAGCTAGGGCAGCTGATCCACCCATAAGCCCCGTGCCTCTCACCACAAACTGTCTGCAGGGGACTGGCCCAAGGGCACATCATGCCAGCAGAGCACTGGGCACCTGCAAGAACAGGACTGAGCAGAAGGCAGATAACATCATTCTGGACTGTTTGAAACCTTGGTGTGTCCAGATCTCGAACACTGTATGCACATCTAGCCTGGCTACAAGGTTAGTGCAGAGAGGAGACCAAAAGAGGGCAGCTGAAGTGATGCAGCAACCTTCATCCGAAGAACTGTGTATGCTGATGGTGCCCCGACACACCTTGCGTGCACCCAAAAGGAGACACACAAAGTAACAGCACAGATCTGCACTGCAGTCACATCAGAACTACAGGGAAATGCATGCCCTGAGCTGAGCCTGAGCTCCCCACTGCTCAGCCCTGAAAAGTTCTCTTTCTCTTCCACTTTGATACTTAAGAAAGTAATTAGCTACTTAGTTGCTGAGAAAGGGACAGGGCTAAAGGATCCCTGACAAACCTGCTAGAAGCCTCAAGCGTCACTGGTAACAGCGAGCTGTACATCAGATCCCGCACAGCCAGCTCCGATGGCACAACCATTACCTGCATGCTAACATGGACTTGACTTTGCCACTCAAATCCTGTCTGAAAGCAAAGCCAGGCTCAGTACTTGCACTGCACTTCACACACACCCCATCTGAACGGCACTTCACTAAGCACAAGTTGCACGCACCACAGCTGCTCAAGTTTCCGGAGACACCTTGTTTTCTCATCTGTACCATATAATGCTGTTTAAAAAAAAGGCTACATTCCTCTTCCTCTCTTCCCTTGTCACTCCCCCACAGATGTGCAACCCCTGCAGCCAGCTGACATGCATAACTAATTTCACTTTGTTGAGACAGACGTTAAAGTTCGTGTTTGTTTGTTTAACTCCCTCATCTTAAAACACGCAGATGAAAAGAAACAAATTGTGGCAGCCCACAAAAAAAGCAGATTTTGTTCCTACATCCGAAGCACTGTGTTATTTAAGCTTGCCACAGTGGTGTTTTCATAACCTTTTTCCTTGGGACGGAGCATTAGTCATGGAGTTTGTCAGAACTTTTCAGAATTAGTTTTTAAGTAAGGGGAAAAGGAACTGCAAGAGGGAATAATAATGCACAGCCATAAAAGAACAAGCTCGTAAATTAGAAAGCAACCAGCCTTTACTTCAGAACACTTCCACCCCCGCATCTGACATCTGGCATTGCTCCTGCCAGTGACGTCTGTAGATCTTATCTTTTTTGAGGAGGATGTTTGAACAGCATCTACCAGGAAAGCATTTGTTTGAGAGTGCTGACAAAGGGCAGCTGGAAACACATCGCAGTTTGGGGCTGTCACATCTGTCCTAGCTTGTGAACCCAGCTGTGAACTGACTATTATGCCTCACAGCAACTCACCGACTCTTGGGCTTTAGAACAAGCCAGCTCTAGAGCCTGAGCTGCACATGCCACAGCTGAAGCCACTTGCACTGAGTTGGCAGCAGAGCCATGTATGGCCATCCTGGCCCAATCCAGCCCCTGAAGCAGAGCCAGGTGATTCCTGTACACTAAAGTAGCCATCTGCAGACCTGACCACAGCAACAGCATGACTCTCCAGCGCATTCTGCACTATGTGAGTAATACAGGAATATCCTAAATATCTCAATAAGCCTGTCCTTGCTCCAGAAGTCACTACAGTGTCTCTGCTGCATATCTGGAGTTTGGGAGTCTTACTAGCTAAAGCATAGTGACAGACCAGCTCTGTCTTTCCACACCCACAACACAATAAACCCTCGGATGGGATAAGCAACTCGAGAGGGGCTATTTCTAGATATTCCTTGTGGTCAGACATGCCAGGGTTGCTGGTGGCGGTCCAACCCCATTCCCAAAGAAGCAAGGCTAGAGTCACAATGATGAAGGAGCTGCTGGTCCCTGCCCTGGTACAGTATAGCATCAGGCACATCAATTCCTTCCAGGCCCCATGGGTAACATTTTCAGCCAGAGGAAGCACATTTATGGACTTCTTCACCTGGCCAGGATGACCAGTCAGTGACAAGTTCCTTTGGTGAGCGCTGACCCCAGGTACCCTGTTACAGGTGGGTCTACCTGCAAGACTCAGTTTGTTAACCGCACTTCCTCTGAAACTTTAATAATTCATCTCCCCACATAATCCACTTGCTAAAAGAAGGTCTCAATGGGGCACAAAATACCGCGCTATGTAGAACCAACCAACAACAGCCTGGTTAATCAAAGGGTAAAGCAATGAAACCCCCACAAATCCACCACCTCCTGGGTCTGACAAGGAAACTCACCACTTTGATGAGCCCCATGGGGGTGTTTCCCAGCACTATTTACCAATTCAACAATGACAGATAATATCACACAAAGTTTGGCCAACACCCTTCATTTTATAGGCAATCACATGCCTCCATCAGATGCTTCCATCACTCCTTCTGAGTTCATGCATAGAAACAGAGCTACCCTGCAGATAATAATTAAACAATTAACATCTCAAACCAGCCGGTAGTTTCAGTAGCACTGCGTTCAAGCAGAGAACTGTAGAACCATTAAGGTTGGAAAGACCACTAAAGAACGTCTAGTCCAACCATCGGCCCACCCCACCACAGCCACTAACCACATCCCTCAGTGCCACACATACCCTTCTCTGGAACACCCCCAGGGATGGTGACCCTACTACTTCCCTAGTCAGCCCACGCCACTGCCTTACAACTCCTTCTGAGGAAATGTTTTTCCTAATACCTGATCCTCCCCTGGTGCAACACGAGGCCATCCCCTCCCGTCCTACTGCTGTTACCTGGGAGCAGAGGCCAACCCCCACCTCACCACAGCCTCCTTGCAGGGAGCTGTATGGAGTAATAAACTCTCCCTGAGCCCCCCCTTCTGCAAGAGCGATCTCATTCGGTCAGACTGCATATTCTAATGAGATTACGGAGTTTGCTAGTGTATGTATCTGGCTAGGGCCATACTCTGGGAACCTGGTAAGACAGCTGGTGGCACATAGCTCCCCTTTTCCAACCAAGCCCTCGCGTTTTATAGCGTTACAGCCCCCTGAATCCCTCAAGAGATACCCTACCGCTACAAATGCCCCAAAGCGGCAGCCGCTCCCTCAGACTCCACCCGCAGCTCCCGGAGGGGCCGAACGTGGCCCGGCCACACTGCAAAGCACAGGCCAAGAAACGAGATGCGAGGACCCCCACCTCCACTGCAAACACAGGCACGCGCCAGGGCTGCGCGGCACCGCTCCCCACCCCACGGCCATCCCCCCGGCACCTCCTACCTGCGCTCGGTACCGGCGCTGCCCCACCGAACCGCACACCCACGCATGCGCAACCAGCAGCTTCCCGACCCCACCCTGACGCCATCTTGCGCCCTGGCGAACGAAGCCACCCCTCCGACCGCCATCTTCTTCGAGGGCAGCTCACGGGAGGAAATGACCTCCCTGCAGCCTTATTTGCATTAGCCACGCCCCCCAGAAGTGGTTTCCTCAGTGGGAAGGGCTCCCTAGGGCCCTTCTAGGCAGGTCACGCTGGCTGCTCTATGGTCTGCTCGGAACGCGGCGTGCCTAGCCTCCAGTCGCCATAGAAACGGCGAGCTCTGCCCTGCGTGCGCCCGGCCCTTCCCATCGCCTTAGTCATCAGCTGCACAGGAGCATCTTTCAACATTCGTTTTACGTTACGTTGTCCAAAATATAAGAAAAAAAAAAAAAGAGCCTGCAATTGTCTTTTACAATACCAGATCAGATTTTAGTGCTTTCTCTAGAGCCTGAGGTGTACATGTTGCCTTGGCCTCTCTCTGCAGCCCTTGCTCTGATCCAACACCATTCACCTGCAAAACAGAGACAAGACCCCAATCACCTCATTCAGAAGAAGCACCGCTACACCCCATTTCTTCCAGCTGTTTTTGTATGGTAGGATTAGCAACAGTTTCCTAACCATACTGCTTTTATAAAGTTGTGGAAGCCGGGCAGTTGATTGCAGTTCTTTTAATTAGGGGGTGGGGCATGGAGGTGTTCGGCCCAGCTGCAGCCCATGAAGGCAGTGCAGGTGGTTGTGATGGGCCTGCAGGACCTGCAGAGGTACAAATGTGAGCTGAGTCCTGGCTCTGTATTTTTTTCTTGTGAGGCTCTTCTCTTAAAGTTACGTGCCTCACGTTAGCTTTAGTAGCTTGGTGACTTCTTCTTGCTCTCCGCCTGGGCTCTTAGTGTGGGAGGAGTGCAGGTGCTGTGGCCCTGGCTACTGCTGCGTGCTTCAGTAAGGGGGTGGTGCTGTGCCTGAGTCCTCTACCCGGTGTGTTGCAGAGGTGTGCTGCTAAGAGGAGGCTGCAGAAGGGAAGTTGCCTTCCCCAGGCCAGGGTATCCTGCTCTTCCTGGCTCTTGATTTAAGCAAAATCATCATCTTGGTGGTTTCTTTCCTCAGGAAGTGAGTACACTGAGAATCTCATTTCTGTGCTCATCTGTATACTAAAGGCTTAACTATGTTGTAATGGCAAAGTAATACTGCTGCTATGAGTATGCAAGTGAGCAGTTCTGAGATTTATTTGGGTTGCATTTCCCTTTCACTTCTGTGCGTCTTCTGCTCTTTAACAGAGGAAAAGCTGTACAGCTGGCTTAGGGTGTTGATTTATGATACTGCTTCAGCCTGTAACTTTCTGAGTTTCTCCTGGCTGTGAAAGGCGCTATTTTATGTTATTGTGGTGATAGGATACAGGCCCTTCAGTTAAGGAAAATGACATAGATTTCTCTGAATGTTTGTATTCTTGGAAACAGGGTTGCATTTTCTCTTACATTAAAAAAAAAAAAATCAATAACACTATTTGTAGATTATGTTTTGGTTGTCTAGAGGCTATCGACAGGAAGTTGGAAAAGGGATGTATATATTCTGTAGAATCCTAGATCAACAGAAGCTGTAGCTGTTTGCCTTAGGGGCACAGTAAGAGAGGTATTTCCACCGTTAACTTTATCTCAGAAGCTTGAACTTAAGCTAGAAACATATTGTGGGTGTCTGAATACATGTTTCTGTAAGCAAAGCTTGTTTTATGAGCTGAAAGAATGATATGTAGTACAACTCTAAATTCTGGAGATAATCTGTTTCCTTCCCTGTCTGGGCACTGGTACTATGGAGGGTCTGCTACAATGACTCACTCTTTCCTTCTGTCTCAACAATGAAACACTTATGTAGGATGCAGGGAATGGAATGCCAAGTGTAGTCAATACTACTTAGCTAAGGCGCAAGTGGCTTGCTGTGGTGTTGGTTGCTAGTGTGCAGCAGCAGAGCAGGCCCACTGTGAGCATGAAGTCACTCTGGAGAAATGGACTCAGGCCTCTGCAGCAAGCCAGACAGCTCTCCTAAGAAGACTTACAGGGTAAAGTCTTGTAATCAAGCAGCTGAGAGAGTAGGATGGTGCAAAAGTACCAAAAAAAAAAAAAAGTGTATAAAGCACATTGCTCTGCTATGCAAACTGTCTGTGTACAATGCAAGTAACTGGAGCTAGGAAAGGGAGCCAAGGCTGAAGTTGAAGGATTTGTTTTGGCGTGTATAAAGTCAACAGCTGTGATCAGATAATTACAGGGGAGTCTGGAGCAACTCTTGGAGGGCAGAACCTTGCAAGGCCAACCAGACCATATCAGTAATGCCGTATAAGGCTGAGATTGCCTAGGTAACGGTATCAGGAAGAGTGGGTTTGGTTATGGATGTACCAAAACTGAGACCAATGGGAAAGGAGTGATTAGGGGTGGATTGATAGTTTGGGAAGAGACCTGCTGGAGGAGCAGAGGCATGAGCGGGGCAAAAAAGTGAGTACTGAAATGAGAGAAACAAGATCTTAAATCAGATGAAAGAACTGAGGAAGGTAGGATTGGCTGAATGCAGCAATGCAGACACCTATGAATGGTGAAAGAGCCTGGGGACCCAAATGTGCTGGGATGCTGGAATGGCCCAGCTCCTTGGACAGCCTACTGGACTCAGTCAGGCTCCGGTCAGCAAGATTTGGTGTGGGAGAGAAGAGCCAAGGGAGTGACGGTGGGAGGGAAGGGAGAAGCACCTGTAATTCAGTGTCTGTAGTGTGTGGTTTGTTAAAGCTTCTAATGAAGTCTTTAGTTGTGCACAGAATGTGCACAAAATATATAAATAACAAAGAGTTACTAGTAGTGTGTTAATGAGGTTATTGATTCTTCAACTGACTTACTGGAGTGAGCAATCTGTAACAGTCTCTTGGATCAGTTTATTGGAACTGTAATCTAAAGGGGTAGAACTAGTTCTAGAAGGGACAGCAAGGGGCTTATCTGGGATCTCTGGTCTTGGAAGCCTGAACTAACTGATATTGAGACCTTCTACCTGAAGAGGTGTGTGGGTGGAGGAGATGGGCATCATATGGACTTTATGCAGTGAACTTTGGGAGGAGGAGGTTGTGCTGTGTGCCAGCTGCTCTTCAGCATGGAGGGGACCCTTGGGACCATGAATGCAATGAAGTGCAGGTTAAAGAAAACAGGTCTTTGAAAGCAGCTTCTAGAAACAGGGCTGTCCCTGGAAGAGGGTTTGGGTCAGAAGTTGGTGGGTTCCAGAAAGGCAGGCTGGGATCCTGAGATGTGGGACAGAGACCTGAACTCAGCTGAGGAAGATGGCTCTGATGCCAAGGGTGCCTACAGGGAAAGTGAAGCTGGTGGTGGGACTTTCAGTCAACCAGAAACCAGGACATGGGGAAAGGAGCTGTGCAGAGGAAGAAGGAGAAGCGGGGTAACATGCATGTATGTGTGGCCAGTATTGGGAAAGCTACCCCAGAATCTATGTAGGTGTATGAATGGCAATAGTGTTTAGGACTGCTCTGGCCGTGAGTGGGGCTGACTGTAGGAGCCCTGCTGATGCTAACCCTGAAGTGTCACCTGCCTCTTCTATTGCTGGCAGTGCAGCTGTTCTGACACTGTTAGCCAGCAGCTGCAGCAAGAGGAGGAGGGGTAGCTGCTCCAAACTTCCCTTAGCCAGTAGCCTGCTGCCTTTTGACCGCTATTTGGGCAGAGGTATGCAAGGGAGCGGCTTTTGTATCATCAAAGTCAAGTAAAGGCTTGCTCTGCAATGACGAGGACTTCTCCTGCTGCTTTGACCTCATCTGGAGCCTGAGCTTTGCACAGAGTTCAAATGCCAGACCTGTACTAGACTTCAGTGTTTCTGGGAATGCTGCTTTGAATAGCTGAAACAGATCTGCTTTCTCTTCAGAAGGTCTTTGCAAGGGATGACTAACATCTTCACTGCTATTGCCATGGCTGCCAGCACCAGCTGGAGCCCTCTTTGTGGTGTACTGGTGCTGTCAGAGCTCAGAGGAATCTTCTGCCTTGCTGCCTGTCCTGTAGACAAGGTGAAGGCGTGTCTGCTGCCTTCCAGCTTGGAAAAAGAGATAAGCAGGGGCTGCAGCAATGCCCACCTCCTGCAGCACTCCCTGAACCCAGATCCCACTAAAATATCCCGGACAGGTCCTCAGAACAAATGTGCAAAACTACCTGAATTGGCAGGTTTCTTCTGATTCTAGTAATAATATCAAACCTAATCTTTTAAACCTTTTCCACCCTGTAGACGTACTGCTCTTTGGGGAAAATGTTAGGCTTTCATTCCAAGTACCTGTGCATCTCTGCAAAGCCCTTTTATGCCTGGTGGCTGTTCTCAGGCTGCTTTCAGTATCGATTCACTTCCTTCCCACATCACTGCCAGACACTACAAGGGAGTGTGTCAAACAGCCTCACCCCTCTTCTGAGAAGTGAAGGCTATGTTCTCCTGCTCCACCAAGTTTCCATCCAGAAATATCTTCTGATAATGGATGTGGAGATGCACTGCGTAACAGCTGCCTGGAGGCTGATTGCTGCTACATGCACTGTGGCTTTATAGGAAATGTGTTGTGCATACTTCAGCACACCCACAGTGATATCCAGGGTGCAAGCTTGAAGCAGGAAGCTCCTCCTGAGCTGCCTGCTTGGTCTCAGCTGCTGTGCTGCATCAGCTGCGGTGTCTGCCCCCGCTGCTGTACCAAATCCCTTTCAAGATGCTACAAGAGTTCATCTCTTCCAGGAAGTACATCTTCTTGATGCCTCAGGGATGATGTGGGAACCTCTTGGGAAAGTATTTACTGCCCCTTGGGGGGCTTTGCTGGGACCGTGTGGGTTTATTGTTGTTTTGGAGAGTGTAGCAAAAATCTGTGATGCTGGGTTTTTTTCCTCTTGGGAAAAGGGGCAAAACCTGGAAGTGTTTGCAGGATGAAGCAAGCGTGGGAATTTGTGCTCCTAGTCAAAAATTAAGACCCGGAAGAGCCAGTTTGCGTGCTCTGTACCAAGCTGTTGTGCTTTACTGGAATTCCTGTGTTGCTGCCAGGCACGTCTGGCTGAGTGAGAGCATTCCCTCTGGGAAGATATCCAAGTGTCCTGTCCTGCCAACTGGTCCTGATGATGGAGGAGCCAAGTGTTGTATTGTGCTGCATGGTTTCTGTGCTTCTTCCTCTCCTCTCCCTCTGCCCCCTACCAAAGAAGCACCGAAGAGGCTTATCCTAGAGTGAGATTTTCTTCAGAGACTGTGACCAGAGAGAGTGATCTTTTCTGGCAGGCGGGAAAAGGAAATGACAAGGGAAAAATAAGAAAACTCTTTGCTATAATCCTCTCTCACAAGCTATTTCTAGCTACCAGGATAAGCATGCAAGACTGTCACCAGAGCTTTGGAGTGCCAATCTGAGCCCATGTGCTGGGTGCACTGCTCCTCTGGGCAGGAACAAGCTTTTGTGATCACCTGTAAGTGGAAAACACCATGCGTGTTGGGATGCTAAACTGATCTTGTCACATGGGCAAAGCGGTCTTCTGTAGGGACAGGGTAGAGCTACCCATTCTGGGGGTGCTGGGGAGATGGGGATTGCTCTGCCCCTGCTGCCCAGAGCTGTGCTCAATCTGAAAGCAAAGAGCCTGCTGCACCTGTATGCACTGATATGCACCAAGACCTGAGCGTGGTGCACACTAACATGCATGGCTTTGTTGGCTGGGAGCACGTAGGCAGACTTCACTTGTCTATTTGAAATGAATGAGTAGTTTGGCGGTAATATCTCTCTTCCAGAAACACTAAAGCTTCCTTTTTTTCACTTTTTTTTTTTTTTTTCCCCAAGCAAGGCCTTTGAGACTTTGCCAGATGGCAACCATTTTGCAGAGTCTGCTCAAAAATATAGAGATTAACTGGAAATAACACATGACTTCTTCATCCTCTTGGTTAGGGGAAAATATTGCTCTTACTGTACTCATCCCTGTACCTTTGGGAGATGCTACAGGGAAGTGGTGACAGTTCTGTGGATTATTATTTTTGTGTGTGTGTGTGTGTGTGTATGAGGTGAAGAGGAGATCAAGGCAGGAAGAAGGCCAGAAAGGTCTGAAAGCTGGGGTGCTGGAACAGCAGAGGGCAAAAAGCAGCTAAGGGGAATCTTCTGATCTGCCTTGGTGAAAGCGATCTGCAGACATGCTATAGACATTCTTGTGGTGGTGCAGTGGCACAACCTCTATGTTGATTAGTGCTGCAGTCAGGCTCACTTCTCTCTTAGAGGCTGTACAGTATGGCATGGGTTTGACTGTGTTCCTTGGGTTTCTACAGCTCACGCAGCTGTGTTTCCTTGTATCCCAGAATCCCGTAACTGAATGGCTCCCTGATTTCAAAGCTAGCTTTGGGTGACGGCAAAATTCTGCTGTGGGGGGTGTCCAGCAAAGCCATACCTTTCTGTAGTGCTAGGAAGTAATTGCTGCTGCTACAAACACAGGCCGGTAGGGCTGCCCAGTGTTAGTGGTTGATTCATCACCTGTAGCAAGTAATTGTGTAACAGAGAGGTGAAACAGTTTTCTCTGCACTTGAGCTACCGAGCATTCTGTGGCTCTGTATTGCCAGTGTTTTGCAATTTCTCCATTGTGGCCCTGCCTGGATCATCTGGCACCAAAGCAATGTTTTCTTGGCAGGCCAAGTATTTTTGAAAGCTGTGGTGTTGTGCTGGGCTCTTTGAGCTGCACCAGGAGTTGCTGGAGTCAGCTCTGATGAAGCCGGGGAGAGTCTGAAGTAAGGTGTTCTCTCCAAACCCGGAGAGTGGTCATGTTCATCTGGCTGTGACCTTCTTGGGAACCTTCTCATTCAGCTCCATCCAAGTTGGGCTGAAGCCTCTTCTAGCAAGGTCAGAAGGGCTTGAAGGGGAAGAACCTTGTGTCTTGCTGGTACCTTTCTTACTGTTTAGTTCCTTGCTGCTCCCTGCAGGCCCTGGTGTCCTGGTTTGGCTCCTAGGCACAGCAGTGCCAGCCCTTCCATGCCTCCCCTGTGCCAGTGGGAAGCTGGTGAGCACTGCTGGCTGCTCCTGGCTCAGGAGCAGAGAGCAGAGCCCAGCTTGCTCCTTTGTGCTCAGGACCTCCAATTGTTTTGGAGGTTTTGCTGAGGTTCTGTCGAGCTTGACACAAAAGCAAAGGAAGGGAATAGGTAGCAGCCTGAAGGAACAAGGCTGATCTGTCTCCTTCTGCCTTTCCCCTACCACTGCTCTTAAAGAGCAGGGGGGAGAGGTGCATGCTGTTGGGCGCCTTCCTTCCCACACTTAACTCTGGAAGTAGAAACAGGTGAAGAGGAAGAAGAGAAGGGATGGGTAGGGGCTGGACCCCTCTCTCAAGGAGTGCTACTTAAATTTAAGTTTTCAGCACCTGGCTTTTGGTGCCTTCTGGCTACAGAACATCTGGCCTTATTTCCTTGAAGTCTTACTTGCTCACCTTCCCTTGTGAGTGTGAGAAAAGGTCAGGCAGGCTGGCACTGGCTCTGAATGCATTTGATTTGTTGCATCCTCAGTCAGCTCTATAGAGTCCAGCAGGACTTTCCTCCAGCTGTTTTCTCCCTAAGCCAGCCTCTGGAAACTGGACTAACATGAGGGGCAATGTGGGCGATACATACACCAGTAATGGTGAGATGAGCCACAATTTCAGCCCCTGAGGGTGCAAGGCTAGATACAGGTTGGAGCAGGAACAGGGCAGCATGGGGCTGCTGTGGAACAGAGCTATTGACAGCCTCTGTGACTTGCCCAGGCAGCTTTGCAGCTTCCCCTGGGGCTGGAGCGCTCTCTGGGTTATGTCAGCTGTCAGCACCCTGCTTGGGGTGATCTGCTTTCAGGGATGTGTCCTCAAGTCTGTGGTTGGGTATGTGGCTGCTGCCCTGGAGCTCTCCCAGCTACTCTCAGTCCTCATCTTCTTCTCCCTGTACCTCTTCAGGTTGCTTCCTTTTGTCAGTAGTCCTGCCTGTCTCAGCAAGTAGTGTGTTTCCACCACCATCTCGCAGTGCTCAGGCTGCCTTGGTGCAGGAGGTCCAGGAGCATGGTGCCTGCTCTCCTCCTCCCAGACACCTACTGTGCTGGGTAAACCTCAGTCAAGGCAGTTACAGATGTTGTTGTATTACTTGAAGCAGCCTGAGTCTTTATTTTTAAAGGGTTATGACAAAGTAGTGTGGACTTCTTTTCCTGCATTCCTGCTTGGGGAAGTGGCAGTCGTGGTGAGCTCTGGCTCCTGGGCTGCAGCTGCATGAAAGGTCAGAGCCTGGTTCAGGACTGCTCTGCTGTGCAGGGGCTGAGCTTTTGTTCTGACCTGAGGCAAAAGCAGGCTTCAGCTAGTGCAGACCATGGGCTTCACGGGACAGGAACGCCTTGTGCTGGTTTAAAAAGGGAAAGTTGCATTGTGTAGCACCCAGCATTGCTTGTAGCAATTTCTTGAGGGCTGCCAAATGTCCCACTGGATTGGAGGATAGCATTGAACAGAGGGGTGAGTTTCATTTACTCTCTTGCCTAAGGTGAGAGTTACTGGCATGTGACAACTCTGTAGTTAAGGGTGAAGGTTCTGAGCAGTGGGGGAAAAAAACCTTGTTGCTATGTGCATGGTCTCTTCCCATCTCTGGCAGCAAGCTGTTTAAAACAAACAGAAACCCTAAGCACATTGTGTGTGTGCATTCCCTTCCTGCTCTTGGGGGAGAGAATGAGTCATGAGAGGACATTGCTCAATGCCCTGGAGGGTGATCTGGTCCTCTGAGGGCGGGGTGGGGGCAAGTTGAGCTGTGGGGTAGAGTTCCTCAGGGTAAATGCACCCATGAACATGAATGGTAGCCAATGAGACCAAAGTGAAAAGCCTCTAAGTGAGGACTTGCCAGAGGAGTTGTGAATGTGGACGCAGACCTACCTGTTTGTATGATAACCTACAGGAATGGGGTGATCCTTTCATTAATCTGTTGGCTTGCATACAGTGCTAGGTGCATCTCCCTTTTTAGCCTGGTTTGGGAGCCTGTAGCAATGTAAAGTTTTTCTCTTCCACTCCTGTCCTCACAGCTGTTGAAACTCAGCAACTGCTCTGGCCAAGTATTCCTTGTGTAAAGCTCCAGATCCTGTACCATGTACCAGCCTGGCTTTGTACCACAGGAGTATTGTCCAACCATGATCCCATCTCCTGCCTACGCCTATCTACCACTGCGCACTGGGAGAGCGGAAGACCCAAGCAGCTCCATGATGTTTCCTCCCATCTACATGCACAACTTCTACAGCCGCCCCGTGACCTTTGTGGTAGACAGAAGCAGCTATCCTGGCTATGCGGGGAGTCAGGTGGAGTACCACCACTTGTACAGTGCCTCCAACCCCTACTTCCATCCGTACTACACCTGGCGTTTACCCCCTGTGGTCCCTGTTCCACTGTACAATCCTTATGCAAACTACAGTCCCTATGCTGCCTATCAGAGGTCAGACCGGTATCGAGACACGTGGCCAGAGGGCTTTACCATGAGAGGGGAGCTTCAGTGGGGGAAGCTTGGAAAGGTGTTTGGACCAAGGAAAGACCTCCCAGAATTTGTTAAGGATGATCTCCGGAGGGTTTATGGCACCTATCCAAGGACCAATGTCTCCATCACCTACCGGAAGGGGGAATTCTTAGTCAAAGCAGACCCCAAGGTAGGAGAGCAGGAGTACACAGTGGAGAAAAATGTCATCCAGAGGGCTCTGACTCCCAGTGCCAGTGAGGCAGATGACAGCAGTGAAGACCAGAACAGGAAGAAGAAAAAGAAACTGAGACATTGATGTAGTTGGTCACACAATAAGCAGATGCTCCACAGCCCCAGGGAGTCAGCTGGCAGCTGGGAAGCAGCTCAAGCAATGGGTACCACTGCTCCCCTGGGCTTTTAACTTCTGTGTCCTCTACAAGCTTATGGCAGCTTCACCTGTTTGATGCACAGTGTCTGTCCTGTGAAGAAACCACCCGGCGCTTGTCTGTCTGCCAGATCAGCTCTTCGGTCCTGGTTTTGGAATGGATGCTTGCTTTTCACTGGTTTGGTTGGGTGGCCACAGGCTGAAAGGGGATTCTGGGGGAGTAGCCCTTGGTGAGATGGCCCTCTTCATACGCTGTCCAGGGGAAGGTCCTGGGAGCTGGATCCCTTCCTGGCACTCACCTGAGGAGATCAAAACTGGATTTCCTTTAAGTTGAATGCAGTGCAAGTCTCAGAGGGGAGAGGAGTTCTCTGGCACTGTAAAGAGTAACTGTCTGTGTATCATCACTGCTGTTTTATGGCTGTACTATTGTACTTATGGTGTGATGCCTTCACACAGCACTTTGCTGCACTCTGGCAGAAGATCTAGGTGTCCTGATCCTCTTACACTTGGTAACCTGGTACTCGTTCCTCCTGGCTGAAGTGGCCACCTGAGGTGGCTGCCTGAGACTCTCGCCTGGGTCTGACCCAGCTCTGGCTGGGGATGCTGCCTTGCTGCAGATAGCAGAGCCCTGTGTCCTGTAGCACCTCCACAGCTGCTGTCCTGGCTCTGAGAATGACTTGCTTGCAATCTTGTGCCTTTTAAATGATTATAAATAAACAATTCAAAAAAAGATTGCAGATTTTTTTTTTCCTGCTTTTTAGCTGTGAACAACTCTCAACCTGTTCTGGAACATTTCTATACATCAGGATCTTGACCTGTGTGGTCCACTCCCTTCAGGTATATGTCTCCTTGTCTTGCTGGTTGGTAACTGAGCCCCACTCCCAACAGTAGGGTGCCCCAGGAATGTAGCCCTTTACTCCCCTACAATTTCCCTCCAGCAGGCTGTATGGTAGATGAGCTTCCCAATCCCACTGGAAGGAAAGAAAGGAGTGCTCCATGTCAGCATGTTGATGTAGAGAGCCTGTGAGTGCATCTGGAGACCCTCGGTGGCTCTAAATTGCTATAGAGAAAAAGCAAGTGGATTCTTTCTTTTTATTTAATGTAACTGTTCCATTTGTTTCTCTGAAATGAGTGAGCTCTGCTGCTAGATGAAGCAGTGAGAGTTCTGAACCAGAAAAGCTGCTACGGAAACTTCAAATCAAGGTACTGCTGCTCCCTAGCTGTGCTGTGAGTAGTGGGGCTTGCTGAATGGGCAGGATTTGGCTCTGCCAACGGCTGGCAATTGTTCCTTCGCCATCTGATGGGCAGCAGGTTAAGCAGTGAATCCCGAAGCTTGCACTTCAGATCCTTATGTGGTGATGCAGCATCCATAGCACCACATCTGGATTTTCTCCAGCATCACAGAGCTGGTGCAGGTAGAGCTGGGCTGTGTTAGCTGAGCTTCTGCAGCAGGTGTAGAGCAGTACATCTAAGGGACAGAATGGGGAGCAGGGGGCTTGCCTTCTGGTGGTGGTCAGATGCTGCATGAGTTGCCAAAACCTGCATCAGTTACCCTAAATGTCACTCTCCCAGATGTTTCTGCTGACAGTTTTGTAACATGGTGTAATGGAAATTGTTCCCCAAACTTGGCCAAAGCCTCCCGGAGTCATAGTACAGATGGGTGGAAGGAGCCAGTTGTGTCCAGAAAAGCTCTCTATGGAATAATGCTGCTGAGCTCTGTGAATACTTGGCAGCAGCACTGCCTGTCTCTGCTCCCACAGCCTACCATGCCCTGTCCTGCTGGGGACAGCCCAGGGAGCAGGCATGGCCCATGTCTTTAGCCTGGCCTGTTTGACTTCTGCATGTTTTATTGGGTTATGCTGCCTGGAATCTGATTTCTAGGCACACCCAGGCCGTTGTGTTGACAATGTGTATTTTTAGCACAGGCTTACAACCATTGGGAGGCAGCAACATTTATTTCCTCAAGTTCCATTCCACTTCCAGATGGAAGAACCATTTTGTAGCAGGGCTTTTTATCCCTCCAGGGAAACCTGCAACAAATGACCTCTGCCTTGAGCAGCTCTGACCGCGGGGCTTTCCACCGTGGTCATAACTCACCTTCATCCCTGCTGGGATCTCTGTGCATGTTTCTGCAGGCACAGCACTCAGCTCCTCTCTCTTCCTGAAGGCTGGAGGCTTATTTGCTGCCCAACTGCAGAACTGAATCCATAGGGCATTTTTGGATGCTTTAACGCCTATGGAATTCAGTTCTCAAAGCCAAGCAGCCAGTCCTCGCCGGCTTCCCGTTGCCCCATGTGGCCGTTTCTCCATCTGCAAGGAGGAAAAAATAGCAAAGAGCTCACGGTGCCGATGACGCAGCACAGGCAATGAGCTGACACAGATTTTGCAGTGGGAAGCTGCTGCAAGGAGGGGACTCTGGCACTGCTCTGCCCCAGATGCGGCACAGGGAGCTGCAACTTTATTTGGAAACGTTGCTGAAGTTGGCTGGTACTTTTTTTTTTTCCAGTGCTTCCACGTGTCACCCTGCCATTTGGAGCTGCTACAGAGCCTCATGTCAGCCCTGGGCTCTGCAATATGCTGGGAGAATTACTGCTTCTTCCAGTTGTGGTGATGAGGAACGGGTGCCCTAGGAATTTTGTCTATGTACCTGCCTGCGGCTTGTGCTGCTGCTGGTGCCACAGGTAGGCAGCGGAGGGGAATGCGTGGGGACTCTGGGGAGCAGCACCAAGCTGCTGCCGGCAGACGGGGGTAGAGCAGGTCCTCGCTAAGTGACATTCATTTTCAGCCCAACCAGGAGCTGGCGGCTGAACGCACGGGAGAGGTTTTGGCTCGGCTGTGGCTCAGTGTGGTGCTGACGGCAGCAGCACACGGTGGTCGGGGAGGAGCACAGCTGGGAGGGGTGCGGGCTGGAGTCGAGCCCCCAGCTCTGACAGCTCGGCTTCGGGGCAGGAAATGACACATGGCCTTGAAGCACCGGCAGAGATTTCAGTGGGGAAGCTTCGCCCAGCAAGTTTTGGCATGTGGAACAAGCTCTGTGGTGGCTCAGCAGCCTGCCTGGGGATCTATTTAAGTCTGCCAGCAGGGAACCCTCTTTCCTGGCAGGATGCCTTCTGCTGCCACTGTGTCAGCTGGAAGAGGTGGCTCAGGGCCCTGGTAATGCTGTCTTTCAGGCTGCCTCCAGCTCTCAGCCACTTTGAGCAGCCACTGCTTTGGGGGACTGAAAGGCAGAGGGGAGGGAAAACTATGCTTCCACTGTGTGCTGATTTTCAAAGAAAAGGGAAGGGTTGCAGACAGAATAGCAGGAGGGAGGTCAGCCTTGCCATGTCCTCCCTTGTCACGCCCCAAGAGACGTCCCCATCCCTCTCTGTGCAGCCCTGGGGAGGTGATGGCCTTGGGGCCACATGGGATGCCTAGTGGTGTGCTTTGCCCTGTCCTGTGCCCTGGTATGCCTGGATGGAGCACGGCCAGCTCCAGGCAACCTTGTTTTGGCATCCTGGCTGTGGGGCCTGGGCATCTCCCAGAGTACCAGGGCAGTTTGACCTGGGTGTGATGGGAAGCGCATGGGGGCTGAAGCACAGACAGCTCCAGCTGCTTCATTTTGCTTGTGGCTATTCCTGCAAGCTGCATCCCCACAGTGCAGCATCCCTGAGGCTCTACTGGGGGTGCAGCACCGCAGGCACCTGCAGGAGGCAGGAACTTGTCTGGCAGAAGCTGGTTCCTACAAGGGGCTTTGGGGAGCTGAGATGCTGGAGCATCCCGTGTGCTGCCTGTACCAAGCTCTTCTCTGAGGTCTGCCTCTCAGTGTCCCATCTCCAGGCTGAAAAGGAAGCAGTGCCCTGGTGTTGGCAGTGTCAGCTAATTAGCGCTGGAGATAATGATTGGAGAGGGTGTTCGCAGGGTCAGGCAGCAGTGTCACATAGGCGTTGCACACCTTTGGCACTGGACATTTGTACAGATGGTCCTGCTTTGTCTTCCCAGGAAGTCTGCAGAAACGGTTACACAAAAACACCCCCCTCCACGGTTAAATATGTTAAATATCAGTGGGGTGGCTCCGGTTCCTCAGATTACCCCAAAAACTTCAGCTAGAACTGAAGCCAGGCTGCAGAAACTCAAACTGTGGATCTGCCATCTCCTTCCCCACAGCCCGTGTTGGAGCAATCACCCTGACAGGAGCAAGATGCATCCTCGCTGCTCGCCATCAGCCACAGCTGGGCTTTGGCTCCTGGGAGAGCAGCAGCATGGGAGCAGACCTCGCCCTGGCTCTGACATAGCCCCCCCCCGCAGCTCTCGACCCCAGCACTCACCGGCAGCTCCCGGCTCTGTCTCTCTGGCAGCGGGACTGCGAGCCGCGCGGCGGAGGCACCGTTAAATACTGCAGCTGACTTACTCACTTCTCTTCCTGGACGGCAGCGTGCAGGGTTCCCACCCACTTCTTTCACCTTTGGTTTCCAGGCTTTCTGAGAAAAGGGGAAGCCGTGGGAGGGAGCGACCGGCATCCCCGTGCCAGGGAGGCAGCTGTGGGGAGATGTGATCTCCAGAAGGCTCTGACAACCGGGAAAAGGGCAGATGTGGCAACAGGGGCTGCTCCCTTGGGCAAGGCCAGGAACCCCCAGTGCTGCAGGGCGGAGGGGCTTCTCCTGACCTGACTGAGCATTGCCTCCCTGGAACTGCTCGGGAAACACTGAGGTATCCCCTCTGGGACTCAGATGGGCCCTAGCATCACCCAGCCTTGGGCCAGCCACCTCCTCTCCCACTGCTCCCGGTCTGGGGGCTGACACCCAAGTCACCCACACATGTGGGGAGCAGTGTCTGGCCTCAGCCTGCAGAGCCCTGTACTGGTGGCTGCGCTGGGCATAGGTGCACCTTTTAACCCAGCAGCATCCCCTTGGGACGCCTCCAGCCCCACAGGTGTGTGCAGACCCTGCAGCCACTGCTGGCTTTGGCGGGGTGAGCATAGAGGGTTGCAGGGACTTTTTTTCCACAAGGTGACATTGGCTGCCGTCCTGCTGCTGTCCTGTCCCCCTTGCACCACCGGGCGCCATTGTTCTTCTCAGACATGATGTCAGGTCCCCCCGGGCTCCCCTCTGGGTTGGAAATGAGAGCAGGTTGCTGGCAGGGGCTGCAGCACTGAGCCAACACTCCCTGTCCTCCTACAGCAATGGGCAAATACATCAATATGGGAAAAGGGTACACGTGTGGAAAGCAGCACTGGTGTTCCTTTCTGCCTGGGCTGTAAGTGCCTGTGTGCTCTGCTAACATCTGCCAAGTGTTTGTGTCTTTGGGGGCTGTGTGTGATTCAGGGCAGGAAGCACCCGGAAGGCTGGAGGGCTGAGATTACTGAGCTGCTGGCGGCTGGGCTCCAGCGGCTGCTTTGCACCTGAGTGTGTGAGATGGGGCCAAGGGATTTACTGCACAGATCTCTGAAGCAGCCAGCATCTCCAATTCAAGGACCCTGCACAGCAAGAGCTCTGCTCATGTTGCGGCCCCCTGGGCTCAGCTCCCCTCCACCTGGGGAGCCACTTCCGTCCCATGTCATATTTTCACATCCTTAGAGACCTTTTGGCTACACAGATAGAAACCGGGTGACATTTCTTGAGCCTACAGGAGTAGCAAGAAATGGAAATGACCAGGAGGGACACACAGGATGGAGGAAACGAGCAGCCTCCTCAGTCTTGCTATGCTGGAAGCATGGTCAGTGGGAAGGGAGTTTCTTGCGTTGTTTTTCCCCTCCAGGTTCCTGTTTTCCCTCCAGGCCTGCTGGGAAGGGCTGCGAGCCCGACTGGTATTTTCCCCAATAGACAAAGCTGTGTTCCTGCTTGAAAGGATCCTCACCAGCATCAGGAGTTTTGTGTGGCCAAGCAGAATGGTCCTAGAACAGGTTCAGACCTGGGACCCATCCAGTGCCAGAGCCTCATGAGCCAGCTCTCAGATCCTGCACCATACTCTACTGGCAACAACCCCCTCAGCCTGGGGCTGGAGTCAGAAGGACCCTTCATCCCAGCAGCCTCACACTGGGATTTTGGGCACTGAGCCCTGGCCCCACAGCTTGGTTAGGGGCAGGCAATGTGCCAGTTCCCACAGCACTCCAGTCTCACAAACATCCGACAAGGAATGCCAAGGGAAATGTCAGCATTGCTAGGCAAATCCTTATAGCTAGCACTGCAATCAGCATGATATAAAGGCCTGGGGCTCAGCCAGCACTGCTCTTTGCAAATTGCATTCTTTTCTTATACCCGGGGGACAGTGGGAGGTGAGAGCTGGCATGCCCTTAGCACTGCAAGCATTGCATGGGGCAGCGGGATGCGGGCGCTTGATGGCGCTGAGCTGCAACTCCCCAGACCGGGAACTGAGGCAACACTGCTCCTGGAAATCCGGTGGGGATCCACCCACTGTTTACGGAGGGAAGTGCAGTGAATCATCTGTGCATGGAAGGAAAACGCACCAATCGTTGGGGGTTTTCAGACCTTTCCAGGCAAACTGAACAAGCAGGAGCCGGGCATGGAGGGACTGAATCCCGCTCAGCATCCTGTGGGGTGCCCAGCTTGTCCCAACCACCCTACAGGACAGCCCTGTGCTGTATGCTGGCAGGATGGAGGTGATGAGGAGTTCTCTGCTGCAGCTGCCCACACGCATGGCACAGAACCTTGGGGATGCCATATGGTGCTCTTCTGAGCCTCCAGGACGCAGAGCTGGGAGGGCTCTCTGATGTCCCTTCTCAGCTGTGAACCAGCAGTATCCCAGCACAACACAGGATGATGGTTCCTTCCACCTGCAGCAAGCAGGTGAGATGAGGTTCATGTGCCCACAAAGGGCTGTGTTACCTTCCAGCCACATCAGCTGGAGGAACAGGAGAATGTCCTTAAAAAGAGGGCTGAGGAAAGGAAAGGGGATGCTGGGCTCTGCCAGCAGCTGGAGGGCATTAGGGTTTGAGCCTCCTTAGGGTCTGCTAATGGGAGATGGGGGAGGCAGACTGTGGGCTCCTGCTGCCAGCAGGTAAAGGTCACTGTGGGCAGCCCTGGTGGTTCCTTGCTGCCTCCTCCCCAGGGGAGGATTTTGTGCCTTCAGAGAGCCTCCAGGAGTGGAAGATGGAGGGAAGTGGGGATATAGAGGGAAAAGGACCTCAAAAGTTGGCTGAGGCTCTTGTGGGGGTGGTAAAGGGCTGATCTCATGTAGGGGCTGCAGCCCTGGCTGTATGGGCACCACGGAGGTCAGTAAGGTCACAATTCCCAAGGGAGGGCAGGAGTTGGGTCAGCAGAGGGGGCAGAGAAGAGAGCTCCCAAACCCCACAAGTCAGGGGTGTCTGAAAGCCCCCAGATGAGAAAAAGGCCTCATGGAGCTTAGGGTGCTGAGGCTTCCCGTGCTCCGAGAGGGCTGCACGGGCTGCTGGTCGCGCTCGAGGCTGCGGGCACGGAGCGGCGGCTCGATGGGGCACGGGAACAGGCCGGCAGCGGGCACTAGGGGGCTGCACGCTCCTGCTGTTGCGGTCGGAGGAGCGCGGAGAGCGGCCCATCTGCTGTGGGCTCGATGGAGAGCGCGGGGTAACTTAGGACAACAATCCGCTGCGCAACTGAGGTGGTGGCTTTTTTCCCCTAACTATTAATTCCTGTCACAGATATCAGGAGGAAATTAAAATGCCCTCTGGTACAGCACCTGCTTTCTGTTGGAAATGCGGAGTATGGTAATTAAATCTGTTGGTGTGCTGGGTTTTTGTGGGTTTGTTTTTTTTTTCTCACTTGCAGTGCAAGGGTTTGGTGCAATCCCTGCTAGGGAAAACGCTGCTGCTGCAGACCCCAGCCCCCTCCAGCAGCTGTTTGCTTGCAGGGTGCACACCAGTGCAGTCCTGTAGAAGTGCAGCGGGTCAGGGAACTCTATTGACATGTGTAACCTTTGCTCCTGCCCATGGAGGTGCAGTGCAGAGCCCAGCACGGGCTGGGCTGGGAGGTGTTCTGTGCTGGATGTTGCTGCAGCAGCGCACCTTGGACATCAAAGTGCCCCCTAAACCTCAGCTGTGGGATCTGTGCTGCAGCAGTTGTCCTTAACTCAGGGTTTGATGTGCGGATCAGAACAGGCTGTTTGTGTAGACAGGCAGCAATCCTTCCTTGGTAGCTTATCTGCTGGGTGATAAACAGCCGTGGGAGGCTGAGGGTGGCTGCCCAGTCTCACTATGAGGTTAAGAAGATCAGGTTTGGCTGGAAGCAGGAGGCTGTGGTAGAGAGAGGCTGCTCTGAGATGAAAACATGAAATAGAGCATGAAGAGACCCTCACTGGTGCTGCAGCCAAAACTGAGAAATGCACTAAAACTTCAGTACTGCCCTTCTTGGAACCTGAACGTGGTCACATGAATAAGCATAAGCACAGCTGTACTCAGTCACCGAAGGAAAAGAGCATCACACTTGCCGTTAACACAGGCCGTAGCTGCCAGCGCTGAGCATACAGCATCAGCCCCATGGTGTTGCATGTCCACTGCTAACTCAGGATGTAGGTGATAAGGACTGATTTCCTTGAATGTATGATGAACAAATTTAAGAGCTAACGTGTAGTGACAATGGTTTATAATGTCTGAGAATCCTTAGTATGTAGAACATCAGTGAATGCTATAGAAATGCCAGACCTTTCTTAGGTGGGAATTGTTCTAGCCAAGCCTGCACGTTGCCCAGTTTTGTGTATTTCTAGCAGCAATTTGGCTGTAATCCAAGAAAAGCCTATGACTCATCTCAGCCCTGTGGTATGGGCCAGCGGTAAGGGAAAGCTTGCCTGAGCCCTAGGCTGGGAGGGTGCAGAAAAGCATGTGAGGTGGGAAGTGTGCTGCACTTACTGCCCTGTGCCTGTAGGAAATGAACGCTACAATTTAACCTGAACTCTCAGGGTGAAGCTTACTTTAAAGAAAACTTATTTCACTCCTATTTTCACAAGCTTCGTACGCTCATCCTCCCACACTCATGGGTGCCAAGACAGGGCCAGAGCTGCCTGACCTGCGCTGCTCTGCTTTCCAGCTTCTCAGTGTTTGGTTTGCTTGGCGCAAACAGATGACGCGAAGCTAAAAGCTGGGGCGTAAGGCTCCATCTTTCCCGGGTGCAATTAGTAGCTGTAGTGGTAAGAGTTATTCGAATTAAAATAAGTTTAGAGTCGTTCGTATTCTGACAGCTGTACTTGTGCGCCCAACGAGTGCTGCTGCACACACATTTGGAATTCAGGCCTGCTGAAGGGCACGCACGAGCCCGACTCGCACCCACACCGCACCAAGAGCGCCTCACCGGGGGCACCGCCCCGCGTTCCCGCCGAGGACTGCGCCCGCCCCCTCCGGGCACGCACCAATCAGAGCGCCGGGCGGCGGGGAGGAGCCGTGACCGCCTCTCCCCTTCTGCTTTAGGCGCGGAAGGCTGGTCCCGCCTCCCGCGCTCGTCGCAGCCAATCGCAGCTACGCTTTGTCTTCCTGTCCCGCCCGCGAAGGTGAAGAACCAATGCGAGGCGTGAGTCGTTCAAGCGCTGAGCCAATCGGCGAGCGAGCCTAACACTGCGGCCGCCTCACGCCCGCGGCTCCCGGGGGTGAGGGTCGCGGGCGAGGCCGTGGTACGGTGCCGGGGTCGGGCGGTGGTCCCGCTCCGCCGCCCCTCCTCGTAGGATCAGCCGGGCGCCGCGCGCCATGACCCGTCCGCTCGGCGTGGGCTCGCCATCACCGAGCCCGTCCGCTACCCGCTCCGGGCGCCATTTTAGGCTGGAAGCGGGCAAGGGGACGGCCCGGGACTGCAGGTACGGGCTAGGGGCGGCGGTCTCTCCCGGTGGGGCAGTGCCCGGTGTGTGCGGGGCGGGGAGCGGGGCCGGTCCTGTGCGGGGCCGGGAGTTGGTCTCGACGCTCCTTATCCGGAGCGCTGCGTGCCGGCCGGGGGCGCTCGGCACGAGAAGGGCGCGGAGCTGTTGGGGCGGGTCCGGAGGAGGGCACGGAGATGCGCGGAGGGCTGGAGCATCTCTCCTATGGAGCCAGTGTGAGGGAGCTGGGCTCGGTCAGCCTGGGGAGGAGGCGGCGGCGGGACACCTCGCTGCGGCCCTGCAGTGCTTGAGGGGAGCTGACAGGAGGGAGGGGAAGCAGCGTTGCGTGCGGTGTGATGGTGACAGGGCAAGGGGAAACGGCCCTGAGTGACACGGAGGTGTAGGTTGGATGTCAGGAGGAAGTCCATCTCTCAGAGGGCAGTGAGGCTGCCCGGAGCGGTGGGTGCCCCATTGCTGCGCTGCACCAGTACCAGCGCTGGGTTGGATGGGTGCTGGGCTCGTGGGGGCACCCAGCCTGTATTGGGGTCGATCGATCTGGGTGGCCTTTAAGGTCCCTTCCAACCCAGTGCGTTCTGTGAGCGTCGTGTGGCCCTTCTAGCTTGGGATTACAGGTAGTTCCGTGGTTCTTCCCTGCTGTGTGGGTGACTGCTGGCTCAGGTTGCTCAGAAAGGCAATGGAGTCTTTCTGTTCAGAGAACTTAAAAAAACTACCAGCCCGGGTGAACCCCAGCCGTCCCTTCCACCTCAGCTCTCTGTGCCGGGCAGGCAGGCAGCCTGGCAGGGACAAAAGGAGCTGATGCTGGCTGGTGTTTTCAGCTCATCGTTCAAAATCTGCAAGTCCTGTACCTGCCTGCATGCCCGTCATGCCTCTCACTGCTTGCTGTCAAGCCTGTCTGTAGGCTTCAGCAGTTGGACTGTAAAGAGGAACCTTCAGTTGTCGTTGGTGCCCTCCAGTCTGTGCCTGCTGTAAAATGTACTCTCATAGAAGTTCTGTTAATAGCACAGTAAGGCTTCAGATCTGATGAACCTGCCCATGTACTGAAAATCCAAATTCTGCTGAAGACTTGATGAGGTTTTTCAGAGGCTGCCAGATCAAGGAGGTTTTGCTTCTAGCTGTATGAGGCAAGTGGCAATTGTCTTACACTGTTAGCAGCACCTTCTTTTGTTTGTTGACATGGATCCTCTGTTTTGGTATCCCTGAAGGCTGGAAGGAAGGGTGGAGCTAGAAGGTCAGTTCCTCTTCTGTTGTTGCCTGCTGGTGAAAGTGAAAGTACTCGCATGGTTCGGTTTGGCTGCTCACAGATATTTCAAAGCAACTTTGATCTAAGAAAAGAAACAAGTACATTCTGTTACGTGATAATCCTCTGAAAGAACACTGTAAGGTTTTATGTGTCACTCCGTGTATATTTTTTGCCCTTTTTTGTCATCAAGATGGTACTTTTCAAGGTTTTTTAAGACCAAGTTGTTAGGTAAAAGAGCAGTAAGTAGTGGTTAATGTTGCTTCATTAGTACTTCCTTCTCTTAGGGCTGGTTTTTGTCCTCCTAATAAAGCACTAACGGAAAGCTGCCTGTTACAGCCCTGTGCCCTTGGGAAGTTGTGTATTTTCATGTGCAGGAAAAAAAAGCCTGGTGCTTTCTCGTGATTTTCCGTGTGCTGTACCGTAAGCTTGCTTCCCTCTCACAGCTCATTTCTTTTATTTGAAGTTTGGTGTGTTTCTGTGCCCGAGTCTGAGACACATCACATCACGCTGCAGTCAAGTCTGTCTTCTGTCCCAATGAAACAAAAAAAAAGTCCCAACCAACAAGCAATCCATTATTTATTGATAGTACCTCTGGTCTCAGCTGTGGATTTACAAGATGCTGTGTAATTACGGTACAAATACAGTGGTTGTTACAAAGCTCTTGCGTTCAACTAAAGGGCAGCAAAAGGATGCCACTGAGATAGGGATGTGGCTGGGGAGAGGAGGAGGAGTGCAAAGGTCTTTAGCTTCGGTTTATCTTTAAGTGCAGAGAAGGAATCTTTGCAGTAACTGGAGATGAGATTTGGGCTGCCCACGTGGTTGGTATTGCAGATACCAAGTATGGCTGCCTGCTTAGGAGCCGGGACTGTTCTGGGAAGCTGGGCAGTGCTGAAGCCGTGAGCACAGCGTGGCCTCGGAGCTGTGGGCGCAGCCCCAGGCAGGTACTGATGCTCCCTGCCTGGAAGCAAAGCCGCAGCTGCAAGCAAACGGGAATTTCAGCCTTCTGATTCTTCTGTTGATCTGAAATTGCCTGTGAGAGGGTGTCCGTTTCTAACTGCGACCGAATTGTCTGAGTGAGGTATGGTCTGAACGCTGGAATGCTGCTCTGCTCTCAAGAACTGTGAACCAGCGATCGCTTATCTTACTGTGTGTATGTAAAAATAGGATGGCTGCAGGTGGCTGTCCCTGTTGGAAGCCGGGAGATGCTTGATTGAACTGCAGGTTGGAATAAGAGCTGCTGGCATTAACAGCAAAATGAAAAGCCACAAAACCCCTGTAAAAATAAATTTCAGCTTTTTACTTTATTCACTGTGTGGACATCTATGTATTGTTCTCTCAGACGATAATACTTATCTTCTCTCTTCAGAAACCAGTCTATTACAGAGTTCTTCAAACCAGTTTTAAAACAAGGTAAATATAAATATCTTCCACTAACAAAATAAAAATAAAAACCAAAGTTTTAATTATGTAGGTCTGCAGAAGTCCGGGCTCTTTCCAAACTGGAGCAGTGGCACAATGACTTCAGCTTGCCAAATACGTCTAAATGAGCACATTTACTTTTTTTTCTTAAAAACATAACTGAAGAATAAACTTCCTGTTACGATGAACATCCTTAACTAGCAGTGTAATTAGTAGAGTTGTTTTATCACGCTTAAGCTAGGTGCTTATAGCAACGACAGCCACGTCAAAAATCATGCAGTTGTGATTTGATGTAGGAAACAGATTGCGTAGCACTAACAAATACTAAGTGATTGAGTAAATTCACTCTGGGCTGTGTGGGATAGAGGTGAAATACCAAGCAATGAGATCCAAAAAGGCTCTTCCAAGACTCTTCCTCCCTCCCCTGCCCCGGTATTGTGGTTGTGAATGATTAATCTTCTCTTTGCTCTTTCAGACCTTGGCCATAAAGACCGAAGTGTATTGTGCTCCTCAGGCACAGGAAACATGAAGGATGCAGGAATTGGACTGTCTGTTCTGCGCACCGAATGCTTTGAGAAACAAACGACTCCTGCAAAGAAGGTTAGAAGGAAAAAGATGCCAGACCTGACACCAAAAACAAGTCCTATATTAGATGCCTTCCGGAGAGGAATTGAGAAAAAAGGCAATGTAAACCTATTAGAGGACAGTGCAGTATGCAAGGCACCGGGTTCAGCATGGCCAAGGGTTGTGATTCGGAAACTCTTTGTTGCCGCAGCATCTCCCAGGAATATCTTGGCTGAAAAAGATAAAGGTGTCAAGCCTGAGCAGGGAAGAAGTGAGAAGTATCTGGATGTAACAAGAGCACTGCTGTCTTGTGAAAACAGTTGGGAGCAGAAAACTGATGGTATGGATGTAGAAGAGACCAGTTCAGACTCGGACAGATGGGTTTTATCAGAAGCTGATTCTCAGAAAACCTGTGCTAGAAATAAAGGCAACGCAAGCAGCACATCTCTGTGTCAGAACTCAGGGCTTCTCTTGAAGTTGCCGTGTGCTCCGCCTGACTCCAAGTTTAGGAACTTGGGAACTCTGCACAGAGGAGGAAAGCAGAAGACACATAGAACAAAGCAGTCTAAGGCACATCGCTTAAAGCCATTTTCAAGAACGAGTGTGTCACATCAGGTGTGTTTAGAAAGGTTGTTGAGGATTGAAGCCAGTGACCATTGTGCATGTGACTTTCGTTTTAATGTAGGATGAAATTCTGAGTGCTGCCTTTTGCACATGCAACAAAGTGCTTTTTCTTTTTTTCCACTGTAAACATTGGGTCGTGCGTTTGGGTAAGCTGATTCATAATTGTTTCTCAGTAGATGAGGAATTCTGGCTTGAGAAGAAATAGGCTGATGTAGCTGCAAGCATGCAGATGCAATGGAATTTAAATGGTCGTTACTTGGTAGAGAAGATGTCTTACTGGAAACTGTTGTATTTTCTCATGTTGTAACGTAGGGAACAGCCTGGCAGATTTCTGCTAGTTAGAAGCTGTGGTGAATTTCAGTTCAGATTTATGAACTTAAGCCACAGTGGTTGGGTAGAGCTGGGAGTAACCATATCAAGTATGTGGTATTTCATTACAGATTGAATTATAGTCTTGTTCTGAACAACCAAGAAGGCCCTTTAAAGGGTACGTGTTTACTTACAAGGAGAATCATTGTGTGTCTCCACAAGGTATGAATGGACAAAAAGAAGATTAGGCTTGACTTTCCTTTTTTCTCCTTAGCACCACTCATTCTGCATCTGATTGTCTGTGCTTACTGTAGTTTTGTAGTTGAAGTTCCTCATGGGTTGTTGAGGAAGGCCAGCTGACCTGTGTTAGAAAGTGGCCCAGAGAGACAGGTATCTGATGGCCTTAATTATTACTGCGAGTGCAATGGTTTAGAAACAGACTGGTCTGAAGAAAAGTTAAAAAATTAAAAAAATAAAAATAAAAAAAATAGTTGGAGGAAGAGTCCTTTTGATGAGACCATTGCCGTTGTGTTTTGAGTTTGTCTTGAAGTACGTTACTGTATTTCTGGGGGTGTGTGAGACTGAACGTGTTCTGGACCCAATGCTCAGCTCAGGACATCAACGCTCTGTCTTTAAAATGTACGCAATTAACATTTTATCCTCTCCCTCTATTTTTAGGGAAATGGATATTCAAGAAAAGTATCACATTCTGGTTCGAGGGAGGCTGCCTCAGGTAGATGCAGTGCTACTCTTATGGAATTAATTAAGCAATCAGGTTCATCGCTTACTGTCTTTATGTTTTTCTATTGCATGTATGTGGTTAAGATAGATTCTCTAGCTTGTGGTATGTATTGTGATAGTAGAGTGCAAGGTAAATGAAGGTGAAAGTTACCTCAGAAAGAGAATTGGTTTGGTAGCGGGATTCAGGTGATTAGGACAATTTGCATACAATTTTATGGATGTCAGTGATAGTGACAGCTGCTTTGTAACTCGTTAGGGGAAGCAGATCGAAGATGTTTTTTTCAGAAATGATAGGAGTTTACTGCAAAGAATAAATAAAAAAAGTCCCTGCCAAACATCACTGCTGCTTTATAGTCCAGGCTATTCCTGACATATGGCAAGCTTGAAGAGGTTTAAAAGTAATTTGGGATTTTAGCAAAGAATGGATTGCGTGTAAGTTAGTGATTATCTTTTTGTGTTAAAGGCCATAAAAGCATTCAGTGGTTCATTTGGAAAATCTGCACTCGCTGTGGCGGATAACAAATTTTGTCTTTCAGCTTAAACAAACAAAAAGCAGCAGAACAAACCCCACCATTCCTACTGAACAGAACAGTAAGGTTTAGTCGGTATCCTTGTTGCTTTTGCTGCTTGTAACCATCTTACTTTGTGCTACAGTAGGTAGAGGTCGGTATATAAAGCTCACGTGAATAAAGCTTGAAGTGGATTGATAAAATAAGATCGGAGAAGTACCTTTGCTTCAGAGTGTTATTTTTATACGGAAATGTTCCTGTGGTTTGATGTGCTGAATTCTACATTTTTATACTATGTAATGCTAACTGAGAATGGCAGAATTATTCTTGGAAAGAATCAGATCTTGCTCTACTTGCATAGCCCACCTCACTTGATTTAATAATTGCCAACCAACCACACTGTTGTTACTGGCCCAGTCCAGGGTGATTGTTCTTAAAATAAGCTTAAAAAATCCAGGGATTGCCGTGCTGTGGTTCCTTGGCTGTGCAAACCTATTGGACTCCGCTGCCATGAACCCCTTCCACCTATCCAAGCACTGGGAGCTGGCCAGCACTGCGAGGAGCTGATCTGGCTGAGAGGTGATGGCAGTGTATAGAAGTGGTGATCTGCTGTAGGTGCTGAGCTGCTTCTAAAATACAAGTATTTCACTTCCAGGTTAGTTAAGATGAGTGGGCAGGTAAATCTGAAGTGTGGCCTTTTGTGTTCGAGGAGAATGGATGTGCTGTTGATCCTGGTAAAAAAAAATTTCAGTCGTAGTTGATGTAAAAATGCATGTTGTAAGGCAGTTGTTGTTTTGTTTGGGTTTTTTTTTTGTTCTGTTTTTAAGAGTAGACAGTTGCAGTTTTGATAACTTCTTGAACAGCAATAGTGGTTTATTTCTTCTTAAACGTTTTTCACAGATTACCCATCCCAACTAAAGCAGGACTCAAAACATGACGTGTCATCTTCAAACTCACTGAGAATGTCCCCTGAGAAAGCTGCCAGTGTGTGGAAAAGCCAGTCTGTTCCATTAGTTGGCCGTAAATCTCAGATGTCTTCCGGGAAGAGAAAACGTACTGTAATGAGTGTGTATACAAACAGTTCGAATCAGTGTGAAGAAGCAAGTTCCAATGATCCTGCTTTGAGAAGGTCCTCTGCAACTGGGAAAAATGGGAAGTCTACTTTGGTTAAAAACACTATGCTAAAGTCTCCATGCATGGAAGCACTGCAGCTCATGGAGGCTGCTGCTCTACCCAGATGTGACTCTCCTCACTTAGAGGAATACCTCGACTCAAGCCATGAAAATGAGAAAAATAATTATTCTTCTGGGGGTTTGTCATCATATTCTGCGCAGCTTCTGAGTAAAAATAGCCAGGTTTCTGTTGTAGACACCAAAGAGAATCAATTGCAGGTGGCCAACTCACACTTCTACTTGGACAAGTCCCTTCCTTCTGAGGAGAAAAGTGCTGTCTTGCCTTCACACCATGTAAAACAGACAAATACTGTGCTCACAAAGGGTGTGAAATCTCACCTCCAGAATGCTGTCTTCTCTCAGGTAATACCAAAAAGAGGTACGCACAATAGGGCTGATAGTATTCTGCCCAGAAACACTTCTTTAAGAGCAGAAGAAAAGGCTTTAGAAGATGTTTCTGATTTTTGTCCAGTGGAAGGTTCTAAAAAGCTTACGGTCTTGGAAGAGAGTGGTAAAAGGGTTCAGTGTTCACTGCCTTTTAAACAAGGGTGTGAGGACAACAACCGTATATCTTTAGAACTCGCAGGAGACTTAAAAGTTGGAAGCGCCTGTACAGAGATGTGCAATATGAATGGCAAATCAAAAAGCAGTTTTGATAGCGAAGATGAGACTTTGGAGCACATTCTAGATGATGATGACGATGATGATGAAACATTCATACCACTGCAAGAAATCCTGTCTTCAAGTAGCAGGCCTCAGACAGAAGCCCTGGAAGGAGACAGTTTTGATGATCTCTTCAAGGGCACCGCGGCTCTGACAGATCATGTAAGTGGATTTAAAAAAAAAAAAAGCACTGTCAGCTTTTTTACAGTGCCTTTTCTCAATGACTGTCTTCCTTTGTTCTGAACGCGTGTAAACTCAGTTATTTTCCTGCCAAGCTGGTGACTCGGCTTACCTGAGGGTCCTGTGCTGTGCAGTGGAATGCAGTCAGTGTAAGGGTGCTTCTCGCCCTTGAGTTGGTTCGGAAATCTGTATCCAGTACTTGGTCTGCCTGGTGTTTTCCTTGAGGTTGGATTTCATGGAAGTTGAAGTATGTTAGGATTTCAAGAATTGGAATGAAATCTGCTCGCAAGGGATGAATAAAGAAGTATCTAACTAATGATTTACAGGGTATTATGGCAATGAATTGATTTGTTTTTTAGAAGTTATCCTGTTCAATGACAGCGTCAAATAAATTGTGGCTTTGCAACTCTACTGAAAAGTAATGATTCAATTAGCAAAGTCTTGCACTTGTACTGGGTGTAGCATTCCCGACAAAGCCAATGCAGGTTTGAATGGCTGTATTCAAGTGTGTTTGGCAAGGCTGGAGTTAACTTTTTGCACAGCAGCCTGTGTTTCAGTGTGAAGTGCTTCAGGTTTGTGACTAGAACGCTGTTGGTAAGCCATCAGTTTTTCAGCTGTTGCTGAGCAGTGCCTGTGCAGTGTGAAGGCTTCTTTCTGTTCTCCATGCTGTGGCCCTGAGGTGAGTAGGCCGGAAGGGTGAGAGAAGCTGTAGTGGGGCACAGGCAGGGCAGCTGGCTGCAGCTGGCCCAGGGATATGCTGGCACGTTGTCATGCACTGCAATGAAATGAAAGGTGCTGCAGAGCTTCTGGCAGGCAGCCATTAAGGCTCTGCCTGGAGACAAGGTAGGTAGTGATTTGCTTCTGGAAGCTGGTGGTGAGTGCCAGGTGCATCACTTGTTGGTTTGTTCTCCCTTTGCTTATTTAACTGCCGTTATCTAACCCCAAGAGTGTTCTTGCTTTTGCTCACCCTGCCCTGCTGCATGGTGAGGGAGGAGAGTGCAGATTCTGTTGCTTAGCTGCTGACTGGGGGAAACCCACCATGGTTTTATACCACAGGAAAGAAACTTGGTGGCAGAATAGCTGTACTCTTGTCCTACTCATGTCCCATCTATAAATCTCTGAAATGGTTTATTTTGCTGAGTTTATTTTAAAATGTTTTTCCATAAGCAAGTGTTGGGCAGCCGTAATTGTTTTATCTGACCTTACAGTTAATGAAGCAAGCAAATTATAGAATGGATATCGATGGTTACATACATATTCCACAATCTTAATCGACTGTGGCTGTGTAATTAACGGTCAGGAATGATCAACAGATGCAGCCCAGATCAAGTGTTTGTGGAACGTGTGTGACTGCATCGTATGGTGTATCTTCCTTCTGCAATTAATGACCAGCACAGACAAAACAGTTAAGAACTGTCCCAGAATTTCCCTGACCATGGTTTCAGCATGTGCTGGCATTTTTATCTTCTTTTGTAAGAAGAAGCACATGTGCCAATTGGAGTATGCTCTTGATTTCTCACTGTTCACTGTGGTCGTGTTAAATGGCTGTGAAATAAGGCAAGAGGACTTTGACATTCCCACGTTTTCCTACAAAGAAATGCAGCTGCTTACATTCAAATCAGAATCCAGTTATGTTAATGAAAGTTAATGCTGTATTAACTGATTATTTTTTTTTATTAGCAGGTTCTTAACAAATTTCTATAATCTTTGGGAAATAGAAAATCCCCAGTGAGAGGGTATCCTCTTATTGGTGTTCCTACAGTGAGTGAGTTTGGAGGAAGAAGCTTTTATCAATAGTAAGGGCTTTCCTACTTAGGAAGGTGGTGTCAGAAGGGCACTGCCTATCCAAAGCACTGAGTTGTGACCATGAAAGATTTGAGATGTGTTTTGTCTGCAGCTAGCTGAACAGATTGCTGACTACAGAACAACAAATCTTGCTAGCAGTTAAGATCTTTGTAGAGGTGGTGGTTTGGGTTTTTTGTGGGTATTTTTGTTTTCTTCCCTGCCTCTGTTTATTGGTTTTCTAATTTGTTTCTGTGCTAGGATTCTCACCTTGAAGCTTTCTCTTGTCTAATGAGTTAGGAGATGATTTAACAGAGAGTGATGTTTTGCACTCCAAGAAATGATGAAAGTAACACAGATGTACTGAATCATCTTTAAGAGTTTCTTGTGCACAGGAATGGGGGATTCCTGGAGTCTCTGTGGATTGCAGTGAAGCTGTGCAGTACAAGGCTTCTGATGCAAATGTTACTTGTGAAGGCTTAGCTGTAGGTTGGCTTTAGGAAGAGAAACAGAGGCTTGCTTTGCTCTTCAGATTCATTGTGAAGCGTCGTTTCTGAATTAATCACTGAGAGATTTTGCCATTACAGAAAGCTGTCAAGGAACTGAGAAACCCAGCTATTAACTGTCTGGCTTCTCAGGGTTTCCTTTGAAATTTTACCTTCAGGTAAAGTATATTTAAAATTGAAGAGGTTAATAGTGACTGTGGCAGAAATGCTGAGTCACGGCCTGAAGCAGTGATGGAGCACCTGGTGGGAGGGCAGGGCCAACCCAGGGGAGCTCAGGTGCACGCAGTGTACCTGAGTGACTGGAAGAGGTGGAGCCAGGATCCACCCCTTCCCAGCCTTCATTTAAGGGTTGGCTGTGGAGGTGAGGGCATCTCTTGCTGGAGATCCCTGCCTACCTGAGGTCTTCTGAAGGTAAGCGGCTTTTTTCCTTCATTTTTGTATCCGTGGCTGCTGCATTTGGTCTTGTTCTCATTTGCTGTAGCTGAAGACTTTGCCACGCTGCTGTTATCGTCCCATTATAGCATTACAGTGGCTAATAGTGAAACAGTGAGTAGTTTGCAGTGTTTTTTAAAATGTTTTACTATTTCCTTTGCAGCTTTCTAAGCCTCCTGTTGGTACCCAGGTGTCATATGTGAACAGCTTAGAGCATCTCTTGAAGGAGAAGGAACAAGCCAAAAGGTTTGCTGTTTTTAAAGCTGCTTTGAAAAATTTAGTATGGAGTTGTAGATGCTTAGACTTACCTCGTCTCCCCAAACATGATGGCATTTGAGTGACAGTGAGTTAAGTTTTGCTTCCTGACACTACTGCCGTAGGTCTGATAGGACCTACCAGTATGGCTTTACTTGAAAAGCTAAACGACAGGCTCTCTGCAAGCAGTAGTGAGTGATGTGTGATATATGTCTGTCTCACAAGAGCTGGACTAAATTCACTGCTGCCTTTGCTGTGGGTCACCTAGCCAGCTAGCAGCTGCTGGTCGGGCATGAAATAAAAACTCTTTATGTGGGCTGACTACATGAGTTTCTTCAAAGTCATTTGCAGCTCAGTTTTGTTTTCCAAAGTTGTGCAGACTGTCAGTTTGGAAGCAGGTGCGCGGTTCGGTGGATAGAACTAATGAGTGCTCTGGTAAGAAGTCTTCCAGGGGGAAAGTGTAATGTGGTGTATGTACTGATGGCAGTCGCTGGTGGTATGTACTAATAAATGCTTTTTCTTAAAGAATGTGACTCTAGTAACTGATGCTAAATGGTGATGTGTTTTGCTGTTATTGTTATTTCAGGTTGGATGAACTAGAAAAGCGATTACGAGAAGACATACAAAGAAAGGAAATTGATTCTTCAGATGGAGAAAGTGAAAATGCTGTGGAGGATGGAAACCTCTCGGAAGAACACAGGTCCTTCCTATTCCAAAACAAATTAAATCTAGTTCTTCCTTTTTTTTTTTTTTTTTTTTTCTTAGCCTTTTCCTCAAATCTCTCCCTTGTACTATCAGCTGTTGTTTATATGTCTATCATGAACCATTTTTATCATCTTTCAGGGCTGGGTGGATGTTCTTAGATCTTGCTGCGTGTTAACCTAGCTCAGCTCTTACACAAGGCTGACGTGTCCATTGTCTGAAAATGACCATCTCAAACAGCAAATAGCCTCTTGTTTAAATTCGTAAAAGCAATTTTGGATTTTACAGGGCTTTCATACAGAGATTTTCAGTAGTAGCTCATGCCATACCTGACTACCATCCTGGAGAAGATGTGTTTGATTTATCAATCTCTGGGAAAATCTTCAATCAACATGACCTTGACTTGAGGAATTTCCATTTCATCCCTCAAAATCCTATAGAAAAACTCCTTGTTAGGTAAGAATAACCTCTTTGCTCTGTTGTGTTTACTTGTAGGATTTTCACAAACGTTAGCGATTCTGAAGGTTGAATAATATCTTAGCCTACAAATGAACTGTAGGCAAGGCTGACTCTTTTCCTGAAATTATCCTTTCTAGGCGAGCTACACAGAACAGTGAATAGTTGCTTCACCCTTCCTTCTTTCCTCTTCAGTGAATCTTGTGAAAACATCTTAAATGAGGTGTGAGGGTGTGTTCTGGCCTCTTTGGTATTTATACTGTGGTGGGCTACAAAAGCTTAACTGTCCCAAGGCAGAAAGAGGACCCCAGTGATGAAGTGATCTGTGACCAACTAACATTGCATTATGTCTGCTTAAAGAGTGTCATGTGCTGAATGGGCCTGGGACCTGAGATTCCTCATAACAAAGGTTGCAGGAAGTCAGTTTGTGGCATCAGTTAAATTCAGTCACTGAGCTAAAAGTGCAAATAATACACGTGTACAGCTGTTACCGCACTGCTAAGAGGTGTGTTCATGAGGCTGTCAGGCTGCAGGTAGATGGACAAATTCTTCTGTAATACCTCAAGTGCAAATCCTGAAAAATTCCATTATTTCAGTTGGTGATTTACTTCCAACTAGCTCCGTCAAACCGAGAGCACTGATACAGTGCCAGAGGATTTGGTCATATATATGTGTGTTTGCTGCTGTGGGTATGAGGAGGAGAGTTGTTCATGTTTGCCTTCTGAGGAAGTTGTGTTTGTGTTACCACCTTCTGGATTGAGGCCTATTTGTTAATATGATTTAAAGATCGCAGGGTTGTAAGCTTCAAGAAGTATCTTGTAAATTGTTAACTGGAGGAATGAGAATTAAATGAATCATCCCTTGCAATGATAATTGAATTGCGTAGGCATTTTGAAGCCACCCAGCTGGCACGTATTGGCTTTCCAGTTGACAATGGATGACTTCCTAGACACCTCATCAGTCAGATAGGTAGATGGTTTACAGAGAAGTCAGGACTTGGGTTTTTCAGGAGACCTACCTGTCCCAATAGTTACTGAGAATAGGGGAGGCTAAAGAAGGGTATGTGGGAAATTGGTTATCGTTAATTGGGTATCATTAGTTCAGCTGCTTAGGGCATACATCACTTTCAAAGGAAGATTAAAATAGTTTACTGCTAAGTCTTACAGATTTTCTGTTCTCCCGGCAGTTATTTGTGTACTTCAGTAAAATTTACATGGCAAGATGAGACTGTTTGATTTTAATAGTTTAATTTTTACCTCCAGATTATTGAAAATGAAGGTTCTTTTAAAAAAAGAAAAGTTTATTCTGACTTCAAACTTTTTTTTTCTTTCCCTGTAGAAGAATTTGTAAATTTCATTGAACAGTGAAGGGAAAAAAGATAACCTTGCTGACCTGACTGAGCCAGCAGCCCATCTGTGTAGACAGGCATAATGATTCACAGTGCAACAGTATAAATCGGTGTTTATTGATATTATTATAAAAATATTTCCAAGTTATGTAGTATGGCATTTTGGAGGAAAAGATGGTTGTTCTCTACTTAGTGCTTTAAAAATTTTGTCAAGGTTGAAGTTTAATTGCTGTGGTGTCTCATAGTGCGTAAAAGCATAAGAATAATATGTTTTGACCCTTCAGATCTTCATCTGCTATTGATGATCTGAGCGGTGGAGAAATCCTCAAGAGCTCTGTGAATCTGCTGCTTCAGTCACTAATTTGTTCTCTTCCCCGCTCTTTGCCTTGCAGTTCTGATGTAACACAGCAGCTTTTTTTGGCCGTTCATGGTTTTCTGAGTTCTTACAGTTGTAGTGCGTGTCCCATTCCAATTCTAAAGTGGCTTTTTCAGGTAAGGACCATACTGTCCCTGCAGTTACACTCTATCTGGATAGACTGTTCTTCCCAAAGGCTAGTCGTAGTACAGATAATTGGTACCAGTGAATCTGTTGCATTAGGTTAGCAATTTTTTAATCCAAAACAATTTTTTTTCTGGGTTCTGATTTTTTTTTTATTTTTTTTTTTCTGCAGTCTGAAATATTTTGTCCTTAGAAATGAAAACACAGGGAATAGCTTTTTTTTCCTCTACTTCCTGAGTGACTGCAGAACTTCCTAACCTTGCCTGTCTTTGTACATGGTGTTTCATCTGAACATGGCACAACATGTGCTGGATCAGGAGGTATTTCAGGATGTTGACTGTAGGGCAAATCAGAAGCAGACATTAATTTTTTTCCTTCTACCCTCAAAAAAAAAAGTGCACCCTGCAATTTGTACACATATCGCCTTGTAAATCTAAGTACTGCATTACTTGTAAAATGTTGGCATGCATTATGGCTCAGAAAGTCTAGAGACACTCAAAGGAGATGTGGCAGTTTTCATTCTATATGTCTGTTGGGAGTTTACGTAATTCTGTTACTCTCAAAAATGCCCCTGTCCTGTTGTTATTCCATTACTATTTACCACTAACCATTCCTAAAATGAAAAATGAAACTGATCTGCCTGTAGGATTGCAGCCAGTTAGTTGGCTAACTTTCTGCTTCTAGCAAAAGGACAACATTTTTGTCCTCTTACCTCGTTCTTCCCAGCTGGGGGAAGGTTGCCTTGCTCTCCTTATGTGAGCTCTGGTGTTCTTCAAATAAGGTGGAAGTGCGAGGCAGCTCAGTTTGCTCATCAAGCACAAAACTGTCCAGCACCTGGGGGGGAAAAAGAGAGGGGTTAGCTGGCCTGCAGAAAGGCACCGGGAAGGATGACGTGTATTTCTCAGTTGTTTTTGTAGTTAGGCATTCACTGTTTCGGCTTAGTATTGAATATGCTCAACTTACCATAATTGGTAAAGGTTGCAGTCAGTTCTCAGCTGTCCCTGCTTCTGTTTAAAGATTTCAATTTGATCACAGGTAGAAATAGGTTACAAAAGGATATATGATGCCTCCATTCCCTTACGCCACAATACCTTCTTATGAATAGATGGATTCAGCTTGGGGTTGTAGCATTCTGATACTGCAGGTAACTACTACTAGCGTATTCACAGAACATGTGCACTGCTTGAAATGATCTGTAATTAAAATAGTCTGTTCTCTGGTTTGTGTTGCTGAAGAGGTCTTGGTATTTATTTGCTGTTTTCTTTTTATTTTACTAAAGAAAACTGCTGTGCAGCTCAGTATTTGATGTGTAGCTCTCTTTTCTTTTCCTTCACAGATGATGTCTATTCATCCTAGCTATTGTATTTCCACTCAGATTTTAGACAGGTTGATAGAAATAACACTAAACAATGGTGAGTATTTGAGGGATGGGGAACTTAGCAACTGAATGAAACCATCTTCTGCTAAATAGAGAACAAAAGCACTGGTTCTGTTCAGTGTTTGTTGCTTATGTCTTGAATTGGTCTTCAGTGAGGGCGTGTAAGCTTTACCACAAGATGTCATCCTGGTGTATTTTTACCAAGCTATGTATGTGATGCAGAGCCTTTTACACTTGCTTCTATTCGTTCACAAATGGAATTGACCTGAGGAGGAGCCCAGTTTGATCAAAAGTCCTTTCTGTCTTTTGATGTAAGAGCTTTCGTAGCTCAGGGACTGGAAGATGGTTTTCACCTAGTAGTACCTAATGCTGCATAGTTCACTTTCCAAATTAGTGGCAAAAGAAAAAAACTATACATGCACAAAATCACTTTGAAGGGTCTGCTTCAGCCTATGCTGTTGCTTGATTGTGTGTTCTGCCTGCCTTCATCTGTACTCTAAAAACTTCTTGAGTACCAGTTCCTTTTTATGTTCTCCCTGTCTTCATGTAGATCCATCAACATCACTACTTCCTTTAGATCTGCCAGTTAACGTCATTATAGTAATAAAGTTCACTTGAAGCACTTGGTTAGATCTATTGAAATTGTTCTATGTATTCTGAATGTCACTGGAAACGGGACTTGTTTGATATGAGAGGGATGGTAGCCTCCTATGTTTGTTGCTGTATTGGTGCTCAGGTTGCTTTGGAAGGAGTCACTGAAATTAATCAGCGAGCGTTCAAAGAACTCAGAGAGGTCTCGGCAGATCTCCATATCTCCTTTGAAACAGGATCGAGTTACCTACAGTTGCTCCTGAGGAGTTTAACTACAACATTGCCTGCTCTGGAGTCTCCAGAGTGTTCTGAGATGTTCTGTTCCATCGCTTAACTAAAGATGCATCTTTTTGTAACTGAGTTGAACATTAAGATCTGAAACTACAATGTCTCAAGTGTTGTTTATGTTTGTGATGTTTTTCTTGAAGAAATAGCTGGGTGTCACGCTGAGTGACACAGTCAGAGCTGTCACAAGCATGGATCGATGCTTGATTTTTATGATCTTATTGGTCTTTCCAGCCTTAATGATTCTACAAAGGTGTTTATTTAGTGTAAAATACTGCATTAGACTACTGTAGCCCTGCTGTGGTTCTGCAAGCAGCAGCAATTCTTCTGAGGTCAGAGCTAGTAGAATGGATTAATTTTCTGGGAAAGAATAATGCAGACAACTAAACTTAAACTAATATGTCCCATATCTCTTACTTGTAGCCTCCATCAGTGATGAACAATCTAAACCGTGGATCCCATCACTAGCTGATGTGACAACTGTTTTTGTCAATATGGGTATTACGTTTAGATCTCTTTTTCCATTGCAACACCTTCAGCCCAACTTTAATGAGCATGATATTTTGTAAGTGTTTTCATTTTGATATCTGTTGCTTAGACCCTTGATGATGCTTTGATGTCTTTTGCTTAGAGTCAGTGTTGTTTGTTACCCTACAACTTTCTAAGGGGGGGGGGTTCACAAGAGCTGTAGCCTATCTGTAAATAGTGAGTTACAAGCTTAAGGTGTGTGCCTGTTGTATCTGAGGACAGTTGTCGTTTGAAGGTGTTTAAAACATGCAGGTTTTTTTTCTTCAGTTTGATGCAGATAAGGCTTTGTGGGCATTTAAATTGCTGATTGCTTAAATTAGTGTCTCTTTATTAGAAGTCAGATGCAAGGAACAGTGAGCAAAGAGCAGCTGGGAGGATTTGCCAGCTCCACCAGTCCAGCCTTCTCCAGTCTACCAGAAAGCAATCTAATGAATGTGATCAAGGTGAGAAAACCCACTTACTACAAACAGGGCTTTTTATTCTTGCAAGCAAAAAGCTTAGTACCTTAGTTAAGCTTTGGGCATGGTTCTTTGAGTAGATGGAATCCTAGTATAGTATCTGGTTTCACGTTCAGCACATGATCTTCCAGGAGCTGCTTGAGGGGGAAAAAAATAGAATGCGGGTGTGCAGCTCTAATTGTACAGCTATACAGTTGATAGGTAAACAGAGGTTGTACAGATGTTTCATACAAAAGATTATTGTGATAAAAAGATAATCTATGGTAAATGAAAAATGCTCACTGATGTTGAAGGCTCGCAATAAACTCCACACAGGAGTGATCTCCAGAGGAGGAGATCCTGCCTTAGTGGTAGTCAGCCCTTAAATGAGATCTGCAGATCTGAATTACCTTCACCTGTGCTCCCACAGCTGACTCATTGCTTGCCTTGGGTGGTCAGTCAGATTCAGGCTGTGATCAACAGTTTCCTATACAGCAGGCAATTACTAGGAGATAAGAAGGTATGGATGCATAAGTGTTACAGTGACAGGTTGTTGCTTGAAGGAAATTTTAACGTGAGGGTGCAAAACTGGACTTCTCCTTACTCTTTAATAGAATCTAATTTCAGATTTTAATATTTTTGTCTCTTTGTTAAGTTCTTGGACTTCTGCACAACCGTAATTCAAGATGGATATACAGATCAAGAAATACTGCTGCTACTTCTGTTGCTTTTTAAAATAAGCTTGGAGAAACAGCTGAAGCAAGTTTCTTTAATAGATTTCCAGTGCCTTCTCACGAAACTCCTGATAAGTATTAAAGACTGGGGTACAAAGGTAACTTTAGAATTCATTTTGTAGTATTGAGTTTATGAAAGTGCAATTTAATTTTCAAGAAGCTTGTTTAATTTTTTTTTTCCTTGGCGTAGTAGAAAAGTACTGCTTGAAAATGTAATGTGAACAAATTGAGAGCTTTTTAGCTCCGTGATATTTGGGGGGTGGCTGGGCGTACTGGGAGGGTGTTTGCCCAATAACATCATCTGCCTGCCCTCTTCTGCATGGGGGCTGTCATATGGAGCTTGCAGTGATTTGGGTAAATACTGATTATGTTTAAGATGGCTGTTTGAAAGAATGAAGCCAGTGATTGCAGGAAGCTGATCAAATGTCAGCAAAAGCAAACTGATCTCAGCTAGCCTACTGCAAAATGCTATTTAGCAGGCTTAGCTACAGATGCAATGCAGGAATATCTTCATGTGCATCATCTCTTGCTAGCCCAGTTCTTGTCAACGTCTATGCCGCATATTTTGCTTGGAGCAGATGTGTACTTCTTTGCAAATAAAACACATACCTGCTGTATCCTCCACTTAGTAATCTGGGGATTTTTTAAATTGTTTTTGTCCTTTTAAAGATGCCTGAGCTCTGCCTGGGGGTGAGTGAACTCTCCAGTCAGCACCATAATCTGCTGTGGCTGGTTCAGCTGGTGCCCAGCTGGATAACGCGTGGACGGTAAGGACACTACAACAGCTGATTTATTTGTGTAAACCCAAAGCCTGATAAATGCAGCACCTGTTACAAAGGTGGTGGTTTGGGATTGTTTTGTTTTTTTTTTTTTAATACTTCAAAACAAGCGAAAAGCCAAAACACCGAACAAGCAAAAACAACAACTGAACCAAGCATTTGGGTTTTCTTGTATGTTTCAGTTGTTGTATGTGCCATTTTTGTTTGAATATCATTTCTTCATCAGCTCTTCTGTGAAAAAGGGTTATTTTCCATTTCATGGACTGCAGACTTCTTGGTGCTTTATAGTAGAAAAATGATTGACAGCTTCACGTTCAAACATCTATCACCATTTTTGTCTGAATGACTGAAAATGTTCTTTGGATGATTTATCTGATTTTTGTGTCAATATGTTCTGAGTTCTGTGTGCCTGAAGTAAATATTATAGTGTATCTGAGAGATGACAGTGACTTTGCCCCTTGCTTTCAGACTTGGAGGCAAGTATGCAGCAATATTTACTTATGCACATGAAAAGCTACAATAAGGCAAGAGTGTTTATGTCTTAATGGTCTCCTTTTTAGTTTAGTAGCATTCTGTAATGTAGCAGCTGTGAGCGTATTTACGTCTAGGAAAGCCATGCTTAGCTTTGCTATCCTTTGTAGAAACAGTGTGAATGTAAGACGTTACCTGGGAAATGAATTTTTAAAAAACTCATACTTGTTTTTCAGGGAAGTAAGACAGCGCCTTAGCCTTGTGATAATTGCAAAGCTTCTTAACAAAAAGCACATGAAAATACCTGACGACTGTGACAAGCAGGTACTGCGTGTGTGTGTGATTTCCAAGTTTAGAAAACATCTGTATTGTTGTTTGTGCTTGAATGTACTTTGGTTAGTACCATAAGCCTGTTTTCCTGTTTAAGAATGGCCAATCATTGATTTTTGTTTAGGTTACTATTGAAAGTGCCTGCACACGCGTAACCAGTACATTCTGCACTTTAAGTGCAGTATTACTTATGTGCCTAAATGTTCATTTTGAACACTGAAAGAACAGACTTCTTTTCAGTCCTCCTCTCACATATGTATGTGGAGTCACTTTGTTTTCATAGGAGTGATCTGCTGGTGAGGCAACATACAAACACTTTAATTTGTCAATAGCCAAGAATTGCCAAAGCTTCAATGTTAATTAAAAGTCCCTGTTATAGATGTTCTCATCTTAGACAGATAATATGGTAGTGGTGCTCTGTTTCACGTTCTCCATTGCCAGTAAAACAATCCCATTTGTAAATTCACATGTATCTATAGATGTGTCTTCTGCATCAGTATCTGGTGTACATGAAGCCTTCTAACCTGCTAGAGAAGATGAGAAAAGATGAGCAGCAGAATGTCAGTGAAGAACACATTAAAGAACGCATTAATACAGAACTAGAACAGGAGGTATGTAGCCAACAGGACTGTTTTTTGCATTTGTCTTTTTTACACCTTCTACAATTTTGAAAATAAATCTTGCATTGTAAACCAATTTAGAACAACTTCCATTCAGCTGAAAATTCAGAATTGGTTTGGTTATTTGGGTCTACTATGAAATGTGTTAGCAAGTATTTTGATCTGGATGTAGGTGATGCAAAATAATGCCAAACGTGAATTTAATTTTCAGTAACTGAAAGCCCAGAAATCTTTGTGGGCCAGCTGGGTAGCTTAAAACAGCGTAATACTGTTCTTGGATGTAATGATATATGAACGTATTATTTCCAGTTAGTTGGGAAAAACATGTCTGTCCTCTTATTAGGCTGCTGGAGGGTGCCAGTGAAGTCATAACACTGAATTATTAAAGCAGCAAGAATGCTATATGTTAAGGTTGTTTTGGCTGCTACAGCTCTGCTGATTTCTCTACAGGTATATTACCTCATCTACATCCTCCTCCATCTAGTCAGTGAAGCTAGTTTCTTCGACACTGTAAACTCTGATCAAAGGGTAAGTAACTTCAGTGACCAGGGCTTTAGATTTTAAAAGACTCATCATGCACTTCTGGTCTGTTGTGGGAGAAACTTTTGCTCTGAGACAAAGTAGATGCGGAAGGGCTTTTCCCTGCAGTAAATGCAGAGGAGGAAACCTCTGCATTTTTGCAAGTGGAATTATGTAAAAAGATAAGGCTGTAGATCAACAGATGTGTTATCTTTCACAGAGTAAATGGAAATCAATACAGATTCTCAGAACTTCAGTGAACCTGTGTGAACTTCTTTAGTAAAGCTGAAATTTTTCAATCTAGAAGAAAACCGCTTTGAAAATAACCAGTAATATGTGCTGAAACACCTAACAGCTGCGTTGGGGTGCAGTCATGTGGCAAGTGAAGGCTAGGACTGTATCTCTTCTGCTCTCTGTAGCAATGTTTCCCTTGTGTTGCAAAGTGTGAATATCTGTTAATCAAGACCTTGGCCTTCTGGTAGTCTCGATTCAGATTTCTGCACGCATTTGCTGTGAGTTGCTTGCTTCACGGTGTTTGTGTAAATCTGTCCCACTGAACGCTCCTGGCTCTTAAGAAATGTCATATGATCTCTTGAAGATCCTGGTAAAGTGTTATGTTTGCTTACATTTCATGGAGTTGTAGAATAGTTTAGGGACTTCTGGAGGTCATCTGATCCAAATACTTTATTCAAGCAGTGCTGCCTGGAACAGGTTGCCTAACACCATGGCCAGACAGCTTTTGAATATCTCCAAAGTGTGAAGCTGCCTAACCTTTCCTGCAACCAGTTTGAGTACTCAGCCACCCTCACAGTGAAGTGTTTTCTCATGTTCAAATGAAACCTCCTGTGTTTCAGTTTGTGCCTCATTACCTCCTGTCATGGGAACCTCTATTTTAAAACAACAACAAAAAAAACCCCACTGGCTCGATCCTCTTTGCAGCCTCCCATCAGATATTTTTTTAGACATTGATAAGATCTCCCTGAACCTTCTCATTAGGTTGAACAGTCCCAACTCCCTCAGCCTTTTCTTGTAGGAGAGGTGTTGCAGTCCCTTAATCGCCTTGGTGGCCCTTCATTGTATTCTCTGCAGCGTCACTATGTCTGTGTTGACTGGGTGCCACGCTGCAGGTGCAGGGAGGAAAGGATCACCTCCCTCAGTCTGCTGGCTGATGTCCTGCTGCTCTGTCTTTCTGGCAAGTAGCCAGGTGGTTGAAGACCCCTTTTAAGACCAGAGCCTGTGAATGTGAAGCTGCTCTTCTGTCTGTAGAGGGCCTCATCTGCTTGTTCTTCACGGACAGGTGGCCGGCAGCAGGTACTGCTGTCATGTCACCTTTACCTGTCCTCTCTTTAATTCTAACCCATAAGCTCTCAGTGGGGTCTTTGTCCATCCTCAGGCAGCTGCTTTTACTCATAGAGGGCAATGCACCCTTGTCATCTGCCTGTCCTGTGTCGCCCTGAAGGGCTTAGGGCTTAAGTTTCCTACTCAATTGCAAAAACATGATCACGTGCTGTAATATGAAGCCAAAGCATCTTTAGTATAGAAAATACTTCTGTTGCAGTGACCTTCTGAGATTTGTTCTTTATAACCGCCTTCCTGAAGATTTATGGGGATTCTGAATTCAGTTAAAAAACAAACAAAACAAAAACCCTGCAGCCATACACAAAAAAAACCACTCGTATCTCTGAACTTCCTGATGAAGAAATAGTATGTTCTTGAGTATGTGATGTGAGATGTGGGGTGGAATCGAATAGTAGCTGGGTATTGTGCAGGTTAGACATTGTATGCAATCGGTATTGTGATTTCAGTTCTAGTTATCTTTCAGTTGGATGGGGTGAATTGTCATTGAGGCACCTGAAAACATTTAAGTGGAATTTCATTGTGTTTCACTTAGAGAGCGCAGCCTCTTTACAGCAGGTTAGTGAGAGATTAAAAGCAGGAATTTTGTCATGAAATCCACACAACGTCAGAGATCTTGGAGCTGTTATTAAGGGATTGTGGAGTTGCAAAACTGTGTTATTAAAGCCATCAGAAGTATAGAAAGAAGTAAAAAGATCAGTGCATAAACCATGTGCGTGTTTGACCCTACTCAGCTAATTCCTATGGACTGCAAAAGGAAATTACCTGAATTGTGGTTACTCTGAAGAGGTTATTTTTAGCTGTTGTAACTTCAGAATGTTTTTCCATCAGTGGAAGACCTGAATGGTATTTTTCTTGCTACTTTAGGAACAGAGGGGACTTACAAATTATCTAGTAGGAACTTCAATGCTTGTGATGTGTAGCTGTGTTCTGATGAGACTTTAGAGTTACTTATTTAAGCTTGTAGAACTTTTAAGCCAGGTGTATAACATCAGCTGATGTAGGATCTTGTAGTCCTGTTTTCTCTCTTTTTCCTCCTTCCTTACTTCCTAGTTTAAAGAAAACTTCAGTTTAAAGCACTTTTTTTTTTTTTTTTTTTTTACATTGAAATAAGTATTTGAAGTAAATATTTTAGTTTCAACATTTAAATAGCTGTACGTTTCTTATCTTTATTTAGCAACACTTACTGAAGCTCTGTGGTACCTTAGATAAGCACATAAAATGTGATATTAGGGAAGATGCAAGGCTGTTCTATCGAACGAAGGTAAGACACCTTTTCTTGTTACTTTTGTTTGGTCTTTTCTAGTGTTGTTCCCTCATCTCAACACTGGAAGTTCTAAGACTTCCTCGTGGATTTATTTTTCCTGGTTTTGCTGTCTGTCTGTGCACATAAAACAGATCTGCGTTTAATGCACTGAATATTTACTAACAACAGGATGCTGACAACACTAAGATGTGAGCTTGTCTTCCTCTTGGGAAGGCATCTCAACTTTTAGACCAACAGAGTTGCTCCTTTTCTCTCCCCTGGCAATCTCTGATAACTGACAGGAATCAATCTTGTACTTTCAAGGATGGAGGCAACGTGCAAAGCTGGATACAGAGGGCAGAAGAAATTAGGCTGACTGTCTTGTGTGTCCTTTATTTTCAAAATAGCGACATAGTTAAAGTAGTTGTTAAAATGTTGTGTATTTATGCCAGCGCTGTATGTAGTGTAGCATCAAGCTTGGCTAATTGCCTTTCATTTGCTTTGTGGCATGTAGCTTGCTAATGGTAGTCCTAACTCTGTGACTTTCATGTTCTGCACGCTGTCATAGCAAGCTGAATCTAATCTCAGCTTTGAGAAGTATTGCCTTCTCCAGCTTTATGTCACACATTTGCAGCTGTGTGTTCGTAACTCTCAAGAAGGCTGTGGGTCTTTTATTCAGCCAGATGGGTTAGAGCAAGGATCCTTTCAACAACTTAATGAATCTCGCCATGATTTTTTTGAATCTTGCATCCCTGTCTATTCTGTTTCTGTTATCCATGCACTGGGAGAGGATAACCTTGCTCTGCTTTTCCCTATTGCTATTTCTGTTTTTTTCACTGCAGTAGCTAGCAGAAGACATCGCCGTGCTGGGTTTTACATTGAAAACAAAGCAAATCTCAGCTCTTGTATTTCACACTTGCTTCTGTGATTGGCTCTAAGGAAAAAAAAAAAAAAAAACCAGCAGTTTTTTGTATAAGGAATTCATTTTGGAATTGCAGTGCTGCATCCTTGGCTTGTGTGATTGCATTGGCAGGCACCTTTTCTAGTTAGAAACAAGACCCATGTCACAAACCTAACTTAACAGCGGCTGAGATGGGTTTTTGGAGGCCAGAGGCTTGTGTGGTGATTCCAGACACTTAACATGGGAGATCACATGTTTGTGAAGGTACCTGAGTAGGTCTCATTGGAGTTGAGGTGGTGATGCTCTCTGCCTGTTGTCAAACTGTTCCTTGCCGGAAAGCCTAAAGCGTTGGGTTTTTGTTCTGGGTGGTGGTGGTGTCTGTAATTTTTGACTTTTTTTTTTTTTTAATAGAAACGGCTAAACTAATCAATCTGAATTTTCAGGTAAAAGACTTAGTTGCTAGGATATATGGCAGATGGCAAGATCTGATACAAAACAGTCGGCTTACTCAGGTAACGTAATGAAACATTTTTATTTTCATACTGCAGAGTCTGTTCATATTCTTTAGTTAAAATTCTGTCTTTGCTGGCTTTTGGTAAAACAGGTATCACCTTTATCCTCAGAAGTGCTGTTCTCATCAGTGGCTTATGTAACACCCTGAAGTGCTAACACTGAGTCAAGTTGCAGGGCCTGTCTCTGATTACAGTCGTTAGCAGATGCTTCAGAAGGGACTTCTGAGTGGGGCAGGAATGCAGTGAGGCACTTCCTGCTATTGTCTGGCACTCTGACTTGGAGGCTACTCCAGTCCAGTGCTCTAAGCACATCTGTTCGACAGCTCTTGATGAACGCAGCCCCTCCAATCTGTCTAATTCTGTGCAATGATTAGGAAAACCCTTTTAATGCTTTGTAATCTAGTGCATTTCTAACAGGAAGTTTAAATTACGTGTGTTCCCTTAGTACTGATTTCAATTAATTAAAAACTGCATAATTAAACATTTGTTTCTAAAGCATATTGATCAGTCGAAGCAATATTAAAAAAAACGCATCACTTGTAGTCTCTAAGTGCAGTATCTAAGGTTTCCTGCTATGAGAAAGGAAGTGAATTAGGTGGCGGACGTGGTTGCAGAGGTTACTTAGGAGTTGATGGAAGCTGGTAAAGATGTAACTCTTAGAGATAGTTGGGTTTGATTCACATATAGGGAAACTGGTGAGTGTTTACAAATAACATTGTAGGGACTTGCAAACTGATTGGGTGATCTTACGCTAAGCGGTTGCCTGCTCTCCTCCTCACTTCAATGTTTGTTGGTTTGTTTTGAGTTTTCTATTTTGTTTTTACTCTTCAGGGAAAGCTACATGACTTCTGGGAGCCAGATTCATGAGATCTTGCCTAGATCAGGGGAATAACAACAAAAATACCTGAAACCAAGGAATGCGTAGAAGGAGCAGAGCTTCACCTTGATCAGAATGCAAGAGTTACCGGTCGCCTGAATTAGAACCTCAGCTTGGTTCAAGCAAATATGAAACACAGCGATCCAATTTGATTGGCATTGCTTTTACTATGAATGCGGTACTTCTGAAAGCAGGTGAACTGAAGCAGCAGCTATTTCTGTAGTTCTGTCTGGATTGCATTTTATCACGTTGAAAGTTGAAGGAAGTTTTCATATTTCCATTGCTAATCATGACATGTCTTTGGAATATGTGTGTGTTGGCTTTCTTGCCAGCACACACCTATATAAGTATTGCTTTGGGACAGCTGGGAAAGAACTGCCTTGTGATGTGAAGTATGAGTCCAGAAGCAGTATCAGACCTTCTGTTGTAAGCAGGTGAGGAAGTCTTTTGCTATTGATCTGAATAACAGAGCTGCCCACACATGTTCATCTGCAAAGCAAGATTAATTGGCACAACCGTCCAGTGTCTGTCTCTAAATAATAAAATATGGCAGTGACGTGCACAAGCGATGGGGTGTTTTGTTCATTTGAGGGTGGAGACAGCTGAAGAGAGGCTGTGTCCTTACAGTGTAAGTGGATGCTGCTTTGCTCTGCCGTTCTAACAAATAACAAAGCAGAACTTATTACACAGAACAGAATAGCATTTGCTGTTACTGTGGTGCATTCATTTTAACTTCCTTATCTTCAGACGTTATTTATGCAGTGGATGTGACTGCACAGGAAGTGATTCTATAAGACCCTATTGTAAATGAGATCTCATTAAACAAGTGGTCTTGTTCTACTCTTTAAGAAACAAATACCTTTGAGCGCTTTCTCTAAACGGAGAAAATACTGTTCCTAAAACATCAAGTCAGTGAAGATTTGAGGAGATGTGGCCCGTGCATGTGGAAGTAACTGTGGAAGCTGCATGAGGGCTGAATTCCTTTGTGCAAAGTCTTGCTGCACACACAGCGTGAGCTCAAGGCTCCTCGAGCTGTGTTTGCAGTAATCAGGGAAAGATGTAACCCCTGTGTGTGCTTTCTGAGTGAACGCCATAATTTAAATCGTGCACTGTGTTTTGTCTGTGGAACGTGTGTATGTGTGAGCAGAAGGTTAAAGTGTTGGGTAGAATACCAAATGGAAAATCCAGGTTTTTAATACTACTACACGTGTGTTTTATGGTATTGTTTCCTTTTAATTTTTGTAACTGACTTGTCTTGTACAGTAAGCTTCCTACAACCTGACAGGAATGTAAAATAAGATTAAAATTGATGTTAAATTAAGATTTAACTGCATGTTGTGTGTATAGGAGCTGCTCAAGGTGGGACATGGCCTCCAGGGAGGGTATTTTGTTGGCAAATCCCATTGGGTGTTTTGTCTTTCCTTTCAAATGTGGATGGCTTAGCCGAAGTCTGCAGTCTCTGTAGCTTCACAGGATTACTGTTAACTTCTCTTTGTCCCAACAAGTGTTATGTTCATTGTTACCTGAGGGCAGAAGGAAGTCCCTTTTTAAATCCCTGTGTTCTAGCTGTGTAGCTTCAGAACTGGTTGAATCTACCTCAAAGGAAATCTTTGTTTGACAACAGGACTGTCTTAGACTCAAAATAGAAATGACGTGGTGGTGTACAGCTATGCCAATGCCATTCTCTGCCCATCGTTCCCTGTGTGACAACCTTCCCCCTGGTAGCAGTTGCTTCCTATGTTGACTGTGTTGTATGTGATTTTATTAATGTTTCTATCTGTTTCTATCTCTTTCTCACTAACGTTGTATACAGTTTTTAAAAGTACAGGACATGCTTACTTTAATGTGTATATATTTTCTTACCATGTAAAACTGAAGTTGTGGTCCTGTATATTTTGGAGAAGGAAGGGGGTGAGGTTTAGATCAGCGTCTTTCTTTGTTCCTTGTATTGCAGTTTGGAGCACCTTGAAAGTGCTGGGGGTTTTTTTCCTGTACAAAATAACAACTTTGATATTTACTTTTATTTAATAGACCAAGGAGAAAATAAAACCAGACTTTTGTAATCCAGCGTCTCTGCGCAGAGTCAGCACATCAACCACTGCACAGAAAAATGGCTGCGGGTTCTATTTGGGTCTTCCTGCAGACACGGCAGTGCTTAGGTTCACAGCCCATTGGCTTGTTATAAATGGAGAAAGTCTTGAAGTAATTCTTAGCTCTACCAGTTCTGTGTTTTCATGCTTGATGCCCATGTATGCATTCTAGTGTTTCGCCTCTCTCCCCCTCCCTCTTTGTCTGGACTTCCTTCCATCTGGCTGTAGCTGAGCACCAATGCCCCGCTTGCTCCACCTGGACCTTGGTTGAACTGGAGCTCATCAGTACCCCAGCAGAGGTGAAACCAAAGCATTCCTGCGGCGTCTTAAGAGGGGCTGCTGAGCTGGGTGCTGCTCTGGGACTGTGAGGAATGGCCCAGCAAACCTGCAGCCATCTTGTTTCACCCACTCACTCGCTGGCCCCCAGCCAGAAGTCACATGCATTGAAAAAGGCTGTTTGCACACTACGTGTCTTAACTGCTTTGGTTGTCTTCAGATAAGCATTTTTGCACTGAGGTTTATCTTTTGATATTATGTTGGTTGTATTAGGAATCATGTTATCTTGTTTAATGGGCTATTAGGTGTGCTTTATTGCAGTAATCACAGACAAAACAATTAAAAGTGGACTATAAAATATACGTTTGTGGCTTTGCTTTTTTCTTTTCTTTTTTTTTTTTTTTCCTCCTGACAAGCCTCTCTGTGGCTTTAAAAAAAAGAAGTTTGTTTCTAAGTTGAAGAAACCTGACAGCAAACCTGTCAGTTGGTGCATCTCACACCCACCCAGTCCTCTTGTGAAACTGGGTAATGGAGAGGGGGCTTTCAGAAGGGCCGAATGGCTCGCGCAGGGCTGGCTGGAGGGCAGTGGGCTGTGCGTGCTTCATTGGTACAGTGGCTGCAGGAGTTCTCTGAAGTCCCCAAAGCCAAGAGTTGAGCTGAGAATATCTCTGCAAAACAAAGTGATGAACAAACCTTTGTGCTGCTCTAAACAGCAGAGCAGCTGGGGAGACGGCTGCCTGATAGGGCTGGAGAGGTGGCATTTTAATGTGCAAGAAGACCTTTTCCTAACGAGAGATGGATACTGCGGTGTTAGCTTTCTGAGCGCAGACAAGCGAGCTCTGCCTTCCTCCAAGGAGCAGTGCCTGGCCTTGTCCTGCAGCACTGCCCTCATCCAGCTGTGGCTTCAGGGGGAGGTTTGAGCTGATGCTTTCAGCTAATGGGGTGAGAGGGGATTCTCCCGCAGGCCGCAGTCCTTCAGGGCAGGGCATTGCAGTGGTCACGTATGTTTGTTCTACGTCTTTCCCGGGCTGTTTTGGTGGTTTTTTTTTTTTTTTTTTCCAGTAGTTGTGCAAGTTTGGTGTTGTTTTTCTTTCCTACTGGAAAGGGCAACTGAGGCTGTTGCTGGAGGCAGCCCTCCCATTCCTCCTGCAAACTCATTCCGTGGCCTTACAAACCCTTCCAGCCCGAAGCTCCCTGATGGGAACCGCCCTGCCGTGCCAGAGGGGCCCGCTGGGTTATTGCTTGGCCGGCCCATGGGAAAAGGCTCCTGCGATCGACTCGGTACGGCACAGGGAGCCAAGCCCGCAGCACAGCAAGGCGCTGCGCGGGGCATGCGGCAGCCTGCACGGAGCAATCCGGCCGTGGGGCTGCTGGGGGGCAGGGCACGGCCGTGCTTACAGAACACGGCGTGGTTAAGGGGCTGCCCAGGGGTCAGGCGGCCGCGGACGGATTTAGCTCGTGCCTTGTGGTTTATATTATCTGAATGCTCTCAGTGACGTTCGGATTGCGATTTTTCCCGTCTTCCCCTGGGCTGCCGAACGCCTTGATGTTCTGCCTTGTGGATGTTTTGCCAGCTTAACTGATGGGGCCCCTCCTTATCTGGTGTTGAAAAGGACTTTCCGTGCTGGGGAACGGCCTGGGCTGCTGCTGGAAAGGCTCCGAGGGAAAGTGAATTCCTCGAAGGGCTGGTCCTTAGCGAGGCGCTTTTAGTTTTGTCTGACTTCTTTCAGCCGGCATTTCTTCGTCTTTGTAGTCAGGAATTTGAAAGGGAACGCTTTACCTGCTATCAGAAGCGGCGCTGGGTGGTGAGAGAGGGAAAACATTCCCGTCTTCCTGCCTTGATCCTTTGCTGTGGGTGCTGAAAGCTAGTCCCCGTGCCTGCTGTGAGCGCTGCCTGTCGAGATGTGTTCTCAGGTGGCCCTTAAGCAGCATTCGGACGCGTTGCAGCTCTTTGGATGTCTCCCTCAGCCCGGTGAGCAGCGCCTCATCTCCTCCAGCCTCCCTGCAGGGAGGTAACAGGGGAGGAGGTGGCAGCTCAGCTGGAATCCTTCCCGCGTCCGTCATGGAGGCGGCCCAGGCTCTGCCACCAGCCCGGGGGGAGGCCCGGGGCCGCCCGAGATGGCTTACCCCATGTGATGTGTGGAGGAGGGTTCCCGGCCGTAGGAAATGGGGCTACTGGCACACACCCCGTTCCCTGTACTTTCCTTTGGGCTCACGCTCACTGCTGCAGCTGCTAGAAGCCGTGCGAGCCACGCTCCTTCCATCCTGCAGGGTAAATAACATCTCTGCTGCTTTGGGACTGCTGGGCGAGGGTCCTTCACCAGGCTTGCGACTGCTGGGTGCTGGGGGACAGCTTAAAGGCTTGAGAGCTTTGCCGCTTAATTCCAGCTCTTTTCTCAAAGCCTGCTTAGAGATGGAGGTCCTGCCCCCTGCGGCTCGGGCAGTAGCAGGAGGCCCATCTCCTCCGAGCTGACCGCTGGGCTCTGACCGGAATAAAAATAACAGCTTAAGGCTGGCAGGCTCGGTGCTGGGGAGAGGAAGGCCAGGCATTAAGTTTGGTGCTTTCTTCACGCTGCAGGCTTTAAAAAGGCGGCGTAAATCATGCGGGGCAGCTGTGGGCTCCTCAGGCTCACAGAGCTGATCTGCATGCTGGAAACTGAATCCACATGCTTTGCCCCACACCCAGCCGGAGGGAGGCCCGGCAGGTGAAGCTTGCTCAGGTGCTGTGCCGCATATCGCTTCTCTTATGCAGCCGTGGAGCACTGCTTGCCTCCCCCGAGTGCTAACCTATTTTGGCAGTATTTGGGTTCCAGCATTGTTATGGTAAAGTTTGCGCGGCTCAACGCGTTTTTCATTCTGGTTGATTTTCTCTTCCTATCAGCCCATTTTTTTTCCTTTGCCCTCATTCTGTTTTTCCCCGCAGAACGCGGATGCTGTTTGCTGAGGAACTGTGTCAGCCTTCCTCGTAATTAAGAGCCTGGCAGGAGAGAGTGCGGCGGCCGTTCTGGAGATGTCACCTCTGGCGGGGAGCTGACCGTAAGCTGGGGATGTGGGGTGGTGTGGGGGGACCCGCCAGGAGCCCAGCATGGAGCAGTAAGTGACCCCCATTCCTCGCAGCTGGGATGCTCCAGCTGCCCCCGTCCTCCTGTAGAGCAACTCCAGCTGCATCAGAGCCAAGGTTACAGCCCTGTCTGGGTTCAGCCCTCTGGGATGGAGCCCGTGTGCGTGTATAGGGGAGGAACAAAGCAAGCTGCCGTCTGCAGGCTGCATCTCATCGGCTGGGAAATAGATAATAGTTGTAATGTTGGAAAGTGAGATGGATGGAGAACTCTCCAGTCAAATGGCCTGAAAATGGGTGAATAGAGTGAAGTTATTCAGTGCTGCTCTGTAATTTGGCTTCAGACTCTGTAGTTCTTTTATTAGCATGAAGGCTCGAAGCGAACAAAAGGAGATGGTGGAGCTGGGGACCTTCTTGCCTCAGGATGTTGTGGAGGCTGAAAGCAGAGATGTTGAAAATGCATTTTAGTGTCAGAAAAACCCATCAGGGTCTGTGAAATGAAAGCGGCCGTCCCTGGCTGAGAGCTTCCAGGCTGTGTCCTGCAGGGTGTGGGACGGGGAGCCAATCTTACCTCGCACCCCATCCGATAGATGATGTCGGCTAGCAGAGAAGCAAGAACAAGGGAATGTGAGGCTGGACTTTAAGTCTTCCCCATAGGGTACCTTCGGGACAGTTAATTTCCCTTTGTAGCTGCTGTGTCGGGTTTGCCTCTTGGGGGCAACCTCGGCCTGCTCCAGCCGTGGCAAAGACAAAAGGGAGTTAAGGCGCTGGGGAGGGGATGACTCACTGCGTCTCTCCCTGGCTTTGCTTTATCAGATAATTTTTGGCAATCGATGCAGTTATTTGCTGAAAGGGTTTAAGGGAAGCTGTGTGGGTTGGCCTGATCGCTGCTTTTCAGAAATGACCCAGTTGCTTCTTGAAGCTCCCAACGCTGCAGTCTTTCAAAGTTTTCGCTGCCTCTCTGTCCTTCGGAGAGCGTGGCATGGGCGGGCTGCTGCTCTGCGGCTCCGGGCTAATGGGCAGCACATAAATCCACTCGTGTAAGATTTACAGCACTCTCCCGCTGCTCTTTTGCCAGGGATCCCTTGGGCAATCGCTAATCCTATCAGCGCTGCGGTTACCCTGACTTGTATGTCGGGGAGATAGCAAACTTATTGCTCCAGCTCCGCTGGAGTCCCGTGTTCGCGAGCAGACGTGCCGCACAAACCCTGTCCGTAAATAACCATTTACATTTATTTAAAGGGCGTTGAGGTATATGGTGGAATAAAAGGAGTATTATTCATGCTTCGTGCTGCGGTTCCTAATGGGGCTTAGCACGCTGATATGACCTACAAAGCTTGTTGTTTCGTGCCCGCAGTGCTCTGATGTTCTTCCTACCCCGAGGGTCAGAAATGACGAGAATAAACGATGGTGACGGGTGTCTCGTAGATCCCCGCTCCCTCGCCTTGGACGCGTCCTTGCAGGGAACTGCTGGTGACATTGCCTGGCAGGCAGGGGGACGCTGCGTGCTCGGCCGGTCACGCGATGCACACGGAGCGGCCTTGGCGTGCCGTACAAAATCGATGCCTCCTGTATGCATAGCAGCGCATCCGTGGTTGGCTTTTTTCCCCCTGAAGTGCAGTGGGAGGGCTGGCTGCGGCCACACGTGTGCGATGGCTGTGAGAAGCCCCGGTGTCACAGGCCGCATGCAACCCCCAGCACCTCGGTACAGCCCAGGAGCTGTGGGTGCCCAGGAGCCTCCTGCTGGAGCTGCTGGGCTGAGTCAGCCCTGCTGGGACAGCGGCCCGGCTCCGGCCAGCCGGCTGCTCATTAACCCAGCCCTGCGGTGCGCTTGGCTGGCTTTGACACTGCCTTTAATAGCTCCCTCCTCTTCTCTTTTTTTTTTCCCCTTGTTGTTTATAAAGGTAAATTAGCTGTATGGATATGCATGGACATGAATCAAAGGAATTCAGCTGACTCTTAAGAAGCCCCATTTACACAGTCATGTAATAGGAGATGTGCTATAACACCGGGATGTGATGAATGCTGCCCAGTCCACGAACACCTTAGGACAAAGACTGTTTGTGAGTGAGGCATCTCAGCGTAACTTCCCAAAATCTGGCTGCGTAGGGGGAAAACCATTAGGCTTTGGAATACATTAACTTGGTTGAGCAGCAGAGGTAGTGGTGAGATGCAGACCAAACACTGCAGAGATATTGCACTGTGCTGCAAAGCCTTTGTTTGAAAAGTTGCATGTCCACACGGCACGTGCCCAAGGCTCCTCTGACATCCTTTCCATGGGCTACTCCAGAACTTTAACAAACAGCACACAGGGGGTATGGCTGCCGTCTTCCTCAGATGGAAACAAAATTCACCACGTCACAGAGGCCGGGCTGCGTTTGGGACGCGTGCTGATAGATGTGTTGTTAGGAGATGTTTCCATGGCAAAGCATCACCCTCAGCGGGGCTGTGACCCTTGGGACTGTCCTGTGCGCTCACAGCGTTGCTCCGGAGAAGGGAGGGAGCTGCGGGCTGTGTGGGAAGGCCTGAGTGCAGCCTTTGCCAGTCCTCTGACTTGAAAAGAAAACGAAAACCAGAGGCGAGACTGAAATAGCTCATTTTGTCTCAGCAGACAAATACTTGCTTTGAGCATCATTGTCGCTCAGGCTAAATTACTTTTAAATGTTGCTCGGGATTGGGCAGCCTTTCTGAGCCGCTCATTGCGCAGCACCCCGCTGGGGCAGTGCCTGTAAGGCCAAGCGCTCGGATATCGCCGTGATTCTTCCCGATGTCCACTTGGCTTCATTATCTGACCCACGATTCCCCACCGAGGAGATGTCTCCACTACATCCCAGCTGCACGCCTCCTCTCTGAACAAAGGGCTCTGTGCCCAGAGGAGGCCGGGAGCTGTGGGAAGGTGGATGGATGGTCCTCTTGGGGATGGAGGGAAGAAGCGGCAGGCAAGGGGAGCTGAGAGCCTGACCGGCTCTGGCCTAACAGCTGACATTGCCATAGGGCTGGAGGGATTTTAGCGCCTGATTTGTTGCCCCTACCTCTCGTTTCACAGGAGCCTTGTAATGCACGGCACGGACAGCCGCCACTTGCAGTGCATTCCCCCCAGGCACTCTGCTTGCGACACAGCCACGCAGCTCTCCCAGCTCTGCCGGCTCCCTGCTGCGCCTTCCTGAAGGCAGCCTTGCAGCCGCCCTCCTCCCTGTCTCTGCAGCGCTTCTCTAGCAGATGTATTTTTAAATCCCAGCTCATAAATTTTGGAAGCTCCTCTCCTTCCCCCACCCCCTCGCCCCTATCAAAGTGTCAGAGGCGAAGAAAAACCGTGAGAGTGATGTACGCGCTCAGCTTCGGCTGCCAGCGCTTGCAGGTTATTTACAGTGCTGCCGAGGCTGCTGCTTAAATCGTGTGGATGGCAGCAGCCTGGGCTCGGCGTTCAGGAGGAAGAGGTCGCAGCCCTTGAGTTGGCAGTGTGTGGCTGCAGCTCTGCCATCGCTGCTCATCCCTGGAGTGTTTCTGTTCCCTCCTGTCCCACCTGCTGCTGACCTGCCCTGGCCGTGTGCTGTCTGTCCGTCTGGACAGGCTGGGAAGGTTTCCCCTGCCTTTCCCTGGGGCAGCAGGGCAGGGGAGGGCAGGCGGAGGCCGCCGTGACTCAGCTGCTGCTCCCTGCAGCCAACCGGCACCTGGGCAAAGCATCCCCATTTCCATTTGCAAACGTTGGCACCGGGTGTGAGGGGGGGAGGGGGGAGCGTGCAGAGGTTGGGGGCGGTGACCCCCGCTGCTGTATGGAGCCAGGGGAAAAGTCTCATCCATAAGAGAAACAGCCCTAAGTGCCCGCTGGAGCCGCAGCAGCAAGGGCTGGCCATACCCCTGGCTTCTGGCACATTACAACTTTCTCAGACAAATCCTGCAATGGTAATTTTCCTTGCTGGCTCCCGGCCTGAAGGAACGGTGGTTCGGAAAGTTTGCTCAACATCTCAAAGGGAAGAGGATCCCGTGCCTTTCATGCTCTGCGCCTGCTGGAACGTTCATCCCAGGGCCGATGCGCTTGGTGGGGCTCACAAGAGCTGTTCTGGGTCAGGATGACCATTGGCTCCTTGTGCCCAGGTCTGCGCTATGCCTGGAGGGATGCAGGGGAGCTGGGGGGGGGGGGGGGGAGTGCTGCTGCCATTCCTGCACTGGGTTCATCCAGAACCAAGGGGATCTCCCTGCACCACCCTGCAGTACGGCCTTGGGGCTGCGAGCCGGTGGGCACCGTGCTGGATTAGCATGGATTTCACAGGGTTTCATAAATCCCCAGCTCCCAGCACGAGGAGGTTTTGTAACTGGCGGCACGGAGCCAAATCCCTGCAATGGGGCTGCATCTTGCTGCTCTCGCTTGGAGCGAAGGAGGGGCAGCACCGGGAGCAGCCCAGGCTCCCCCACCAAGTACATTCTGACTGAAGGCAGCACACTGGGAGCAGCCTGGGGCCTGCTGCGTGCCAAGGGCAGCGGCACTCTGCATCGTGTGATGATCCCAACAGTGAATGGAGCACTGTGGCCGTGTTGTCGTTAGCGGTGTCACTTGTGATGGGGGCGTGGTGTGATGTGGAAGCCATCTCTGTGCTGGCTGGGTGTCAGGGGCAAAGCGGGCTGCAGGCAGGCTCACTGAGAACCAGCCGGGTGTTCTGAGTGACACAAAGGGCAATTACAGAGCAGCTGGGCCGGGCTGGCTGGCTGGGCACCGCTGTGGCTCCTCTTCTTCCTCCCCACCCAGCTGCACTGTGCCGCAGGGCTGGAGCAGGACTGCACTGTGTTGGGCCCCCAGCTCCGGCTGCAGCCCCAGGAAGGCTGCACATGGCAGGCAAGGCCTGGCCTCTGCGCCAGCGGGGCCCTCCGTTGCTCCAGAGAATCTCATGGGGGCAGCAGAGCAAGCGGAAGCTCTGAAAATAGATCTGTTTCCAGCTGCCGATGACTCGCGTTAATTAATTAAAGCCTCGCAAGCTCAGGCCTGTAAATAGGCAGCATGGAGCACACCGGGCTCTTTGCTCATGCACTAATTACCCCACTCCAAGGCCAGGAGCTAGCACAGCCTGAATTTGGGCTTGGGGCCACGTGGGCGGACAGGAGTGCTGCTGCAGGACAGGACGGGACGGGATGGGATGGGATGGGATGGGACCTGGGGAGTAAGGGGTTGAACCATGGCTGGTGCTTGCAAACAGCTCACCCTGTGCCCATCCCTGTACCAGGAAGGCGACTGCAGGCAGCAGCCATCAGAGCCTCCTTGAACTCCCCATAGGGACAGCCGACATGCGGGTGGCTCCCTCCGTGCTGTGCTACAGTGGAGTCAGGATGCAACCCAGAGGACCACACACTCTGACTTCTCCGTCCCAAAAAGCTGTGTGGGCAGTGCTGCTGCCCTGCAGTGCTCTGGGTCTGGCTGGCTCCATGCAGGCTGTGCCAGGCAGGACTGCAGCATGCCTGGTGCGCAGGTGTCTGTCTTCCATGGGGTGGGCCAGGAGGCAAAGTGAGGTGTTGAGGAGAAGTGAGGACGGGAGGAAATGGCAATCAGCCGCTGGAGCGTGCAGGCGTGGCAGGAGAGAGGCCAGGAGCCTGCAGAGAGGGCAGCATGCTGGGAGCGGTGCTGCATGGCTCTGCCAACACGGCAGGGAGGCACAGCACCCACCTCCTGCTCCAGCCAGCTTCCCAGTGCCCTAGATGCGACCTGCAGATTGCACGCCGCACTTGTGCTTTGCGTCTTCGTGACGGATGAGGAAGGAGGGCTCTGCCACGTGGGGCAGAGGAGGCTCCAAGGGACTCAGTACCCCCAGCACGTCCCACGCACAGGGTGCCAGCACCCACCCCCAGGGCAGCAAGCACACCGGGGGATCTTTGGCAGCAAGCTGGCTGTGGCGTGACGAGGCTGTGCCGTCGTTTCCCTCTTTGAGGACTTTGCCCTCACACAGCTCGAGGCTGGGCGCAGTGCCCAGTTGGGCGTGCAGGCTCCTGCACCTGGCTGCTGGCCGTGCTCCAGGCACCCACCCACCGGTTTAGGGGATCGGGGTGGCCTCAAGCCGGGGTGCTGCGGGACTTAGAGGGCACCCCCCCCCCCCCGCTCCGTGCTCCGGCCCCCGCAGCACCGCAGGTCCGCGGCCCTCACAGACCCGGGGCGGAGCGCGGCGCGCAGGGCGGCCGGCAGAGGGCGCCATAGTGCGGACGTCGCGGCACGGCCCACGACGGGGCCGCGCACGGCGACCTGCGGCGAGCAGCTCAGCCAGCGCCGTGCCGAGCCGGGCGGAACCGGACCGAGCCGAGCCGAGCCGAGCCGCAGGCAAGCGCCGGGGAGACGGGATCAGGGCCAGCTACCGGCGGGGTGCGGGGTTCGGGTGCTGGATTTGGGGCTTTGGGTCCGCAATGAGGTGCTGCGTGCCCCAGCGTAGGGTGCGAGTGCTGAGCGCGGGGTGCTGGCTCATCCCCAGGCAGGATTTAGGGTGCTGGGTGCGGGCGCTGGGGCTGCTGGCTGCGAGTGCCGGGTCTGGAGCTGCTTGCACAGGTACGGTCCGGTGCTGCGTCCGGTGCGGATGCGGTTCTGGGTGTCGGGCCGGGCTGCGGAGAGGCACCTCGTGAGGGTTCGGGACAGAGGTGAACGGGGGTTGAGTGGGTGCTGGGAGCGGTGCCGGCGGCAGCAGGGCCCTGGGCGGGATGGAGGCGGGGGACACCTGGCGGGGATTTTTGGGTGACCGCAGCTGCGGGGGAGGAAGGGACGTGCGGGGCTGGTGGCGGTGGAGCCCTTCCTCCTGCCCCGTCCCGCTCAGGGTTTGGGGCTGCGCCGCTGGAGCTCAGGGATGCCCCGAGCAGGGGGGTTGCGTCGTACTGGGGACTGTGCTTGTACCGGGGCGGTGCATTGTGTCCTGCTCCTGGGGTAGGGTTGGGGCTGCGCTCGCTCTGCCCGCAGCCCAGGTGGGCCCGCGGCTCCTCCGTCCCGGAGCCTGAGGTGGGGGTGGGGGACGCGGGAGGGATCCGGTGGTGCCAGGGCACCGTCTGTGAAGACAGAGAGGCTGCCCAAAATGGACGAGGAGCACAGACTCCCCCAGAGGCAGGGATCCGTTGCTGTGAGCGATGCCCGCTGCCGGCCCCCTCTGTGGTGTGGCTGCGGCCCTCACCCCCGACGGCCGTGGGGACGCTGCCGCCGCCCCCATGGGATGTGCCCGCCGGGTACGGGGCAGAGCTGCCCCCGCCGTGCGGCGATCCCTATCAGCGCTTTGTTTTTGTGTTGCAACCGGAGGGGAAAGAAAAACACAAAACCAATGCCAACTCTTTCAGCTCCCACGAGCGAGGGCTGCGCGGCTTTTCCTCCCCCCACCTCCAACGTCCATCTGTTGGAACCTTTCCCTGCTTTCCCCACCAGGAATGCCGGCAGCGAATTTGGGGTGAGGGCAGCCAGGTGGCCGCAGCAGGAGGAAGGTGAGGTTTTGGGGCACCTTTGGTACCAGGCTGTGCTCTGCCTGCTGCTCCCCTCCTGCAGGGGGTCTCTGGCTGGGCTCGGCCCTATTGCTGCCCCCCTGGGGGCTGAGGATCATTCCATCTCCCCGCTGCCAAATGCATGCAAATCCACCCAGCTCTGATGTGAGCATGGCTGCATGCAAACCATATCGTGAAAGGCCGAGTGCCACACTTGCGGGGTGTATGGGTTGGGATGCAGAGTTAAAGAGCATCAGCTGCAGTTTGACCCCAAAGCTGGAATTGTTTTAGAGGGAAACTGGAACAAACAAGATGAGGTCGTTAAGCTGGAACCAATAAGAACGCTGCCATCATCTAGTTTTGCCGGACTTTGGGGGGAAAAAAAAAAAAAGTAAGGAAACAGTTTATCTTTGGAATAAATAAAGCATAAAGGAACAGGCGTGCAGGCGGCCCCCACGGGCTGGGGCTCCTCTTTCCGCATCCCGCAGCCATGGGAGCAGTGCCTGAAACCCGAGCACCGGGGAGAACCCTGGTGATGGCAGAACCCTGAGCAAATCCCGTGGTGACCTGTGGCCCAGCGAGATGGAGTGCAGTGCATCCGCGGGGATGAGCAAATGGGCCCAAATTGGTCCCAAACCCCAGATCTGAGCGAGGCTGCACCGGCAGCTGCTGGCTCTGCGGCATCCCTTTAAATTTAGGGTTGGGGCTTTTAGTCGCGTTGTTGTTTTTTCATTTTTAATTGTTCCTGGGGGTTTAATTCTAAAATTATTCTCCTGCTTCTGCTGTGGAAGCAATGCGCTCCGACCACAAATCCTTTTAAGGCTGAGCTGCAGCGATGAGCCACGGCGTGTGAGAGAACCGGCACGGGAACCTCTGTGGGGAGCTCTGCTGGGCACAGAGGGCTGTATGTCTGTCTGTACGTCCATCTGGCCACGCAGTCTCATTTTGCCACAGCAGGGAAGAAAAAAAACAACGCAGAGAAACTGTTTGTTTTTTTTCGGTGGAGATTTTCCCAGCGCTGTCTGCCTCTCCCTCCTTTTTTTTCCCAGTGGAAATGTGGGGCCAGGGCAGCGCCGCTGAGGATGAAGGAGGTGGGGTGTGGGGACGGCTTTGCCCCAGGGGTGCTCATCCCTGTGATGCCCCCAGGAAGGCGGGGACACAGCACTTCACATCCCCATCCCCCCCGTGTGCTGGTGGGGGGAGCTCAGCGCCTGGCTGCGGTGCCTCAGCTCACTTCTCAGTTCCTGTTCGGCTCCCATGGCGCTCTCCGCCTGCTGCACCCACATCCCAAATTTGGGGAAAGGAGAAGCATCGCGTGAGCCGCGCTATCTCGTGCATCTCCTGGGAAGCGCCTCGGGGTCGAGCAGGGTTTTGTTTAAAGAACCAAAATAAATGCGGAGCAGCGCTGGCGGAGGTCACGGCTCTCCGTCCCTCCCCGGCCCAGCACCCAGCACGTCGCAGATCCCCTTTTCCCGGAGGACTTTTGCCAAGTTGGCGTTTTTCTTGCTGCTCTTGGCAAAGTCCTGTCTGGCTGAGGAGCGGATTGCTTCCCGCCCTGGGTCGCAGCCGCTGACGTGGGGATGGGGATGGGTGTCCTTGCTGTGCCCCATTTAAGGCCCGTTCGCTGGTGCTGCACCCAGGGATGTTTTACAGTCTGCTGCAGCAGAGGCATGGGAGGGCTGCAAGTTGGGGAAAAGCTGCAGAAAGTTGCCTGGCAACCCTCATCCCGGCTCTGCTCGCTGGGTACCGCGGGATCTCGCAGGATTTCGCTGCCTTTCCCAGAACAGCGGGCTGCCGGGGCTGCACGACCCTAAATGGGCATTGTCATTTTGCTCAGCTTTCCCTCGTCTCCCTGCCTCCCTCAGCACACAGCTGTGTGGCTCAGATGCATGCACCGCTTTGCAGAGCGCGGCTTAGGGGTGCTGGTGGCCGGGGGAGCTCTGGGTTTCTTCCAGTCGCATCCCATGCTCTGGGCTCAGGTTGGGAGCTGGGCCCCTGTGTGGGGAGCGGGCATGGAGTGCCTGGGTCACTGTGGGGTGTGGGAGTTGCTGGCATGGAGCACAGCAGTGCCGTGATCCGAGCTGGACCAGGGATGCAGTTCCCTCCTGCTCCTTCCCCCACTCTGTAGGTATTAAAAAAAAACAAAACAAAACAAAACAAAAAACCACACAAAAACAAATAAATAGAAAAAAGAGGCTCGGAGCAGCCCTTCCCTTTGGGTAAAACATTAACGAGCTCTTGGAGCGAGCTGCTTCATTTCCTTCAGGACAAAGTTGATCTGATCTGGGGTGAAGGAGCCTTTGCACATGGGTGCAGCCTCTGGGCTGGAACAGCACAACGTGCCCAGCCCCGGCACTGCCTGGGTTCTCCCGGGTAAAGTCCGGCGGTGCGGTGTGACGAGGGCACGGTGTGCATGCAGGAGGTGCTGTGTTTGTTCCCAGTGGTGTTTGGGCTGTGCTGAGCTCGTGGCGCTGCAATGTGATATGGGCAGGGGGATGCTGTGTGCCTGCTTGCTCACTTCTGTGCCCTGCTGGTTCCCTGTTGTTTCCCTTCTCCCTCCCCTCTGCCCAAAGCCCGGTGCGGTATTTGCTTTAGGGAATCCGTCTGCAGCAGGCATGTTTGAACAGCTTCGCTGGAGGGCCAGGTATTTTGTGTCTATATAGAAAAGAGCCCTAAGCAAACAGGTTAATGCCGGCTGCTTTGCAGGGAGGTCTCCTGTGCGGAGATATCCTATGGTCTCTGTCCTCAGCAGGCCGCTATGGGGTGCTGGAACCCCATGTCTCATCCTGCCTCCCCACATCTCCCCATCCTCTTGTCGCGGTTTCTGTCCTTGTGGACATTGGTGTCCCCGTGTGGCCACTCAGCTCCATGCCTCCCTGTGGTGGTTTCTTAGCCAGGATTTGCTTCCCGAGCTGAGGATGCTGAACTTCAAGTCAGCTGTTGATAAAAGGGAAACTGAAATATAGTGCAAAAACACCGGGGGGGAAAAAAGCACAGTCTTGTTTGAAAACACATGGTGGAGGTGCCAAGTGACTTTGTATGCTTTCGTTTTGCCCTGTGCTGCATGTGCCTGGAGCATCCCTCCCCAGGCCTCTGTCCTCAGCAGTCCCGGTCAGCTCTCTGCACGTTTGGGGTTTCCTTTCATTCCTGCCAGCTCCTGACTTGGCTCTGGGGAAGGAGCAGAGACCTTCGGCTTTCAGGTCACACCGGTTGCCCTGCTGCGTTCTTTGCACATGGATAACTTGGGGACCACCCCGTGTGGTGGCCAAACTGCTGTGCCCAGCAGCCCCTCTGACCGTGGCTCTCTGTTTCAGGAGGTTCCCAGGCAGCCCATCCCCAACAGTGGCTGTGCCAGCCCCTCTGGCTGGGGGCTGCCCTCGCTGGGCGCCAGGGACTGAAGATGTGTGGGGGCACAGTGCGGCTGCTGACCGCCCTGCTGGTGGCTGTGGCCATGGGCTACCCCAACCGGCGCTCCGCCACCGGCCTGGATGCCACCCCCAGGATGACGGTCAGCTTTGACGGTAAGAGGGCTCAGGGTGGGGAACAGGAAGGAAGCTCACCCTGCTTGGGAGCGTTTCACTGTGACAACCATTTCTCCCCGCAGAGCTGTTGGGCGTGCGGCGGTTCAGCGAGCGCAGCCTGAACTACACCACGCTGCTACTGGAGGATGAGCGGGCTGTGCTGTACGTGGGGGCCAGGGGGGCCATCTTTGCCCTCAATGCCAGCAATGTGGCCGATGGCTCGCACCGTATGGTAAGCTGCTGTCCCCCATTCCCAAGTAGCCTCCAAACTTCTGCGGTGGGTTTTCATGCTGCGATGGCACTTCTCCCTCTACAGATCCATTGGGAAGCATCTCCGGAGAAGCAGCTGGACTGCCTGCAGAAGGGCAAGAACAACAAGGTACGACCATCACTGGGCAGTGAGGGTCCCATGGTGTCCCCAGGTGGTGTCCCCAGGCAATAATGTGTGTCCTGTCTACCGTAGACTGAGTGCTTCAACCACGTGAGGTTCCTACAGAGGCTGAACACCACACACCTCTACGCCTGTGGCACCTATGCCTTCCACCCGCTCTGTGCTTCCATTGTGAGTCCGCCTGTCCCCATCACTGTCCCCATCCAGGGTGGCTTTGGAATGGCAGCAGCTGGGCACAGTTGCTGTCACACTGATGCCACAGATCCCCAAGCCATGTGGGCTCCTGCATGTCCTGCATCCCTGCCACAGCCATGGTGTGTGTCCCCATGTCCCCATGTCCCCAGCTGCTCACAGCAGGTCTGTGCTCATTCTCATGGCTGCACTGCCAGTCTGGTTTGTCCCCAACCACTAAAGGAGCTGCCACACTTGGCTCCATCGTTATTTAAAGTACTTTGAACTACAACCCCCAAAGAAAATAACTCCTATGGTGACACAGATGTTGCAGGGAAGACCCAGCCTGGCTGAGGACAGCATTGGGTGTTGGTGTTTTGTTGGGGCCTCATCCTGTCTGGACAGGATGGCTGTGGGCATGGCTTTGTCCCTGCCCTAGTGGGCACAGGGCTGTCCCCTGTGCTGATGTCCCCGGTCCTGCAGGATGCTGACAGGTTCACACTGCCCTCCCGCTTCGAGGAAGGCAAAGAGAAGTGTCCCTACGACCCCTCCCGTGGCTACACCGGTCTCATTGTGGGTAAGTGTTACTTCATCAGGTCAGGACACTGAGGGCCACTATGGGGGCAGCCAGCCACATGGGCTCTGCTTGTGGACGGTACAGCGAGATTGGGTATCTCCTTCCTTCTCCTCCTCCTATGCCTGGGGCACGTGGATGTGGCGGCTTTTGGGGCTGTCCCCACAGTCCCTGGGGTGTGATGGCCATGCTGATGGGTGCCTGCCCTGTGCAGATGGGGGATTGTACACTGCCACACGCTATGAGTTTCGGAGCCTCCCCGACATCCGGAGGAACCTGCACCAGCGGCCGCTGAAGACAGAGGAGTCCCCTCTGCACTGGCTGAATGGTAAAGGTGTCCCTGTCCCCTGGGATTGGTGCCTGGGCTTGTCCAGAGTGGTGTCCTGCAGGAGAAAACTGAGGCAGGGAGGGACTATGGAGGGCTGTGGGGACCTGATGAGTTCCCAATTGCTACTTCTCACTCCGTTTCCCCCAGATGCTGACTTTGTGGCCTCCGTGCTGGTCCAGGAAAGCAAGGACAGTCTCGTGGGTGACGATGACAAAATCTATTACTTCTTCATGGAGCGAGCAGGCGAGGAGACCACATCCTTCTTCGACAAGAGCCAGGTGGCTCGGGTGGCCCGGGTGGCCCGCGTGTGCAAGGTAGGGGTGTCCCTGTGGAGCAGGGGGTCTGGGCATGCACCTGAGGGCAGAGCTGGTAGTGTGCTCTGGGGGGGGTTCCCCTAATGGGGAATGGGGACTGGCTCTGCACTGGGGATGCTGGGCTCAGTGCACCCACCAAGAACCCCTGCCCTCCTTCACAGAGTGATCTGGGGGGGAAGAAGATTCTGCAGCGCAAGTGGACATCCTTCATGAAGGCGCGCCTGGTGTGCTACATCCCCTACTACGAGGTGCTGCGCAGCGTCTGCAGCCTGGACAGCGGTGGCTGGGCCAGCACCGTCTTCTACGCCGCCTTCACGCTCTCGGCGCAGTGGTGAGCAGGGCCGGGCATGGGGCTGGATGGAGGTGGTGGGGGGGGATAACGGGAGGTCCTGCGCCCAGGAGGACGATGGAGGCCTCGGCTGTGTGCCGCTACGACATCTCTGAGGTGCAGCGTGCCTTCGAGGGGCCCTACATGGAGTACCAGGACTCCACCCGCAAGTGGTTCCGCTACGATGGAGCAGTGCCCGAACCCCGGCCTGGCTCTGTGAGTGCTGGGGATGTGGGGGCTTTGGGGAGGAAGCGCAGGTGGGTGAGCCCCCACTGACAGCCGTGTCCTCCTCTGGACAGTGCATCACAGACAGCTCCCGCCGGAGGGGCTACAACTCATCGCAGGACTTGCCCAACAGTGTGCTGGACTTTGTTAAGCTGCACCCGCTGATGTTCGAGGAGGTGCAGCCGGCGGGCGGCGAGCCGCTGCTGGTGAAGAGGAGTGTGGCATACAGCCGCCTGGCGGTAGACCGGGTGCAGGCCCTCGATGGGCGCTCCTACGATGTGCTGTTCATGGGCACGGGTGAGTAGCAGGACATGGGACGGATCCCTGTGTGGTGCTGGGGGTCCCGCATCCCCTCACCGCCCCGTCTGCAGGGGACGGCTGGCTGCACAAGGCTGTGGTGCTGGGCTCCAGCCTCCACATCATCGAGGAGGTGCAGGTGTTCCAGGACCCGCAGCCCGTGGAGACGCTGGTGGTGTCCCGCAGACAGGTGAGGGGCGGCTATGAGGCTGGGGGCGGCGTGGGGCACCCCATGTGTGGGGCAACACTGCGAGCTGGCCCTTTCCCTCCCAGAGGAGCCTGTATGTGGGGGCTGCAAGCGGAGTCCTGCAGGTGCCCCTGGCCTCCTGTGCCAGGTACAGCTCCTGCTATGACTGCATCCTCGCCCGAGACCCTTACTGCGCCTGGGACGGCAGGGTCTGCCGTGACACAGCCAGCGGGGACAGGTAGGGGCAGTGCTGATGGGTGGTGGCTGTGGGGCCGGCAGCAGGGCCACGTGCTGAACCCCAGTGTATCACAGCACAGGGCTGGTGCAGGATGTGCAGAGTGGCAATGTGGGATGCCAGAGCGGCTCTGAGCATGGTAAGTCATCACAGAATCACAGAGTGGTTGTGTTGGAAGGGGACCCTAAAGCCCATCCAGTTTCGACCCCTGCCATGGGGGGTTGGAAGGTCAGGATGCCCAGGATCCCATCCAACCTGGCCTTGAACACCTCCATGGATGGGGGCACCTGCAGCCCTCGGGGCAACCTGTGCCAGGGCCTCACCTCCCTCCAAGTGATGAATTTCCTTCTGACATCTGTCCCCGCAGGCTCCCTGCCGTGGAAGAACCGCACAGTGCTGCGCGGAGATGATGTGCTGCTGCCCTGTGACCAGCGCTCCAACTTGGCACGGGCTGTCTGGCTGCTGAATGGCAGCGAGGTGCCGGGCACGGGCCAGGAACGGCTGCGAATTGGGGTGGATGGGCTGCTGGTGACCAACACACTGCCGGGACACAGCGGCGAGTACCGCTGCTACGGCGAGGAGCGTGGGCTGCGCACACTGCTGGCTGCCTACAGCCTCACCGTGCTGCCCCAGCTGCCTCGTGCTGCCACCACCACCACCTCCGGGCCCATAGCGGCCAGCCAGGCTTCTGGAGACACCAAGGTGGTCTATGTGTCGGCTATCGTGGTGCTGGTGGTGCTGTGTGCCGTGCTGGGTACCGTCCTGCTCTATGTGTCCTGCCTGGAGAAGCGCAGGGGCAAGTATGTGCTGGGGGAGCCACGGGCTGTGAGTCCTGAGCTGCAGACAGTGTCGGCCAGCTGCCTGCGCAAAACCCGCGGGGAGGATGAGGATGAGGAAGATGAAGAGGATCTGGCTTATCCTTGCCTGCGCATCATCCCCGGTGAAGCTCCCACAGCCACTGTGTCCCCAACCACGGAGCTGCCGGTGGCCGTGCCCCCACCTCCACCACCACCGCTACCCACCGAGCTCACCAACGGGGTGGGCTCCCTGCCCAGCGTCCTCCGCAAGATGAATGGCAACAGCTACATGCTGCTGCAGCAGCAGGACGAGCCGCTGGCCTCACCACTCTACAGTGCGTCCTTCACTGAGGAGCTCAGCAAGATCCTGGAGAAGCGGAAACACATGCAGCTGGTGGAGAAGCTGGATGAGAGCTCTGTGTAGGACCGGGGTCCCACCAGTCCCTTCTCCCAACCCTGCCAGCAGTGTTACAAACTCAGCAAAACTACCTCTGGGACCGCAGCGCCGGGCTGGGCCCGGGCTCGGCCATCCATTTGGCTTTTCACTCACTTCTGAGACTCAATGTACAGAAGAAAAAAAAAAAACAATGGGAAAAGAAAGGGAAAAATATCCCCCGAGGAAGAATCTATTTAAATTTGGGAGCTCTATTTATGTATAAAAACCCACCGATGGCGGCCACAAGCTGGAGGCAGGAACTGGAGCACGGCTGACGGTGGACATGGGGAGGGAGGGCTCGTGTCTGTCTGTCCGTCTGTCCATCCAGGCAGGAGAGACCCTGTCCTGGATGTGTGGACCTGGCCCACCCCATTGGGCATCCCCAGCCCTGGGTGCCCAGGTGCTGAGAGGTGGGTGCAGAGCGGGACTGTGGGCTCTGGGCTGTGCTGCAGGGCCGCCAGCCGCTGCCTGCTGCACATCTGCTCCCCAGGGCTGCCTGTAGGAAGGATGCTCAGCGAGGGACAGTGAGGAAGAGGAGAGCTGTTTCCACAAGTGGGATGAAACTGCCCGTGCCCGCCATCAGCCCAGGGTGAGACGCAGGATGGGTGCTATGGGGAGGGGTACCACTGTGGGGAACCTGACCCTGACAGTGTGTTGCCCTCCCCCTGCAGGGTGCTGCTGGCAGCAGGACTGCTCTCCGTGCCCGAGGGCCAGGCACAGCACTTGGCTTGTCTGCATCTTTGCCACGTGGTGTGGGAAGAGACCGGCGTCCTCTCGGCATCCTTGCCCTGCAGACTGGACACGATGCGCTTTTGCATCCTTACATGGTGCCAGCAGATACTGGCATCTTGGCCGCTGCCCCCGTGCCACGGACTGTCCCCTCGCATGCTGAGGAGCCCTGCCCCAGGGCCTGCTCCCTGCCGGGCCTCCAGCTCCCTGCAGCCCTGCTGGCCCTAACTCCCTCCCCCCTTTATCTACCTCTGCTCCTGCATCCTGGGGACAAGAGGGACACCCCAGCTCTGTCCCTCCGCGTCCCCCTCTGTCACCCCCTGGACTGAGGGTATCACCCAGAGCACAGCCCCCTCCCCGCCGGGCATTCCATCCCCTCTGTGGGGTGGACGAGCCACCCCGAGGGGACATAGCATTCCCCCTGTACGGCCCCAGGGCAATAAAGGCGACGGCTCTGCGTGGAAGCGGCGGTGCATCTGTGCGCGGCTTTATTGCGGCGCCGCGCGGGGGCCGCGCACGGTGAGGGCGGAGGGTTTGTTGGTGAGGGGGTGCCACTGGCCCTGCACGCTGGGGTTGGCGGTGTGGAAGGGTTTGCGGATACGCACGATGTCCAGGCCGGACTGGGAGGCCAGCTTGGCGGCCAGCTGCACGATCTCCTCGCTCGTCTTGCTGGCGATCAGCTCCTCCCGCACCGTGCCGTTCACTGCGGGGTGAGACAGACGCTCGGTGTCGCCGCGCCGTCCCCGCAGCGCCGCCCGCCGTTTCCCCGCCCCGCCCCGCACTCACGGTACTCGGCCTGCAGCACGGGCGCGGGGCAGTCGCACGGCCGCACGTACACCACCACGTCCGGGTGCCGCCGGGCGAAGTCCACCGCTTCCTCCTCCACGAACTGCCTGCGGGATGGAGGGGGGGATCCGAGGTCAGGGGTCAGAGGTTACGCGGCGAGGCGGCGAGGCGGCGGGCAGCGGGCTCACCTGGCTCCGCGGGCGTCGGGCGCGGCGGGGCTGAACACCACCTGCAGCCGCTGCAGCTGCCGCACGTAGCGGCCCACGCCGTTGTGCAGCACGGCCGTCAAGAAGCGGCTCGCCGTCCCGCGGCCCGTCATCTCGCTGCCCGGAAGCGGAACGGCGCTCCGCGAAGAGGGAGAAGGGAGAGCATCCGGCTGCGCCGCGCGCCGGTAGTGACGGCGGCCGAGGGAGGCATGGCGGCGCCCGCGGGGCTCCACGTGGGGGGGGCGGCCTGAGCCGGGCCGATGCGCGGGCGGGATGGCGGCGGTGCCGCTGCGGCCCTGCAGAGCCTCCGGGCGGTTCCTGCCGCTGCTGCGCGGCGGGGCGCGGAGCCGCGGGGCCTCCCCGTGGGCGGCGGGGCCGGGCCGGGTGGCGCAGCGGCGGTACAAGAAGGACGTGCTGCCCGAGCCCGGCGGCGCCGCGCCCGCCGTGTCCGTCACCGAGATCCGGCGGTACCTCCGCGCGCAGGGCATCCCGTTCCAGGACGGCTACAGCTGCCTGCACGCCCCCAGCCTGTTCGGGCCGGAGCTGCCGCCCGCCGCCGGGCCGCCCTTCACGCTGTTCATCGATAAGACGACGGGCAGCTTCCTCTGCACCGCCACGTTAGCCGAGGGCGGCTGGCAGGACCTGCAGGCTGCCGTGGAGCTGCGGCACCGCGGGGTCCCGGCGCCCGGCCCTGAGGAAGGAGAGCACGAGGAGGAGGAGGCGGAGGCGAGGAGGGCGCGCGAGGATGCGCGGCGCATTTGGGAGCGGGCGCTGCCGCTGGGAGAGCTGCTGGACGAGGAAGAGACGCAGACCACCAAGGCGGCCTTCGGCATCGCCCCGCTGGCCGACAGCACGCTGAAGCGCTTCGGGGTGCGCTACCTGCGGGCGGCCAAGGCCCTGGTGTTCCCTTGGTTCGCCCCACGCGATGCGGCACTGCGGGGCCTGAAGCTGCTGGTGGCAGAGCAGCGAGGTGACGCCGTGAGCTACACGGAGGAGACGTTCCCGCGCTTCGACGCCTACCGCAACCTCTTCGGGCTGCCACTGATCGGCCGCCGCGACACCGAGGTGGTGCTGACCGGGAGGGAGCTGGATGCCCTGGCCCTGCACCAGGCCACCGGTGTGCCCTGCCTGGCGCTGCCGCGTGGGGCCACCATCCTGCCTCCTGCCCTGCTGCCCTACCTGGAGCAGTTCAGGCGTGTCACGCTGTGGCTGGGTGATGACCTGCGCTCCTGGGAGGCTGCCAAGCTCTTTGCCCGCAAGCTGAACCCCAAGCGCTGCTCTCTGGTGCAGCCCGGAGACCTCCAGCCACGGCCCTTGGAGGCACTGAACCGGGGGCTGAACCTCACCAAGATCCTGCGTGCCGCCCTGCCTGCCGGACACAAAGCCATCGTCTCCTTCCGACAGCTGCGCGAGGAGGTGTTCGGGGAGCTGGCCAACAGCGAGCAGGTGGCCGGTGTCAAGTGGGCGCGCTTCCCTGAGCTCAACAAGCTGCTCAAGGGGCACCGCCGGGGCGAGCTCACTGTCTTCACTGGTGAGGGTCTCCACCCACAGTCTGGCATGGGATGCTGCTCATCCCAAGCTTGGGTTTCTACTACTGGGTTCTTTTTGGTACGACCATCACCGTTGCGCATTTTCCCCCAGCTCGCTTCCCAGCTCATCCCAAGCTTGGGTTGCTCCCATTGGGTTCTTCTTGTGGTTCTTTTTCTTGGCGTGACCATTGCCATTGTGCATTCTCCCCCAGCTCATCCCAGGCTTGGGTTGCTCCTGTTGAATTCTTCTCCAATCACCCTTTAGTATGACCATCACCATTGCACTCATTTCCCTATTTACTTCCAGGTCCGACAGGCAGCGGAAAGACAACATTCATTAGTGAGTATGCACTAGACCTGTGCACACAAGGGGTGTGCACGCTGTGGGGCAGCTTTGAGATCAACAACGTCCGCCTGGCCAAGATCATGCTGACCCAGTTTGCCACCCGGCGCCTGGAGGACCAGCTGGAGCTGTATGACGAGTGGGCCGACCGCTTTGAGGACCTGCCGCTCTACTTCATGACCTTCCACGGCCAACAGAACATCAAGTATGGCACCATCCCTTTGTCCCTTAATGGCGTTCTCCTTCCGTGTGCTGTGGCACAGAGGGGTAGATGCGGGGCTGGGCACACTGTATAGTGATTGGGGTCGCAACGGGTGGCTCACGGGGCTGCACAGTGGCATCCATCTGGTGGAGGGGGGGTGGTGGAAAGGAAGGAGGGGAACAGGCACTGTGGTGCCACCAGCTCCCCTTGTGCCTGGCTGGGTGTCCCCAGTGCTCCTGGTGTTCCCCTTGCAGGACGGTGCTTGACACCATGCAGCATGCCGTCTACATGTATGACATCACCCACGTGGTGGTGGACAACCTGCAGTTCATGATGGGCCATGAGCAGCTCTCTGCAGACAGGTAACGCTTCTCTGGGAGTTGTGATACCACCTAGGTGTCCTGTCTGGTGTAGGAACCCACATTAGAATCATTTGGATTGGAAAATACCTCTAAGATCATTGAGTCCAAACCCAAGCCATCCCCGCTGTGCCCACTAAACCACGTCCCTCAGTGCCACATCTTTCTTTAACACCTCCAGGGAGGGTGACGTCACCACCAGCCCATTCCAGTCCCTCACTGCTCTCTGAGAAGAACGTTTCCTAGTCTCCAACCCGCCCTATTTTGGGGCAGTCGCCCCCACTGAGCATTGACACTCATGGGGTTGTGGCCCATTGTGCGCCCTTGCTGTCCCCCGCAGGTTGGCGGCACAGGACTTCATCGTCGGCGCCTTCCGCAAGTTTGCCACCGACAACACGTGCCACATCACGCTGGTCATCCACCCGCGCAAGGAGGACGACGAGAAGGAGCTGCAGACCGCCTCCATCTTCGGCTCTGCCAAGGTGGCTCCACCTGGGCCTCAGGCGGGGGCGGGTTGGGGACATTGGCACGCCGTGACCCAAAACATGCCGCAGTGGGGTTGGGTGTCCCCTGCCACCTGGTGGCACGCAGCTGATTGATGCTCATCAGCCGTGCGTGGGTCGTGGCGTGAGTTGCTCCATGGGGTAGCGGGGAGGATGCTGGGTTCACCCTCAGAGCACTCGGTTCCCCACAGCTCGCTGGGCGTGGGGGTGCCCCGTGCCCTGCAGCACCCGCTGGAGATGTTCTCCTCCCCCAGGCCAGCCAGGAGGCCGACAACGTCCTCATCCTGCAGGACCGCAAGCTCACGACAGGTCCTGGGAAGCGCTACCTGCAGGTGTCCAAGAACCGCTTTGATGGTGATGTCGGCGTCTTCCCGCTGGAATTCAGCAAGGCCTCACTCACCTTCTCCTCCTACGGCAAAAGCAAGGCCAAGCTGAAGAAGGTGAAGGAGGAGAAAGCGCCTTCACCCAAGAAGGGTCCCAATGGAGGTGTGGGTGGCTCTGGCAAGCCCTGAGCGTGGCAGGGACAACCTTGGTGCTCGGGCACACCATGTGCCATGTGGCTATGCTCCTCCTGTGCGGAGCATCCTCACATTCCTGGGAGATGTGAGAGGAGCGGGAGAGGATGCGCAGACTTTGGGGTCTCTGTACCCTGAGCAGGTCAATATATGGCTGCTAAGTGGAGGCCATGGCCCAAGTTTACCTCCCGTGTGGTATGGTGCTGGTGCAGCTCTGCCGGCTCTGACCCCGGCCCCTCGGGCCACGTGTACCACCACCAGCAGCAAGGCCAGAGACCCAGCCCTGGGAGCCTCAGAGCCTCTCATGGCAAAACACTGTGTCTGAGCCAGTCCTCCCCGCCGTGGGGGAGTCCGCAGTGGGCTTTTGGCCCATCCTTCTGTTTTCTTTACACTTTTATTAAAGCAGAACTGTTAAAGCTGTTTGTCCTTCGCTGCCGTGAGCTGGGATGGGGTGTCTCCGTGCTCCCATCCCCCGTCCCTCCATCTTTGTGTCCCCTTCTGCCACGGGCTCGGACCATGCCCAGGCTGTGTGTGGGGCAGGACGGCACTGTGGGGCCAGATGGCCCCACGCATGCACACCTCCCGCCCCAGCGCTGACCCAGCGGCGGGCACCTCCCCGCCACCGCGCCCCACGGCACCCACGCGCGGGTTCGCCGCCCGCACCCCACACGCGTGGGGCTGGGAGAAGGCAGAGGCCGCCGCGACAGGAGCCGGGCCCATGGCGGAGGACGGGGACGCGGAGGTGAGCGGGGCGCAGCCCCCTCCTCTGCCTGCGGGGCCGGGGGGTGGGAGAGGGGGGCTGAGGCCCGGCCGCCCCCAGAGGGCCCTTCGGGGCCGTCGCTGCCCCGCGGCCCGGCCGTAGGGCAACCCCCTGCCGCCTCCCATCCGCCGCGGGGCCGGGGGCCGGGGGCGGCGGGGCGGGCGGGGCCTGGCGCGGCCCGGGCCGGCGGAGAGCGGCGGCGGCGGAGCAGCGGGTGAGCGCGGGCGGCCGGCGGGGCCTGGGCCGGGCCGGGCCGGTGGGGCCCGCGGAGGCCCCGTGGGGCGCTTCGGAGGGGCGGGGGGGGGGCGGCCCTGACCCCGCTCTCTGTTCCTTTTCCCGGCTCAGGGGGCGGCGGAGCCGGGCCGGGACCCGCCGGACGGATGGGCCGCGGCTGGCGAGGTGAGAAGCGGGGCGCCCCGCGCGGGGAAAGGGGGCCCGGCGTCACCCCCGGGGTGATGCTGGGGGCGGTGGAAGCGGGGGGCGGCCCCGGGGCGGTGCCAGAGCGGCGGGCGGAGCGCGGTGGCCCGGCGGCCCGAGCGCATCATGGGGCGGCCCGGCCCGGGTGGGTCCTGCTCGGCCCGGGGGGAGCGCGTCGCTGTGATGCTCCAACACGGGGGGGTGGGGGATGGGGGCGGTGCGGGAACCGTGAGGAGTGGGAGAGAGCGGTGTAGGGACGAGGATTGGGGTGTGGGGTGCTGTTGGTGCCGGGGGGAGGATTGGGGCGGAGGATGCTTCAGGATGAGGTGTTTGGGGCGTCCTGAGGGATCTGGAGGCGGGGGCTGGGGTATGGCAGTGCGGGCAACGCTGTGGGGCAGAGCAGGGGGTGCAGGTCCGGGAGCAGTGGGGCAGAGAAGGCACTGTGACTGCTATGCAGTGTGGACCCTGCTCTCTGTGGGGCTCTTCCTTTGGGCCTCGCACGGGAGCACTGGTGCTTTGTGAGCCCCCAGCGTGCCCCATGCCTCCCTCCCCTCTGGCTAATCCCAGCTTTATGCTGCTCTGCTAGATGCCTCCTCCTGCCCAGCATCTCTCTTACAGCCATCGCACATCCGCCTGCCCCATTATGGGGGTCCTATACTCATTAGGGTCATATGGGATGAATGAGTTTACTGCTTGATGGCCTCACGTTGCCTTTCTCTTACAGGCTGCCTGCGCCCCCCTGCCCGTTGGGGGTCCCCCTGCCATGGCCATCGTGCAGACGCTGCCGGTTTCCATCGAGGCTACCCCTGAGGCAGCTTCCCAGCTCCGCACTGCCACCCGCTCCCCCCTGCTCACCCACAGCACCATGGGCAGTGTGGGCAGCCTGATCGCCAGCCGACCATGCCACGATCGCTCCTGCCAGCCTGCTGGTGCCGATGGTCCCTTCCGTGTGCAGGATACGCTGCTGCGAGCCAGCCCCCCGGACCCCCTGCTCCACACTTTGCCCCCCAAGAAGCCATGCTCAGCCACTGCCCATGCTTACACCAATGAAGTTTTCCATGGGGAGTGGCTGGAGGCAGCCTCTCCTGTCAGCCTCTGCAGCGACTCCGATGAGGCGCGGGATGAACAAGCCCCAGGTGGTGGCATCCGGGGGCCGCCCCCCAAGCTTGTCCCTGTCTCCGGCAAACTAGAGGAGGTAAGGTGGAAGTGGTGCTGGGGGATCTACTCAGCGCCCTGTACCACACTGGGGCTGCTGGGCTTGGGGAGAGGTGCTGACGCATGCAAGGAGAGAGCACATGGTCCATGTTGCTGTGGGTGGCGGTGATCTCTGTGCTCCTGTTGCCCTCTTCCTCATGTCAGGAGTGGCCATGTGTGTGTGGGAGCCTCTCTGAAACCTCTGCGTGGAGCAGAGGGCACCTAGTGGTCAACTTCTTCAGGGCTGGGACACCCTGAAGTGTTGGGTGGGAGCAGAATTGGTGGGGTTACCGAATCCTCCCTGGTGCTCCGGCAGCATACCCAGCCTCTGCCAGGCCACCTCTGGAGAGTGTCTGGTCCCCAGATCCCACTCTCTCCTCTTTCCCCTTGCAGAATGTGGAGAAGACCCTGATCCGCCCCATGGCATTCAAACCGGTGGTACCCAAAATCAGGACTGCTCCGGGACCGGCCAGCCAAGGGGTACGCCCGGGGGCTGCAGCTCTGTCAGAGAGCCAGGTGAGCCTCACCCACCTGCTGGGGACCACCGGGGCTGACAAGCCTGGCTCACTGAGCTGCCGTGCCAGCAGCCACTCAGGCACACTCTCAGACTCGGGGCGCAACTCTCTGTCTAGTCTGCCCACCTACAGCACAGGCTGCAGCCAGCATACTGAGCCTGGCAACCTCCCAGCCACTCCTCACAGCCACCCTGAGCCCCCAGGTGGCTACCGCCCACCAGCCGGCCCCTCCAACTCGGACAGTGGGCGCTCATCCTCCAGCAAAAGCACGGGCTCGCTGAGTGGCCGGGGCCGGCCCTCGTCCGAGAGTGGCTCCTGCGGGCGCTCGCCACTGCCCGGTGAGGAGGTTCTGCTGGTGCGTGAGCTGGAGGACAAGCTGCGGGAGAGGGAGGCCGAGCTGCAGCAGCTGCGGGACAGCCTGGATGAGAATGAGGTGGCCATCTGCCAGGTAGGAACCCTGCAAGGGTGTGGAGAACCAGGGGAGCTCTCAGGGCTGGGGGTGCCTGTATGGCCCCATCGTGTGGGTTTGGGTTGTGCATGCAGTGGTATGTCTGGGGAACTCCATGGAGGCTCTAGATGCCGACTTGGGGAGACATGGAGGTGGTGGTGTGGGATGTGGGATGTCCCATCTCAGCGTGTGTCCAGAGATCTCAGGCATCTCAGTCTGTGCCCAGGTGTATGAAGAGAAGCAGCGTCGCTGTGAGCAGGAGCTGGAGGGTTTGCGGCAGCGCTGTGCGGCCCAGGTGCGACAGGCGGCCCAGCAGGCGCAGCGTGGGCAGCAGGTCCTGCAGCTCCAGGTGCTGCAGCTGCAGCAGGAGAAGAAGCAACTGCAGGAGGACTTTGCTCAGCTGCTGCAGGAGCGGGAGCTGCTGGAGCGCCGCTGCGCATCCTTCCAGCGGGAGCACACCGAGCTGGGGCCACGGCTGGAGGAGACCAAATGGGAGGTGAGCTATGCTGGGGACAGCCGTGGTGTCCCTGACCCCTAGAGGCCAGGATGGGGCCATGGCCAGTGCCTGAGCATCCGCTGTCCACAGGTGTGCCAGAAGTCGGGTGAGATCTCGCTGCTGAAGCAGCAACTGAAGGAGTCGCAGGCAGAACTGGCGCAGCGCGGTACAGAACTGCTGGTACTGCGAGCACAGCTGCGCGAGGCGCGGGCCGAGCTGCAGGCAGGTGAGCAGCAGGCGCGGGGGCTGCAGGAGGCCGCCCGGCTGAAGGCGCTGGAGCTGGAGGTGTGCGCCAATGAACTGCAGCGACGCAAGAGCGAGGCTGACCTGTTCCGTGCCAAAGCGGGCCGTCTGGAGCAGGAGGTGGCCGGGCTGCGGGATGCCGCCCGTGGACGCTGCCCTCAGCCCAGCGAGGGCTGCCCCGAGTCCAGTGAGGAGCCGCGGGGCATGGCGGGGCTGCAGCGGCAGCTGGAGCGGCTGCGGGCAGAGGTGGCCTTGGAGCGGCGGCGTGGGCAAGAGCAGCGGGACGCCTTCGAGCAGGAGCGCAGCACGTGGCAGGGAGAGAAGGAGAGGGTGATCCGCTACCAGAAGCAGCTGCAGTACAACTACATCCAGATGTACCGCCGCAACCGGCGCCTGGAGCAGCGGCTGCAACACCTCCGGCTGCAGGGAGAGGAGCCCGCAGCAGAGCCCTGTGAGACCCCTGGCCCCGATCTGCCCTTTGAGGAGATCACGGCCACCGAGATCTGAGACACTGCCTGCCCCAGCCCCTGGGATTTTGGGAGCTGTGGGGCTGAGAGCGGGAGTTCCCGCTTACCACTGCTGTGCACTAGGAGGGGGCATTGGGGACCTCAGGTGCTGCCCCCTCCCCAGCATCGCGGTGTAGGTTGAGGTCGTGTTGGCTGCACCATGGCAGGGGGGTGCCCGTGAGCTGTGGAGCCGAGGGGGTGCCATGTCTCAAAGCTGATTCCTGCTGATCCTCTTAGCAGCCAGGGATTAGCGTGCTGACTTCAGCCAGGGTCACCTTGGGGAGGGTGCGTTGTCACCTCCCTCACATCCCTCCCAGCACTGTCACACAGCCGCTTCCCATAGGGACAGCGTGCCATATCCCTGCTCATGCCAGCCTTCCCCCCACCATCCCCAGCGTGTTTGTCAGGGGATTCATTTCTGTGCCATTTTAAATAACTCTATTTTTATAGGACCTACCAAAAAACACCTCCTCCCCCCTTACTCACGCCCTTCCTGGCCATGGTCTCCTCACCCCTACCTTGGGGCACATTGCCCTTAGTGCCTTCCCCGTGCCCTTGTCCCTGTGTGCCCCCCCCAAAAGCCCAGCCGTGCCCCTGTGATTCCCAGCCTGCTCGGTGTGGGAAGAGGGGCTTGGTGCCAGGAGCCAGCGCTGGCCACCAGCATGGGGACACCAGGGATGGGGACAGGCTGTGTGCCCACGGGGTCAAACCAAAGGAAGAGTCTGGCCATGCCCAGCTCTGGCTTGCTCACCCCTGGCTGCTGGGGGGGGGTTGTATTTTTGTACTTTTATTTCTGTTGTGTCCCACTTCCAGAGCCCGGCTTGCCCTCGTACCACCTGGAAACACTGATTAAAGACAAGCCCCTGGCTGTGTTTTTCAGGGCAGTGTCCATGTATCTGTAGCAGGGTTTGGGCTGCCTGCCTTCCTCCCTTATCCCCAACATGCCCCCACCTCAGTCCCATTTTGCGCTGCCCCTCTGTGCCCACAGGTCCCTTTGTCCCTGCTGGCTGAGACTGGCTGCAGCTCGGTGCAGAGTGAGCCAGCTCCATGGGGGTGCAGGATGGTTCCTGGGGAGGTGCGCTGTCACTCCAGGGGGGCAGTGGGCACCCGCACCACCAGCTCCATGGGCTCCTTGGCTTTGTTGCGGTAGGCCTGGCGGATGATGTCCACGGCACGCTGATGCGTGACGTTCTGCAGGCTCTCCCCATCTACTGACACCAGCTCATGCCCTGCCTGGTGCCGGGAGGAAAGTTAGGAGATGCACTGCAGGAGGGCTCAGTGATGAAGGGACGAGGGGCTGGGTTGCCCAGAACCGTCCCCTACCTTGAGGACACCGCTGAGGAAAGCGGCCCCCCCAGGGAAGATCTTCTCAATCTTCACCATCGGCTGTGCCCGTGACTCAATGCCACCCGAGATGCTGATCCCTGCAATGGAACCACGGTTCCCTCAGACCCGACGTGGGGACCTCCATAGGACCCCCATCCCAGGGCTGCACAGCATCTCTCTGCCCTGTTTTAGTAGGTCCTAAGCAACTGCAACTGCCAGTGCTCAATGTTTCATCCATGTGCTTACCCATCCCTTGCTAAGAAGGGGGTCCCAACCATCCCAAAGGTGCTGATGCCCAAATGGCACCCCAACCACAAAGCCCTCACTCACCCAGTGAATGCTTCAGCTTGGACAAGGTGACAGTCAGCAGCCGCTCCTCCTCCTCCTCTTCCTCCCTGGGGCCATTGGCGAGCGGTACAGCCCCCCTCTCCCCTCCCAATGTGAGGGGAGCCCGTCCTCTCCGGGGCTTCGCCGGCATGGAGCAACGCCCGTCCTGGGGCTGGGGGCTGTGCGGGGGCTCGGCCAGCAGCCAGTTGGGGGGCCTGGGGCTAGGGGCGGGTGAGGGGCCGCTGGCATAGCTGTAGGCGTCCACTGGCACATCAGGGAGTGGGGTGTAAGCGCGGGGGTGCAGTCGGCGGGGGCTTGGGGAGGCCCGTGGCCAGGCTGGGCTCTGTGGCATCCCCTCAGCTTCCTCTGGTTCAGGGGCCCCCGCTGGTTTCAGCAGGAACCCTCCACGGTAATCTGCAGAGAGAGGGGCTCAGAGAGGCACAGCACCCTTGGCACCACTCCATTGGACCCCAGAACACGTCTTCCCGGAGTAAACCCTCCTTCCTTGGAGCCCCCCTCCCCAAATTGTCCCCGTACCACCCCTGTCCCAGGGCACGCACCAGGCACAGGTGTGATGAGGTGTCGCTTGGGGGGGACATCGTGGTGGGCTGGGCGCAGGGCAGGCGAGCGCACTGCAGGAGGGGAACAGCGGGGTCAGTATGGTACCCTCCCACTCTGCCCCCCCAGCTCCATGCTGGGCTCTACCTGAGCGGCTCTTGAGGGCATCAAAAGCCTCCAGCTCCAGCGGCATCACCATGCTGTCAAAGCGTCCCAGGTCTGTGGGGGCTACCACACTCCTGTAAGGACAAACAGGGCTCACACTGCGGTGTGAGCGGAGCGCAGGGCTCCAATCCATCCCGGTGGCACCAAGTGCCCACCTGACGTCCCGCAGCAGCAGCACCTTCTCAGGCCTGTCCAGGATAGCGAGCAGTGGCCGCACCAGGTCCTCCACACCGCCCTCGTGCAAGTACTGCAGGCATGGAGTAGGTGTCAGCTCCAAACCCGTGCCCCAGTTTACCTCCTGGTGATGCCCATGGTGCCGTACCCGAGTGCAGTGGCGGAGCACGGCCGTCACCTCGTCGGGGCTGAGCAGCCGTGCTGCTGTATCCTGGATAAGCGTAAGCCGTGCCTCGGGATCACCACTGTCGGGCTGTGGGGTGCCCGGGCCGCAGAATGGGGCCGGGATGGGGCCACGGCGGCTTTTCTCTGGGGGGGCAGAGCAGAGGGTGGCCAGTGGGGCAGGGACACCCCGTGCCCACTGCCCCATACCAGCCTCAAACCCGTATGTGGGCTTGATCCATGCCAAAGTCACACACAAAGCACCAGAAATGGGGACCCCCGGTGCCCACCCCGTTCTTGGCCACACCATGCAAGGGCAGGCGCATGCAGGGCGCCCCACAGCCACCCCCATTACCCCGCTTCAGGCTCCGGATGACAAACTTCTGCACAGCACCTACTGCAAGGGAGATGGAGATGGGTGAGCAACTGGGGTGGCGGTGAAATTGTTCACACAGGGACCCTGTCCCCACAACCCTGTCTCCCATCAGTGGAGCTCTGTGCCCAGCCCCTGACCCCATCCCAGTACCTCTGTCCCCGTCAGGGCGCCCCGGGGACTTGGTGCGTGCCCGGCGCTCAGAGCTGGGGGGCTCGGGGCTGGGGGGTACCCAGCTCTGGCTGCTGGTGCGGCCACTCTTGAAGAAGAGGTTGACGAGGGTCTTGGAGCGGTGCAGCCCGGGAGGAGCCCCCCTTGACCCCTGTCCCTCTGGCTTCTTCTTCCGCTTCTCCTCTGGGAACAGAGCAGGAGGTTGGGGTGAACCTTGGGGGGGGACATCCCAAAATAGGGCTCGGGGCTGGGGCGCTGTGGGTGCTGAATTCCTACCAGCCACTGTGAGGTCGCTCTGGGAACGTGTGATGGGCTGCCGGGGCCGGCTCAGCGCCAACAGCAGCGCCGTTTTGGGGGAGTGGGAGAAGGTGCGGCGTGGGTGGGTGCCAGGGGGCTCGCGGGCACCCTGGCCTCGGATGGCCGTGTCCCGCAGCAGCTCTGGGGGCCGCACCGTGCGCCGCGTTTCCTGCAGCCCCTCGGTGGCTGGTTCTGTCTGCATGGCCCGTTCAGCACGATCCCGTGCCCAGCCCCGCCGTGGCCCGTCCTCTGTGGAGATGGCCACGTCCACTGTGCGGGTGGGTGGCCCAGGGGTCACCATACCCAGCCCATTCACTGTCCCTGGCGGTGGCCCCGAGGAGTAGGAGGAGATGGAGGAGCTGGTCTCTGAGGTCTGAGAGAGCTGCTGCAGCTGCCCGTTGGTCACTGCAAGGCATGGCAGGGACAGGTGGTGACACACCAGGGGACACAGGGTGACACACCAGAGGTGCATGGGGTGGCTCACCAAGGAACACAGGAGCTTCGCATCCCTCAAGAACAGGGACATGGGGACATGGGGACCATAGGGCCACAGGGATGGCAGGCTGCTAGCATTGCAGAGGGAGGGGGGCATATGGGACCACAGGGCTGTGGGACGTGGCACAGAGATCTTTGTTTCCCTGGGGATTTCATGTCCCCTGCAGGGATGGGGACGAGTGGGACTGCAGAGATGCTGGCCATGGCACATGTTCCCTCCCAGGACAGAGGACACACATGACCCCATGGCACACAGACCTTCTCCCTCCCCATTGGGATCCTCTGGGCATCTTTGCACTGAGGGCCCCAGGCCCACCGTGTGCCCCCCCCAGTACCCAAGTGGCACGGTCCTTACAGCGGCTCAGCCAGCAGTACTCGGCCACCAGCTCCTTGTAGGCAGGGAAGCGGCCGGTCTCCTACACACAGGGAAAAGACAAGGGGTCAGCGCGTGCCGGCCGAACCCGATCCGGGTGCCAGCCATGAATAATGCATCCCTCTCCCACCAGCCATGAAACCCAAGCAGCCCACGGCCTAGCCAACCCCCCCGGGAACTGGGATGTGCTGGGGCAATGCCAACATGGGGGCTCGCCGACCCCACAGGGCTGGACATGGGTACCTTGATGGTAAGCATGATGTGGGTCTGCCCCTTAAGCACCTCCACCGCCTTGCTATGGCTTATGTCTTCGAACTTGACTCCGTTGGCTGCAAGGACTTGGTCGCCCACCCGAATGCCATTCTGCTCCGCCAGCCCCCCAGGGTCCACCCTAGGGTGACAGAGGGACAGGTTGGGGATGGAGCCCCTAACATTCCGCCCAGGCAGCCCTGTGTCCCAGCACCAAAAGACTCGGTGCACCAGCACCCAACGTGGTGATGCCCCAACACCCAGCATAGTGGAACCCCAACACCCAGTGTGGTGATACCCCAGCACCCAATGCAGTGATGTGCCAGCATCAGTCAGGAAGGTACGCTCAGCCCCAGAGTATTCACAGCAGAAACTGAGTGCTGTGTCCCTCTGGTGCCCCCCAGGATGAGGACACACGAGCGGCCATACTTGGAGACATAGATGCCAAGGCCGAACTCCCGACCTCCGCGGATATTGAAGCCCAGGCAGTAATCATCAGATGTGGTGTAGAGGTGGACGATGCGCCGCAGACCATCCTCAGAGCCACTTTCTGATGGCGTTGAGCCACTCTTCTCCACGACCAGGCGCCTGTTCACCACGTCCACCCTGGGGCATGGACACAGCATTGGGGGCAGGCATCTCTTGCCATCCAGTGGGACGCTGATGTCACCCAGTAGAGCGAGAGTCTCCCACCTCTAGGTCCCTACTTGCCCTCCAGCATCCCCCAACAAGCCTCCCCGTTCCATGGGACTGGGTTTGGGGTGCGGGTGTCCTGCTCACCAGGCTGTCTTCTCCTTGGAGAACTTGATGCCCGGCACACGGCCCATCCGCCGGACCACCATGCGGAGGCGGTTGTTGCCAGTGAGGACCTTGACGGCACTGCTCATGGTGATGTTCTCTAGGCTCACACTGTTCACCTCCGTAATCTTGTCCCCAACACACAGCCCAGCCTGCTCTGCAAGGGGTGAGCAGCTCAGTTGGGCACCCAATCTAATCTTGCTGGGTGCCCTGTCCCCAAGCAGGTTGACCTGTCCCCAAGTGGGTTGACCTGTTCCTAAGTAGGTTGACCTGCTCCCTCCCCTATGTCCCCAGTCTCATCCCAGCCCAGTGGGAACAAGCAGCACAAGGTGGATGGCATGAAGGGTGGCATCACCACCGTGGCACCATGTCCCTGACAGCTCCCCTGCGTCCCGGGGGCATGTATCTGTCCTTGCTCGGTGCCACCTACCGGCAGCGCTGCCCTCCTCTACTTTGCTCACGAAGATGCCCAGCCCATGCTCGGAGCCACCACGGACACTAAAGCCCAGCTTGCCATCCGTGCTCTTCTCCACCGTGATGGCATTGATGACATCGCTCTCATTGCTGCTGGCTGCGGGGACAGACGTGTCACTGGGTCAGACCCGTGCTGGGAGATGCAGCCATCCCGAGGCGGGGACAGCTGTCCGGTTGGGTGCCCACGTACCTTCGATAGGGGAGTTGATGAGGATGACGCGCCCCATGGGGGACGTGGCGCGGGCGCTGCGGGTGACCCCGTTGAGCAGGCGGCTCTGCTTGCTGAGCAGGCAGCGGGGAGCCAGGCTGACCTCGCTGCTGGAGCTCCGCGACCGCCCGGCCGCCGTCATCTCCGCGTCCTCCCAGCCCTGGGCCATGGCGGCGGCCGAGCGGTATGACCGCGGCTCGCCGGGTGCTCACGGGGCCGGGGCTGCCCGCCAGCGTGGGGAGACCGTGGCACCGTCCCGCAGCACATGCCCAGGTTGGGGCGCGATCCTCAGCAGCGCAGCGCTGGGGCCGGCTGGGGGGCAGCAGGAGGGGTCCCGGCGGCACAGCCTGTGGGGGGACAGCCAGCGTCACGGCGTGACCTCCCCTGCTGCCCAGATGCCCCGACTTGCCGCTTCCCAGTGGGATCGCCGGTGGCACCGCGGGGACTTCAGACACAGGATGAGGATTTGCACGGAGCCCCCCCGCCCCCCACAACCCCACGAATCGCCCCGTTCCCGAGAGAAGGGGGGGGGGGGAGGTGAATTTTCCCAGCGCCCCCCGCTCGCCCCGGCCTGACCTCCATATAAATAAGTGATGCCTCCTCTGCGCGCGTCCCCTCCACGGCGTCCCCGCCACCCGGCAGCCCCCCCTCCCAAGGGCCACCCCTCCGCGCTCCAGAGGCGCTCCCCCCCGACGGGGCGCCCGGCGCTGGGGTCCCCCTGCCACCTCCGTCTCCTCCTCCCCGTGCCCTCCTCACCTGTCCCCATGGTGCCACCTGCGAAAGAGACACCGCTCGGCCCGGGGGGGATGGAGAGGACGCGGGGGGGTTGACAGCAGCACCGCCTCCCGCCCGTCGGTGCCAGCGGGGATTGGCTGTCCCGGCGGTGTGCCGGCCGTGGGAGCTGTCACTCAGTCTGGCGCTGGGCGCGGGGGGAACCCCATGTCACACCCCCATCCTCCCGCGGGACGAGCCCCCCCGCGGGGCTGAGCTCGGAGCCGAACACCACGCACGGGAGGACTGAGGCACGAAATGGGGTTTAAGGGTGTCCCTCTCCCGGCCCGAACGGTGCCAGCCGGTGTCACCCCCCCCCTCCCGCCCCGGGGCTGGCCGTGACCCACGGCGGGACTGGCGCCGGCTGCGCGAACCCGACACCGCGCCGGTTTCAGGTGATGCGCGGCAGCGGCGGGGGGAGGAGTCGGGGGGGGCGCGGGGCAGCCGGGAGGGCCCGGCAGCGCTCCTCATTGGACGCCCGCAGCCCACGCACCGCCGCGAACGCGCGTGTGCCCCCGGCGCGCGAAGGGATTACGGACGTGCGCACAGGCGGCTCGTCCCCGGCTGCCGCGCACGTGGGCGCTGTGCCACGCGAGGGCGCGCGGAAACGCGCCCAAATACGCGCGTACACACGCACCCACTCGCGTGACAGCGCACACCCGCGTGACCACGCCCACGTGACAACGCCCTCTTGAGCTCTCCCACGCCGGACTGCCCCGCGTTCATCCCCACGCGAGCCCCCCGCCGCGTGGCCGTGCCGCGCCGCACGTAGCTCCGCACGGCGCAGATGGCCCCGCTCAGCCTCAGCCGCCGCCGCCGCGGCCCCCCCTCCCCGTGCCCCCACCCCCGGCGTGGGGCGGCCCCGTGACGGGCGCGGACGTCATCGGGGCGGAGCGACGCGGAGCCGAGCGGGCGCTGCCCGGAGCCGTGAGTGCCGGCCGGGAGCGGGGGCCGCGGGGGGGCGGTCACCCCGCGGGGCTGGCGGGGATAGCGGCCCGAGCTGCCGAACCCCGGGAGCGGCTGCAGAACCGGGTGGGAGCGGGGCCGGCCCGGAGCTTTTCCGGGGGGCGGCTCTGGGACTCCGTGCCGCCACATCTCCCTGTGCTCTCCCCCCCCCCTCCCAGAGGATGCCCCCCACGCTGCCCACCACCATCGACATCCGCGAGCCGCGCTGGGACCAGAGCACGTTCCAGGGCCGGGCCAAGCACTTCTTCACCGTCACCGACCCCCGCAACCTGCTGCTGTCGGGGGCGGCCCTGGACGAGGCGCGCCGCCTGGTGCTGGCCTACAGGTACGGGACGGGGGGGTCCCACCCACGCGGGATAGCGGTGGGTACCGTGCCGTAGCTGTGTGCTGCCCGCAGGGCGGGCACGGTGCCCCCGGGGCTGACCGAGGATGAGCTGTGGCGTGCCAAGTACATCTATGATTCCGCCTTCCACCCCGACACGGGCGAGAAGATGCTGCTCATCGGGCGCATGTCAGCCCAGGTGCCCATGAACATGACCATCACCGGCTGCATGCTGACCTTCTATAGGTACCGGCCCCCTCCCCATCCCCAGCACCCCCGGGTGCCCGTGTCCCCCCCCACCGTGGACACCCCCCAACGATGCCGGTGCCCGTAGGACCACGCCGGCCGTGGTGTTCTGGCAGTGGGTGAACCAGTCCTTCAATGCCATCGTTAACTATACCAACCGCAGCGGGGATGCCCCCATCACCCCCAGGTGAGTTTCCCTGGCATACTGGGACATCTGTCTGTGGGGTGGTGGGACGTGGGTGTCACCTCCTGCCTTTGCAGCCAGCTGGGGACGGCCTACGTGAGCGCGACCGGAGGGGCGGTTGTCACAGCGCTGGGGCTCAAGTCCCTCACCAAGGTAAGGGTGTTCCGGGTGTTTGGGGACTGCCAGCTGTACCCCCAGAGCCTCTCGGTGACGTGCTCCCTGCTCCCCCCCAGCACCTGCCGGCCATCATCGGGCGCTACGTGCCTTTCGCAGCCGTGGCTGCTGCCAACTGCATCAACATCCCGCTGATGAGGCAAAGGTAGGTGCCCAGCTGCAGGGGGGACATGGGGAACATAGTGGGGAGCAATGCCCGTGCTCTGCAGAGGCTTTCTGGGGCCCCGCACACCAAAAGGCTGGTTTGAGGGAACCAGCACCTGCTTGCATCCCAAGAGCTGTGGGTTAATGCCAGCTTCCCTGGGTGTGCACATGGAGTCCAGCCAAGAGCCCCAACATATCACATAGTGCGTGGGTGGGGGACGTGGAGGGATTCCGACCTCTCTCCTTGCTGTGCCCCTGACCCCCTTCATCCATGCTGTCCTTACAGGGAGCTCAAAGTGGGGATCCCCATCACAGACGAGAATGGGAACCGCCTGGGTGAGTCCACGGCAGCCGCCCAGAAGGCCATCTTCCAGGTGGTGGTGTCCCGCATTGGGATGGCAGCCCCAGCCATGGGTGAGTACCCAGCCCTAGCCCTGGCCATGTGAGTCTGGTCCCATGGAGCTCATATCCTTTTCCACTGCCCCAGCTATCCCCCCGGTGATCATGAATGTGCTGGAGAAGAGAGCCTTCCTCAAGGTACAGGGGCAGGAGAGTGGGCATAGGGATGGCCCACTGGCACTGTGCTGGCATCCTGCAGGGGAGCAGCACCTGCCCGCCCCACTGACACCAAACTGTCCCCTACAGCGGTACCCATACCTGAATGCGCCCTTGCAGGTTGGCCTGGTGGGACTCTGGTAAGTGACCCCAGGGTGCTTCCCAGGGAGGTGGGATGGGGGTGATGCCCTATGCCTGGAGCAGGTTTGCACTTGGTGGGACAGATGAAGCCTCAGCATCCTTGTTGGCCCCACGCTGGGGTCTGAGGTCTGGGGCTGGGAGAGCCCCTCTTCATCTCCTGGCTGCCCCCACTGCTCTCCTTGTCTTCCCCATGCAGCTTGGTGTTTGCAACCCCGCTGTGCTGTGCGCTCTTCCCACAGAAGAGGTAAGGATGGGCATTGTGCCCAACTCTCCGCAGGTGCTTTTGCTCCTTTCGAGCCAAAAGCTTGCAAATGCTTGTGCCCCCCCCCAACACCCCATGTCTCTTGGTAGCTCGATGCAGGTGAGCCGCCTGGAGCCCAGCGTCCAAGCTCAGATACGGGAGGTGGACCCACAGCTGCACACTGTCTACTTCAACAAGGGGCTGTGAGCACAGGGCCGCTGTGTCACTGAGCTCAGAGCATCCCAAGGATGGAGCTGCTGCCCCGTGGCCGCCTCCTGTCCCCAGGTGCTGGGCTGTAGCTGAGCCCCCGAACCCAGCGGGCTCCCATCCCAGCACCTCCCCTGAGCTGTGCTTTGCTGCTCTCCTGTCTCCACGTGGGGCTGTCCTGAGGGCCACCAGCCCGGAGGGAATATTTCTCTGGTGGCACAAGGGCAGCAGAGCTGGGAGGTGGGCAAGGGGTGCTTCACAGGGGTGGGGACAAGAGGACCATGTGTGCTGCTGCCATCCTCCTGCTGTGCTGCACGGTGCAGGGGCACCCAAGTGTCCCAGCCTTGGGCAATATCGTGGGGTGACTGTGCTGCTGGTGTCCCTGCAAGCTCTGACCCACGTCGTACCAGGTGTCTCCGCTCCTGGCTGTCACCCAGCGTGTTTCCCATACCCAGTGTGTATATGGCTGTGTCGAGGCTATGTCCCATGGCATCCCCCAGGCTAGAACCTGAGATGGATGCACTGCATCCTGAAAACACAACCCCCAGAAGCCAGGAGTGAGCAGTATGGGATGTACAGTGCGGCGGGGGGGCTGTTCCAGCCCGGGTGTGCGTGCGCAGCTCCCCGTGCGCTCTGCTCTGTGCTGATCCCGGGCTGTAATCTGGCTTTCCCTGGAACAAATGGCAATTTTAATCTCAGCAGTCCCCGTTTTATTCCCTGTAACACTGCCTTTGCTCAAGGCTCGGCTCCCATGTGGCTTCCTCCATGGACCTTCTCATATGGCTTTAAGCACATCGCTGTTTCCTCTGGTTATTTTTGTTACACATACTCTGTACCTGTATCTACCAAATAATAAAGGCAGGTTGTTTATACAAAAGCAGAGAGAAGTCCCTTGCTTACCGCTTCCCATGCCACGGAAAGAGGCTGGGGGCTGGCACGGGGGCACTATGGGATGGATGCTCGGCACAGAGCATGCAGCACCCATTAGGGATGCAGGAGCAGCCCCCACTCCCCCCAGCCCCGGCATATTGCACATATCTCCCCCGAGCCAGCCATCGGCAGCTTATAAATAATGCAGCCCCTCGCCGTGCAATAAGGGCTTGTCAATTGCTGTTCTGCTCTCATAAATTAAAGATGAAAAGGTACAAGGCTCTTGCCAGAAAAATGAAGACAAATTTTTAATAGCTTGCCAAGACGTGGGGAGAGAGGGAGCGCTCGGAAAAATGAATTACGTTTTTATTATGTGTTTTATTGTGGTGTAATTGAACGGGATTAGCTGAGAATACAATATATTTCCAGGGCAGAGCAAAGAAAACAAAAATAATGATGACACTTCTTCCACCGCCGCCTCCCCCCCCCCCCCCCCCCCCAGCCTGTGCAGGGACAACTCCTGCTGCTCTGGGAGCAGCAGGTATGGGGCTACGGATGGTGACACACTTCAGGTGGCACCGCCGTCACCCTGGGGACACCGTCCTATCCCAGAGGTCGCGGTGCTGGGGGTGTCGGGCTGGGGGGGGGGCATCGATTGCTCCCTGGCATTGTGAATGAGCAGCCCAACCACAGGCTTTAACCTTGCCCATAATGAGGGCGAGCGGCAGCAATCCCTCCCGCTCCCCCAGCCTTAATGAGCTAATCAATACTTGTTCTCAGCTTAATTTCCAGCTAATTGCTCTTTAATGACGCCTGGAAATGGGCTGCCCGCTGGCAGGCTCCCCCCTCCCCACAGAGCGTCCCTGGGGCAGGGGGTGCCGGGTGGGGGTCACCTTCCCCGGCTGCGTCCCCAAACCCCTGTTAGAGGGGACACGACGTTGTATCCTGGGGGGGGGGGGGTGTCCCCAGGGTAGTCGCACGGTGGGGGTGCTTTGAGGTGAAGAGAGGTGTGGGGGGGCCGTGTACCTGCCGGGGCAGGGTCAAGCTGTGGCGGCAAGGGGATGCAGACGAGGCCAGCAGCGTCCTGGAGGTGGCAGCAGAGACCCCATAGCCTGTCCCCACAGCTTCAAGAGCAGCGTCAGCCCCCAGGGCCCTGGGGGGAAGCATTTAGGCCACCAAACACAAGGGACCCCCCACACCCTAACTGCAGCTCATATGGGATGGGGCACCCTGTAGCAAAATGGGGACAGAGTTTCCAGTCCAAGTCCTCAGATTCCAACTAGAAATGGCCCTTGGTGTAAGTGCTAGAGGTGACCTCGTTGGGGCTGGGGTGGGGCTGGACATTCTGGTGACAAGCAAACCACCAGCACTAGGCTGGGAAAGGCAACAGCCATGGGCTGTTTGCATGGGAGTAGGATTGCAGAGCATGGCCCCCTCACCCCAAATCCATAGGGCTGCGCCCCATTGCAGAACCCGGCTGAGCTCCTGCTTGCTCTGTGTCTGGGGTCAGGGCGGAGCCTGACATGTGGCAGGGGGGTGGAAACTGTTCTCCTGACCCCAAGGTGTTAAAGCTGGCAGGGGGATGCTGAGCAGCATGCTTGGGGAGAGGGCAGTCCCCCTCTCCTGTGAGTGAGTCCAGCTCCAGGGGTGACCCACAGAGGTGATGGACTGCAGAGTGCCCAGTGACAGAGTGACCCTCACCACCCAGACAGTGCTGCTGGGGGCCCCTTGGGAAACCTGCATCCCTCCTGCACACAGCTGCAGCCGCTTCCCCAAGAATTTGCTGACGAGTTTGTTCTGGGCAGGAATTTGCTGTGGGGAAACCTGAGCCTGGTGATGTGGGCCCTGCTTGGCACATGGGGTGAGGGCCTCATCCCCAACAGGGTCCCGTGGGGTGCAGCCAGGACCCCACTGAGACCCACGTGGAGCCAGGGTCAGAGTGGCAGGAAGCAGAGATGGGCACTGAGCTGAAACACAGGGGATTCGAGTTACGATTAGAATCAGCCTTCATGCTCTGAGAGCCATCCGGCGGGCCAGCAGCCCAGCTGACACGTGCTCTGCCCCAGGCGTCACATAGCCTTCCGCCCTGCCAGAACTGACACAGTGTTGAGTCATCTGGCCCACGGCCTTTTTTCCAGGGTGGGATTTTGCTCGTCAGCCTCAGCCTGTTGGGATCAGCCAGGACATCAGCCCAGGGCATGGTCAGGGCAACCTGGGATGGTCACGGAAGCAGTGACGGGGGCATGTTAGAACCCAGGAGGGATGCTGTGGCTGAGGGAGCATCTCAGGGGGACCATCTAAGGGGTAATAGTGATGAGTGCAGGAGGAGCCCTCCCACAGCCCTGGGGTGTGCTATGCAATGGGGTGCACTGACTAAATCAGAGCACAGCTCCTCCTTAAGCACAGGTTAGATCTCCCACCCCCCTAATTCAGAGCTGTTGCTATTTCTTAGCACATTCAACAGTCTCATTAAGCATGAGGTTTAATTACCTACTGGGCTGGAGCTCCATCTTGTTCCCAGGACTGAGCTAAGCTGTTTCTAGGTGCTGCGTTGGGCAAGGGCAGCACTGGGCATGGGGATGTTCCAGCAGAGGGTGGGTGGGGGTGGGGGTGGGGGGTGGGGGGGGGCACAATTCCTTCCAGCTCTGCCTCTCCAAAATGCTCCTGGAGGTGCACAAAATGGTACCTCAGCACACCCCAGCTCCCAAAGCAGCTTCAGCAGCACTCCTCCAGCCCCAGCTGCCCCAAATCCCACAGCTCCCAGCCGGGCCATGGGGCTGGGGGCCACCAAAGGGGAAGCAGAACCGGCAGGAAGCCCCTCGGCAGCACAAAGCCTCGTGCGTTTTCCATCCTCAGCACCGGCCAGATTTGCAGCGTGCCTGAATGAAAGCTCCGGAGCCCAGAATGGATTTGCAGCGGGGTTTTGGAAAGTAAAAGCAGATTTTTGCAGTGCGGAGAAAGAAACCAGATCCTTCAAGGGGTCCCGGGATGGTTTTGGCTTTGCAGATTTGCCGCAGAAGCAAATCCCACAAATTCCTCACCGGGAGCGAATGGGGGGGAGGGTTGCAGGCTCCCCCAGCACAACGCTCATGCTCAGCCTAGGACGGCGCCGGGTGCTCCCACAGATCCCACCTGGGGCTCTGGGAGCTGCGCGTTGCTGACGGACGGAAGATTCCGGACCTACACCCGGCAGGGAAGGGGTGGCCGCCAGCGCGGGGCCCGTCCGGAGCTGGGCCGGGGCCCGCGGGGGGCGTGGGGACTGGCGTGGCGCTGACATCACGGCCGGTGGCAGCGGAGCCCCGCACCGCGCGGCTGCCAAAGCCATTGTGTACCGCAGCCGTCGGCGGGGCCCGCACTGCGCTCCGGTAAGTGCTGCCGCGAGCGGGACCCTCACCCCGGGACAACCCTCATAGATATTCAGGGTAGTGTTGCCTCGTCCACCCCTTTCTTGGCCCCTTTTCCTGGGGTTGGAGCTTTCCTCCCTGCAGCCCCGGGGGCAGGGAGGGAGGGCAAGCAGGACCCCCCCGGCCCCTTTACCCCGCTGCCTGAGGGTCTCCGGGAAATGGGGCAGAGCTCCGTGCTCCCGTTTGTGATCTGAGGGGTAACAAATCCCTGCCAGGCTTGCTTTGGGCTGCCTTAGTCTGACTCCCATGGGGTTATCAGAAGGCTGAAGCTTGCTGGGGGTCGTGGGGACTCCCAGAAGGGGGTCAGGTGCGGCCCCCCATGCTGGGGTTTACCTCTCAGCCCCCACTTGGTGCTGCAGGGTGGTCCCGGGGCAGGTGGCTGTAACTTCACTCTGTCCCTCCAGCACAGGAGGTGAAAACTGGGGGCTGGAGGAGGGCACAGCTCATCTGGACCTACACATCCTCCCCAGCAGAGATGGGATGTCTGAGGACCGATCAGCCCCTATGCTTGCTGCGGGAGAGGGGTTAACATATGCTGGGAGGTGGGGACCCTGTTGTTCTCACTTGTGCACTGAGTTCCCTGGTGCTCAGCCACCAATGTGATAACTGTGGGATTTGCAGAACTTTCCTGGTGTGGCTGAGATGTGGGGCTCAGAGCAGGGAGGGAAGGACAAAAGCCAGGCACGAGTGGAAGCATCTTCCTGGCTCAGCCTCCCTGGGCTGGCTGCCTCCTGCATGGAAACAGCCCTTCGTATACTTCTCTGGGCAGTGATGGAGGGAAAAGTCCTCATGACTTCTGAGGAGAGGTGAGAAAAGGAGAGGGGTGACTGGCTCCAGAGCTGCTCCCTGAGAGGAGCAGAGCATGAAGCAGTTGGGAGAATATGAGGCAGCCCCTCAAGTGGGATTGCAGTGGGTTGTGCTCCAACTGCTGGGGGAGAAGGCTGAAGCCTGTGGGTGTGAGTCAGCATCTGGTCAGGGCAGCGGGTGAGGGGGATGCGCAGCATCACATTTTGGGGGTGCAAGCTGTTTTTGTAGCATGGTAGTAGGTGGAGAGCCCCAGGACGTGGCACGTCTCACAGTGCTGCTAACACGTTCTCTTCCTCTCAGATTGCAATGGCTGCTCGGCTCTGACCCATCCGAATCTCCATCTGTGTGATGCTGGAACCGGGCTCTGGGAACGGCCACGAGGATGCCTGAGGCGCTGAGCTCCTCCTGCCTGCTGCTCTCCCTGCTCACCCTGCACTGGGTTTGCCTCCAGTCAGGCCGAGCTTTCCCCAGCAGCGCCGAGTACCTGCAGCGGGGCTGGCAGCGGCTGCTGGAGGAGGGTGAGGGCTGTGCCGAGTGCCGGCCGGAGGAGTGCCCGGTGCCGCGTGGCTGCCTGGCCGGCACAGTGCGGGACGCCTGTGACTGCTGCTGGGAATGTGCCAACCTGGAGGGACAGATCTGCGACCTGGACAACACCAACCACTTCTATGGCAAATGCGGGGAGCACCTGGAGTGCCGGCTGGAGGCTGGAGATCTGCAGCGCGGCGAGGTGCCCGAGCCCCAGTGTGCCTGCATCTCACACCAGGCACTGTGCGGCTCCGACGGGCGCACCTACCCCCAGATCTGCCGCTTCCTTGAGTCTGCCCGTGCCCACCCCGAAGCCAACCTCACCGTGGCCCATGAGGGTCCCTGTGAGGCAGGTAGTGCGGGAGCACGAGGACGGGAGGTTGGCTTAAATATTTCACTCAGAGGCCCCTCTGCAGTGGGTCTGGTGCAGGGAGAGGCTGTGCCAAGTCGGCTCGGGATTTATGGGAGGTGGTGAGCGCTGCTGGCTGGGGCAGAGCCAGGCGTCGTTAGCGAGCTTTTGGCTGCAGCATGGCTGGAGTGTGGCTGGGGCCAAGGAACGCCCCGGGAACGTGGCTCCTTCATGGAACGCTGGGCCAATTCAGGGGGCTGCACTGCTTCCATCTCCTGTTTGAAGCCATGTGTGTGACTATAGGCTTGGGACGACCAACTAACATCACTCGCTGCAGCTCAAGGAGGGGATCAGGGTTGACTTTGTTTTCTGTATCTCATGGTATCTTTGAGTTTTTTTCCCTCTTGGCTGCCTGTAAGAGCTGGGGCAGGCACAGGGAGAGGAGGGGTTTATGGCCAGGACAGGAGACCTGAAGGTTGCATCCCAGGGGAGTTCCTTGTGCAGGTGGGGGAAGCGAGGCCAGGAGGGGTTGGAACCCTCCATGGGTCACTGGGGAGGTCTGGAGCCCTCAGTCTTGGCACAGTGACCTTCTGCAAGTGTGTGTGGGGGGGGGGAGGGGGGAAGGGGAAGGGTGCTGGTATCACTATCAGAGCCTGATAGCCCAGTATGCTCCCCTGTCTCCTCCCCATCCTCCATTCCCAGAGCCTCAGATCACCTCCCCTCCTTATGACGTGTGGAATGTCACCGGCCAGGACGTCATCTTTGGCTGTGAAGTCTTTGCCTACCCCATGGCATCCATCGAGTGGAGGAAGGATGGCACAGAGATGCTGCTGCCGGGAGATGACCCCCACATCTCTGTCCAGGTGAGAGGCTGACATAGGGGATGGTGACTGAGATGTGCAATTGAGCAATTCATTGCTGAACTCGTACACACAGGGCTGCACAGAGGGACCAGCCTGATTCATCTCTGCTCACCCTGCATGCATCCTGCCTGTGGCCAGCCCCAAATATAGCCCCGTTGGGCCATACCCGGCTATTACAGGGTGTGGGCAGAGGCGTGGATGGAAGCATCTTCCATCCCCGGCCACCGCACTGAAATAGCCGCCTGCAAACACAGCTGCAGCACAGCTGGGGCCTGAGGAGGCTGTTTCTTGCTGGGGACAAACAGGACATAGCACAGTTGGCGCCAGGGAGCTTAGGGCTGGCTCCCACTCCAGAGCAGTGCTTAATAGGGTAAAAAGAGTCTCTCCGCATCCCACTCCTCACCACCCCAAAGGGTCATCCCTTGGGGGTTCCCTCGCCTCGCGTCTCACTGCTGTCTCTCCCTTTGCAGTTCAGAGGTGGCCCCCAGAAATACGAGGTGACCGGCTGGCTGCAGATCCAGGGTGTGCGGGTGACAGATGAGGGCACGTACCGCTGCTTCGCCAGGAACAGGGTTGGGGCTGTGGTGGCAGTGGCCAGTCTGACCGTCCTCACTCCGGGTGAGCAGCAGGAGGGGACCTTTGGGCAGGGCACTGGCTTTCAAGGGTGGCAGTGTCACAGAGTCCCCGTTCTGCTGTTTCAGACCAGCTCAACCTGACGGGCTTGTCCCTGCCAGAACCCCCCGCCGTGCCTGAGGACTACGGGGACAGTGAGGAGGAGTACTACTAGCCCAGCTGCGGGGCTTGGCACTGGGCAGCGCTCGCCCCACGGTGCTTTGGGGTCAGGGGTGGATCCAGAGCAAACACCCCCAGCCTTCAGCTCCTCTCTGAACACCTCTCTTTTGGGCTGGGGACACAGTGACACTGTGGCTTGTGTGTCACCCTCAGGCAGGGACGCCCAGGAGCTTGCTGCCAAAACGCCCTTCTTTCCCATTTTGTTTCTACTGAGAAAAGTAGTGATTTGAGGCAACCTGACATTTGTGGTTTCATCCCTGGACAATGTTGTCCTGAAAGCCCATGTGGCCAGAAACACTTTGGATCGGCTTTATGCTTCTTCTCCCAAGCAGCTCTCTATGCTGACATCTCAGTGAGTGCTGGGCCAAGTGTACACGCAGAGCTCTGAGCAACCAACAGGGATCATTCCATGGGGTCCCTCCAGGTTGGCTGCTCTCCTTCCCTTTCTTCTTTCTTCCCTTCCTCTTTCTCTTGAGAGCTGGCTCAGACGATGCAATTACAGCATCAAAACCTGAGCGAGCAAATAAAAGGGGTTTGTCTGGAGTTGGCAGCAGCCTGAAATTCCTTCAGCCGGTGAGGCTGGGCTGGCCCCCACCCCATGCTGCAGCCAGCAGTGCTGCCTCCCCAGCCCCACCAGGTCCCTGCACCTCTGTGGTGGATCCTGGGCTCTTCCCATGATGGTGCACCCCATGGAGCTGTGACAGCTCCGACTCCTGTGCTGCTTCTTCTGCTGCCTGGGCAGTTTTCCCCAATGCTAATCCCCTCCCTGTTCTGTACACCAAGTGTTTGGTGGAACTGGGCCATGCTGGGGCTGCGGCTGCAGTAGGGAAACCTGAGAGCATCCCATGGCTCAGAGCCACCTGGCCTTTTGCTGGCCCCTAGCCATGTTCCTGTGCCAGCCCTGCCTGTGCCACTGCGTCACCAGGCTGGTGGGGGCAGAGGGGGCCTGGAGCCCATCCATAGGGCAGCAGCTGCAGATCTGGGGCTCCACTCCGTGCAAGGCAGTGGGGTTGGTGTCCCCTGTGCCACTTAAAAATTAAAGGAGCCGATATCACTGCGTGCCTGGAATTGGTCACTGCCACAGTGCGTAATTGAGGTTATTCGTTGCCTCTGAAATGTTTGGTCAGCTCTGCACAGGTGCCTCCCTGAGGGGATACATGAGGACAATGCTCAGCTCCGGGCGCCTGGAGGTTCCTGGGGATCTGGGGAGCCTCATTAATGTGGCCACCAGGTACATGTGCCCCAGCACCCCATGATACTAAAGGCTATCGCAGGGCTGGAGACAAAGGAAAGGATCCCATCCTGCCAGCATCCAGGGATGTGTGCTAAAAGAGCAGTCAAACCTCCACCAAACCCAAAGTCCTACAGGGCACATGCAGGGCCGGTGCTGCTTGGCCTCCCCGAATGTTTTGGCCGCTCTGGTTGTGCACTCACAGCACAAGCTCCCCAAATCAGTTGCTTTCTGCCACAAATCTGCAGTTTCTTGAGCCCAAATCTGCAGTGTATCCAACCCCTGCTGCTGGGTTTTTCCACAGCCTCTGGTATGGGGGCTCATCATGGTCCCCAGAACACTCCAGGATCAGGGTGGTGACTTCCCAGGGGTGACACGAGGGTGTCCGACTGCCCTAATGGGCACCCTCAGTGCTCGTCCCACCCTCTCGTCCTGGTGCTGCCAGCTGCTTGCCCAGGCGCACGCATCCAGAGCAGTCACCGAACCAGGGGGTGGGAACCAGGAGCGGGAGCCGCGGCCCTCCCAGCAGCTGCTGCCGTCCTTCCCCGGGCTCGGGGGACCGCAGTGCTGTCCCCATCCGCCGCCGAACAGTGCCACCTCCCGGCAGAGCCACCGCGGGACGCGGGGCTGAGCACCGCGTGCAGCTCCCTCGCTTGACCGCGGGGAAACTGAGGCACGGAGCAGCCAAGCTATGGAGACTCGAGCATTGTGGCCACCTGCGCGCAGGACTTCTGTCCCCAGCCTGTCCCCAGCCCTGGGGATAGCAGCATCTCTTGTACCCTCTACACAATGACCCCTCCTTGCCCTGATTCACGTCTGAAGAAGAGCGTTTCCTTGCCTCTGCCCAGCCCTTTTGCTGTCTGATAAATAAAATGGAAACAAATCCTCCCGCGTTTGCAGCAAATGGGTCTCCACGGGGGGTGGCTTTCAATAATTCAAATGCCGCTGCAGCGCAGAGCCCACGCCAATGGGTTTTAATAAACACCGCTGTAATGTGACATGCAATTTATTATTCAGCTTAAAACAGGAAGCAAAGAGTTTAATAACAGCGGCAGGTTGCCATCTCTGGCACTGCGAGGTGCTGGCTGCGGGGGGGTGGCATGTCCTCCGAACTGAGGGGCTGGGGTTGGGGTTCGGGCATGCTTTGGGGAGCGCTGGTTTGGCTGTGCCTGATGTCTGGGGGGGTTATCTGGGCAGTGTGGGGGGATGGCCTTATCGCAGGGCTGGCTGCTGTCTCTCCTCACGGTGTTTTAGGCCCTGGGGCTGCTCTCTGTCACTTCTCTGCTCCGTAACAGCCGGAGGCAGGCGGAAACGGGAGCCTCCGTGCCTGGTCCCTGCTGCTTCCGAAGTGGGGGGATCTGGCTGGCAATTACCATGCCTTTGGCTTGGCAGGCCTCAAAGTGTGAGTGATGGCAGCAGCCCCTGCGCCCATGCGGGCTGGGAGGTGCCTGTGCTCTTTCACAGCCTCCCAGCCCCACGCCCTGGGGAAACTGCAGCTCCTGGGTGAACAACCTGAAAATTCACATCCCAGATCTGGGATGTCCTGGGAGTGCAGTGATGGATTGCAGCACATCAGGATGGGGTCTCCTGGCCTCGAGTCACCCCAAACTCTATCTTTGTCTCGCTGCCACCTACCCATGGTTATGGAAGGGTTAAGCTGAAGGTCCCAGCAGAGCAAGTGCTTTCTGGGACATCCCGCAGCTGCCCAGCCTCCCCTCTGCCCTTGCCCTTATCCATCTCTCTTATCCACCCAGGCAGGAGCAGGGCGCTTCCCTCTGCCTCCTGATGAGGAGCAGAACTGGCGGAAGCGGGGATGGGGTCCCCAAGGAGGAATCCCTGTTCCTGGGTCATGGGGCCAGCATCTGGGTAGGGACATTTTGCCTGTCCTGTGCCAGAGCATCGCTAGCAGCACGGATGCAGCCTTGGATGTGCTGTTTAATTAAATGTGAAGGGCTCCTGTGCTTCAGCCCTCTGCAGCCTGAGCGACTTCAGGAAAGAGGCCTTTTATTAAAAGAGAGAGAGGCTCTGCCAGGCAGCCATCAAACAGCACATTTAATTGTCTCAGCTTGTTTAGCTGTCGCGCAGGGAGGGATGTGCTCCCAGCCAGGTCCCCAGGCTGTGAAGCTCAGGAGGATTGCTGGGGTTGGGAGCTGCACCTGGGGTACCAAACCCATGGCTTCATCCTAGGGGAGAATGTTTGGTGCTGTGTTTGGTCTCCGGGGGAGAGCTGCAGCCTTTCCCCTGGCTGGGCCAGTCTGGATCTCAGCATTTGGAGAGGAAAACAACGATCAAGAGGGGGAGGAAACATGGGCTTTTATCAAAATCTCCTACTTCAAAGTTGTCCAGCTGAAGTGCTCCCCTTTGGTTTAATTTGAAGTGATGTTTCCTTCAGCGCTGCAGTAAATGGCATCAAATGAGGCTGAAGCGGCCGGAAAGCCTGGAGAGGAAGCGCGTCCTTTGGGAACGGCTGGAGTCAGACCTTCCCTGCTGGTTCAGCCGCAAGATGGGGACAGGAGATGGAGCTCCTGCCGTGTCCTGGGGCTCTGCATAGTGGCTTTGGGGCCAGCTGCTTCCAGCCCCATCACCGCAGTGTTCTCTGCCCCTATCCCCACTGGAGATACCCCTGGTTTTGAGGGTGATGCAGCTGCAGTTCTACCCTGGTGCAACACCCAGCCCACAGTCCCTGGGTCTTTGGCAGCCCCTCCTCATGGCTGAGAGCTAAACCAGACAGCAACAAGCTGCAGGCGACTTGCAGGGGAAGGGGCACAAATCCATCTTCCTGATGGGGCACTCTGGGCTGCCCTGAAACTGAAGAGACTATTCCCTGCTCCCTGATCCCATGGCCAGGGAATTGCCCCTCTTTAGAGGCATAAGAAGGATGAGCAGAGCTGTGTTCCCTTGTCCCAGCCTGGCAGCCCTACTCCACGATGACAGGTTACTGCTTCCTCCCTATGGCCCCTCCTCAGCCTCCCGCAGCTCCTCCGAGCGCTCCTGGCTGCTCTGGGATGATGCAGGCGGGCGCAGAGTTCATGGGAGCCATACCTGTGCTTTGTCTTCATCTGTCACCCCTGCTGACAGTCAGATCCATCTTAAACTGGGAGCGAGAGGGGAAGAGAGGGAAGCAATAATTAACCTCTGCGCGGGCCGCTCCCAAAATGCCACGCTCTGGTGATGCACGAGGAGATGTCCGTGACACTTTTATTGCTGCTCCAGCGCTGTGCAGCATGTGGAGGAGGTGATGTGGCCAGGCTGGGACACCTGAGGCTTTATTATGGTAGAGGATCCATGGGGCACATGGCTCAGCTGGGATGTGAGGCGGTGGTCTACACAGCCCTTGGGGGGAGATCTGGGGCTCTGGGTTGTTGTGGTGATACATGACATGCAGCTGGACCTTGTCCTGGCACTGCTGGGACTGTCAGAGCAGTGGCAGCACTTTCCCGCATACCGATGCCCGCTCAGCAGCTGTTGCAGTTTCATCTCTTAGAAAAGTGAGAGCAAATCAGTGCCAGCTGTGCTTGCAGCCAAACCCCAGGTTGTGCCAATCCAAAGGGGCTCTTGGCACAGCCAGGGAGGCACTAAGCCCAGGTGGGTTGGCATCCTGGCAAGGGGCAGCACCCTGAACTGCAAGCATCTCAGTGAGCCCCAGAACAGAACACAGCCCCTGCACTGAAGCAGATGTCACCTGTATGAGTTGGAGATGGGGGAAACTGAGGCATGGAGAGTGGGACTGATGTCTCTAAGTCTTGTACGCTCCCCTCTTCTAATTGCAAGAGCATCTGCTGGGAACCAGTCAGCAGGCTGAGGAATGTCCAGCACCAGGAAAAACGAGCCCTATACTCCCCAGTTCAGCCTTGCAGGGATACTTTGCCAGGGGCAGAGGGGAAAAATTCCCCTTAACACCATAACCAACCCAACAGGCTGCAGGAAGGGCTATGTACAAGTGCTGCCAGCTCCCTGCATTGAGCAGCATGGAGCTCGACCGCTCCCTGCACAGATGGGGGTTTAATCAGCCCCAGTTTAAGCACATGGGTGTTCAGCACTAATCCAATTTCCCTCCATTCATTAGGATGGTTATTCATCACTTGGGAATGATGAAAGGCTGCGGGTCCGTGCAGGTGCCGGGGAGCGGTGCCGCTTGATGCCGGCATGCGGCTGAGTATCCTTCCCATACTGACCACCAGTGGGGATGGGGACGGTCCCTCAGCCCCCGAGTTGTACCAAGGAGCAAACTGGAATTGCTCTGCTGAGGTTTGGGGCTGAGTTATCCTCAGGATCACCCAGCAGCTGCCTGGATAGGAGCTGATCTACAATAGAATGTACCCAAGTGGAGGGATGCTGAGCTAGGAAAGGGGTGGGAAGACATTTCCATGTCCTGATGACCTTGCGACCTTGCATGAAGGTTCTACTGCTCACATTACCATAGAGATGGCTCCTGGTGATAAGTCTGTGCTGAGGCCTCACTGGCTGGGAGCTGGCATGCAGGGTGCCCTCCCTCTGGACCTGAACACACTTTGGGGCCCTAAGATCACCCCACTGTGTTGGGGTCTCCTTTGCCTCCATCCTCACCCATTCCCACTTCTCCTTCAACTCCACCAACCACTGATCCCACTCCCACCACCTGAACACCAGCTCATGGCACCCTCAGGTTCCCCCCACCCCCTTCCATCCAGCACCCACCTTCCAGTGCTGTGCCCCAGCCACACAGAGTTGCCCCAGCACTGGCACCCCTCTACCTTCAAATGGGGCTGGTGGTTGTGTTTGACGGGAGCAATCCATCTCCATCAATGTAATGACCATTCCCATTAATCGGCCATAAACTAATAAAGTAAGCACTTTCCCCTCCATCCCCGCCACCCCCCCCTAAACTTCATTAAGTCTTTAGCACATTAATATGTCTTACTTAGTGTCTGCTTTGGCCTCTGATGTTGGTTTTTTATTATTTTTCCTCTCTTTTTCTGTGGGTAGCAGGGGTTTACCTGCTGATGTTATTCCCTGCAGGCCATAGGAAGCTCTGGCAGCCTGGGCCATCCCCACGGCAGCAGCATGGTGCAGGCGAGAAGGGAAGAAAGGGAAAGGGATGTGGGGGGGGGGGGGTGCAGAGGGAGGCGGGGATAAAAGATCCCATACACCTCCAAATTAAATTTGTGATGCCTGGCATCAGATGGGCCCGCAGCCAGAGATTAATTCAACTGATCAAGTTATAAAGAGCGCTGCGGCGGGTAATCAATCTTGGAGCTGTCAGGCAAATAGGCAGCGGTATTAACCTGGCAGGGCTCGCACACATGCGCGCGCGTGCACGCAGAAACCCTTTTAATTCCTTTCGCATGGAGCGTTATTTCCCAGTCCCGTTGGGTTGGGAAGGGCTGGGGGAGGCAGGGGCAGCACCGCTTTGCTCTCTTATCCCATAGCCCAGCAATGGCCCCACCCAAGAAGAGCATCATCCTCCCCCTTGCCACCTCTAAAGGGTAGCACTTGGCCTTGAAGTTGGAAGTCTTTAGGGTCTGTTTTCTGGTGTCATCTGGTTCAGTGCCAGATGGGGCAGGTCCTAGGTGCTTGGTATGCGGAGTCCAAATGGCCTCAGATTGACTTGACAGGGAGAAGGACTTTCATGGGAAAGAACAGGGACAGGGTCTGGCTGGGAATGGGCTGCTTGGAAAAATGACCAAAGGGTAGGATTTAGGGTAGGGGCTGGAGAGCCCTGCAGTGGCTGAGAGACCCCCAGTGCCCAGTAGGATCACTACCTGGAAATGGTCCCGGTGTTGGTTTCAAGGCTGACTGAGGGAATGAGAGCAGGACCCTATTCCCGATGGCCACTCCAACCCCATCCATGTGCAAGGTCTCGATTTGTGAAACCCTTCAGGCTCTGGGTGCACCTCTGCCATGAGCCGTCACTCTGCTGCAGGTCCTGGGGGGCTGCAAACCCACGTGGAGCCCCTTGGCTCCAAGCTGTGCTGCCCCGTGACCAATTCAATGCCTGAGTTCTCCAGTGGCCTTGGTGTCCTTCCCAGTGCCAAAGCTGCAAACCATCAGCTTGACACAGGCAGGGCACATAGTCCAGGCTGATGGGAACGCAGTGGCCTTTCCTGGAGGCTCAAGTGGGTCCTTCCAAACTGCATAGGATATTCTGAGAAATGCATTGGGGTGGGAACCAGCATCCTTGCAAGAGAGATGCTTTGCAAGCCAGGACCCCGGTCAACCATCTCAACATCCTTTCGCTCCCACGATTTCCCTGAATGTCCCCTTCAAGGGCTGTCACTCAGCCTGGGTATCCGGCACGGCTACAGCTGGCAGCCAGCAATCCTGTCTGTGCCTGGAATGTATGGAAGTGGAGCGAGAAAGCTGCTTTTGGGGTCGGGACTCAGAGGGAATGGATGTAGGGGAAGGATCTCTGGGACCAACTCTCATCCAGTGCCAGGCACACAGCCAGAGGTCTGCTCCTCTCCGTGGGTATTCTCCTCTCTGCTCAGAGTGCAAGACCATGACTGGAGGCACCAGCACCCATCCCCCTCCCACTGCTCCCGCCTCTGATTGATGTTACAGCATCTTCCCATTGACAAACACCTGTATCTTCCTCCAGCTATGGGGCTCCAGGCAAGAGGCTGCATCCAGCTGCCAACTGTTCCTGCTCAGCTCATGTTAGTAGATATTGGAACTGGTCGGTGCCAAAGTCTTCTCCAATTAATCTTCTCTCTCCCCTCCTCTCTGGGCTGAATCCTGGGGAGGATCCATCGATCTCAACGATGTCCAATGGAGCAGCTGGAGCTCGGCTGGAGCACCTTCTGCAGGTTGCTGGGCACCGGTGTGATGCTGTCTTCATATTTGATGGGATTATTAGCATTGGGGGTGGAGGAGGGGGAAAAGCAAGCACTAATTGATCTGGTAATAAAGTTAATAGAAGCTCTTATGAGCTTGCCCATTAAGAATAATTAAGGAAGGGCAAGGGAGGGGAGGAGAGGAGAGTGATGGGACAACCTTAGAGGCTTGCTGGGGGCTACAGCAACCCTTCCACGCTACACTGATCCCACAGGACTGTGGGATCTTCCAAAGACGTCCCAGGAAATGTTTGCAGGGTTCTGTGGACTGCTCAGGGATGCTCAGCTGCACATCAGCCCTGTCCCTTGCTCCTGGGCTGGTGGAGAGACCCCAGTGAGGACCAGAGCACCCCCAAGCTGGGTGCTGGACTCCCACTTCTTTTCCGTAGGTGATTGGCAGAGGGACCCATAAAGAGGTTGGTGACATCTTAAAAGCTGCTGCAACACGAGCTGCTGGCTTGGGAACACCCATATGCTCTGCTGGGCCCCCCGGGGGGGGGGGGGGGGGGAGAAGGGGGGGAGGAGGTGTCTAGGCCTGGCAGGCTCCAAATATTGATCATGGCTGGGATGCTCATGGAGCCTCTCCCAAGCAGCCATGGCCAGATGTCACTGCTTGAAGTGGAGAGACGTGATCCCCAGCACTGCCAAAGCAACGAGTGCTCTGCAGGGTCAACCCAAGTCCCCCACCATGTCTGTCATTGCCCACGGGTGAGAGATCCACTGGTGGCCATGCAGGCTGGGCACGTCATGTGTGAACTGAAGGGTGCAGCCCTTTCTCCCTGGTGAATACATGCTGGCTAATGGGGCTTGGGATGCTGTGTGGTAATCCCAAGCAATGATTTACATTTAATTAGGCAAATGAATATGAAAATAGACTCTGCCCAAGAGCCTACTAATAACTTTCTGTGTTAATGGGTCGGACTCATATCACTTCGATCTGGCAGATCACAGTGTGGCAGGGGGTGAGCGCCTTCCCCTTTGCTTCAGCTTGTCCTGGTCCTGAACACAGACCTTCTCTGCTGATTTCTGGCTGCTCAGCAGCCCACCAGCACCTGTAATTGAACGCAGGAACTCCAGTCTGAGGGAGCAGCACTGCATTAATCACTGCAGCCTGGCGGGGCCAGACTGATAGATCTTCCTACCACATAAAATAACTCATGTTAATCATTGCCTGCAATTTATCCTCTTCTCTGTCTTGTACATGAATTATTCAGGGTGATGCCAAGGCAAGAAAAGCCATGTGAAAGTCCCATGGCCAGTGACAGTGACCCTGCTCCCCCAAACGGAAGGGTAGCACGGGATGCAAAAGGACTGACCTGCCTTACAGGGACACTGCCCACTGACAGCCCATCCCGTGGACAACCCATTGTATGGACTTTCCATCCCAGAGATACCTCATCCCATGGGCATCCCGTCCCATGGACAACCCATTGTGTGGACAACACATTGCACAGACTTTCCATCCCAAAGAGAGCCCATCCCACAAACAGCCCATCTCCTGGGCATCCCATCGCATGGACACTCCATCCCATGGTTCCCCCTATTCTGCCCCGTGGCTCTGAGTGGAGCTGGCATGGGGGCTGCCCATATCCAGGCGGCCATGCTGCAGATTTGTGGCTGAGGTCTTTGCTCTCAGAGAGGAGGCTGGGAATTAATTGCTCGGTCAACAGCTGCATGTTGAACTCTCCGAACATCTCCACCTGGGCTGCTTGGACAGGCTCTCCTCCCCTCTGTCTTCGTGCTGGCTGCAGGGCTGTGTCCATCATTGGCGCCACATTTGTTTTGCTGTGGATATTTTGCTTTAGCCCCAATTACGCTCAGGCTTACACCAAAACAAACAAGCCATGGGACACGGAGGTACCTGCCAGGCTCAGACAGGCTGGTGCCATGCCTGGCCCCGGGGCTGATAAAGGACCCACGGTGTCACCGTGCCGGAGTCTGGGCTTGCAAAATGTGACACGCTTTCTCCCAACAATTAATCACCAGGGAGCGAGCGGCACCAATTAATGGATAATTGGCCCCATTTTCAGCCAGCTTTTCCGGGCCCAACTCCTGTTTTGTGCTATAGGATGGGCATTCCCATTGCAATGCCTGGTTGGGATGGGAGAGAAACCTGATGCTGCGGTGTCCAGGAGGGATCCTGTTGGAAATACCCATCTGACACTGCTTGAGATAAAGCAGGGAGGCCACTCCACTTGGGCTTATCGGACACATTTCCTCCAGAGAGATCTCCATCAGCTCGGGGAGGAAACTACTGAATTTTTGTCTTTTTTTTTTTTAAATTTCAGAAGGAAGAAAAGTTTTTGGATAGTTCAGGGGAAAAAGTACACGTATCATGATTGGTCTGTATCTTGTTAGTGAGGAAAGTTCTAAAGTGGAAAATTTGGGTCTGCTTTCTTCCAGTACCAGAAATAGAACATCTTAATATTATTTCTTTCCACAGCTGAGGTGAAGTTAAAAACTGCTGCCTGGAGAGCAAGGTGGAAGAGAAGTTTTAAAGCTGAGAAAAACAAGTGATGCTCCTGCATTATTCCTAATTGTCCAATGGAGACAAAGCGAAGCACTGGCACAGCGTGGGGATTTCCCCCTCTACTTCAAAGCAGATTTAATGAAATTCCATTTTTTTTTCCAGTGAAAGACACACTTGAAACATTGCCACAGCACTTGCAAAGCCTCTGCACATCTGGGGGGTGGGGAGGGGTGCAAAAAGAGAAGTGGGTGCCAGGGAAGCTTCCCAGTGCACTGCCCCATGACTGCAGCAGTTGGGGCTACAATGGGATCAAGAGCTCCCATGGGCACAGGGAAAAAACACAGGAAGTAAACCCTTTTCCCCCAATAATAATAATAACAATAGTAACAATAATAAACCCTGAAAACAAATGAAGAAGTGTTCCCACAGCTGCGGGCATTTAATCCTGCCAAATGCTGAGCACCTGGGGCACAGCTCCACCTTGGCCATATAACCCTCAGCAGAGACATAGCCTTCCTTTAGCTGAGTTCTCCAAGGGAAGGGTGGCATTGCAGGGGACTCCATCATTCAGTGCTGTTCTTCCTTTAAGCACTGCTGACCCCAAGGATGTATGGCTCTTGGGAAGATTCTGCTCTCAAAGGGTAAGATCAGGTGTGGGAGGTGCTGGGCAGTGTTCAGGTGTTGTATGCCTTTGTACGTGATCAACGCAGAGCTGGGGCTGCTTGGGTGCTCAGGCGACACAGGAGCTTAACATGGCTCCCTCCTGCCCACGAGCTCCCAATGTCCTTAACTTTGCTCCACACTGAGGCAAACCTTGTCACTGGGTAGGAAATGGTGTGCTGTACCTGGAGCACGTGATGTTCACCTCCTCCCTGCCTGGTCCAGCAGGCAAAGGATGGGGAGCAGGTTAGCAGCTCACTTTGTGTCTGTTATCCTGGTCCCTGAAAGGGCTGCAGATGAACTAAGTGAGGGGCTGAGTAAATAAAGGATTGACCTTTCACCCTTGGGGGCCAGAGGGCAGCTCCAAACTAGTGTTAATGTGAAATGGAGAGGCAAACTTTGCAGACTCTGGAGGAATCTGCTCTGGAAGCATCAAAGAAGGCAAAGGACTTGTGTGTCATGCTGTCTGCACCAACATGGGGTGATGGCCCTGCCACCCATGGCAGTGGGTTCTGGTGGGGATGCTGAATCTGAGGGAAGGGTGAAGGGGAACTCAGTGGCTGGAGCTGAGTGTCTCAGGCTGAGCAACCAACATTTGGCCATCAATGAGCCCATGGCCGAGTCATCTGATAGAGGCAGAAGACCACAAGGGATGGGTGGGTCAATAAGAGGTGGCAGATGGATGTGGCCACTGGAGGGCAAGTGGATAAGAGGCACAGCTTGGGGATAGGCAGAAAGGGGCTTAGGTTTGTTGGGGACGTTGTTCAAATGGGGGAAGACTAGAGGGTGTTTTCAGCTGTTTCTTTTCTTGGTTTCAGGTTAGTAATGCCCTAATGATCATAGGGGAGTCCCAACCTCAGACAGGGACAGGTGCTAACCCCAGAAATGCTGTCTATCTATGGGCACTGCTCTTCCTCTGGCACAACTGATGCTGTGATGCTGTTGTGCAAGCCTTCCACCTGGAGTGAAAAATCCCCTGTCCCCCAAAGCACCCTGTTAAGAACTTCCACACCTTATTGAGCTGTTATTAATAGAGAGGGTTTGTCGAGTGTCACAGCACAGACATAAAATACATTAACATTATCACATAATCTTATTTAGCAAACGCTTGTGCTGCTTTGCCCTTGGTAATTGCATTTGGGAGATGCAATATTTATGGAAGGGGAGAAGGAAATGTCTTGGCTCATCTCCTCTGAGCAGTAAAAGTCCTGGGGAAAATAAAAGGCGCCGGGAGGGATTGGAGGAACCTGGGACGGGGATATCAGAGCTGCGCGTCAGTGCTTGATGGGACTCTGAATCTGGGAGCTTTGCTGCTGAGCAGCCCCTGGAACTGAGTGAGACACGGGTCCGGGCTTTGCTGGGACTTTTCCTCCTGTGTTGGACTCCAGCGCTCCCCCGGGATCTCTGCTTGGACCTGGGGCTGCTCTGGGGTCCCGCAAGCTCTGCGGCGATTTATTCCCCAAACCGTCCCTGTTTGTAGCGGCACTTCGCGATGGTGACGCTCGGAACCGAAACCATTGCGTCGCATCCTCTCCCCCCGACTCGTGCTGGAGCGGTGTGTGTCCGCCTGCCGTCGGGCTCCGCACGGGGTGTCTGCTTGGGGAGCCTAGGGGCAGCGATATTGGAAATAGCAACTAATTGCAGGTGGAAAACACAATTAATACACCTGTAAACAACGCAATTAATCAGTTTAATTTACAAGTGTGGAGAAAGCTGTTTATGCAGACGTTGAATGGTGTTTAAACCTCGATAATCCACCCGGCTAGGTACCGTGTGTGCGCCACGGAATGGGAGCTGCTCTTGGAAACACCGCTGCTACCAAACCTTCCACCATTTCCCTCTTTTTGGTCACAGGTAACCCTTAACCCACCGTGCGCTGCAAGAGGAAGAACTCGGCTTTCTTCCTGTGAGCGGAGGAAGAGGTGCGGAGCGCGGTGTCCCCCCCGGCTTTGGGAGCAACGGGGATACCGAGCGGCTCGTCCCCGTCCCAACAGCCCGAGCGGGGCGGTCCGGCCTCACCCGTGTCCCGTCCGGCGGCGGTGCCTCCGGCCCTGCTCTCCGAGGGCTAATGCAAACAACAGCAAATTAGGTTTAAGTTTACCCATTGGCTCTGCCATAATTTCTATTTGCTTTTTGTGTGCTAATTAACCTCGGGGAGGGAAAAAGGGAGGAAAGAAAAACCCCGAACCAACAAATAAACAAGAGCGAGGAGGGTTTTGGAGGTTTTACGGCTAAGCCCGTAACAATGTTTGCAATAATTAAGATCGTTATTATTGGATCTTCTTGTTAGTGAAAGCTGCTCTGGTAGCGGAGCCGGGCGTGCCGCTCCCCGTCCGCACGCCCTTTGCGGAGCTGCCCCTGCCCCCGGGGGCTGCTTTTAAACTGGGAGGAGGGAGAGAGGGGAAGACACAAAAATCTGTTGGCAAAACAGGACTTTGTCTGATCGCGAAAAAGGCCCGGGGGCTGGAATAGGCAGCAGACAAAAGCCGCTCCCCCGGCAAACAAACACGAGGGGCAGCTGCCGGCAGCCCCGACAACACGAAGCCACCCGCTCGGTCGCGACAGGCCTGGCTGTCGCGGGGGGCAGTTCTTCGGGAGCCCACGCGTGCTCCCTCGCTGAATTCTGAGCCGCAATTAGCTGGCACGAGAGGTGTGTAATTAAGCCGGGAGTTATTAACGGGGCACAGCCTCCGGTGTCCCTCGTTGCCGTCGGTGCCCGCGGGGGTGGCTGCCAGACGCAGTTCATTAGTGGGGCTGGTGCGGGGCGGGTGGCCGAGGGGAAGGGGCTAATGGGATTTCACGCATTTCTGCACGGTGCGGAGAGGGGCTGCTGCCGCAGGACCAATAACTTCTCGGCAGATGCTCCCCCGGCGAGCGGGAACGTTGAATATTCATGGAGTGCCCCCGGGAGCTTCAGCCCCCACAGACCACCGTCCCGTCCCCTCCGAGGGGACCTAGCCTGGTGGCTTTGCCCCCACCGGGCCGCCGGCCTGTTGCATGCCCTTGTGCCAGGAATAGAGGGCACACCGTACTGGGATCCCTCAGCCCCGACGTGAGGCCCAGAGCTCCGCTCCCCTGGCCCCGCCGCCCTATGAGCTCCTAGCAGTTTGGTCGTTTGTAACCATAAAGGGGAGAAATATCGGTGCGGGCGAAGTTTGCGCGGTGCCGCGGCTCCCGCAGCGCCGGGCACTTTATACTCATTAAGTGCAGCGGCGCTAAGTCATTACCGTAATAAGGAGTTATGCTGAATGCAAGGGGCCACGTTTCCAAAGCCATAAATTACAACTGTCAGTGCGTATTCCAGAGATCAACGGAGCTGGGAGTAATTATTTACGGCGTGCTTTATAGAGCAATTAAAAATTCCCCAAATGGTGTTAATTGCTTTCAGTGCCCAGGAAGAGCTGCCCGCCCTTTCCGAACCCGAGGAAAGCCACTGCCCGCCCGGCCCCGACGGGGTTGGGACTTTGGGGGCCGCTGCTCGATGAGGGAAACGAGATTCGGAATTGCGAAACCCGCACGGCTTCGGCTGTTGCCGGGAGGTGGAGGGAAGACGCTCTTCTCGGCCTCTGTCGCGACAGATCGCGACTGGCCGAGGCGTGGAGGCTCTCCGAGGGGGCGCAACTCGGCCCCACATGTGCTGCATTCAGTAACTGATTTCACAGGGGACGGGGAGGAAGAGAAAGAACTTCGGCGAGTGATGGATGTGCAGAAGGGTGAATAACCGCCCGGGGCTGGGACGGCCCCCCAGGCAAACGAAAAGAACGAATCAAGGAAGCAGAAAGGGAAGGAGACGCCTGGGGATGGGGGTGCGGTATTGAGGTGAGGTCTGCCCGCAGCCGTCGCTCGATCTGATTTTAGGAAATCGGGAAGATGTCGCAAGTTCCTGAAAGCGGTGCTCGAAACGTGGTCTTTGGAGGAAGAGCAGCGTTTGCTGGGACACTGCCAAAGTGCCGGGTGTGCCACTTTTGTCCCCGGTTCCCGCAGGAGGGCTTTGTGTTTTGCAGCAGCTGCCGGGCCGGGGGCAGCTCGCAGCGCTCCTGGGAGCCTCGAGCTCCGGAGAAGAGCGGTGTCCGAGGGGGAGCCCTCCAAATTCAGCAAAGCAGAAGGAAATGGGAGCGGAGGGTGGAGGTCAGGCCCCGGCTGGGCTGTCTCTCTTGGCTAGCAAGAGGCAGATGCTCCGGATCAATGAGAAAACCTGAGAAAGGGTCCCTAGACCTTTGTGGGAGGGGAGAGAGGGAGTCTTGCCTCCACTGCCATCTAACAGGGCTTTTCCCAGTCCCTAGCTCCTAGCTGAGCCACTGCTTTGGGAATGAGCCTGTTCCTGCGGCTGCTTGAGGATGGATGACAGGGAACAAAAGTTTCAAGGCTGTGAGGAGCGTGTAAAGCTGAGCTGGCTGTCCTGGGACACCTCTGCCACCAGGCTATCCGTTTGCAGAGGCACTGAATGTACCTCAAAGTGAGTGCTGATCCTCGTTTTCTCTCTTCTAGGGATGTGAACCGGAAAGCACCAAGACTGGCCTTGACTTGGCCGGGTGTGGGAATTTGTGGCGCTACATGCAAGCCCCCTTTAGTCCCAGAATTAGAGAGCTGAATGCAAAAACGAGCTGCCAGTTCTCACAAGACAGGGCATTTCTAGAGCCTTGTGATCTATGGGGTTTTCAAGCAACATCCATGGAAAGCCCTTGGGGAAACTGAGGCCAGGAGCAGTTTCAACTGGAGCATCTGAACCAGGTGTTGTCATGGAGCTGAGACAAGCAGTGCCCAGACTCCCAATGCCATGAGCTGCATGACTTCCCCAAGGCTGCAGTTGAGGTCTGTTACTTGTACAGGAATTAAATCCTGGGATTGTGCATCATCCCCAAACTCATCAGTAATTCCCATCGACTTCCAGAGGTCTCAAACCCCAGCTGTCCTACATGTGAGGGGGCTGGAGAAGGGGCTCAGGTTGGTCTCTGGAGAAGGATGAAGGCAGCTACAGCCTCAGGGGACCAGAAGGCCCCTGCTTGGGCACAGCCCCCCCGGACCTGCTGGCCCCAGCCCTCACTCCCTCCCTCCCTTCCCACCTCCTCCTAACCACAAGGACTTTGGTTGATGGAGCTGGCGCCAGTGAGTTCCCTGAAGAGTTCAGAAGTCAAGAACTGAGGCAGGTATGGGGAGGGGGGAAACCTGACCCCAGCAGGCAGGGGGGGATGTGGCCAACCGGGCACCGAGCTGGGCATGAGGCTGCCAGGAGCTGCTGCCTGCTGTATCCTTATAGTGTCCCCACAATACCCCTGTAGTGTCCTTGCTGTGGGGCTGTGGTGATAAGAGGGCCCATAGTGAGGGTCTTGGGGTGTCACAGCACCCTAGTGCTGGGATGGATGGGTGGGCAGACACACAAGAATGCAGCTGTGCAAGTGACGGTGGAAATGTAGGATTATAGGGCAGCATGATGAGCAAAATACTCATCTCCCCACAGGCAGGTGCAGGAGGTGGTAGTGGCAGTGGTGGGCATGGAGGCACAAAGAGGCAGGGACAAAGCAGGACACAGCCAGGAGCAGCAGGCACCCCTTCAGCCCTCGCCCTGTGGGGGACAGATGGAACCAGTTTGTGCCTTGGGCAATGAGGCCCCACAGCAAAACCTCACAGTACAGGAAGGTAGGCCTGGGCCCCCACCACCTCCTCCTGTACTTCCCCCCTCCAAGGGCATCTCCTTCCAGGCCTGGGCATCTGTGGGGACCTTCCACCTGTGCCTCCACTCAGGGGTTTGAAAATAGGGGCACCTCCTCCCGCTCAGCTTTTGAGAGGTGCTTAGATTTGAAATTGAGAAAACCCATCTGGAGAAAGGGGGAGACAGAGGTCCACCAGAGCCACTGTTACTTTTGTTCCTCACCAACTCCAGGACCAAACCCCCCCCGCCCCACACTGGGTCCCACTGTTGCTCTTGGGGGTAACACTGTCTTCCTTGCCCACCCCCCAAAATCTCCACACTGCCCTGCACACACCCAACGCAGCAGTGCTGCCTTTATAGGGCCGAGCCGGGTGGTGATTTTTTTTTCTTTTTAGGGGGGGCCGGGGAAGAAGAAACTCCTTTTCTCGTGTGCTCCTCTCTGCTGTCATTCACTCGGCTTCTTTCAGCATGCAGCCAATGGAGAGTGAGGGCCTGGGAGCAGCAGGCCTTGGGTAGTGTGATTGATGGGCAAACAGGACGGAGGGGCTCTCGCACACGCACTCCGCTGCGCTCCGCTCCGCGGGGCTCCGGCTCCACATTGCCGGCGGGGGCTTCGGCTCCTGGTCCTCGCGTGTCGGTGCGTGGGGGCGGCGGTATCTTGGGTGGGGGTGCGAGGTGCTATTGGGATCAGAGGGTCTCAGGGTCTAGGCTGCGTTTCCTATGTGCTCCCCGGCGATGAGTGGCTCTGAGCGTGGGGCTGGCGTGGAGCGGTCGTGCGTGGCTCTGTCGCGGTGTCCCGAGGAGCGCGGCTGTGGCGCGATGGGTCTGAGAGCGTAGTGCCTGCCTGAGCCCGGCTCCTGCCTTCTGCTGCCGCATTTTGGGGTCTGCGCGGCTGTGTCGGGGTCCGGCGGAGGGGCCCCGGGGCTCGGTGCACGGCTCCGCTGCCGGAGCGAGGACGGACGGCGGAGGCATGGAGCACCTCGGGGCTCACCACCTACACCAAGGCCAAGCCGAGCCCATCAGCTTCGGCATCGACCAGATCCTCAACACGTCGGAGCCGGGCAGTTGCATGGTGTCCCACCCGCGGCTGCAGGACTCGGCAGATTACGGCCTGGGTTGCATCGTGGGCAGCGCCTACAACACGGTCACCGGCGGCTACGGGGCGAGCGGCAGCGGGGCCGGAGCCTACGGCGGCACTTCGTGCAGTATGGGAGCCTTGCCCGGCTCCTACAACGTGAACATGGCGGTGAGCATGAACGGCAACGCTTTGAGCTCGGCCGGGGGGGTGATCCGCGTCCCGGCCCACCGCCCCGTAGCCGGCGGTGTGCACCAGCCCCTCTCCGCCGCCGTGCCACCAGTGAACGGCATGAACAGTCTGACGGGGCTCACCTTCCCCTGGATGGAGAGCAACAGGCGGTACACAAAGGACAGGTTCACAGGTGAGTCGGGACCCCCTCCCCGCTCCCCTCCTCGCTGGGCAAGCAGGAGCCGGCGCCGGGCCGTCGGGGCTGGAACAGGCCAGGAGAGCGAAGGGGTGGGAATGCGGGAACATTCCGGTTCCCCTGCGTTTTTGTTGTCTTTACTATTATTATAATTCCCGGGGAAAGGCGGAGAACTCCTCAAGCCCCCGCCGGCAGCACAAGCACCCACCCAAGGTTGCTTCTTCGATGAGGCACCGTCAGTAGCCCCGGCCCGGCGGGGTACGGCGGAGCGCGGCGGTCCCGGTCCGCGAGGCCGCTTCGGCACCCTCGTGCTCCGCGTCCCCGCCGCGCTCAGCCCTTCCCCAAGAAACGGGGACTTCGCACAGCCTCGAGCGGGGCTGGAGCCGCTTCCCAGAGCCGCCGCCTTTTCCAGGTGTAGCCGCGCTCTTTTATTATTTTCGGTTGGGTTTGTTTGTTTGTTTTTGTTTCTCCAAACAAAGCAAAAACTCCAACAAGGCAAGTAAGGGGAAAAAAAAAAAAAAAAAAACCAACCATCCAACCGAAAAACAAAGCAAAACAAAACAAAATAAACGAATTCGTAACTGGGAAAATTTTCTCGGCTGCGGCACCGGGTCCGCTTTTGCCCAAGTTCCCGTTTCGTTTCGCTCCGCATTTGGCCCCGTCCCGGCGGCCCCCACCCTGCCCGGCCGCAGCGCTCGCAAACAACGCGGATTTTATCCGATTAGTATTATTATAATTATTTCTGATTATTGTTTTCGTGGAGAAAAACAAACGAAACGAAACAAAAACGAAAAGCGAGTCCCGTTTTCAACGCGCGAAGTTATTTTTTTGGGTACGAAACGATCGGGCGGGGCGGTTATCACAGCGCCGAACTGAAATTGCTCCGGTTCCCGATCGCACGGGACGAGGAGAACCGGGCCGAGCCCTCTGCAACGCTCCTGGGTGGGAGCGGTGGGGCCGGGCCGGGTCGGACTGCGGGCAGACAGCGGGACCCTCCCCGTCCCCGAACTCCCACTCTCCGCTGCTTCACTGCTGCTTTTTCGTTTCTTTCCAAAGCGCCGCGCTGCCCCTTCGCCCCAACCCCGCCATTGCTTGTTTTGTTTTCTTTTCTTTTTTTCTTTTGCTTTCCTTCTTTCTTTCTTTTTCTTTTCTTTATTTTTTATTTTTTTTTTAATTTCATTTTATTTTTTATTTTTCGTCCTTAAGGGCTGCAAAAAGCCGGCTCGAAGCCGGGCGAGGGACTGCTCGTCCCGCCCGCTGCGCCCGCAGCCCATCTGCAGCCCCGGGCTCTCCTCCTTATATGGCCGCCGAGGTCGGAGTTCGGTGCCCGGCCGCGTTCCTCTGCCCGTGCCCATCTCTGCCCTGCGGCTCCACAGTGGGGGGGTCCCCAGCCCAGCGCCCTGGAGCCGGAGCCCCTGTGCTGATATGTTGCTGCTTGCTTCTTTGCCTCTCATCCCCCCTTCCATGTCCCCCCCAGTGGCCCTCTCACCCTTCACTGTAACACGCCGTATAGGTCACCCCTACCAAAACCGCACGCCCCCCAAGAAGAAGAAGCCGCGCACGTCCTTCACCCGCCTGCAGATCTGTGAGCTGGAGAAGCGCTTCCACCGGCAGAAGTACCTGGCCTCTGCTGAGCGTGCAGCCCTGGCCAAGGCCCTCAAGATGACGGACGCACAGGTGAAGACCTGGTTCCAGAACCGGCGCACCAAGTGGAGGTGAGGGGGCTGAGGGCCGCAGTGCGGGGCTGATCCTGGGCTGGGGGATGCCGTGGTGAGAGCACTATGGGGTCTGCATGCGTATGTACGTGTGGAGGTGCCTTGGTGCATGCATGTGGATGTACATATGTGTGCGTGCAAACAGGGCATGTGTGCATGGCTGCACTGTGTGAGTGCATCTGTGCGTAGGCCACGTGTGCATGGGTGTGCACACAGTGTGTGCACGTGTGATCTTGCATGAAGATGTGTGTGCAAGCCAGTTGTGTGCACACGGATGCGTGTGCCTTCAGCGCGTGTGTATTCGGTGTGAGCACAGGGAGTGTGTGCAGACAGATGCATGTGTGCAAAAGGGTGGTAGGCACACAGCGCATGTGTCCCTGGGGTGCAGTATGCGGGACCCCCAGCCTGGCAGGGAGCCTTGGGGGTGGCCTGTCGGGGAGTCACAGCTGCAGCTGCACAGCTCTTGTGCTGCACAGGCAGTGGGACCCTCAGGGATCCTTCTGCGTTGGATGGTACTGGGGGCCTGGGCTGCACCTGGTGCTATTGGGATACGGAGCCCTGCGTATGCTCAGATTTTGCCCCCCCAGGGCTTACTGCTCCTCCTTGCAAAAGTGCATTTTTTCCTCCTGGATGTGCCAGTACATGCGGGCAGCAGAGGAGGAGGTCGGGCTCTCATGGAGCTCCCAGGCTCTACCCCATGCTCAGCTTCCCAGGGTGTCCCTGGAGAGGCAGTCATCTTTAGCAACAGGCTACAAAGTTGGGTGAGGGGCAGCTGTGTGCCGGGGGGGGCTGTACTGCTGGGTGCAGAAGGGAGGTACCTTTTGCTTTTCCTCTGTGCAAGCTGCCTGAATGTGTGCATGCTGCCAAAGCAAAGGATTCCAGGCAGGAAAATGGGGCCATGCCTCCTCCCTCTCCCCTTTTCCAGCTGGGTACTCCGTGTACAAAGGGCTGAATCCTTCCATAGGAAGACCAAGTTGATCATAGGTATTTTGCAAGTTCAAGCTTCACTCCTGGCTGCTTCTACATTTTCTCTAATGTGGAGGAAATGGGCTTCCCCAGGAGCTGTGTGAGTTTGGATGAGCAATGAGGGATAGGGAGCTTGAACCAAGGGGTGAGCCCTCAGCAGTGTCCTCTCATAAAGAGCCCACGGAGAGCAGCTCCTTCAGCACAGGGAAGCTGTGGGCTGGAGGGGTTTCTGCTGGCTAAGAACAAGGTCCTGGAGGAGGAGGAACAGCCCCGCACAACAGGGTCAGCTGTCTTCTAACCTGGTTTCCTAAGGAAGTGAGGCAAATGTGGCTTGGCTGGTTCTCCTTGTGTCTGTCAATACTCCTTGCGTCTGTTGGCTAAGTTCAATCCCCTTTGGCAGGGGAGCAGAGGATACAAACCTATTCATACACTTGACAAAGAAAAATAGCTGGGCGAAGAGAAAGGAATGACTGGTTCTGTCGGAGGGAAAGGCTGCAGCCTGACCTCAACCACAGTATTAGACATGGGAGAATCCGCATGATCCTGAGCTTAAATAAACAAGGGCTGGGGGAGAGCTCTGCCTGTGTCTGAAGCCCCTTCCCCGCTTGCGTTCGTGGGACTGAGGTGGCTGAGTGCTCCCCTCCCCAGATTTGGGTGCTTGCTTGAGACACAGGCGTGAGGTTTGGTTCCTTCCTCTGACCGAGCAGATCTGAACCTGCAAATTCCAGCCTGCGGCAGAAGGGTGAGCACGCAGCCAGGTGCTGGTGGCATCATGCTCCAACTGCCCGGCCGTGGGGCTCCCTGTTCCCGCTCCCAGGAGCATCTCCTCCTTGTGCAGGCAGTCATTAAAAATTCATTGCAGTGCAGACCGAGCGGCCCCGGTGCCACGAGAGCCCCCGTCGCCGGAATGTGTGACACAGGGAGATGTTGACACTGTGATGAGAACAGGGACTGAGCCGTGAGCCACACGCTGTCTGTGCACACCTGGTGGCCTTGTGCCCCGTGTCCCCAGCCCTGCTCTGGGTGTCACCGCTGCACTCAGAGCTGCCACCTCCAATCCCTGCGGAGGGAGAAGACAAGATGATTTGTGTTCCCTGCGAGTTGCTAAATTAAAAAGCTGTCATTGCCTCTGTCTGTAAGCAAGGGAGGGGTGCCGGGGATGCTCCCCAGCGGGAGCTGGGGCACTGCAGGTTGCAGCCATCCAGGCAAGGATGTGGGATTTTCCTTGTGGATTTAAGCACATTGAGGCCATTCCTCTCCTATCCCCTCCTCTCAGACACTCCAGGGCTTGGACCTGCAGGGCATCTCCTCCAGCTGCCCCCCTAATCCTCCCCCCTCCCTCAGTGAGCTCAGCTCTGCCTGTCATTCCAGACAGACGCGTGTCTGACCTGTTCTTAAAAACTCCCTCCTCTGCTCTGCCCAGTCAGTGTGTTCTGGCATTTGGTTGTTCTCATTGCTCTGTGTGTTTCTGGTATTTAGGCTACGTTTTGCTGCTTGCAAGGTGTGATTTTTGTCCTGTTTACTGTGAGCATCTCCTTGCTTCCATCTCAGCACTGAAGCCCAGGGGAAGAGATGGCAGGTTTAAGTGTGGGAGGGGGTGGAATGCTGCCCATCTCTCCCTCTGCCAGGGACCACAGACCCCTCCGAGGCGTCCCCTTGGTCCTTGCTGCAGGGAATTGCACTTTGCAGTCCCCTCTTTGCTCCTTTGGGTGCTTTGATTTCTGTGTGGATTTCTCCCAGGGCCAGAAATAAAGCTGATCCTTTCACCTCTTAGCCCGAGGGAGAGATTTTTCCTTGGGTAAAAGAAGCTATCTACAGCCCCCAGCGCACGGGACATACCAGTGGTTTGTGGGATGGGGTCAGGGCTGTGTCCCCAGCCCCAACCCCTCTTTTCCTCGCCATTCCCACCCCACAACCCACTGATGGCTGCCTTTCTCCTAGGAGGCAAACAGCGGAGGAGCGGGAGGCCGAGCGGCAGCAAGCAAACCGCATCCTCATGCAGCTGCAGCAGGAGGCCTTCCAAAAAACCATCAACCAGCCCATCCAGGCCGACCCCATCTGCGTGCACAACTCCTCTCTCTTCGCCCTGCAGAACCTCCAGCCCTGGTCTGACGACTCCACCAAGATCACCAGCGTCACCACCGTCGCTTCTGCCTGTGAATAAGGGCTGGCACCTGCGGTGTCCCCTTTGTCACCGGGCACACGTGCATCCCACGGAGCATCCCTCTATGAGGACTGATGGGGAAGGGAAATTTGCCCCCAAACTCTCCCTGCCCGCAGGGATGCAGAGCAGCAGCGGCCCACCTCCCCCCAGTCCTTTTGTTCTTCTGAAAGTCTCTGGTGCCGGCCTCAAACTTCCTGACACGCTGCCAGACAAAGCTGAGCCCTGACAGACGTGGCCGCGGGCGAGCGCCCAGCTGGGGGAACTTCCTCTGGGTTCTGCAGGGCTCGGGGCACCCCATAGGACTATATGTATATATAATGTGCATCTATAGGTACGCGCTTTGGACTGATTGGAACAAAGGGGAGCGGCTCCCTGGGAAGCGTGTTTGTGCAGCCAGGCACCGCGCTGGGCCCTTGGAGCTGGAGACGTTTGGGGATGCAACAAATGGAGAAAGCCACCCGTCTGTAGGCCTCCCAGCGGCAATTTCTGCTGGCGGCAGTGGCAAGCCCTTCGGATCTCACCTAGCCGCGTCTCCTTCCCTTTTTCATTAATTTTTTCCTGCGAGGGGGGAAGAAGCGAAAGAACTGGCAGCCTCCCGAGGACGGTAAATGTGATATCTCAATTGCACGAAGAGCCCAAACTGTCCCCGGCCGCCACGGCCGAGGCGCCGATCAGCCTGGGCTTTAATAACGAGGAGAGCCCGGCTGGGCAGGGGTGCTGCCGCTCCGTTCTGTGGGTTATTTCCATTTCATTTGCAAAGCGTGGCCCGACGGGTTGTTTTCCCCGCGTCCCTTCGTGAGGTGGTTTGCGAGGGCGAAAATCGATTTCACTTCTGACTTTGTTGTTTCTTTAATTGTTCTGAGGGAATGAGACACAATTAAGCAAAGCACTTCCTATAGCAAACGCCGGGAATATATAGATATTATATATACAGTATATATTTTTCAGTTACTTATAATCTAAAGCAGCACTGCCAATTTAAACAGCTAGTACAGGCAAGCGAGCAGAAAACCTATTTTCAGTGAGATTTTTTTAAGGCTTTTTTTTTTTAAGTTATGCACTTCTAAGGTGTTTTCTGTGTATTCATTTTATAAAGTGCTTGTGTAATTTATGTGGAAACGAAAAATAAAAGATTAAAAAAAAAAAAAGGTCTCTGGGGTACTGAATAAATCATGGAGCGCTTTGCTCTTCCCTATTGGATCCCTGAGAGGAGACGTGGATCGGAGCTGGCGGGGGAGGCTTGGCTGCTTAAGATGAAAATAGAGTTAGTGGTTTTTCCATTCGGCTTTGCTTAAGTCTGCTGGGTTTGGAAGCTCGGGGTGGGTTTAACTCCCTGTCCCAGAGCTGTTTGTAGGCGCTGGCTGTGCGTGTAGCACCTGTGTTAACTGCAGGAACCGCGGGGCTCTGCGTTTGGCGCGGGTGGGGAAATTCCCCGAGCGGCACACACAGCACTGGGGCTGGCTGTCAGCAGTGGGACGGTGCAGAAAGCAGGGCTGAAGGGAAGGAAACCTCCAGCAGCTGCATGGGGAATTATTCCCTGATGAGGAATTACTCCTTGTTCCGTCTGTGCTCAGCCTTGTTCTGGGACACCACCCTGCGCAGCAGGAGGAAAACCCTATGGGTGGGAAAGTTCCACCCTGCTTCCCCCAAGGGAGACCCCCAGGGCTGTGGCCTTGGCTCCAGCCTGGCCCCTCCCTCAGCGCTGGGGCTGTGTGAGGATTGTGACCCAGCTGGCCTCAGCTCCGGGCCCAAGAAATGCAGATCAAGGCTGGTTCCTGGGGTGGGCAGTGCAGCTCTGGCAGGTTGAGAAGAGAGTACAAATAAGCCATTTAGTGGGGTTTTGTTTTCCCCTAACCGAGCATTGCAGGATTGGATTCAGTGCTTGTGGTCTTTCAGGATTTTCCCACCCTGCAGTCCAGCGCAGAGAGAAACATCTGCAGAGGTGGAAATAAAAAAAGCCAGAAGAAGAGGGGAAAAAAGGGGGGGGGGGGGGGGGGGGGGAAATTAGAGAGAAAGCACAGGAGAATGAGGAGGGCACAGATTTGGGGGGATATCTTTAAAAGATACCTGCTTACAAAGAAACAGAATTAAACAAGTCGTGGTAGTTTTTATTTTTTTCCCAGCTAAATGTGACAGAAGCCTTTTGTTTTAATTCTGTTTGATGCCACAGAGAGGTCTGCAGGAGCCGGCCAGGCTCCTTGTTCAGTACGTGCCCAAGTGGGATGGCTGTGCTTTGGGCCTCACCTCCAGGAGGCTTTGCTGCCCCGGGGCTGGAGGGCTCACATTCTCCTTTCCAAGGTTTCCCTGCAGAAAAAAGAAACCAACGGCTGCAAAATAAATACAAAAGGGATCACACCGCTCACCATTGATATTAAAAGTGTTTTCTATTTTATTATCGTGACACATCAATATCTTAAAATCTAATTCCAAGACAGCCATTTTATAATATCCACATTACTCGTTTCGTATTCCAAAATGTTTCCCAGCAAAGCTGAGTGTATGATAATGCGCATTGGAGGGCGTGTGCTTAGACACAATATTTAGTTACACCTTCTGCTAGAGACTGTTGACTTCCTCCTTTTCTTATCAATCTTTCCTGTTTTAAAAAAGACCAAAAGACAAGAAAGAGAATCTCGATACGAGATGACAATGTATGTACCATTAGAGACAGAAGAAGAGTTGTCTGGTCTTTCTGGCCACAATTGCTGCTGGAAGGGGTTTCCGTTAAAGAGTTTTTTCCTGGATTCATTTTTAAAATTAGTTTTGTGGTGGGAGGATTTTCTATCTGCATCCATGACGGTCTGTGCCCAGACAATACGATTTGCCTGAAACATGATGGAGTAAAAATCCGTAAGCAAAGATGCAAAATGGTGACACACAGCCGTATGTTTTGTGGACACATCCTGGGGCTGTGCTCACCACGCTGGCGGCTCAGTTTGCTCTTTGTGCTGTACCAATTTGGGAACGGGGACATGACTGCACCAAGAAGCACTGAAAGTCATTTCCCCCTTCCGCTTATCTCACAATGTAGCAAATCCCAAATGTGAAACTGGAGTTAGTGCAAGTTGTTGGCTTTTCAGTGTCTGTCCAACTGCCTTGAGGAAATACAGAGCCAGCTAGAGAACTTTGGCCGGAGGAGAAAAATGGGCATGAAATGTGACCAAAAGCAATGGGTTGTGCTAGTTTGGCTATGGATGTGCTGAACTTTTGAAGGCAAAATCTGGAGTTGGGGCAGAGCGGGGGGTGGGGAGCAGAGCAGTGAAAGGAACACCAAACATCTGTGCAGAGCTGGAGGAGACGAAGTACAGCTGGATGGGCTGCGGTCATTTGGGCTCAGTCCCAGCTCAGCGAGCTCTGTGGGCACAGGGGAGAGGGAAGCCTGGTCCACATTGAGAGGCCTGGTCCCCATTGAGCAGCATGATCCCCACTAAAAGGCTTGGTCCCCATCAGTAGTCCTGCTTCTATTGAGTGTCCTGTCCCTCCGCTACAGGCCTGGTACTCAACTAAAAGCCTGGCTCCCACCTAGCAGCCTGGTCCCTATCCAGCCAATCAGCTGGGCACCAGGGTCATCCAAACGAGGGATGGCTGCCTTGGCTCCACCAGGGCTGGGGGTGTTGCTGGAGCCTTGGGTTGGGGACGAAGGAACATTGTGTGTTCCTTCTGGTTCTACAGAGATGAGCATGCTCCATCAGCATCCCTGCAAGCAGGCTGTAAGGCTGCACGTAGCTTCTCTGGGGTTGTGCTGTCCTGTCTGCATGGTGTTTGGTGGCTGCCTGACAGCTCAGGGTCACTTGCAGCTGGCATTTGTGGGAGGATCACCAGGCGGGTGTGCCTAGCCCCAGACACAGCTTGCTGTAATTAATAATAAAGGGAGGAGCTGCTCCCACCAGCAGCTATATATAGGATCATACCCCTCCTTTCCCTGTTTCCCTAGGGCTGTTAAAATGTTGTGGAGGTTTTTTTGTTGTTGTTATTTTGTTTTAACCCTCCTAGTCAGCAACTGGTTCTTCCTGCTGCTATTGCTTGGCTGTGCTCATAATTAACCTAAAAGGCTTAAATCAGTGCTGTTGGGTTGGAGCAGGGACTGCTGAGGGCAGAGCCCCACTGTGGGCAGCTCAGGTTCTGGGGGTGTTGGGAGTGCAAAAGCTGTTCTGCTGAAAGCTGGGTGGGTTGCGTGGCAAAGCAAACTCTGTCTGGTGTTTTGGGACAGCTGGAACCTCTTAAATTAATTTTTTTTTCTGTTTTGTATTCTGCCAGAAAAATACCTGTTGAGTGATGCTGATTTCTTTGTGTAACGATGAAGATTTGCTGTTGCTTCTTTGAAAAGCCTCTTGTGCAATAAGGTTTGGATTTATTAGAGTAGCCCATTTTGAAGCTTCATGAATGAAAAGATCTCCATTTGTGAGGAAAACCTGGGGTTCTTTTTAAAGTACTTTTTAGCAGATATTAAGCAAAGAAGCGTGCAAAGTAATAGATGATCACAGTAAGCTTCTGCTGGAGTTAGACCATCCAGATTGCCTCTGTTTCTGTAGATCTTTTCCTTATGAAACCAGCTGGGACTCTGATTTGATTATCGTTACTGTTGTTGTTATTTTTGGCCTTAGTTACAGTAGGAAACTTTATCACGATATGTCAGTGCTCACCCAATATCAGGATACAGGTTCTTTGTCCTGTTCATCTTTTTTGCTCAGAAGCATTTTGTTTTATATGAAGTCTGTAAATATAGGTAAGTAAAGCTTAAAAATATATTCAAAATGTGTTTTTTTCCCTAAAGGCAGAAGTTAACTTGGCTTTTCTAAGGCAGGGAAGCAATGTCTGGCTTCTTCCTCTTTCTATGTAGGGCAGCAGCAAGCTGTGTGCTTCCTCGCCACCAGCTGAGCTTCCAGATGAAATTGTGCTCGTGCTTCAGGAGCAAAAACCAACTGCTGAAATGGAGGTGAGGTGTCCCGGATCTGATTTTTGAGCAGGAACAAGAGAGGCTTGAGATAACTCGTTTTCTCCTTTCCTCCAAAGAATGTGAGAAGCTGCGGTTAGCTGCCCGCCTCCTAGGCAGCAGTAGCCTAAAAATAACAAACGAGTGATTAAAGAAAATCAATCAATATATACTTTTTTTTTTTTTAAACTACAGTTGGAAAGCCTCGCAACGGGTGGGATACAGGAAAATGAGGAGAGAGCTCTGCTTCCCAGGAGCTTTCATTTCTCAGCAAGAGGAAGAGCTTGGGCAGTGTTGTTGTTTGGGGGTTGATGCTTGTTGTCCCCAGCCTGTGTGTGGCTCCTGGACACTGCAGGGCTGCTGCTCTTTGGGACTTAAGTAAAGAGCATTGGGTTCATAGTGTTTGTGATTAGCAGCGTGAGTCCAGGCCTGGGATGCTGAGTATGTTGGATGTGAATTGTGATTGAGCACACATGCAGCAAGTTGTGGCCAGGTATCTACACGGCACCCCTGCATGGGGATGTGAGTTCACTGAGCTGAGTATGCTCTTTGCACGCTCATCCTCACGGAGATGCCTGCAGAGACCCAGCTTCCATCCCAACATGGAAAACAAATGTTGAAAACTTATCGGTTATTATGCTGAGTCTGAATCTGGTTAACACGCCTGTCCCAAGGTGGGAGGTGGCACACAGCACAGTGTGCTCTTTAGGACTGCAGGACGTGAGTCCCCTGGAGCCATACATCAGTGAACTTGCAGCGGTTGGTTTCACTAGCAGGATGTGTGCCAAGCCTGGGGGATGCATGCTGCAAGCACAGCAGGGGAAACCCAGGCAGGCAGAGCCACGCCTGCAATGTCACCTGCATGAAGGAGAGTCCTGAGAGCACTCATGGGTGGGAGATGCTGCCAAAATAAGGGTGCAGTGCTGCTGAACTTCTGCACTGAGTATCTGGCTCCCCTCCCTGCGGAAATCCCTAACAGCAGCCCAAATGGACCCTGGTGGGATTTGGGGAGTGGGGGCCCCTTGCCATACAAACCATGTGGTGGCTGGGAGGGGGCTTGCCCGGCAGCGCTACCTTGCATGGCTCTGAGCTCACGGTTCCTCCTTCCTGGTGCTCTCCTGCAGCCATCCACGGGTATACCACGGGTGGGTTGGACGCGCAGGACGGGGTCCCCAGCCCCACGCCCTTTCCCCTGCGCAGGAGGGGGAAGCAGCCCTGGAGCATCCCCTGCTGCAGGACCGTCCTGCAGCAATTGCGGGTGCCGGGCTCCACCTAGGGGTTGCTCAGGGATAAGGGGTTGAGCCAGGATGGGCGCTGGCAGGGGGCTCCGGGCCGCCCCCTGTATCACGCTTCGGGTGCGAGTGCCCCAGCACGGGGAGGGAGGGTTGGGGTTAAAACAATGGGATTTGGGTGCAGAGATGCTGAGTGCATTGAGCACGTCTTCCAGGAAAAGCAGAAAACGCTAAACGAGATAAACAAGGAAGCGTTGACTTTTTTTTCTTTGTCAATAGTGCTCAAGGAAATCACCTGTATTTTATTATCCCATTCATACGTTTAATGCTATTAAAGTAGGAGTCTGGGCTGAGCTGCAGGAAATCAAAGCACTTAATGGGGCAGACGCAAGCCCTCCCTCCCCAAAGGTGATTTGAACCAGTTTAAACAAATGTGTCTTCTCTTAAAATAATTATGTGATTTAGAGATGCTTTTCCCTGGCTCGTATCAAATGACTTTAATGGGGTCTGCTCGTATGTGTGTGTCTGTTTAACCAGTTATTGCTTTTTAAAGCTGTATTCATTCCCCGGTTTTTGCCAGAAAAGTAATTCTCTCTGAGATGGGATTATTTGTGCTCCACCATCACTTGGTATTTATTCCACGGTGCATTTAGTAGTGAAATGGTGCCCAGAGGGCAGAGGCCAAAATGTGGTCTAAAACAACGTGCTGAAATCCGGGAATAATATCTTCTGGATGATTTACCAGCTGTGAAGCGCTTTTCTCCTCTATCTATCTATTTATTTGCCCTGTTTTCAGAAAAGCAAGCTGTTCACGTGGGCGCATCCAGGTGAGTCTGTGGATGTGCACCTGTCATCTTCACCTAATGCCTGTTTTCTCCTCTGGCCCAGCTCTGGCCAAATCTATCAGCCTTGGAGGCTCTACCTTCCTGTGATTGGTTTGTGAGTAGTGTGGGCTTGCAGAGTGGCACTGAGTTGTATCAGGATGTGTGCCAAGCCCAGGGGATGCCCTCTGTGAGCACAGCAGGGGAAACCCAGACAGGCAGAGCCACACCTGCAGTGTTACCTGCATGCAACAGCATCCTGAAAGCACTCATGGCTTGCTGGTGTATGAAAAAGAGGTGGGGGGAACCTGGGAAGAATCAAAAGCTGCTTTGTAATTTCCTTTTGCAGGAAGGAGGGCAGGAGAACATAAAGCAAAGTATTGCAAAGAAACATTCAGGATAGCAAACCAAGGAGATTTGGGCTGTGTGGCTGTGCTTTGCTTGGCTGGTCTGCCTCCTTTCCAGAGACCCACAGCTTGGAGCCCCCAGCCCTAGGAGGCTTTTCCCATGTTAAAACTGCAGCTTTAACCCCATATGGTTTTGTCTCACTGAGCCCTTGGTGTCTTTTCAGGTTTAGGACAGCAGCTTCCAGTGGAAATATACTTTGTTCCTGTACAGCTTAAATCTTTTCTGGAGGAAGACACCACATTAGCTCACACATCCTTTATGCCTGCAGGAGCTGTGATGCAGACTCTGCCCCATCTCAGTGCTGCAGAGCTGCATTGTTACTCTCTTTTGACCTTTACAGAATCAGAGAAAACTACAGCTCTTTTTAAATGCTCTCTCTTGATGCTGCCCTACTCCTCACCACACCGCTTGCTCTGGGCAGTCTCCCACCTTGCTCCCACCCGGGAAGGCCACATGGATGCAGAATGGGGGTTGCTGGAGACTATGCAAGCAGCCTAGGTCCTTGTCCTTCACTCTCTTGCCATTAGTTGTGAAACTCACCCGTTTCACAACTAATGACAGGCTCTGCCTCACCCTATCCAAAGAACAGTGTTGATTCACTGGGCTGTGCCTTCAACACCCCCAGCTGTGGATGCCCTTTCCAGGGAAGTACTGAGCTCTGATACCAGGATGGAGGTGAAAGTTCTGAGCCAGATGGGGTGAACTGCCAGCCTGGGCTAGGCTCGTGTGGACACTGGCACCCAAGTGCCTCAGAGCACAGCAGGGGATTGGGCATGGCATGAAACTTGCCCTCAGTTCTTCCCTGGAGATGGGCGTTGGGCTGTTCCCAGGTTGGTCCCAAGGACGCTCCAAAGTGAGCAGTGCTGGGATAGCAGCCCTCTTTCCTTATCTGCTGGCTGGAGCGAGGGAATGCTCTGGGGCTTTATGAAGGAAGAAATAGCACCTGGGTTGCAGCAATCTGGGGTGGCTTAAGCAATAGCCGGGAGAATACCCCTGTGCCTAAGTCTACATGGTGGATTGCAAGGAGGGGTTTCCAGGGTGGTGCTGCCAACATTTTGCACGGGTTTGGGGAATGAGGAGCAGCTGGTAACAGCCCAGGACTCCATGCCCCAGCAGCCCCATGCAGGGGGGTCCTCCTGGCAGGGGGGGCTCTACCCTCAGCCCCTGTTCCTCCCCTGCCCTTGCTTTGCACCTCCCCTCTTCTGCTTCAGAAATCCAGGGCAGGGGCTCAGTGGCATCTCTTTGTTTTGCAGACAGCAGCACGCTGGGATAAGGTAACTAATTTGGGGAATGACTCTGACTATCAATTTCCTGAATGAGTTGGTGGGGAAGGCTTTGAAGGATAAGCCAGATCTCACACTCTCTCTACCGTTTGCTTGGTCATGAATTACCCTTTTATTTTACTTCCTCCTTGTTCTCATTGCCACACCACTCAAACTAAAATTATTCGCCTACAACCGCAAAAGCAGGGATATATCACCTGGAGTGCTGTAGGGCTGTCGCCATATATAATGCTCTGAGCTCAATATTTATAGAGCTACATACGGTACAAATCATATCCAGAAGGCCCGTTGAGCTGGAGAGCTAGGTATAAACTCCAGAAATATCGCAAGCCATCGCTCACAAGAGACTGCCCGGCAGAGCCGCTGGCCGTACATCACGCTGTAATGCCATCCGAGTCCGCGCTCGGTGCTGGAGCAGAGCAGAGGTCACTGCCAAGCTTTCCTTCCATAAATCCTAGGCGCTGGCTCTGAGCAAGGTTAGGGGCTGGGGAGCCCTGCTCCTGGTGCTGCTTCGCGCTGCTTCTTGCTGCTGCTGACACCAAGGTGTCCCAGCACTGAGGGCGGGTGCTTGTCTGAGGGGTCTTGTCCTTGTTCTCTGCTGTGGGAACTGGAGGGGATGGTGGGAAAGGTGTGATGGCTCACTCAGACCGACTCTGAAAGCTATAGGGAACAGATGGCTCATCTGAAATGGGGTGTTGCTGGGTTTTAGGGGGGGATCCGAATCTCTTCTTCTCACCCTTCTGGGTCACGTTCTTCTTTATGCCTTTACATTGTGTAAGGATGTGAATTTTCTCCAAGTCTTTATTTTCTACAGGCCTCCGTGGTTAAGGGCACACGGTAACCAGCCTGTCCACATGGCAAAGACGTGGCAGTCTGTCCCAAGGAAGTCCAGGTCCCACTGCCCACCTAGAAGTACCTCCTTGGTGATGGAGCTCACGCATCCATGGGGCACGGCTCCCACAGGGCAGACCCTGCTGCACCCCTGGGTTCTTCTTCCTTGGGCAATCCAAGGAGTGAGCGAATCCCAGGTAATACAAATGCCCCAGGTCCTTGCCAGCTGCAGGAGGGCTCTCTGGAGCAGGGGCGCTGATATGGTAGAAATGAGCAATGGGGTTGTGCCGAAGCAATCACAGCCTGTCAGCCACTCGTGTTTCTAATTTGTGATGGACTCGAGCTAAGCGGTCTCTGGCTCTCCCCTCTCCCCCAGCAGCATGGCAGGAAGGCTCTGACATTAAGCAAAATAAAATCCAACCCTTAGCATTAAGTAAAACTCCCAGCGTGATGGGTTTGTGGCTTGCAGCAACAGCACAGCAGGAGCGTGTTAAAGCCAGTCTCCAGTGAGTGGAAGAATGAAGCTTTGCAAAACCCTGACGAGGCAAAGCTCCTAAAATAACAATTGAATTAAACTTAATTCATTTTCACTTAATACCCTAATAGTGCCTTTAGCAAATGAGACTGTTATTATTTTGAGGAGGAAAATGGGGAGGCACAGTCTGGATGCAACTCACATCTCCTTAGTGTGGAAGAAAGAAAACGGTGGTGGAAATAAATAACCCTGGGAAGCAATGCAGACAATTCAGAGCTTTCCTTTGGGAATAAATGCTCCCAAACCTGAACATATTTGTATTCCAAACCCAGGAGCGTGCAAAACTGACTAGTTTTTTTTCCCAGACCCTGGGGGTTTGCTAGGTTTGGGTCGTACTCTGCACCCAAGGCTGACTGGGACTTCCCTCCCCTCTCCTTGCCATGAAGCCCTTCCCTTGGGAAAGCTGCAGATCCTATGCTGCTGGGCCCTGACTCAGCAGGCAGGTGAGCACAAGCTTGTGCCATCCCGTGCACGATGCACTGGGCACCACCACCTGCTGGATCTTTATTTCCAGCTGTGCCTCCTGTGTGCTTGAGTCCACCCTCATGGTGCTGCAGGAGGATTTCACTAAGCCAATACCCCGGTCCGTGTGCTCCATGACAGCCATGCTGGCACCGAACTATACTTCCCAGGAGGCCACAGAGCAAGAGCAGTGCTCTCTATGATGAGTGCAGGAAAAACGCTCCCTTTGGCTGCTTGTGCTCAGTGGTGAACAGGATGGCAGTGGGATGTCAGGGCTGGAGGCAGTACCGCTCTGCGAGCAGCTGCAGGCATTGCAGCAAAATGGGTTTCTCCTCTTAATGCAGCTCTCTGCTGTCACTGAAGCCTTCCTCCAGCAAATAGCCCAGACTGGCTGTGCAAGGTCAGCCGCGCCCTCTGCCTCTCTCACAGGCAGGCTCTGCTAATCCTCTCCTGACAGATGTTTTTGTCTCTCGTTCATAGAAACCTTTCTCCCCTTGCCCTGCTTGGGGCAGGCAGCTCCTTAGCTTTAAGAAAAAGGATAGGAAACTTTCAAAGCTCCCTGCTCATCCTCTCAGCCAGGGCTGGTTGCTTTTAGGCTTATAGTACCAAATGCAGTGGGAGGCTGCTGGGACAACAAGCATTTTCCTCATTGTAGATGGGGAAGGAGATGGGGTATAGGGGCTACACTCCTCTATCTCTAGGGCTAACGTCAGCTGTTTGCCTTCTGGATCTCCATCTAAGAAATGGATTCTTTGAGCACTGTTCCTTTAAAGGGAGATTCCCGACTTGGGTGGCAGTCAAGGCTCAAGAAAACAAGGCCCTGGGTGTCCCCTTGCCAGAGTGCAGCACAGGACCTCCACCCTGTAGGAGACTTGAATAGAGACCCTTGGTCTCATTGTAGTGACATGAGCATGGGGATATTGGGGCCTTCTGGGGAGCGCTGCTGGCCTCTCATGCCTGGCTTTGGGGACGCCATTGGCAGAGGAGTGAATTACGCTTGCCAAACCCATTGAAAGAAGGTCACAGCAAGGTGAGGGGCAAATTCCCTTCACTCTGGGCCATGGTTTCTGCTCTCTGTGATGGGCAGGGCATGAAGACTGAAGGCAGGAGCCGTTTTGCAGCCTCGCTCATGGGCAATGCAGCTGATTTCTCCTGCAGGGCAAAGAAAAAGAGAAGGAAGTGAGAGAAATGAAAGCTATTGGTATCAGGCGATTAAGGGCTGTGGTTGAACTAGGTGAGGAACAAATGGGATTATTTGGGAAAAGCAGTAGTGGATCATAAAACAATATGTTTTTCAGAAACAAGCAATAGCAGCTGATTACAGGCAGTGTGATGCTGGCTTTGTATTGCCGCTTGTGCTGGTGGGCTGGGAATATCCCAGAAAGGGATATTTTGCCAACAGCCTCTGCTTTTTAGCTTTCTAAAATTAGTTTCCCTAATAATAATAGCAAATTTTCAGGAGGAAGCCCTCCCTGCTCCATCCCACATTGCGATGCAGGCAGGGAGCTGCAGGACCCGCAGCCTGCAGAGGTCCCCCTCGCCCAAGCTTTGTGAGCCGGGCAGGGCTGAGCGCAGGGAAAAGCCGAGCTGAGCTCGAATCCATTCGTAGTCCCTGCTTCACTGCTTCGAACCGGCCGGTCCGGGTGCAGACCTCGGGATGCTGTCCCGGGGGGGTTGATTTCCCTCGGAATGTGGGCTCGGATGGGAGGGATGCTGGTAAGGCAGGTAAATTAGCAGCCAAATTAATTAGCACTGTGGCAACCTGGGAACTAGAGGAGAACCCGTGTTTGGAGCAGAGGTATTCATGCTCTGGGTTTCCACAAGTGATGGGAACCCCACCACGACCTCTGCCCAAATGCTTGGGTAGGGTTGGAGGAGTAGAGCATGCTCTGCACACTCCCAGTTTCCTTTTTTTATGCTGAAAATCATGCCATGGGCACGATGACGCACCCACCCATGTATCCACAGCTGTGAGTTCCAGCATGTGAGCAAGGACAGCTCCTGAGCATGGCTGTGACTTCTGTGCTTGGGGGCCAGGTAGCCTCACTGCTACACCACTTTTCTACCAAATACTGTGTCCCTGCTCTGAGGGAAGGGAGAAGAAAATAAATGGGAGAGAAGCACCGTGGCCTGCTGCCAGGGTGAAGAGGGAAGCTCCGTGAGAGGGCCCTCCTAGGGAGCTGGCATAGGCAGCTGTGCTCCCGGCCCTCTGCTCTGTCCTCTGAGCACAGGGTGAGCTCAGGCCCAGGGGAATGTTCTCTCCGTAATAAATGGGGTGAGGGGGAGCAGAGAGGAATTTTGGCTTTGTAGGGAAGGGACAGATGAGCAGAGATTTATTTGGATGAGTTCAAAACCCTGCCAAACTCCGGTCTGAGTGCAATAATCATGTTTTTATTGTTGTAATAATATTTATTTATTTACTTACTTACTTTAATGGAAGGAGCACCCATGCTACGTGCAGGGCCACGTTTGGGCCTCAGCAGTGTCCCATGCTGTGAGCTCACCGGGGATCCTCTGTGTCTGCCCGAGTGCCCTGGCCACATTTCAGCCATGGGTCCCTATAGGCTCAGAGTGGGGAGGGTGTGTGTGTGGGGGAGACAGCAAATCAAGCACCACCACTTCAGAACCTTTATAATCCTATGGGAGCTGCAGAGCAGCAGCACGGGGACATCCCTTTCCCCACTGGCAGCCCTGGGCTCGGACGTGAACTTCAGCCACCCTCACCCCCCCGGCCCCACTTGGCTGCAGTGAGGGGGGGAGTGCTGCCACGTTGGGGAGATGGGAGGCGGGTTCGGAAGGAGGGCTTTTGCCAGAGGAAATCAATACCCCATGAAAAGTAATTATTGAAGCATAAATTTATCATAAGGGTGATCACCAATAAAACATCTCTTGGCGACATTTTAATTTAAAATCAAATTCGAAAAGGGCCCCCTCCCCCTTAAAAAAAAAAAAATAAAAATCCTTAACAAGCAGAAAAATAACTGCAGCCCTCGGAACACTTCATTATACGTTCAAAGAGAGCTCCATCATCTTCGCACCGACGCCAGGCTCTGCTCTTCTGATGGATCCAATGCAGCTGATTTATGGAAATGACTTGCAAATCCATAAATGTAGTTTGCAGTGACAGCCGTGCATATCACGAGTAATTCCTTTAAAGTATGCAAAGAAAAATGATTCATATCTGGTTGGACCTCGGCTTTTCCAAGGGTCGCCACTCTCGAGTCTTGATGTGTTTGTCTGTATTGCTTTTCCCCCGTTGATTTTTTTTTAACTCGGTGATGGATGAGGCGGAGATCTTAGAGCTGAAAGCCGGGACCCCGAGGCGGCCGGCGAGCAAAGGGTTAACCCCGTGGGCAGGTGGCTGTGTCTTCTCTCCCCCCCGGGGACACGCGTGGGTGGGACGCGACGCGCACCGCCGCCCTCGGTCCCTCCACCCCGCTTTTCTCCGCACCCCCCTCTCCGTAGGTTTCAGCCCCGGGACCCGAAAGCTTAATTGTGATAATTAATTAGCCCTCCGCGCGTGATTGCCGGGCGATTGCGGGGCGGGGAAGGGGGGGACCCGGGAGGGCCCGGGAGACACGGCGCGCCCTTGCCTCAGTTTCCCCATCTGCAAAGAGTGCGCAGCGCCCGGGGTGGGGGGAGCTCCGGGTTTGGGGGCAGGGATAAGCCCTCCCCGGAGACAAAACGGGGAGCACAGTGAGCGGGTTCTGGAATATTTCCCTCTTTTCGTTGTTATCCCAAGTGCCCCCCCGCCCCCTGTCGTCTCCCCGAAGATCATCTCCCGGCGGTGTCTCTGCTGATGCATTCCTAAGG